>OW121691.1:0-2400000 GCA_933228735.2 Amblyteles armatorius | reverse complement strand
TTTAATGCTCGATGTGAATTGCCTGTAGCTGTTCAGAGCTCACACGCTGCCCGGCGACAGAGAGACTCGGAGAGCTAAACGACGAAAAAGCAATGAATACTCCACAGCGGGCCCGTAACCCAGTAATGACTGTAAATTATTATGCTAAAAAAAATAGAAACAATCACCGACGTGACTGTTTTAGCTTTGTGACATAACAATTCTACCATTTAATCATTTTTTTTTAATACAATTTTTTTTATGTATCGTTTTGAATACCTGAAAAAAAGGGCTGATACATTTTGATATCACATTTCCGATCGCAAAAAAGTTTCAGCAGATCATTTCAAACTGTATCGAATATTGTTCACTGGAGTTTAAACTGCGACTGCGCAGTAAACTTTTTTTTTTCTTTCCATTGCCATTTTTATTGCAGCCGCGCGTTGATAAACGAGACAACACGTAGATCAGATTTTTGAAGGTATTTTTTTTATACATATATATATAGAGACATGTCGTGTGAATAACATAAATGATGATGGTGTGGCCATGGGTATGTATACTATGAAAAATGTACTTCTATTAACAATATAAATTTCTGTAGCGCACGCAGCTTTCACCCACGACTCAACGATGCTTTTTGGTCAGTTAATTTTATTTTTTCTTTTATAGATCAAAGTCGAGTCAAGTTTCAAGTGGACTGAGAAGGATCGTTGTAATCGATAGCGCTCTACCGCAATCACCCGCACTTTGCCTGACCTCGAATGCCTAAAATCGCTTATGCTACCTGTTTTTTTTTTTTTTTTTTCTGTGCGTTTGCATTATTATTTTTATTTTTATGTATATCGTTGAGTACACACACGAACCCAAGAGGAGAACACAACAGAGAATACAACGGAACAGCGTCGGCGATAAACGAGCGAAAGATAAATCGTACATAAGTAATAATATGAAAAATTGATCACAAATTAAAATATTACCTATAAAACGACCAGGTAACAAAAAAACAATACTCAGTCGGAAGGGGTGTATACAGAACAGTACCACCGAATACGTAGAAATATATATTTTTTTTAGAGTAAACGTCGCTGATTGACGAGTTCGGTTGCCGTTAAAGAAAATTTCTTTAATTCGATTGAATTTACCCTCCCTGTGAACAATTTTTTTAAAATTTTTTCAGAACTTTTTCATAAATAAGAATTGCCATTCTTCTTCGTAATTATATCGGTTTACACATGACTTGAGAGTTACACGACCAAAGTTAAAGAGAGTGTTATTGTTTGAGAATTTTTTTTTTTTTTTAAATGAGGAAACAAAAAGAGCTCAATGCAATGAGTAGTAGCCGCATTAACCATTTTGGCAATTCGTATTTAGAGTGTGGTGTTGATTGAAAAAATCGTCGAAGATTCGGAGTCTGTTAGAATTAGCGAAAAAAAAAAAGAAAAAAAGTTTCCATTAGACAATTCCATTAGAGTTCCATTAGAGATTCCATTAAAGTTCCATTAGAGATTCCATTAGAGTTTCCATAGGGACTCAGAATGTTCGATGGTACTTTTTTTGATGACACCTGCACGCACACTGAGAACGCCAAGCACCCATGCAACGGCAGAGTGGCGTTGAAGCATTGTGGTCGTGTCTAGTGTGCTAATGTGGTTGTGTCTTGTCTGTTGTGTCGTCAGCAAGAGCACGCAGGCTTGAACCCCACCGAGTCCATGACACGCGCGTTGATTAGTGACGATAATATCGCCCGCCAGTCTGCCCTTGGTCCTGTCCAGTTGGGGTACGTACCTAGAGTGACCTCCTTCACTAGCTACCACTTACCCCCCCGCCCCCTTTTTTTACCCTATACCATCTCTTACTCTATCTCTTTTAGCAACTGCTTCAAACATCTTTACATACTATTTAACAACTAACAAATACAGGCGTTTTTCATTTTTTTTTTCTAAAAATATATATCTACAGGGATGAAAAATTTAATTCGACCTTTCATTATAAATAATCTCATTACGTCGTTCGATTGATCACGGAAAATAAAATATTACAAAAATTCGAGATTTTTAAAATTATTTTTCAACGTCCGCCATAAGTTAATATATTATTGACTCGTTGATATTTAGCTTGGTACTCTACACGCCTCACTTTTCGGTAATATGACGATAACCCTATAGTAGTATTTGATTGTGTAATGCAGGTAAAATTTTGAGAATTCGTGGACCTGTGGTATTATCTTTGGAATGCTGCATCGCCCCCGTTTCATATTTACTTGATATATATAATTTTTGATTTTTTTTTTTTTCACGTTGTACGTAGGTCAATAGCACGGATGTTAAAACAGTATCGCTGTCCCACTAAAGTCTAATATACTCGAACACAGATGATATCTCTAACGACTGCTTAAATCGAAGATAGAACAGATCCGTAACATTTTGTTTTCTCGACGTAACTCGAGCTCGAACAGTACCATGTAATATCGTTTATTCACGGCTAACTTGCAAAATCACTCG
The DNA here is from genome assembly GCA_933228735.2 of Amblyteles armatorius. Taxonomy (NCBI): domain Eukaryota; kingdom Metazoa; phylum Arthropoda; class Insecta; order Hymenoptera; family Ichneumonidae; genus Amblyteles; species Amblyteles armatorius. The sequence continues at coordinate 2,397,517 of OW121691.1, read as the reverse complement.
TTCTCTGTACATTTCACACATAAAAAAAAAGGATCATCCAAAGCTCGCAAACTCTCGATCATACTTATATCCTTGGTATTCCGAACAGAAGATTTGTCACGTTGCTCGTGACGCATCGAGTGCTGCATCACATCGTACACGTAGTTAAATGCGTTGAATCGTTTTAACTTTTTCACAACAGATTGACATCGTTTCAGTGAGTGTTTTGGTTTGCTGTTGATGGTAAAAAAAAATCTTTTCACTGTCTTATTTGAGCATCTTTTTTTTTTAATTTTCCATAATACAATAATATGGTACACACATAATAATTACCGTACATCGCATATTTTATTATCGCAATGATGTAAAAGGTATGTAAAAAAGAAAAGAAACAATGACCATGGCTACAAAAATCATCATTCGCTCTTAAGCACCGTCAGATATCGGCTCGCACAACTGATATATATATATATATATATAGATATATGATAATATTTTTGTAAAGGGCCTCGAACTTGAAACGACTATCGTCACAATACTTATCAGTTCCAATCGATACAGATTGAAAAAGAGAGCGATAAAAAAAAAGGCGTACGCATCTCTGTAGAACTTAGGCGTTTGTGAAGTGTTTTACGAGTTTAGAGGGTAGACATTTTTATTTATTTATTTATTTTCGAGAGTTCCGGCATATATACGAGATAAATAGTGTTACATTCGTTTAACGACGTTGCTGACTTTTCATCGTTATTAACTGTGTTAAATAATCCCCCCCCCCCGTTCCCCCAAAGAATTAAAAAAAAAAAAACGTAAACCAAATTAGCTAGGGCTTTCTGTATGTTCGATCGACCTCGCGTACGTTGGAAATCTAACGATATTTCTCATTAGTTTCGTCGCGGGAGTTATACTGAGGGAGAGGATCCCAGCGTTCGAGCGCATGCTGTGGCGGGCGTGCAGAGGAAATGTTTTTCTCCGACAAGCTGAGATCGAAACGCCTCTGGAAGATCCGTCCACGGTAAGATACGAAACTCCGGAAACTGTAATCGATTCAATTTTTCACCGATATCTATGCATAATTTTCGTTTTTTTCTCGCAGAGCGACCAGGTCTTCAAGTCCGTCTTCATCATCTTCTTCCAAGGTGACCAGCTGAAGACACGCGTCAAGAAGATATGCGAGGGTTTCCGCGCGACTCTCTACCCCTGCCCGGAGGCACCGGCCGATCGTCGCGAAATGGCAATGGGAGTCATGACACGGATCGAAGACTTGAACACCGTACTGGGCCAGACCCAGGATCACAGACATCGCGTGCTCGTAGCGGCCGCTAAGAACATCAAGAATTGGTTCGTCAAAGTTCGGAAGATCAAGGCCATCTATCACACCCTGAATTTGTTTAACTTGGACGTTACCCAGAAGTGTCTGATTGCCGAGTGTTGGGTACCGGTTTTGGACATCGAGACTATACAATTGGCCCTGCGTCGTGGAACGGTGAATCAATCGAACAATTTAATCATATTTTCTTGTAACAACTATCGTCGTTATTATTATTTTTATTATTATTATTTCAGGAACGGAGCGGCAGTTCGGTACCGCCGATTCTCAATCGAATGGAAACCTTCGAGGATCCACCGACTTACAATCGTACGAACAAATTTACGAAAGGTTTTCAGGCGTTGATAGACGCCTACGGAGTGGCTTCCTATCGCGAAATGAATCCGGCACCTTACACGATAATAACATTCCCGTTTCTCTTCGCTGTTATGTTCGGCGACACCGGACACGGTCTGATAATGTTTCTCTTCGGGGGCTGGATGGTCCTCAAGGAAAAACCACTGGCCGCGCAGAAGAGTGACAACGAGATATGGAACATTTTCTTCGGTGGTCGTTACATTGTTTTTCTCATGGGTCTATTCTCTATGTACACGGGCTTCATATACAACGACGTTTTCTCAAAGTCGTTGAATATATTTGGATCGTACTGGGCGATAAACGCAGATTGGTCGACGATACACGACAACAAGGAGTATCAGCTGGACCCGAACACAACGTCCTACGTCGGTCATCCTTATCCCATCGGTATGGATCCGATATGGCAACTCGCTGAGAACAAGATAATCTTCTTGAACTCCTACAAGATGAAGATATCGATAATATTCGGTGTCATACACATGTTGTTCGGTGTTGTCGTCGGTCTGTGGAATCATCTGTACTTCAAGAGACGCATCAACATCCTGTGCGAATTCATTCCGCAAATCGTATTTCTCATATTTTTGTTCTTGTATATGGTTATACTGATGTTCATCAAGTGGGTCAAATACGAGCCGAAAGAGCTGGGTGAGCTGTGGATTTCAAAAAACCTGTGGTCTTTAATTTGTAGCCGAGAATTTTATAATGATTATGTTTTTTTTTTTTATAGACGTTGCTTACGGTCCATTCTGCGCTCCCTCGATTCTCATTACTTTCATCAACATGGTTTTGATGAATCCCACTACAAATCCAGATGTGTGTCACAAATGGATGTACGCAGGTCAGGGTGTCATTCAAAAGATGCTCGTCATACTGGCGCTTCTTTGCATACCGTGGATGCTCCTCGCCAAGCCTATAATGATGATGCGTGGCAGACAGAGACGTCACCATCAGGTATAACGTATACTTATTGCACCGTTGAAGCTGTAGCTTTAGGAGAGTGCATCTTTACGTTCACAGTCAAAAGATCACTTTGAGATTCAGAGAGAATTCTGAATACTTTCCAACTGGATGAAAATCTGAAAAATATCTATCCATATACGAGGTGCTAAGAACATTGATTTTACATAATAACGATAGTAATGCCAAAAAGTTATTAACAAATTAGATTTAAAAAAAATTATTTAACGAATCATTCGGCAATCTAACTTTTTCTTAGCGAAAATCGATTCGTTAATTTTTCTGAATACGTATAAATTTTTTACTAAATTTTCCCTAATTTTTTTTTTCCAAAATGGTTGAGAAGTTACGAATTTACAGATAACTATACTTAAGAAGTTACCGAGTAATTGATCAAACATATTCACAAATACTGTTCAAAACTTTTTACGTAAAACGAGATTTTCGAAGATTAAAATAACTTCTAAAAAAAACATTCGTACATCTTCAGAAAACTTAAGGAATCGACTTCCGCTAAAAAAAAGTTAGTTACTTTTTGGAATTATTTTTATACAAAATCGATGTTCTTAGCATCTTTTATATAGTTGAAATTCTTCAACTTTTCATCCGATTAGAAAGTATTTGAAATTCTCTTTGAATCTAATTTTTGGCTGGGAATGTCACGATACGCCCTCTTTAATTGAAAAAAAAAAAAACCATCGCGCTCCGAAATGCGCTGCAAATGGTAAACGCCGAAGATGATAACATTTTAAAACGAAGAAACGAATATTTTTAAGGGAACTGTGGTACAAGAACGTAGCAAGTAAACCGTTTTTGTTTAAGAGAGAAAACATTTAACCATGATTTTCCATTCAGTTGAACAATCACGGCACGGACAACGGAGATGTCGAAGGTGGTCCCGGTGCTCTCCAGCAAAACGCCGCCGGTGCTCCAGTTCCGCAAAAAGAGGAAGAGGAAGAAATGAGCGAGGTGTTTATCCATCAGGGAATCCACACAATCGAATACGTTCTTGGCAGCGTATCTCACACTGCTTCCTATCTTCGTTTGTGGGCTTTGTCTCTCGCCCATGCACGTAAGTTCTATAGACGATAAATTGTTGTTCCATTGTAACGTAAGTTTCAGTGTTATACAATTAATGATTACATGTTTACGTGATTCAGAGCTTTCCGAAGTACTGTGGAACATGGTGATGAGGAACGGTTTAGCCCGGGAGGGTTGGGCCGGTGGTATCGTTCTATGGGCGATATTCGCTTTCTGGGCGGTCCTCACAGTCGGCATTCTCGTATTGATGGAAGGTCTCTCGGCCTTCCTGCATACGCTTCGTCTTCACTGGTAAGATCGATACAACAAATCGAAACGCAAAATCGCATCGGTAGTTTTTTCTTTCGTTTCTTGCATTCGCGCTGTAATTTTTTTTTTCAGGGTGGAGTTCCAGAGTAAATTCTACGCCGGTCTCGGATACGGTTTCACGCCGTTCTCCTTCGAGATAATCCTCGAGACCGCTCAGACGACACCCGAGGATTAATTGTCGTCGTTTTATAGAACGAAGCTTGTGAACATTGCCGTAAAGGATACGAATATAGAAATTCGATTAACCGCATAGAATTTCCTCGGCATGTGTATTATACGCGCTCGCTTATACCACGTGTACATCTCTCGAATTGAAATTAGCAACAGTTTAAACTTACGATTTTCCTGTTTTTCTTTTCGTCACACTACCGAAACGTGCTTAATAATAACTGTGTTACGTCATCAATAGACGAATTTGTCATCTCCGGATCGACGATTTTTCCAGCTGTTCGGACGTTAAAGAAATCCGCTTGTTTACTCGTGTCATTCCGGATGTTTCATTTCGAGAGTATTATCGACTAAAACTAAAAACTCTCTATTAAATGTAAAAGTAGGTGTTTCTTTTCTTCAACCGTTTCGACGAAAGTGAGGAAAAATATATATATATATATATCATTTATCTCGAAGGAACAATTAAATCGACTACATTGACGTACCGCGAGTCGTTTATTCGAACCCCTTTGGACATTTTTTTTTTTCAAACAAACAAAAACGAAGATCCCACGGGCTTCGTGAGATGAATTGTTGTCACGTATCGTTAGATCTGATATCGTAGTTAATAACATTTCATGTGTAGAGAAATAGCGATTGCTTGTCTGTATCCGTCTGTCTCGTGAAACTCCATGGCACTGTGTACTACCTAATTATAATGCATATATATGCCGAATAAAAGAAACAGCAGTTCGAAGGCGTTGTTACGCCAGCATTAAATTACGATGTTAAATTAACTTTTATTTTTTCTTTGCAACAAAGAAATTTACAAAACATTTTTCTATTTTATTTTCAAATAATTTTCTTCGATCGGAGTCGCGCTCGTCATTAAAATTGGGAGAAAGTTACATCGCATTTGGGTGCGCCGCACGCAGCCTCTCGGGCTACCTTCGGACCTCGAATATTCCAGCTGAATATTTTTCAATCTTACCGTATTCGTTGGCGAAATATCGTGTTTACTCGGCGCTGCTCGCGCCCGCAACAAATCCTCACGATTTCTCAATCTATTCTCGTCTTTGAAACGACGCTGATTATTACGGGACGCTCGAATCAATCGCGACGCCGATTGGCCAGCGAAACGCCCCCGCTCTTCGCGCACCATCGGTCGCGTTTCCCCACACCATCGGCGCTGGCGCACCGGCTCGGTCGGTAGTCGCTCGCCAGCCTCGAACACCGTCAGTCGTCCCGTCGTAGTCGTCACCGTTTCGCGTTCCAACGAAACGCAAATATATTTCCAGCTATCGAACTTATCCCAAACCTTCGACACAAGACAGAAGAAGTGGGTTACAATAAAATGGGGGAGAAACAGCGTGTTTGCATCGTCGGTTCGGGAAATTGGTGAGCGTCGAACATTCTCATTATTGTTGAAAAATAATCTCATCGCTGTCGTGCCCCGGACCTTCGAACTCGTCTCTTTCGAAAATCGAACTTTTTTTTATCGAGGAACATAAAAAATTGAAGAAAAAAAACGTAGCACACATTCGATCATGTATTTACGTCGTCGCGAAAGCTCGCCTCGTTCCGGTGGATTCGAGAGACGCCCGAGCTTCGAGCTGTATTCCAAACGTGGAGAACGATAGCCTGCTTAGAAAATCTCATTGGAACCGATTCGATGGACAAGAAACACCATTCATTCCGATAAATGGGCTGTCGGTCAATCGGACCAATTGAATGGATTCTATCGGGTTCTATGGAGTTCAATGGGATTCTCTAAGCAGGGTAGCCTTATTATTATTTTTATTTTTTCACTGCCCACGCGAGAGTCGACGCGGCAGACTCGCGCGTGGGCTCTCGCGTCTCCGGAGAGCCTGCGGGATGCTCGTCACGCTGTTGCGACGGAAAACAAATGTCACCGTCCAATCGCAGCCCGGCTGAATTAATTACGCACGTGTCGACTACGCTCCTTTCCGTCACACTTTTACGACGAGAAACCCGATTGTTCTCGCAGAGAATATTTAGTTTTCTTATACTTTCCGACACACACGAATAGTGCGGCGGGAGAGAGCGTTGCTTTTTTTAACCTCTCGCATCCGTCCGTCTGCGAAAAAAAAATGTTCGGTCACGTGGCCCGGACTCCAGATCAGAATGCCGCGCAGACGGTAATCGTCCCTGACCTTTCCCACTCCACCAAATCATGATGACACACTGTACAATGTCACAAAAAAGTTGCACATTCGATTGGACGGACCGCAAGTTTTTATGCAAAAATTTGTACATTAAATTTCATGTACAATTTTGTGACAAAAAATTCGTGTACTTTTACAGTGAAATTCGAGTAAATTATTGGAATTACGGTAATTTTTTAGTAAAATTAAACAGTGCTGTACATTCGTTTTTCATCACAACTAGTGTCACAGTTAATGCGTACAAATTTCCAGTACGAGTACATTAAATTTTATACGATTTTTTTTCGTACAGTGTACAAGAATTTTATCTCAAAAAACTTGATTGCTGATGTAACATAAAGTCATTTTTTTATTTATTTCTGCAATCGATCTACTTGATTTCATGCGGGAAATAAACCGTACACACGATTTACCATTCCTTTTCTTTCACGCTAAAAAAACTAATAATAATAATAATGATAATGGCGATGAATTCCAAGAGCGTGTTACATAATGAAAGCTAACGTTCGTTTATTTTCAGGGGTTCGGCTATCGCGAAGATAGTAGGAGCAAATGCTAAGCGGCTGGAAAATTTTCATGACCGCGTTACGATGTACGTCTACGAGGAGATGATAGACGGTAGAAAATTAACGGAGATAATAAACGAGACTCACGAGAACGTCAAGTATCTTCCGGGTCACAAATTGCCCGCCAACGTGGTGAGTTGTTAGCGAGGTGGCCGAGAAAAAAAATATATATAAATATAAATATCGTTCGACAACACAATGTGGTACGGGTTTTCGTTTCAATGTAAAATTAGAAACTATGTACGTGCACAGTCGTCGCATCGCGCGTCGCACGTGTCGAGCCGGATAAGATAAAAAAAAACGTAAAAGTTTCGACTCCACGACGTTCGGACTCGTCCGTCCGCGACACGAAAAAATCGCGTGATATTCGAGAGCCGCAGGGGATCCTTCGAAGCCGCTTATCGTTGGGGCAAAAATAATGTTGAGAAACGATAAAGATATCGCGTTGTTGCCCAAGCCCGGTTGTAAATTACAGCTCTTGGCACGGGGAAAAGCTTTAGATCCCCGATCGTATTTTTTTCTTCTAATCCTGCATCGAAGAATAATACGAGATCGATCGGTAAAGCTGCGATGCAACACGATATTTTCTCTGAGACCGCACGTTGTCGTCGAACGTTGAGGTTTTTTTTTTTACACGAGATAAAACGTCGACAGTCACGACAATCTTATAAGACATCGAGAGTCACGATAACACTTCGGTTATCCCCGATGACCCCGTATGGATTGCCATAGAAAAATAAGAAACAATGTTCAATGTTTGGTATTTTTATTGCAATGGCGATAATCGTTGACTGATAACTTATCGAAGGTACCGGGAGGTCTGCCCGATCGAAGATTCGATCCCTTTAGATTTATTTATAACAAAGTCAAAACATCTGTCATCACATTTGTAACGGCTCCAGCCTCTTTCACACCGATATCATTTCTTTCTTCGCAGCGGTATTATTTTCCGCTGCGTTTTAATACGCCCAAGCCCTGCAGGTGAACTGCATCCGGCTTAGAGCCGTGAGACGGGCCTTTTCACCGCGTCGCGACACTCCATCAGTCCAGCTCGAGCCTTCAACCGGTACACTCTCCCGAATATTACGCTGCGACCAATAAATTACCGAACACGTATATTTCACATCTCCGACTCTCATCATTTATCTATACCCGCATTGCCATTCTGTTACATCATGTAAATATTACGCTGCGACCGATAAATTACCGAACATGTATATTTCACATCTCCGACTCTCATCATTTATCTGTACCCGCATTGCCATTCCGTTACATCATGTAAATATTACGCTGCGACCAATAAATTACCGAACATGTATATTTCACATCTCCGACTCTCATCATTTATCTGTACCCGCATTGCCGTTCCGTTACATCATGTAAATATTACGCTGCGACCAATAAAATACCGAACATGTATATTTCACATCTCCGACTCTCATCATTTATCTGTACCCGCATTGCCGTTCCGTTACATCATGTAACAGAATGGCATTCGATGTGGGTATAGATAAATGATGAGAGTCGGAGAGGTAAAATATATCGAGAGGTAAAATAAATCGAATGCCATTTTAATGTCATAATAAATACAGAACGATGTAACAGAATGGCAATGCGGGTGTAGATAAATGATGAGAGTCGGAGATGTGAAATATACATGTTCGGTAATTTATTGGTCGCAGCGTAATGTTCGGAAGAGTGTACCGGTTGAAGGCTCGAGCTGGTCCGATGCGAAGCGGGCGTGAAGCCGAGGGCCTGACGCGCTTCACGAAGGGACAAAGTCGCGACGCGGTGATAAGGCCCGTCGCACGGCTCTAAGCCGCGGGACCGGATGCAGATAACCTGCAGGGCTTCCGCTAGTGAAACGCAGCGGAAAATAATTCCGCTGCGAAGAAAGGAATGATATCGGTGTGCAATAGGCTGGAGTCGTTAAACATTTTACATTTTTCCTCATGGTAAGTATATATGACAACACTACTTAACATCGTCGTTATTGTCGATTGTACCAAACATGAATTTTTTGCTTGTGCGTACGATTCAGAGAGCACGTCTGAAAATTTCGTGTTACTTATTGGTACAAAATAAAAGTATTTATGTATTTTCCGTCGTCTCTCAGATTTCGTTTAGAAACTGTTGTCTGCTTTAGCTTCAGCTGGAATTTCATGATGATATCTACACCCGCTGTTGAGATATCGAGCGCTGAAAAATACCGAATAATATAATTCTGACGAAAACAGGAACAAGGTTCACGCTTGCGTGACCTCGGGCCTGTATCTCTGTATGTGCCGGTCTTCCATCCGTAATTTTGTGAATTTCACACTAAACCTGACGGAAAATTTTTTCGACGTGTGATACTACACAAATATGCAACACAAAACGATCGATTACATTTTTATTTTTAAAAACACCCTGGTCCACTTACGGGCATGTGATACAGAGTCGGTCGGTAACAAATCCCCTATTTTTTCCCTATTTTCTTCGCGGCTATTAATATTTTGGGCAAAAGCAAAGTGGGTTTTCGTAGATATATATAGATCAGAGCTGGACAGTATTTTAAATACTTGATGTATTTTGAGTATTTTAAATACATATTTTAAGTACTCAAAAACTTTTTTGGTGTTTCAAGTACTTTTCGGGTCTTTAAGAACAAAATACAAAATACTTTCGGTTTTCTCCATATTAAGGCTGTGAGAAAAAGTTTCTAATATGGAGTAGGGCTAGGAGAGAGCGGGGCTAAATGGCACAGCGGGGCAAAACGGGATAATGAAAGAAAACGCAATTTTCCAATAACTTTTGGATGGTGGCAATGGTGGTGCGTGGGGCACAACGGGTTTGAAAAATCGGATGTATCGTTAAGGCAAAATGTGGCTTCCAAAGATTATTGAAAAATTGAGTTTTGGCCTCACTGTTCCGTTTGGCCCCGCTGTGTCATTTTGCCCCAGTCTCCCCTATACGGTTTGGCCGACTAAGCCGACTGTGCTACCTAAGGCGGCGAATGGAACATCCATCTGGCTGACCAAACCGACTTAGCCGGCCGAAATCCATCCATCCTTTCCCATTCTGTCCCACCCTGTCTCACATTGTCCCACCCGTCCCACCCTGTCCCACCCCGTCTCACACTGTCCCACCCGTCCTATCCGTCCCAACCACCTTGTCCGTCCGGTCCGTCCATCCACCCGTATTGATTTTTACGAAGTATTTAAAAAAGTACTTATAAATGTATTTAAACTACAAAAGGTATTTTGTATTTTAAATACTTATAGTGTCTTGTATTTTAAATACTTATAGTATCTTGTATTTTAAATACTTATAGTATCTTGTATTTTAAATACTTATAGTATCTTGTATTTTAAATACTTATAGTATCTTGTATTTTAAATACTTATAGTATCTTGTATTTTATATTTTAAGTACTTTCGAGTATTTTGCCCAGCTCTGATATAGATACATGAAAACCTAATTTCGTTTTGTCTGAAATATTAATGGGCGCCAAGAAAACAGGGAAATCATTTTTTTACTGGCTTAGTCTGTATCACATGCCCTTAAGGTAGTTTTGTCGCTTGGTATTCATTTCGCATAAGTTTGAGAAATATGAGATAAAATTGCAAGTACTTCTCGATGGTATAAAAATCTGAAAAATGCATGCATATTAAAGGTACTGAAAAGATTAATTTTGCATAATAATAATTCCAAAATGTCATTAACAAATTGATGCAAAAAAAATTGGTTAACAATTTTCCCGGAAACCCATTATTTTCTTTATGAAAATTATTCGTTCATTTTTCTAAATACGTACCAATTTTTTCAGATTTTTAAATTTGCTTTGAATTTTTTTTTTTATGGAAAAAAACAGAAAATTTAAAGCAAATTTAAAAATCTGGAAAAATTCACACGTATTCAAAAAAATGAACGAATAATTTTCGTAATAAAAAAAAATAGGTTCCTGGGGAATTTGTTAAACAATTTTTTTTTCATCAATTTGTCAATAACATTTTGGAATTATTATTATGCAAAATTAATATTTTCAATGCCTTTAATATGCATGCATTTTTTCAGATTTTATGCGTGTACGCATACACATGTTATTTTGGAACGCGGTGAAAGTTTCTTCCCAAGTGATCGGTCTCTCAACGACGTAAACGGAAATAGGTTTATGGAAACGCAGTTTTATTTCGAGCCTCGATCGAACGAGCAAATGTTCGTTCGTTGAGCATACGAGGTTTATCGTAATTGGTAAATATTGAAGTGTCGGTGTGCGCAACATTAATGATTTGTAAAGTGGTGTAATCCTGTCTGGCGATCGGTTGTAACAAGGAAAACACGAACTAAATTGACCTAGCCAACTCACTCTGGATTCCCGACCTCGGTGACGCGAGTAGCCTCTCGTATTGATTTTATATGCCGGACGGCCTTTGGACTCTCAGCTCAAAGATTTCATTGCAGGTGTTTGAATCTACTAATCCCGTGCGGGCATCGAGCGAGTATCCGTTAAGTCATCGTTGGTCATTGATCGAAGTTCAGTGATTAATTTCGTGGCCGAAACAAAAATGCTAATGGCTTTCTCTATAAGATTTATCGTTGTCCGATTTTAGCTACGACATAGAGAAAGCTATGCTTATGATATACAATTTTTAATACTCGAAGCTTATCTCAAAATTTATCATAAAAATTTGTTAAGTAACATTTTCGTAACTCTACATTTCAAAACTATTTCTAATGTACTTTCCCCGCTGATCATAAATCGGTAATTAATTTTATCCCCAGCTCGTAATTTCATACAGAAACTCGTAGCGTATTGTACAACACACATTTTTCAAGAAAATAAAAAAAATTATAAATCTTATAAAATTTAAAGGGTTAGATCAATTTTCACCGAAAGTTAAACATAGTCCAGTAGTCATCCTTTTATAAATCCATCCATCCATCTGTCTTCCAAATTTGGGCTCAATACTGTCATGTTTACTCGAATTAGAGCGTTGTTCGTAAATTTTGAAAAAAAATCGAAACCTCATAAAATCTGCCTGTTTGCATAGATTTCAGCCAAATTCAATATACCAAAAGTCTTTGATCGATGTATTAGATTCGTGTGCACTTTTAAGATTATAGCTCTAAATTTACGAAAATCGGAGAATTCATGCTATTTTTTAAAGAATTAAAACATCTCAAATCACACATCACTTTTTATGAAAATTGTACGGAACTAAGGGAAGTGACCACTTTACCTGTGTATCAACTATTTACCTAGCTAGTCCCAAGCCGTTTGCAGGACAGAGGGATACACACGCATATGCACACGCATACGCACCGATCGGACGCCAGCCAAAAATCATTTCTCGACGTTTCAGACTATTTTAGATAATCTGACACCAAAATCTCGAACGTTTTTTTTTTTTTTTTTATGAAAACATAATTTCCTCTACGAGGAAGGAAAAATAACAAAGCATTAAGACCGATTCGAGCAATTCGATGATTGTGTTCTCCCTCGTCCAACAAATTGTGTTACCGCATCGCGTCAAGCGATACTTAATAGAGGCGCTCGCATACTCTCCAAGGTCGCTCTCGACAAATGATCGCAAAATACCGGAGCTCTCGCTCTAACCAACGCGAACGCGATCATTCTCGAGTATGCGAAGTGTCTCACAATCAGACTGAATCAGCGCTTGCTGAATGGCAAAATTCATTCCGGTAACATCGACGAAATTGGCGTGCAGGAAACACGGTTCGGTGCGACTCACGAGTTTTCAAAATTGAATCTAATGGCGAGTTTTTCTATTTTTTACCCCCTCTTAACCATTAAAGTTCCGAAAAATATTCATAAAAAAGAAATCGTGTAAACGAATCCGCACATTGATTGCTCATCGTTCGAAGCACGGTTTGTTACGACTTACAATGAGCTTAAAAAATTAAACCTAAACTCGTTTTTTTTCATATTTTTTTCCGGTAACAAATATTATAGCTACGAAGTGCATTAAGAAAAAAAAAGGTACAAATGAAATTGTTCAAAAATGCTTACAAAGCATGAAGCGGGAAAAATGTGCTGATTTTCGCCTCCTCGCGGAGGAAGTTTTGCGAATGATGGCGAATAATAAGCATGCGGCCTGTTGCGATCTTGTGTCAAAAAAAATGAAAGAAAATGAGGTGGAAACAATTCGCAAATATCAATTTGCAGGTTTTCTTATCGTAATTTTTTTAACATCACGCGTCGCTTTATATAAAATTCTCCAACAAAAATTGTTTCGAAACCTCGTCATATGTCTCCCCAGTAGACTGAGTAATGTAGCAGCGATGTAACAGTGATGTAACTGAAAAACAGGTGTTATTAGCAGACTGTTACATGTAAATTACATTTAAGTTGTCATTTCCGACTCAGCAATATAACACTGTGATATTAGGTGTTACATCGTTTTTATATAACCCCTTCACTGTCAGGCGTCCCTATAGGGACAAAAACGTATAGAGAAATCCGTTTCTCTGCCAGTGAAGACAGTTTGCCCATAGTCGGTAAATTTAATTCACATCGTTGGGAAACTTGTTTTGAAATAGAGGTTCTTTCAATAATATCTGCTACATATCACAACAATAACATTTTTACATTACATTTAACTTCCATGTTACATTGCCGTAATAAAACGTGTTCACTGTGTCATCTTGTTTATTTTTTGTTTCCTCATAGAGGAGGCTGTTTTTGCACAAAAAAAAACAGCAACAAATTTCGAGATTTTAATGACACCGTACTTAAGGCGTTATCCTACTGTTAGTGTGTTCACACGTTGACTTTTGGAAATGAATTTCGCAAAAACTGTAAATGTAATATTATCTATTTATTATTTATTTATTTATTCATTTATGAACGGCCCTTTTACACATTCGGATAGTCTTTATAATTTGAAACATTCAATATAATTACGTATTAAATTCACACATATAAGTATTAGAAATTTGAAATTTGATAACATTCGATACAGATATATATATATATATATGATTATGATGAACACGTTGAATCTGTTTGCCTGTCGTGTAAGCCTGGCTACGGCTGATCTCGCTAGAAATTCATATAGCAATTGGGGTCTTATAAAGCTTCTCGCGTTACGAATCATTCTTGCAGGCGCGTTTTCTCATATTTTGGCCGATAATGAAGAGCAGCTGAGTAGTCCATTTATCATCTGGATCAGCGTACACATGTCGCAGAATCTTCTCATATTATATTTATATACTTATAACATCATATATTTATATACATCTTAATGTTAAAAATGTTATTGAAAAATATTAACATTTTGATACGTTACAAAACTTCTGATGATGCTTTTTGTGCGCGGTCAGTTGAACATGATTTTGCAAATATGGGTAGTCTGAAACAAAAACAAAATATGCTCATTAACTGCATTGTATTAGCTGCGAAATCACGGACGTTTTTTTTTAATCCTACTAGCTTACGAAAAAACAATGCCTGCATTTTTATTTCTTTTTCTCGATTCGATGACAACTACAAGTAATCTGTACTGCGGCACGTTCAAAAGTAAACTGACTACAGCTGTTGAAAAATGTTTATCTCGATGCTTTGGCATGTCTACTTTTGACTAAAATCAGGCTTCTGTGTATGTCCTACAGAAATTATTCGTCCAACTCGAATCATCACATACATGTTTATTAGAGACGGAAAGAGATCTACCGTATAGGACAATGTCCTACGTTCCGCGTTGCCGCACGGACTTAGTTCGGTTGTTTACCGGCGGGTCAAATTTCTACTTCGCTCCAAACGCTATAATTAAAAAAGGACTTCGAATATCTTCATGAAACCTTCTGCATATTAATCTTAATGGTTCAAACAATTTTTTAAATACATCTTTTAAAAAATATTTTAACAGTAGGGCAAGGTTTTAAAATAGTTTAAAAGAGTCGAGAAACGTCATTTTTAGCTGGTATCCGGATGTATGTGTGTCTGTGTGTGACAGATTTGCATCGTTTAAAACGGCTTGAAACAGCCGTTTCTAAAATTTGGCACACTAGTAGAGTGGCCACGTCGTTTCGTTCAGTGATTTTTAAATTTTCATAAAGCTTAAGGACCGATTAGGGATTTGGCGCGTTTTCGGATTTTTTGAAAATACTCTGGTATTTTTAACCTGCGTAAACTATCTGAGCTATCGCAATAAGACTGAATACAAATATAATATTCTCATCAAACACTTTTGGTATTGAATTTGGCAAAGCGGTTAGATTTTATGAAATGTTGAGTTTTTTTTTTTAAGAATTACAAAAAAATGGTCTAATTCGAGTAAACATTTGAGTATTGAGCTCAAATTTGGAACGTGAATGGATTGTCGCTGCACAATGTTTGGTATTAAATTTGGAAAAAAAATTAATCGTTTCAATTTAATGAAATTTTGTAAGCTTTCGAAAAAAAAAAAATTGTTAACGTCCGACACGAGTTTCTGAATCAAATATCACACTAAGAGGAAAGTTAGTTACAGATTTGTAATCAGCCGTGAAGGCTGGATTAAAAATACCCTTAAAACGAAGAATTGCGCAAATTTCAGTTAGCGATTTTCTACAATAAATATTGCGGTAAATTTTGACCGTTTCAATTTGATGAAATGTCAACATTTTTTACTATTAGGAAAGTAGTGCAAAGTAATTTGCACGTGGCTTCCTCATATATTACAACTCTGACTTCCTCTATGAGGAAGTTAAATCGATCAACGAACTTTCTCGTAAAGAAAGTTATGCGAAAAATTGTAATAAATGAGAAAGCCATGTGTAAATTACTGTGCACCTTTTTTTTATCGTAGAATACGATAGGCACTTGGATTTTTTCGCGATTCAGTCGGGAAGTTTTGTCGAAGCAAATGAATCGTTTTGAATTCGTTGATGATTTTCATAAAAATTTATCGAGTAAATCGTTCTCGTTACAGGTTGCTGTGGCGGACGTAGCTGAAGCCGCGAAAGACGCTGATATTCTCATATTCGTCGTACCACATCAATTTATCCAACGGATATGCAAGACACTGCTGGGAAACATAAAACCAACGGCCGTCGGTCTTTCACTCGTCAAAGGTTTCGACAAGAAAGAGGGTGGCGGTATCGAACTCATCTCCCACATCATCACCGCACAACTGCACATTCCCGTTTCCGTGCTGATGGGTGCCAATCTTGCCTCCGAAGTCGCCGATGAAATGTTCTGCGAGACCACTATAGGTAATCATATTAACGACATCCTTTGCGTCACCACACGGAAAAAATCAAAAGTCTTAAAATCGGTAATTTTTTGACAATTTATTTTTAAACTGCAGCTCTTGAAAACAGAAATTAATTTACCGATTTACAATTTTTCGGCGATACTTCGAATAATTTTCGAAACTAACAATTAGTATTCGAGATCATTTAAAAAATCTAATAATCAATATTCGAGATAATATTAAAATCTAATAATCGATATTCGAGATAATTTTAAAATCGAATAATCGATATTCGAGATATTTAAGAAACTATAATAACGATTGTGCTTTGATATTTTAAGGTTGCAAGGACAAAGCTAAGGCTCTGATTCTCAGGGATATCATCCAAACTCCGTTCTTCAGAGTGGTCGTCGTCGAAGACGCCGACTCGGTCGAGTGCTGCGGTGCTCTCAAGGTATCTATCGATCTGTGTTTTTATCTACCATAATTTATCGAATAGTCCGCACCGATAAACTGTAATCCCTTACGTCTTTATCGTTCAAGTTTCATTGAAGGGCAAACTAGCAGAATTTCCTTCATATAGGTTCATATTATAGCGTCTGTATTATTCGTAATCCGTATTTAAAAAATTTATTTTGTTACAGAATATCGTAGCATGTGGTGCTGGTTTCGTGGACGGTCTCGGGCTGGGCGATAATACGAAAGCGGCGGTAATCAGGTTGGGTCTCATGGAGATGATTAAGTTCGTCGACGTATTTTTCCCCGGTGGCAAGCTCGGTACTTTCTTCGAGAGCTGTGGCGTAGCCGATCTCATAACTACCTGTTACGGTGGAAGAAATCGCAAAGTTTCCGAAGCTTTCGTCAGGACTGGCAAGGTACAACAAAAAATTTGCTCAACAAATCGTCGAACCCCTGCTCGGGTTAGGCAACCGCGGCTGTGACAGCTTTTCGACCGTGAAGCTACCAATCGCGTTCCACCGTAAAATCTATCGCTCAACGATAAATTATTACTTTAAAAATCAGCGGTAGTAGAAACGCAGTTGCTGTGCGATTGCATTGAGCAAACAAAATTCAGCGATGGTGGAATCATCGTTTGTTCTCGGTCGCTGCAACCCTAATCGAAAAAATCAACGATGGTAGAGCCGCGGTTGTTTTGCGGCCGCGGAACAACCGGAATTTACCGGAATGATAGAAACACAGTTGCTAAGCGATAGATTTTACGGCGTTTTGCGGTAGGAAAAAAAATCAACGAATTCACAAGATTTTGTTTAATCGATTATAATATCGTTGAATTCCAGACTATCGCGGAACTGGAGAAGGAAATGCTCAACGGCCAGAAACTTCAGGGCCCCTTTACCGCCGAAGAGGTAAATTACATGCTGAAGCTGAAGAACATGGAGAACACATTTCCTCTGTTCACGGCGATACACCGAATCTGTATAGGCGAACTCAAGCCCGAAGATATGATCGACTGCATTCGCAGCCATCCGGAACACATGTAAGCTGAATCCACAACACAACAAAAATAACAGAGTAAAGAAAAATAGTTAAATTATCCTGTATGCCGTGAAACCTGTTTCCACAGTTGCCAGATTAATGAAAATAAGAAATCGATAACGTTACGAGCATAATCCCAAATAAAGAAATAGCGTTCGACGCGGGCAAGGGTGGGGTATGTAAATATGTAATGGGTATATGCGTGGATACTTATTATATCCTTGCAGTAAAAAGTACGTCATGGACCGATTGTTATGTATAAATTGAATATCGAGTTTGTTGACCAATCGCGAAACATCAAATGAAATATATGTGTAAAGTATATTTGATATGCTGCATGTATATATTTGTTCGGGGGGAAGGAAGGAATCGCTTGTACCGATATGATCACACACGGCACTTTCATTCTGACGAAATACTATATTCTTTCCAATTTTTTGTTTTCTAAGTACTTGACATCGAGATGCGATATAACGGTGTACACAGTTCCGGCCTCTCGATTATTAATCGGATTCAGCGATTAATAAATATTTCTTCCGTTTCAATGTAAATATACCGTATATTCGGTTCTCGAAGAAATTTCGAAGCGTGCCGCGATTCGTCAGTAATAGCCCAATATTCTACCAATACGGAATAACGCCGGTATTATCGCGCATGTTGCAATAGCCACAAAGTCAGTCATCGTAATTGAAGTCCTTTACAGGATTCGTTTAATTTTTATGTTAATGGATCGTTATTTTTTGTTTTCTAGAGAACTTTATGCCTTCTAAATTGTTGACTAAATATCATTGTATTATAGAACTATTGTAAGTGAATTTTTAATTTAAAAAAGTACGGAAGAGAAAAGAAAAACTGAATTGTTACGAGCTGTTGTCGAATTGAAGAAATCATTGTATCTATAGGGATAAATATATTAAATGAATATCGTCTGTTAATCGATGCGTATGCTTCGCGAGGGTCTCGCTAGTCTCCTTGATACATCCAAATTTTGCTCCTCGAACGTAGCTTGCATATCCATTGTTCGTTTAGTTGTGTGTTCCCTTTTTTTTAAACCGTATCGCAAGAAATATGTTGTGTAATATATAATTCAAATTCATATTTAGGGACGACAACGATAGCTTCACGTACGCACAGCTATCGTCACCGATGTGTCATCTCTGAAGAGTCTCCGGAATCGCAAGGTTATTGTAATCCGAAGAGGACTAGCGAAAGTTTTGAGAAGAATATCTCAAAATTTCCATACGCTCGAGCCTTCTCGAGGGCTTGCCTTCGTAACGGCAATCTGTATTTGATATTCGCGTGTAAAATATCGTGTTTTCTTTTTGTACGGTGCTTTAAGATAATTTTTTTATACATACAAATACGTTAATCTCCGAAAAAAAAAAAAAAATTACTAGCTATAGGAAATTTTCACATGTTCATACTGCATAAAGAAAAACTTCGTGACACAAACATCACAATTTTAGCGTCAATCGAGTTCATACATTTGTCGTCGGTCGCTAAATGTTACCACGTTGTGCCTTATCGGATCAAGTATTTAAAAAAAATATCTATCCCTCGATGCAACAGCGCATTGGTCATCCACGCACCGGCATTGTCTCTATTATCATAGTCGTTCTAAAATTAACGTATCATAAAGTGCTGGCCAAGCTCTCCTCGCTTCGGCCGAAGGTTTAGTTTTAGTCTGGCGATAATCCAAGACTTGCGCGAGAGAACATGCTATCGTGAGAGGAGTGACGAAAATGCGTGCGAAACGCTACGACAATTCTTTGCTCTAAGGTCAATGGTGGAGCTGAAGTTAGTCAGTCAGTCAGTCGGTCAAGTCAGTCGATCGAAATCGGTCACTGAAGGTAAATATCGATAAGAGGTGCGCACCCACATTTGTCTCCGTGCGCTCGCCGACTAAGAGATAGACAGAAGTCCATCCGAAGTGTCAGTGTCGAGTCACGATCTCGTTATTAATCGCACACTTTACGAACAGAAGAAGAGGAATATAAAATAAAATAATACACAATGGCGGCACCTAAGCAGAGGGTATGCATCGTGGGAAGTGGAAACTGGTAAATATTATTCCACACGCATCAAAGATTTATGTAATAATTTCTTCGATCCTGAATAATCGAGCTGTTTATTCAAATTAATTATAAAATTATGCGAAAAGATGTACGGAAAATAAGTCTCGCACAATAAAAGTTGCACCAAACGATCTTTCGAGACTTTGGCACGCGAAGAGAAGAGATAAGTATACACGCGTATTGGACCAAGGTGACATCTAAAACGGAGCAACTTTCCGGTCTTCGCAGAAAATATTAGAAATTTACTGTGCATAAAAAGAAAAATCTTTGTTAGTCTCGGTCTTACGAAAAAAAAAAAAAATTAATATCGATGCGTGAATCGAATATCTCGGCACGTTTCAATTTACACTTCTCGCTCGAACAAGTTACATTATAATAAATGAATAAACCATTGGTGCTCCCATCGGTAAACAACGATGAGTCACTGCATGGTATACACAGACGAGCTTAGCTAGAATAGCAATAAGTACATCGGGAATGTTCAGCAGATGGTCGAGCTAGTAGAATGACAAAGGAATAAAATTAGACATGTTACACGTATCGTTCCGACAGTCGATGCAAATCACCCGTCGCTGAAAGAGAAGCCTCGTTATGAAAATTCCAAAAAACTCATTCGCAAAAAAAAACTTAGATAATTCTTTTAAAAAAGCAGAAGCATGTTTTTTGGGAATCCGAAACTCTGACATGGTGGCCGCGGTTAGGGAAAACCGGGAAAACTGGAAAAAGTCAGGGAAAAAAATCTTCAGGTAAATTCCTTGACCAATTCCCGAACCTTCTATAAAATAAGTAAAAAGTACATAAAAGGGAGACTTAAAAAAAATGGGAACATCTTGAAAAAAAAAATATATATATATAATCAAACATTAATACAATAATTAGGCATTTTCATTTGCATCGTTAATTTTTTTTAAATAGAAGTCGTTAGAAGTTTGGTCAGGGACAATTTTTAAATGGTCAGTGAAAAGTCAGGGCATTTTTTTCCGGTTAATGTATGTAATTCTGGCGCTTTTAATGTGCCCGATAAATCGCGTACTCTCGTTTGTGCACAGGGGTTCAGCTATCGCAAAGCTTATCGGCGCCAATGCCGCAAAGTTCAACGACAAATTCGAGGAGCGCGTTACCATGTACGTCTTCGAGGAGATGATAAACGGCAAGAAGCTAACGGAGATAATAAACGAGCAGCACGAGAACGTTAAATATCTGCCGGGCCACAAATTACCAGTCAACATCGTGAGTATATCAACATCTCCCATCGGATCAACGTAAACTCCGTTAATATTCGTATATGTTTATTAAATGTTTTATTCATAAAAAGACATTAAATTATACAATACGACAAGACGAATGACGAAGCTATTTGACGGATCCGATAAGTTATCGATCGGGAATAATAAAAAATATAGCGAGATCAGTAGTCGGTCGTAGTGCGGACGTAAACCTTTCCAGATGGCATGAGAACTTTGTCCACACCGCCGGGGAAGAGAGTGGCGAGTTCCTCGTCTTTTACTGTCGGTAGAATCATAACTTTCTCGCCGGGCTGCAAAATATATAATTCAACAGTAAAAAAAAAAGAAAAATTCTATACTGTAATACATTTTTACACTGGTAAAAACTCCGTATGAAAATTAATGTACTGGCACTGGAAATCGTTATGCACAAATTTAATGAGCAACTGTGATGAAAAAAAAAAATGTCCCTTATAGTTTTGAAAACTTAAAAAATACTTAAATTTTAATTATATGCTTTAATTTTATTATAGAAACTTGCTTTAATCTCACTGTGAAAGTATATTGGTTTTTCATCACTATTATACGTTACATTTATGGTACCAGTTTTTGGATAAAAACTTTCGGTTCGTCACGTTAAATTAACAATTTTTTAAAATAAAATGTACGCTGTGTATATTGTATTCGTGATACTCACAACCCAGTTGGCGGGAGTAGCGATCTGGGGCTTGCGATCCACGAGCTGCAGGGAGTCGATTACGCGCAAAATTTCACTGCAACGAAAGAAAAAACAAAAACCGTGATATCGAAGTTATCTTCTATTGTACACTGTTAAAAAGCATCCCATAGAAATTATAATACTGGGACTGGAAGTTTTCATGTATAAACTGGTATATCAAATTTCTACCACAATTGCGATGAGAAAATAATGTAGTGTATTAAAAATTTTGGAAACACTGAAACTATGAATAATAGAATATTCATAGTTTTAGAAACTATGAATAATTTGCTTTAATTTCCCCATAGAAGTATATTAATTTTTCATCACAATTGTACATTGATTTGAGTATAAAAGTTTTCACATGAAAACGTTCAGTCCGGTACATCATATTTAGGATTTTTTTTACAGTGGTCACATTACTGTCTAAGCGGCGAGATCGGTCGTGGCTGAGTATAAAAAAAGTTTGTATCTATATTTCTCTTTCGCTCACGATGTTTTCGTTTGTAATGCCCGATTTCGCCGCCAGGACCGAGCTGTGCCTCGGACGTACAGATGGTACAGTACAGATATACCGTAGGGGATCGAGGCGTCGCGTTAAGATGAGGTGACAAAACCTGTTTTTACGGTTAAAACACGAAAACATCGCCCTCAGTTTACAAATCCTGCTGGGCGACGTCTTTTATTCCTAACATTCCTAAGATCAACTATGACCGAGGTTGTTTCAATAGCAAGTTTAGCTTCGAGCCTGCGTACACAGTAAAAAATATTTGTGCATTCAACAACCTTTTTCGTCCGCAAACGTCCATCATTATTCAGTTGTTAATTTCACCAAAAATATTCGTGAAATCGACAGAAATTTTTGTAAAATTAACACGGAACGAATAGGACGTTTGTGGACAAGAAACGTTGATACCTTTTTTACTGTGTAGTCTCGCCTGACCTTAAACGGTCGACCTTGAAAAACTCACTCGACATTGCGCCCGGTAGAAGTGGGATATTGCATGCTAAGACGCAGACGATGGTCGGGACTGACGATGTACAGAGAACGAACTGTAACAGCGTGAGCAGGATCGTCCTTGCTCGCCTCGTCGATCATGTCGAGCTTCACTGCCAAGCTTCGGTCGTCATCCGCGATAATGGGATACGGGAATGCCCCGGGAATGTCTTGGCAGTACGATTTTATGTCCTGAAAGAGTTAAAGAACAAAACAAGTTTCACCGTTTACGCAATTTCGAGACTATTCTTGTTTTTCTTTCTCTATATTTATGTGGATTATTTACTTACGTTGACCCAGTCAACGTGATCCTTCAGCTTGTCGACGGAGTGAGCGAGAAGCTTGACATTCCTCTTATGGAAGTGAGGCTGATGAACGGCTATGCGTCCGAGCTCGGTCGTGCAGACTGGCGTGAAATCGGCCGGATGCGAAAAAATTACGACCCACCTTTAGAAAATGAAAATAAGTGTTTTTTTTCGTTTTTTTTTTTTTATAGAGAAACTATTTTTCGAAGCGCAAAGACACCGTGATTGTTTTTATATTTTTATCGGAGATAAGAATTAAACCTATCGGAGCTTTCGGATGCGAAAAAATTACGACCCACCTTTAGAAAATGAAAATAAGTGTTTTTTTTTGTTTTTTTTTTTATAGAGAAACAATTTTTCGAAGCGCAAAGACACCATGATTGTTTTTATATTTTTATCGGAGATAAGAATTAAACCTATCGGAGCTTTCGGATGCGAGAAATTACGACCCACCTTTAGAAAATGAAAATAAGTGTTTTTTTTGTTTTTTTTTTATAGAGAAACAATTTTTCGAAGCGCAAAGACACCGTGATTATTTTTATATTTTTATCGGAGATAAGAATTAAACCTATCGGAGCTTTCGGATGCGAAAAAATTACGACCCACCTTTAGAAAATGAAAATAAGTGTTTCTTTTTCGTTTTTTTTTTTATAGAGAAACAATTTTTCGAAGCGCAAAGACACCATGATTGTTTTTATATTTTTATCGGAGATAAGAATTAAACCTATCGGAGCTTTCGGATGCGAGAAATTACGACCCACCTTTAGAAAATGAAAATAAGTGTTTTTTTAGTTTTTTTTTTATAGAGAAACAATTTTTCGAAGCGCAAAGACACCGTGATTATTTTTATATTTTTATCGGAGATAAGAATTAAACCTGTCGGAGCTTTCGGATGCGAAAAATTACGACCCACCTTTAGAAAATGAAAATAAGTGTTTTTTTTGTTTTTTTTTATAGAGAAACAATTTTTCGAAGCGCAAAGACACCGTGATTATTTTTATATTTTTATCGGAGATAAGAATTAAACCTATCGGAGCTTTCGGATGCGAAAAAATTACGACCCACCTTTAGAAAATGAAAATAAGTGTTTTTTTTGTTTTTTTTTATAGAGAAACAATTTTTCGAAGCGCAAAGACACCATGATTGTTTTATATTTTTATCGGAGATAAGAATTAAACCTGTCGGAGCTTTCGGATGCGAAAAATTACGACCCACCTTTAGAAAATGAAAATAAGTGTTTTTTTCGTTTTTTTTTTTATAGAGAAACAATTTTTCGAAGCGCAAAGACACCGTGATTATTTTTATATTTTTATCGGAGATAAGAATTAAACCTATCGGAGCTTTCGAATGCGATTGCGCAATCATTCGCACAGCAACAGTGCGACAACTCGAGCTCGACAGAGACTCGTCGAACCTGCTCTCGCAATTGTGCCGAGGTCAAAGCCAACCTGCTATTTTCGTTGCCACGCACTCGTACCGAAAGCTTTTACGCGCCTATATCTGCGCACGTTATCCGAGCCGCGCCGGTCTCGATAATATCGTTTTTCATTGCCAACGCGACTGCAAACTCGAATCGAGAAGATACTCGATCCGATATGAAAGTTGCGTAAGACTAATTGAAAAACAAAATTATAATCATCGTTGCACAGGCACACAATATGGTAAAAGAAAAATTAATGGTAACACAAATATTGACGATAATAATATTCGATTATTAATATTCTAGCCACGTCAATTAGTTCAAATCGCTGTAACGAGTACATTCCTACAACTAATTACTTCGCCACTCACTTCGAATAGTTCAAATCGCTGTAACGAGTACATTCCTACAACTAATTACTTTGCCACTCACTTCGAATAGTTCAAATCGCTGTAACGAACACATCCATGCAACGAATTAGGGAAGAGCGGGGAAAAATGGCACAGCGGGGCAAAACGGGATGATAAGACAAAACGCAATCTCCCAATAACTTTTGGATGGTGGCGATAGTGGTTAGTGGGGCAAAACGGTTTTGAAAATCCGGATGTATCGTTGGAATAAAATGGGGTGTCCAAAAATTATTGAAAAATTTAGTTTTGCCCTCACTGTCCCGTTTTGCCCCACTATGCCATTTTGCCCCGATCTCTTCTACTTCGCCACTTACTTCGATTAGTTGAAATCGCAGTAACGAGTAAATTCCTGCAACGAATTAGGGAAGAGCGGGGAAAAATGGCACAGCGGGGCAAAACGGGATGATAAGACAAAACGCAATCTCCCAATAACTTTTGGATGGTGGCGATAGTGGTTAGTGGGGCAAAACGGTTTTGAAAATCCAGATGTGTCGTTGGGATAAAATGAGGTGTCCAAAAATTATTGAAAAATTTTGTTTTGCCCTCACTGTCCCGTTTTGCCCCACTATGCCATTTTGCCCCGGTCTCTTCTACTTCGCCACTTACTTCGATTTGTTCAAATCGCAGTAACAAATACATCCCTGTGACGAATTACTTCGCCACTTACTTCGATTAATTCAAAACGCAGTAACGAATACATCTCTAGCGCATCCGAAAAGCTACTCCGTTGTTTTCCGTCGCTATGCAACCCACCAACACCACCGATAAGCGATAAAAAAGGTGCTGCTTCTGAGAATCAACCCGCCTTACTGAAATTGTCATTCGGTTGTTTTTTTATATCTTTGATATTTTTGAAAAAAATTAAACGTATCGTATTTCGGACGGATTTCGGTATGTTGCACAGCTGGGCAAAGTACCAAAAAATACTTCCAGTACAAAATATCACAAGTAGTTGAAGTATCAAGAATTTGTTGCACTTTAAGTATTTTTCGCTATTCTATCTCAAGTACTTTTCGCGATTAGAATCGCAGCTGTAAACGTTGTCTAATCTTTAAAAATAAACAACAACACACACAACTCTCAGCGAGAGAAAAAAGCGTAGCGTAGTGTTGTGACTTCTGTTCTGTGCTGTTTTGAATTTCACGGCTGGACTTGCGGTGTATTAACGTATCGTTGGAGTAGTTATATAGATAACACAACGTCTGCATATTGCGGCGATGCTTCACAAACCTACATTGTCAGATTCTCGTTAAAATGACACGTATCGAAAAGTTAAGACGGATAATCATATATTAATAGGAACCGGATGTCGAATGTCCGTAATTGCAAGCGTGCACTCAAAAAATACTTCTACTCGGTACTTGAAATCGTAAAAAGTTATTGCGTACTTCAAGTAGTGCCCAACCCATGTACGTTATTGCAGTTTTTGTTACGTCGATACACGATTTATTTTGATCGTTAATATTTTTTTAATTAAATTTGTTATTAAATTATTTTCATAATTGAAGTGAATGTAGAGGTCTTGAGCTAAAATTTGGAATCTGAACCGATCAACACTATATTTGGTATGATATTTGGCGAAAATCGATCTGATCGATAAAATCTTTTTTTATAATTTCAAAAAATTTAGATATTTCCAACATTTTTTTTACTTACGAATCTCCCTGCCACTCGTAAAAGTCGATGGGACCCTGAGTAGTCTCGGCTTTGAAATTCGGTACGATAGAGTTCAGCCTCATCTTAGAGAGATTTATCGAAATTTAGTGGCAAAGCTTTGAAACTCTGGTGACCGTCTAGAAATCGGCACTATTATCGTATACTGTATTATGATGTCGCCCGTCGCCGTTGAGAGTCAGCGTAGAACTGATGACGAACCACCGGAGCACAGCTGATTTAATATAGGACGAACAGTGTGCCTCTCTCGTACACCAATCACGTTCGCACATTCGCGCGGGATTCACGCTTTTATCAGTGCGTAGTCGAGACGTTGAGATCCACAAAAATCGTTTCTCCGTTTTAAAAAAATGATGAAACTCAACCGAAAAATTCAGCAAAAACTGATGAAGTAACTTTCGACCACTCGACTGATACCAATTACGACCTTATTCGTTATCAGAGATGCGAAAGCGCCCCGACGCGAAACCGTCAATTACGTTAACGGCAAACACTCGTTCCGCCTCCTTTCTGGATCACTGGAATATAGCAATCTTTATTACAGCCGTGAAAAACATTTTTCAGCAGCGTATTTTATTGTAAAAATAGATTTTTGTATCTGCGTTCTTTTTTTTTTCATTTGCTTTTCAACCTTTCGATGCAAATTATAAATTTTCGATAAAATTTATAATTTGCATCGTAAATTTTCGATAAAATTTATAATTTGCATAGAAAATTTTCGATAAAAGCAAGAAATAAAAAAACAATTATACGCATTTTTCCTTGCTTTTCAAAGAATCGTTATTCTCTAAGGAAATGGAAGGAATAAGAATTAACACAGATACAAAAATCAATATTTTCTTTACTATAAAATACCCTAATAATGAAATTCCACGAAAAACTTGCTCATTTCCATTCAAAATACTTATTCTTTAAAAATGTATCCATCTGTGCTTTTCAGATGATGTTGAAAATTTGTTCGTGTATAGATAAGTCGGGAACTTCGTTATGTCCTCTGAGTACATATTGTATGCTTCGTCCGGTGCTCCCTCGCATGTCTCTAATCGCCGTTCGGTTATATATATAAATATATATTTACAAATATCTGCGCAATCTCGTCGAGCACATCCGTTTGCACTTCACAGTTTATCTCTCCGCACGGCTCTTTAATTACACGGAGAGAATTTTTCGGTTATAATCTCTATAAAACCATGGGAGAAAACACCAAACAGCATAGTAAACTGAAAATATTCCGGCAGTTTGGGGAATCTCCCTATACTGTTGAGTGAAAATGAATTATACGCGTGTACAATGTAGTATGAGAATCGTCTCCATACGTGTTATGCTCAATTCCCTACAGATCCTACGAAAATTCCCATATCGTGTGATCAAATTCATCACACGGGTATTTCTATATTCACGCGCCCGTTCAGATTATGTTCTATTACCGTACTGGATTCTTCTACCTATTGAAACCGAAAATGAAGGTTTTTCAAGAAACGCCAATTTGCAAAGACATTTTTGTGTTAAAAATATTTATTTTTATGTCCACCATTTCGTCAGATAAAAATAACCACTGCTGAATCTGTTTAACTGAGTCTTGTACTAATCAGTTCACAATAAATTATAAAACCTACACAGTGTCGCCTTTTAACATGCAAAATATAAACTGTATCGCGTTACAAAAGGCCTACGGCTATTTAAAGATGGATATTGTTTTTTTACCTTAAGAGTTATTATTAATTACTAATTATTACGAGGAAACAGGAAAATGAAGATTTTTCAAGAAACGCCAATTTGTAAAGACATTTTTGTGTTAAAAATATTTATTTTTATGTCCACCATTTCGTTAGATAAAAATAACCACTGCTGAATCTGTTTAACTGAGTCTTGTACTAATCAGTTCACAATAAATTACAAAACCTACACAGTGTCGCCTTTTAACATGCAAAATATAAACTGTATCGCGTTACAAAAGGCCTACGGCTATTTAAAGATGGATATTGTTTTTTTACCTTAAGAGTTATTATTAATTACTAATTATTACGAGGAAACAGGAAAATGAAGGTTTTTCAAGAAACGCCAATTTATCCAGACATTTTTGTATTAAAAATATTTATTTTTATGTTCACCATTTCGTCAGATAAAAATAACCACCGCTGAATCTGTTTAACTGAGTCTTGTACTAATCGGTTCACAATAAATTATAAAACCTACACAGTGTCGCCTTTTAACATGCAAAATATAAACTGTATTGCGTTACAAAACGCCTACGGCTATTTAAAGATGGAACTGCACAGAATTGCCCGAATAACCACAACTTCATTTGTTATCTATTAATAAAGATTGTTATTATTTCCTTCATATCATTTCGTTAATAATTTCACGACACTTTCTTCTTTAACACAATTTTATCCGGATCTTCATTTTCACGACACTTCACTCCGAATGACGCATCCTGGGTACCTCTGCCGAGAACTGAGCGAAATATTGGAGAAGCGAAGAGTACGAGCGGCCGCAACAGTGTAGGGAATCTCGCCATACCGTTTCGCTATAATTTCCATTGTTATTGGACGCGTCCATCGCACGCATATCTAAGAGTACTAAACGCGCGAGCTCGTCCACATAAACACGGATGATTGCATACATCGCCATATATATGTATACCTGATTTCAATACGTACCGAAAAACGCCGCAAAAATTATAAGTACTCTCAAACTACTCTCAATGCGTTTCTTCCCTAAATTTCAAATAGTGAAAGAAACTCATGATTTTTCGTACGAGGACTCATTTTTCTGATCGTTTTCACGGGACCGGCTAACATAGTTCTCAATACGTATTGAGAGGATTACGAAAATGCAGGGAGACCAGAGCATTAGTATAATTCCTATATTTCTTCCACTACATAACACCACACGCAACTGCGTTCACACCGATAAGTTCTAATTCAAAAGTTATTCGCCACTTTCGAATAGTTTCTATCGGAAGATATCACGTTGATACCAATTGATTGATGATAGCAAAAAGGCAATAGAACCCGACTTAAAAAAATGTTGATAGATAAAGTAGAACAACAATAAGTTGCATCCTCTTCAATTCCTTTTTCCTTCGACGGCGCACTTTCTTGTCCCGATGCAGATTCATACCAATATACTACGATTATATTCCATAGACCTTGCTGAAATATATCCTATTAATTCCTATTACTTTGTAATTTCGGTTTGACCAATAAAAGACGATAAGTTCCAATTCAAAGGTTATCTGCAACCTCCAAATAGGTTTTATAAGAAGATCGCCTATTGATACCAATTGATTAATGATAAAAAAAGTGAAAGCGATTGTTTTTCGAAAAATTCATTCTGATTGATAAAGTAGAACAACAGTAAGTTCTATACCTTTTGATTCCATTTCACTTCGACCGCACACTTTCTTATCCCTAAGCAGATTTAGACCAATATGTATCGAAAAAGAATACGCCGATTTTATCCGATAGAGTTTTGTTACGTATTTTGTAAATAGAACGTTCCAATAAATCTTTATTGAAATTTTAAGTAGGGAATGTACCAATAAAGCCCGATTTTATATTTCTATCGGACAAGCGTCATTGTATTGGAAATTTCTTGGACAAAATTCCGATTCAAATCGATTGATCCTTTGAACGAGGTCATTCCCGATTTAAATGGTTTTCTAATTAGATAATACTAATTCAATCCCATTGAGTTGAGTGGCCAATTACATCTCGTTGCTTCCTATTCGCTGTCAATCGGACGACAAACTGGTCTCTGATTGAGCATATTCGTTCCGATTTAAGTTCAACTAGTTTTCGTTGGTTTCATCAAGGATAAATAGGATATTTTAAGCAGGGAGAGTAAAAACATAGCTACGTATGTCGTAAATCGCCAGAGGACCGGAATATTGCTAGATTGCTGTGTGAAGTTGAGAGATTATCCCCATATTCTTCTCTCCGCGTAATATCTTGTTTTCATTATTGGCTCGGTACGATGCAATGGCTTCCACTTCGAGCCGAAGACGATATTGACAATTGACACGGTTATTTTTCGTCGTTTGATCTATCGTCGTATCATCGAGACTCTGACGTACACTTATTCAGAGCTCTACCGGAAATTGCACTCGAGAGTTTGTACGAGAGTTTAGATTGCTCGTCCCCGGCCGAACGACAATTTTCTTTGACTAATTCGTTCGATGTATTTTGTGTTTCTCAGGTCGCCGTTCCCGACGTCGCCGAAGCTGCGAAGGACGCTGATATTCTCGTGTTCGTCATTCCTCACCAATTCATTCCGGGACTGTGCGCGACTCTCCTGGGGAAAATCAAACCGACCGCCGTTGGCCTGTCGCTCATCAAGGTAAAAAAAAAAAAACTCCGCTCCTCGATCGACCTGTACCGATCACGAGAATGATGAATCCACACTGGGATCGCGATTCGATTAATAATTCCAGGGTTTCGGAGATAAAGGGGACGGCACGAGTGTCGAACTCATATCGAAGATCGTCGAAAAGCATCTTAAGGTCCCGTGCTACGTTCTCATGGGAGCCAATCTCGCCAATGAAGTCGCCGAGGAAAAGTTTTGCGAAACGACAATCGGTACGTTGTTCGTTATCTTCGGACTCGTTCGACCTTTCGTTCATTAATTTAATCTTACGATATCAAAAGATGGTGAAATTACTCAAAAATCATCATCATCAATGATGAATAAGTGAGCCCGTAGATTGTTATTATTATTATTATTATTATTATTATTATTATTATTATTGTTATTGTTATTGTTATTGTTATTTTTATAGTTATAGTTATAGTTATAGTTATAGTTATAGTTATAGTTATAGTTATAGTTATTGTTATTATTATTATTCTTATTATTATTATTAATGTTTATGCAGGGTGCAAAGATAAGCGTCTGGCGCCCCTTCTGAAGGATATTATCCAGACAGTGAATTTCAGGGTCGTCGTCGTCGATGATGCCGATGCGGTCGAGGTTTGCGGAGCGCTCAAGGTAACCCGAGCGGCCTCTATATCGTTGTCCACTGTGTATTTTTATGCGCGAGCTCTTTATTTGTGGTTGAAGCGAGTTTCGAGTGAATATAAGCTGACGACTGTATAATATTATGGTATTCGCAACCGTTGGCTTTTCCAGAACATTGTGGCATGCGCTGCCGGTTTCGTCGACGGACTCGGTCTCGGCGACAACACCAAAGCCGCCGTGATCAGGCTCGGTCTGATGGAAATGGTCAAGTTTGTCGACACTTTCTTCGGCGGCGCGAAACTCTCGACATTCTTCGAGAGCTGCGGCGTCGCCGATCTCATTACCACCTGCTATGGTGGACGAAATCGTCGCGTTTGCGAACAGTTCGTAAAAACTGGAAAGGTAAAAAAAAAACGCTGACGATCTGTGCATCGATCTATTTGCACATTTTTCCGTTCGCGTTGTCAAGCAAAAATATACGTGGAAATACCATTTCTTTTTCGTGGAGCGAATTATATTATTTTTAGTACGATTCTCGAACACCAATAGTATATTATGCTACAAGGGAGAAAAGTGCGTTTTTCACTTTTTGCCCGCTAAATCACTTTTTTGCCCGCTAAAATCCCTTTTTTTGCCCGCTAAGATCACTTTTTTTGTCTGCTCGTCAAGAATCGGTCACTTTTTACCCCCTTTGCAAGCATGAAATTGGGCCTTTTTAGCGTAACCGAGAAAAAAACTGATTTTTCATCTTATGATGATATTTTTCCAGTCCATCAAAGCCCTTGAGGATGAACTTCTGGGTGGGCAGAAACTTCAGGGACCCGCGACGGCGGACGAGGTCAGCGTCATGCTCAAAGCTAAAAATTTAACCGACAAATTTCCAATTTTCACCGCTGTACAACGCATATGCAACGGTGAACTCAAAGCTACCGATCTCATTGATCAGATTCGCAATCACCCTGAGCACATGTAAGTTTATGCTCGCAGTCGTGCAATCGTTATTTCTTTTGTGTGACAAACGCTGTGATTTTACATCACTAACTAATTGTCCTAAGCAGATTCGCCCCGAAAACGCTGTACATGTACTAAACGAGAGTGGATTCCATTGTGTCTCTAATCGAATGTGTCTGTGATAATTCATCCGTTACGAAATTCCCAAACGAACTAATGTACCACCGGTAATTAACAAACAAAAAATAGTGCGCGAGGGTGAGTCACTTGCATCTCGAATTACGAGTTTTACGAACGGAATATTGAAATTTTATTATTATCTTTTCAGGAGCAAAGAGTAAACTGCTGATCGAAGACCGCAAAAAAACGCCAGCCCGATATTCGCGATCGATCTATCGATTGTAATTAGACAGGAGAAAGTGAAATTGTAAATAATTTTATAGCCAAGATACGTATGTATATCTGTGAAAAGTTTACGATAAATTGAAGGGAAGAGAAAGGGACGAACCGAACGCCAGTCAATGTTCATTATATCACAATACCGTTTGTTCTCAGATTATCGTTGATACAAATAAATACTAATTGGTTCGAACAACGCGAAATCCTAATCCAATCATGTTTTCTTCTCCGAGACATCGCTGCATTTCTTCAATTTTCCTTTGGGTATGTAATCTCCAGGTTGAACCTCGTTGTTCACCTTCAATGTATCTTCGGTAATACGAAGTTCTGCAATTGTTAGAAGTAAAAAAAAAAATGCACATACAGCAATATCTCGCCGAATTGGTAGATGGTTTTTTTTAAATTAATTACCAAACTTTCCGGGCTCTTTCTGGACAGCCTGGATAACGGTTGTCCGCACCTCGGTTTCGACCGCCTCGGCGAATTTAATCAACTGTCGGAAAAATAATTAATATCATACAGCTGCACGGTGGTTTTATTTTCAATAAAACCCTGCATTAAAAATATGCATTTTAGCTTAAAAGATTTATACAAACTCCTACAATAAGCTACAACCGTCTACAACACGAAATAGTTGTAGTTTATCATAAAAATTATAAGTATGTATGACAAATTACCATTTTCTAGGGCACAATTCGGACATTAATGGAAAGTCAAAACGTGATGGCGTATTATTTTGCAACGTTTTATACAAAGAACAACTTCCTACAAAAAAAGGAACGACTTTCTGCACCATTATAGACTCGGATCGGAAATAAAAACAAGTAAAACATGATTACTTGTAACTTTTCGTACGAACTACAACTTATTACAAATCACAACAATATTTTACAAGTTCGGAGAACTCTGTACGAAGAAGTAGAAATGTAGTAGGACGTAGTTTTTCGTCTCTCCCCGTAGAAAGTACGAGTTTCTACGTAAAATTACGATTTTCTACAACTACCATCTTGCAGTGAAAAATGTTCATTCGAATGCACTTCAACCGCGTGGACTTCAACCGAAAGGGAAAGTATCTTGGCCGTTACTATATAGTAGATTTTTGTAGTCAATTGTAATTAATTGTAGTGATACCTAAAATCTTCTTCGGAAAACTAGAGCTTAATGGGATCGAAAAAAATGCGGACAAACTACAACTTTTTACGAAAGTTAACAATTACCTACAAACGTATTCCAAATCACCCATTTATTTGTAGATAGTTGTAGATCGTCAGCATTCTATGCTTCTGGATTTGTAGTAGATCTCAGTAATCAATTGTAGTTTTTTTATAGTGGAACTGCACGTTTGTACAGAAAACTAAGCTTATCGTGGTCGACAGGATGTGGCAAACCTACAAACTTTTATGAAATTTGACTCAAGTTGAACTATCTACAAGGATATCCTAAGTTTCGCATTTTTCGTAGATTAGTTGTAAACCGTCAGCGTTCTGTATAAAATGCTGACGATTTACAACGATCTACAGAAAAAATACGAGATTTTGAGCATGTTTGTAGATAGTTGTCAATTTTCGTGAAAGTTGTGTTTTTTCCTCACTCTTTCATCCCATTGAGCAACAGTTTTCCGCAAAAAATTGTAGTTGTCACTACAAATAACTCCAATCGACTACAAAAATCTACGAGTTAACGCGATGAGCATGCTGCAGTCAATTTACAACTTACGACGATACTGTACAACTATCTACAGACATGTCCCAACACAGTCAATTTACAACTTACGACGATACTGTACAACTATCTACAGACATGTCCCAACTCTCACACTTTCTCATCCATGGTTGTAGCTTTGGCGCCGCTTGGCATTATAAGTTGTAATTTCGACGACGTTTTGAGTAGTAAGTCGTAGTTTCGGAGTAATATTTGTCAACAGTTTCGACGTACAAAGTTGTAGATACAGCGTGGTTTTGGCGTAGTAAGTTATAGAAAAATGTTCGCCAGAGAATTTTACCGGAATTCGATCGATCTAAAAATAGTTTCTCTCGGCTTACCTCAGTTATAGCCCCTTCGTCCGATACATTTTTACATTTTCTGTATTCGTCGTTTATTCTCCGTCTGGCAGCTAAACAATTATTGAATTACCGTGTTAACATACTCAACATATAATTTAAAAAAGTATAAACATTTTCTCGTTTACCATCCAACGCGTGCTCGTCGCCCTGAAACACCTTCAGTCGAGTTCTATGCAGTTTCTTAAACACCCGTAGTGCCTGAAACAAGAATACCAATCGAATACCAATCGTTCGAAATCTCAAGAATTTCCCGCCTTCGTAGGTGGAGACGAGCCAAATGCGCATGAGAGCGATTCGTTCGGCCTACGTTCCAGCCTCACGATTCCTGGACTGCACATTGTCGCGAGCCTGCGACGATTTTTCGTCAAACCGATAAACCTGCTTTACCTCCTTTCTGAGGGCTCCACTCATTATCTCCGCGATCGGTTGTAACAATGCTCAAAAAAAATCCTGTTCGCTCGGTGAATCGTTCGGTACTGGCCATGTTCATCACAGACTCGTTCACCCGAAAAAAAAATAGATTACGCTCTCCGCTCGATGTACGTGGAGGAACAAGTTTCTCTTCCACGGACCTAGCTCGCAGCACCTATCGCGAATCTGTGGTGGCGGCTTTATCATTGCCGCATTTCCACCAACGACATTCGACTTCCGTCGTTCGGACGCTTCGCCGGCAACGGGGCGAATCAGAATACGCGACAACTCGTCGCTACAGGGAAGGCGTGTGGCGACTACTCTACGATTTCCGGGATCTCGTTATCGGAGAGTTCGATCGAGAAAATTAGTGATACACGAGACTCGGCGTAGAAGAGCCATATCTGACACGTACTCCTTTTACAAGCCCTTAACAACACGCCATATTACAATTAATCGAATAAAAGACCGAAACTTATATTACAAATCTCGTGTACCCGAAATCTTTGTTTATACAGTCACACTAGCGTAGTGGAACCCCCACAAATCGATAGCCGGCAAATGAATGTGTACCCTCAGTCGGTAAGGTTCTTGTTCCCGAGTCTATCATCTGTACACTCTGTACGTTTTTTCTTCCAATAAAGAAGCCGGTAAATTAGGTCTCTGCTTCGTATGCCTCGCCGCACTCTCTGCACCGACCGGCGAAGCTCGTAGATTCCCGAGCTCGAGCACTTCTCGACTCCGAACTCTCAGTTTCAATAATCTCCGGCCGCTCCAACAGCACCGAATGAACGCCTTGCGGTACACCGCACGCTTCGTACGTCCGTATTACAGCCGGCAACTGTCATTCGCCGAACCCTCTCGAACGTGTGTTAAGAGCGAACGAGAAATAGGCGTTCCGAAATTTACCTACGATGTTCGGCGATCGATCCTTCGAGCCCACGGGCTTCGCGTCTCGAGTGTCGACGGAGAAGTGAGTAGCCCGATCATCACGCGAGGCGGTAACCTCGAAGCCCTTCGATCGAAATTCATTGCATGTTCCTTGCAGATCGCAGAAAACGGCGAACGTACAAACGGAGACGGTGGTCTACGAGTCCAAGGAGGCGCAGAACACGGAACTGCGAAGTGCCGCTGTACGTCTTAAAAAAAAGCGGCAGTTATTCTAATACATCGATAATATTGTCTTTTTTTATCGAACCATAGACTCAAACGGCAGAAGCTCCGAAATCCAGAGGAACGGTCGTTTACGACAAGCTCGTTTCGATTTGCCGTTTACGTCTTAAGAAAAAGCGGCAGTTATTCTTTGATAATACATCGATAATATTGTCTTTTTTTTTATCGAACCACAGACTCAAACGGCAGAAGCTCCGAAATCCAGAGGAACGGTCGATTACGACAAGCTCGCCGAGTTTTTGAAAAGAGTCACGCCGGGGGTGATCGAGGTGTTGGACGAAGTTTACGGGAGCAACGCATTCGAGGGATACGATCCGGGAGCGTCGGGAGAACCGGCGGCTCGCGTCAATTTGTTGTCGAGTCTTCGTACTCTCGACGAGACGAATACAGAGGTAATCGACGCGATTCCCCGAGGCTCGAATTTACTTTTATCATTTTTTTTATTTCGTACTTTCTTCTACCGTACATGAGAGACGCAATGAATTGATTCTCGTTGTTTTGTTGCGATTTGCAGTCGAAGATAAGCGATGTCAGCTGGAGCACGGCAGGTGGCGCCCTCGCGGTTGGCCAGAGCGTAACTCGTCACGAAACTTGGTGCGATCATCTGTCCGAAATAAAATTCTACAAACTGTCGCGGGACGATCGATTGGCCGAAACTGCCGACAAGACTCTCGAGACCCAGGCTTGCGTCACCGCTCTCTCCTATCATCCTACGGAACCCTCGATTCTCGCTGCTGGACTATTCAACGGTGAAATATGATTTATGTAAGACGCAGAGTAGACGACGGCGATTGTTTTAATGTCAAATTTGCGTTCGAGAATTCCGAAGATATTTTTCGGTAATCTTTCGGTAAAAATGGCTTCTTTGGCTCGGAACTCAAAAACAATTAATTATCCTAGGGAATCCGGGTAACGGAACGATTTCGAAAACTTTGCAGTCGCTTTCCGGTACGAAGTCCTCTTTTGGCTGGAAACGAAGGATTTCGGGTGTAAGTGGCGGCTACTTTTTTTTTAGTCACTGCGGAACGGAGCGGAAATCGCAAAAATAACCATTTCGTTTAATGGTTGGAAATGAGCTTTCAACGAGTTATGAGAGTTGGCTCACAGAGTCGGCTACTCATCTCTGCTTGTTTTTCGATTGCTTCGCAATTTTTTTTTTTCAGTTTTCCGGTTTCCTTTCATCAAAGACTATTTATACGTAAAAGACAAAGTAATATGGATTTGGAAACTTTTGAAGGCGTTTAAAATTTCCTAAAGTTATTGTAAGGTGTAATTATTCATAGTGTCTTAGGTCGTCACTCGCGGTCGGTCAGAACGCGATGTTCATTATTCTAAAATGTTTAAACAAGTGCGTATTTTCAAAATTTCAATTACAGTGAAATCGAAACGCCACACCCTGCTTCACAAGAATAAGGTATAGGCCAATCCTAAAAATTATTTCTTCAAAAATACGAAGCGCTTGTAAGAAAGTCGCTTCTTCGATGCACCAGTAAAAGAAAACGATCGAGCATTTTCTCGCTTTTCGGTTGCTTATATGTTGGTTTTGTGGGTTGCATATTGACAAAAAAAACAACTAATCGGATGTATTCTTCAATGCAGTTCTGCTATATTCGGCTAAATCTGGAAGTATTCGAGATCGACATGTGTTCCCAGCTGAAATAGGCCGTCTCATATTCCAATTTGTACTTTTGAACCCAATCCGCTCTGATAAGCATTCTTTTGTTATCGAAACGCACTAAACGTACCGGATGTACTTAAAAATACGTCGGTAATTAAGAAAGCCACCAGCAGTGGGCAGTCACAAATAGAAGAACGCATAGCTGAGCAGATCCGCATTCACGAACGCACCCATCAGCTTTACGGTGCTTACGGGTTGCCCGGATCCGCTAGGGTAGAGATTAGCCTCTCAAAGTTTTTTTTACCCAAAATAGCTCGGATATAAAAACGCCGAGATCGCGTTTACGAATATACGTGTATGCATCTGACAATAAATTACCCTTTTCTAAATATATTTTCCAGGAGACGTTCTACTTTGGAATCTTCGAGACGACGACTCGGTGACTCCGGTGCAAGTTTGCGTTCACGGTGATACGGTGACGTCGTTGCTCTGGCGTCCGAGAACTCTCACGGACGCGACTAATCTCGTTACGACGAGCGCCGACGGATATATCTTCGTTCACCAATTGACGGCAAACTTCACCAACATCAGCTTGCACAAGAGATTCAAAGTCGCGAAAGAGCACAACCCGGCGGAGAACTCGAGACCTCGAAGTTCCGGTGGACGAAAGGAAAGAGCCGTGGAAGCCGGTCTGTCGATAACTTGCTTGGACTTTTCGTCGAGAGATTCAACGATATTTATCGTCGGTACGCTGTGCGGTGGAATTTATAAATGCAGCGTGGATGCAGCAAGCCCGATAGATTCTGGCGCTGGGGAAGACGAGCAAGATCTCAAAGATCCCGTCGTCGAAGAGTACGAGAGACACGAAGGCAGCGTCACGTGCGTGAGATGCTCGCCAACGAGAAATATCTTTGTGTCCAGTGGAACAGACAAGGAAATAAGAATTTACGACTTTGCTCAGGTAAAATGCGTTCGAGGCGATGTTAAACAGACTCAGTCGGTAATAAAATCTGCCGCTCGTGTTTTTTTTTTTTCAAAGATCTTCATAAATTCCGAGTAGATGCACATTATTAGCGACTTCAACCAACAATCGAGCGGAAGCTCTTAATCTGGTATTCCTCAAAAAGTTTAGCACCTTCGATGAAAAAAAAAAAATTGATTACAAAAATGGATCTTTCTTACCGACCGAGGAATGTTACGAAAGATTGTAAATAGCATAGCAACCGATTTTTCGGATTTTCAGGGTGTCAGTTTGCAGTCGATCGACGTAGAGAACACTGTAGTAAGATTGAATTGGTACTTGGGAGCTGATCGAGACCTCATCGCGGCATACGGTGCTGGCTCGATCGTCAAGTTTTACGACGCGACGAACGGTAAAATGATCTCGAATCTTCAACTTGAGTCTACGAGAGAAAACACCAGTTGCCTGGACTTTAATCTCAAGAGGTAAACGATTAAATCGAACCTTCACCTATGAAAAAAAAAACAATCCGGAAAAATTGCTTCGCGCATGCAAAGTCGAAATTCTCATTCGCATGTTTAACCGGCTAAAGTCGTCGATAGTTCCATCACTAACGGCGAAACCTCCTCGGAATGAATGAATAAAGTTTAAAAAAAGAGTCGGGCACTCTGCCGCATGCGAAAAAAAAAAATCCACTGTAAACATGTTTACCCAAGAAAATAATCCGACGGAAACGAATACGATACTATTTTCGAAGGTGGGAAGTGTTTACGCAGGTTTTTCGGAATGCCATGTTATTAAAACGCTTGTATCGTTCTTTGTCTTCGCAGAGACGTCGCGGCTATCGGGGACACCGCCGGCAGGCTGGAAATCTGGAAAATCCCGAGGCAGGCTATTCCGTAACTCGTCATATAATTATCAGCGATAATTATATCCGCTATCGTACTCGGACTTTTTCTACCGCTAAGTTTGTATTATCCGCTCCTCCTATCCCTCATTTCTCACCCTGCCGACATCACGCGCTCGACGGACTCCTCCGTCGATCGAATCTAGTGCATGTAACATTTTACGAAATAAAAAATCCATTTATAAACCGAAGATACCCAGAGCGTTGGCGATAGTGTTTTTATCAATGTATTATCAACGTTGCGAAAGAATTTCCTCGCAATGCTATAGATTTTTCGAGAATAATAACGAGTTTTTTTTTTTTTGTTTAATTTACGCTGACCAACTTCAGTGTATCGAAGCGAGGGTCGAAAGAGATGTGAGAAACAAAGGGGAGCGGAAAAATGATAAAAATAAGCTGACGAGAGACGCGTAGTATTTTCTGTTGCGCAGTTTCATCGTAGCGGACTCTTGGCGGTGTGTCTATACGAAACGATACTATATACGAGAATCGCGGACGGTGGGGAAGCCCGTTATCTCTGACATTGCCGCGCGGTGTCTGGAAGTTTCTAACGTTACGCTCGTCTGTCCTCGCCGCGTTTCGCTACGACGCATCGATCGCCGAGCGAACTATGATTTTATCGTCGAGAAAAACTCTATCCAGCCCGTCGAGTTTTCAAACAAATGTGACGCTTGTCCCGATAGCTCGGGGCTTCGCCTATGATTACAATCGACCAGAGCTGGGCGAATACCCTAAGTACTTGGAGTACGTATTAAAGTATCAAGCACTCGAATTACTGAGCGCTAGATAGTTCTTGGGTGCTGACGTATTCAGTACTGGCAGAACTAAATTCTTGAAGTTTCGAATAGTGGGCACTGACTCAGTGGTTGATGCTTCAATACGGATACAAGTACTCGATGCATTTTGCCAAGCTCTGATCCCAGGACACAATAAATTATCTATCTATCTAAAAAATGGTTGTTATTATTGTTACTCTTCTAAGTGCATTTAACTAAAATTGTAATTGAAGTGCTTATTAAAGTATCAAGCACTCGAATTACTGAGCGCTAGATAGTTCTTGGGTGCTGACGTATTCAGTACTGGCAGAACTAAATTCTTGAAGTTTCGAATAGTGGGCACTGACTCAGTAGTTGATGCTTCAATACGGATACAAGTACTCGATGCATTTTGCCCAGCTCTGATCCCAGGACACAATAAATTATCTATCTATCTAAAAAATGGTTGTTATTATTGTTACTCTTCTAAGTGCATTTAACTAAAATTGTAATTGAAGTGCTTATTAAAGTATCGAGTACACGAAGTGTTGAGCGCTAGGTAGTTCTCGAGTAGTGACGTATTCAGTACTGGCAGAAATAAATTCTTGAAGTTTCGAATAGTGGGCACTGACTCGGTAGTTGATGCTTCAATACGGATACAAGTACTCAATGGATTTTGCCAAGCTCTGATCCCAGGACACAATAAATTATCTATCTATCTAAAAAATGGTTGTTATTATTGTTACTCTTCTAAGTGCATTTAACTAAAATTGTAATTGAAGTGCTTATTAAAGTATCGAGTACTCGAAGTACTGAGCGCTAGGTAGTTCTCGAGTAGTGACATATTCAGTACTGGCAGAGATAAATTCTTGAAGTTTCGAATAGTGGGCACTGACTCAGTGGTTGATACTTCAATACGGATACAAGTACTCAATGCATTTTGCCCAGCTCTGATCCCAGGGCACAATAAATTATCTATCTATCTAAAAAATTGTTGTTATTATTGTTACTCTTTTAAGTGCATTTAACTAAAATTGTAAACTGCGCACCATTCAGCACTCAAACTTGTCTTTGCTTGATTCACTCAATAATACTCAGTGTTCTAAGTATTTATATGAGGATTTATGCCAGGCAGAGCTGGGCAAATACCCTAAGTACTTGAAGTACGTATCAAAGTATCGAGTACTCGAAGTACTGAGCGCTAGGTAGTTATTGGGTGCTGACGTATCGAGTACCGGCAGAACTAAATTCTTGAAGTTTTGAATAGTGAGCACTGACCCAGTACACTGATAAAAAAAGTACCATTGAATCGACTAAGATTCGTGCAGGGACGTTCGAATAAATATTTAGCTGGTCGAACAAAATATTTCAATGACTCAACAATATTTTGGTGAAATCACCCAACAAATTTTTCAACTGACCAATTTTTTAGCTGTACCAACAAAATATTTAGTTGAACGGCCCGGCCCGAATCTTAGCTGATTCAACCGTATTTTTTTCATGAGTGTACTCGACGCTTCGACACGTATACAAGTGCTCGGTGCATTTTGGCCGGCTCCGCGATCGACCAGTCCCGGTTCGATGCCTATTTCGATCTACCGCTGACCATGAGAGCGTAATTACTCGCCGAAAAAAAAAAAAACAAAAACTCGAAGTTAGCGCGAACCGACGAATACACACGTTTTTGTGAGCTGCTTTCACAGCCTGTTTGGATCGTCGGTCGAGGCGAGCCGGAGAAGTTGTGGGCTATACTGAGTCGCGTATATACCGAGCCCGCTCCGAGCCGCAGGTATACACGCGAGGGGTTTTCACTCACACAACCGGGAAGTGAAAGCCGGTCGCTCGTTCCTCCGTTTGTTCGCTCGGCGTGGCTCGGCACACGAGTTACCCCGGCGACTTCTCGTGGAGGCGAACTTTGAGAAACTGGCACGACGTCACGCTTACGAGACACACGAGCTGTATAGCGGGATGTGTATATATATGTACAAAGAGATGTGCGAAGTTTTTTTCTTTTTTTTTTTTTATAGAAACCTTCGAAAGGTACTCGAGAAAATGTACTCTGCAGAGCTGATGGGCTATCAGGACAATGGAGAAGGAGACGAGAGAACTGCGCGACCTGGAGGATCGAACGCGAGGCAATTTTTCGGCATTTCCGTGGCTTTGGTAACAGGAGAAGGGAAAACAAAAACAGCAGGTAGACGTTCGTTGGATCGAAAGGTTTGCAAGTTATAAATATTAAATAAAAACCTTAAAGCTCTTTATCACATTTAGCTGCAACAACGATGAGGGACATTTCTATAAATTTTAGTTTTCTCTGCCACAAATATTCTTTTACATTTACCAAACTTTTATCGGTTAGTTAAAAAGAAATGAAATGAAATAAATTTAGCAAGGAAGAATGTGGAAGTTTGTACACAACAAGTACATTTAACAAATATTTAATATACAAACTATAATGTACAAGCTTAAGTTCAACGCGTACTCGCGTATGAGATATACCACAGTGCACGCTACAGTGTGGATGTACGTGTATCATAAACGAGACTCGACGGGGACCGAGGGAACGGGGCCATTCCGCGTGACCGTAATAAAAACCTATCGAGCGATATGGGGCAGACTTGAGAACAGCTTGATGAATCCGTTTCGACGGACGCCTACGGGACACTTTGTACCCTATCAACGGCGGTCTGCGCGAACGACGGACAGTCGTTCTTCGAAGGCCCTCCTTTCTTCGATTCTCGCAGAAGCATCACGCTAAAGTGATAATATTTTTTTTCATTCGCTTCCTCGTGGAGGAAGTTTTATTTTGGTGGAAACATTTTTTTTTTTTCGAGATTCTTATGAAAACGTGGTCAAAATGTGCCGAAACGTCGTAAAATCACATTTAAAAAAATGTCTGGATGGATGCGTGTGTGTGTGTGTGTGTGTGTGTATGTGCCAGGCCTACAAAATTCAACCGTCTATAACTCAAGAACGGCTTAATTAATCGGGTTAAAATTTGGCACGCATATGGAGCAGTTGGGTGCCTCGTTTGTTACAATTTATAATATAATATTTATATTATTATAATATAATATTTATGTTATTATAATATAATATTTATATTATTATAATATTATATTTATAATATAATAATAATTGAAACATTCGTTCAGATTTCATTAGATTTTGAAGAAAAAAAAAAGTGTGTCCGCGCTCTGACTTTCGCAAATTTTGAGTTATCGCGCTGAAACTTTCTATAGAAGTATGCCAATATCGAACAGTGTTCGCTATTGAATCTGGTAAGAATCGGTCGAGGAGTCTCGGTTTTATGACATTTTCAATTTTATTATTATTACAAGCGCGAAGAGAATTAAATAAACAATAGATCGTTGAGTTTTCGCAATATCGGACATTCGAAGATATCCGGAGAAAGAAAAATGTGCATAGCTAACAATTTTAAATGTTCGACGAGTGGAACAGACGAAAGTGTAGGTATGTATGCGAACAATGCAAAGAGGAGATTAAGTCTACGCGTTATTCGCAAATAATACGTCCTTCAAGCTGCGAGGGAGCGTCGAACCTCCGGTCTTATGTTATTCATTTTTCTCGGCCTTCTCCTTTGTTCCTTTCATAAACCGAGTTTAAGAACCGCGTCATCATTTTTTCCGACCCCTCTCGTTCACGGTGCCGCATTGCGTCCGTTGCCCATTGTTCGTCGTCTCCCGATGATCGCCAGTGGAAGGCGAATAAATACGG
This sequence comes from Amblyteles armatorius, assembly GCA_933228735.2. NCBI lineage: Eukaryota > Metazoa > Arthropoda > Insecta > Hymenoptera > Ichneumonidae > Amblyteles > Amblyteles armatorius. Next base: position 2,353,206 of record OW121691.1, on the reverse strand, counting down.
CTCGCAATAATTTTGCAATTTAAGATTTATTTCTCGATACAAAAATTCGTTAAATTTTTCCTCGACGCGAGAAATATTATTCCAGTTCGTCTTCGATGCGAAGCATTTAATTTTTTACACGATAATCGAAAAGTATATTTAAATTTTCATCGATTATCGAAAAGATTTTTTTTCTTCCTTACAGAGGAAAGTTGGTTTTCATGGATACGAAAAAATTATGCAAAATAATTTGCACATGGCTTTCTCATTCGTTGCAATTTTGCGCATAGGTTCCTCTACGAGGAAACCAGAAAATCGATCGACGAACTTCTTTTTTACAACGAATCGACGTAATCGGTTCCAATAGAATTTTCTAAAATTTACGATACGTGGTAGCGACGGAAGATTTTTTTTTTACGGCTCGATTCTTCGGAGCCGCCGTATTGCTGATCGGCATTGCAAGTACCGACTTTCGAAACGAGTCCCCGTGCCAAGGTATCGATTGCGCAGAGCCCCTCGGCTGCGATCGTCTCGAGTGACGAGCCTGACAGAGCCCACAGCTGTTCCAAAACTTCCGACGCCTGTGGGAACGTCGACGAGGCTGCCGGCTCTACGCGTACATTTGGCCGAATCAACTGGACCGAACTGATGCAGCTAACAGCCTCTCCGGGCAATCTGAAATCACACAATTACACGGAACACAGAACTCTGTCCGGTGCACACTTGGTTCACAAAAAAATGTCCCCAAACGTAAATCAGCCTACGAAAATAATGGTCACGAAGAAAAATAAAAATAAAAGTTTCACACGAAGTTCGGATAAAAAAATGCGTCTCCGATTGTAATATCTTAGCCTAAGGTGAGACTTGCATCCTCACAATAATATTCGACGATGCATTTTGAAATGGGAAAATAATGCGGGCATCTTTTGTACGGGGATAATCCAGTAGTGACGCATTTTCGGTAATGGATGCCCGAAGCCTAATGACTCGAGTGCCGAATGATTCCGTCCGGTAGGATCGAGAAGGTAGCCCCGGTGATTCCTAGAATTAAATGAGTCGTACGCTATATCGAGCAACAGCGATAAATCATCCTGACGGAAGGAAAATCTGTTTTTCCGACTAAAAATATTTTTTTCTACCCATTAAAATGCATCGTTTAAGAAAATATTCGATATCGGATTAGCGTTCAGCGTGGAAAAATATGTCGAATTATGCGGTCCAAATAATTCACTGAGAATATTCGATCGGACGATTAGAAGCGGAAAGAATATTTTTCTTGGCATTAAAAATGTACATAAATCATTCTGGTTGATGCTACGCAGACTAAAATTCCAAATAAACAGAAACGAACGCAGTCCCGAGCAATTTTGTAAGATAAAAGACCCACATAATATAGTGTGGGTCTTTCTAAAATAATCTATATATATATAGATTATTTTTTTTTGTTGATCGACACTTGCGTCTTCGTGAACGTGTCTCCGCTTCATGCAAAAAACAGGAAGTTATTATTATCGCGAATCATCGGAGACGTCGACGATCGAGAGACAACGTAAAGGCGATAGCGTAATCTTGGACTTCCCGTTATACCGACGAGTCAATCGTTTCGCAACGGGTCTTACAAAAGTTTCTCTCAAGAAAGATCGTGTCGGATCATCTCGATCCAAAGAAACCCGTTTATTTATTTATTTACCTACAGCAATCGTAGTCGAAGATTCATGTGTGTATATATATATATATATATATAGACGTATCACATACGTTCTTTCACCTACGTCCCTGCGTTCCTTAATTCATACGTTTATATCACTGGCACCATTCGACATATATTTCAGAGAAAAATAGAAAAAAAGTCTCTATCACGTCACTTCCGGTTTGAAAATCCCGGTTTTTGGCTGGAAGTGACGTCGTACGGAAAAACGTCACATCAGGTTTCGAAATCTCGCTTCCGAAAAACAAAAATTTCGAAACAGGAAGTGACGTCTTCGCGTATGACGTACCTTCCGGTCGAAAGCTGAGGTTTTCAAACTAAAAGTGGCGATTTTTGCTTCCTCACGGAGGAAGCTATGTTAGCATGTGAGATGGAATTAAATTAATTCCACACACGTCTCACGCCGAAAGAAATTAACAATTGCCCACCGGTAACCTATCCCACCCGCCATCCTTCGCCAATCACATTCCTAGCGATTGACCATCCAAGTGGAATTCCATGCCATAATGCTGTAAAAACCGGCCTGCCGAAATCGTAGCCTACGGAACTTTCTACGCTAGGAATACTTTGTTCGTCTTTCGAAGTTGACGAACAACAACGATAAGAGCGGATCGTTGTCGGACAGACGAATGACATTTCTGTGGTCGATCAATGCACGTATCGCACCAAGGCGGACTTTACTGCATACATACGCGATTTTTATTTAAACGTCCGTAATCAGGACTGCGGGATTTATATACAGTAGAACCCCGATTAACCGAGAAGCTGATTAACCGTGCATCTTAGGTTTTTTATTTTCAAGCTCGGAGCAAACCAAAGTCACTGCGTACTTCCAAAAAAAGAGTAGCTTGCGTACTACTGATGAAAAAAAAAATATCATAAGCTTTACATTCTGGTTCACACTATTTAACAATTAAGCGCGAGTCGTACCGAATGTCGTTGTAACTAGTCGAAATAAAGTTGTATCGTTAGCCATTATTGACTTGCATACTTTCGTTGTCCAACTCGGACTAACCGGGCTTTCGACTGTTCGAGGACTCTTCGGTCCCGAGAATCTCGGTTAACGGGGGTTCTACTATATTTTAGATCCAAGACAAAGATTACAACGCGAATGAGAATATTCTAACCTTTCCAGGAGCGTGAACGGTACGCTGAATATTGGATATGTTCAAGAACCGTAGAGGTGACATTCACAGGCGATAACTCGAAAAACAATGGACTCTCAATGTCGAGCGGCGGTCCGGAGGTGACCTTGAGATTTTATTATATAGAATATAATAAAACTTATGTAAAAGTAAAATAATTAATATATCGAATGTATAAAACAGACCAGCTTGTAGAAGACAAATATATAGCTACGTCGGATGTCCTTGCCGTGTCGAATACAATGTTTTAGTCTGTACCTAAGGAAACGCAAAAAAAAAAACAGATACATATACAAGCGCCAACGCCGAAGAATGAGCGAGTTTCGTTACGACCACCAAAGCTCGCGTGACGCCGCTCGACGATCGGCCTCGCACACCGTTACAGCCGCAGCAAGTTCTGCGTAAACCCGCCAACGATATCCTGACTCTGTTGTTTGGTATATCGGCGTTGCGAACGGACCGGATGCCGGTTCGCGGTGGAGTTTTCTACAGCCTTTGTGTGTACACGAAATTGGACGAAGTGCACCACCGTTACTTCGAACACGAAGTACATCGGGTACGTTGAATTTACATCGGCATTACGTCGTATCTGCGCAATGCTCCGAGTTAGTCATGTACGCGGTAGAAAAATCTCTTAAAAAACAAAAATCGTTCATTTTAATACTCGGCCTCGGGAAGCTACTCTGTCTCGCGATATTCACTCTTTGAAGCGTGCTACATCGTTTCTCGACCCACCTCTTCACTTTTCAATAAAAACGATTGAAATAAAATAATTTCTTGACAACAGATAAGAATGACTATTTTTTAAGTAAATAAAACAAAATACGCTTCAATGTTGCTCATCGTTATTAACGTACCGTTCGGGTCTTACGTTCGAGTGATATTAATTTACCGTGTGAGATTCTAGATGTTGTTCGAAAAGTTTCTGTGCCTACTTACAGGTGAGCGCCATTTCGTGGCGATTTTAGGTGCCTCTCGAACGCCCAGCACGAAAACTGTTAATTTAATAAGATGTTACCGAAGCAACGAACTCACCCAAGGCATTTCGCGTGCGACAATGAGAACCCGATCGTGTTTCTCAGCCGCTGTGAATTCCCTTCCGTGCCGATGGTTTTACCTCCGCCGGGTCTCGTGTTACCCCGACTGGCACAAATGTCCAACGTCTGTGGAACGCAGGCCACGGCACTGTGTCCGTTCGTCTTTGTCCGCGTTGCCGACAGCGCGGATGCACGTTGCCACGAAGCCGGAAAAGAAACGCGAGCCGGTTCGACACGGATCGATCGCCGTACACACGTCTTTTCTTCCCTCGTTGTCGCCGGACTGGTCGCAAGTAGTCTCGTTACGGAATCGTCGGATTCACCGTCGGGCTGAAAATAACGCGGGAGCGTCGTCGACGAGAGGGAAGAGAGGATACAACGGAAAAATAAATAAACTCTTTATTTCACTGCTGCCGTAGTTTCTGGCCATGAAAACGGATTAAGGTAGTACTTGCACGTTAGCTGGACAAACGAGAGTTGTATTGTGGACATTTTTAATCATCCCTATTTGAGTTACGAACAAAATCGTCGTAATGTTGTGAAGTATTATTTTGACACTTTCTGATAGCATTCATTGGGATCGGATAAATATTAAGTCGGGACGATTTTTGGCCCATGTAGTTTGACCGGGGGGGGGGAACAAAATTTACAAGGCACGTATTTAAACGGAAAGACTACAATCTCACGATCGATAATCAAATTTGCAAATTATTGATTCCCCTAGCAAGTTGACGGACGGCTGCTTTTAGGGGAAAAGATAAAAAACGGACACGTCCGTTGGGGAACGAAACGGACCACAAAAACGGTAAAACGGACCGTACGTTTGAATTGGTCCTTTTTCGGTTGCGGAAACCGAGGAAGGACCGAACGTTTTTTATTACAATTTTTGGCTAAGTTTTTAGATTTTTTGTTTGCTCTGCTTTTAATTCCATTTTTAATGAAAGGACAGATTAAAAATACGATCTTGGTTCTTTTTCGGTTCCGGGAACCGAAAACGGACCGAAGCAAATTTTTGCGAAACAAATCGTTCGGTCCGTTTTCGGTTTCCACAACAGAAAAAATACCAAATGACAAAAACGACAAAAAAGTCCGTTTTGTCGTTTTTTACGGTCCGTTTTGTTCCCCAACGGACGTGTCCGTTTTTCGGTCTGTTTGCAGCATCAACTTGCTAGGGTCTTACACAAATTTGACGTATTTCTATATGCTTGCGGGCTACTGGTCTAAACCTAATGCCTTGGCACAGCTTATATGACCCGAATTCATAGTGTTGCCACATTTGTATAGAGTGAAATCACCGCCAGCAGACTACTAGCCGATATTAAGGTGGTCCTTGCGAATAGTCTTCACTTCACATAAGTTTCAGAGAAACGAGAGGTAATTGCAAATACTTCTGGATGATATAAATATCTGAAAAACGTCAAGCGCATTAAAGGTGCTGAAAATATTAATTTTGCATAATAATAATTCCAAAATGTTATTAATAAATTGATAAAAAATAGAATCGTTCAACAAATTTTCCGAAAAAATAAAAAAAATTCTTGATGATAATGATTCGTTCATTATTCTGAATACGTATGAATTTTTTCAGATTTTAGAATTCACTTTGAATTTTGTGACTTTCTACACATTTTTTCCATATAATAAAAAAAAATTCAAAGTGAATTTAAAAATCTGAAAAAATGCACACAAAGTATTCAGAAAAATGAACGAATCATTTTCATTAAAAAAAAAGTTAGGTTTCCGGGAGATTTGTCGAACAATTTTATTTTCCATCAATTTGTTAATAACATTTTCTAATTATTATTATGCTAAATTAATCTTTGCAGCACCTTTGATATGCTTGACTTTTTGCAGATTTTTATACCATCCAGAAGTGTTTGCAAATCCCTCTTATTTCTCTGAAACTTATGCGAAGTGAACGCTGTTCGCAAGGACTATTTCAAGTAAATAATTAGCATTGAAACATTAGCATTAGACATTCGGTAGGCTCAATATTTTCCAATATCATTGTAATCCTTGAAATCTTCGAATGACATTACGGTAACCGTTCCTATACGCGTCTAATCGCGAAATACAAATAAAACTGTACAAAAATCCGTTCGCGACCTTTTATTTATTATTAATTTGAAGTAAATAGCCGGTAAACCTGCTCGAATTTTCAAAGATAGAATCCCGTATGCATTGTTTGTAAAATGTAAAAATTGACATTCTATCTAATGATCAAGTTCGTGCTCGTACTACCTTAATCTTCGGAGTCTTCTCGCCCGGTGAAAATGCTTCTCTGGTTGAGATGATGATCGGCGAGTACCAAAATGAAATGTAACGATTGGTGCTCTTGTCAGGTCTCTTTTGCGTAACGCGACAAGAACATTCGTCGTTACGTTTCGTCGTTGCGTAACGCTGTACCGATGAGCACAGGTATCCAGGCCCGAGGCGATGCGTCCGGTCCAAGGAAGGAATATATTTGGCTCACACTGTCTGCCGTTGCTCGATGTATGTATCGTTCGGAGAACGACATTTTGCGTAGCGTTCTAAAAAGAACGGTTTTTTTTTGCGTCGTAATTGTCCTGATAAGGACAGATTTTTTCGTATTTGCGTCATAGAGTTATCCTCCGTAGAGAGACAATTGCGGGCCCTGAAAAGGGCCCTAAAATAATTTTTTACATAGTGTATGTTTTAATTCGCCAGGTGAATTTTGGCGGACGGGTTACTCTGCTGCAAGGTACGAATTGAAACTGAACGAACTGATCGAGTATCGCGAACCCGTCTGTGCAAAATTTCCGCTTCGAGTGTGTTTTTACCAAATTTGTTGAAGCCCTTTTCCCATTTTTTTTTTTTGTTACTCGATAATAATGCGGATTCGAATAGTGTAATATAAATTTTTAAATGTTTTACGACGATGTTCGGACGTCGCACTTTTTGTTTATTGATTTCCGATTTGTCGACGATGAAATGAAAATTTTGACGTAAAATTTGTTTTGGTCGATCGTCGTATGTTTTTACTGTTGCTGTTCGACTTCTTCTCTCTTCTACACTGCTGCATCTTCAGATTCGACGCTCGTTGCGTCTTCGATGTTCAACGATGCTTCGGTGAACGGGTAACTCCGATGAAAAATCCGGTTTTATCTTCCAGATTACACCGTTACACGCTTCTTGTTCTTCTTCTTCGCCTCCCCGCTTCTTAGACTTACGTGACAATTTACTTTTTTTTTTTTTTTTTTTGCTTTTCCATACCGAAAAAGCCATTTTCTCGATAATTTTCCTTTTCTCATTTTTTTCCCCCTTTCACTCAATAAATCCCACACACCGTTCAACCCCGTTTCATTGAGCCATCTGCTCTTCCTCGTAATCTATTATCGTTCGACTTTCTTTCTCAACCGTCACTAACTAAATATCTTCTATGTTGGCTCGAAAAAAAAAAAAAAATCTTCTCGTGTACTCGTACTATATTATGCGATCTCGGACCCTGCGAAACCCCCGGCACCTTCGTCGGGGGCTGATATCGTGGAATGCCTTTTTTTATATATGTTTGCGATTCCACAAAAGATTCCTTCGGGCCTTGCCTACGACACACCGTGATCTCCGTTTCTCGCTATGCATCATCGATATCTTTATCCTCCATATCGATTTTTTCAAATTAAAAAATCTCCTTATTTACATCCACGTCTCTCGTATCTTGTTTTTTTCATATCTTTGCGAGTGTAATTGTGATTCGTTAATTTCTTCTTGTCCTTTTTTTTTTAAATATTGTGTGCAGGACTCGAATGGTATTGTCCCGATATCCTCGACTTCACCGTCAAAAGATTCCAGCCTGCCGCTTCGCTCGATATGATGATTTTTATTTATTTTATTATATCTTTATTTTTCACCCACGCTTCTCGGTGCCGATGCATTGCCTTGTGTCCACCTCGCCCCAATTCACTCTCTAGCTGTCGCTATTTTTAACTCGAAAACGGAAAGTAAAAGGGCCCGACGAACGAGGCCAATGATGTTGCTCCGATTCGAGTCGATGATAATTTATTTCACTGGTTTAAACAATTCGTATCCGTTTGTCGTTTGCAGCGTCGAGAGATCGACGATAGGTTGGCATTATCGACCTTCATTGTTTAGCGCAAAACTCGAGATCTTCCGTATTTTTTTTTTTTTTTTTGCAGGATTGAAAAAAAAAAATCTTCGCTCCGGCCCGTGCGCCCGCCCACAAAGTCTTTTCCACTCTTGATCAACATTTTGTTGTTGTCATTCTTCTCGTTTTCTTCCTTGGATCTCCGCTTCTTTTCTTCCTTCTCTTCTCTCTTCGTCCACGTGATTTATCGACCGGCGTCAGTCATCGACTTTGAGATCTCGCTTAACAAAATATTCTTTCTCTCGGTATACGCCTAACTATTCACAGATACATGTACAATTTGTTTTTGTTTGTTTGTTTGTTTGTTTTTAAATTTACCTCATTCAGTATTTAGATTCGTTCGTAATTATAGCACGGGCGTACTTTAACGCTGTTTTAATTTCTTCTTTTTTCTTTTCTCTCAAACTCGTTTTCTAATGCTTATATAGTTCGCTCTTTCTTTCTCTCTTTATACAATACAATTCTGAAGGTCCGCCGCTTTTTTGTGACTAAACACGATTTGTATTCTTATTTATACTATACAAACATTGCAACGTGTCCGAGGAAAGTGTAATTAAAATTGGATGAGGGAAGGGGAGGGGGGAACAGAGGGGGGGTAGGGGACCTGTGTGCATAGTATAGTTACGAGATTAGAAACGAAAATCACAGAGATCGCGAGTCACGAGTCAACTCCATACATTCATTTTCACACGCGTATTATTATTATTTTTTTCTTTCATAACTCTCTTTTCCTCTCTCGATTGCCTATATGACTCGAAAAACAAAAAAGTCGCGCTAACGATTATAAAACGCGGCGATTGGCGCTCGCTTTTGTTTTCACGTTATGAATTTTTTAGTCGCAAAAATCGGACGCGCGCATATACAGCTTGTTAAAAATTAATAATGAAATTGAATCTTAAACGACGAACGTTATAAATGCCTCGTGGGTGGGTCTTTGTTTGTTTCTTTACGTATTGATTTTTTTGTTCCTTTCTTTCATCATTCTTTAAACGTACGCTCTCATTAAAAATCGATAAACATAATAATCCAAGTTCGTAGCCTAATTTATAAGGTAATAGGTATTTCTTTTCTTTTCCGTTCACATAGGATAAAGCGAACGTTCACGCGCGGGCAAGGTCGATCACATTTTGTATGTGTGTTTGTGTTTTTGTCTGTGTAAACACTTGTGTATACATGTATACATATAAAATCTACGAGGTATTTTTTTGTTTGGTATTTAAAACCCTTTCTGTGTTTCTTATTCTTATTCTTCGATATTCAACCAATTTGCGAAGCTTCGATTGCTCTGGAGAGACTTGCTCGCGCGTGCCAGTTCGCCACGAGGAAACGTGACGTTTTCCATCACGCAAATAATATTTCGTCGCATTGGTCCAAATTTGGTTATCCTCTAATGTGTCCATTAATTTTTTGTTTTTTTTATTTTTTTTTATTCGTCCGCATTATCAATGAGAGTGGACACGCTCACGTTTCCTCGCGAAGGGAAGCTCTTTGAACGTAAGTCACGAAACAAACGGTCCTAAATAAAGATTCTATCACACTGTCGAGTAACCGAGAGAAAAATGTGACTCTCTCGCTCGCGCAATCGATTTCAAGAGTGTTCGGGAAATCGCTCGTTACTTTTGTTTTACAAAAACAAAAAGAAAAAAAACAAAGTTTTATTTTTACTTTCATCGTGAAAACGCATTTCGCACGATTTCTTCGAACACTCTTGCGATCGCGCGGTTCGCGGACAATAGGACATAATCCTCGAATAGCTAAAAACTAGTCAGTACGGTTTGCTCCGTGTAGCAGTAACGGCACGGGCAAGTGTGTGTGTGTGTGTATGTGTGTGTGCCTGGGTGTGCATGTCTGTATTTTTTGTTATCTTCCCTCGCTTAAACCTACGTGTTCTTAAAACCTTCCCCGCGGACAGAAAAAGAAAAACAAATTATTTATGATCTATAAAACGATAATAATGACGGATAGGTAACAAACGAACGACAAATGACAAATATACAGATCGATTTTGCTTTTTGTTTTTTCGGAGCAAATTTTTTTTTTTTTTTTTTTGAGATCAAAGAATTCAATCCGCGACGGTGTCGAGATTTAAAAAAGTTGAGTACCCCGTCGCATAACGTGGTGTTGACGGTAATATTCGTGTAAGGAAAGGGAGGGGGGGGGGGGGGGACAAAAAACGTTTGTTTCGTTTTCTCTTTCTTCGTCGCATTCACGAATATTTTTGCTTCGGGACGGTCGTCGGAGACGCGAGCTCCGCGATTAAATATTATTAGAGCCGATTGTAAAGATATCTAATGAAATCATTTTTTTTTCTCCTTTTTTTTTCTTCATTCTGAGAATAGAATTCTTCTTATACAAAGACGTGTATATGTGTCTGCATGTCAGTGACGTTATTCGTTTCGTTTTGTTCTGTTCTTCTCTTTTCTGGGAAGTTAATTATATCTTCGCAATGGACAACGAGTTCTTCGTTATGATTTTTTTTTTTTTTTGAATCTTTCATCGCTCTCGTACCTCCGTTTATAATTACTTAATTTCTAAAATTTAAGGCTTAATATCGAACGATCGATGTGTCGCATCGGTGCCACATACGGCTCGTTCGCCACTTAATTTCTCATCTTATCTTAAAGCTATTGTTCTGTTTGTTTTCGTATGTGTGTGTTATTGTTTCATTTCGCATTGTCTGCGTGTGTGTATTTGTGTTATTTTTCATATCTCGTTACGCAGCCGCTGCCACTCGTTCTGTGACTCGGTCGGAGCTTGAGGATTGTTCGTCGAGACTCTGTACAGTTATATCGGAAAGCCTCGACGAACAATCGAGAGCCTCGATTTTTTTTTTTTCGACCGATGCAATTATCTCTCTCCGATGGGCTTCAATGGGAAGGGTTGTTAAAACCGCGAACGTCGCGTGCGGACGCACCGATCGCAAAGATCTGTACTGTAAGAAAAAAAAAAAGGACTCCGCCTTCAACAAAAAATTTTGTTCGAAATTCATCGACGTTCCGTCTCCAAGTCATTTGCTTAAAAAAAAAAAAAAAAATTATAAGAAATTTAAGAAGAATAGTAAACGTAGGTACGGGCCTCGATAAAAAAAAAAATGTTATCTATAAAAATCCAAGTAAAATACGGGAGACGCGCGAGCGATGCCGAACTGCTCCGTTACTCTCGACAAAACAATCTGAATTTTTGTTTCTTTCTTTCCTTCGACTCTCATCGTAACGAATCCTGAATGGATAAATCGTAAACGCCTAAACGATAAGTAACGATAGTAGCGGGGCACATGTATAATTCGAAGGGTTGTGGTTTAGGGACGTAGAAGTGTGGATATGGAAAGTTCAAGTACGAGCTTGATTTTCCTTATTCTTTTGTTGTTGCTGTTCATTGTTTTGTTTTTACGCGTGAGAGGCCTCGAGAGGGTCGGCCGTGATCGAGCTCTTCCCCGGACCCTCATCGAAACGAGGAGACTTTCGTTTTGTTCGTCTATCGACAGTTCCATTCTCGTTACAGATATGGCAGTCGGACGGAAAGACTCGCACGCACATAAAGTAAAATGGGAGAAAGGGAGGGGAATATCCGCGCAACGACCGTAAACCCCTTCGCAACAGTGCCAAAACGGCCTCGTAGTCGTTCTCTCCTCTTCAGCGTTTATACACCTCGTACGTTTTTTTTCTTTTTTTTTTCTTACACGTTTTATTTTTTCTGCCCACATACGTTGTCTCGACAACGGGTCTATTGCGATTAACCGTGTGTCTGTGGCTTCGGTTTCTTTCTTTTTTTTCTTTTTTTTTTCTTTTTTATGTTTTGTTTGTACGTTACAATATCACATTTAATGCCGGCCGACCGGAAGTCGAGCCTTTCCGCGTCGATCACATCTTTTCTCTGATCGCATTGTTTCGCGATCGTGAAAAATAACAGCCGAGTAGAAGGGAGTTACCCGTTTACGCGATGGAAAAAAAATCTCTCGCGTCGATCTTCACCGCCCGTAGCCAAATTTACCAGTCCCATTAGACCGCACGAGTCACGCTCTCGTCTTGCAATAAACGCAATTAAGAGGCGACGAATTATTTATTTCTTTTTTTTTCCATATAAATTTGTCTTGTCGACCACGAGGGGAGAAGAACGATGAAGGATCTATTGATTTATACGCGATTACGGTCAGTCTTGCTTCGACGGGTGCATCGACGACGAAACGGCGCGAGAGGTCAACGTCACGTTGGTATGTATAATATTTATATATATATGTATATATACATATTTTCATATATATATATTCAATAATTCTACTTTGTTTGACCGCCACGACGATTGCGAAAATGGGATTAGAAACAAAAAAAGTGAAGAAAAAAAAAAAAAAACTAAAAATGACAAACGTGTTTCATCGCCGACCTCCGGTCACCGGATTTATATCTTTGCACGATTATGAAAAGAAAAAAAAATCGTGTTCATATCCCGCGGACGCGAATTACGCGATTAAATTTGCATTCAATCGACGTGTTTACTTGCGGGGCGAGATTCAGATTCTATTTGCACTCGCGATCGCATCCGGGCTCTCGTCTATGAATTATTATTATTGTTTTTTTTTTTTTTAATCATAATATAATATACTTCGTTGATAATCATTCAAATATAGTGATCGGGTTTCTTTTTTAAATTCTTTCATTCATTGGTAATTATCAATCATTATATCATCGCGCGTTATCTCGATATCGATTTATATCCGATCGTTAAAATTATCATTTTATACCGTACATAACTGTCTCAATCTCTCAAATCAATCATTCGTATTATCTCTTTACCAAATACATGTTATATATAATATATGCGCTTGTGTAGATATACATACATATACATATATGTATATATATATATATATATATTTGATCGGTTATCAATTAAAAATTAGTAGTACCTATAGGGTCATCATCACAGCTAATTTATCATTATTCCCACTCGATCGATCGATTTGAGTTTCGTTTAGCTCGGCTTCTAGGGCTTTCTGCATTCTTACTTATTGTTTTTTTTTTCATATATTCTTCTTTTTTTTCTTACTCATCTTCGTATTTTTTTCGCATACACGTCCGCCTTTCATCGAGCCGATAATATGACTTTCTAGCCAGCCGGTGCGAAAGCGTCGCTCAAGAACGCTCGGAAAATTCGCGATAATATCTCGTACGTTCTCTATCCCTCGCTCTTTCTGTATTTACCTTATTTTCTCATTTTTTTAAATCGTTTCAGTGGTTCGTCATCGCGGCGACGGGAAAAACTACCGACGACGCTTTTCCAACTTTGTTTTCACTTCCTCCATTTATAAAACCATCGTTAAGACGATAAATAACAATTTTGTGTCGACGCGCCACAGAAATACCTCGATCTTTGTAACAATCGGCGTTGATTCGCGGATGTGTGCGTTAATTTTCGTGTATACATTAAAAAATGTATACAACATACAATTTACGTTAATCATAAATATTACAATTTTTTTTAAATCTTTTTTTTTCGTCGTCTTGTTTTACGCATATCGAATTTAGAATGGACAAATTTTACGCAACAGCCGTGCACTTGATCGGAGCACTCGAGTCGCGATCTATATTTGATTATTTATTAATATATATACTTTTTTGTTCTCTTTTTTTTATCAACATTTTACTGTGTAGCCTCGCGGGGCTGAACTTTGATTGCAGCTGCTGTTGCTGACCGTGTACGACAGCGTGTATGCTAAACGACTCTAAAGTATCGTGCCGGTTATTTTCATGTTTTTTTTCCCCCCTCAATTATTCGACGTTTCACGTGGGAATGAGTCTGATCAATTTTATTTTAATTTTAACATACGTGTACGAGGTAGAGAGCGACAACGGAAACGCATCGGGTACAGAAAGAGAGAGAGTTAGGGACGATGAAATTCAAATCCAACTGAACGCGATGTTTTTGTATAAATCGGAAATAAACCGGAAGAACCGGGAAGAAATAGGATATAATGGCGTTTCGCACGTTCTTGGCTTCGGTTCGGCCGAGCCAGCGGCATTTTTCGCTCTTCACGTTCTTCTCGTCGCTTCGATATTGGAGAGAAATTTTTACGAAGATAATCATAATGAAAAGAAACAAATGAAAGACAATGTACATAATCGATCGATGACCGAATTTGCCTTTCCTCCCGCTCCGTTACTTCGCTTTATCACACCTGGCAGTCTTTTCGTTTTTTTACTTAAATTTTTTCTCTCTATCATAAAATCTGCAAGATATCAGAAGATCGATCCGTCCCGAGGAGATTAACGCTTGGCGTCAATTTTCTCGAGACGAACATTTTTTATGTTGATGTTTCCATTTTCCCCCCCATTGAGCGTCAGATCACCGTTGCTACTCGAGAGAAAAAAATAACGACTCGATGATTATTCTCGGGCAATCACATACCGAAGGGCTGACGTTTGAAAATTTGCCCCGAAACGAACCGAGACCCTTTGCGATCCTCAGTCGCAGACACGTCAGTCAATTACTACCAAATCATTTAACGTCGATAAAAAAAAAAAAAAAGAAGAAAAAAAATCGAATAATAATTCCGTTCGCTATCACTCGACATCGTGTGCGGATGTTTTCGTCCATCGAATATTTTTGTATTGTACATTCGATGAATCTTTCATTTTTCAAATTATTTGCCGATTTTGAATGATAGCATAACTTTGCGCGTCTCTATCTGAAACTAATCGAATCGATCGTTACTCTCCGGATGTGTGACTTTCGGCTACTATAGATACCATTATTTAAAAACATAAGAAAAAAAAAAATATAATTATGAAACAAGGGAGGATTTATCACGCTATAGAAAAAAATTAAATAATCTATATAATTGTTGCCATATGTCTATATATGTATATATATATTTACCTATATATAGATATATATTTAAATATATATATACATATATATATTACCCGAACCAAATAAACAATAGTCAGAGAATTGCACAATTTGACTCCATTGTTCACCTCTTTACTCTGTCGACTTCAATCACTCAGATACTTTAGAGCTAACAAACACACACACACACAGACACACAAACACATATATGCAAATACCCTCGTTCGATAGATCGAGGCAGTGGCGGACGATGCAGATTGCGCAGAATCGATCTCTCGATTGTCCATCTTCGACTTTCTTTCGCACTCGTGAGCTCGGCTTCGACTCGAAAGATCGTCGTCGGACATCGAAAATAAGATAAATAATTACGCTTGTCGCAAAATCTGCAAATCTGCCGACACGCTCGACCATCGAAGTTCATATATTCTCGTTAGCCGTTCGTACCTTGCATATATTTTTCTCCCGTTTTATTCCATTCAAACACGTACGCTTTACGAAGATTCTCACCAAACCAATCGCACATCTGACTCGCGATCAGGATCGAAAAAAAAAAAAAAAGAAAAAAAAGAAGAAAGTATTCGAAGCAACACGATGGAACGAGTGCCACTTATCACGAATAATATTGCCGGTAAGACGACTCCTAGCGACACTCTTTGTCCATCGTTATGAAAACACAGTTGAAAAAAAAAACAAATTAATGTAACAGAATGTAAGAAAAAGAAATTGCAACTGTGTGTTCAAAATAATACGGCGATTGATTTCTTCTATCCATCGATTCGAAGGGATAGATAATTTTTCCATTGTCTCTTCGGTATTATCAATGGCGTAAATGGAAATATCTGTGCATTGATAAGAGGGAGATAAATATTCTCCGGGACTGATTATTCGTTCGGTGTATTATCGATAATCGAGCAAATTAAAAATCAATGCGGTTGGCATTTGTCGTTTTGTTTTGAAAAGAAAATTATGTATACCAGATGCTTTTATCCGATGAGGGGGAAGAAAATGTATCATTGCGCATTTAAGCGCCTCCGATTTAATCATGGGAACATTAAAAACAATTACAATTTATATCCCTCTTGTATGTAATGTATTGTAAAAGAGAAGAAAAAAATTAATGAAAAAGGTAACGTAGAAACTCTGTTTATCACGGATTAAAAAAAAAAAAAATCGAAAAAACAAAGACGACCGTTTAATGGGTCGCATCGGTGACAATTGATAGATAATGTTGTAATGTTTTTTTTTATCGCTAAGTTTCTACTGGCACTTCGTTATTTTAATTACGAGCTTTGCTCTACTTTTTGATGTTGTCGTCTATCAAAGTTTAGAATTTGAGTTTTCCAACTTTCATCCCAAGCATCGGCCACTTTGCTATTGGGGTTAAAAAAAAAAAAAAAATTGAAAATAAAACGGCAGTTTTTTTTGTATCATTCGGGCTCGACGGAGATCCAGACTTTTACGGCGATCGCCCGTTAACATCGACCCTTAAAGCTCTAGTCTCACCGCCTTGTCCAATTTATGAGAAGAAAATATATATCAACACTCATATCGATCTCCTTTCTCGCATCGTGCTCGATCGTAATACTAACGAACATTTCAATCATGCTTTCTCTTTATCATCCCGCCATACCGGACTTTGCAAACTTTCAGACTCTCCAATTTGTAATCGATTTCCCAGCTCAGCGTGTGCCCGAACACATTCGTCTTCTTTTTTTGTTGTTTTTTTTTTAATTTTCTGTTTTTTTTTAAAAGAATTATTGGCGTGCTCGGGCGATGTTTCTCACCACGCGATATCGTAATAGAGCATTTCATTCTGCGATTGAGAGTCGAAAAAAAAAAAAAAAAAATGAAGAATTTAGTCGAAACGGAGCGATGAACAAATATGAAAATAAAAACAAACGGAAACAGAACGGAGGGCAGTAAGTAGAGTACGGGACTCTCGGGGACGAAATCTCTTTCCAACCGAGTGCCTGGACATTATTTTTTAAATCTTCGAACGTCGATTGTCAGCGCGAAACAAGCGCAAAAGCGTGCCCTCTCAACGAGACGACAAAGTGACAATGATTTTTTAATATTTTTTTTGTTGTTGCCAATAGTTATTCGTATAAAATAGCAGGAAGGACAGAAAAGAATATTGAAGCGCATCGTGCTTATCGAAGATTCGAGTGGAGCTTCGCTCGATAATTTTTCACCTCTGTCTCATCTCCCGTGTGTACCGTCGTCATGGAGTTTGGACGGTACCGAATTTGACGAAACGCTCGCGAATCGTGTTCTGTTTGTGTTCGTGTTCGAGTGTGTTGCTTCTGTGTTATTCTCGTGTACGTTAATAATACGTTAATCTAAAATACATATGTTTACAACTTTATACACGGCGTGTAGTATAATCGTTAAACGTTTTACGTATCGAAACTCGAACCGGATAGATCGATCGAGCGTGTATAACGCGGAGTATTCTTAATCTCGGTGCACTTTTTCTCTCTTATGAATTTCTCTTCGGTGACGGAGTTTATCGTACAAGTTTTTTTTTTCCTTCTTAAATTCTTTTTTCATCGTTACGATAACGAGAGTCTTTTGTGTGTTTCGTCGACGTTACACATTTGAACATGTAACACCTCGCGCACGAGTCATACGTTCACGTTTATCACGAAGAAGACGCTAGCGCCTCTCTAATCAAAGTTTATGTTCTGTGCATTCATAATCACACGATAAGCGCGCTCGCGCGTTTTTTTTGCTTTCTTTCATCATCGATTTTGTCTGTTGCATTGTTGCCTACCAGCCAAAAATCCCTTCGTAACACGGTTTCTGTTGTTGTTGTTGTTTCTTTTCGTGTATCGTATTTGTTGTTGTTTTTATTCGTTCGAAAAGATTAGTTTAAAGTCGCAGGTGTGAACGATACGCGCGTAAGCGACGAAGGGAGTAATAGCGGTAGCTTGTCCGTACCTGAGTCTCCTCGTCGTGTGATTCCGGAGCGGTGGACGCAACCTCGACGGTCCAACAATTCGGTCATCAAGCCTGAACGTTGAGTATCATCTTGAGATGATTGGAGATGCTGCAACAAGTCTCGGACTGTTGACAACTGCTCATCAGTCTCGTTGTCCAGTGGCTCGGCGGTTTGGGCAAACTCGCCGGCGACGGTGGCTCGGAGAACTTTGCACCGGCGTAAAAACTGCTCGTCGGACTGCCGCGCGGACTGTCGTTTCGCAACGGCGAATTTCTTAGATTTTTCGTCGCGCACGGTGGACTGCAACTGAGTCGGCCGTTCGAGTTTCTCGTCCCGTTTTTACCGCCGCCCGCGAAGTACGTCGTCGACTTGATGGAAACGGATTTCTGATGCTGTCGCTTGCCACCCGCGTTCGGCGAGCCCTGCCGCTCCACCTTGTCGTTCATCTTCGGCACCGAATTCGTCATCTCTTCGACTAATCGCTTTCGAGCCGCCCGACGATTCGATAGATCAACGAGCGTCTGATGAGCGCTCGCGCCGATACGTATCAGGGATGTCGTCGTCCTTCTGTACTCGAGGTAGGTCCTCTCTGAGAGGAGTCCGAACAAAGAAAAACCAATCGTAGTACCCACTCTTCGTACAAACGCAACATGGGGGGACACTTTTTTTCTACCGTATTATTTTGCATATCGTTTTTACACGTCTCTACACGTATCTTTACATATCGTCTCTGAGTTTTAACGTTTCGAGGTGGTCCTTGCGAATAGTCTTCACTTCGCATAAGTTTCGGAGAAACGAGAGGGAATTGCAAATACTTTTTGATGATATAAATATCTGAAAAAGGTGAGGCGCATTAAAGGTGATGAAAAGATTCATTTTGCATAATAATAATTCCAAAATGTTTTATCAAATTCAAGAAAAATTGAATTGTTTGACGAATCTTCCCGGAAACCTAACTCTTTTTTTTAATGAAAATAATTCGTTCGCGATTTAATTTTTTTTATGGGAGAATGTTCAGAAAGTCACGAGATACAAAGTGAATTTAAAAATCTGAAAAAAATTTCATACGGATTCGAAAAACGAAAGAATCATTTTCGTAAAAAAAAAGATGGGTTTCCGGAAGATTTGTTAAACAATTACATTTTTATTCAATTTGTTAATAACATTTTGGAATTTTTATCATGCAAAATTAATATTTTCAGCACCTTTGATGCGCTTGATTTTTTCGGATTTTTATATTATCCAGAAGTGTTTGCCATTCCCTCTCATTTCTCTGAAACTTATGCGAAGTGAACACCGTTCTCAAGGACTACCCTGAGGATATCCTTACCAGAAACGCGAGGGGCCACGGGAGAGGAGTTCCGCTGAACGCGGTAGTTACCGCAATATATACAAAGCAAGTGTGCTAGAAAGCGATAGACGCTTCGTTTTTATTGACGGCAGTTGAAAACGAGACTGAAAATATTTTTCAAATTTTGACAAATTTTCAAATTTGGTCGTTTATTTCAATTGAATAGAAAATTGGCAGAGAAAATCGTTACATCGTATACTTTTCAGGTTAGATCCAATCCTTCCCACGTAAAAATACGTAACTTTAGAATCACGTTGCAAAAAGAACAAGACCGTAAAAAAATCTTTAAAAATGCCGACAATAAGGCGTGCTTTCTTATCTACAGATCACACAAGTTCGATCTTGATCGAACAGAAACGAATTTTTTTTATGTTAAGCATATCTTTGAATCATAAAAGTTACGAGCGTGAAAAGTTTGGTCAGCCCAATCGGATAATTTTTCGTTATTCACAATGAAAAAAGATTTTTTTTTTTTTTAATCTTTCGAGAGTACGCATTTTTAATGTATCTCTTGCCGACTTGGAAATTACGCGAATCGGTGCGACAAAGAAGATAATAATAGTTCAGGCTGTCGAGTTTTCGTGTGTCGATCAAGTACGACGGAGCGCGAATAAGTTTGTTTGTTTATACTTACGGCTATGTGCAGTACCGGGTAACTTTCCGAAAGCTTCGAGGGTCGTAGCGCCGCGTCCGTCGGCAGTTCCTGGCGCGGCCGATGGTTCGTCGCTAACTGCGCAATAATCTCGGTAAACGAGACGGGAGTACGGGGGTAGGGGCAGAGCGACGCGAAACAAGGCGGTGGGATACTCGTAGAGACTCCCGTGAGCCAGGCGCTACCTGCTTCTCGTCGATGTCTGATCTCGTCTCGTTTTTCTCCCGGTCTGTTCCTCGCGCGAGTTCGACCACATCCGTCGACCGTACGGGTCACCTCGTCACGAAACTCCGCTGCTCTCGAGCCTCGACCGCAAATTTTTCGTCGAACCTTCGCAACGGTCGATGTATATATATATATATATATATGTATATATATGTGTGTATATATTTCGTTTTTTTTTTTTTCCTTCAATCTCTCGTACTCTTTGGTAACGTCGACTCGCGACAGCGCGTAAACGCCAAAACCGCCGAAGTTAGCCGCGCGAGAGACGGAGAGAGAACGCTCGAAAAAGTCGATGGGTCGTTGCGCTAACAACCGTCCGTTTTTAGCGCACAGCTGGAGGCACAAGATGGCGGCCGCGTCTTGTTTGTGTTTCTCGCGTACGTCGAAGCACGCACAACTCGATCCTCACCGCCCCGCCTCCGGAATACTTTTTCCTCCGTTCACCGAACCGGCTGGCCTCTCTCGCCTCCGCTGTCGAGACACGAGACGAATCGAACAAAGAAATCAAATGCAACAACGTCGACTTACGATATCCTCGTTGAGAGCGAAAAATAATTACTCGGCGCACGCGCGCACGCACGACACGAAACACTCGCGAGACGGTTGGAATAATCTTTTTTTTTTTCCTGTCCCCCTCACTTCTGCCCCCTCCGAATCTTTCGTGTTACGTAGATTTCGTTATTATGTTTTTATTTTATTTTTTTAATTTTTCGTATCCTCTCGTAACCATGCGAGCGTCGCGAGACTTCGGAGATGCCCAATCGAAGATTACCTTCTCCCTCTCTTTCTCCACACTCGTCGCGGTGTTCTCTGTCTGTTCCCTCTCAAATTATTACCGCTCGTAGTCTCCGTCCACCTCGCGTCTCTGTACTTTCTCCCGACACTCTTCGACAAACACCGTCCCTACTGTCGAGCTTCGGTGTTTTATACCCTCTTCTCCCAGTGCGCTTGCTGTATTTATCAATTCGACGCTCGCACACTTCGCTGCCTCTCTCTGCACGCTGCGACAACCTTCCTCTCGCACTGTACTCTTGCCTTTGTGACGATCGAAGCCTACGCGAACGATTCGGGGAAGCGTGTACCCCCCCCCCCCCCCGCCACCTCGTCGACTCCGCCAATGTTGATACCGAGCTCGGCTTCGTGCGAGACCGTTCCTCCAATCGTGCGGCCCCCTTCGCTCGGCTCGACTCGGCAAACTTCGTCGTTACTTTTCGACTCGCGCACCGCGAACGTTCGTCGAACAAATAAATTATATGCAAAGGTCGACGGCCCGAAAATTCTACGATATTTTATTATCGTTTTTGAATCTCAGCTTTTGTAACGTAGCACGTTGAAAGTACAGTGATTGTACTTGTTTGTAACGATCGGGAAGCCGTCTCGACGCTGATTGGTCGAGGGGCTCAGCTTCGCTGGTCACGGCGTCGCGCGTCGCAGGCCTGAAACGAGGAGAAAAAGCCCCACTGTTCATGCCCGTTCGTTCGCCAAGGCCCCCCTCCCATCGGTTAATCTCGGCGTTTTCACCAAACCGCGTTCTCCTCTCCACCTGCTAACTGCGGAGGGCACTCGATATTGGTTTCCTCCTCATCCGCGCAGTCCACGCAGCGTGACGAACGAACAGAGTTTGTTTATTCTCGTATATTCTTGTAAAAAAAAAAAAAAAAAAAACTAATATACATATATGTATACGTATATATATTAACATATATATCGGTCCACATGTCCTCTTGGAAGGATCGCGACCGATGCACGTCTCGCGACACGCGGTCAGAGGAGACCGCGCAGAAGAGTCACGCTTCGAACGTCGTTCGTCTTTGTCGTCGTCGCGAGATATACAACGAGTGACAGTAATAACACCGACGAAAAACTCGATAAACAACTTTCGTGATTATTATTTTTTTCCGTCGTCGTCGTCGCGCTCTCGCGAACCCGAAGGATTTCTCGATAATTCACGGAGAGGAGGGGATACACCTCGATTCGTCGAGTCAGTGAACGCGAGGCATAGAACAAAGTTCCTCGTGTCTCGTCGATCGTATCCTTCCGTTCTCTCGGACTCTCCGCTGTACATTCCGTTATTTTTTCTTTTCGTTTCCGATCGTCTTTCTTTTTTTTTTTTTTTTTTTTTTCTTCTCGCGTCGAGGTGCGAAAGATGTTCTCCGTTTTATTCTGAACGCGAGTCGCATGCCGTAACGTCGTTGTGATCGATGAAAATTCGCTTGAGAAACATTTTTTTAGAAGTGAAGGAGAGCGAAGGAGAGGAAGGTATATAGCGTAGGCGTGTTGCGTTGGAGGAGGAACACGCGCCTCGCCTCGGTTTCGCCTCGGATCGAGCCCCGGAGCCAGGCCTTCGGTACGGGTGGGGTCGCGGTTAGAGCCGAGCGAGAGACGCCGCCGCGCTACGAAGCCCGAGCGAGAGAAGACTTCCACCAGTGTTTCACCAGTGTGGCGAGAGCAGCACGGCCATCGCGGCGATTCGCCGTACCTCTCGGCACCGTTCGCGCCATTCGTCCTCTCCAACTTTTTCGGGAGCATCGGGTTTTCGCGCACTGCCATTTCTGCGCTATGACGTCGCTCTGAGCTGTACAAGCGAGCGAACGAAAAAACACGCACGCGGAATAGTCCCAGCCAAAGGTAGGATCGCTTTTCCTACCCCGTGAATAAAAAAAAAAAAACAACAGAAAAAACATATACCATGTACTACCTACCGCTACTACTACGTGTGTGTGTGTGTGTATGTATATGTATATAAAAAAGAAAGAGAAACGATGCAGCTTTCGAGTGCGAAGAACAAAGCTCTCGTATCTCTTGCACACGCACACCAAAAAAAAAAACCATTAAAAAAAGAAAAGCCTCGTATATATATATATATCTTATTCTTCTTACAATTCGTTTAATTTTTGTCTCGTCTTATCTCCATTAGTTTTACACAGTAATATAATTATAAATGCTGCAATAATAAAGTATACGAGCTTCACGTTCCTAGCTTTGGGTAGACTCACCGAGTGCGAGTTTTTCCTGGTTGCTCTGGGCTTTGAATCATTCGCTATTAAAACCAAAAAAACAAGAAACAAAAATAAAAATCCTTGTGTACATGTATTTATCCACATTTTTTCAATCCCTTCCGTTACACGAGGCATCCTCGCTGCGATCTGTGTTCCTTCATGGTAGATTCCTTTCTTACACCGATCCTCTCGAAGGCTCTCCGTGTCCATCGCAGTCGCGTCTCTGCGTCGCTCCACGATGCAGCGTTTCCACCCACGATCCCTTTATTCCCCTTCTCTCCAGCTCTCTTTATCTCGTTGCCGTTTCTCTCTCGCTCACGTTCATTCTTTTCTCTTTGTCTCTCTCTGTCTCTCGTACGAATAATGTGTGTCACTACTACCAACCGCTAAGCCCCGATGTACGGAGGATGCACGCTCGTCAGAGAAAGGATATAGTCGCTTGCGCACGAAGAACATGCCTACGTTCCGGCTCCTCTACTTCGCCCGCACACAGCGACACCGGCGATTTCAATACACGTTCATACAGTTATCTACATGTAACTCGATAGTTTTTTTTTTTTTTTTTTTTCGACAGGAATCGAAAGAGTGTGTAGGTGTATGCACGCGTGTTTTCAGATACGTAGTTGTAACCCGCGCACGTGCTAAGCATTCGCAAAGACACCGCATTATAGCTATTCGTCTCTCCCCATCTGTATTTACATGAATAAATATGCTTAGCGACGTTTCCGCTTTGGGATGCCTGACTTAACCTTGGTTCGTCACGGGCTCGTTCGCACGACTCTCGTCGGTCGGAGGTTATGTTTCGGGGAATTTAAAGGGCTCGCCGCGTCGGAGAGACGACTTTGAGGATAGAAAAAAACTATGTGTACCGTACGACGTTTCGTCGCCGTGTTCAAGGCCATACCTCGACCGTGTAAGAGATTTCATTCGTATATCGTACAAGTAAAAATCGGGCGTTGAGTTACAATTGCGATACTGGCTGGAACGGCAGGAGGTTTAACGTTTTCGGACGTCTTTATCGCGCGAAATACTATTTTTTTCGCAACGAGACACGGGCGTATAGGACGTTAGTCACGATCGTGACGGAACGTCGTGTACAAACTCCACGAGTCTCTCGGGTCGCAAGCTAGAAGCAGAGAGAATTAATAATGCCAGGCAGCTGGCGTTTCCACGAGAGCCTCGTGCACGAGCGCGACGCCATGTTTGTTCGAGATTGTGACTCGTCAGTCGTCATTCCTGCACTTATCGTGGGAGACCGAGAGACTGACTTTTTTTTCTTTTTTTTTTCAACGAAAATTAAAATATACGCACGAAGCACACGAAACCGTCTTGCGACAGTCGCGCCACGGACGATTTACCCGTTGTTTCCGAGTCGAGCGAAATATTTCTTCTCAATTTCAACGACCATAGCCTCGTAACTTCGGTCTTTGTCGGGGTCGGTCGTGACAAAACGTAAAAACGAACGGCGATAAGCAAGGATTCGATTCTGTTTGGACGGTTTCTGATATCCTGGGTATGTATAGTCATCTTTTTTATGTCGCATGTGTTACGAACGAATTTTTTTGATACAATACATAAGTTCGTCGAAAAATATAATCAGTCTCGTTCAATGATTACACGAACCTAGCTTGTGTGTAAAGTTTCACTTCCACAGTTTGATCGGCGCCTTGTCATGTTTGGCATACCAAAGCTAATTTATTTGATTTTTTTTTCGAGTAAAAGTTGTATGTTTCGAAAAGAATTCGATATCCGAGCGTTGGTAAAGTAACGAAACGTCATAGATACACGAACGTGTGGAGGTAGAGAAGGAAGCGGAAAAAAAAAAACGTCGGAGAGTAGAGCATCGGCAAGTGGAAGCATTATTTATTCGTGTTGTAGTCCGCAGTGACGACGAAGCGAACGGCGAGCGTGTATAGAGCGGCGCCTGGTAGTCACAGTCCGACGTTACTTTTCAAGTCTCACGTTGACGTTGACTATTTACGCTACGTATACCTCGCATTCTTTTTCCACCTACTACCCCTGGACACCGCGATGTGGTGGAGCATAAATATTTCACGCGCGGAGTAGACAACACATTCGTACATCCAGCACAGCCGATGGTGAAAAACGGTCGGAATAAAAGGCGCCGTTCTCCCCTCCACGGTACAAACTAAGCTCACGCAGAGCACGTACACACACACGTGGACTCACACTCTACACACTGATCCTAGCCCTGTCGTGCTCCCGTTGTCTCAACGGCCCTGGGGGACTCGCAGATAGGACAGCCGTGTGCGCGCAGCCACCGCTGCCTCATCCAAACACCAGCTGAGGTCGCGTTCGTAAAAAATAAAATCTTTCGCTTCGTTCTGAAATCATACAAAACTCGTTTTACCCCCTACTTCAACGTAAAAGTTGGTCTCATATTTTATTTACAAATTTTTCGAAGAAAAAATGGAATTTAAGGAAAAGACTAGCGAATGTGCGACAAAGTTTTTGAAACTCTGATCCGTTTTTCCTCCACGTATTCCTCTTGTGCCAGTGTCAACAGACTCTCGTACGCATTATACTTTCCTATAGAGATTCGAAGAGAGCACGATGACGCCCACGACCGACGCATGCGTCTCTCGCCCCCTCGACGCCTTCAACGGTTACACCCCTGACTTTTGTAACCTACGAACGTGACGACGCCCCTCCAACTTGACGCAGTGACGGAGTTCACGATTCTCGAGACCCCGTTTTTCCGAGCACAAAAAATTTAAGAAAAACAAACGTAGAACGCGATTTCATGATGAAAGAGAACGAAAAAAAATAAAATTCACTGTAAGAGTGAGCATATTTTGAGAAACACAATAAAAAAAACTTTACTTCAAAGACAACAAATTTATACCCTCGCGTTGACGAAATCTTAAATATTGCAAGAGAAAAAAGAAAATTTACAATCTGTTTTGCGATTGTTTCGATGAACGCGACATCGAATCGAAAAACGAAGCTGCGTTTCGCCAACTACAGGATACGAAAAGTTCGATCTCTCTTACAGTACCTTTTTTTTGTTCACAGTAAACTACACGGAGAGAAAAATATATTAATTATCACCAGATTCGTATAGTCATTTGAGGACGAAGTGGAAAAATTACGTTTTTAACCAGGCGCGTCTCGAATTTCGATATGCATTGACCGCTGTATCATTTACGGCATATCGTAATTGTTCTCATACTTTGCGCCCACTAGTGTTTAATATTGTTCTCCAGAGGAATATAAAATGCACCAAGTTAGTTCGGTATGAACTACTAAGAGTTCAGCGATAGATTATGCACGCTTCATAATTTTTTGCTATATACGATTTAGTAACGATAAGGCTGTAGAGTAGACTAAACATTTATAAAATCATTGAGTTGCGCGGGCAATATATAGGAATCGTTACTTTGTTGCAATGTCTGCAGTTTATTATACTCAGTATAGTACCGCACGCTCAACGGTTGGGCTGCCGAGTTCCAACAGTTGCGCGATTTTTCCCAGACGATTTTGCGTGAGCTGCCAGTCGGTATGGAGATTTGATTTTCGATCGCGATGAAACTCCCGAGCATTATTATTATGCTGAATGAATGGTCTTGATATCACTGATACAGTGATTTTTTCAGATTTTCGGCATATCGCGAAGTATTACCATTTTTATCAAATCAAACTTATGTTTAGGAGAATCGCAAGCAATGTCTCACCTATAATGTTCGATGTAACTTGTAAGGTATTTGAATAAAAGAAATATACAAGTTAGGAATAGCGTAATCGGCAGCGTGTTAGGTTTATAGGTAGGCATAACGGTTAGGTAGGCAGTTCGATCCCCATCTTAGGCCGTTCTTCTCGTTATAGGTAGTTCGATTATTTGTTATCGTATATATATATTTTTTCATCTATATTTCTATTTTTTTATTACTATTACTACAGTGTATGTTTTACAACCTTTATGTGCATGTATTTTAAATTTCAAGCAATCGTTTTTTTACCGTGAAACGTATGGTGTTTATATTTATACAATGTATGGTATAACACTAATACGTTACCCATTGAATACCAAACCGGATTGCCGTGCAACCCAAAGAGTCTGGGAACGATCGCTCAACTGCGGCAGCCGCATCACACGACTGAATAGTTGTGTTGGATTATTTGGTTGTGCCAGATCGTACAGGAAAATCTACCAGATTTCCGATATGTCCCGCGATTGCTATACCGTCCGGAGATTATTCCCAAACTATTTTAGATGATTTCACTATATTTTTCTCTCCGTGTACGGATACGAAATACGTTACTGTCTCATACGCTATACCGTGTAGACCCAATCGCCCTCCCCTCCGTCGTCCCGCTCTCTCTAACTCGCAACCCCTCATATTCTCCCGTTCTCTCACTCTCCGTTTCGCTCTTCTCGCCACACTTCGCTCCGCCCTCCGTACTCACAAATTTTTCAATTGATAAGGGTGCCCTCGTTCCTACCGGGGATACGGGCGAACACGTCGGGCCCTCGCTTTCTCTCGTCGAACGTTGAAAAGCACCGACGACGAACATTTTCCAACCCCGTCGCGACGGTTCGCGTTCACCCTCGCTACCCGATCCCTATCCGCTCTCTTCTCCTCTCGAAAACGTGTGGGAAAATAATTCATTATTTCCATGCGAAAGTTATAATCCCCGATACGAGAGACTCTCCTCTCTCTTCGCCTACCAGCATATTCA
Source organism: Amblyteles armatorius (assembly GCA_933228735.2). Taxonomy (NCBI): domain Eukaryota; kingdom Metazoa; phylum Arthropoda; class Insecta; order Hymenoptera; family Ichneumonidae; genus Amblyteles; species Amblyteles armatorius. The sequence goes on along the minus strand of OW121691.1, from coordinate 2,325,499 downwards.
AGCGACCGTGTCTCCCGTCAACTTTGTTCGAAGTTTCTTCTTTTATCCCCTCTCATCCGACTTGCAACTCCCGGGTCGGGCGTACGAAAATTCCCTATCAACCCCGTAGTAATATTTCCGTTCCTGCGTGTGCCTCGTTGCTCGGCCTACCATGTTGGTCGGGACTCGTACTCGGCTGACAACTCTCTCGCGTCTCTCCTCGTAGCCGACAACGGCACAACGCACGGAGCTCCCCCGACTCGCGTCTCGCGTTACGTAAAATTAACAGTCACGTACCGAAACTAACTTTCTCGTCGCTGCCGCATGCACGGTTCTCGATTCTGCGAGTTCCCTCTCGACGCCACTGCGCCGCTGCGGGCATTTTATTTTTCGAGACTGCAGCGCCGTCCGTAAGACGGCGTGAGCGGAGCGAGAAGTCGGGCCGCGTGAGAAGCGTTCGTACCGAGTGGGCCCGATTTCGATTGCCGTTCAAGCACCGATGCATTTTTCGACGTCCTCTGTGATCCGCGAGTAGTTCGGATTGCACTTCGATCCGTAGCTTCACCGCGTCCTTCTTCTTCGTCGGGCTTAGTGCCGAATTAATCGATCGATCGATTGTACCAATCGATTTCTTCGTCAGCGAACATTGCCCGGAAGATGGCGCGCGAGTAGAGGCACAAAGAACATTATTCACGGGTTTCGGCCCAATACGTAACCCTGCGGTGTGTACACTGTATGTTCGGAGACACGGTGCATGTACCGGGTCTTTCAGGGAACAGTCGGATAATCGGTTTTCTAGGCTTTCGAGAAATCTGAAAAAATTCGTGGTCCAGAAGTCACTAAAGTCAAAATTCTAAAACCGTTGTTAACAAAAATTGAAGAACAGTCGAAAAAGCAGAAAAACGAAGAGCTTCAAGTTTCGACCGTTCCTTCAAAGACCCGGCGTACACACGCGGGTGTAATCATTGCGAGCACAAAAAAATCTACAAAAAAGAGGGGACTCGACCATACGTACGAATGGTAGTAACGATGGTACGAATGAACGAACAAAAATCACTGTATCGAGCGTTGGTCGGCCACGGCTTCGCTAGTGGCCAGGTTGAGCGCCTAGGTTGAGCGCCTCTAGCAGTTCCAGGGCGTTCGTCGAAATTGAAAGAAGAAGAAGCCTTCGTTCGGCTCGAGGAATCATAATTTTTTTTCGAACAGCCAGCAAACGTGCGTAGAAGCGTGTAACGGATGGCTGTACAGCAGTGTCGAGGCTCTCGAACGAATATCCGACGATTCTTTCGGGACCGTTTCCGAAGCCTCCGAGAGCTCGTAGATCCGAGGGATAAAGAGTCACGGGCACAGGGTCGCCCTGCCGAGAGCCGATCGAACGGCGAAGGAAAGCCCCCGGCACCGTCTCTCTCGCCACCCTGGGACTTCTCTCTGCCGCGCCGCACAACCTAACGAGTATCTCGAGTCCGTCGAAGAAGCGCGACACGTTGCGCTGTCGTTTCGAACTCGCTCGGTGTACGCGTTTCACCGACGTTTCACAGAGAAAGACGCTCGAAAGAACGACGAAGAGGCGGACCGGCAGAGGGACGTAGAATTCGCGGTTCGAGTCTCAATTTCTCTATGGTTCAACCAATAAATTATTTCATTGTTATGATCGACAATCTTCTCTAACAATGTTTTACGGTAACAGGAACGACAGGCCGGATGTTATTGTCACTGAGCGATGAAAGTCGCGTTGGATCTCCGAAAATCGATGCCTCTACATCGGCAGAGAAGCCTGGCCTCCCGAGTTCGGCGAGGCAAGTCGGAATACACGCGATAGCGCCGAGGGATCGTATATCAGGGATGTAAGAGGCTCGCCGGGCGCCCCCCCGGCCTCGTCGTCTCGTATCGAGGGAGCAGCGAGGGTCGATCCGTGGATATCGTCAGCGTTGTATACCCGTGGCTGCCGGTACGCCGGTACACGCGTCTCCGCGGACGGCCGGCCATCCTCGACTCGCGAACGCTTCGGCCCTGGGCCGAGCGTGCCTCGGCGGACGGAGAGTCGTCAACCGGGCGACATCTCCCTAATCACCGAAGTCGGGCTCTCTCCGGGTGTGTACACGCCGCGTCGAGCGCGCGTACACACGTCGAGAGACGCTCGTAAGCTTGGGCGCGGTTCTCCGCGTCGAGTCGGGCGAAGGAAGCGAAGCGCTAGAGAGAGAGAGAACCCGTCACGTTGCGACGAGCGAAGCGAGCTCTCGGCTCTCGGCCAGCCTCGAGACTCGGTCCTCGGCTGCCGTTTCGTTCCCTCTCTCGTACCCGCCGGCACGCTCGCCCCTGCTCGCTCTCGTCTCCTTCGTTCAAAAGTCCTTTTGGCCCCCCCCCCCCTCCCTGCTCGCGCGACCGTCCTATATACGCGTTCGGTGCTACACAGCGTTACGGTACACTCCGGGCAGCGATGCCCGCTCTAGCGGCACTCCCCGGCTCGTCGGGCTCAACCGAACGCCCCTACGCCGAGACTCTCCGGGCCTCCGTAAGCTCGCCTCCACCCTCGATCTCGATCCCTCTCTCGCCACGTCTCTCCGGCTCGAGCTACACGCAACATCAAACCCCCGTGGGCCTCGGGCCGTTCGGATAGGCTCCCCCGTTCCCCCTGCGCCACACACCGCCCGCACAGCCGAGCTGATAACTAATAAATCGAACCCCTTCTCGCATCTGATCGTCGAGCGCACACGGACGTACGAGCGTTTTGTACTGTCAGACCGCGCACCGTAGCAGCGCCGACCGTCGAAGATATCGCGATCGTTGTTATACCGTACTTCGCACGATGCGTCGGCGGACGCGGAGCCGCGGTGCCCCGGCTTTCGGGTACAAAGTATAATGACATAGAAAACATTTGATCGTTTCGATATTTGCTACCGAAGGGCTTTCGCGTACATGGGCGCTGTGGAGCGAACGCAGTGTTTCCGAGACGGATCGGTCAACCTTGATCGGTAAAGTTTCACGAAAACTGCTGAATATCTTCGAGCTTCGGAAAAACGGCACCCGCTGCGCGCCGTTCGAGTTCAGAAACATTTGTTCCCGTTTGATAACCTCGAACGGTGAGAGTTAAATTTCGTTGTAAACAATACAAGATTCTCCGATCGAGCGACTTCTTCGATGAGAGTTTTGTGTTCGATGAAAAGACGTTAACGTCCGATCGTTGATCGTATCGATGGGAGTTTGAAGAATCGACGAAGATACAAGAAGATTGTAGAGTCAACGAAGGGCCCCGGTTTCGCGTTCGACGTCTCTGCGCTCTCCATCCCCACCCGAGCGCAAGCCCGTTGCCTTACCGCCCCTACCGTCCTCCTTCTTCCCCTCCGTGCCGCGCGTCGGCTGGCCTCAGTCCGTCGCGCGCCGCTGTCGGACGCGGTTCTGTTTTCGTATCGGCGCGTCCGTAACAACCGGCTCCGAAGATCCCTGTATGCGCGACGTGCGTGCGTTCCACACTTCTTCTCCCCGTGTTTATATACTCGCGCGATGTCGTACAGTATCTCGTGTCTCCGGGAACATCCGTCGAGTTCGCTTTATCGCCCGCGATAGTCTGGAAGAAGAAAAAAAACACACACACACGCACGCACGGAAACTCGGTAAATTTTTATTTCCCAACGTGCGCGTTGCACGCTGTATTCGTCGATTGAACGGTCGGAGACGGTCCGGCGTATCGGGAGGGCTTCGTATCGTCCGCACCGTACAGGAATGACGGCAACGCGGGAGTGTTATCCCATACGGTATGAGAAACATAGATCAAGTACACAATCTAGCCGACGACTCGACACTCGTGATGTTAAACCCGAGGATAAACTGAATACAAGTCGAACCGATAGGATAATTGTAAGACGTCCGTTTATCGTTGGTGAGCGTTTGTGAGAGGAGTTTTCGCGATGTGGCGAAACGCGGTGGCAAGTCGAGGGCCGAAAAATTAATCGAAACCGAGTAATTCCATGCGCCGTCGTACGGTCGGCCGTCACGTTCGTTGTTTCGAGGACGCGACGAAAGAAGGAAGGCCCAATCTTTGGTTACGTCTCGACGTCGTGTCAGCGATCGGGCTCTCTTTGGTCGATGCTCTCACGCGTTTTCGGGGGAATGTTGACGATAGTCGCCGCTCCTCGGCGCGAGTGGGAGGCCGGCAAACCGCCCCTGAGACGCCAGAAACGGGGGCTTCGCGGGGGCCCCGAGACGCAAATCCCGTTGCCGATGAGCCAGAACGCGCGTACCGAACACCGTGCGTCGTACGAATCGTGCAGCGACGAGCCAACGAACGATCTTATCCTTCGAATTTATTTACGATTTTTCTTCGTCGTTACTCGACTGGTAAAATGTTGCTTGTACACGAGTACTTTTTTTTTTTCTTTCTCTCGGCAGCGGCCGAAGACTTCCGCCGAGGCGCTCTCGCCGTACGACCGAGAATGCTTTCAGTCCGAATCGATACGCCCTACGGTACGGGCGGTTCGGTACACCCGCTGCTCTCGCTCCTGGCTCTCCGTCCCTCGTTCTCGTTACTCCACGCTTAAACGTCGTCCCTCTCTCGCCTCCTGTAACGCACGACGGAAATGCCCCCTCGGCAGGTTTTCGCCCCGGCTGGACCGTCCTTCCCGACCACCGCCATCGTCCCTACCGGCAGGCAGCGGCCGCAGCTGTGCAGGGGTCACCTTCGTTGTCCTTTGAAACACAAAATCATCGGGGACCGTTATTCGTGGTGGCTGCGGTCAGGGAAAACCGGCAAAAGTCGGGGAAAAAGTATTCGTCGGGAAACCAGGGAGAAGTCAAGAAATTTCGAAATTTGTCGGGAAAAAGTAAATCGTCGCCGAACCTTCTATAAATAAATGAGAAGTACACGAAAGTGAGTCTAAAGAAAAAAATTGGGAACGATAATACAAAAAAGAATTAAACATTAACATAATAATTAGGCATTTTCATTTGCGTCATTAATTCAAAAAAATAGAAGTGGTTGGAAGTTGGGGCAGGGAATTTTTTATTTATTTTTCGGTGACAAGTCGGGGAGTTTTGTTCCGGGGAAAAAACTGCCATCGTGTTACTCGATGCAGGCGGATAGTAACAACAATGATAACAACGCAATGACTATAATCGTCCCAACTGGAGAACATGAAAATAGGTGGTACCAATACGGAGTTTTTGTTATCGTTATTATTTAACGAGAGGAGACTCAGAAACAAGGCTTTCAATGCCGAATAAGAAACGAGACGAAGCTTACAGAGAACGGAGGAGATATCGATGTTACTGGAGCGCACGAGGCCGAGCCTTATCGGTCGCAGACGTGTACAGATACATCGGTCTACGCGGGGACACGGTCGACGTACAGTTTAGAGGAGGTAGCGTCGACACTCCGAGAAGCGAACGATCACGCACCCTCCGGATCGGAGAACGTAGGGCTTATTCGGGGTAGTGAACTCCGAGCTCGCTGTCCACCCTCCGATGCGCCTTCGGCGTCATTCAGAAACTCTCGTTAGACCACCATCGTCCCGAGGCCATGTAATCAGTGATATCTAATAACCGGGGAAAACTCGCTGCGTCGATGCATTAACGATCGTGCAAGCTTGCACATCGAAACCGCGCTCACGCAGATCAAAAATTTTACCATTAACCGTGCTCATTTTCATTCACGCCGAGCGAGACTGTAACGCGCGATAAGATTGCTAACCCGGACTCCGACAGGAAACACGCTGACTCGTCACTGCGCAGGTATTACCCATTAATTTTCCCCCTCGGAGGTGACTCACAGTCGGCAGTCTACGAAATTCTGTCCTGCCGTTGTATTTCTGTAGATACTATAAAATATATCTATGAATATAGCATATTCGTATAAATATATTTATATGTTCGGATAATAGGATTCTCCGTGAACTTTAAACTCAAAGAACATGTTATAGGAGGCAGTCTTCGAAATTCTGTCCTGCCGTTGTATTGCTGTAGATATTATAAAATATATCTATGAATACAGCATATTCGTATAAATATATTTATATGTTCGCACAATAGGATTCTCCGTGAACTTTAAACTCAAAGAACAGTTGTAATAGGACGCAGTCTTCGAAATTCTGTCCTGCCGTTGTATTGCTGTAGATATTATAAAATATATCTATGAATACAGCATATTCGTATAAATATATTTATATGTTCGCACAATAGGATCCTCCGTGAACTTTAAACTCAAAGAACAGTTGTTATAGGAGGCAGTCTACGAAATTCTGTCCTGCCGTTGTATTTCTGTAGATATTATAAAATATATCTATGAATACAGCATATTCGTATAAATATATTTATATGTTCGGACAATAGGATTCTCCGTGATCTTTAAACTCAAAGAACCGTCGCAGTTCATTTTTCCGACAGGATTTACCGAAGCAACTCTCGAGACTCCGCGGATTTTATTTCCAAAACTAGATCCATATTTCACTCGACGCACATTTTTTTTTTTACAACCGATGATTTGTTTCTCACCTGATTCGCGTGTGCCTTCGTAACATAACGGCGACACTTCTGTACCGTAACAATACTTTCTCGTTGGCTGCGTGAGTGCAAGATTGCTAATGACGAAACATACTGCTATAACAATTTTTAAAAAATTTTAAAAACTTTTTTCGACCGTTTTTATTAATTATTTTATTCGATATCGAAACTACATTTCATATGTCAGAGATACGGCGAGTTTCGGTGCGATCCAGAGTCTTCGAAAAGTTGTCACGTTTTCGGACGGGACTGGCCAACGAACAGACGGACGAACAGATACAGAAATATGATTTTTTTAAACATCCTGAGTAATCCGAAACACGTTTCTAGTTTAATTTTTCCCCCCTACAACAAAACTTTTCCTGCTCACATACTCTGTATGGGACGAGAAAATAAAAATCCGAAACAGTGGAGCAAGGTCACGTATTCGAAGAATTTCGTGGATCGGCAAAACATTTGTTCGGACCATCGGGATTTTTGTGTCGTCGTTCGATTCCTCGGTTCGAACGAAACGTGGTCGAAAGGTGAGTTTCGAGTTTACGAGAGGCCCGTGGTTTACGAAGCTCGCCCGGCGCGCGATAACTCGGGCACACCGAGGGGAGAAAATTCTTGGGCCGAACGTCGCCCGGCAACGAAGGAAAAGCTTCGTTGCAGTCGTTGGGAGCTCCGGACGCGAACGGTGGCGGGCTGAAAGGAAGACACCGTCTTCGCGAGGTCGCCGAGGGCAGGTGGTGCGCGAGGGACGAAGATACGACGGCTCTCCTCCTCTCTCCCATCGCCGCCGTGTTGTTCCCGCTTCGCCCCACCTGGCCAGGCCGACTCTCTCTCTCCGTGGCTCGCTCGTGCACGGCACATGCTTCGCGTTTTCGAAAGAGAGCCCGAGGAGAGAAGGCGAACGAAGAAGAGTGCATTGCGCCCACCCAGAAACGGTACGGGCTCTTCATCGGGGCTCCTCTTCGGTTCCTTCCCTCCCTTCTCTACACTCAACCAATACCGTGTATCGGGTATACTCGTCGCCCCTGCCGATCCGCACCGACCCTCGCCCAGTTGTAAAACCTCGCCCCCATAACTAACCGTCCAATGACGCTTCGACAAATTTATATATATATTTATATTTATATATATATATACCTCGCCCCCATAACTAACCGTCCAATGACGCTTCGACAAATTTATATATATATTTATATTTATATTTATATTTATATATATATAAATTTTTTTTTTTTTTTTTTTGGCGAATTGACGTGCAGCATTCTAGCATTTTAACGCAAGTCGGCGATGCGGGCGGATAGAATGAATTCACACGAACAGTTTTCTGTTTGGCGAGTATTTCATTTGTTCTTACTTTCTCGTCACATATGGAATATGTACGGAGGGAAAGTATTGTAATCCTCAAAAAATTTGATCGCCAAATTGCGGTCTAGAAACACGTCTTACATGTTTGTCTGCGGATCTGTTCCATCCGAAGATAATAACTTTTCGAGAAGTCTTCGGATCGCAGCGAAACTCGTATTCTGCAGATAAAATGTAGTTTTGGTATTGAATTTAGAATTTTCTCATCCATCCATTGACATTTTACCTTAAATGCGGAAAACTTTATAGAGGAAGCTTTGCCGGTGAAAGCAAATAATGGCGTTCGAAAAAAAGTGTAATGTGATAACACAAAAATCTCTCGTTTTGGCAATATTTACTACGAAGTTTCCTTATGAAATTATAGTTATTCATCATTTTGGGATCATGGCTGAAAATTTTTCTCTGATATACTGATTTATAGGAGAATTTTACGAAAAATACTGATTTTTCGTGTCTTTGTATCGAACTGTTTAGCTCGGTAGCTCGAAAATTTTAAGAGTGCGCACAGATTTCTTGTAGCAAACTTCGAAAACGCGTAAAATTTTTATATTTATAGGCATTTTACTGAAAATGTTACCAAACATTGATCATTGCCCCCTCTACCTACCTTAGAAACTCCGGCTCGATAGCTCGAGCCGTTGTTAAGCTATGAGAGTTTTAATTTTACGGATCCAAAACGCACGCACACACAAATAGCCATTTAGACGTTTTTTTCTAAACACGATTTTCCGATGTTCTGGAATATTTTGAACATGTTATCATAAAAATATTGACACTTTCTTTACTTCACTCGGTGCGAAAAAGGCAGTTTTACGCACGCTTCGCGTTCCGCGGTTTTGGGTCCGTAAAAGCCCCATTTTCACACCTTGTGAAGTAAAATTCAGTACGATACTCATGCCAAAAACTTCTTCTTAACTCGTGTGCTTGCAACACTTTCTAGAAAAAGTTTTATCGTGCCAGTAACGTAAATTATTATTTTCACGAAGGCCATGAGGAAGCAACATTTGCTTTAAAAATGGTAAAAAATTATCGAGACATGTAGAAGAAATAGTAGAAAATGCTGATGAAAGCTTGTTTGGTCCACAGACAGACTCACATCCAGGTAGCCAACATAAAAATGCGTGTTACAGCCCAGCGCTGCGTCCATAGTCTTCTGAAATCGATCCAATGAGAAAAAAACAGACAATTGAGAGATATTCTCTTCGTAAAGCCTGTGGGGCAACCCTGAATAGAGGTTCAATGACTTCCCACCGCGACACGAGCGTTGGAGGCAGGAAGTTCAAAAGTTCTAACAAGGAACGTAGATTTTAATTATTATACTGGATTCCAAAAATTCTGTCTATTTTGTTCGTGATATTTCCTTCTACTCCTTTTTTACTAAAGAAAAAAATAAAAAATAAAGGTGAGGAGACGGCTCCCCGAGTAGAAATTTTCGAGCGTTGAATCGGGTCCTGATAAGGCCTTATCAGGCCCTTGTCCGGCCTTCTCAGGACCTTATCAGGGCCCGATGTAACGCGAGAAAATTCCTACTCGGGCCGTGGTGAATTCAATGTACCGCGGTGAATTCATATTGGGTGCAATATGAATTTTTTTTGTACCTGGAGTGCCATAAATGGAGGGTTTTCATTGTCGTATCGATAGGTTGGAATTACTTACGAGCTACCCTTTTATTGCGCTATATTTTGTTAGGTACTCATTGCCGATTGTTGGATTCATAATTGTTTGTACTTATTTGTCATTGTTAACTTTCAGGTATTTTTTGTCCTTTTCACTCGTCGGCTCTGAAATAATTTTCGTTGGGGGGCAATTCGGTGGGACGACGAGTCGCTGCCAGCTGACGCACGAATGAAATTCGTGATGCAGTGGTTTTGGGTAATGAGGAGTTTCGCGAAACGTTTCGCCGGTGTGTTCTTAAAAGCAAATTGCGCAAAGAATTCTTCGGCTGGCGAACAGTCGGGACACTGGTCGGTATTAAGTGTACACTGTTGGCTCTCTTGTATACTAAAAGTGCACAGCTACGGGGCAAGCTTCGATGCACTCGGGTCTTATTCGCGGCTCTTCTTTCTTACGCCCGACCCGGTATCCGTCTTGTTTCTTGGTGCAACTTTTTCTACGCACACGCTCACGTAGCAAACTCATCGATATCATCTGTGCGACTCGCGATTTATCAGAATAACACTTTGAATCGAGCCCTGTTTCTTTTTCTCTACTCAGCGAATCTCACTCGATATGCTTAGTACGGTACAAAATTGTGAAAAATTTAGTTTAATCACTGGACGAAATTTTAGGAGATGGATTCCGAAAATTTGACAATTGAATCCTAGGATAAAATTAATTCAATCGAAATTAATTCAATCGAAATACGGTACAAAATTATGAAAAATGTAGTTTAATCACTGGACGAAATTTTAGGACATGGATTCCGAAAATTTGATAATCGTATCCTAGGATAAAATTAATTCAATCGAAATTCATCGGTATAAAAATGAATTTTGGTTTCTGAGAACCTGGAGGAATCTTGTTTTACGCGATTTTTGTATTTTTCATTTATTTTTTCTTCGAAACGTGTTCAGATTGTTCGAAAACATGAAAGTATTACGTTTCGAAGACACATCCGGGGAGTGTGTTGATGCCAAAAAGGCGTTAAGGGCTGAACTGTCGCAAATTTTGTGCGGTCGAATTGAAGCTTTATACGAATGCCGAATTATTTGTGGATACTTTAGATGAATTCTGGCAAAAAAAGAAATAGGGCAACGTTCCAGATGTTAAAATAAAATATTTGTTTTGGTCGATAAAACGTTGGGACGTGGGAATGGTTCAAAATTGAGATATTTAAACGCGATTGATTATTTTCTCTCACTGACAAAGCTTCCTCTACGAGAAAGTCAAACAATTACCGAAAATCATTTTTCACAGAAGCTTTATACACAAAAGTATTTAACACACGGAAGCTATGTGAAGATCTTGATTTTAACTGTTTTTATTTTTTGAACGAGTCAATTAAAATCGTATTTTAACACGAAGATATACACTGTAAAAAATTTCCGTTTGAAAATTCATAAATGTATATGAAGTTTTATGCACACGTATGTATATGAAATATACATATATATGAATATGAAACATACATACGAACATACATACATACATACGTATGTACACATATATATACGAATGTATGTGAAATTTCATTCACACGTATGTAAGAATATTGCGTTACCGGTACATTAAAAACAATATTATTTGTATAATTTTTGTAATAATAACATAATTTCAATACACGGATGTCCTAATTTTCAATGCCATCACCGGTAATTTTAATATACAGGTATTGCATTTAAAATTAAATTATAAAAATTCGAATACAATGTATGTGAATTCTAATTTCATATACCGAGGTTGAATATTTACTATAACTTTGTATATTAAACGTGTGGTAAATTTCATAACATTTTTTACAGTGTATTTCCAGTCATAGTTTTCACGATCCTTAAATCGAACCATCTTATTGCACGCGTTCGCGTCAGTCCATGACTGGGACATCGAACTTGCGTTTGTTTTCCTTTCTCACAGACGATATCTATTATCGGAATAATCTTCCCGCACAAACAAACGGTTACACAATATATACGACGTACGACTATTTCCACATCCGATCTGACCGTCGAACCTTTCGTTGAACCTCACCATATTCTCTACTCTTTGACCCGCCCTGGAGAAAATAAAACAAGTCTTCCCTCCATATTTCTCGTTCGCTGCCTCTTTCGTCTGTGAACAATTCTCGCGCTTCCTCCGCATTTTCCACTGAGAGAACGCTGTCCAGAACCGGACGTACCCAACCGCGTCAAGACGATTTCACTGATAACGCAACCGAAAGCTCGGCGCCGCCGGTGCATTGTACGATATAAATTGCTTTACGTACCTGTTCCACACTATACATAACTCCGAAGCAAAGATACCGTGCCGTTCCCAGACCAGGAGCAGCAGGTGAAAATCTTGCGTCGATTTCACTCTTACCATACGAGCTAAACGAGTCTCACTCGATTCCTTCTCGATCCTATCTTACGATATTAACCTTATTATCGTTATTGTTTCTGTCGTTATCATTATTTCGACCCAGTTTTTGTTGCCGACTGGAAGATCGATGTGTGTAATATATATATATGTCCATACCGACAGCGGTGGATGCGCGGTTGGCGCTCGGCTCCGGTCGTCTCCCAAGTCAAGCACAATCGTTCGCGGTCAGTGCTCGGATGGGTGACCGCTCAGCCGTGCGCTGGTTGGCGCATAGACCGGTGAGCGGGAGACGCTTTCTTCTGAAACTTTGGTGTTTCTGCGCTTTACTGAAGTGCAGAAATACCTGAGGATCGGTAGAATGTCGCCAGCTGTACCGACACGGGTTTTCCGCAGTTTCCCTGTGTCGTCGGCGAATGCGGTACAGTTAGGGGGAAGTAAGTCGGCTGCGGACGCACGGAATTAGAACAGGTTGGCGAAGTGCGGGTAGGAAAGTGTTAGAATAGGTACACGGTTAGGCTAGGGGGGGAGCTAAGGTAAAAGCCCCTAACGGGTATACCTGGAACGGAACATTAATTAAAAAAAAAAAAAATTATAAAAAATATATATATGTCCATAAAAATCTTTTTTTTTTTTTTTCACGAGCGGAAGGGGGATGATACCTGTAGTCGAGGATTGTTATACACGTGGTATAGTGGGAGCGGAGCGGTGGGCGGGTGGGGGGAAGAAAGGGAAGCGAAGCGGGCGCTGGTGCGATGCCGCCTCGCACGCCCAATAACCCGCGGTGTGTCGGCTCCGTTCTCTCTCGCCCGTATCCCTCGCCGTTGCCCCGTCGCTGCACGAACCCACCGGGTCCGACCCCGTCTAACATAATGTCCATCATTATTTGCCGGCGAGTAGGGGCGGAGAAAGGGGGAGTCTTCCATCTTTTTCTCTCGCATTCGGTCTTCCCGTTCCACAACCACCCTCCCTCGCACGCCCAAATTTCGTCTTTCGTTTCGTGCGCAGATTCAGCCGGCTTTCCATCGGACCGAGGGCATGGCGAACGAGGATTCGCACACCCCGCGCGACTCGGCCCTGCTCTCCTCTCGAGCATGCTCGGAAAGGCCCGAATTTCGTTTTACTCGTCCGCTGAGATTATGCTTTTTGGAAAAAAAGCTTAAGGTACGAGCACGAACACCGTTATTAGATTCAATGCAATTATTTTTGTTGTTACAAACCGTGCATAGAATATCGTGTCAAAACTCGAGCAAGGTTGCCGGCTATTTACGTTAAATAAATATCCACGTTTTACTCGTCCGCTGAGATTATGTTTTTTGGAAAAAAAAGCTTAAGGTACGAGCACAAACACCGTTATTAGATTCAATGCAATTATTTTTGTTGTCACAAACCATGCATAGAATATCGTGTCTAAAAACTCGAGCAAGGTTGCCGGCTATTTACGTTAAATAAATATCCACGTTTTACTCGTCCGCTGAGATTATGCTTTTTGGAAAAAAAAGCTTAAGGTACGAGCACCAACACCGTTATTAGATTCAATGCAATTATTTTTGTTGTTACAAACCATGCATAGAATATCGTGTCTAAAAACTCGAGCAAGGTCGCCGACTATTTACGTTGAATAAATATCCACATTTTACTCGTCCGCCGAGATAATGCTTTTTGGAAAAAAAAGCTTAAGGTACGAGCACGAACACCGTTATTAGATTCAATGCAATTATTTTTGTTGTTACAAACCATGCATAGAATATCGTGTCTAAAAACTCGAGCAAGGTTGCCGGCTATTTACGTTAAATAAATATCCACGTTTTACTCGTCCGCTGAGATTATGCTTTTTGGAAAAAAAAGCTTAAGGTACGAGCACGAACACCGTTATTAGATTCAATGCAATTATTTTTGTTGATACAAACCATGCATAGAATATCGGGTCTAAAAACTCGAGCAAGGTTGCCGGCTATTTACGTTAAATAAATATCCACGTTTTACTCGTCCGCCGAGATTATGCTTTTTGGAAAAAAAAGCTTAAGGTACGAGCACGAACACCGTTATTAGATTCAATGCAATTATTTTTGTTGTTACAAACCATGCATAGAATATCGTGTCTAAAAACTCGAGCAAGGTCGCCGACTATTTACGTTGAATAAATATCCACATTTTACTCGTCCGCCGAGATAATGCTTTTTGGAAAAAAAAGCTTAAGGTACGAGCACGAACACCGTTATTAGATTCAATGCAATTATTTTTGTTGTTACAAACCATGCATAGAATATCGTGTCTAAAAACTCGAGCAAGGTTGCCGGCTATTTACGTTAAATAAATATCCACGTTTTACTCGTCCGCTGAGATTACGCTTTTTCGAAAAAAAAGCTTAAGGTACGAGCACGAACACCGTTATTAGATTCAATGCAATTATTTTTGTTGTCACAAACCATGCATAGAATATCGTGTCTGAAAACTCGAGCAAGGTTGCCGGCTATTTACGTTAAATAAATATCCACGTTTTACTCGTCCGCTGAGATTATGCTTTTTGGAAAAAAAAGCTTAAGGTACGAGCACGAACACCGTTATTAGATACAATGCAATTGTTTTTGTTGTTACAAACCGTGCATAGAATATCGTGTCTAAAAACTCGAGCAAGGTTGCCGGCTATTAACGTTAAATAAATATCCACAGTCGACTGATTTAGCATGATTTCTCGTTCGAGAAGAGTCGCGATCGTGCTTTTGTTCAGTTTCATTTGTATTTCGCGATTAGATGCATTTAGGAACAATTCCGTAATGTGATCCGAAAATGTCGAGGATTAAAATGATATTCTTAAATATTGAGGTTACCGAATGTTTCGGTGATAACTCTTCAATTAATACCGGATATAATGGGGCGACACTGTAAGGTCGGGACCGTTTGTTCCGAAATTCGTGAAAGAAGCAATAATGTCAACATTTTTTGTCGATCGTGAAATTGTCGTGATAAACTTTCTGTCAAAAGTACATATCTTGTAGGTTATGGTCACGTGTCAAATTTCTCTCACTGTCAAACTATGTGAGCCAAAATTCATTCTGTCTTAATGTTTAACAGTTCGCGAAGAATGCTGTCATGTAGTGTCATACACACTTAAAATAATACTTAATCATATAACTATTTTTTTTCGAAACTTAAAGAGATAATTACAAATTATTCTTATACAACTCTCATTTGACTAGCTAATGTGCATGTACTATCTTAAACCAGTCGTCTATTCACGCTTCGGTGATTAGTGTTAAGTTTTGAAACATTTTATCGCTGAGAGTAAAATGAAGACCGATGCCTACAATTTTTCTTCAATATCGTTGGAGTGCTGTTGAGAACTGTTACAATGTGTCGATAACTATGCATTTCTGAGAGTAGAAAAGTTGCATTAATTTTTTTACAGAAATTTCTATCGCCGTTACAATGTATGTCGCCTGTTTTCTTAGTAACGAAAAATAAAAAAAAATCAAAGATCGATAAATTATGTCCCGAAAATTTCTAAAATTAAGTGAATGCTTTTCTTCAAACATTTTTTTAATGACGGCGTCATAAAGAGGCCCACAGTTTTTGCGATAAAAAATGACGAACGGGATACACAATATTTAAAAAAAAAGATTTACACGCCAGAAATTGTAGTTTTCTCTGTGCGAAGTTCCGATTAGAGAAAATTCGTAATAATCTCTAACTTTACAATGCTAACTACGAAGAGCCAGTGCGATTGTAGATTTACAAGTATCCTACAGTGCATTTCATATATATATATATATATATATATATATATATATATATATATTTATATGTGTGTGTGTGTATAGAAAATCGTTGGAAATTCGAAGAATTGAGATAGTCCGTAGTGGGTATCGGGAGATCGATAGTTGACGAGTTGTATTCGAGCCCGAACGCGTTCCCGTCCGACCGGGCGCAGGCAGGCAAAGTTCAAGGTGAGATGTGTGTTTTGTGTGTATATTCGTAGAACTGACACGTGGTCCTTTCGATTTTCGTTGCTCCTGGTAGAGGAATGCGCGGACGAAGCTGTATACCACGATGCATTTATACCCGTCGAGCAAAAGGGGATCCCACGAACAAGAAATAAATCCGTGAGGCGGCGTGGCAGCAGGCTGAGGCGGCCCCGAACGGACGCGGCTTTACCTGCTGACCCGTCCCGTTCAACGGCGGAGCTTCTCTCCGTTTCTTTCGCCAAGTTATCCAGACGTCCGCTACGATCTCGAATCGATCCGGACATACCTCCTCGCGGTCACCGGTGAACGTCGTCCTCGTCCTCTCATCGTCAAAACCTTATCCAATATCGCCACATAACGAATTTCGTCCAAACTTCCGACACAGTCGAAAACTCGGCGCTCGACTCGCGTTTCGTCGCACCTCGGAGAAGGGACGACATTCGACGATCTAAAAATGTTTGAAAAATTCTTGAAAGACGAGCGAAGAAACCGGAGAGATCCGACCCGCAGTTTTCACTTCGCTTCCCGTTCGACTCCCGCGGCGCTCATAGAAAGGCCACCTTCTCACAAAATTAATCTCTCCCGCGCACACTCGTATCTCCGTATCGTTTACGTCGGACGTTCGTGTGCGTGGATTTGTAAATAAAAAAGCGCATAAGAAAAAAATAAAAAAAATAAAATAAAAGAACCAAGCGGTATATTCCCGCTATGCGCGAGCGGGTTTCGCACGACTGCGGCTTTTAGTATTTGCTTTTGCCACGGCCGAGGAGGGTTGGCTCGGACGGAGGAGCCCGGAGAGTGCCAGGCGGTGGAAACGCGCGCGCGCGCCTTCTCCGCAACACGCCGGACTCGGCTGCCGCCGCCGCTGCACAAGTTTAAAGGTAAACGGGTTTCTATCCTGCCGGGCAACGGGCGAGCCACGGCGGCCGCTCCGCGCTCGCGATGCGCATCGTTGTGGCTCTCCTGGTTCGCCTCGTCCCTTCCCCGGCGCGGCTCTCCGAGTCGTACACACTGCCGGCGCGAACTGCCCGTACACGTGTGTATGTATAAATATATGCTATTAGCTTTTGTACACACAATAAGATCGATGTCCCAGACATCGACACGTTAAGCCGGGAACAAGAAATTTACGACTTAAAAAAAAAAAAATGAAAAACACGTAATAAGTTTATCATTTGTCACACCGTCCGGGGACTTTTGAACATATATTAGGCGGAGCAAAATAATAATTTAGCTTGCGTGTCTTAATCATCGGAATTACTGTGAGAGTTCTTTTTTTCTACCGGGGAGTTTGAATTTTTTTTCAGAAATGTTGTCACTTATCGGTAAATTAATCGAACGAAACAACTGTTTATAACCAAATATATATATTTTCACACTAAGTGTTCCCATGCCAATATGATTCGCTTCGAAGACGCAATCCTTTTTGAGCACCAAAGAAAATGTAATTATCTTTGAGATATTTTGATCGACACGTACGTAAAATTTTTTACGCAGCGTATACATTTTTTGACCGCGAGACGGTAAAGAAAAAAACGGAAAAAAAGGTTGTCAATGACTGGTACATCCGCCTCAGTGTCGATCGTGCACCCGGTTGGCGTGTACGCGGTCCGGAGGACGCTGACGCGCCGCCGGGCCCGAAGCAACGGGGCCTCGATTCCGGTCCACTTAATCGTTTCCTCGGATTTCGGCCGACGCCGTCGGTCCGTCGCTCTCGGCTCTCGGAACGTCCTCGCTCTTCGAGCCCGATTCTCTGTGGCCGTCCGTGCATCAACGGCCGGCCTCCTCGTCCTCTCCACCATCGTTCTCTCGAACCTCCGTGAGAGAGCCCTCGAGTTCCGTGCATGAGAGAATCGACCGGACGAGACCGGACTCTTCGAGAAATACCAGAATTTCGATCCCGCTGTGAGTCGACATCGAACCAAACTCGAACTCTGTCGAAGCATTTTTTATTTTTACAGAAAAAAATTAAAAACTTAACTCCGCGTGTGTACACTATATCTTTCAGGGAACTATATCCGGATCTTTTAGGGAACAGTCGGGTTCTCAAAGTTTTTTAGGCTTACAAAAGATCCGAAAAAATTACGGGTTATTTCTTGAAGTGTCTACCGGATGGCCCAGAAGTTGCCAAAGTCGAAAGTTTCAAACCGTTGATGAGGGAATACGTCACGCAACGACTTTTCTACTTTTGGAACTAAAAATCACCGGTGTTACAAAGCAATGAATAAGGTTTTTTAAAAAAGTTCTAATCATTTTTTTATTCACATGGATTCCGAGATACATGAACTTAAAATTGTGTCAATTAGCATGAGCTGCATATGGCGCCGTGCGAAAAGCAACATTCTTTTTTAAAAAATATATGTTTCCAGACTACTGTATTACATTTTTTTTGGAAAACAACATTGCAACGTTATTACGGACGCGTTAAAAAAATAAAATCGAGGTTCGCCCATATATTTTTGAAGATACTACGAGTTGAAGGAGCTTCGAACCTGTATATGAATAGATGACCTCGGCCTCGACCATTGCTAGCAACATGCCTCCTATCACCCCCCACCATTAAGAAACGGCGATCTGTGACGTATTCCCTTAATGAAAAATTGAAGAATAGTCGAAAAACTGAAAAAACGAAGAGTTTCAAATTTCGATCGATCCTTCAAAGACCCCGTTTACACACGCAGAGTTAATCATTCTATCGACGAATAAAAAAATATATATATTATTGACGTCCAAAATTATTGTTGAAAAAATAAAAAAATTAGCGAGATTCCATCGATTTACACAGAAGGCAAACGTGCATTCTCCGTAGTCACAACGACAAGAAATCGTAATTTTTTTTCTTTCACACAGCATGCTTGTATCACGTTATTTTTTTTTCACTTCGCCAAATTATTTCCTCCGCCTCTGTCTCTTCGTCTTCGATCGTACCGCTTTATCAAGCTCGCTTCCTCCGTACCACTCGCTTTCGTACGCTTTACCTCCGACACTCTAACCTGTAACCCAATATAACCGTACGTGTCTGTACCTAACGCTTCGGATGTTCGTAGCATTAGATTTCCACGACCTAAGAAATAAAACCATCCCGTTACCCGAGACATTTTTTCGTTGCTCGCGAACGAATGTTCAAAATTGAAATAAAAAAAAAAAAAGAAATGAAAAGACATTGAAACCGTGGACACGAATGCGTTCAGGTATCCGACGTTGACGACGGAATACGAGAGTCCGCCGTCGGGCATAGTCGTCGAGGGATCGAGTCGTCGAGGAGGCGCTGGAGTCGCGGGACGCTCGACGCCCCCGTGGGGTAAGCCGAGCTCCGATCAAGTACGAGATTCGCCGGAGGTGGCCGAGCACCGTCGTGGTCTCAGCGTCGCCGCTGCTGCCGCCGCCGCGGCAGCTGCTGCCGCCGGTGGTGAGGTTGAGCAGGCGCTGCTGCGACGTCGGATCGTGACGAGCGAGTGGGAAGCGTCGAACAACGTCGGCGGCGGTGGTAATCGCGCTGGCTTCGTCGACAGCGATACCGTCGAGAAAGTAACGACGCTGGGACGGAGACGTGGCGGCGGAGACGGTAACGGCGACAGAACGGATCGGCTGCAGAACAATAATAATAATAATAATAACGGTAACAACGGTCAGCGGCAGAACAGCGTAACGGCTGTGACGACGGCGGCGTCGACGATGAACGGGACGGGCGGCCATCAGCAGCAGCACCGTATGGGAATGCAGGGACGTTACAGGCCCGTCGTCGGTTCGGGACCGGGCTCGGGCGGGCCGGGAGGTCCGCACGGCAGATCCGCACCCTCGTCCCACAATCGGGGAGGATGGCATCCTCACGGCGGGCCCCAACATCCTCAGCATCCTCATCCCGGCGTACAGATCAACCAGCAGCAGTACAAGGAGTATCCTTATCGGCAGCAAGGCCCCTCGCCGCGCTTCCACAATGGGTATTCTTCCATGCTATACTATATAGTGTACTACCAACCAGACTAGCGTGTATACCGTATAGCGGTAGGATACCCGACCCCCGCCCATGGTTTTTTTCTTCTTTACCTCGTTTTTCGGGGGGGGGGGGGGGGGGGGGGGGGATGAAAGAAAAATACGAAAAGAGAAGAAATACGAAGCGCGGATAGAATAGTCTGAACATGTGAAACGCGGTAGATTCAAGGTAGTTCTAGCGGACAGTCTGAGCCCACGTAAGTTCAGGCAGAATTGAGAGAGAATCGCGAACACTTCTCGACGGAAGAAAAATCTGAAAATAATCAACCATACGGAAGGTACCGAGAAGATTGATTTCGCATAGTAATAATTCCAAACTGTTATTGAAAAATTAATGGAAAAATATTTTCAACAAATCCCCCGGCAACTTAACTTTTTGTTTATTTAAAAACAATTTGTCAATGTTTTTGAATACGTATGAATTTTCTCAGAATTTCGTGTAATTTTTTAAAATGACGTTTTTTATGTTAATTAAAAACGCGATTTTCAAAAATTGCACGAAATTCTGAACAAATTCACACGTATTCAGAAAAATTAACGAATATTTTTTATTTAAAAAAAAGTTAGGTTGCCACGTGATTTGTTGGGAAACTTTTTTGTTCGTTAATTTGTTAATAACATTTTGGAATTATTATTATGAAAAATTAATATTTTCAGTACCTTCCATATGGTTGATTTTTTTTTCAGATTTTTATCTCATCTAGAAGTGTTCGCAATTCTTCTCTCAATCCTCTCTGAACTCACGTGGGCTCAGGCTATCCGCTAGTACTACCTTGCAAGCGTTCGAAACGTTTTTATTATCGCGGTAGGGATTTCATATCGCTATAAGGCCATAAGGGTTTGTCATTTGTTCTTGTAAGTAATTGCGTACAATAATACACACACTTGTGGCTGTAAAGGTAAAAATTATGAAGTGGCCTCTTACGTTTTTTCTTAACTTGTTTGTTTTATTTGAAATTTTGTTTAAAAAAAAAAAACAAATAAAAAAGAAGTTTTCCTGTTGAAGCCATGGAAGAGGTCTCGAAAAATCATTAGAGAACAAGGTTATAATTTTTTCACCGTCGCGATAGACGATAAATTTTTGTTGCGATGCGTCTCATGCTGTCGCGGATAAAATTGAGCGAACATTTAATTTGCGTACGGGGAGAGTTTCCATGGTGTACATTTTTGTTGAGTCCGCTACTTTTATAAAGCGCGAAAGCCGCGGAATCTGTCCCCTTTGATTGCCGTACGTTTTCCCTTGTTTCTTCTCTTTTCTCGCAGTCAAGGAGGTCGGGCGCCCGGAAGAGCCGGACGCAACCCCTGGACAGCCACCCTTCGATTCAGTTTTTTCCGTCTTCCCCCCCCCCCCCCCCCCCCCCCCCCGCCACTCTCTCCGCCGCGGTGTCTCAAAGAGAATTATTTAACTCGTTCTAACAGACACGGAGGTTCGAAATAGACTAGACGTTGTCTCCTTCGTCCCCGCGAACGGGAGGAGAATGAAAGAACGGTAGGGTATCTTTCCGAGCAGAAATTGACGTGAGGTTACTCGATACCTCATCGGACTGTTACGAGGTATGGACAGGGGGGTGCCTAATCTGGCAAACCTGATGTCCTGGTAAGGGCCTGATAAGGTACAGATAGGGGAACCTGACTACCGTAACCCTTAAGCCTAATGTCACCCCGATCGGAACCCTATCGGTTATGCACACTGCGTGTCCGGAGACGGTTTACCCGATGTCGCCGTTTCAGGGCCCCATATTTTTTTCGTTATGAAAACCTCAACTCTTCCTACTTCATTTTATACCCGTACAATGGGTATAGCTTAAATACCTGTGACAAGTGTTTTACAATTGTTTTTTTAACCCTTCGAATGTACATTACCTTGCGAAATGCCTGTATCTTTTAAACACCGCTACGAAACGCGACGAAATTTGTATTACATTCTCAATCGATACAGACGTTCGATGATAACTGTTTATGATTGTTTGAAAAATTCCGTATTTGTTTAATCGATGCACCCAAAGATCTGTACTTTGTTCCGCCATATTGGATCCAACATTTTGAATTTCTAAATTTTGCGTGCTAATTCGCAATCACCGATCCCGAAAACCCCCCGGTGCAAAATTTCAAGTAAATCAAAATGTATGCTTCAAAGGATCATGCTCGATTTAGGTATTGTGTCATTAAAATGAGAAAAATGCATATGTCGGTATGCATGCATATGTAACTAGGCAGTTGAGTAGGTAATCTCATCAAAGTCCCATCAAGGAAAAAAAAAAAACCTCCGTTAAGCTAGCAGACCAAAGTCCCCAAAATGTTTTTACTACACACCAAAATTATGTGCTTTCCTGCATAATTTTGGTGTATAGTAAAATCATTTTGGGGACTTTGGTCTGCTAGCTTCACGGAGGTGAAAAAAAAATTGAGAAGTTCGTTGTTTTGAGAATTCATTTTTTTTTCTCACCCCGAATTGCTTTAATAATTAAATTATTAAAACATCCGTATCTTGATATTAACTTAATATGATTTCTTATTAACATTTTTATTATAATAATATACGTATCGGGTTCCCTGTTCAGGTCTTTATAGGGCAACTGCGTTACACATGTAAACAGGGCCTGATGAAACTTGGTGCAATGCCTTATAGGGATTTGTAGGACATTAGTTTCTGCTCAGGCAGATATCGAAGCTTTGTCCGCTTCGATATCTGAACCCCTTGTCGTGTCCCTATTTTCTACAGTGTTTGTACATAGATTCCTATACGAATCTGGTATATACGAGGCACGTACACAATACAGTCTACATACGTGAAAAGTTTGTCGCTCGAGCGATACGTCCGCGATATAGACGTGATAAGTGCTGCAGTAGAACATATATATATATATATATATATATATATATATATGTTCTACGGTAGCTAGCATAGAACCATACCCAAGGTATACAAGTACTCGCGTCTGACTTATGACGTGTTCGAACCACTAGACTATCTCTCCAAGCGCGTGTAAATTGTCGAGCCAACGACGACGACGAATCTCTAAATAGCTCGTACACCAAGAAGCGACTGCAGATGAAACTCACGATGACGATGACAATCGGCTTATTTTGATGTATATTATTTTTTATGTAATCAGTGTTTTTTTTTTGTTTTCACTTTTTTAGCGGATAAAAAATATATCAATCGGACGAAGTTTTTCGTGACAAAAGGGACTCGGAATATTCGAAGCCAGTTTCACAACGAGACGTCGAGCTTGAAATTTTACATATCGGGCTTGCGAGGCGCTTCGTTGCCGTTGCTTCTCCTCGCTGCACTCGCAACCGCGACGCAGGCTTCTCTCTAATCGACGCTAAACGACGAGTACAGGGTGTTCGCTCGTACGAGTTAGATCGTACGCGTACCCGTTCAATCTCCCGATTGTGTGCGCTCTCGGCAAAAACTTCGCCGACTCCTCGGCCGAACTCGGTTCACAGAGATATTGTTTTTCTTTCTTTCTTTTGTTCGTACAATCTTCTTCTCGATTTCCACACCGCGATAATTAATCTGCGGGTGAAACACCCGCGAGTATTTTTCCTACAGTCCCAGAAAACAACACGGTCACACAGAAAAATACACCGTAAACAAAACAAAAACTTCGTATGAAATTTAATGTACTGGAACTGGAAGTTTTTTTGTTGCATGAACTGGTTTATTACATTTTTTTCATGTACAATCGTGATGAAAAATGGATGCACGGTATATTAAAATCGTTAGAAATAACTTACTTCAATTTTACTATAAAAGTAATTTAATTCCAATACTTAACTTTAATTTCACTGTAAACGTTGATTAATCTTTCATCGCAACTATACATAATATTTGACATATCAGTTTTTGTACAAAAACTTCCAGTCCGGTATTAACAATTTATTTTTTTCAACAGTGTATTCCATCAATTTCAGTCCTTCGCAATTACTACAGTAACTTTACAGAAGCATTTTAAATATTTTTCTTTTTCTTTTCCAAATTTTTGCGTCTATTTTAATAAATGTGCTGCGTGCCTATTATTACACACAATAATATACCATATATATCGTTGTTATAACAGTCCACCATTATAGTATATGCAGTAGTAATCTCGTTTCTTCTCTCACATTGTGCATAGTTCACACGTTATTACTCAGTATTATAACTGTGTTACACGTTCCACTGTACTAGATCGTATAATTGTTAATATAGATCTCGTTTCGGCATGCCTACCACGTACAAAAGTTTTTCATTACTCTTTTACCTTCCATCTTGGAGTATGATTTTTTTTTAAGAACATTTTTTTTTTTCGTTCTTAATGTGCGATTCGATTCCTCAGCGTTTCTACATACTCGTATATATCTATATATCTCATTCGCTCTGTATTTCCGTCTCGTCGTCGATCGACCTGTTGTGTTCATCAGCCTTTGCACCATTCTCGACCGCTATTGAAACGTTTTTTTTTTTTTTTTTGTCCTCCGCTCTTTATTCTCGTCGGTCGGAATATCGCTTGGATCCGTAGGTGCATACTTTTCGATGGCTTTTGCATCATCGATCTTTTATGTCGGGGATCAAATGCGAAAACTGGTAGACATCCGTCAGATGCAGCGCCGCACTGATTGCGGTTCTCGTCTCGCGTGTTCCGTGCACGCGCTCTCTCCACGTGTCTCTCTCGCCCTCGAGGCCGCCGCATCGATGTTGCACAATTGCGAGCGGAGCGCCGATGCCTCAATTTTTTTTTTTTTTTTCCCCCGCTCAGGCACGGAAACATCGAAGTTTTCTTTGACGATTTTAATTGGACTACGCTTGCGAAGGGGATTGTAAAAATTTTGGAGCACATTGTTTTTAGTTTTTTTTTTTTTTTTTTACCGTTTCGCCAGACCGACGATTACACCTGGTCAGGGTTGAAAGTCGGAATTCTTATTCTCTCGTGGTGTGTTAAAAAATTCTATAAATTTCGGAGTATCCGAGCAACGGAGCCGGCTCTTTGAGAGCATCGCCCGGACGACGCGTCGAAACTTTCCGCCGACCACCCCTCCCTCGCTTACCCTCGAATATTCATAATCTTTTAGTTTTTTTTTTTTTTGTAATTTGTTCCCCTCGGAACTGGAAGAAACGCTCTCGCGTGTGCGCGCTGTAAGGCAGTTCCGCATTTGTAGCGCATAATTTATTGTACATATATACACGTACCGTGGTGCGGTATCTCGAGCTCCGAGAAGCGAGATAGGGCTGAAGAGCCGAGCGCGCTAAGTGTCCCACGAGCTTATCGAAAATTAAACTGAGAGATCTGGCACGCCGAACGGTCACGTAGCTGGGGAACTGAGCTAGTCGAAGGTTTTTTTCTTTATCTCGCTGCTATCGCGGAGTCCCTCTTTATTTCCGTAACAGTTTCGAATGAATAGAGCGAGAGTTTGAAAAAAAAAAAAAAAAAAATTGTGTACGAACGGAAAAAAAAAATGTGCGAGACGCCT
The DNA here is from genome assembly GCA_933228735.2 of Amblyteles armatorius. NCBI lineage: Eukaryota > Metazoa > Arthropoda > Insecta > Hymenoptera > Ichneumonidae > Amblyteles > Amblyteles armatorius. The sequence goes on along the minus strand of OW121691.1, from coordinate 2,300,243 downwards.
CGGAGAATAGGAATTTATTAGCGTAGGTGTAGATTTAATTTTTATCGGGATTCATGTAGATTAAGGCAGAGACGGTATTTTTTTTTTTTTTTAATTGCAATAATTTTTTTTTGTGTTCTTTCTTCGATACAGGGACTGCCCCGGCGTTGGCACGTCATCGGGTCCAGCTGGCAAAGAAGTATCTTATCACGGTGCGGTGGGTGGACCGAGCGTCGGGTACAAGCCAACCCCTCAGCACAGTCCACAGTCGAGGGGTCCGCCGCCGCACTTTCCACAGGAACAGGCTGGACCGCCTGCCAACTCGCCGCCACTTCACATCAACATTTGCGGTCAAGTGAGTCCAGTTTTGAATGTCGTTAACGCAAACGTTATGTAGTATTTGTATTTCATAAAAAAAAAAAAAAAAGAAAACAAAAAGAAAGTCTGTTTCACTATTTTGACAAACTCGCTCGACGACATTTTTTAATCACTCGTTTCACAATGGGCAAAGAGAAGTGCCGAGCAAACAACGATCAAACTGGCCCACTTTGCATAATAAAAGCGGGCGAACGGTACGATCAAAACCGATCCCAAAATTATTCCCTTCAGACGCGTGACAGTACATTTGTATACATCATATTTACACTATTTTTATTCGTTGATTTCAAATGATTTGTGTTAAGGGGCTGCTGGAGCTGTTTTTCCCCCTTTTTTAACTTGCTTTACCTGCTTTACCGACGGACCTTGACAATTTTTCAGTTCCGACTTAGCATTGTTAATATGCTACACATATGCGTCAAATCATGCAGGATTATGATATTGACATAAACGCTTCGGTGTGCGGTCGAATTTTGATTAAAAACTTACAAGGAATTAAGAGAATCGAATATTGTAGTTTGCGAAAGTGTGTGAACGTAGTGTCACGGTTGACGTACAGGTGGCTCTGCATCGTGCCCTACACTACATTCGTCGCGTGTTCATCGGCTCTGATCACCCGTCGCAAGTCGATAGACTAAAAGATCGCAGTTTACACTATGCGTGATTATCTTTTAAGTGAGCAACTTTCTGACGGTTTTTTGAATATTCGGAGAACTTCACAGAATCGGCATGCACGCCCTTCTGACGTATGCAAGATCTAGCATTTTTTATATTCAACATAACGAATGATGTAAACATTTCAGCGGCCATGTTGGTTTTCGCGACAGTTTATAATATTCGATTTTCTTTATTTTTCGAAAGATTTCGACCTAAATTCGAGTGCACGTCGAATCGTTTACGTTATTATTATAGTCCTGCAAGATTTGAAGCATACGCGTCGCATAGTAACGATCAACAGTGAAAACTAAGAAATCGCCTATTTTCGTCGGTAAAACAGGAAGGTCCAGCAGCCCCTTAAAAGTATTAATACTCGATTTGATATATATATATAATTCTCGTTCTGTATTACTTTGGCCAGAAGCTCGAATAAATTAATACATCTCTGTATATTAAAATGTACAATACACCTTTTAATTACCGTGGTGCCTCACAGAATTACATTGCATATTCAGTATATGACGCTGCACAAAAAAATTCATAATTTTGTATATTAATTTTGCTAAATCCTTGAACGGTAACGCACCCAAGGTCTCGTCAAATGTCATAATGATGGATGGTTTTTTTTAAATCACTTATATGACACAAATTTGAATCTGAATATTATGTACAACCAGCCTCGTATTAATTTTGTTACGTTTATCTCGCAGGAAAACACGATGAGAGGACCACTGTTAAATCTGAGCCCGGGACTCGGCGCTAGCGGCGTCGACATGGAGTACCGTAGAAGTTCTCAAGGTACTTTAATGGCTTGAATACACTTTTATCCCTGCCACGAGGTACGAATAATAATCGGCTTATCATTTTATGTCTTGTTCCATTTTCACCCCACAGCAACGAACCAGTTACCTCTGAGTCCTGTGCAGATACAACCATCCCCGCCGTACTACAGGCAGCCTAGTCAGGACGACGGTAGGAAGGTAAGACGTTGTATCGTTCGGGGTTTTCGTTAGGGGAAAAAAAAAAGTCGTAACGACCTGTGCGTGTTGGAAAATTTTTCCTAAGAGCCTAGGATCAAACTGACGAAATAGATTCAAAAAAACCTATTTACATTTGGGGTAAAAAAAAGTTTGGGGTAAAAAAAGGATGAAACAAAAATAGCGTCGTTATCGCAACTCGAAATATACGATCGCGATAAGGCATTGCAAACTTTCGACCGACGTACATGGTCGACTACACTTATTTCATGATCTTTTTTCTGATCTTCGGGGATGTTTTTTCCCTTCGTTTCTGTGTTTTCGCAGAGCGAATCACCGTCGAGAAAACGTCGTAGAATATCTCGGAACGGTGCAGTGCCGGGCATGGACGTTCAGGAGCCAACACCGGCAGCCCCTACGCCACCGTTGCACACGACTCCGGCGCCCTGGGAATTGCCACCGGCACCGCAGCGTCGATCACCCCGCAACCACATGTCGACCCGAGGATCGCCGCCTATCAGAAATCGTTACCCTCGCTACACGGACTCGTTCGCGCTCTCCTATCCGTTCATACCCGGAATGCACAGTTCACATCCGACGATTCACAATTCTCATCATAGCCTTCACGGATCTCATCACAATATACACAATTCTCATCACAGCCTTCACAATCCTCACCACAATTTGCACAATCCTCATCACAACATTCACAACGCTCATCAGACCCACCCGCATCATCCGGTCGGTACGGGGCACCATCCGACGCAAGGAGCTAACGGACCGGTCGTTGTCGAGGTCGGACAGGTCGGGGTATCCGGCTTGGGCGTAACTGTTAGCGGAGAACCACTGTGGCATCCGCAGGCAACCGGCTACAGAATTCCCTGTCAGCTTCACGGGATTTACACACCCACGGGAGCTCACGCCTTCGCTCACTCATGCCAGGTAAGAGGAATACACCTTTTTTACTTTTTATTTCTTTTTTACAATTTCATTTTTAATACTTCAGAAATTGCCAGTCCCCGAAACTACGGGTTGTTCGAGCAGTAAAAAAAAACTACAAAAAAAAAAACTGGTGGACGAACAAAAAAACCCGTAGGAATTCACAGACAAAGGCTCTACAGTTCGATATTATACGGGTACGCCTTCTCTCCCTCACATAACATCAACACCCGGAATGCTCGGGGAAACTCTTAAACTTTTATCAAAATTTATCGTCGATGTAGGGTTAATTCGTGAAAGTTCAAACAGAAAAGGTAGAAACTCATTTCACAGCGCGGAACTCTCTGTTCCCTTGCCCTTTGGTATTTCCTGCCTTTGGTCAGTCGCGCACCGACGTGCCGTAAAAATACCGACCGGACACGCCTTGTCGTCGTCGTCGTCGTCGTCGTCCATCGAGGAAGCGTGTATTAACGTGGCATTTGATTATAGCGTCTCATTAGCATTCGTATGGAAGCTTCTCTCCGCGCACACATCGAGAGGAGTCCGGAGAATAAGGAGGAGGAGGAGGAGGAGAAGGAGGAAGCCAGTGGCAGGAGAGAGCGTGTGTGTGACAGATGCCATCGACCGCTTTGTGGATATCATGAGGGTAGGGCGGTTACACGAGATGGTGTAGCGCCCTAACCGGCCTTCTGTGTTGCTCAGCGCGCTCCCCCTTTACACCTGTTTCCTATTCACGTGTGCAGAGTACACCCCGGGCGCGCTCGCGCGAACTCGGAAGGGAGAGAAAAAAAAAACTCGTTCTCTCTGCGGTTGAACCCCTTTTATTCTGTATGATACGCCAACGGAGAGCGATGCACCGTGCATGGGGACACGGGCACCTGTTCTCCTTTTCGAAATGCCAGAACGTTCGACTCTTATTCACTTCATCGTGTAATCCATATTATTTTTACGACAATGCCAGTTTACCGACTGGCTACGAAATTCTCTAAAAAATATACAATCGTGTCAAGCTAAATCTCTAAATATTGGTGGTTCCACTTGAGTTTAGGACAGAACAGCTGTTGGATACCTTCTGAATTATTCTGGAGCATTTATGAAAACGTTCGATACGACGAAAAAACAAATCCTGGGTTAAAAAATTGCACCTCCATCGTGCTTTTTTCACGTTTTTTGTCGGACCGTTGCGACACGAAAAAACGATTCTGAAAGGCCACCAAATACCCTATCTTGATTCTTTTTTTCCCCTGAGAACACGATAGGCACATGGGTTTTCCGAGAATGCATCGGAGGGCAAAGATATGGCTGTTTAAAGTACAGAACCTCGATTAACCGGCAAGCGGATTAACCGTGCGTGTTTCGAGGTTTTTTTTTCTTTTATGCTCGGAGCAACCCAAAGACATTGAGTAAAAAAAAAATTAGCTTACGTACTGTTAATAAAAAAATATCCAAAGCTTTACATTCAAGTCCGCACGTTTTAACAATTAAAGTCAAGTTGTACCAAATGTCATTGCAACTAGTGAAAATAAAGTTTTATCATACTTTCTCTGTCTAGTTCGGATTAACCGGGATTTCGATTATCCGGGGAATCTTCGGTCCCGAGCATCCCGGTTAATCGGGGTTCTATTGTACCAAAACGCTATGGAATTGTTAATCATCTCAAGAACTATTTCCTACGTATTTCGTCCTCGTTGATCGCAAATCTGCCAGTCATTTTACTCGCAGCTCGCTATTTGATACAGAAACTCACGCCAGAAAAGAAAAAAAATATTTTCAGCCTCGAACAAACAATTCGACAATTTAGAATGTTACGGACGATTAATAGCACTTAACATATATTCTTTTCGCAAAAAAAAAAAAAAAAAAAAAAAATAGTAATAAAAAACACTGTATTCTTGATTTTCGCAACCTTGTACAAGTTGAATCGAAATTTTTAAAATGATTTTTTGCTCCAGGTTGCCCATCATCATCATCACAGTCATTATTCTGCGGCTCATCCGGGTCATCCGGGACACAGTTTGGTCGGAGCTGCTCCGAGGGGATATCCAGCTCCTGCAGGAGGACCGGTCGCTGCTCTGCACGCCCATCCGCCACCTCCACCCGTCCACACGACGCACTATACCGCTCATCATCAGTTATCACAGCAGGTATCGACATCAATCTCCCACTATTAACGCGGGACGTGTTATTTTCAGCTCCATGCGCTTATCACGCGCGCAAATTCGACGCTTTTTCTCCTCTTATCGAAAAAAAGTATATATATATCATGCAACGAAAAGCAAAAGTACGCAGGCGCGCAACTGTTGAAGATTCGGCAAACTCGGCGCAAGGCGCAGCAAATGAATTTGTTTTTATTCATTTTTTTTTCCACGTTGTTTCTCTTGCAGAGAGATGTCGAGCTGGAGTTGATGGAATCGCATCATCATCATCGGGTCGGTAGTGGTGGTCCACCGATACCAATGCCGCACTCTTATTCGCCGCCCGCCCTCGCCCAAGTAACGACACCTCCGCCGATATTCATATCGGAAACACGTAGCAGCCAACTTGACATGTTGCAGTCCAGAACTCGACGACCGGCTTCGAACGTCAGACGACAGAGAACCAACAGATGGCGAGGCACGCCGCCTTTGCCACCGACACCATATCCAGGACTTTTATTGCATTTCCTGTAAGTTTCGGACACGAACGTTTCAGCAATAACTCATTTTCCGCATAATATCGTTATATATATATGAGTGTGCGTGTGTGTATACATGTTATTCTGTGTTTTCCATTTACTCTTATATTCAGAGCGATGTTCAGCAATCCACCATTGTCGCCGTACAGTCAGGCCGAGCTGTCGTCACCCGAGTCCGCGGAGACCGAGAACTACGAGGCACTTCTCTCGCTCGCCGAGAGACTAGGCGAGGCAAAACCACGAGGCTTGACGCGGGCCGAGGTCGAACAATTGCCCTCGTACAAATTCAATGCCGAGACACATCAGGGCGATCAGACGAATTGCGTCGTGTGTATGTGCGATTTCGAGGCACTACAGTCGCTACGCGTATTGCCTTGCTCGCACGAGTTTCACGCCAAGTGCATCGACAAGTGGCTCAAGGTAAATACCACGTACGGCTCACAGCTGACCGTATAATATCGACGCTTGCACATCTTATCGCGGATTAAAAGTGTAATTACTTTGCGACTTCTTCGTTTGCGCTCTTCAACGGTTCAAACAAACTTGGATAATACGTCGAAATGTTACAGGTCGATCGACAGTTTACATCGCTCTAAACCCCGTCGTGTAAAAATTTTTGAATCAGTCGATAGCTTTAAAATTTTTGCTTTTTGCGGCCACAGGCCGCAAAAAGCAAAAATTTCGTCCGCTCAACCGGTGTAGAATGTTGTCACGAAGCAAATGAGCCATTTTAGAACGTATCCGTCGAGTGGTTTATTCTGAATCACACGCATAATTTGAAAAAGTCCAAAACTGGTTTACAAGGAAACTGGTCGACGGAATTGGTTCTAACACGCGTAGAGACATTCTTCATCCGATTCTTCAAATAATAGTTTTAAATCATGGTTATCTGATTATAGTCATAGTTTCAGTTGACTAAAAAAAAAAGTATCCAAAGCCTCAGTTGCCCGACTGACTCGGTCCCCGTTAATGAACTGCGGAAAGAAGGGACTGCTTAACAGAAAATAACGATGATGGAATAATTTTTCAAATCAACATTATTTGTTTTTTTTTTTGCTTCACAATTTTTCAGTCGAACCGAACGTGCCCGATCTGTCGTGGCGATGCCGGTGAATATTTCGGCAACGGAAGCGCCGGCAGCGACTGACGCCAGGTCGTTCAAGTCCACTAGCGCCAGATACCGAGGGCCACGCGACCGCCCGTTCGCACTCAACTGCCTGCCGTAACGCTCCTCATATGCGCTAACTTGTGTCGCTGAGCGGATTCAACATCTCACATCGTTGGCTCAAGTTTGCTCGACGACACGAGGGTAACCGTCGATCGTCGAGACGAACGCGAGTGCTCGCGCTTGTCGAGCCAAAGAAGGGCCTCGATTGAGACAAATGGACACGCACCCGTTGTCCTACCACGGAGTCGTAAGTAAGACACAGACGAAGAAGAAGAAGATGAAAAGAATGTTTAATAATCTCGTTGAATTAAACGGTGTAACGGATGGTTCAAGGGCCTCTTTGACACACGATTCTCGCGTTAAAATCGTGAACTATGAAACAAAAAAACAAAGAAAAAGAAAACCTAATGTATATATTGTAACACCGTCTCATATTTGTTAATGACAATGTCGCCCTCGCCTTCGTCACTTTCCATTAATGTCTTGAGTTCATAAAAACTGTTTATGTAGAAATCGACGTGATTAATGATTTTCTCCGACATTGTGGCCGGGAGAACGCCGAAGAGACACACAGATGCTCCGTAGGTAGACGATGTTCGCGCGTTATCGAGAACGAGTGTTGAGACCCGATTTTTTTTTCTTGTTTTCCCGGGGCACGCTAGAATCGTTCGTGTAGACTGCGATGTACGATTTCTTCCGCAATAACGCGAGTAGGAGAAAAAACTAAACAAAATTTTAAGGTGCTCTAGTGCAGTTGAGTGATATAGTTGAACCGAGCGAAACGATTAAACTTTTTTTTTAATCATAATTTGCGAACGAAAAAAAATACTGACACGACTCGCCCCTGGAACAGGCGAGGAGATTAATTGAAGAAAATAAGAGATCGTTGAATAATTCCCATAATTAAAGAAGGGAACAACGGTTTTTTTTTCTTTTTTTGTTATCAGAGTCCGAGTGACGGGGTGCTGCAAGCGACTGAGATATGAAAAAGCGGAAAAATCAAATCGGAAAATAGATACATTTGTCATTACGAGTCGGTTGACAGTCTACGCTTAGAAATGCGCGCTCGAAAGATTTTTTCTTTACATTCGTGTAAAATACGCTTTTTATTGAATTGGCGGGTTGGAAAAGATGTACTCTTTAGATAAAACCGTAATTAGCCTAACGATTGATTTGTATAATTGATTAATAATTCTCTCTTACGAAGAGTTTTGGTGTTGATTAGTGTGAGTGATTAAGAGAGAGGGACGGAGGGAGAGAGATTCGTCGTAAATTCTGTAGTTCGCGTTGTTTATTTCGTATCGCAATGATAAAATTATATTAGTCGCGCTTAGAGGTCGCGGAACGAGCTGTGCTTTCTGTTACGTCGATTACCTCGATTTCTACTTGTGTGTAGACGTGTGAAACTAAAAGAGAAAAACAAATTATAAGGATTAATAGGTGTTTAACGATTTTTATGTGTTTCGCTGCGACACACGAGTTCGGCGGTAGTTCGAAGCACGTCGATTTGACCATTTTTTTTCTATGCGATCGGCGCCGAAACGGGGACCGCGACGAAAGTCGCATTTTCGCAAGGTGCACGTACAAAGTAACGAAACTGTAAAAGACACATCGCTGTTGACCCTTAGAAACTTAAGAATACATATCAGTTTTGGCGTTTTTCTGTTTTGTTTTTTTCATCGCATTAAAGTTCCACGTTAACATTGTTCTCGTTTGAATTACTCTCCTCGTAGCGCCCGCCCATTGCGTTTTTGTTTTTTTTTTGTTTTTATAAACAAAGTTACGTTATAGTTTCGGAATATCCGTTTTTTAGCGTAAGCGCGGCGTCACGGGAGGGGCGAGAGCGTTCGACAATTTCGAGACACCGACGAACCGACGCGCGTTCAATTATTTCACGAGAAAGGTGAACCGCGAAGCGCGTCTCTTTATTTTTCTCTCGTTATTCCTCGCTATACAATCAATTTAGCGAAGCCGTGGATAAACCGTGGATGCAGTTCTGGAATCTGTGATACGCGTTTGATATCTTACTGGAATAGTTTTTTTTTTTTATCTCTGCCTTGTACGAATGCGAATAGGCTTTATTTTCGTTTGTACTTTTCCGATCTCGACGAGCTCGGACGTCCAACGCTTCGTCTCTTTTTTAGTTTTAGGATTTATTTTAGTTATACAATTATTATTATTACTATTAATTCTTGTTACGAAGCGGAATGAAAATATTCGTAAAACGTACCTCGAGCAACACGCCCAGCGCGTGATAGTCGCAGCGAAATACGTGCGATTTGCTCGTCAACTACGCTCTCACATACACACCACTTCGTACTTCGTATGAAACTCTTACTGTTTTTTTTTTTTTTTCATTTTAATTTTCTAACCGACAACGCCTCAACGAATCGTTCGTGATTGCAGTACCAAAACCAAGTTGTTCCGATGACGAGTACGCGAGTCTCATCTTGTAGATAAACGCGTGGTGCCCGATACACGTACACACACATTCACAAACAATTTGTAACGAGTTGCGAGATAAATACAAACAAAAGTGGAAAATTACATGGTAAATCGGCGCGGATGTTTATGATTAATTAACGAAATGAACAAAAAAGAAGCACTTACGTTGTACATTAGATCGTATCATCTGAACTTTGGAGAGTTCGCTAGGAAAAATAACGGTAGTTTATCGCAATACACGAACCCGAAGTAAAATTATATACTTTTTTTTCGTGCAAAACTATCAGTGTTGAGGTGTGTCGTTTTTCGGACTGTAAAAAAGCTGTTTTCGATTACATCCATTCGATTTTGGCGCGTTAGGCGCGTCGGTTGTATTACATACACGTTTATTCGCCAATTCGAACTAAACTCTCTGCACTTTTACCTCGCGCTAAATATCGCGAATAACTTCAAGCTCCTCCCTCACGGTCCAGCTCGTTCGTTTGTGGTCTTCAAATTTTTATCACATGCGGGAGAAGACGAGAAAAAATAGAATTAAAGAGAGCACCCACGGAGAATGTTTAGTTTTGTCAGAGGCGATCGTAATTTGTAATTAAATATTTTACTTGATCGTTAGAGCGGCCACTTCGACGGTGTTGCGTCTCCGTTGTTTCGTACGGAGACGTGACCTGTTCGTGGTTTCTCTAATATATCGAATGGTGCTTCGTTCGGGAGGGTTGTTCTTATTGTGTTCTCGTGCAAATAGTAATCGGACGATAATTAATTAGAACAAAAAAATAACGAGAAGAATAAGATTTAGTGTTTGATCGCGATGTGACGGTAGATTCGACGAGCGGGAGGGGTGTGGCGGCACGACGCGCTCTCCGAAAGAGTGCAAGAACGAGATCTCGTTCCCGTTGAGTTATAAAAAAAATAACTTTAAACAATAAAAAAAAGAAAGATCCACGAGAAAAAAACAAACAAAGTAGAAACTGTACGCTAATAGTAAATTTGTAAATGTTACAATTCAAAAAGATATTTTTACTGCGAGAAAAAAATGAAAAAGTCTTTCGTCCCCTCTAACAACATGTAATCGTATGTTTTATCCTCGACGATTGTCTGTAAATTACTCTTCATTGCCATCGCCATCTTCGTTATAATATAATTGAAATATTATTGAATATCGATGTCATTAAATATTATTACTTATTACCGCTAACTATCGCTACTGCTACATTTACGATTACAGCTGCTGCTACTACTACTACTTACTTACTACTACTACTACAAACTCTACTATTACTATTACCTTACACTACGAATATTATTACCATCGATACGAATATGTGTTACGCAGTTCATACCCCGTTAAATTTATTATTATTATTTTCTTTTTCTTTTCTTAATTTTTTAAAAAAACGAGCATACGCTATTTAATTTTTGTCTATTAGTTAATTCGTTGTTATTAGGATTATTATTATAGTTATATTATAAATTGTATGGCCACAGCTATTGCGTTTATCAACGATTGTATTCGATGAACGTATATTGTTTTGAAAAAAAAAAAAAAGAAAAATCATAATGCGCCACGTTTTACACGCGCTCTCGCGGGAAATGATACAACAACACATAATCAATTGCCTGATCGATATGGCGACCGGGATTTGTTTCTGAAAACAGCACGAAAAAAAGAAAGAGGACAAAGAAAAGAAAACATGATAAAAAAATATTCGCAATAGGCCCACCCTCCGCAGTGTAACGATTGTACAGACGCGACCATAACGATGCCAAACATTACATGTTATTATTAATCGCTATTAATTAACATTAATTGCTACTATTATTATAAAAAAAAAAAAAATCAAATTACACAATTCCTTTTCATATTAAGTTTTCTTGTGTCTTTCATTCACGTCTGTGTTATATGCCTGTTGCATAATGTCTATATACTTGTTTCATTATTGATTAGCGTTTTACGTTTATTATAATTTTTTAACGCTAGAAACGGGACGACGAATCATTGTCGACCGGGTTCATCAGGGAAACGAAAAATTATAATCGACGCTCTTCGATCACGAGGCCGATGTACAGTAGAGAAGATCCGGCGCGTTTTATCGAATTCAGTGCGGCCGGGCACAGGATCGGGCGGGGCCTTAAAGTCGGAGACTCCGTGTCCCATCCGACGCTCCGGGTCGATTCGAGATTATCTCAGAGCCCGGATCCTCGCGACGCCGAAACGCATCTTTTTTTGTTTCCCGTTTTTTTTATCGTTCACGAAGTCGCCCCCCCCCCCCCCCCCCCCCCCACTAATTCTCTTCCGACGAGAAAACGAGGCGGGAGAGTGCCTCGGAATTACATCTCCTACGAATCGTTACCGCGGCTCGCTTGCCGGCCGAAATCTATACTCGAGGCGAGAGGCCCTCGTTCCGTTCACCCCAAGCGATACGCGTACGGAGGGTGAAATTAAAAAAGAAAAAAAAAAAGAACGAGCAGACAGAAATTGTTCGTAGGGCGAGGGCTGCTGTCTACGTGCGGGGGGGGGGGGCGTATACGGAACGGGATCTGCGTACCAGCAGCCGGTGGATGGATCTATCGGTCTTTAAAGGTAGCTCAACGGGAAGCGCGTCGAGAAATGAACAGAGGAAAGTTACTCCTCTCCATCCTATTATTTCCGAGAAAAACGAATCTGCGATCTCGAACGATAATTTCATTTTCCGTAATGTCTATACACGGATCATTCATCAGAGTGCGCTCTTTTTTTCACGGCCACATTCTCCAATTTCCCGACTTTCAAAATTTCATTCGAAAACGAACGATAATGGAGAGGTTTCGTTTCGACTCGTTGACGCCAGACTTTTTTGTGTTACGGTTGCAAGAATGCAGCGATCGATGGCAAAGACTGCAGTACTATTTTTTTTCCATCAGTGCTAAAACCTTAGCGTTCACAAAGAAATAGGAACCCGCTGTGGAATTCATAGAAGCAGTGACATTCTATTACCTTTAGGCACTAAAGTTTCGGCACTGTAGAAAAAAAAAATAGTGTCACAGATTTTATTACCGACTGGTTTGCGGGGCGGACGAGAGAGGGAGGGTGTTCGACATCAACTTAAAGGATATGCCGATATCCGTTTATACCCCTCGAAGTTTATCCCCTTTAAGTGAAATTCTCCAGCGAACAGTTATCGTCCTCGGGGCGACAGTTGGATCCCCTTTAAAGCGCGGCCCGAGGCCGCTGGTATTCACGGCCTCTATGTACTATAGCTAACAGCGTCTAGATGCACGAGGGCCGGCGGATGCTTGGACCGAGCTGAAATCAATTTTACTACCGCCGGACTCCCTCCCGTCGGAATTAACGCTGCTACACGGGTTGCCATTCCGAGGGGTTGCGTGCGGTATCAAAAATTCACATTTTAACTTTGCCACTGACGTTTAACTCTGATTCGCCATGGGATCGACTCGTTCGCGAGGCTCGAGGTCTTCTATTATCGATCTTGGTTCGGCAGTGCCGTGTTTCGAGCTTTCTTGTACTTTTCTTTTTTGTTCGACGATCTTCACTCGAAACATGCGTAATCTGCCAATCGCCCGTACTCGAGTAAATCGGAGCTCTTTACCTTTTTTTTTTTTAACTAAAACTCTTCGACTCACACGCCACTCTAACGAAAGATTTTTAGTGGTCAGATAAATTTCAGAGAAATTTAGATTATATATATATATATAAATATATATATTATACATAAATGTGTATATCAAAATACAATGTACAAAAAGCAATATCTTCTGGTATGGATAACTATATATTATGTATACAGTGACACACGGACGCGCGCATACGTAAATATGTTTAAAAAAAAGATTCCGACTTAAATGCATCTACTTGTAGAGCTATTGTATTTACCATTTGATTACCTATTAATTTTTCGGTTTACGAATCGGCGTCTGTATCTCTGCGAATGCACGCGAATGTATGTGAGAATTCCCTTCGTGCTGTGTGCCTAAGATACATCGCACGAATGGAAGCGATCGAGAGATTTGTAAATGTTGCTGCTTGAATAAATCTAATGAAAGTTCGCCGGGAAACAAAAGAAAAATGTGTCTTACGCGATGGATGAAAAAAAAAAATACATAACGATTGTCGGCACATAACAGTAACTATCGAGAGGAGCAAAGTATAAATTGCAATTTCAGAAGGGCGAATAACGCTATAAATGGTCTAACGTACTGCGACTTTTATTGCAAAAAAAAAAAAAATTAAAAAAATTTTAAAACACTATATTAGAATAATTTACTACGAAAACTCGGTAATTGCAGTCCCGCTTTGCCCCCCGTCGTTCGTATATCCCGCGCCTTTATCCCAACGTTGTATCGTTTACGGAATGGAAAAAAAATCAATACAGATATTATATACTGCGGTAGGAATGTACTGAGTGAGTTTTGTTTGAAAAACAAATTTTCTACTAAAGCCTCTTACACCGTCCTAAGTAGTTGTGTACGATTTACCAGCAACTACGCCAAAGGGTTAAAAAAAATACAAAGTGATGAAACGACATTTTTTCGTAGGGAATGTATTGAAATCGAAGAAAAAAAGAGATGTTTAAAACGAATGCTCGATAGATTGTTCAACATAAAATTTATTCCTCTCTTCGTATAATATGCTCATATGCCGTTGTATGTATAATACTATATATTACGAATAATATACCTATTTCTTTTAATACATATCAGACAATTCTTCTTTTTTCGTATGTATAATTAAACTGTTTGCAGAAGTTACGCGATACATATACGATTCGTCGAAAACTGCGATATTTACTTTTTGCTAGATCGCGTTCGTGCTCCGTCGAAACGTTCCAGAGCGTACATAACGTATACATCCGTCAATACGGTAGGTGTATAAACAAAGGTAATTAGAAAATTAAAATTCTTTAGGTTCAACAACCGCCGGTTGCTTTTTACGATAAAATACTAAAAGGTTGACGATGAAACAAAATATTATGTAGTATATCGCACCCCGAGAACAACAGTGAAACATTTTGTACGGTAAACCCATAAGAGATGTTACACTGTTGTTTTAGGGGTGCGATATGATGGTTGATTCTAAAAAATAATAATAAAAAAGATCTTCCACGTCTTTACGATTCGATCTAATAAATAAATACAAAGCTTCCTTTATGAGGAGGCAAAATTGATTTTACACCTGGCAAGACATTTTCCCAAAACGGCACCTTAAGTACGATTTTAGCACCCCGATGACTTAGCACTCGCGACGTCTGATCTTGTTTCTCCGTTGAGTTTCACTTTCCTTTCTGCTGTAGCATTTGTTGATTTTTCATAGTCAGCCTCGCAATCTCTTCACCCAAGGTATCGATATTGTCCTGTGAAAAAGAGAAATAAAAATGTATTGATTTTGCTCGTCGTCGTCGTCGATAAGCCCGTCAATATAATTTCACCTTTAAAGTGATATTTTTCAAAAGGGCGTCCTCAAGAACAGCTTGGAGTTTCTGATTTATCTCCAACGATAGTTCGAGCGTCATGTTGTCGTCTGATACTCGGTGATTGTAGACGGACGCCATAATACCACCGTGTCTCGCCAGTTCAGCCTACGCATCGCAGATAATTGTTCATGAATATCGATTGAAGCATAACGGTAGATAAAAAAATTGCATCCAACACTAATAATCATCTCGTAACTTCTCGTCTTACCGGATTCCTTCTACTTTTTATATGCTAGCGTGAAAAATAAATAAGACGTTCGAGTTGGCGATAGAAATGGCGGTAACGAATGCATTGAGCGATGGAGAAATGAAACGTCGTTTACCTTGTGCCGATCTCTCTCGTTGCTTCCCATCGCGTCGAAGTTCTCGTGCATTATGTAATTCTGTATTATCTTGGTTTTCTTCTGCAGTTCAGCAACTAGAGACCGCGTGTGCTCCTCGAGAAAATCGAGCTTCTCGGCCCGCCTCACGTTGATCTTCTGCATCTTAAGAATACGGTCGATCAGCGATTGCTTGTCAAGTTCGGCCGACTGGAGTGTAGTCTCGCCATTTCCACTGTGATCAGATGCGACACCGTTCAAAGTTTCCCCTGCGAAAAAATTCACATCAATTTCGAGTTAAGTCAGAGTGTTTTAGCTTCCTCACAGAGGAAAGACTGTTTTAGAAAAAAAAAAATCGACGTTTTAATGTCTGAGTACTTAAAATAGTCTGAAACCTCGAGAAATGTAATTCTTAGCTGGCGCCCGGATGCATGTGTGTGTTTGTGAAAGATTTGCATTGTTTGAAACGGCTATAACTCGCAAGCGGCTTGAGATAGCGAGCTGAAATTTGCTACACTAGTAGAGTGGTCACGTCTCTTCATTCAGTGTAATTTTGATGAAGATGCCCAATTGGAAATTTCCGCTGATAAAAATCTGTGGTAGCTCCAACTGGAGTAAATTTTGAGCTGTCGTTCTAAAGCTGCGCTCAAATATAATATTTTTTTTATCAAAGCCGTTTGGTGTTGAAATTGGGCAAAATCTATTCGAGTTGTCAGATTTTATGGGATTATGATTTTTTTGGAAAATTACTGAAAAGGTCTAATCTAAAGTACTAAAAAATACTTCGAATACAAGGTACAAAGTATCACAAGTATTCGAAGTATTTCTCAAGTACTTTTTCCAAGTATTGTTCGCAATTAGGTTTATAGCATCAAGTGTTATCGAGGCTTTAAAAAAAAGGCGCAAAGTAGTTTTATCATGGCTTCTTCATTTGTTACTATTTTGCGCATATCTTTCTCTATGAGGAGGCCACAATCGAACAATGAACTTTCTTATCGAGAAAGCTATGCGCAAAATTGTAATAAATGCGGAAGCCATGTGCTAATTACTTTGCATATTTTTTTCCTTATTCCTGCTATTTTTCACAGTTCATTATTTGATTATCATTATTATTCGTGACGACGAATTCGAACCTGTGTTCAGCGACGTGTTGGAACCATTTCTCGATGTGGGATCAAGCGAGTTGCTGGGCGAGGCGCTCTCGTAAGCTTCCAATCTTTTACGACACTGTTGCAATTCCCGCGACATCTCTTTAACCGATGTCTGCCGTTTCCTACGGAGAACTGCGATCTCGCCCTGACTGTCCTCGAGCTTTTGCGAAAGATTCTGCGACAATTGCGTCTGCTCGGCCAAGTGTCTTGCCAGTATCTCGCACTCCTCCGTCCTCTTCTTCTTCTCGTATGTCAGATTTTCCTCCAACGTCTTTACTTTGGCTTTGAGCTCTACAATACCGTCGCGCAAGGGACCTTGCTCTTGCTCGAGCTGAACAGCTTTCGCCTCCACCGACGTGAATTCCGACTGCAAACGGACATTCTTGTCCGTTAATTTTTGGGTGAAATCCAACATGTGAGCCTCACGCTGACGACAACAATCCATGTCGGCTTGGAGTTCTTGATTAACTTGTCGCAAACGCTCGACCTCGGCCTCGTTCGATGCCAAACACTGTTCCTTGCTATAAAATAAATTCAATCGTTAATCTTTCTTTCTATCCGGAAGTATATTCCGTGTTAAAAAAATGATCTCCTCACTGTATCAATTGCAGTTTCAGAGTCTCCAAGTGTGAAACTTTTGAAGACAGATCTACGATTTCCTTTTGTCTTTGGTCAGCAATGATCTTCAATTCGCTCAACCTGCTCTCGTAGGCGAGACGTTCCTTCTCAGAGTCTTGAACCTTCAGGCTGAGCGTATTGTTCTCCTCGATAAGAGCTTGTTGACGATTCTTCAAGAGATCTACCTCTTTCTGCAACTGAATTCTCAGCATCTCCTTGTCCTCGGTAACGTGACGTTCGAGAATGAGACGCGCCTGTTGCTCCTTGAGCTGATGATCCAGTGTCACCGCCTTGTTCTCTTCGGAATGTTGAAACTTACGAATCATTTCCTGCGACTCGCGACGCACCTGCTCGCACTCCTCCTTCATGTCGTTTATTCTTGTCTGCGAAACAAAATATTCATATGAAAATAATTCTCCGGTGCGACGAGGATTTTTCATATTCGATAAATGTCGATTACCGTTGCCTTGTCCAGTTTCTGCTGAGTCTCCTTTTGGGCCTCCATCTCCGTCTTCAGCTTGTTCTGCGTCCACTTGAGCTTAACGTCCCGAACGTTGACATCTTCCTTCAATCTCTCCGCGTCCTTCTGCAGATCCGTTAATTCCCGACATTTTGTGTCCAATATATTGCATATTCTCGTACGCTCGCTCTGGGCCTGACGCAATTTGTTCTGCAGCAACTCGTGATCCTTCGCTATCTCCTTGTACCGTCGCTCCGCGTAATCTCGTGCTCTGTCAAGTGTCAACAAAGATTTAAGCTATAAGACGATAGTAAAACAAAAAATACTTTTCTATTAAAAAAAAAATTATTTTCTATTTAAAAAAAAATTATTTTCTATTTAAAAAAAAATTATTTTCTATTTAAAAAAAAATTATTTTCTATTAAAACAAAAAATCATTTTTTATTAAAACGTAAAATTACTTTCTATTGAAGCAAATATTATTTTCTACCTCTGTGTGTCTATCAGTTGCTTCTCGCTGACCGCGTACTTCATCACCATGCTTTCCCGTTCTTTGTTGGCCGCGGCGTACTCGCGACCGAGTTCTTCCTGATTGGAGTTCGCCGAGCGTAGTTCTCCGGTAAGACGCTCAACGGTTTTCTCCAACGCTTCGAGCTGAATATCGAACGATTCGCCGCTGTTCTGAGCTTCGAGAATTCGATTTCTTTCCTCGAGATGCTTTACCCTCTCGGCGAGCTTAAATTTGTCGTCCCTCGCTTTCGCGTAATCCCTCACGAGCGTCACATAGACCGGATGTCGTAGCAAGCCCCGGCTCGAATCCTCCAAATCGTCCGATTCATCTCGCGAAGATCTTTCAGTTTCCGGTTCTTGTTCGGGCACACGGCACGCATCGTAAGGCTGCGATTCTGTTATCTCGGCTTCCGTCGCGCGATCCAAGTCAACGGAATTTTTTTTCAATGCCGAAGAAGAAACGTCGTCGATGATACCGGTCGGTGAATGCGAATCATTCGACGACTCGCCGATCGGTTTTGTATCCGATTTCGTCGTAGATCCCGCGTTCTCCGCTTCCGTTGCACCTGAATCGATCGCTTCGTTGCACGAACGATCGTCGACCATCCGAGACTTCGAGATCAGGTCTGGCTCCGAACGCGACGACAAATTCGTCGCCGAGGACACAGCCCTGTTGGAAGATTCCTCGGATAACTTCTTATCCGTCGCGTAATTACCGTCGGATAGCTTCAACAGCGAATTGTAACGAACCGCTATGTTCTGAGGCAACAGAGTCTTCTCCATTATGTTCGTCGATTTTTCGGTAATGAAGTTCAAGAAATTACGACTCTTGTTCAGGAACTGAGCGTTCGATTGCATTATGTTCATGGAACTCGTTGGCAGTTGAATTTTGACGAGTCTGCTGTCCTCGCTCAGAGTCCAAGGCCTGCTCGTCTCGTTGCTCGCGGACTTTCCTCGAATCGACGAATCCTTCGGATTATCGGCATTGCAAACACCACTCCTCTCATAGACCAGCCGCGCTTCGCAGGAATCTTCGATGCTCGCTTCGTCGTGATAATCGACAAATTTTTCTTCCGTTTTCCACGGAACGGACTCGAGAGTGGAATCTTCGATTGGAGCGGGCTTCTCAATGGAATTGTCATCTTCGAATTTCGTCGACGATTCGCGATACTCGACAATCGCCGAATTCACGGCGGCGGGCAAATTTCTTTCGACACTTTCCGAGCTCTCGCTGTTTTCCTCGTCGCCAATTTTTCGTCCAACAAAATCTGATGCTTCGCCCGAGGATTCGGGGGAATCGAGAGGAATGTTTTCGTAATCGGAAGATATCGCGTCGGGAAGATTCTGCTCGTTTTCGAACGGTGTATCGCCACGCTCGAACGGCCCGATGTGGTTCGTCTCTGGGGCAGCGCTGCAAACGAAATTTCGGGGTTCCGTGGACAAAGTGGCGACACGAGTTTCCATTGTTCCCTTGTCGGAAGGCCGACTATTCGGCCCATAATCTTGCATCGTACCGTGCCGAATTCAGGTTTGTTCCATCTTGATGAAAAAAAATTAACAAAGTGAGTTACGCAGGTCGAGGAGCAGATTGTTTCAAAGTGCAAGTAAATAATCGACTAGGAACGACAAGTTAGAATATGATTATGCAATCGCGTACAAAGTTATTATAATGGAAATATTTATTTAATATAACAATAATAATAATAATAATTTAATGCATGAAATAAATAATATTTAATACAGAAACAGAAAGGTCGTGGAGAAAAAAAAATGTTTGGGACAGCAAGAATTTTGTTAGTATAACTAAAGCTTAAAGTAATTGTTTTTTTTAAAAGTAATCGGCATTGAGACTTCGAGTCTTGTGATTTGTTTACTTAGTATGAGGATGGCAAACAATTTTGCTGCAGCGGCAAATTCTTCGCGCCAGTGGCAAGCTGTGTCGTGATAGCAGGAAATTTTTTTGCAGACACAATCAATTATTAGCGACAAACATTTTGTTAGAGCGACAGAAAAAAATTATCTCCGTGGTTAAATAGTTATTCGTATGGCAAGACGTAGAGAGAGAGTCGTTGACGATTCGAACATTCGCACGAGTCTGAACGCCTCTTTCCGCACCCCTGACATTCGCATAATTTTTTCTAACAAATTCACAAAAATCATGCTTTTCGTTTTTGGAAAGTGTGCGCGGAAAGGCACTTTCTTGCACTAGTGCGAGAAAAAAAGACCATACTGTGTTTGCGTGCATTCGCGGTATTTTTCTCGCACGCAACGCAAAGAAGTGCCTTTCCGCGCCGACTTTGCAGGAATGAAAAGCAGGATTTTTCATGCATGTTTTGGGAAAAAAAAAAACACATCGAATATCGGTGAGATCCGATCGAGTCGGGCGAGGAAGCAACAGAGACGAACGAACAGCTGGAAAACAATAATACAAAACACTTGTGCACGAAGTTGTGTGAACGGAAGTATCTGTGAAAAACATCGCCGTACCCTGTCGTGGATGAGAGGCGGCCGATGTTTCTAGGACAGCCGGCGTGGCATCGCGAATGAATCTGCGCTTAACTCCGGCCGTTTCGAAGTACCGTTTCCTCCGGAGAATTCGCCCGATTTCCGAGTTTCCGTATCATCGTCCCGCGGCCTACGGTTCTCTCGCTTGTCCAATTTTTATTCATCCGCTGTGCACGAAGTGCTCTATGAAGCCTCTATATTTTCCTTTTTTCTTTAGGTTTGAAGGCGCGTCATTTTTTATCCCGAAAGAAGCTAATGAAACTGCGAACGAGAATAACCTACAAGAATGTCAATGTGTCAAAGGCGAGGAGTCAGCTGTAGCGTACATTGTCAGTGATGTCAAGGCGATTTTGCACGAGCGACGAGCCTCCTAGAGCTGGACGAGACCGTTGTGCGACACGTCTTTTCGTGGTGCTATTATTTCCTCGCACAAGATGGCGCGAGAGGCCGTTTCGTGTGACGTCCGGGGTTTACCGACAGCGGTGGATGCGCGGTTGGTGTGCGACTTCGGTGGTCCCCGGAGTCGAGCAGAATCGTTCGCGGTCGGTACTCGGATGGGTGACCGCCTAGCCGTGCGCTAACTGGCGCATTGGAACCGTTGAGCGGGAGGTCTGACAGAGTTACGCATCAAAGAATCGGATTTATATTTTATTATGAATTACAAATTCCGTCTATATTCCGACACGACCATACAGGTCAAGATGACATGAATGAACAACAACCGATAGTCAGAGAAACATTCGAACGGGATGAATCAATGCATCTGCTCTTGAGCTGCACTCGAATCAAATTAATACTCTCAACACTCCGCCTTAATTCGATGATTAGTGTATTTTTGCCGAGTGGCCAAAAATCGTTTTGGTAATTATAAACTCCCAAGCTTGAACGTAACTTCTGGAACTGGACAGCCGCCAAGCCCTTTGTTAGTACATCTGCTTTTTGTTCGTTCGATGGGATATATTGTCAAGGCGATTTTGCACGAGCGACGAGCCTCGTAGAGCTGGACGAGACCGTTGTGCGACACGTCTTTTCGTGGTGCTATTATTTCCTCGCACGAGATGGCGCGAGAGGCCATTTCGTGTGACGTCCGGGGTTTACCGACAGCGGTGGATGCGCGGTTGGTGTGCGGCTTCGGTGGTCCCCGGAGTCAAGCAGAATCGTTCGCGGTCGGTACTCGGATGGGTGACCGCCTAGCCGTGCGCTAACTGGCGCATTGGAACCGTTGAGCGGGAGGTCTTACAGAGTTACGCATCAAAGAATCGGATACATATTTTATTATGAATTACAAATTCCGTCTATATTCCGACACGACCGTACAGGTCAAGATGACATGAATGAACAACAACCGATAGTCAGAAAAACATTCGAACGGGATGAATCAATGCATCTGCTCTTGAGCTGCACTCGAATCAAATTAATACTCTCAACACTCCGCCTTAATTCGATGATTAGTGTATTTTTGCCGAGTGGCCAAAAATCGTTTTGGTAATTATAAACTCCCAAGCTTGAACGTAACTTCTGGAACTGGACAGCCGCCAAGCCCTTTGTTAGTACGTCTGCTTTTTGTTCGTTCGATGGGATATATTTCATTTAACAGAGGAATCGCCACCGTCTGAAGAGAATCCCGAGCTTCCTGTCGAAACTGTATCGTCTACAGAAAAAGATTCGAAGTCAGCTACACGCACTATGAGTGGGCGTCAAGTCAACGCCCCAAAAAAGCTCGATCTTTAAGTTATGGCAATTCAACGAGTGTTTTCTTTTGTAACCTTCATTTCGTTTTTTTCTCCTCGTCACCATGTTTTTTTGTTTTTTGAGTTACAAAAACTCTTTACAACTCCAGATGGGAGGATATTATAATGTTAGTTATTTTTCTCGCCGCAGAGCGCGCTACTCACGCGTGCCTCTGACTACGCTCTTGCAATTGCAAAGGTGATCATCTACTGACTGACAAGAAATGCCCAGTATTCGTAGACGAACAAGCCTTCGGAAGAAGAGCCGTCGACAGAAACATCTCTTACAACGAGGCTATACGCATCCTCTCAAAGTTTCCTCCTTTTATAGCTTAAACGCTCACTTACCTGCTCTCTCAAATTCGGCCCGCTCTTCACACCCAACCGCTTCTCTCTCCTCCTCTGCTACACTATTTCCTGCTGCTTTTAGTCAAGTTATAACGGCAAGCCCCCTGTTTCTCAAAGTTACTCGAACTCTAGCGTAATGCAACAATAGAGCCAGATTCATAATGTGTCATCCATCTTCCGCTCAGGATCTGGCTCGGTCTCTTCAGCGCTTCCCTTAGCTCGAGTCTTTTCGCGCTGAATATTTTGCTGTCCGTCAATCTACTCCTTCGGTTCACAAGCCTTTTCAGCCACCCCGCACCTCGGCATGAATCCAGGCAACACGCGCACCGCATGTTAACCTCTTGGTTGCTCCAAACGGCCGCCGCCTTTCGATCGACGGATCCGGCATAGGTCCAGGCTTCATCGATAACGCGGCATCTTCTTCTTCTTCTTCCGCTTCCCTGCCTCCATCTTTGCCTTTGCCTTCGGCCATGGCCAGTTTAATCTCAACGATTCTTCTACTCGAAATTGAACGATTCACGCTCGCTCTATCCTCGATAGATCTTTCCGAACAGTTCGGTCCGATAATTGCCACTCTCAACTCGCTCTCATCTCCCAGCTTGCACCTCAAAACACTTCTCATCGTGGCATCGCTTAAGAATGTCAAACTTCTTCAGTGGAACTACCGCAGTCTCCGCAATAATCTAGGCCTCCTTACGAACATAGCTGACTCTTACGATGTTATCATCTTGTGTGAAATTTGGCTCTGCCTTACTTACCTGTACTCACGTTCCTTTTATGGATGGTTGTAATATGATCTTTAAAAATAGGGACCATAATATGTGTGGTGGCTTGGCTACCAGCCTAAAAAAAAAAAAAATTAATTATACCGACATCAAAACTGCATATCACATCATCCCCTCCTAACTCATCCTCACATCATCCTCTCCTAACTCATCCTCACATCACCCCCTCCTAGCTCATCCTCACATCATCCCCTCCTAACTCATCCTCACATCATCCCCTCCTAGCTCATCCTCACATCATCCTCTCCTAGCTTATCCTCACATCATCCCCTCCTAGCTCATCCTCACATCATCCCCTCCTAACTCATCCTCACATCATCCTCTCCTAACTCATCCTCACATCACCCCCTCCTAGCTCATCCTCACATCATCCCCTCCTAACTCATCCTCACATCATCCCCTCCTAACTCATCCTCACATCATCCCCTCCTAGCTCATCCTCACATCATCCTCTCCTAGCTTATCCTCACATCATCCCCTCCTAGCTCATCCTCACATCATCCTCTCCTAGCTTATCCTCACATGATCCCCTCCTAACTCATCCTCACATCATCCCCTCCTAACTCATCCTCACATCATCCCCTCCTAACTCATCCTCACATCATCCCCTCCTAACTCATCCTCACATCATCCCCTCCTAACTCATCCTCACATCATCCCCTCCTAGCTCATCCTCACATCACCCCCTCCTAACTCATCCTCACATCATCCCCTCCTAACTCATCCTCACATCATCCTCTCCTAACTCATCCTAGCTGTTCGTGAATGTCTGGTCAGTTTTCCTTTAGCAGCCCTATTCAGATCGTCCAGGCATTCATGAACAGCACGGTACAAGGGTTCTATGAGTCTTTGTTTTTTCATAAGGAAGGGAATGGTATGCGGCAAATTCAATTGTACTAAAGTTTAGGGTGTGAAAATCGCCCTTAATTTCTAAAATGTAATGAAAATTGGCAACAAACGCACTTTTTGTGAAAACGTTGCAGTTTTTAAAAATATGGTCCGATTTTCCAATTTCAAACGCCATTTTACAGGGGACACATCAGGCTATTACGAAAAAATAGGCCCATTATTCCGTTCGAATAGTCTTTATTTGGACATCGAAAATGCAGAAACGTCGAAAACTTGTAACATGGAAAAAATCAATGAAAACGCAAACAAAATTGATTTCACATGGGTTTTAACATATATTTTTCTTGAAAAATTGGAGACAAATAAAGATAATGATAATTATTATAGAAAAATGTAACAAATTATAAAAATCATAAAATTATAAAAATATTGAATGTCGACTACATTCGTCCAAATTAAATAATAGTCATCTACATTCGATAGTTCTAACAAAGAAATATTACTTAAATAAAACACTAACGGGGACACCTGACTGGGGTATTTTGGTACCCCAAGCGCGCTGCGTTAGGGTCCTGTGCGACAGCCAGAGAGTAACTGAGGCTACTACTGGCCTCCGCACATCGTCAGATCATAGAACTAAATTATCGTGGAGGTCCCAAGTCGATAATGTCAATTTCTACTGTACGAGCGTAGTTTGACTATCGTCTGGGGTACTTTTGTATCCCATACATGAGTTCTAGGGTTAAGGTGAAGTGCAACGGCTGTCTGTGCACAAGAGATAGATGTCAATTTTCAATATATTTTTTCATCACTCGGTGCCGAAATGGCCACTTTTCCGCCCGCTTCGCGTGCGTAAAACCGCCATTTTCGCACCTTGTGACGAAAAATTTCGTGCATCCCTCGTGCGAAACACTTTTTCTAACTCGTGGAGTAATGTGCTATTTTCCATGATGCAATATTCTTCCCCGGAAAAATAGTCACTATAAAAAAGTAGCTTACAGTTTTTCTTACCAGCTTAGATTACAATTGTCGTTATCGCTGTACCAGTGCGAGCGATAACTGCAATTTTCCCATGAACATGTTCGATGGTGCAAATTTTTTTGGGAAAAATGCAAACAATCAAAAAATGTTTTCATCACTCGGTGCGGAAATGGCCGCTTTTCCGCCCGCTTCGCGTGCGTAAAATCGCCATTTTCGCATCTCGTGATGAAAAATTTCGTACATCCCTCGTGCGAAACACTTTTTCTAACTCGTGTGATTGCAGCACTCGTTAGAAAAACGTTTTTCACCCTCGTGGAGTAATGTACTATTATTACATACGAATAAATCGTTTCACATTCCTTCAAGGTAATCTGAAATATCTTACCAACATCCCCCCACCCCTCGCTCGATCAGTAATAACGCGCCTTTCCTATTATCTCCGACACTGTTACTGTATTGGGCGAAAGCATATTAGGTTTTCGTAGTCATTAGATAGATGCGTGAAAACCTAATTTGCTTTTATCCGAGATATCAACAGGCTCGGAGAAAATAAGGAAGGTGATTTTTTACCGACCGCGGTATTTCATATGCCATTAAGGAAAGTGGAGTCCCGTATCGACCGTCCCTGTCCCAATTCTGCTAAGCCAATTTAAAAGGCTTATATTTATCACGAATGGAACGAATGCGGATACCGTCAGATTTGCATTATGAAATACGTGTAAATTCTTCAACTCTTTTATAGCCTCGTTCCACGAGGCTATAAGTTACACGTATACCTGGATATTGCGCTCACTCCGTGATTTGTTTCATACCCTTTAAATCATTCCTTGTATATGAGTATATTACCGAGTTTATTTTACGTGTTCAGGCGCGAAATTGAATTTCGAGAATTAAGACCAATAATACACAAGTAATGCCCATGAGAAAATTCGTACTTATCGAACAAAAAAAAAAAAAAAATATTTTAAAAAGACAAGAGTTACCGTTTCTTGGCCAATAAAAGAGTTGAATTGATATTTTCTTTGTACAAAATTAATTCTTTTCGAGACCGACAAGAAGCAGCGAATTTATATAACTAACGTTTGCAATGTTGCAGCAACGAAATTACCTTAACTGTTAATCATTTATTCAAATTGATCTCATATTTTAATGTGAATTGAAATGGATGTAGTTCAAGCCCTGTGCATGCTCAAAACAATTATGAAGCATCCTAGACAATTCGCAGCTGATTTTATACAAATGATTGTCGTTCTATACAAATGCAACGATAGACTTGCGTTCCCACCGGATTTTCAAAGTTTATTAATTTCTTTTTGCTAAGAATTTACTCGCTTCATTTGGCTCGATAACTATTGTCAATCGTCCTGGAAAATATTTACCAAGTTTCATGCGAGTCAATTGTGCGGACAAATTTCTAGACGCCAATGATGCCAAGATTATAAATCAGCTGACTTCGAAAGCCCCTCAATTTTTGTTCGCTAAACTTTTACTCGCTAGATTTGGCTCGATAATCATTGTCAATCATCCTCGAAAATATTTACCAAGTTTTATGCGAGTCTATCGTGCGGATAACTTTCTAGACGCCAATAACAACGAGATTAGAAATCAACTGACTTTGAAAGCCCCTCAATTAATAGACTTCGAAAATCCGGTGGAAGCGCGAGTCCATCGTTGTATTTGTATGGAACGACAATCGTTTGTATGGAAACAGCTGTGCATTTTCTAGGATGATTCGTAATTATTTTGAGCGTGCACAGGACTTGAACGACATCCGTTTTGATTCATACAAAAATATGAGGTCAATTTGTACGTTGTCTACATTGAATAAACGATTGACAGTTGAGGTCGTTTCGTTGCTGCAACGTTGCGAACTTTAGTTGCATGCGAAATTCTATTTATTTTTTAGATTTTATATACATTTATATACATATATTGTACATGTTATATATACTTTGTCGTAAGAAAATTAAGTTGTGATGCGCGCGCGTCGAGATTGCTATTGCCGTATGACAACATCACGTTTCATCAATTAGTCAAATTAGCTCTATAGATTATCGATGCTCCGTAGCTCCCTTCCGAGTGTGGGGACCCCGATAACGAGGGAATTCAGCGAGGCTGGCACCCGATACTATCGTGCGTACTTTGTCATGATAATGGGGTGCTAAAGCCCCCAATCTCGATTCGAGAAAGCCATTAGGTATTGGATGTATCTTCCCTCTGCGGAATCGCTGTACGATGGCCCCGTCGCGAGCGGCCGTAACGACTTGACCGGAGCAATTAATGAGCTACAGGCCGGACTTCGAGGACGTACGAAATTTGATCCTGCTGTATATAGCTTATATACGCTGCGGAGTCGAACATTTGTCACGCAATAATTCTGTGTACAATTTATTATCGATTTACAATAACGAATCGCTTTATACACGTTATGCCTTAGTGTTTATCTTTTTTTTTTTTTTTTTTCTTAAATCCACATATCTAACGGTACAGTAGCCTCTCGCTAAGTGCGCGAGAGTCTCTCCACATAAGCCCACCACACGCCGAGGCCCGACCGCTCCTGGAAGGAGTAGCGCAAGGTGGATGGTTCGCTTTACTTGCCCCTATGGTGCGGTCGAGAGGAGTGGCGGTAACTCTGTGAGTGCGCGTCTCCGCCGCTACTATACAGTCCGACAGACGCGCACTTGGCGATGGGTTACTGTACTACAGAGTTGGGCGAATACAGTAAGAACTTGAAGTATGTGTTACGGTAACGAGTATTCGGACCTTCGGCACTTCAATTGTGACGGTACTCGATACGTCGGAACTCGGTCAGAAAATGGTACTCGGAACTTTGTCACTCAAGTTCTGCCGGTACGCAACACGACGGTACTTGAATACTACCCAGTGCTCGGTACTTCGAGTACTCGATACTTCGGAATGCACTTCGAGTACTCGGTACTGCAACGTGTTCTCCGATGCGTACGTCACGTACTTACCCGGACAGAAAAACGTGCCGTGCATTTGCCACGCCGTGCCGGCACAATGCAGTCAAGTGTATTCGCGTGTGACGATATTGTGACGGCACGGCGTTTTGATACCGGAACCTGCTTGCACGGTTCCAGCTTACCGTGGAGCTTCACGTCAACATGGTGGAGCTCCACGCCAAGCTGGAACTGTGCAAGCAGCTTTTGGTGTAAACACGTCGTGCCGTCACAATATCGTCACGTGCAGACGTACATGACCGTCTTGTGCCAGCACAACGTGCATTCCTGTGCTAGCACCGAGCAGATCCCGGGCCGTCACTTGTCTGTTAGGAATAATTAATGTGCACTCCAATCATTTCGCACTTCAATACGCACTTCAAGTACGCAGCACTTCAATACTCATTTGAAGTACTTGGCACTTCAATACTCATTTCAAGTACTTAGTAATTCAATACTTATTTCAAGTACTTAGTACTTTAATACTTATTTCAACTGCTCAGTGCTTCGATACTTATTTCAAGTACTTAGTACTTTAATACTTATTTCAACTGCTCAGCGCTTCGATACGTATTTCAAGTACTTAGTACTTTAATACTTATTCATCAACTGCTCAGTGCTTCGATACTTATTTCAAGTACTTAGTTATTTCAACACGGACTTCAAGTGCTCAGCGTATTTGCCCAGCTCTGCCATACTTCGTTTACACGGTAAATAACATTTCTACGTTTGGTCCACCTCTATGTAAAAAGATTGGCTACAGAGGACCCAGGATTGAAGAATCAGTTCCCCGTCCGTCTTCGTAGTGCGTATGCCTCGTCTTTTCATTACTCTAATTTTTTTTCACAACGGAAAGTCGGGAGCAATCGAACGGGACAACGTTCGTTCGTTGTTTTTTTTTTATAGTAAAAAAACGTTGACAATTACCCACAAGAAAATAATGGTTTCGTTTTCGTTCAATGAAAAACTAGTCCGTTCGCAATGTTCATAGACGAACAAAATTATTTTCGTCGGAAATTCATAACTTCGTCGCAGCAATTTACATTTACATTATTTACAGAGAATATATGTATACATTTCTTTATCGTGTGTACAATGCGATCGTGGAAATTCCCGGGCAATAACGAATGTTTCGCATTGTTTTTCGAAACATTTTAAAACAATTATTTATCATCGAAAATATGCGGGCTAACGGATTTCATTCGAACTTCGCACGATTCGAGTGTCCGGCGCGTCGACGGAGTCACTAACTCTCGCGCAAAAGTACGTCGAGATCGGAGACGATCGATCTCGGTTCCGGATTTTCCGTCGGTGTGTCCGGGCTGTCGGGGGAAACGAGCGGCACGGACTGATTGACGCAGCACTCCGACGAGCCCGGAGCCGACAGACTCTTGTCGCAGAGGAACTTCGGCGAGCCGCAGAGTCTCTCGATCTTTCGCATCTTACCGCCGATGTCAAATTTTTTTCTCACTCGAAAAGTTTTGCCCCGATACATTCTCTCGATGAATTCGACGAAGGGCCGGTCCCCGTTCGATCTCCCGTCTTCGGCTCGGGACGGATCGACGGTTCTCTCGAAGACGTCCTCTTCGTCCTCCCCGTCGTCGTCGGCCCATCCGTTCTTCCTCGCAAGACTCCCCGGCTCTTCGAGAACGATTTTTTTATCTCGAATCGTTTCGCAATTTCTGTCTTCGCGACGTCGTTCCCGACGCGGCGTTTCGCGCGTTGCCGCGTCTCTTCGCCGCGACGAAGATCCCTTTTCCGCCACCGATTCGTCGGAACCGGCTCTCTCGGGCTTCGTCGCGCGATCCCCGCCGAACGAATTTATTACCCTTCCGTCGTCGGTGACGAATCGCAGGATCTTCGAGATTCTCGTCTCGCCGGGTAGGCCGGACGAATCGTTCGTCTTTCGCGGTGACGCTAACGTCTTCATGGTCTCGACTATTCGTCTCTTGATCCTCGCGATCTTACCGATACGATTCGTTCCGTCGCGATCCGTCGATCGCGCACCCGTCCCGCTCGGATATCCCGTCGCCGAAGCGTGCTCGCCGATCGATCGGGCCTTCAGCCGTGCGTCCGCTCGTTTACCCAACAAACGGGTCATTATCGTCTGCAACACACAAATACAATAATAAATATGCGTACATCGAAGACTGTGACATCGAAATTTTTCTGCCTCGAGGAAGAAGCTTTGATTTCGTTAAAAAAAAAATATCAAATTTAGATCGAAATTTTTGGGTCAGTATTCGAAATGTTCTGAAACGTCGAAAAATCATATTTGTCTCATCGCTGCTGCATGAATATTTGAGCAAAGATTAAGATGTTTGCGAACTTGTGAATATTTTGGAAATTTTTTATTCGTTCGTTTCTCCTATTGTATATAATAGTATATCCTGTTATACTGTTCCGGTCTCGGTAAGTTGTGCGCGATAGTGCGGTGCACGACAGCACTGTGTACCGTCGTTGTCCGTCAAAAAATTGTACATTTCGATACGAGTGCGAAAAAGCTTGTTCCGACGAGCGTGACTCCGCAGCACGGGCCGAAGGTGAGAGTTGCAATCACACGAGTTCAAAAAACGTTTATTCGCACGAGTATCCGACAAAATTTTATTTCACGAGGTGTGAAAATGGGGGTTTTCGCACGCGCAAAAACCGCTATTTTCCCACCGAGCGAAACGAAGTGCTGTTTCACGTAAATATCCAAAGTCTATAGTTTCGTCCATACGATTTTTGAGTCTCATCTGATTAGCGGCTTCGCAACGTTCTTCGCCCGTTTCGCGCTCGGTATCGGAATATCCTACGGTTAATCCTATTTGCGGATGAATTTCCGGGTGCTTTGTACACAGCGGAGCAAGGTCGGAAGTCGCAAAGTTATACCGAGAGCTCCGGGCACTTGGGCACGTAGCTGCGTAACGTTCAAAGGAGTAAATCCCGCCGTTAGGTGGTCTCTAGGGAATTAACCGCTTAGCTGTTATGGCGTACGAGAGCGAGAGCCGTTTCGACACTGGGGCACATCGCTGCTGCGCGTGTGGCACGCACGACGATTATCGGAAATCAACGAAGATTTGTCATACTTAAGTCGGACGGATATCCTTCGCGAATTCTTCGCAGCGGTTGATTTTCCGTTAATATTTAACTAAGAACCTTTCAAGAGCGAGTTGATTAAACTAAAAAAACGATAACAAATTGATTGAAAAAAATACATCAGTAACGTTTCAATATTTTTTACCGTGGAAAGGTCGTAAATTTCGGCGAAGGTTCGATTCTAGCAATTAATAGTAAACATTTTTCGACTGATATATTACGGACCGAAGTGTGTCGAATAAAAATGAATACGAAAAACAAACAAAAATTTCTAATTAGATAGGAAGGAATTTGCCTACTTTCGTTCGCCAGTATAATTACACCGGGGAAGATTGAGATATGGGTAGGATAGTGTAGAGCGTCTTTGAAGGCAATCGCGACGTCGTTTAGCGAGGCGTCCAATTAATCCCGCTGGCTGCTCCGGCCTCGGGGAAGAAAACCGGTAGGACGATTGCACGCCACCGGGGGTTTCGGCGTCTCCGTTCGGTGCAGAAGGAGCGAAGGTTAACGACGTAATTTCCCAACGAGAATATGGAAGGCGCCGCGTACCCTCTCTCGGGAGGGTGAGAAAGCCGGCGAACGAAGTTGAAACACGAAAGATATAGAACTCTAGTCTACCGCTCGCCGCACACCAGATTCTCGGTATTCTCGCCGCTTTACGCGAAACCGTGTACTCGCGATAGGGATGAAAAATAACGAGATTCCGTTTTGTTGGGTGAAAAATAACGAGCTCGTTTTTTTTGTTACGTTGCGATATAAATATAATCGGTTGCCCGTGTAGGTGTACAGCGGTTTTAAGAATTTATCGAGGTATACATTTCGGTGAGCGCTTTTTATAATTTTCGACGGCTTAAAATTCAGAAACTCATCGATATGCGAGGCGCTGAGAGCTTTGATCTTGCACAACCGTAACGCCGAATAGCCAATTAATCCTTCGTGGTCACACATATTTCACCGATCTCGACCGTCGCACTGGATCGATTCTACCCGGTCCATTTTTGAACCGGTATCGTGACCAAACTATCGGTCGGAAAAATCTCGAAAAATTACAGAACATCCTTTGAACATTCTAATTGATGTACGCATTTTTTTTTAAATGAGAAATCAAATGGCAACGTATTCAAAAAAAATTAATGGAGAAGAAAAAACGGAAAAAAACATTCTTACTGAAGAACTCCGTGAATTTGAAATATTTTTGCCTAATATTTGAACCCGATACTCCTCAGATATGGTCGTATGGTCGTCGGGTGGATTTTACCCAGGCTGACCACGAAGGGTTAACAAATCGGTAAAAAATAATTATTGTTCGACAGATATAAAATATAATTAGGAATAATAATTGGCAATACGGAGGCGAAAAACTGACTTTCGACGAAGGTTGTGAAGTTAGCCACATGAGCCGACATCGAGCGCTGTCTGTGGTATGAGCTGAAGGCGAGTGTTGCTTACTTCCCAACCGCCGTCACTAGTTGTTACGTTCTACGTAACTTTTCACTGATAGATTGCATTTTAATGACTCCATATTCCTTACAAAAATATAAATCTGTATTTTCGACACAGAAGCTATAGATCCGGCATCATCGTAGGGCGTTACGTAGCACCGTTGCTGGCCACCTAATCCGCATTTCTACACCCTACACGTTACCGCGCGTGTCATCCCTAATTTACGGGTTTTCCCAGAATCTCTACATCTTGATCAATAGATCGCGTACCCACTCTACTCTGTAGTAACAGTGTGTAATTAAATTTGTAGAATTAAAAATATAGTATAAAACTAGTATAAAAGGCGTCCGTTTTTAGCGTCAAGACAGTTATATGACAACCGAATGAAACCATAACATCTTTTACATCTTCTCTGAGCGAGCGAGTCCCTGCGAGGAACCTTCAGCCCTGCGAGGCCGAGTCATGGTTAAAAAAATACAAGCAGGTTGACTCAATTTGTAAAACTTTTGTATCACCGAACATATAATACAATATATTGTAGGGGAGACCGGGGCAAGATGGGCCCCTTAAACAAATAACGCGGCTACAACGCTGCCGAAAGTATAATCTATTATTAGTCACCCAACAATTATATTTTCATAGGTTTTATAACCCGTCCCAAAAAGAAAATTGTCTGGGGCGAAACGGGCTACCCGTAAATGTTTCAATTTTTTTTTTTTTTTTGGTAACCCATTTTGCCCCGCTTCCCTATTTTGCCTTTTCTCTGCTTCTGTCGTTGTCCACGAAAGGTTCTTATTTTTTCGTTCCAGGTTTTCATATGTTTTTGAGTCATTTTGGGGTGGCCCATTACGCCCCGGGTCGCCCCGATTTTTGACTAGCCCATCTTGCCCCGGTTTCCCCTACGTATCTCAAACCAAAACTTCGACTCAACCGTGTATTGTTCAGTGTCGCGGGCCATCTGACAATCTCTCAGAGGCTTACTTCTTCTGTTTTTGCCGTTTCAGGACACAGTAGAATACCGACCGAACGAAACTTTTGATTGAGAATGTATTCGTAAAGCATCCTTCCGGTAGCATAGAATCTTCTTTCTAACACAAGTATACAAAAAAGAATAAAAAATCGTCAATCTATTCCACCTATGTTTCACTAGTTTCAATAAAATAAAATCCACAAAATCGGTCTTTAATGCCAAACAGTCCTCGAACTAAAACATTCACTCAAAAGTAATTTTTTAAACGTAATATTTGAAGTGCGAATAACAGTGTCAAAAATAATCCGAACAAGATCGTTCTAAAGAAATATAAATAGTGTATTAATGATCTTGAGAAAAAAGTTGCAACGCCCGATGAGAAAGTTTGACGCAACGCAGAGATTTTCGCACGGATTTCGTATCTCGAATTCCGGAGCGTCGTACAGCGGAGGATTTCCAGTGGGAAAGTGACCGGATGGATGGTACAGTGGCGTGACGAGAGCCTCTACGAGAGACCGTGCGTCGTGTCTAGATTGTCGTACTCGGGTTAATTAGCGATACGCGTCGTGTACCTAACGTGCATATATGTACATTGTATGGATAATGGTGTAACTACTCACGAGGCCGAGTAGACCGGCGAGAATTCCCAGTGCCACTGCGTACCAGCGATCGACCATCCATCGTTGAAACTGTGCGAGACTGGCGTCCGACAGGAGGAGCCTCCTCAAGGTAGCCAAGGGTCCACTAGGGTCGACCTGTAAATGCGTCAACACTCAGCAGGAGCCAATTTGAGTGGCGAACCTCGAAGTGCACGTTGGGCCAAATTGCCGCCGGCGATTACACACCCAGCGAACAATGATCTTAAATGATCATGTAGGGATCAGATCCGATTGATCATATCTGATCGAACAAGAAAAATGGCTGGGACGGACAATGCAGCGACATATCCGAGCAGACGTAGGCTGATCATATAGAGCCGTATCTGCTCATATCTGGTGAGAGTTTTTTTTTTGTGGTAAAAATATTGCTACAAATCGATGCGAATGATCGGTTTTTGCTTAAAACAACTTTTCTTTCATATAAGTAGTGGTGGAATATGAAAAAAAATAAAATAAAATAAAAAACAGATATGATCAGATACGAGTTCATATCTGACCAGACCAGACCGGATATGATTCAACGCGGACAAACGATCATCGTGTATGCCTAGATGTGACTTTATACACCCGGAAAAATAATGTATTTGGCGGCCGCCGTTTATTTGGTTCAAGTAAAATATTTTTTGATTAAAATAAGTATTTATTTAAATTAAGTAAGTAGTTGCTTAAATGAAATGAATATTTATTTCAATCGAATAAATATTTGACTTTAACCAAATAAACGGTGGCCGTCAAATAAATTATTTTTCTGGGCGTATCTGAACATACCAGATGTGGAACAATACCAGACTGTAGATGAACTCCTATGTATTCACATATGATCCGATCTGATACCGATGTGCACACGTGTGGCCACACATGATTCATGCATGATCATTTTTTCACGGGTAAGCACTTTTTTACATGTTAATGTTGCGACGTTTTTGCTAATCGATTCAACTTTACAACGACACAGTTTAAAAAAGGTCTTTACTTACTGAAAATCTTACTTCATGATTTAGCGGTGAACAGAATGACCCAGTTTGCATTCGGACGGTTAATAAAAAAAAATGTACGACACCGTCCTCCAATCGACGTCTACATGCATAGTCAAAGTGCCACTCGAATTACACTCCGGAGGAATATAATCTCGAGGCCGCAAGGAAGAAGGTTAAAAAAAAATAGCGAATATGCGCTGCAACAAGAAATAAAATAAAACATAAAAAATGCCCGTACCTCTCGACATCGTTGAAAGACGTCGCAGTAACCGTTGTAATCGTTGCAGGGCGTGCCAGGCTTGGACATCATGTCAGGAATCTCGTACGGTGCTGAATTCCACTTGAAGGAAGATCTGAAACACGATGTTGCGAGCGGGCTGTAGAAACGAAAGTCACAGTTTCCCAAGGTGCTTTCGCCTTCTCATTCTCCCCCCGTTCGACTTCGGTGGTAAGAAATCCGCTCACCGTCGCGTTCTTACCGACGATACATCATTTCCCTCCCTACATTTCTCTTTTTCGCCCGTCTCTGCGTACCGCTCTCTCGCTCTCTCCGTAACTCCGTATCTACTTTCGTTCTTCCCTTTTCGTCCTGCTCGGCCCGAGCCGAGCGGCGTGGGTCGTCGCGTCGTGGGAGTCGCGAAAGCACAGTGGTATGGTAATTCGGCCGCGAAGAATTTTCTCCGACTCGAGAGAGTGTACATCGAGAGCGGCGAGATAGACTGTAGCGGAGAGACGGAGAAACGTGAAATATATGTACATATATATATACATATATATATATGTATATATGTATATATATATATATGTATATATGTATGTACGTATGTATAGAACGGAGGAGAAAGAGAAAGCGGAAGGAAGGGCTTACAGGCAAGGCTGATCCTCCCCAGGCAATTTGCAGCAGAGCTCGCAGCTCTTGGTCGGAGGATCGTCGGGTCCCGCGATGCACTGACAGGACTCCAGACCGTAAGCCAGACAAATGCTGCCGGTGCATTCCTGCAAAACGGAAGCGAAGATTTCTCCTGAGAGGGTTTGAATATCGTGGGCAGCACCCTCGCCGCGACGAGAGCGCTCTCTCTTCCTCTCGCCCTCCCCGCAGTCTCTTCGCCAATCCTACATTTATTCCGCTCCCTCACTCTGCATAAACGAAACGAACGAGAACAAAAGACTGATGCCTGACAAAGTAGCGGATGCAAAAAAAAAAAAAAAAAAACGAAAAAAAATCGAACGCGAAGCGGGTGGGAATGGTCGAGCGGGGATGAGACGAGAAAAAAAAAACGAGACGAAGCCGAGTCGGAGGAAAATAAGAATTTATCGGGTACGAAAGAAGTAATGAGAAATAATTGTGTACTCGGCGCTGCGAGAAAAGAAAATTCGACGAATGGACGTAGCGACAAGTGCGGACTCCTTTGAACTTTGCGCAAGAAGCATTATGAGAGCGGAACGAGGCGAGGGCAGTCGGGAGTTTAATCGAAATAAGCAAAGTGAAAGGAGTAAAAAATACGAGATGTACGAAAAAGAAAGGATCGTTACGTGAACGAATGCGCGAAGGAATTGTTACCAATTAACAGTCCGTTTCGTTCGTTACCGTTGTTGTGCGAGAGCACAATCGTTCTGCTCCGAATTGCTACAAGGGTGCATTATCAAATGAGGCGAGTAAAATGCTACTGCATCTCATTGTTCGGCTGGAGTCTTTGGGTACACAGTCTGCTTTGTTAACAAACTAAGCGCAAGAGAAACATCATTCGAATCCCATTAAAATTATGCAACTCGGGAAAGCGGAAAGCGAAAAAGAAATTAGAAAGCGAATGCCAAAATTACATTTTGTACGTAAAAGACGCGCAGCAAATTCCGCGCCAATTCGAAGAAAGTTATTGTGTTTTCGGACGCGACAGACCTAGAAACAAACCGATCACTTTGGTCTCGTGATTGGAGAACTATTAGCCTCGAGAACGAAGTATCGGCAGGTCTCGGGTTCGAATCCCGATGTCGCAGTCTTGCCGGCAAAAAAGTATTGTGACGCGACGTAGCTCCTGGTACACTGAGAAAAAGGACAATAATTCCTACCACAATGAATAGTTCCCAGGGGGAACGCCTGTATAGATAGTTTCTGATCGTCTATATTCAATTGGTCGAACGATAATTATGGTTGCATCCATGGATTTTTGTCATCGCCGTAACTATAAAATGCAGACGTTTCCCTTGCGAACTATTTTTTACGGTAAAAAGTCAGTATTGTTGCTTTTGCTATGTAATTTTTTCTCAGCGTATCTATCGTGCGACAGCCAAAATATATGTCAGTAGACGTCCAATGTTTACAGCCAGTAATCGACGTGACGTAGCTCCGGCGCCGTGAAGCGAACCTGGAATACCGACTGTAACTGACATCCCAAAGTACAGTTAGGGGAGAGCGGGGCAAAATGGCACAGCGGGGCAAAACGGGATAATGAGACAAATTGCAATTTTCCGATAACTTTTGGATGGTGCTGATGGTGGTCCGTGGGGCAAAACGGTGTTGAAAATCCGGATGTATCCGTTGGGACAGAACGGGGCATCAAAAAATGATTGCAAAATTGAGTTTTGCCCTCACCGTCCCATTTCAAAACCCGCTCTCCCCTAACGATCACTCATATTGAGTAACCCCCAAAGTGATACGGTTCCCACTAAAGGGAAAATAGTAGGCCCCGTCGCTAATAACCATAGCAGTTGATGCGACATTAAATAATAAAAAAAAAAAAAAAAAACCTAAAGACACACAGAAACAGGAAAATGCTTTTCTTGCATTCTGGGACACGCAAAATATGTCTGCAATCCATGATCGGACGATAATTTTTTTATTTTCATTGCAATACCTTCTCTCCTCACATACTTCATACGGGATGCGAGAAACTAACAGAACAACGAGTTAAATCGAAGTAGGAAAAAGTTTACAGAAAATAACAAAAGTACAGGTGTCTGACGAGGAACAAAAAATCGCAACAGGAAGTAATGAGGGTTTGCTAAAAAAAAAAAATATGGATGATGGTATCGGAAAATTGGTGAACAGAGATCCCCGGGTGGATTTAATCGACGCTCCTGATTTGTCAGACGTGGAAGGAAAGCTTCAAGACTGCGTTTGCGGTGTTATAGCATTCCTCTCGTCGTACTGTACCGCTCTTTGTGATAGTTCACTTCGGTCGATAGAAGCCACGGTGTGCCTCGGTGGTCGGCTACGCGAATCTGCAAGTACAATGCGTCGAGGTCCGTGGATGAATGGCGGATGGAAGAGGATGAGGGACGCCCGAGGATACTTTGCCCGCGCGATTTCGCACGCGAGAAAGGAGGACGGAGTACGGTGTCCCCGGTGAGAGGCTGAAAGCCATCCTGTCGCACCGATATTGTTGCACCCCAGAGTCTCACTGTCTTTCCTCCACCCTGCACTACGATCCTCGGCGACGAGGTACGCCGCGCTCTCTAGTCTAGATCGGTTGGTAACAAGAATTTCAGCAATATAGAGTTACGAGCCTTCCATCATCGCAGCCTCGAGCGGTTTAACGGAAATTCAACGCAATGTAAAAGACGATGGCCGCATCTCGGAAACTGAAGATTGTTTATGACTCACGCTATCTAGAGACCTCGTACTCACTTTACGCTGTGAGGATTATGCATTGTGCGCTGTGTACCTCGAGTTTACATAGGTGTATAAATACGGCCGACGCAGACAAGTCTTGGCCAATTTCTATGCGTTGCGTATAGCATGGTGCACACACGGACAAATTATTTATTTGACGGCCACCGTTTATTTGGTTTAAATAAAATATTCATTTGATTTGTATAAATATTTCTTTCAATCAAATAAATATTTTACTTGAACCGAATAAAAGGTGGCCGACAATAGAGTTACGAGCCTTCCATCATCGCAGCCTCGAGCGGTTTAACGGAAATTCAACGCAATGTAAAAGACGATGGCCGCATCTCGGAAACTGAAGATTGTTTACGACTCACGCTATCTAGAGACCTCGCACCCACTTTACGCTGTGAGGATTATGCATTGTACGCTGTGTACCTCGAGTTTACATAGGTGTATAAATACGGCCGACGCAGACAAGTCTTGGCCAATTTCTATGCGTTGCGTATAGCATGGTGCACACACGGACAAATTATTTATTTGACGGCCACCGTTTATTTGGTTTGAACAAAATATTCATTTGATTCGAATAAATATTTCTTTCAATCAAACAAATATTTTACTCGAACCAAACAAAAGGTGGCCGTCAAATAATATTTTTTTCTGGGTGCAGTACACGACGTGGTGTGCGGTGGGTCTCCGATTGTATTCCGTAAAATCCCTTCGTGTCTCGGTAAATTCGTGAACAACGAACTCGCCTCTGTGCGCACGATATACCGCCGACGAGAATATTAAATTCAGTAATTACGCTCGGATGTGTAAATTTTTTTGTCGCTTCGTCCGCGAATCGTAGGTCGCAAAGTTACGAGTTTCGCGAATGCGAAAGAGATTCCTCTGGGGTACAGAGATGGGGAAAAAAAAGTTGTTGCGGATAACAACGGAGAGCGGGGGTTTGCGCCTACGGGCGATGGTAATGCAACTTCCTCCGCGGAGCGTCGGTGAAGACCTCGAGCGCGTGTCTTTTGCTTAACCCAACCGAATAGATGAGAAAGCTTTGTCGAATCCCGCCCACCCCTCGACCCCGTTCCGACTCGCGCCGCCGAGTTTACAAAGCTCGATCCGGCAGAAAAGGCTCGGGGCTCTTTTCGAGAGAATGATTTCACTCCGAAGAACACCTGGCCCCGAGGCACATCCGTTCCGAAGCCCGGTCCTATTCCCTGTCCGTCGTTCGCGTCGCCCCGACGTCGTTGTTCGTTCGTTTCCCCGTCTGTGCGCGCGAAGTGCACGGGAAAACTTTCTGCACGTGCACACCCTCCACACTCTGACACCCGTCGGGCAACGGTGCACTCTCCGCACCGTTGCGGTCTTGCTTCCTTCCATCGTTGTCGCTCCGGCACGGTACTGTGTATTCGGAGGAGTCTCGCGGCGAACACCGGCACGGTTCTTATCTCGCCCGATCCACCGCCTCGACTGCACCACCCTATCGTATGTGCGAAGAGTGAAAATGGAGTGGAACGGCGAACTGAATCAATGAGACACACCGGAGCTCGCGAATATTTTATACCTGCGAGCGAAAAACTACTACGCATATCTGTGCGCTAGAAAAAAAATATATGTATACACTATGGATGAACAAATGTACATTGCGTGTTAAATTTTCAAATGAAAATAATTATCCAGTATCGATGAATGGGACTGTCTCGATGTTCAGTGAAAAGAAGAAAAAAATCCTCGGGTCGTCGAAAAATTGAAAGAAAATGTAAAGAGTTGACGATACTTTGAAAAGTGTTGCATTTACTTTGAAGCTACGATAATCGTTCTATTTTTAATTTACTTTCTCGCCATGTTATATTTTTCTAAAAACTATAATCAATCTCATCATTGTTTTCAAAGTCACTGTAATATTTGATTCCCCCCCCCCTTTTATGAATAAAGTTTGGATAAAATTAGTTCACTCAGGTTTATCGTTAAATCGACAAGTTCGACGATACATTTGCGGAGCTTAATCAGCTAACTGAGTCCCCATTCAATTTTCTTGTACGGTAGTATAGCAGTTTGCCGTATAGGACGATACATCAGTACCGCGTGTGTACTCACCCCCATATAACAGACGAACTCCTCGTTGCATATTGTTTTGTTGGGCTTGTTGATGGATGGTGGACACTGGGGACCCAAGCCGTTGCAGAAACTCGCGTCTCTGCAACCGTTGTCGTCCCTGCACTTGTCCCCGGTCCGTAGAGTGCAGCCGGACGTGCAGCAGGGACCCTGGACATATAGGGAATTGATGCAGCGAACGAGTTCGAGAGTAATGCGCTTGATGCATTGATCCCGCGGGACTGTGTGTCCGCGAAATGGAACGCAGAACCAACGAGACGAAACACAAAAGGTTTGAGTCTCTCGTTGCTTCACCATACCTCTCGGTCACTCTTTAAAAAAAAAAAAAAAAAATCCCTCTCGTTCATCCATCGAATGCACCGAGTCGTTTATCGTTTCCTGTAGCTCAACACAGACGATTCCTTCGACTTTCAATTCTCCATTCATTTTTCCCCGCTTTACTCACTGTGCGAACCGCTACTGTCTTTTGTGAAAAAAATTATACTGTAGAATCGAGCGTTTGAAGCCTCGATTGTATTACTTTTGTCCTATAATAATTTCTGTTTTCCTTTGAGCGTTCTTTTTTTGACGAGGAAACGAAATTGACCGCGGTTCTTCGTAGATTTTTTCTATGCGTGGGTGCAAGCTCGCTTTTTTTTATTGAAAGACGTTTGCTTCACCACACCTATCGGTCACTCTTAAAAAAAAAAAAAAAAAAATTTCCCTCTCGTTCATCCATTGAATACACCGAGTCGTTTATCGTTTCCTGTAGCTCAACACAGACGATTCCTTCGACTTTCAATTCTCCATTCATTTTTCCCCGCTTTACTCACTGTGCGAACCG
Organism: Amblyteles armatorius; assembly: GCA_933228735.2. Lineage (NCBI taxonomy): Eukaryota > Metazoa > Arthropoda > Insecta > Hymenoptera > Ichneumonidae > Amblyteles > Amblyteles armatorius. The sequence goes on along the minus strand of OW121691.1, from coordinate 2,258,663 downwards.
CTACTGTCTTTTGTGAAAAAAATTATACTGTAGAATCGAGCGTTCGAAGCCTCGATTATATTACTTCTGCCCTGTAAGCATTTCTGTTTTCCTTTGTGCGTTCTTTTTTGACGAGGAAACGAAATTAACCGCGGTTCTTCGTAGATTTTTTCTATGCGTCGGTGCAAGCTCGCCTTTTTTTGTTTGAACGACGTTTGCTTCACCAAACCTCCCGGTCACGCTTAAAAAAAAAAAAAAAATTGTTTCCCTCGCGTTCATCCATTGAGTACACAGAGTCTTTCATCGTTTCCTGTAGCTCAACACAGACGATTCCTTCGATTTTAAATTCTCCATTCATTTTTCCCCGCTTTACTCGCTATGCGAACCGCTACTGTCTTTTGTGAAAAAAATTATACTGTAGAATCGAGCGTTTGAAGCCTCGATTGTATTACTTTTGCCCTATAACAATTTCTGTTTTCCTTTGAGCGTTCTTTTTTTGACGAGGAAACGAAATTAACCGCGGTTCTTCGTAGGTTTTTTCTATGCGTCGGTGCAAGCTCGCTTTTTGTTTGTTTGAACGACGAGTTGCCTCGAAAGAATCGTTACTGTTGATGATTCAGGATATGAACGAACCGGTTAATCTGTTCGTGCATGTTAAACCTTGTACTCAGTGATGCCAGATTGGAGGGAAATTTCCCTCGGAGGGAATTTTTTAACACGGTACGTGATAGGCGAGGGAGAAAATGAGTGGGGGAATCTGGCATCGCTGCTTGTACTCGCCTCTGTCGTTAACACGCTTCCGTCCCTCCACTTTATCATTAACAATATGTAATCCCCTCGTTAGGCTAATTGATAAAAGAAATCCCGGCTTCCATCTGTTTGTATTTTTTAGTGAGCAATCACTCTTCGTTTCCTCGTATTGGAGGGGAGTTTCTTGTGTTCTCGTCAGCCCTATCTCACTCGGTCTGTCCCATATTTTATTTTTTTTAGTTACTGTATTTTTTGTTTCCCCGTCATTCCAACACCACGGATCTCAAGCCTCTCGCGCTTCTCGTGCCGTAATTACGCTTGAGTGACGTTTGAAAGAGGGCTTCGCAAAAATCCGGCGATTGCGTAGGTGATCCCTACCGACGGTAAATTTATGGAGAGTGCGCGCCCCTTCTCAAAAAAAAAAAATCGTTCAGACCCTTACAATTAGCCTGAGTCTCTATCGCGGATTTTCCTCCTACGCGACTACAGCTGCGGATGCTGCTACCCGGAGCTTTTCGTGACACTGACTGGCTTTAGGGGAAGCCGAAGTGATACACGACAGGATTGTAACGACAATTCTAAAAATCATATTAGAAAATTATGTCGACTTGTTTAAAAATGTTGCGCGTCGCTTTCTCTATGCGGAAGTTAGTTGATCGATTTTGGCTTCGACGTAGAGGAAGCTATGCGCAACATTTTAATATACGAGGAAGCCGTGTTCAAATTACTTTGCACCTTTTGTCGTAACATGAAAAGATTTTTATATCTCATAAAATTGAAACCGTCGAAATGATCTGTAAAATTTATTGTAGGAAATAGCGAACTGAATTTTGCGGATTTCGTCGTTTTGAGGCAATTTTCAATCGATTCTTCGCCGCTGATTACAAAAGTGGTACTCATTTTACTCTTTGCCTGACATTTGATTCAGAAACTCGTATCAGGCGAAAAAGAAATATTTTTAAAAATTTTAAGATTTCAAGATCCCATCGAATTTAAACCGTCAGATAAATTTTCGTCAAAAAGAAACCTCCTTGTTTCCTTCCATAGAAATCCCATAAAATCTGACCGCTTGACTAGATTTCGGCAAAATTCAATACCAAGGGTATTTGATCATAGTATTATATTTGTATGCAGTTTTAAGACGATGGCTTAAAATTTACGCAAGTTAGAGTTACCACAAACTTGAAAAAAAAAATCGGAATCGCATAAAACCGCCAATCGAGCATCGAATCTTCACGAAAATTGCACGTAACGAAACGACGTGACCACTCTACTAGTGTAGCAAATTGCAACCCGCTGTCTTAAACTGTTTCCGAGATATAGCCGTCTTAAGGGAATATGTCACACAACGACTTTTCTACTTTTGGAACTAAAAATCACAAGTGTTACGAAGCAATGCATAAGGATTTTTGAAAGAACTTCTAATCATTTTTTCTCCACATGGATTCCGAGATACGTGAGCTTAAAATAGTGTCAATTGGCATGAGCTGCATATGGTGGCGCGGGAAAAGCAACATTCTTTTTAAAAATATATATATTTCCAGACAACTTTGTTAGATTTTATTTCTAAAATACCATTGCAATATTGATAGGGACGCATTCAAAGAACAAAATTCAGCTGTGCTCATAGATTTTTGAAAATATTACGAGTTGAAGGAGTTTTGAACTTGTATATGAATAGACATATAGGCCTCAACCACTGCTAGCAATGCCCCTGCCACCATTGAGAAACGGCAATCTCTGACGTATTCCCTTAAACGGTGCTAATCTGTCACGCGCACGCACGCACGCACGCACGCACTCACGCACTCACGCACTCACGCACTCACGCACTCACGCACTCACGCACATACATATACACAGACATACACACACACGTACATCCGGACGCTAGCTAAAAATCGCATTGCTCGACGTTTTCGACTATTGCTTTCATCGAGGAAGCTATATTTTCGTTAAAAAAAATTGAGATTTCAATGTCAGCGTACTCAAGGTAGTTGGTGCGGTACAGTCCCAAACGCGAGTTTCAGGGAAAAATGCAAACACTTCTCGATGGGATAAAATCTCAAAAAAATCAACCAAATGGGAGGTGCTGCAAATACTGTTTTTATGTGACAATAATTCAAAAATGTCATTGACAAATTAACGATAAAAATAATTGTTCAACTAATTACCCGGCAACTTAACTATTTTTTCCATAAAATTAATTCGTTTATTTTTCTGAATACGAATGCATTTTTTTCAGAATTTTTTGGAATCTTTAAAAATCCCGTTTTTTCTATGTTCAAGCTGTGAAAAAACGCATTTTTCAAATATTACAAAAAATTCTGAAACAATTCATACGTATTCAGAAAAATAAACGAATAAATATTATGAAGCAAAATATTTAAGTTGCCGGGAAATTGGTTGAATATTGATTTTTATCTTCAATTTATTGATAACAAATTGGAAGTATTATTTTACAAAAACATCACACATACTTGATTTTTTCAGATTTCCATCCCGTCGAGACGTGTTCGAAATTTTCGCTGAAATTGATGTTTGGCGGGACTGCACCGCTCCAACTACCTTAAAATAGTCTTCATAGCTTCCTCTAATCAAAATAGATCGGTGCAACCTGCAATTTGCAGTTTCATTTGATTCTATGAAACACCGAAAGTAGTATGTATACAAAACACCGAAATTTTTGTTGGCCTCCCGGGTTATGCAAAACATGTTTATAGACCATAATCTGACAATCGATTTTCATTGAGATTACAATATTTTCTCACCTTACATCCGTCGTACACCCAGAAAAATTATTTATTTGACGGCCGCCGTTTATTTCACTTAAACCGAATAAACGGTGGCCGTCAAATAAATTATTTTACTGGGTGTACAGGATGTGGAATAAAAAAAATCCCTCCCGAAAACGAATTTCGGAATATCTGGTCGAATCGGACCATCCGATTAATGTTTTTTTTCCACGTGCTTTTGAGTGAAGCACTCGTCAGTTTTGCCGAAATTTCTCGACGAGTAGTTCTGACTCACACGTGGCCCGGGAGTGGAACAACTCGGTCGTTCGCGATCCATCACGGCCACGGCTTTATCACCATTGAGGGTGGTGGCCGAACCGGGGATCCTGCACCTACAGGAAAGGACGAACTTGGTTCTCCTACTGACTCCTGTTTCACCCGCTCTTAGTCCTCCTATCCCTTTCTACAGGGAATAACGCGCCAACGCTGGGATGGCCACGAGGGGATATCCGTTCGAATTACAAAGTAGCAAGATTAATTGTTTTATCTGTTGCCACAGGAATAGGTATGTGTGTGTGTATGTGTGTGTGTGTGTCTGTTCTCTTCCTCCAACTGCTTCGGAGTCACATGGCTACGGATGGTCTCTCGCGTTCCCGAGGCTCTTGGCGATCCCTCGAGGACCACCTACTCGCCGATAGTAAACGCCACCGGCGGCACGATTCATTTGATTAATTGTTCCCATTTCCTGGAGAACCGGCGCTGAGAACACACCTCGGGGAAAGCGAACGGGCGCGCGCGCGCGCGCGCGACTCGCATGGGGAATTAAACTCTATCTACCATCCGCCAGCGTCTATACTTATACATGTATGTAGGTCGGTATGTATATATATATATATATACATCTATAATATATGTGTGTGTGTGTGTGTCGGTGTGTGTAGAGTAGATATAGTATGATAGGTAGAAATATCCCCGCCGGGGATACTGATGCAGCCCCTCGTTAGTCCGAAGTTCACCAATGAACTATCGCCCAAGAATGTCACGAGCTTCGACAGATTTGAGGGATTCTTCGATTCGCGACTCTCGGTAGGTAATTAACGAAATGGTAAAAAAACGTTTGGTAAGAAAAAATAAGAGACAAGTGGCGATCAGAAAAATTTCAGCGATAAACTATCGAAAAATACAATTCTTTGAGTCGTATAAAATTCATGTCGATCACCGTTCGGATGTGCAGAGAAAAATTGATAGGAAGATTTTGGTGAACTTCTGTATTTTTAGTATTTTTATACAAGCTATTCATAGCTCGATGGTAGTGATGTGCGTATATAATAAATTCTGAGAAAAATATTGGTCGTCTTAACTAAAAGTCGCGATGACATACGTTCAAATCTATCATTTATGTGGTACAAATAAGGCATTGTTTGGTTAAACGATTATTTGCTTCAACCGACTGAAAATTTGTCGATTCAAACAAAGATTCTCGTTGTACCAACCTAACAACACCTTTGAACGTGTGTCACAGCGTCTTGGTTAATCTAGAAATTTTTTTTTCTCAGTGAAGGTTATCCATGACCTCCGAGCCGCCGCTTGATTTTAAGAATCTATTGTTTTTCAAGCTTTTACCTGTCAATGTCACCCCGATACTTTTTCATCATGTCATATTATTTGAAAGGTTAGAATATTTTTATTCGCGCTGGAATCTTTGTTTCGGATGTAAAACATTTAAAAAATATTTTACAATAACCCGCAACGACGATACGTTTGGAATTTAACCTCTTCCTGTTGACATCCGTAGGTAGTCACAGTTTTATACGGTCAGTTGTTTTTCGATATATCAGTGTGACGATGACAGTTTTTGGTTACAGCCTTTTCTAACACCTGTAAGCGAATTAACGCACGAGAAAACGATTTATAAATCGTATTCTTGTCGTTCGTCCGCGAGAGTTGGAATTGATGAATATGGTGTTCTCCGCAAACAAAATTCCATCCCGTATGTCATAAAACGTCACTTCCGGTTTCAACATTTTGGTTTTTGAAACTGGATTTGAAACTGTTACTTCCGGTTTCAACATTTTGGTTTTTGAAACTGGACGTGACGTGACGTTTTTCCGAATGATGGCACTTCTGCTCAAAAGCTAAGATTTTTCAACCGGAAGTGACGTTTTACAGTATGATGTTAATTACAAAAAAAAATAAGCGTCAAAGTGATCATCACGGTGGAAGTGGCATTTGATTAACGGATTCATCGTGAAATACACTCCGCCGCACATGCTTATTAGTAGCTTTCTCGTTTTTATGTCCACGATTATTCGATTGAATAGAGAACTGAAGGCTTCGTTGACTCGGCATACAACGAGTCAAGTCGAGCAAATACGACGAAGCGAGAGTCGGAAATTATTTAATGTACGTTCGGGGGTTTGCAACGAGGAAAAAGGTAGAGGTATGTTAAAAAAAAGCTGCAAACTAATTTGCACATGGCTTCTTCATTGCTTACAATTTTACGCATGGCTTTCTCTATGAGAAAGTTAGCTGATCCATTATTAGGATTCCTCATAGAGGAAGCTTTGTGCAAAACTGTAAGAAACAAAGAAGCCATGTACAAATCTCATAAAATTGATACGTTCAAAAGTTACCACAAAATTAATTGTAAAATATCGCTAGCTGAAATTTGCATAATCCCTCGTTTGAAGCCATGTCTCATGTATTTTTTCCCATTGATGACGGATCTTCAAATTATTTTATTCCTAGAGCGACATTTGATGCATAAACTCAGACATAAAATACAAATTCTCCGAAAGATAAAAAAATTTGAAAAAGTCATGCAATTTTTACGGTTAGATGAATTTTGCAAAATATGATACCAAACATTGTACAGTATGAATCCATTTCCGTGTCAAATTTTAGCTCGATCGTTTCATTTATACTCGAATTAGACCGTTTTTAGGAGTTTCTCAAAAAAAAATCTAAATCTGACCACTTGGATAGATTTCGATCAAATTCAATACCAAAGGTTTTTGATTAAAATATTATATTTGTTTAGAGTTTTAGGACCATAGCTCAAAAGTTACGTAAGTTAGAACTACCGAACCCTTTTAAAAAAATTTCAAAATCGCATGAATCTTGAACCGGGCCTCAATCTTCATGAAAATCACTCCGAAGGAAGAAATCTGACCACTCTCATAGGGTATCAAATTTCAATTCGCATACAGCTTTGTACACTACTGTAAGTCTGTCACACACATACATACACACATATGCATCCGGACGCCAGCTAAAAATCATATTTCTCGACGTTTGAGACTATTTTAAGTACTCTGACATTCACTTCTCGATTTCTTTTATGGAAACATAGCTTCCTCTACGACAGTGGACCCCCTGTGGACCTTGGGGGTCCACAGGGGGTCCACTGTGTATTTTGGGGGTCTCGTGTATTTTGGGGGTCCATGGACCCAGGTTACGAACCGCTGCTCCATAAGGAAGCAAAAGGATAAAATAAGGATTCGGAAAGCTGAAACGCCTTTGGATAAATAAATGGGTTCTTTATCGATGACTGTTCAGCATTGAAGTGTGTTCCACTTAATCAATTCACCAAATACCCTGTTTAAATTATCCCATTCTCTCTGGTATACATATTTACGTGCTCCGTAATGCCCTTCACCCAGTCCCGTACACGATGACTCGGAAAATGTACAAGAACATTGATTTTTAATTGAAATTCGTATACGTTGGATCAATCGAAACTCGAGTATATACGTTTGGATGTGAAAACGTCTTCAGCGGGACTTCTAAGTGAAAAGTGTCCTCGAAAACCGTTACGGTCAAGGACCCTCGGGTCAAAGTCTCCTCCTTATCTCTTTGGGCGGAAAACTTATAATAATCAGAACCTGGGACGACACTTTGAAAAAACATTGACCACATAGAAAAAAGTATATTCACAAGGACTATACGGGATACAGAAGGCTTTTGGCCATTGATATTCCGGAATCTGTATTACGGGATATATTCTATATTCTATATTCTCGATGAAAGTATATATCTGCGGGGTATACAGGAAGAATTTTGAATAACTTTTTCCGTAGCCGTTTGTGAAAATACGTAATAGTTCAATAGTCGCAATTAAAGTCAACTAAATTACCAATGGAGATACAGGAGTTTCCCGCGATGGAAGTCGGTCGTATTGGGATCGAGATCGAGACATGGATCTGCGATTACGCCGGACAGGGTAGTAGAGTTGCTGTGTTCTCATGTGTATTTTTTGTTTTTTTTCCCTGAGTTTTACGCGCATTATTACATTTCTACCCAATCTTAAAACTACTGAAGATGTTTTCACATCTCCAGTAGTAGTCAGAGAGCCCACGCATTTGTGGTGGTTACTTTTTTGTTGTTGAAATTTTCAATTGCCGACACGGTTCATGAGTGTGCCCCTTGTGACGTTTATATTCCGAATAGGAAACTTTATTTATTCCAACTATCGACGAGTGCTACTGGCACATGAATTTCAAATAATGAGAATAATCGATAGTTGGAAATAAACGTCCGTCCGGCTTCTAAAAATGTTTCTCCATAGCGTCCTTTTATTTTAACCAGTTATACAGTTTTTCCGATTCACGGAATGAACCTTTTTTTTTCAAACGAATCTTTTAGACATTATCGACAACAAAATCGATAGCCGAACTGTCCGTGTCCTCGCAAAATAGTCGCGAGTTTGAACGCAAGCTAGTATACTCTGACGCCAGTTTTCCCAGTTTGGAGTCGCGTTACCATGCATCTAACTGCTGAATATATAACTCCAATGTATCCACGCTCTTCCATCTCAACTTCTTAATCCTAACTTCTATCGATATCGGCGGACACTCCCAGAATAACTCCATCGGGAATGGAATTTTTAATTCCACTTCTACTTGGGTCAATATCTTCAACCGAGCCAAATACGGAAACCAAATATATATCTATAATATATCAAAGTCTCGACGCTGTGCAGTCGTCGACTTCGTCGCCGTGTACAAAAATCGATGGCGTCAACTTCACCATACAGAGAGGGAGGTCACTACGAAGGTGACTTTTTTCCCTTCATCGTAATGGAAAAAGGTCAGCTTCACGATACGAGGAGTCTCCCCCTGTTCCGTGAAGCTTGCCTCCCCAATGGCTGAAATATTCTAAGTTCTCTTGTAGAAGGGGGGGAGGGGGGGGGGCATCGAGGAGGGTGAGGATGGATCGAGAAGGAGCTGATTATTTTAAATTCCTTGGGCCCCTGTATATGGTCTTGATAATTTTCCCTATTCTAAATAAGTTTTGGAGACATTCAAGGGTGAAGCTAGCCCTCCTCTTTCGATTCTTGACACAGTGGAGGCGCCAGCGACAGCGGGTTGCGGTGCCACTCACGGGAACTAAGAATATTTCAATTCCCCCCTTTAGGGACTTAGAATATATCAGTCCCTCCAACCCCGTAAAAGAACTTGGAACATTTCAGCTTGGGCAGCTATTATTGATCAACGTCACATCGATATTATTGGCCAACTTCAGGGTCTTGTTATTAGCCATATTCACGTAAAAATAAAAAAGAAAAGTGCATTCAAATTGAATGATAATAAATACAACTTCCATGTTCACAGGAGTTAACATTTAACAGGCAACATTTTGGGTGAGGGTAAGGCTATACAAAAGACTTCAAATATCTCCCTGTAAAAGGACTTAAAATATGTCCCCTCCCCTGACGACTTAAATCCCCCGAATCTTGACTTTTCAGGACCCAGGAGACCCCCTCCGATCGCCAGACCCGCAATAACATCCTTTGAAATAATAATAATAATAACAATAATAATAATAATAATTGGTTTACAGAGAGGAAGTTACAAACTTATAGTATCTGCATCGTATCTATATCGTGAGACGAAACTAAACACCCGGAGGCCTGGGGAGGGAATCGAACCCACGACCTCGTGGACTACAGTCTAACGCGCTAGCCAGTAGACCACTCGGACCCTCCCGGAATCGGTAATAAATACCCCCTCAGTAATAAAAACTTTCTTGAATGAGAGTTTAGACTCTATGACGGACTGTGACAACGTCACCATCTTTACTCGATGTCGATTTCCAATACTCTTCATATTCGATACAATGTATTGTAACTTCCTCTCTGTAAACCAATTATTGTTATTATTATTGTTATTATTATTTCAAAGGATGTTATTACGGGTCTGGCGATCGGAGGGGGTCTCCTGGGTCCTGAAAAGTCAAGATTTCCAATACTCTTCATATTCGATACAATGTATTGTAACTGGGCAGGGACCCACCCCTATCACTACACAACAAAAAAGCCATAGAAATCGGCAAGGATCGACGAAGCGATCCACGACTCGAGGCTCTGAGAAGACAGAGCCCCCATGGAAATGAAGTACATGTCAGATATATAGAAAGATATATAATTTATATACGTCATATATAACGGCAAAAAGTTCTATATTCCGTATATATCTTTTATATATCCGCCAGATATATAACGGGATATATTACAATTTTATATTTTTAATATATACTGATTATGTGTTACATATATTAACTAATATATGTTCAGATATATATATATATATATCAAGATGTATAGGAGATATACAAAAGATATAAAAGGAATATATGTCATGTATATAAATTATATATGCCACATATACGAAGAATATATACTTTATATGTATTCTAGAGATACATTGATACATTATTTATATATCCTGTATATATCTTTTATATATCTTCGTTATACTTTTAGGATATATAATGCGGCAAAAAGTTCTGTATCTCAGATATATACTGGATATATATAATATATCTAGTATATATCTCATGTATATGTTGTATATGTCCGGAAATATATTTATGCACATACTTCATTTCCATGGGGGAGCACACGCGACTAGTCCTGACGCGAGGCGGCAAGCCCCGCCTCCGCGACGAACGAGCGCGTATCGCCCCGCGAGATAAGGCCGTCCTGCCGTTGCAGGACCCAAATTAAATTCAAAATAAGGGCATTTCGTCGTTGCATCGACGTCACCGATCATACGACTGATGACGCGACTAACGGGACTTCCCGCGGGTATATAAGCACGGACGACGGGTCGCTCGATACCTATTGTACCAGACTCATTCCTCGGAACAGCTTCTACACCCACCCACCTCTCCTGTGAACACGAGCTCCGGACATCTCGGCCCTCGTGAACACTCCGTGAGAAAGGAACCGCTAATCAAGCGAATTAATTACATTAATGTCCCACAGAAACAGGACAGCCCAACCTACAGCGTAGGAATTCGACAACGACAGATTCGCGACTCGAGCCAGCCCAACTCCGTTGGCCAGAGCCCATAGGCAACGTTTATTATCGATAATTCGGGTAAACGATAGAGGCATTTCGAGAAGGGAACACGGGAACCATCGATAGTTGGCGTGAACATCCAAGTTGAAGGAGGAGCGTTTACCGCCACCGTAGAATCGCGAAACGATTGGGGAAACGGCCAGCAAGATATCAAAACAATCCGATGTCGTCTTGAGCGGAAACCACGAACATCAGGGTGCTGCGACTCGAGCACACGGACTCGCTCCATTGCTAAAAATTTCAAATATTGTCGAAACCCTTATCACTCGTTTCTTCTTCCCGGAGCACTTCCGCCGCCGGAGAATAAACGACACATTTATTTTTTTAACGTAGTATCCTCGAGCAAGGACAGCTTCGTTTGCCCGACATCGTGGGAGGCTGATGAATGGTTTATTGAACAGAAAATAAATTCTAAATAGATAATTTCCGGAGAAGCTCCGTTTGGTCGAGGCGAATCGACGCATTGATTCGCGAGTCTCGTCCTACCGAGACTCACAGCATAGGGCGCACCTCGAGCAGGTCAGCTGCTGCCGAGATGCGGAAAGAATGTATCGACAGACTCCATAGGACACGTGCAAACCGACGCTACTAACTGCAATCTACTTATCTACACCTCGCCCGGAAACGTATGATCATATTATCTCCGTCTCCGGACGCTGTAGGAAAGAATTTCTGACGTTTCCTCCTTTTCCTAAAAAAAAAAAAAATGAAAAGAAAAAGAAACGGGCGACCAACAGACTGGACGCAGCACGACCCGACGGTCCAGAGCACGACACCTGCGATTACCTCACAGATGTAGTTAAAAGAAAAAGATACATACGCGCGTGGGAAACGCGGGGATTCGAAATAACCCCGAGATTTCGAATCAAATTACAGTAAACAACATATACAATATATATGCAACTGGCGAATAGCGCCAGGTGATATGGTCGTTTTTGACAGGATCCTTCCCTCCATGCGGATATAACCCAATGATCACCACGTGACCGTATGGTTTAGTCGTTATAAATCGATTTTCAGAACGAGACTTAATAATAATACTAATAATAATAACACAGTGAACACAAAGTAACGGTTTCGTTGCTGTTTTTCACAATTTCTCAATCAGCAATATAACCGTAACATAACATAGGTGTTATCTAACAGTTTATTTTGCTTAGTAGGAAATTATAACATGAAAGTAATGTTATTGTAACTTGTGTTCACTGAGAATTCTAAGGAAAAATTCGGTTTATCCGTCCTTTGCCTTTATCTATACGTAGGCTATGTGTGTATATTTATATGGGTGAACAATAAGAAGGCGCGCGCTGCTTTATGCGAGAGGAACCGAGAGCCGGTGATTCGGGCACTTGACGATAAAGCGACAAGAAAGCTGATCGACGAACGCGACAGAAGAAAACCGAACCCTGAAGAGTGTGCTATATTAAAAAAAGACGACCGTACTTGGTACAACACATATACCGAGTCCAATACCGTTGGACGACAATGTGTACGAACTACGGTTATTATTACCATTATATTTTGTCAATGAATAGTATTTACGTTAGTTATGACTTCGACAACACACGAAACCCACTCAATAATCCCAAATCGAGGAATAAAACAATATCGACAATTCCTATATAATTAAATTGAAGAACCGTGAGAAAGACTCACCTGGCTGGGACTGCAGACAGCGTCTTCGGTAAGTCGACACGGTATCTCGAAGGGTGCATGATGCAGCCGTTGAGGATGGCAACAAGGGTCATTGCAGTCCTCCTCCCAGCCGCAATCGCACTCCTCGCTTTCCTCGACAACGCCGTTTCCGCAAATTGCCGACTGGGGTTCTACGGAAACACCATCGATTATCGGGTCTTGATGTATGTGATAGAATCGCGCCGATGCTGTGCGGTCAAGCGACAGGCGTATTATATGGCATTGTATACATGTAGACACACACATGTTATATACTATAAAATATATGTCGCCAAGCGCGGCCCTCGTACGAAGGCCAATAATGATATTCGAGAAATATATATATATACATATATACATATATATAGATAACTGTAATACATTACACGGCCATTAGGGTGGTCCTTAAATTGAAAATTTCAGAATTCTCTGGGGGCCGGCCCGTATTGTCGTAAGGTATTAAATAAAAATGTGCACCCAGAAAAATAATTACTTTTCGGCCATAGTTTTAGTCGACCCGTATTTATGTTAATATTACAAAACCGTCAGACATTGAAGCCCTCGGCGTACCGCAAGCTTCACGTGGATCCATGTCGCAGTTGACCAAATATTTGCCTCTGGGGGTGAGCAAAACACATTTGCATACACGCATAATGTGACAACCAATATTTATTTGATGTGAATCGATATTTATTTCATTCAAGTAACTATTTACTTAATTTAAATAACTATTTATTTAACTCAAATAAATATTTTACTTGAATCGAATAAACGGTCGCCGTCAAATAAATTATTTTTCTGGGTGCGATGTGCGAAGCGTCCCCGAAATGAATGCATTTTTAGAGAGCAAATAGGGATTTCGCAGAGTTTGTTTCTTATTCGTTATACTTTGGAAATGCGGGGTGGGCCCAAGGAAATCTCGAATTTTTCATTCTTACTTTAAATTTAGATAACGCGAAGTTTTCTATTTTTTAAATAGCCGGTAGGGACGTCTAAAAATGCATTCGGGGACCCTTCGCAGATAGCATTTTTATTTGACACCTCACGATAATACGGGGTGGCCCCCAAAGAATTCTAAAATTTTCGATTTACGAACCACCCTGACGGTCATATATGAATGACATTAATAATTACAAAACAGGAAGAAATAAGCCAGTGATTTAATGATCGTCGTTTGGTAAATTGGCCTCATGATCGATATATGCCCGAAAAAAAATCACCGGAAACATGTAACCCGCGTTAATAATTTCTCGATCAAACTCAGCTGCGTGTATACACCGAAAAAAAGGTTTGGTAATGTCAACCTCATAGCTGCGGTCACGAAAAATTGGTTTGATTCAATCCAGGCGCATTTAAATAGACTGTACCGTTATTGAAACAATAAAACTGGTGTGGTTATGTCAACTGCGTATAGCAGTTACTACGATTTCAACGCTGATGCAAAGTGAACCAAAACTGCATTAAATAAACAACTTTTTTTCGATTGTATCGCATGTACTTTCAACATACACCCAGATAGAAAAACGTGCCCCCAAACGGGTATCGTACCATTCGTACCGCTACCGTTCTGTTGCCGAGCCGTCATTTTTCTATCTGGGCAGAATCTATGTTGTTTTAACTTGAACGTATATTTGGTCGATTTGAAAAATAATTGTGATTCTATGTGTTCGTATATATACGAACATTTTTCATCTTGAAAATGATGTTATTCAATCCGCCAAGACGTCAATTTAGTCATTCACAACTATTATGCCAACAATAAACAACTTTCATGTTGTTTCCATATTTCAATGTCGAATCATGGAAACTGAGTCTAAGTTAATGACGGATAATAACTTATATATCCGATTCAACATTGCTTATATCAATCAGCGATTCTAGCGTAGTAGTAAGATACTAGGTCAGAATGCGTGAGTTTCGGGGTTCGAGCCCCGCTGTGATGTACATAATTTTTGTTTGTAAAAATTGGATTACACTGATAAGTAGCGATTTTACTGATAACAATTGAACATGTAATGACGATGCAACCGTGTATAAAATTAATAAGTAACAAATAACGTGAATAACAGTACTAGGACCCAACTCCAGATTGAGTTGGGGGAAACTTTTTTTGAATTGATATAATTGCCTATTTTGTTCGGTCAAACATATTTTTAGTTGGGATAATGAAATGATTATTTATATGCTGATGTGACTTTTTAGTCAACTCAATTCAATATTTCCTTCGCCACCCGCAACCGCCGGACTTGGTTGATTCAAACAATTTTTTTTATTTTACCAAACCTTTTTTTCGGTGTTTAAACACATATATCTATATATTTTGGTGAAATATGAAAATAATCTGTCTGTGGTATATGAGGATTTACCGAGGATTTCAGTTATTAATCCAACCGCAACCGTTCAGAAATCCCTGCATAGATGCGTCGACCGCTCGGACTCAGAAGGGCATATCCTACGCTATTCAACATGTAAAACTATGCAGGATGGGTCCCTCTGGTATTAAGCAGTCCATACGTAGGGGAAAGCGGGGCAAAACGAGGCGCTGCCGTTCCAGATGAATATTTTTCGTCTCATTTTTCCCAAAAAGTCGATAAAAAAACTTCCCCTTCAACTGAGCGGAGAGCGGGGCAAAACGAGACCCCACGCAAAAATGGACTAATTTTGTCACTTTTTTGGGGGAGACAAAAGAGAATCCCCCATCTCGACTGGAGAGCGTTGGTTCGTTTTGCCCCGTGCTCCCTTGCGTACGCGATATTCAAACAAGAATATGAGGCCAGTTTCTGCAGATGGTGATCCCGCAATTTCCAGTGATTACGTCCTCCCTGTGACAACGACGTTGCAACACCACACTCGAGAGCCGTATTTTCCTTGGACTAGACGCGTCCTCTGCGAGGGCTGCCGCGCCGGGCAACGTTTGCTCGCAATTAACTGGTTCTGGGCAGAACAAGGATTCGCTGCCTGCGAGAGAACACGCTGAGATATGCACACTGTTCTATATACATCGAGAGATGCCGTATGCGTATGTGCACATATGTTTCGCTCACCCACAGAGGCAAATATTTGGTCAACCGTGCCATGGATCCACGTGAAACTTGCGATACGCCGAGGGCTTCAATGTGTGACGGTTTTATAATATTAATATAAATACGGGTTGACTGAAACTGTGCGTAATGAAATTTATATCGTAAATTTTTTAAATCTATTTGTGCAGGATAAAGTGCCTTTAAACATTGACATAGACATTGAAAAATTCATGTCAATTATTATAAATATCCATGTGTCACGCATCGAAAAAAAAATCGACACGAAGATTTTTACCATCACAACACATTAAACAACGAAAACAGCGCGTCGTTTGAAGAAATGGATTTGAAAATTCCAATTTTCAAGTTTTATGAGAATGCGATATAATAATTTCAATCTTCAACTTTTATGAGAAAGCGATATGGAAATTTCGATATTGAACTTTTTCATTTTTAATTATTCATTATTTTCGATTCGCAGAAAATTTTTTTTGGAGAAAAGAGACAAGATCATTTTGCATAGGTAAAAAATCTCGATTTTTATCTAACATAACACCTTGCGAAAGAGGAATGTTAATGAAAAATGCTAAGTGGCATCTTAACCGACAATAATTGTGAATCACTTATCAAGCACTGTGAGTTGAAAACTTAAGCATAGACTTGATGGTTCTTAAGAGCAAGTGATCGTAAAACTCGAAAAAATCAGAGGTATATTGAGCAAATTTGGGTGTACATTGTTTTTATAATTTGTTTTATTCTAAAATCGAGAACTTATCGTTGCTAAATTGTGATCATCGGTTGTAACATTGTTCTCATCTGGACATGTTTCTCGTGACGTATATGCGTTAACGTAAGCGTTAACGTATAATTTTGACTGCTAACGACGATATGAGACGAGGATGAGAGTTTCAACGATCCTGAACAACTTGCAAAAGAAATTGCATTTGTACCTCGTTTTTGATTGAGCAACCGTTATACCGTTTCATCAAAGCCCCACCGCGTTCGGCAATAATTGCTTACCGAAATATGAGGAATCCAATTTCTTTTGCAAGTTGTTCAGCATTACCTAACATTTTATCCAAATTGTTATAAAAAACACTACGTTAATGCATCAATGTACAAATATTGAGAAAAATGACCAGTTCGGGAAAATGTTAAATGGCAATTATTGCAGTGTGTAGTCATGCCTTCTCGATTTCAGAATAAAAGAAATGATAAAAACAGTGTACAATCCTTTTTGCTTCCTCACAGAGGAAGGTATGTTTTCGTAAAAAAAAAAGTGTGCACGTAATTTGTACATTCTTTACAGTTCTTCACAAAGCTGCCTGCATGAGAAAACTTGTAAACCAATGTTGGCTTCCTCGTAGACAAAGCACTGCGACGGACTGTAAAATTGTCTGGACATACAATTTAAGTTTTTCTATTAGCTATTATAAATGTAATTCTTCCGAAAAATTGAAAGCCTTACAGAATTTGAACCAAGGACCGATTATCATCAAACTTAATCCTAGTCTTTCCGTCAGTCTAATAAGAACGTACAAAATGTTTACTAAAGTTCAAGTAAAAACAAACTGTCGTGGGTGCTTCAACTAGTAATAAACTTCGACTTATCATAGTCAAATGTAACCTTCAAAAGGGCCAACACTAGACAGTGTTTGGTATTAAATTTAGTGATATATATATATATATATATATATATATACATACATACATACATACATACATACATACATACATACATACACACATACATACATGCATACATACATACATACATACATACATACATACATACATACATACATATGTGCATGGTATATCTCTACCATTAACGTTGACCCTACTGAGAATTGTACTCGCTCTCGGACCATTAGCGGTGCCTTTGTGAAGTTTAATCAAGCCGACGACGTGCTACGTCGTGTTCAACCTGGTTAAATCGCTCATTCATCCGACGTCGACGTCGGGGTCCGAGGGGTTGGTGGTAGGTCGAACGTGAGGTCGTATATAGACACGTATCCGAGCGCGTTAGTTCGGAACTGGTTACGATGGGTAACGGCGTGGGGCTCTTCGGAGAGAGGCGGATGGACCGACCCGGTTTACATCACTCTCCGGTACCCGGACACAGCTTCGGCATCAGCCAGACCCAACGTACGTCCGTTCGTTCGACGATTGGAATTGTAATGGCAAGCCCCCTCGCTCGCCCTTCCTCGCTCGAATACCTGCCGGGGCCGACCGATAGGGAAACCGGAATTGCTGCTCGATGATGGCCGTTTAGACTCGGTTACCTCGCCCAGTACCCGATAGACCATTCACTGCGTACCACCCCCCCCCCCCCCCTCCACCCCCCTCCCCCTCCAGCCATTGGTACAGCGTTAGCGGACGTGAATAGCACATACCGGAGCACCGGGAGTTCGAGGTGAATTTCACCAGAAATCGGCGAGGGAAACGATTCCGGGGAACAGTGCAACCGCCGGTCCCAAGACCGGAAGTTAACGTGTCGTCCCGGCCGCCGCTGGTACCCTTTGACAATAGATAGCCAGATAGCCGTTTACTTCGCGATACACACAAACGCACACATTGCCGGATATATATAACGCCATACAACATTCCGAGGATAGAGAGTCGGAGAAAACCGGAGTGTAATTACTTCTGGTATCTTTATTACCTTTGTGCAGTTGTCGTTGCAGCGGAGAAGAGGAAAGGTTGAACAGAATAGCTCGGCGGAAAAGCCAATCGGGATCATAAACAATTCTCCCGTTCGCTCGGCATTCCCGAAACGGGCTCGATTTCAAAGCTGAACAACGACACTGGGATAAGCTCGCGACTGTCACTCCGTTAGGGGTGCTTTAATGCAGTGTCGGCACGAACTTTAATGTTAGATACAATGACAATTTTTTTTATACGTTAAAAACAATGCATAGAGAATGATGGCAATAAGAAATCGAGTAAGGTTACCGGCTGATTATATCAAATGAATAAATCCAAAGTCGACAAATGTAACATGATTTCTTGTCGGAAAAGTGTCACGATCGGGTTTTCGTTCAGTTTTATTCGTGTTTCGCGATTAGACGCTTCTAGGAACAATAAACCAAATGTGATCCGAACATTTCGAGGATTAAAATGATATTCGAAAATATGGGCTCACCGAATGTTTCGATCAGAATTTTTTTTATTAATATCGGCTATCAGTCTGCCGGCAGCGGTCTCACTCTGTACCAATGTGGCGACACTGAATTCCGGATGAATGGTTTATATCTATGCCAAGCCATTAGGTTGTACCGGTAGCCCGCAAGCATACAGAAACACGTCAAATTTTTGCAAGAATTAATATTGTGAAAATGTATTATCGATCGTAAAATTGTAGTGATAAACTTTCTGATTAAATACATATCTCGTAGATTACGTTCATGTATCGAATGTTTTCCCCGATCGAACAGTGACAAAAAATTTGTTCCGTCTTAAAATTCAACAGTTGACAAACAATGCTATCAGGTAGTCCCATACACATGTAAAATAATACTCCATCATATGACTATTAATACTACTTCATCATTAATAATACGTCATCATATGAAGTTTTTTTTTTTAACTTAAATAGTGATACTTCAAAATGTCCATGATACACTTCTAATTTTGCTAAGGACTGTGCAAGTTAACAACGATTCGTGGATCGCGAATGGATGGATATGGGAGCTCAAGCTCGTTGGGAGGGGGCCTCGAGGAGCAGAAGCGTGCCAATTACTGCGGTAATTCTCCGCATCAGCGTCCAATCTCGATGGCGCTATTTCTTTCACTCAAGAATTCTCGTTGTCGATGATTGCGAGAAGCTATTGTCATCGGAATCTTTTAGCAAGTTTATTTTCTGTTCTTGATTCTTGGTCGGATAGTCTGATGCAATGTCAGCGATACTTTAACGTCAGATTGAAAACATTATCAGTCGGAAGGGTTGAAAATTTCGTTCGTTAATGCAACCGAGACAGAGACGAGTTTTATCTGAAGTTGAAAATCTAAAACTAGTATCGTTGGGAAAACTAGTCAAAGTTAGTTTGGGAGAGGCAAAAAAGTTTGTCGTTAAGGGCGAAACTTTTAGGAGGGCTGAAGAAACGACAGAGGCATTTACCGGCCGGGACGAAGCAAGGTCCACGAGTAAACCTCTAACTTCGCGCTACTTTCTGTGTATACAGTTCCGTCGATACCCGAGAGTGAATGCAGGGGACGTCCGCAGGAACGGAAAAGCTATTTTCCTCGAGAGTGAGAGAAAACGTACTTCCGCACTCCGTGCGACGGCGTTGGACGAACGGAATCGATGGTCCATTAGCGACCGGGTTTTGTCGCTGCTGATCGAACGTAGACGATTAGACGGCTGATTTGATTGTCGAGCCAATAAAGGTCTCTCCGAGACTTTAACTCGGTCGAGTGTACAATTAAATGATTTTACTCTTTGCTCCTCCGTTCTCCTCAACGATAATCCGATCCTCTGTTTATCGTCGATGTAAAACGTATTAACGGGTTCCTCTCAATCTTATTCAAACTTTTAGAGAAAAAAATAATTGACGTAGTTTAAATTGATGTGAAATTATGAAAAATTTCGAATTCGTAACTGAATCGGTTTGATGAGAGACTTTATTTGTAGTTAATAACGACGGACGCTATGCAGACTTACTGTTGATATTGACTTCGATACTTCTGTCGTAAAGTGATGTCGCCAAAGTTCGCAGCATTGCAATTACCTCAACTGTCAGCCTCACAACCTGTAGATAACTTCTACATTGCCTCGTATTTTTATGTTAATTGTAATAGTTGTAGTTACGATTCGTATTTGTGTTGAAACTATTCATAGAGCATCCCAGAAAATTTCCATCAAGATTTAGTTGAACCTGTTGTGCGGATTACTTTCTACATGCAAATAAGGATGAGCTTGGAGCTCAACTGAGCCTGCAAGGGTTCCGTAATTTTTTTGTAATTTCGATTTCGTGTAATTTTGATCGAACCGTTTACATTTTATGTAATTTTGAATTTTTCGAATTTCTTGAAAAATTAGTACCTTACTTTAGACGCAATTTTTCTTATTACATATTCATTTATGATTATAATAAGTGGTAGATTCGTGTTCAGCGTGGAAAAATGCATTAAATAGCTGCAGAGTGACGACTAACGAAAAAAGTTGATCAGGAATTTGTATAGTCAATATTGCAAAATTTGATGATTTTGTGTATTTTCAAACAGCGATTTCATTGCTTCCCAATGGCATTGCGGAAAAACCCAGGTACCTATCATGTTCTACGGGAAGAAACACACAATATGATGGATATGACAGGGTTGAAAGAGCTAGATAAGGAAGTATCATTTGGATCTTTTGAGTAAGAATCGGAAGTGTCAAAAAAATTCAAAAGCGTATAATTCTATAGATTTTTACGCGCCGAACACAGATCCGATAAAGTGAAGCGCGACGTTGGTATATTTTTACGCGCTAGACCTGAATAGGCCAGCCGTTTTGCATAAAAGTCTAACACGACGTTGACGTTGAAAAAAGTTGAAACTTGAAATTTTCATATTGTTTCTCATAAAATTGGAAAATTGAAATTATTATGTCGCTTTCTCATAAAAGTTGAAAATTGAAATTATTATGTCGCTTTCTCATAAAAGTTGAAAATTGAAATTATTATGTCGCTTTCTCATAAAAGTTGAAAATTGAAATTATTATGTCGCCTTCTCATAACAGTTGAAAATTGAAATTATTATGTCGCTTTCTCATAAAAGTTGGAAAGTGAAATTTGCACTTCGCTTTCTCATAATGTTTTTCTTTGAACTTTTGGCGGTATTCTTGCAGCTAGTGTAATTTTTGTTCAATGTATTTTTCCTCACTGATTAAGAATATCCAATATATTTTACTCCAAGCGTGATATCGAATGCAGCAACGCGGGTGGGGCGTAAAATACAATTTTTCGAAAAAACGCAACAATTTGAAAATCTTATACAATTCAAATGATTTGATCCATTTTCATCAAATTTAACACCACACATTGTACATTGCTAGTGCATTAATTTACCAGTTTGAAGCCGATACTTCCATGTTCACTGGAATAAAACTATTTGTAGTAATTGGGACGAAACCTAAACGAGGTCTATCATTTTGCGGAATACTTCCAGATTTTTAAATTTTAGCTGTATGCTCGGATGACCTTGTCGGTAGTTGTAACGTTATTTAACGCTTCCGAAGAGGACCTCGAAATGATTAGGATGGCGACTGGAAATGTATGTGTCTCTTCTACTGGGGTCAGAGTTTGAATAGCGGTGTAGGTTTCATACGGGAAAATTGAGCAAGGGTCTGGTAGCCTCGGTGGTGATTTGATATCCCCGGTTACAATTTCATATCCACATTCACTATCACTAATGGGACCGTCTGAATATACTGTAACGACCGAGCGAAGCGAAAAGGACCATCATTGGGATTATGAAAAGAACGCGAGGCGTTATATTTATCAATACGAATGCGAGATCTTAATTGTTTCGTAGTCGTGAATAAGTGTGTTCGTGTCAGTCCCGAAAAAGACTGTTGATAAAATAAACGATCGTTGTGAAGCGATCGTTTGTTCGTCCGTCAAATGTCATGCTGCCCGAGCGGCTCGTCATGGCCGCTCACCGATCAATAAATCGTCCATCCTATCGGGTATACGATACTCGTTACAATACTTTCGTGTGGCGTCAGTTTTTTTTCCATTAATGTGTGGATGATTTTCAGGTACTCGGTTGTAATGGAATTTTTCTTGCCGTTCGTGGAAAGCGTGAGTTATTATTATTGAACACTGTTCTCTTGTGGACGAGTTTTCTAATAGATAAACCCAATTCACGTCGTACCACGGAAATTCTCTGTGCTACAAGATAATCACGGCTTTATCCTATTCGAACAGACATAAGACACGCCTCACATTCATTGTGTTCCATGCCCCAATATTCTCAAGAAGACGTATATATATATATATTCGACAGCATATATATTATGTATATAATACATAATATATATTACTCGACAGCATATATATATTATTATATATATTATATATATTATATATATTATTATATATATATTATTCGACAGCATATGTATTATTATATTATATATATTCGACAGCGTGTTCTAAAAATGATAGCTCGAGCAGTGAAATGTAAAGCCTCATTATCGCATCGTGACCCTTATCGATATAGAACCACAAAGTATATCTACACAATCCGGTAGAAAGGCTGCTGAATAATCATCGAAGAAATTCTTCAATAACGAGTCAAGCCTTTTTCTCATGGATAACGCAAAGCTCTTTGATTATTATCCCGAGCTTCGGCTCCTTTGATCCCGCCAAGAATGTATAGATCGCCATAAAAGCGGCAAAGGAAATCGCGCATCCCCTCGTTACCTCAAAGTCTGGCAACGCTGCTTTTTTTTTTCACGAAAAAATAAAACGAAACATGAAAACGAAATGTAAGAGTAACTTTCTTCGTCGCTGCAAACCTACCTGCAAAACAGCCCTTCGGCGAGCGCGCTTTAGCGTTCAGCACAGGATTGATGGACACGAGACTGCACGGACTGAAGCGATTGTTGTTTCTCTTGTCGCCGCTGGTCGCCCGTGCAAACATTATGAAGTTTCCGTCGACGCCTCCGGGTGAACACTCGTCGGGGTCGTGCTGCGTACAAAAACGGAGACACAATAAAAAAAATAAGTAACAAAAAAAGTTGAACGAGAAGATAAAAAATAGAAAAACTATCGATGAAAATATGATACGAAAACGACAAAGATCCGCGTCAGGTTGAGTTCGCCTCGGCTAGTTTCGTGGAAGGAAAATAGTATCGAGCGAGTCGGTTCGTTCTTGCCCGATACACGTGCGAGTACAGAGTTGCACGAAGCGCGCGAGCATGGTGGCGGCGAGCGAGTGGCGGGGCGGCGAGACCGACCGGAAGAGGCAACGAGTTGACCGGTAGGGTTCAACGTATAGGATGGAAGGGTTGTGTAGGAGAGGAGAGTGACCAGCTGTTACCAGCTACAACCGATGACGTACGTACCCGGGCGTATTGCTACACGGGTTTCCGATTTCGCGCCCAACGAACGATATATTACAAAACGGCGGGAAGGGGATAACACGGTCGGAACGTCATCGCGACACGTTACCCGGGGGTGGAGCGCATTCGGCGCTACGTCGATACCCTCTCGATCTCTCGTTTCCAGACGTTATTTAGCGCGGGGAAGGCCGGAAAGGTGGGTAGAAAAATGTACGTGCGAGGCTTTCGGCCCCGATCGGTGCCGGCTCACTCTCGCATCTGTGTATCGGTGAACCGTGCTGTGCGGACACATCGGCTGTTCGGTATGTGTGGTAGGCACAGCCAGTACCGAAAGATTACGGGGAGAGAGGGGATTTTTTTTTTTTTCATCCTCCACGTGCGGGACACGATCGCGAGAGAGGAGAGACAGGGGAGACGGAAGCCGGGGGAAAAAACGGAAAGTACCTCGAAGTCCCGCGAACGAAAACCTGCCTCGAAACATTCTGTACATGCCAGACGTTCTCTCCGATACATTTCCATACCCAATATCCCTCTCCCTCTCTCCCTCTCTCTCTCTGCACTGTTTTTGTCCGCTGCTACGGGTTGTTTTTATATATATATATTTTTTTTTGCAATACGGCTTTACCGTTAATTCCGCGAGAGCCGAACGTAGAATCCGACAATCGATACTTCAATCGCCAGGCGAATGAAACAATAATACAAAATAAAAAATAATAATGACGATGGGTAATGGAAAAAAATTATCGGTATATCTGAGGAGACGAAGCGGACACAGTTGGGAGTATGCGATAACGGAAATATTATTTTTCATCGGAAAACTGGGTGGTTTAAGTTGTTTTTTTTTCTACCGTCTGAAAAAAGATTTGTTTTTAATTAATTTTAGGGGTGTTACATTATTGGAGTATCTATACATTGCGGATACCCCTGGACGACCCGAGACGAACCGCCCCTCGAGCTATACAATATTTTTAAACCTTTTCGTTCCCCCTTCCACCGAGTGAAATAAGTGCCTTCGACGAATTTGCACATTCACCGTGAGGAGGACGAAGGGCGGGAAGAGTCATCGGAGCATCGTTGGACGGAGAGGACGAGAGAACTCGAGAGAAGATGAAAATTTGCAAAAGCGGAATTGGGGAGCGAGAGGGAATTTGCAGACGGGGTAATGAGAATTTTCCGGGAGTTGGGAGAGAGTGATACCGTAAGACGCGAATGAGGGTCAAAAGGAATCATGAATATTCCGCGCCCTCTCCGAAATAGTTAGCTCCAAATATGCCGGCTCGTTTAGGATCGTATTTTCGGAAGCTTTACGAGGCGAATATTCAAGGTAACTTCAACCGATCGCTTCTGTCCATACAAAATCCATCGACGAAAAATTTGTATCCGAAAGCGAACACCGAGTTTAACCGGTTCTGCTTAATTTGCTGGATCCAGAGGAGGACTATCTTCATTCGACCACTGAATGGAAAATGTTCGAAATTCTCGGTTAACAATTTCCTCAAATATTTCGAGTGAGGTCCATTCATGTATCTGATTTTTGCTGATTTCGACATATCATTTTGTGTGAAGCAACATTTTTTAATTATTCCTTAACAAATGATATACAACGCGGTCCTTGACAAGGGGAAAAATAACATTCAAAAAAATGGCAAAATGGTGTCCATTTGAAAAAAATCGATTTTTGCCCATTTTTGTGCACTTTGAATCTTTTTTTTAAATTCGTTTGCATCATTTTTTAAAATACAAAACCCCCAAGAACTAAGGAATCTGTGGAAGTAAATCGGGAAAAATTGTCACAAAAATCAATCAAGCCGTTTTTGAGATATCAGGGTCACCGATTTCGAAAATCACGTTTCGAGAAAAACGCGTTCTACGTTCGGCCGGGCCGCTGCTCGAGCACACGGCCACTTTCCGCATAACAGTCTCTAATTTTCGTAATTCGTTGAATTTCGACATAAAAATTTAACCGAATATTCTTGACACTATAAACTATCAGAATTTTATTTTAAATAAAAAATAAATTCTAAATTTTACTGTAGCGTATGTTCTTAAGTGAAATATAGTGTACGACTATTTTTCGATGTCTCAAATAGAGACCGAACTATCATGCCGCGATCCATCATCTCATTGCTGAGAAATGAAAGTGGTCCAATCAAGCGGAAGCTCCCTTATCTGATTCGAAACGACGATTCAGAATTTCTATTTAATTTTTTTATCCGACTCATCTTGCGAAATGTTGCCATTTCTTGTACTTTCGAACAGTGATAATCTTTGCTTCCCGATGAGATTCCGCGTACATGGATGAGTCTGTTATATTCTATGGGAAGAAAAATACAGAACACAAAAAATAGGGGTTTTAAAAATTTACCCAACGGTTCGTTCCGCCTCAAAATGTACGGATTAAAAGAAAAACATCCCGAACCCCACATTCCTACGAATTTTTCAACGCCGAATACAAATTTAATAGCATATTTGAAACATTCGAGCAACAAACTATAGCTATTAAAAAATCTTATTTTTATGTGTCCGGCGAGACGCGGATTTACGCGCAAAAAAATAGCTCTGAGAAATAACGCTAACTTCAAGTTTTGTATTGGACTAAATTTCTCGTTGTAGGACAAAATATTTGTGTCGCTCACGGGGCCCGTTCGCCCGTATTCCCCCCGGTCTCCACCGCTTCCCACACATTCCGTACCCGTCTAATCTGTATTCAGTATTTGCGGGTTGTTCGGTCGAGATCACGCTTGAAATTCCGCAGCGAGCGAAGAAGAAGGAGGTGGGTGAGCATCGAGGATGGGGCCCCGGCGGTGGCGAAGCGTTATACCCTCTCGATAGGCGATTAGTGGCAAAGTTTGTCGGCGGGGGTGTTACTCGCCCTGTGGTGCCTGACGGTGGGGGTTTTGGGTGAGAGAGCGAGAAGCGTACCGTAAACCCCACTCCTGCGTTCCTTTTCTGTACCTTCGAGCTTCGGCTCCTCACCTCGCTCGCTTCTCTCCATCTTAACTCACCTTCTCTTGCTCTTACCAACCTATCTTTAAGTAGTCGTACTTGTAACTTACGGGAGATCCGAAGTTGTGGCCGATCTCGTGAGCGAGGGTGACGTGGGATACGGCAGGTGGCACGTGCTTCCCATAGTTCAACAGGGTTATTATGCCCGTGTTGAGAGATTTCATGCTTCCGCGATAGTGCTTGAATGTAGAAATATCGAGGCTCAAGAACATTTCCTAACGCGTATAGTTTACACGCTTCATATTGTACGCTACACGTAACTTGCATACCCGCGTGGATAAAAATGTGACAACATATTTTCGGAGAAAAGTCGATAATATGGAATAATGTAGAACCTTTTGGCGAAAACATATTTCCATATATTTTTTTATGTAACGTATATAACACCCCATATATATGTGTATGTAAATTTTATTATAATACGATAATAATTCCATAATCTTCATAATAATAAAGTACATGTCGATTGGAAACTCACAGACACTCATACACACTCAGAGTCTTTCGTGTAGGCATGAAGGCGTGCAATAAGGACATTTGTTTTCGATTGGAATCCTTCGTGCATTCAAAATATGTACATACTTTTATAAACATAAATAACGAAATAAATGTTACTTCAAACAACGATTAGGTGATTAAAGTAAAACTCTTCTACAAAGTTAATGTTAGCGCGTGACCGACAACAACCGCTAGTATATCATATAACTAGTGGCTGTTGTGACTCGCGCACTCGCAATCATCAACACTCACAGATATTCACAGTGAGTCTTCGTGGATAGCCGTGAGTGTCCGTGAGTTCCATGAGTGTCCACGAGCGTCCGCGACTGTCCGTGAGTGTCTGAGACCTCCCGTGAGTGTCCGGGAGTGTACGTCAATGCCTCTCATAGGCACTCTCATGAACACTCTCAGACCCTCGAAAAATGAGTGTCTGTGAGTGTCTGCGAGTGTCTGCGAGTGTCTGCGAGTGTCTGCGAGTGTCTGCGAGTGTCTGCGAGTGTCTGCGAGTGTCTGCGAGTGTCTGCGAGTGTCTGCGAGTGTCTGCGAGTGTCTGCGAGTGTCTGCGAGTGTCTGCGAGTGTCTGCGAGTGTCTGCGAGTGTCTGCGAGTGTCTGCGAGTGTCTGCGAGTGTCTGCGAGTGTCTGCGAGTGTCTGCGAGTGTCTGCGAGTGTCTGCGAGTGTCTGCGAGTGTCTGCGAGTGTCTGAGAGTGTCTGCGAGTGTCTGCGAGTGTCTGCGAGTGTCTGCGAGTGTCTGCGAGTGTCTGCGAGTGTCTGCGAGTGTCTGCGAGCGTCTGCGAGTGTCTGCGAGTGTCTGCGAGTGAGTGGGAGTGCCTATGAGGGTATATAGTAGTGTCTAGTGGTCTTGTACTTTATTATTGAGTAGATTATAAGGTCGAATATATATCACACCCCGAACAGTGAGTTAATACGGCATGTACATTTTTTTGTCGAAAATTAATATCATAAAAATGATCTTACAATATATTTTTTCTTGCTATTATTTCCGCATGGATAATGCATACGTGCCTCGATTCCGTACATTGACGTATATATAAATCTGGACGTTTTGCATACTCACGCCATTCTTCTCGCAAACTCCGCCAACATTCTTCAGATCGCCGGTCCATGCGAGACCGAGTGTACCCTTCTCGAAGTCACGATAAGTGAACATGTACGATAGACAGAAAGCATCGTAATCCTCCTCTGTAACAATAAAATACATTTTGTAATTGTTCACAAATTTTATGACCGTGCTATTACCGTCGCAATTCAATATTCAGAACGAAAGTCGTATTCGTAAAAAAGAAAATAACGATAACGATACGACGGATAATAGTTCGTTATAGGTGGAATATATAATAAAATATGGGTAGCGGGTGTGAGGGCTGTTTAAATCGAGAGGTATCGGCAGAAGAATAAAATAATCGGAGGCTGAATTTTAATAACGTCCCCATTTGACAATGGAGCTTCATCAGTGACGGATTTCCTTCTCATCCCCCACGTCTATCGCCATACTTTTTCATCCCTCTATTTTTCTCCGTTGCAGACTCGGGGAATGCATCGATATCTTTGGAATTTTTCATTTGCCGCTTGAGGGAAATTGAAATCGAATGGAGGCGAGAGATGAACAGAAGCTTGAAAGAAAAAAAGTAAGATGGAAAAGCGGAGGATGGAAATGTGACTTAAAGCGTTCACTTAGACGAATAAAGTAGGCTTTGGGAGTCGAGTAAAAGCGCAAGCACCGGTATTATTATTTGCCTGTGGGAAATCCGTTTCGTTTTCGGTTTTCTCATTTTAATCTATCGCATAACTCTCTCTGGCGTATATGACGAGAGCAACGTCGACGCCGCGACGGCCCGACACGGCAGAAAAAGTTTTGCCTGTCGGCGAGGATTCGAGAAGGCGACAACTTTTGTATGAAATTAAGTTAACGAATACTTTAGTGCGCTGATTTATTGTTCGATGGGGTTGCAGCGCCAGTTCGCTCGGTGCTATTCTCTCGAAGATTTCTATCGCTCGCGCATAGAGAATATGACGAAAAGCTCAACGAGATAATAAGTCTGTCGTCAGGTACGTAGATGACGTTTCCCACCCCGGCTAAAAAACTGTAGCTAAATGTTGTTCGCGCTTTTACCGGTGAAATACGGCGTGCCCTGCGAGGAAATTAAAAATGACATTAATTGAACGAGCTACACTGGCGGGGATGCGGCAGAAAGTTTGCATGCGTGAGAGTCAACGGACTGGAGAAGGGAAATAAAAATAATATTAAAAAAACAAACATGCAAACAAACATGCGCGGCGTGGTATATGCAATTACCCTTTACCCGTGTGGTTGTGACATTAACGAATTTAATGGCAACCAGTGCCGATTATTCGAGCAGTTTTGTACACAAAATTTTGTATACCAATCGTGCCACATACACCTTATCGTATTGTGCGATTGTGCGGTCAGTGAGGTTGAATAAAAACTTATCCACATCCGATATAACTGTCACGATGTGTACAAGCTGAACTGTTAAAATGCGCGGGGCGAATAAAGAAACTTTTATTCTGATCGAATTGGTAACGGAAGTTTCTTTTGTCTTTCTTTCGTTTATCGACAGGCAACTCTGGTGCCGGAATCATGTGGGCCAGATTATAAAGAGACCGTAGGTATCGAACCGTTTTTTTTAAATAAATAAAAAGTACGGGTAACGGAAACGAGAATATGCATGGAAAAATATATAGAAAATGCATCCGACACATCGGTCTGTACATTATGAAAACATCCGAATACGAGGCGAGCACTCCGCATTAATCGGATATATGTCGGATGGGGTATTTTTCGGTAGGGCCTAGGTTCGGGAACAGAAAAATCGGTAAATCGGTAACTAATCGGCAAAATCGGGTTGTTTCACAGACCCTCTAGGGCCTCCTTCACTCTCTTTCTCCTCCTGCCTTATCAGTGTCGCCAATATCAATACTTCAAGTACTGTACACCACGTATATGGTACTCGAAGTACTTTAGGTACTTCCCGTATTCCAAGAACCACGTATTTTAAGAACTTCCTCTATTCGAAGTACTTCAATGTTTGAATGTTTGAATGTTCGAATGTTCGAATGTTCGAATGTTCGAATGTTCGAATGTTCGAATGTTCGAATGTTCGAATGTTCGAATGTTCGAATGTTCGAATGTTCGAATGTTCGAATGTTCGAATGTTCGAATGTTCGAATGTTCGAATGTTCGAATGTTCGAATGTTCGAATGTTCGAATGTTCGAATGTTCGAATGTTCGAATGTTCGAATGTTCGAATGTTTGAATGTTTGAATGTGTTATTAATTATGGTGTATCAAATTCGCTGTATTAAGAAAAAGGTTGGACACAAAAAAATCGCAACCGGTTACTATTTCAATAGATTGTTAATTTTTCGAAGAATTTTCACAGTTCACAATTTTAACTCGGTTAAGTTCAATATGATATTTGAAAGAAGTACAAGCTAAATTTTCTAGTAAAAATAAGGTTTTTAGAAGAGGAAAAATGTAATCAATAATAAAAATTGGCGCATATTGAGGCTGTCGGACGGGATACCTTCTCCTTTATGGTAAAATGACGGATATTCCGTCCGATGCTCGCATAAGAGAAAATGTAGAGAAGGAAGAGTTCATCGACCTTTGTCTCGTATAAGCTTGCCGGCGCGTTCCCTCTTTGTCGGATTTGTAGCAGCGGCAACTTTATTCGCTGGTAGCAAAAAGGAAGGAGTCGTTCGTTTCCCCACCAAGCAGGTAACGGACCCACCGAGCAGGTAACTGAGAAGGGGCCGAATTGGACTTACGCGGTCGTCATTTCCGGAAATACGCGGTCGTTCGGAACTATGCAGTTAGGAGAAACGCGGTCGTGTACTGTACAAACTTCCTTTGTGGCGCCGGTACTGCACCCAACATTCGCAAATTTGCAGGGAGATGTGGTCAGATACTTGTCTCTACAAAGCACCTCCTGTCCTCGATTCTCACGTCACCGGACACATCCAAGAATGCCGACCTTGACCTTGATCTTAGCCAAAGTACATCTCCAGAACTGCTTATTCGGTACGGTGGCTGTTAATCTCATGACGCATTCTATAGTGAGAAAGGCCGATAATGGACGAGAACAAAGTACAAAAAAGACGGTGGAAAGGGGCAGCCATTGACCCTTTGTGCCTGCGATAAAAAAAAAACGTCACAGTCCGGACGATACGGACAAACTTGCGTAAAGCAAACGAAAAAACAATGCTTGCGGTCCGGTGATTTATGGATTATGTATGTTGTTTTCTATATTATCCGAGACTTCACTTATCCGACGTACGTCGCCCGGCCCACGTTACCTTGGATAAATTATTATTGGTCGGACGACATTTTATTTACAGTATAACTGCACGAGGTTCTGCTGTAATTTAAAAAAGATTTACCGAGCCTAAGCCACGATATTCGCACTCAAACTATTCGAACTCGAAACGGGATAATGAGACAAAATGCAATTTTCCAATAACTTTTGGATGGTGACGATGATCGTTCGTGCGGCAAAACGAGGTTGAAAATCCGGATGTATCGTTGGGACAAAATGGGGCATCGAAAAATTATCGGAAAGTAGAGTTTTGCCCCCACCGTCCCGTTTTGCCCCACTGTCCCATTTTGCCTCGCTCTACCCTACGTTGGAATAACCCAGATGATATTTAATTATGAATCACGGCATCTGCCCAACCCTGGTATTGAGTTGGACCCAACATATCGGCTCGACGAATAATGTTATCGCGGTGCCAGCACCGGGCACAGTATTGGAGCCCGCGCTTTATTTCGTGGATTCATGGTCTGCGAATATTATTCGAAGACCATGAATCTGCCTCGTGTCTGCTCCAGTGCACTCCGGGTGGGCTCCAAATATATTTGAGATGCATAACGCACGTTCTTCCACCCACTTTCCTCTGTTCCTCAATTTACACGTGTCTGTCACTGGCTACATTCAAGATACATTCCAGAGAAAAATAACAAATTTTTCGTGTAACGTCATTTCCGGTTTGAAAATCTCATTTTCGGTCTATACGTTTTCCGACGTTTTCTGGTGTGACACGAGTGCCAATCAAAAATTGAAATTTTCAAACCGGAAGTG
This sequence comes from Amblyteles armatorius, assembly GCA_933228735.2. Classification (NCBI taxonomy): domain Eukaryota; kingdom Metazoa; phylum Arthropoda; class Insecta; order Hymenoptera; family Ichneumonidae; genus Amblyteles; species Amblyteles armatorius. The sequence continues at coordinate 2,226,463 of OW121691.1, read as the reverse complement.
ACATTTTACCGTACGACGTTACCTCCGGTCGAAGGCTGAGATTTTTAAACTTGTAAGATATTGAACTTTATTTGTATATTCGCGGTTAAGTACGCAACGACTTCATGCGTCGAAGCTCGAAGCTCGGCGCGCCACCGAGTTAAAGAAAGCAGTAGGGTGAAAGTAATGACGTCCGAAAAGCGACGCAGTAAATTTTCGGAGGTAACTTGGTCTCTTTCTCTCCGGGGCCGTCAATGGTGTAACGCGATACCCGTGCGAGTGTCGAAAAGAAAGGAATGGCGAGTGAACTCATGTCACACTCTTTACATCGAGCTCGGTCCGCCGATAAACATTGTCATTGACTCCACTCTAATTCCATTCTGCGAGCCTCGGAGGTACGAAAACAGCCAACGTAGAAGCGCAACAACGGGCCGGTCCAGTACAAATCGAGCATTAATAAATTTTATTTTTCTTGTATAGTCCATAAATCCTTGATCCCCTTGCAAAACCAGATCCAGAACGGGGATTCATAGTAATTATTCGGAAATAAGTTCAAAAGTTAAGGAATGTGTAGGCGTGTGATGTGTAATTCTATTCCATTTAATTATTTATTATAAGTCTGTGAAATTAAATTATAAAGAGAACAGAATGTCCGACTCATTCTTTTGATGGAGAATTTAATTTCATTTTCGTCGGTTAAATTTTTATAAACCGTGCGGCAAGAAAAGTAACCCTATGATATTTTAAATAAATGTGATAACCGTCATACAAAATGAAGGGACGATATTAATTTTATGGACAATTACAACCGTACAATTTAGTTGACATAATTATCGTAACCTGTGTTATTCGTCCGCCTATGTGTATACATTATTTTTATGTCGAGAGCACGCTCTCACAAACTGGAAGTGACGTTTTCCCATGTGACGTCACCTCCGGTTGAAAAATGAAATTTTCAAACTAGAAGTGACATCATGGAGAAATGTTTTTATTGTTCTCTGCCGAGTAGCGGCGTAATACAGTACGTATTAGAGCTCGGAAGACCGTCGGCTTTGCTTTCCCTAAACGGACCGGAGAAGGATCGATATGGCGTTTTTTTCCCAGTTACGACAGAATCTCACCTGGGTATTTTGGATGTGTCTCCTCTGCCGAGCACGCACAAGCGACACAAACGAGATTCAAGAATCGAACAAAAAACGGGACTACATTAGAGGTGCATATCTTTAGAATGGTGAACAAAATTTCTGAACAATTTACCGTTTAGTTTTTGTGACGATCTCGTGAGAAAAGGAATATGACAGAGTGCCGGAGTGGCGCACGTGTCCGTCACACGTAACGTGTACTATCTTTACATGTTCCACACCATTGTCAGTGTGAAGACAAATCGACTGTTCCTCAAGCAAACACCGTGACGCACGGTGCTAATTAGCGGACCCGTCGAACTCGATGATACGGAGTCTCTGGTCACAAACAGACGTTACTGTTCGCTTCCGGAACCGATGGTGTACTTGAGCTTCCGCCGAACCGCCGTCAAAACTACACGTACGATAACAGCAAGCTAATACGACGCCGCAAATAGTACGAAAGTGACTTTTACCACGGCGAAGTTAGTGATCGACGGATTGAAAATAAGCTGGCAATAAAAACTTCGACAATTCACTTTGGATATCGAAGACCCTCGGTTCCAACGTCTTGATTTCTACCGACGACCGTTATCGGCCCCCCGTGATATACGTGTATCGCGGAGGGTTACGGCATGAGCCAAACTATTATGGTTCAACGGGCTGCGTTGCTCGCTTATCGCGGATGCGGACGGGCAGCGCGTACCCCTCCATTGTGCCCTTCCTGGTCGATCGGCGGGGTCCAACGAAGCGCGATATTGTGGCAGCCCCTTTTGTTGGGATACCATCAACCCCGAGCAGAGCGGCGCCCCACCGACGCCCGTCGCTGGCTCTCCCGGTGATGCTTCCCTTGCTCACACCATCGGCCGCATTATGTTACCTCTCGGTGCACCCGCCGGTGCTCGTTCTTCTTCCGGTATCTTGTAACGTGTACGAGTATCTGGGAGATGCGAATCGAGCCTGAGGAAGAAAGGATGTGCCTGCACGCTGCTCTTCATCGACGCCGGGTTTTTCCGAATATCTCGCCCGATGTCTCAAAGGGATCGTAGACACAGAGAAGACAGTTTTGCTGGATGCATAGCTGGATGTCTTGCTCGATATCATCGATCCCGCGAGACATCGAGCAAGATACGCCGCGAGATAGAAAAATCAGGAGAACCGGGCATCAAAGATGGACAGTCTACGCGTATGGGGTATGTTGGGAAAAAATAGTGACTACAAGACACAAAGGTCGTTTGGATGAGTCCGAGGTTTCGAATCGAGTGCTTTCTGATAAAAAATGAAATTCACGATAACTGCTTCGGGCACCTGAGAAAAATCGCGGTCCGAAGAAATTTCGGGGTACCGTTCGACTCCACCGAATTCTACCGAATTGTATTTCGCCCAAAATTAGGAGGTATCCCATTTTGCCGGAATTGGCAGTACATCCAGCGTCCCCATTTAAACCCCAGTCTCTCAGAGTGTTCCAATGCATTTTTGTTGAAAAATGTGTGTTACCCTATTCGGCCCCACGAACCACCGATCTTAGCCCGGTAGCGATGCTCCGACGACATCGATAACGAAATCGAGAACTTGAGATAGAAAAGGCGATGCAGGCGTGAATAGGTAAGCTGGTGGGAGACTTGCCGGCAAAGTGTAAACTCTGAAAAGAAGCGTGTTGCCAAACGTGTTAAAACAATACACGACACACAACACGCATAGAAAGTGTTTTGCATTGTACGTTAGTAGCATTAAATGCACAGCACGCTTCGTAGTGTTATTAAAATAAATGCTTTTGATAACACTCGTAAAGTGTGTTGAGCGAATACGCATAACGCGCAACAGCACACCTTATCTACAAAGCCACACTCCACAAGTTCCGCCTATTATGAAACAAAACACCTCCAGACAATACATTTTTATGTGTTTCCGATTCATAAAGAGCCCCCATGTGCTGCTGGATGGCTCGGAGGATAAAGATGTCTCTGACGTTTCTCGCACAAGTGGTCCGATATCTACAAAGTTAGTACATGAGAATGCAACACCGATTGGTAACACAACGACCACATATTCACGAAACCAAACGGAGTCAGCGAGCTGCGAAACATTGCTTTCCAGTCTCCATCTTCAATACATCAGCCGAATTAAAATCGGAGTATCAATAAAATAATGATTCCAATAATTTAGAAAGGGACCAATTGCAAGAAAGTTCATTAAAAAGATCAACCTTAATATATTTTTTTTTTAATTTGAGACGTGGACTCGTGAGTGACTCAGAGTTTGCAAGTCGATAAAAGTGTAAAAAATGCATACATGTGAAAACATGGTTCCAAATGTGTAGCACCAGCACTTAAAGCGTGTCGTTGGAAAACAACCACGAAGCGTGTAAAAAGTGACTGCACGATGAACACGCCTAAAACGAATTGAAACAACACACCTGTTTTTAGAGTGTATTCCGTTTCCCGAAGCCGTGTGTAAGAAAAAATATGAGCATCACACAAAAGTTGTGTCCCTCTCCGTTCTCTCTTGCTCTTCAACCGAAATCCCTGACAATCGTTTTTTTTTATATCGTTCTCGCGCTTTCTTTCCGGGCTACTAAATAAAGTCGATAACGCTGAACAGTTTTGCCACTGGACGCCACTAAATAAAGTCGATAAGGTTGGACAGGTTCGCCACCGGAGTGTGGCGGTCACCGTCGCTCGACTCTCCACTCGCATTGTACTCGCCGGCTTTCTTTCCTCTCTCTTCGCAACACCAACAGAAAAACACTAATCCTCTCTCGACTCTACTACAAACACCACCCTCTATGCTTTCCTTCACTGTGACTCTGTTTCTTTATCTTATACCGGCTTGTATCGCTCGAAGTATCTTTGTCCGGTGAACCAGCAGCACGCTATTCTCGGACAATGCGAACGGTCCTCGATTCGTATACGCTTTATCTACATTCGAGGATAACTACCGGGAGTGTATCGTTCACGGATAATCCGGAGATTCAATCTTACGGGGAAACAACGAAACTCGCTTTGTTTACTCTATCGGATTTAAAGCATAGCGACTCTTTCGGAGAATTCAGTTCTGGAGATAAGACTGGATTTAAGAATCCGCAGGTATTTTCCTCGAGAAATATTCTTTACCTTGGATGCTTGCGTTGGAAGAATGATCCGTTGAACGGATGACGAATTATCAATCGATAATAAATAAGGTGCAAAGTTATTTGCACATGGAATCTTCATTTATCACAATTTTGCTCATAGCTTTCTCTATGAGTTCCTTGATCGATTTTCGCTTCCTCATAGAAGAAGTTATGCGCAAAATCGTAATAAATGTTTTGAGGCTATTACTTGTGTATTGTTCACAACCGATGACGCATCTCGACATTATTTTACTCCTAGAACGACATTTGATGCATAAGCTCGAATTGGACAACAAATATATATTTTTTGGAAAACTCGAAAATTTCCAAATTTTATAAAATTTGAACGTTTAGATACACTTTCGTCAAATCTAATACCAATCATTGTACGGTCGATTCCCGAGTAAAATTTAAGTCAATATATTCATGTTTACTCAAATTACACCGTTTTGAGTAATTTTTCTGATAAACTCAAAATCTCATAAAATGTGACCGCTTGGACGGATTTTCACCAAATTCGATACGAAAGTCGATCAAAATATTATATTTGTCCCACGCGCACGCACACCGAGTAGAACATTTTTCCGGCTGCCATATATTTCATCAGGGCCACATTAGGCATGAATCCGGCGGCCTCTATTCAGGCTTGCTGGATTATTACCTGACATGCACCAGTTCTGGTACCAATATGGCAAGCGACATCAGATTTGCTGGATTTACACGTGAACTGGGATATTGCCGGCTGCAGTAAAGCACACCGGATGTGTTATCTTGGATATCGCCGGATCCGGCCGTAAACCAAAATGTAGAATCGCACATTTTAACTGGTCTCTCTGATGTAAAATAGTCTACAAAATAATTTCTTACACATTATTTATAATAAAGATAACCGACAAATCCAACAAGGAAATATAAGCAGAAATATGGCTGGTGCTAATTTGAAAAAAAAACTATTCTGATTCTAGCTTTGGTTAAAATTACAGCATCTATTAGTCCAAGGGCTGATAGAAAGCAATCAATTTTGAAGAGTACTCCGATAGTTACCGAAACGTAAATTGTATCATTTCTTGTCACTCAACATCAGCAAAAAAGAATTTATGTATTTATTCATTACTCACGGCCCGGGCCCAATTATAGGACGAAAGTTACCTTACTGGCAATAAATAATTATAACGTCAAAACGCCGTTACAATATCGTAGCGAGGAAAGGGAAAATGTTTATTCATTGACCCAACTTTTCAACATATTTTAATAAAAATCTGCGAACAAAATAATTGACTGTCAGAAATCGGCAACTGATTCGAAAAAGTACAATAAGTACAATACCTCACAAACATAAAAACAGATATTCAATAATTGAATGTTATGTATCGTTCGACTCCGTCCGGTCATCCGAATGAATATAGAAGATCTGCATAATCGGGAGACGTCTCCCGACTGTAGCGAAAACGATGAATAAATTAACATCGTTAATTACAATAGTTATTGTTATTTAATTAATCATTTCATCATAATGATTAATATCATTCTGACATCATCAGAATAAATTAATATAATGAATTGTAATAATCATTGTTATATATGAATTGTATAATTCATTATTTCAGTCTTTTTTAAGTTTATGAATCAGTTTGTTTGTTTATCGTTGGTTTTTTTTTAATAATATTTTTTGTAGTAAGGACTAATTCTTTTTGCCATCGGGAGTTTTCCAAAATGTTTAATTTTTTTATACGAGAACATAACTTCCTCTACGGGGAACCAAAGAAGTTTTGCGTCTTGGTAATTGTTAAACAACAATAAATACTGTTTAAAAAAACATATTGTAAGAAACCTTAGACCGTGGATAACATAAAATCGTATATTGGTTGACAAAATATATTATCGGATACAAGTTCGAACATTGAGACGAGATGTGCACGCTTTGGAGACTCTTCGTAGAATGCCTCGCTAGCTCGGCGACGCGAGGCGTCTCCTCCTAGTACTTGAAATTGGTGGGTCCTCCTTGTGAGGCCCACAAAAGGTCTTCTATGTCGATCTCACAAACGAAGGGGTCGATGAGGCGTCCATAGGCCGTCTGCTGGCTCTGCAGCAGGCGCCGGAGAGACGAGTTGCTTTCAATATTAGATCAGGTAAAAGAGCATTGATTTCACAGAGGAGTCGCGATAATAAGAGTCGGATTTGTTCAGTCGAATACACATCTTGTATTTTACACGATGCAACGTTCGCGTGGTGTAAAAATGACGGTGAAGTCGTGAATAAAAGAAAAATAATGTTAGCAACCGACGAATATAATAATCATCGTAGCGACTCATTAAATATTGAGCAACCAGTCTTTTCGTTACTGTTTGAGCCAATATTCCGTAATAAGTCAATGACGATTTCTTAGCAAGACTCCTTCGTTTGCTTTCCTCATATTTTACTCGCAGTCGTGTACATTTGGTACAAAAAAATGTATGAATGAAATGTTTTATCGATACCCTTTTCGTAAAACTTTAGCGTCGAACTATTTTTTGCGAAAAAATTATAGTATTGTGTAGAATCAAATCGATTTGTTTAAACTTTTTCTTTTATGCGTAACTAGTCGGTTATAGTGACGTGCGAGCTTCGTGCGTTTGCAAAGCTTTCGTAAAATAGTTTTCTTTTATCGCCGAATCGTGTCTTGACATTTTTTTGGTTATCATTTGTTTTCATAATAATAGGAGTAAACAAAAAACTCAGTGTCACGTAACATACCCAAATAATATTTACATTGTGTATACAGTATACAACCTATACATAGGTTACAAAATGTAGTGTCACAGACACCTCTCACACTCCCTTACAGACACTGTGTTAGTGTCTGTGTTGATGTGGGTGTGGGTGGGTAGTGTACTTTATTATTACGTAGATTGCATTACAATATTTTTCATTTAAAAAAAAAATCTCATAAATGGAAGGAACTGAACGGAACGGACGAATTCCGGTAATCGAGTCACTTCGGGACTGTAGTTATGCCGCGCATAGACATTCCGATTTGATACATACCATGACCTAACCGGTACGTTGACCTACTGGTTGGCATGCTTGCCTCTGACCCGGAGCATCGTCAGGTCGAGGGTTCGATTTCCCGGTGCCATCGTTTCGTCGAGAAATAAAAGTATGGCGGTACATAGCGCCAGACACATACTTGGGGCACACGCCTACTCGTACGTGTGTGCTACAACTATATAGCTGTAGTCCATGTTTTCACTCAAGACCGAACGACGGATTTTTTTTTGTGTTACACTTTTTCCCGACCCACTCAGCGTAACCAAAGCGTAGCTCTTTGTCAGGGTAAACTACAGCTCTTAATACTCACCATGCCTCTAGCGAAAGTTACTAGGATGCAAACCACGAGACTTTTCAATAAGCGAGAACCGCAACCTTGCGGTCAAGTTTATTTACACCATATTGTTTGGCTTTTTCTGTACGTTATTGCAGCCAGTAAGACATATTCTAACAACTTATGACGATAAACGTTATTATTTTTAAAAAAATAGTCCATGTCTACATTTTCGGCGAAACTCGACGTAGCTTCGGTCCCGTGAAGCGAATCTGAGACTGACTGCATGGGCGTAGGTTTTCCGCAGTTTCCCTATGCGTTTAGTCGTAAGAATAAGGCAAACGCGATGCAGGGAGGAAATCGGCTGTAGCCGCAAAAAAATGGGAGGGCTGGTTCGGTGCGTAAGGACAAACAACACAAATGGAGAAAAAAAAATTTGTGAGGACTATTAATCAAGCATCAATCGAGCCGATCCGCTGTTAGGCAGTAGCTTTGAGAAGCGAGGGATAATGCGGATACTTACCATGAGTTATTCCGCAACTTCAACCGTTTCGGGACTTCATTAATTTCGGGACTTCAACCACTTCAGCACCAACTGGGGGAGGGGGGCTTTACCGAAGGGGGGGAGGGGGGGGGGGGCGGGTCGTCAGACAAGTACCCAGTTTTCCAAAATATATATAAGATACGTTGAAAATACTCACCGGAGAAGAGCTCGAGATATTCTTCGACCCCGTAAGTTCCGGTGTAGCGATAGGACGGATCCCTGAGGGACTCCTCCCCGTGTACCTTGACTCGCTTTATCATGAAGCTGATGTTGTCGGGCTGACCGTCTTGGTTAAAATCTGCAGAGTAATTGGAATATTAATAGTCAGCCAAAGTAAGCCCTGCGGACTGTGCGCTATCGCGCGTGTTCGTACACCATTAATAATCTCCAGCCCTCTCGGCACTTCGGGCCCAGAAGCATTCGCGCGAACGAGCAAGATGATCGAAATATTTTCTGAATATTTATCAAACCGTATCGCGCGGATCTTTTTTCTATCCTTCTCGTTCATTAATTATTACACGGTGATGAAAGCGTAGCCGGACCAACGAGAAAAATCGTTGAAGTCTGCTTCCTTCGATTTCGAAGGCGGCCATTTTTTTTTTTTACAACGAGCATATATCAACGTTTTCTGGGGAAAGAATCAATTTGTATTGCATATGCTTCACAGCTATATGAAATATGGAAATGTATTTGTTCGAACCTAACGGGGGACAATTGAGCTCGGATTCATCGGATGCTCTTTCGCGTGACGTGAACCACTCAGTCCGCTCGTCAGTCTGATGTTCGCGTCTCGCGGATAGATATAACTATAGTCAGCATAGAAGTGGGATTGGAAATTGGAAAAACGGGGTTACCGCACGCGAGTAGCTAAAGTGCTTTGGGGGGGCGGGGGGGAGGGGGGGGGGATTGACAGACGAATAGCGGTAAGGTATGTAAGTCCTCCCTGGCTCGCCTTTGTCATTGGCGACGCGGATGAATGGCCATTGTGAACGACGGGTGCCCGAACCCTTTCCAAGGACTTTCTTGTGCCGATCTCGTTCGCTAGCGACCCTTGTCGAACGCCGGATTACCAATTTTCAGGCAAATTTGTCAGACTCAAAGTTCCATGGGAGTCCGAGAAATTTTACCCCCAGTTCGTCAATCACCAACTATTGTCAAGACTCAATGGTACCCGATTTTTCACTTTACATTTTCAATAATTCGTTACATTTATCCGCATTGTTTTATACAACAACAAAAAGGGACCATCTTGCGTTTCGGCCGAACTTTCGAGAGTGCTGATAAAATACCTATTTCGATTAACTATCAAAGCGTAAAAGGTTTCACGTGTTCGTGACAGCTTCATCTGCATGTTTCGGTCCACCGAAATTAAGAACATCCGATTTCTCAATTAAAAACGTATTGGCATCACCGTTGCGCGCACACTGAAAAGTTTCATTAGTGATTCAGGGAACTGGGTCGATTACCTTGTGCGACCGGTGTATTAATCACTGTATGAAAACAAGGTGGAGAAAAAAAAATCTATTCAATGAAACACGATAATTGTGCCGGATTCCATGCAAATTTAGGGGGTATAATAAGAGCTTTAATTGAGAAGTGTAAATTTAACCGACGGATTAAGTATTCGCCGGACGAAAGTGGAGAAGGGACGAGCGGCAACGAACGTAGGCGATGGAGTGAGAGCTGAAAGTGGACTATCCTGTTAGCCTCGATTTCCAAGCTCGAAATGTTTTTCGCTTCGACTCTTCTCGTTCTCGTTTATTAATTTTATTTTCATTCATCCGCTTGGCCGGCTCGTAATCACGGCACTCTAAAATCTTCGCACTTTATAAATAATAAACAGATGTCCGGAGTTTATCTCAACGACTCGACCACCGAGTCTACTCGCCGCGAAAGGGAGCGAGTGTCTCTGCAATGACTTTTCTTGCGCTTCTTATTTCCTTAACTTTTTGCTTGTCGCATGCAGTTATCGTGGCAAAGGCGGCGCTTTGGAAATTTAACGGTGGTTAATGATAAACGAAAAGCTTCGTTCACGCTGAATGTTGCATTAGGATTAGAGGGAAAAGCGGATTTAAACTGGCGCATTAGCTGAGTACTTCGCGGAGATTGCGTTAGACGATGAACAGTGGCTGCGAGTCTGACAAGAGCATGTGGGCGTGGAGTTGTGTTTTAATGCTTGTATAATTCACACGGCGCTTCTCGGAAGCTCTCACCGTTAACACGGGCTAAAATCTCGTCCAGCGTCTCGCGACATGCATGTCTAGAGGCTTCAAGATAGGTTTAGACCCCCCCCCCCCCCCCAAATACAAGACCATGCTCTAGTGTTTTAAGGACGCTAAAATTTCTTGCTCGAAACAGTTCACGAGCAAAATGTACCAAAGTGCGAATTGATGTTAAAAGGACGGCCAGAACGGAAAGCTCGGGCAAAACAGATTATTTTTACCATTTATTTGACGTTAATTTTTTTATGTCAAAAAATATTAGCATCTCACAAACTTCACAAATAAAAACTCCACGTGTTAGACGGAAACTATTTTGTAGAAAAAAAAAAAGAAGAAAAAAATCATCTCACATAGAATTTGCGAAATATCTGTACACACGCAGTTAAGCATCATTATTCTTCGGAAGTTTCCTTCCTCCAAAGAACATTGATTTTTTTTTCAAACAGAATATACTTGGAGCTTTCTTCTACCTGAGCCCCATTTCGCCATTCTCGTTTGTATGCAAACACCGTGTACGTAGTTTGGAATTGCTGTGCGTGTGTGTGTGTGTGTGTGTGTGTGTATAAACATGATATAAACCACGATAATTGTAACTTCAAGGGTTCGGGGCATCCCGGGGCATGCTGGTAATTGAAATTCCGAACGAACTGTAACTCCATATTACCCGTTAATTACACACAGCCGGTGGTTGGTTATACTGTATGGAATCTCAGCATCGTCTATTACTCTGCAGCCATTGGTGTGTGTGTGTGTGTGTGTGTGGAAGAGAGATAAGAGGACAAGGACTTCACGATTCGAGGATTGTCCAGAGATAAGGTTTGCCGCCTTGTAGCAGCTACTAGCAGTTTGTACAGAGGAGATGCCCGATGCCCCGGCGCGGTACCTCTTGCACGCAGGCAAATTCGTTTGAAAGCGGATGCTTCGGGGGCGGCCCTGCAAGTTAAACTTCAACCTTGCGCCCCCTATCCGCGGCTGACTGTGGTACGGCTGTTCCACGCGAAGAGATAGAGAAATTCTAAATTATACAGTCTGGCTTGTGTCTTCGTCCCTCTTCCTCCCTCTCGTACACGGATCGTGCCTGTTCTACGATCACGCGATGTTTAACACCACCGGGCAAAACACTCGTGGGACACAGATTGCCATGTCCTATACCGTTTCCAGAGCGAAACTCCACAGTCGATGGCACCCGTACAGCGAATGGCACGTCGAATTAATTGCACTAGCATTCGAAATGAGACGAACGCGCGAATACAATTAATTGAGCGGGTCGCGGTGTATTCTGTACCCGCGTTTGCTTTATTATTCGTTCGGTTACTTTGAAAATGGGAAAATGATAGCGTATTGTTTTTCCGCTAGTTTGAAGATCGAGGGAACTGGGAGGTTGGTCCGACTGAAAATTCAGTGACATTAGATGATTTATGACGGGGCTATCGCGACGTGAAAATTGTTGTCCGTATGGCAAGTATGCATGACAACGTTAATAAAAAGGAAAATATATTCAGAATGCTAATATTATTGTTAATAACGTTGTTATAATTGATTCTACCATACATGTACTTTTTTATTCTGCACATGATTCCGTGAGAACGACCGAAAATTTATTTATTGTTCATTGGAGAATTATTGTTACCAGTGCCTATAAAGTTATGCCAGTGTCTATAAAAAGAACAAAAAATACATATACTCTGACGCGAAAACCCGCGTCACAACGCGGGTTTTCGCGTTATATATATACTAGGGGGCTCGGGACTCGCGCGCTCGCACCCCTTTACTATGGACTTAAGCTCTTATTATTCTAAGCGTTTTAAACCCCCCTTGGACCCACCACCCCATCACCAACCCCCTCGACCGCCCATCTCCCCCCCCCCCCCCCCCTCCCTCGTTTCTTGACACGACAGCCGCGGCAACGGCGCCGGCGAAATCTTTTTATATTATATAAAAATATGTCTTTTTATATTATATAAAAATATATCTTTTTATATTATATAAAAATGTATCTTTTTATATTATATAAAAATGTATTTTTTTATATTATATAAAAATGTATCTTTTTATATTATATTTCGTGTTATTTATTGTTACAAAAAAAAATAAATCGATTTTATTACGATGCTCAGGTTCCGTTCGGACAATGTCATACCCTCTATCTTCAGTCCTAATTTCATGATATCGTGTACAGACCATCGAAAAATGTAGTTTTGAGGAAATCACGATCAAACTCTGCGCTAACATGCCCCGGGCCTGCACCTCTCCGCATGTTCCGCTCTCCCGTTCGTGAATATTTTCAACGTGTTATTTTATACATATCTGTACCTCCAAATTTCTCTTCGGTTTTTTCAATATTTCAAATCTCGCTGGTCTCGGTAAATGAGCACATTTCGAAGGCGGATAATTTTAATGGATTGATCGGGATATATTCGGGCTGTGTGGGCTATATTCAAGAGTCATTGGCCTCTACCAAGAAAAATTGATGTCAACTTTTTGGCAACCTTTGTTTCATGTGTCGCACCTCTGAAACAACAGTGTAACATCTCTTATGGGATTACGATACAAATTATTACACTGTTGTTCTAGGCGTGCTATGTATTTTCATACCAGCTATTACTATGCAGATAGTAAAATTTGCCATACGTATCGACCATTTTTCACGACTCATATGTACGACGTAATATTTAAATAAGAATAGTCAATATCCAAAAAATTTTGAAAATAAAGATAGCTAAAAATCTTATTAATTATTTTTCTCTGCGTTCTGCCACTTCGGAATGGAATGATACGATCGATGAACAGCGAGTGCAGCACTTTTGTTAGCTTCTTTCGTCAGGCGACGCGAATCTCCTTTCAGCACGGCAGTAGCGCAAAGTACATGGAGACAGTAACATCCGAGCTCTGAAAAAATGTCGTGTGGAATTCGCTGAATAGCAATGGGACAGAAGATAAATAAAACTGTAACGTGACTCACGCATTTGAGCGCTCTGCAGTGGTAATTTAAAAAACACATACCTGCCTTAAAAAGCCCACGAATCTACACACACACGATCTCTGTGAAAACAATGTTGGTACGTGATATCTCGGAATAATTGAGTCTACGGTGAACATGGGTCAAGTATATATCTCACGGACAGTCAGATAATAGATAAGAAACACGCGAGACATTTTACGAAGTTTGCGGGTCCTCTTACAGTGCCGTACGGATCGAACGTCAAGTAGATAAAGTCTTTCGTAGTCAGACAATAGTTAAATGTCACGTGAAATTTACCATTCGAGGTTTCGCTCGTGAAGCTCGACAATCATGCTCTTTCTAAGCATCGTCGCTACCCCCATTTACCTAATGCCTGAGAGACACGTGTCTCGTGAAAATCGTCAAAAATTTATCGGACCGAATTCGGAATGAAGGATATACCTCTATCTTTTTCTCTTATATATATAAGAGCATGCCTTGCAAACGTTTGTGTTTGTCCTTTCACACATTCACTCACAAACGCTCTTACGAACGGACAAACATGGACACTCACAGACACTCATGGCCTCATGAACATGCTCACGGATACTCTCATAGCACTGACAGACACTTACTGCCACTTACAGACGTTCCCAGACTCTCGTCCGAACACTTACCGACACTCACCGATACAATCATCCGTATTCACGTAGACGCTTACGGATACTCTCATAGGTATTTACACAGATACTCACAGATCTCCTTATAGATCAATAAGAAAAAACGTTGACTTTGACAAAACTTGATTTTTAAATATTCTAGAAAAATCAACGCTTTTTGACTCGCATTTACAGAAAAATCATAAAATTAATTTACGGAATAATCATCGTATAATAAAAATTTCTTTTTTTAGTTCTGGTGCAGGCTCTCACACAAGTTCACGTTTAACATTTTCATCGCGAGAGCCACGTAAGCCTGCTAGCAAAATATAAATGGAATATATACGTTGTCTTCAAGGGGACATTTACCAGGGATAATATATATGGGAAAAAAGCTTCGGATTTTTAAAAGTATAATTCGACCGCTCACCGGTGTAACGATATATCGAGTTGACACGTTGAACGTGACGGGTCATCACCTCGATGCAAGCCTCCTCGGATTTGTAGTGATCGAAGAATGTGTGATCGGCTTGGAGATACAGCATGCACGTTGTTTTCTTCGGATCCACGGACGTACGCTTTCTCAAGACTCTCGAGTATCTTTCCCTGTAGAGTCTACAATACACGATTTCATTAGTGTTACAGTATCTGGAACATATTATCGATTTTATTGAGGCACACGGTAAAAATATGTATATTTATTCTGTAAGATAGTTAGTTACATAATTTTTTATAAATTTAATTTCTCCATAAAAATGATTTAAAAAAGTATCTCCGAACGCGAGAGAACTCAGAGTAAATATTTAAAATAGTACATTACTCCACGAGTTATAAGAAGTGTTTCGCAGGAGCGTTGCACGAAATTTTTCATCACAAGGTCCGAAAACGGCGGTTTTACGCACGCGAAGCGGGCGGAAAAGTGGCCATTTCCGCACCGAGTGATGAAAACATAATTTGTAGGTTGTCTTTTCAGGCTCAGATTAATGAATCTCATAGCCTACTACAACCGGTGACCTCAAGTTCATCTTATAAATATACCATAAATGATATAGGGTAGATGTGGGAAAAACGGGCAAGGGGGCACAACGGGCACCGTCTGAACTTTCTCTAAATGACTGGTTTTATTTTTCGGATGTTCCATAAATAAGAAAGGTGCGTACAATAAGCCAAATTATTCATTTTCAAAAAATCTATCAAATCGGAATTTTTTAGAGCATTGGTCAAATTTTTCGAAAATTCCTTGAGCAAATTAATTTTTTCGAAAAAAAGGTTAAGCAAATACATTTATTCCGATTTTTGATCTAATCCATTTTTCACTTGCCTTCTGTTATAATGCTAATAAAATGCCATCAGGGTGATAATGATTACAAATAAGTCGATCAGATAGAATCATATTATTATAAACTATTTTTTCCGCTTTTCGTTTATATTTCCATTTTTTTGTATTATTATTAGTAAGAAAATGTGTGAGTCCAATTGTTACTCTGAAGGTTATGAATAAATATCGCGTGTATGTGTATTTTGTGTTCCAGTCGTATCTTCATGAGAACTCGTGTTGTGAAAAATCACGAGAGCTCGTCGTTTCGCTTGTCAGAAGGGCTCCTGTAAACTTGTATCTTGACGGGAGCCAATCGTACGAGAACTCACTATAGCTCGGCGTTTCGATGCTCAGACGGGTCCCCGTCAACTCATACCGTCACGGGGACCCGTTTTTCCAGAACTCACGAAAGCTGTCTTATTTTGGCAGTATTTACGATCTGCGATCCACAACAGTTATACACAGAGAAACTCAGCTATCGCTTCGCTGAATCACCCGACTCGCACGCCGGCTTTACTGTGCATAACGCACCACGGCGAAATTCGCCTTTACCTTGGGTATGATGTATTTTCGTTCGGTTTTTCGTCCCATCTGTTCTGTGATTTCTCTATCGACTAATTTGACTATACCTCGTCCATGACAGCAGAACGTTTGGTTTTTTATCTCGTCTTTTCTAAGATTACTCTATCGCCAAATTCGTCTACACATCGTGCATGCTTTTCTGAGGTTAGTACTATACGAAATTGGGAGGGGGGGTCGGCCTAAGGTGTTTACCGGACCTATTGGCCACCGCTATCACATGAATTCACACAGTTTGTCACCCTGTCTTCTCTGAGATAACTCTACCGACAAATTCACCCACACGCCGTGCATGACATCACACCCGGAAAAAAAAATTATTTGACGGCCACCGTTTATTTGGTTTGAGTAAAATATTTACTTGATTGCAATAAATATTTATTTCATTTAAGTAACTATTTACTTAATTAAAATAAATATTTATTTAAATCAAATTTAAATCAAATAAATATTTATTCAAATCAAATAAATATTTATTTAAATCAAATAAATATTTATTTAAATCAAATAAATATTTATTTAAATCAAATAAATATTTATTTAAATCAAATAAATATTTATTTCAATCAAATAAATATTTATTTAAATCAAATAAATATTTATTTAAATCAAATAAATATTTTACATGAGGAGGGTCGAGCGCGAGACTCGGAGGGGATAAGCGGAGGGGGCGCGCAAGGTGCGAGGCAGGTCGTGTGCAAGTGAGAGGTCCGCCAGGTGGCCGCTCACTCGCACGTGCCAAGCGTGCCGAGATAAAGCTGTAAAGTTCCATGTAATTGCTTATTGTTAACTAACGGTGAAGAACAAGTGTCTACATTTTTATACAGAGCTACCTGACAACATTCTTTACAGTTTTCAATAATTTGTTTCTAACGTTTCCGCATGAACTACCCTAGAAACATTAAAATTCATCGCTTATTTTCCATCTGCGATAAGAATCAATGGTAAATAGTTCAAATTAAAAAAAAAAAAATCTCGATAACAATGAAGACGAACGCATCCAAACTTCGCAGTTACACTTAGACCGTTCATATCAATGCGTAAAAAAAATCAGCATAATTTTCTTGATGACGTCGTAACGCTCGACCCTCCTTAAACCAAATAAACGGCGGCCGTCAAATGCAATTTTTTTCTGGGTGCAGAACGTTCGATTTTTTCGTCCCATATTTTCTCAGATTACTTTACTGACTAATTCGTTTATACCTCATGCGTGATGTCCGACCGTTCGGCTTTTCATCCCATCGTTTCTGTGATTAGTCTACTGACAAATTCGCGTATACGTCGTGCATGACGTTCGACCATTCGATCTTCGATCTCATATGTTTCGAGCTTGCTCTACAGACAAATTCGTCTATACCTCGTGCGTGACGTCAGATCGTTCAGTTTTCCAGCCCATCTTTTCTGTGATTACTCTACAGACATATTCGCCTATACCTCGTGCGTGACGTCAGACCGTTTGGTTTTTTGTCCCATATTTTATGAGATTACTACCGTGTAAAATTTTGGAGGGGGGAGTGCGAGCTAAGATGTTTACAGATCAAAAAGACGTCGGCGTATCATGAGGAATCAATTAAGACAGAATGATAATTTTTTAACTTTGTGCCCGTTTTGCCCCATCTCCCCTATGAATACAAAAAAATATAGAAACTTTTTCAGGAAAAATTGACCTCGTCGAATACTGTACTGTACTGTACCGTGTAAAACAAGTGAATACGTCCGAGTTATTATTGCCGTACTATATCTCGTACCAATGGAAATCATGACGGAGTCCAACCGAATGAATTGGTCAGTTTATTGAGCAAACGTTAAAGTGGCGAATGAATGGTCCATCGGAAAATACTTTATCCGAGTAAATAGAGAAGTAATCACGAGCGTTACATGTATATATATATATATATAGCAACGAGAGTTCGGATGGAAATCTCTCGCAGTACTTTTCTCAGTCGGTCTCTCGACTGTTTTCCATGCACTCGTGGAATATTCTTCTGGATTACTGGCTCTTCACTATTTCGGAATCGCTTTTCTGTGTGCTTACTTTGCGAGCTTCGGATCCCCGAATATGGTATAACTGTACTATATATACATAGCGTACGTACTAACCGACCCCCGTTTTTCGCGGGTTCGAGAAACGGCAAGAAAGTGAACAACATAGTGCAAACAGAAAACAATGGAAGAGATACGATAGTATAATCGTCGGGTACTCACTTATCGAGAAGTTCGAGGTTGTGAGTGCTCGCGCTCGGATCCTTCTTCCTGGCGTCTTTGGGATAGAAACCTGGTTTCGGCGGTTTTCTACCGTCTTTCGGATTCTGATGCGGCGAACTGGTCACGTTTATCCAATAATACCCTTGCGTCTCGTTCGATCTGGAAAATTAAATTTTCCTCTTTTTTCAACTCTATCGTGAACGAAAAAAAATTCGAACGTTTCCACAGTTACTACATTCGTAATAAATCTGCGTGGATATCTAAATTACGAGCAGGTCCCATACGTTACTATGCAATATAATGTGACCCTGAAGATACCTGCATGAGATCAAATTTCATCAAGTTATAAAAGCTGCATTTTGCATCGCACAAACTTTGCACGGGGAAGTTCGCTTGAAGAATAAAATTCGGCAAGTGAACAATATTTTTTTGTTTCCTAAAGCCGTGGATTGATAGAGACTTGCCAAAGATGAAATTTAATGTCGTGCAGGTATCTTCAGGCTCATAATATAATAGAACAATAAAATTTTAGTATGCAATTGGTATTTTTCACTTTGTAAATACATTCGATCGTCTCAGCAATTATACAATCGTTTTACCGAATATTTGGATAATTATATAATATGATCTAAGAAATTATCGAGTAAAATACTTTCGTCGAAATATTACGATTACAGTTATTTAAAATTAAAATGATGTAACTGAAACACGGATTTCAACAGAGCTTCGCTCGCACCAAGATTGAGGATGAGCACGACTACTTACTTTCTTGTTTATTATCTTAAGGAGGCTCGTTCGTGCGTATTTCGTTTTCATCGCAAGCTCAAACGGCCACGGTTCCCAAGTGTTCGCTCGGTGAACGCGATTGGTGAGTTCCGTATGACTCCACTAATTGGCATACGGGATTTTTCTGACTCGATGTAATGTGTGCTCCCGTCTCGTTACATATATGTATATATATATATACAATATACATAGTATATACGTGCGTGTGGACATCGATGAATACACATTGTACAACGCACCTACCTCCGTCGGTCCTTATTCCCTTTTAATTATACCGACCGCGCGATCTCTAATTAAGCGGTCTCTAATTGCGATCCCGCTACGATCGAACCCCTATTCCTCTCGTGAACGAACAGGAAGGCGAACAATCGAGCAGCCGCCGTTCGTGAGAGAGAGCGTCAGCGAGAGGCACACATATATATATATATATATATATATATACACTATGTAAATAGTGTAGACGACTCAAAGTTCGCTGTTGCCCAGATATACATATGTATCGGCTGCGGAGACTTAGTGTACGATGGGCACCAACCGAACATAACTTCGGTGCCTCGATCGACATGCTTATACGCGCCCATGAGGAAGTAAATAGAGAAATTATCCGCCTCGGCAAACTTTGCCGTACGTCAAAGTGCCTCAAATGAATAAGATACACTGGTTAATCAAATAATTGGATTCGATTGTTTTTCTACTGATTCAGTAAGGTGAACAAACATCGAATAAAAGCGACGATCGAGAGAAGATAATTGAGTATCTGTGTCTACAGCAGCGACGAAATAAAGGGTAACGTACAGGTGACCGAATGCAAATCCAAATTTCATCACCAAGACAACTCATGGGAAATAAAGGGTGATAGATTTTGGCCAAGTTCAACGACAAAGATCCTTCGTCGATATATTAATTTTGTTTACACTTTTAAGATGGTAGCTCCAAATGTGCGCAAAGTAGAGAAGCCACGCAGTTTTTTTTAAGAATTCAAAATCTCTTAAAATCCCAAATCGGACATCAATTTTTGTGAAAATTATTCCGAACAAAGGAAAGTGACCACATTACCTGTGTATCAGATTTCAACTACCTGGCTCTAACCGTGAGTGACAGCGATTCAAAAGCCTCAGAATCATTCGCATACACGAATACACGTGCACACATCGTCACGGTAGGTGAAAATCACATTTCTCGACGTTTTAGACTATTTTAAGTATCGTAACACAAAAATCTCGATTTTAAAGTAATTTTTTGAACGAAAACATGGGTTTCTTTATAGGGAAGCAGAGTAGTTCGACGTCAATCAGGTTTCACATCAACTTGGCTACAAATATGCATACGCGCTTGACATTCGACGTGCAAACTTACCCGTGACCAGCGAAGTCGTGACTTGCGTAATTTTTCTTGTGTAGCATCTCGATGTCGCATGGTTGTTGATTTCGCAACGGTGTGGCAACGTCGTTGGAGCGATAGGCGATCGTGTGTTGAGAGTCGAGGCTGTTGTCGTGTTGTGTACCACAGTCAGCCCCGGTGTTTCGACCCTCCGGAGGAACATACCTCCTCGTCGGTTCAATGTAAATTTCATCCCCCGACGCGGTGATCACCGTGCCGTCGAACAGGCCATCCGCCGTCACGATACCGTGTACCAACGAGTTCTCCTCGTCTGTAATAGAAACGCGCTGCATCAAATCGATACTCGAACGAGCGAACCCAGCATTATCGGTCTAGCTCTCTCTCTCTCTCTTTCTCTACATTCATGTTTATGCCTCTCTCTCTCTCTCTCTCTCTCTCTCTCCGTCTCTCTCGCATTTCCACTCAAACCGTTCTGCTTTGGCAATCGTTAAATATTTGCACCGTGCCAATTCTGACTATCGTCGAACCCCCCCACCCCCTCCCTCCCTCCCTCCCTCCCTCCCGGTACTCTCGAACATACACGCAGTATAACGAGAACGACAGACAGACATGGAGAATAGAGAAGAGAATAACCTGGTGCAAAATATACATTAAACCCAAATTGCATGCTTGAATAATGATAAGTTATACGATATTTTAATATTGAAAATTAATATGAAATTTAATGATTACAATATTTATACCCAGCTTTGCGGTTAGAATGTAAATCAGTTATCCAATAATGCTGCTTACGGAACAGTAGGGAGCCCCTATAATTTATGGGAGGGAATCGAAATAATTATTTGCCGGATAAAATAATGTTTCGGCAAAATTTATGAGACGTAATTGATATCATTATTTGCTCGTAAAAATTATGACTTTTCCAAATATCCGTTCATTTTTCTTTTCGCCAATGTAACGAGACGATTATGTACAAATTTTGAAGTTTACATATGACTTTTATTTTCATGGTCGAACGATTGTATGTACCCAGAGCAACTGTGAAGCTGAATTCACGGAAATTAAATTAAGTGAAACGAGTCAAGCTCCGGCCGGACGGTATGATCACAGGGGTAATTTTGTTCCCTCATACAGGAAGCTTTGTTTTTATGAAATTTGTTTTTTTGAGATTTTAATGTATAATATGTTCAGAATGTTCCAAAAATTCGAAAAATTACATTTAGAAAAACTGTTTGGTTGGATGTGCGTGTGAGCCAGGCCTCCAAAATTCCAAACTCTATAACTGAAGACCGGCTGTATCGTGCTAAAATTTGGCATACAACTATAGAGCAGATCAACGCCCATGTTTGTTACAAGTTACGCAATCATTAAAACACACGTTCGGATTTTACAAGATTGTGCAGTTTGAGCAAAAAGTGTATTCGTGCTCTAGATTTCGCAAACGTTGAGTTATCGGGATGAAACTTTCTACAAAAGTAGACTGACATCAACCACTTTTAGCTATTGAATTTGGAAATGAGCTATCGAGGGGTCTAGATTTTATACCCAAATGGACGATAATCGATCGATAATTCCTACTGAATTTTGTAATAATCGATCCAACCGTTTGAATTTAATCAGATTTTCGTTGTTTTTAATTTTGTGAAATATGAGTACTTCACTCCGAACACATATTTTTATGTCGAATCTTCAGTTAAAAGGAAAATAAGTCGTACTTTTGCGAAACATTGACCAATGAAAGAATTTGATGGAACATTTATAGCCAATATTGCGAAAATTAGCGACGTTTGGCATTTCTTTCTTATAATCGACGAATCGTCGCAATGGTTGAAAATTGCGGAATCTAAATGCGATTATCTTCTCTTACTGAGAAAGATTCCGCTGTGAGGAAGCCAAACTATCGCAAAAATGGCTCTTTCGTAGAAGCGTTGTAACGCGGTATTTTTTGGACGCAGCTTTTTTTCCTCAAAGAGGAAACCTTGTTTTGGTGAAAAAAGTATCGACATTTTTATGAAAATGTGTTCAGAACATCGAACAATGAAATTTATTCCAAAACATCGAAAAATCACATTAAAAAAAAATTTCAGGATGTGTGTGCATGCATGCGTCTGTAAATCAGACGCAAAACATTCAGACCGATATAACTCGAGGATGTCTCGACCGATCAAGGTTAAATTTCACACACAGCATATGTAGTTAATAGTTAATGTTTCTTCATAATTTCGTTAACAAATTTTCAGTTGTTTTTTTGTCCGCGATTTTTATTGTCTTCCAAAGTGTCTGTGCGCACTCTAAATCTTACAATTTTTTTTAGCTATCGGGACAAAACGTTGTACACAGATGGAGTATAAACGCCCGGTTATCCCTATTAAATTTGGGAGAATCGATCGAACCGTTTAAATTTAGTGTCATTTGGAATTTTGCGAAGTTCATAAAAAATTAGTACTTTATTTTGGAGGCAATTTTCCGTATGGAGTATTCATCTATGAATACTATAAGTGGTAGATTCATGATCAGTGTGATAAATAAATTAAATATAGTCACTGAGCTACGATTAAAGAAAAACATTTCCGGGAATTTTTATAACCAATATTGGAAAAATGAGAGATGTTGCGTATTTTCAAACACCGATTTCTTTGCTTCTTGATGGCATCGTAGAAAAACTCAGGTGCCCATAACGTTCTACGGCAAGAAATACACAAGATGATGTATCTGACGGGGTTTAAATAGCTAGATAAAGTCGTATCATTTTGACTTCATGAGTAAAAATTGAAAGTGCAAAATTAAAAAAAAAAAACAGGAGCGCACATTTTCATGTATTCGATCCGACACAGTGAAGCGCGACGTTGGTGTATTTTTTTGTGCTGGACCTGAATCGACCACTAGTTTCGTATAAAAGTCAAACCCAACGTTGACGTCGAAAAAAGTTTAAAATGGAAAGTTTCATATCGCTTCTTCATAAAAGTTGAAAATAACAATTTTCATATCGCTTTCTTTCCTATAATGTGCCTTTATTCACGAAGCTTCCTCTATGAGAAAGCCAAAAATACAGAAAATGCTTTCTGTATTTAAGTTTATCGATTTTCAATTTCAATTTGCAACCTTTCTGAGGAAGCAATATGATAATTCCGAATCCCAACATTTTTTACTTCCATATTCTTCCGCGTTTATTGCCAAAATTACGATCGAGGCCAGAATTGCGTTCGAAGCAAGCTCGAAACGAGTCTCTTCTGTGGTAATATACAATTATTCGCGAGAATCCTTGGGTGCCCCGACGAATTGAGATTGGATGGAACGCGAATGGGTTTCCTGATTTGTTGACTCAAACAAGTTTTGTCTGTTGTCGCGAGAGGCGGCGCGAGACCGGGTTGTTGTCGATGCAACGGAGCTACGTTCTCGAACGTCCTCTGTATTCATGACCCTTCCGTATACCCGTACGTCCTCTCCCTCATCACAGCTATCCGATTTACTACCGCGGTCGTTGGCAATTATTGGCGGAATAGTAATCTATTTCCAGGACACGCAAAGCTTTGCTTTGGTTACGATACCGACGATGCAACGTTCGAGAAAGCCCTCCGCTCATTGGCGTGCGAACAAGCAAGCAGTTCACACCCCGTTACTAATTCTTGTATTGAGTATCGATCGGCAAATGCACACTGGCGGCGTCACGCATGTACGAGCAGAGGGACGCGCGAATATAGGATTCTGAATGCGCGAGGTGGAAATGAAAATTAGGGAATGGCCTGAATAGCTCAAAGCGTTAAAAATACTCTTTGAATTTCAATTTTTCGATTTTTTTTTTCGTTTCCGATGATCATCAGCAACTGAACGTTGCGGAGTTAAAATTGCATATTTGTTCAATCTAGTTCTCATATGAATTTCTCACAGGAACCTCTAACACGAACCTCTCACACAAACCTCTCGCACGAACCTCTCGCACGAACCTCTCGAACGAACCTCTCGCACGAACCTCTCGCACGAACCTCTCGCACGAACCTCTCGCACGAACCTCTCGCACGAACCTCTCGCACGAACCTCTCGCACGAACCTCTCGCACGAACCTCTCGCACGAACCTCTCGCACGAACCTCTCGCACGAACCTCTCGCACGAACCTCTCGCACGAACCTCTCACACGAACCCGCGTTATCGTTGTAAAGTTTTTTTTCAATATAATGTAACGAACACAGCCTCTTAGTCACTAACAATCAATCGCCAGCGCATTATCTGAGAAGCCCCTAAGGCTATCTCGCATCCGGGTCACCCGATCCCTCGGCTGAACGGCCGTCAGCAGGTCCTTATCGCGCGTCGCAATCAATAGACAAAACATCGTCGCGACTTTGTTCCATTGTAAGAGCGGTCACCGAGGCCCTCAGCTGCACGCCCGCCAGAATCCGTTCAGATGCGACCAACATTGGGTGAGGTGCACTCTCCCGATCGAACTCTTCAATCAATAAAGTCTCCTTATTGACGTATTAATTCAACATAGCATTTTATTCCATCCAAGACCCGAGCGGCCAGCCGCTACAATAGTGTGATACAAGTTAAAAAAAGCTATATTATAAAACAAAGGTACGGTTTGAAAGAGGCAAAAATGTAATAGGGATTTTATGTTTTTCCGATAAATAGTTAATTACGGAATCGTGATTGCTTTTTTATTCGGCTTCAAAATCAAATGTGTCGAATTTTTCTGTCGTCAATATAGCGTGATACACTTTGAAAATGACAAAACATCGTATGAGGTAAAGCTAAAAGGCTCGTGACGCCTTAAGGGGCTGCTGGACCTTCCTGTTTTACCGACGAAAATAGGCGATTCTTTAGTTTTCACTATTCATCGTTACTATGCGACGCGTATGCTTCAAATCTTGTAGGACTGTATTAATAACGTAGACGATTCGGCGTGCACTCGAATTTAGGTCGAAATCTTTCGAACAATAAAGAAAATCGAATATTATAAACTGTCGCGGAAACCAACATGGCCGCTGAAATGTTTACAGCATCCGTTATGTTGAATATAAAAATGCTAGATCTTGCATACGTCAGAAGGGCGTGCATGCCGATTCTGTGAAATTCTCCGAATATTCCAAAACCGTCGGAAAGTTGCTCACTCAAAAGGTAATCACGCATCGTGTAAACTGCGATCATTTAGTCTATCGACTTGCGACGGGTGATCAGAGCCGATAAACACGCGACGAATGTAGTGTAGGGCACGATGCAGAGCCACCTGTACGTCAATCGTGACACTACGTTCACACACTTTCGCATACTATAATATTCGATTTTCTTAATTCCTTGTAAGTTCTCGATCAAAATTCGACTGCACACCGAAGCGTTCATGTCAATATCATAATCCTGCATGATTCGACGCATATGTGTAGCATATTAACAATGCTAAGTCGGAACTGAAAAATTGTCTAGGTCGGTCGGTAAAACAGGTGAAGCAAGATAAAAAAGGAAAAAAAAACAGCTCCAGCAGCCCCTTAACTTTCGTGTAACATTTTTTCTAGAATATTGCGGGCGCTTTTGAGGCTTAGGAAGACTCTATGTGAAGCGCAAGGTACTCTATATAGGCATTAATATTGTTACTGAAAATAGTATGCGGGGACGAGCATTTTTTTGTAGTCTCCCCGGCATTTATATTTAATTTTCGCGCAAACTTGCATTACTCGGAAAAATCTGCACTGCTAGCTTTTACGCCAGAGATGATCTGGCGAGTAAGCTTCACTGTTTATTTTCGTGAAAGCAAAGCCTGCTGGGAACGCTCCACCGAAGCGCATTGAGATTCCGCATTCGTCACAGATTTTCCGCTTTTCCAGACTATCTTTTTTTGCTACTCTTCCCTCTGCCCTTTTTATTCTATACTCCCTCTGTACTTTGCCTATAGAATCCTCCCGGTTTCCCTGCGGCGTCTTATTTCTCTTATTTTCACGAGAAGCCAGGAATTTCTCCGTCAGGGAAGAGCTCTCTCCGCTCTCGTTTTCCCGGTCCTTCCGCGGTGCAGCCATTATTCAACCCTTCGACCCTCTGAACCATCCCCTTTCCGTGCGTCACCGTGTTCTTCGAAACTCAGCTTCAAGCACGAAGGAAGCGTGAAAAGTCACCGTCGGTCTTTTCCCCCCACCCCTGCCCACCGATCAATGTAACAGCCGTTCCAGAGAGATTGTTATTATGCCGGCAAAAGTCCAGTGTACAAACGTGACCGGGTTTCGATACAACCCGATTACCGATTCGATCAACCCAAATCCACAAGGCCCCATTCCATTTGGACAACGTGACGGAAGCAAATTTTCACTGGTTTTTTTTTTGCATCGTCGAGCGACCGTATAATCGGTAAATTATTTCTGTAGGTAAAGTTTCGCGTTTGTTGTCGGTAAGTTATTGCTGGTTTACATCGCGACAAAAAATGTCGTGCCGATGTTAAATTCATCGTTGAGCTGATCGATTGATTCTTTTAAAATTTGCCTTCACCAAAGACAAAGATACGGAAATTTCATGAAAGCGGCTTTACGGACCTGGGGATGGAATCATAAAAAATATATATATTTCGCATTGCGTATCGAATAGTCAATAATAAATGTGTTGGATTCCTACGTATACTACGTAAAAAAAAGGCTGCAAATTCGGCAGAAACATTGAAAATTCACCACGCATATAGTCTGAGAAATTTTAGCACGATAGTTTGAAAAATTCTCGAGTTATAGCGGTTTCAATATTTGGGGTTTGATTCGCGCACACATACGCCAGGATATTTGTTTCTAGTGCTTTTTGTTGTTCCTGTGTGATGTGATTTTCGAATGTTCCTGGAACATCTGATACACGTTGACATGAAAATCTTAAAAACATGTTTTTTTTAAAAATCGAAAACGCAGCTTCCATAGCAGTCATATCAACCTGCACGTACCAAGTAGGCTGAAAGTGGTGAATATAGCCCGACTCGATTAACACCTCAATCAATAGTGCGTTGACCGGGCCACGTTCGCCACTTTCAGCTTGAAATTTATATAATTTAAGTGTAAAAAATGTGAACTAATAATAATATTTCTAGCTGCAAATTCTTCTTCATATTGTGTGTGATGAAAAAAAATCCAAAAAACGGGAAAAACCATAATAACTATGCTGCAGCTCAATAAAAACCAGTCGTATCAATTTAATCGCGCACACAATGTGCATTTTAATTGTCGATAAATCACCCGCTTAGAGAAGCAACCCGATAATTATTCCCTGATAATTCCCCATCGCTAATTAATATCGTAATAAAGTTGAGAGGTAAATGGTATTTGGTATGTGGCATTGACGCCCATCCCCCCGCCTCCCCCTTCCTCCAAGAGTAAAGCTCACCGTGGCAGAGTTGCGTATACGCGCATCTATAACTCTCTAAGCTCTCGTGGTATTCTCTGCGCATGAGAGATTTGCAACACGAAAAGAATCCAATTTCTGTCGGTAATAACACCAGCAATGTGGTCTGTATCTAACAAATCCCATTGTGTCCGATGCAACAAAGTTGAAGCCGCAAAACATTCGATGTTTCGCGGCGTTGAAACATTTTCTATCTTGCTTCCTCATAGAGGACGTAATGTTTTCATTTTAAAAATCGTGATTTTAGTGTCACCGTAGTTAAAACAGTCGGAAACATTGAGAAATGTGACGTTTACCTGATGTTCGTGCTTACGTGCGTGTGTGCGTGCGTGCGACACACTTGCATTACTTGGTGCACTGGTAGAGTGGTCATGTCTCTTCGGTCAGTGCAATTTTTATGAAGATTGAGGCCGAATTGGAGATTTTGGATTTTTTGAAAAATGTCCGTGATATCTCCAACTGGCGTAAATTTTGAGCTATCGTCTTGCAACTGTATACGAATATAATATTTTGATAAAAAACCTTTAGAATTGAATTTGATCAAAATCTATGCAAGCGGTCAGATTTTATGGGATTGTTACTTGAAAAAAAAAAAAAAAACTAAACGGTCTAACTCGAGTAAACGTAGAGGTTTCGAGCTTAAATTTGACACGGTAATGGATTAATATTGTATAATGCTCGGTATTAAATTTAGTGAAAATTGATCTAAATGTTTAACATTTATCGGATTTTGGATTTTTTGAATATTTGTATTTTAGGTTCGACACTAGTTTATGCATCAAATGTTGCCCTAGAAGTAGTAGCAGTAGTAGTAGATTTAATTTCATGTATACCCTGGCGGGTTTTTACATATATCCCCTTCCCATACAAATGTGCCCCCTTATTGATTATTCCTATTTCCTGTGAATAATGCCTTTTTTCCACACTGTCTTTTGTATACCCTCTCTTCTTTCGCTACCGTTTTCTTCTCTCACGTGACTCCTTCCCCAGGCTTACTTTCTTCACAAAAACGTCCAATCGCATATGCCTCATTCTTCCATCGAGGGTTGGACGCAAGCTCGGTTTTTGCAAATTTTCTCCGCCGTTTTGTCGCACTCTGTCGTTGCTGCTCAGTCGTCATTTCGTCCTTCCCAGTATTTTCCGTTTTCCAGCTCTCTTCTTTCCTCTTCCCTTGTTATCCCTTGACCGTTACCCCCTTGATCGTAAGTTTTTCCGAGAGAGCAGTTCCTGTTCTGGCAGCCGTTTTCCCGACAGAACTGTACCTGGTTCCGCCACAATTTTTTCCAAGGCAACCGTTGCCAGTCCTTAACAATTCCTGGGTTTTCAACAAAATAACACCTCCACATGGCCTCCGCTGGAGAAATATGCTACGTTCTCTCTCGTCGCGCCGCATCTGCATCCTGCCCGCACCGCGACTCGCCTCTCTTCCCGGGAGGTGTTTGTCGATCCTCTCCTCAACTTCCTTGACGATCCTTCTCCCTTTTTACCGACCGCCGATTCCATTTCGTTGTTGCCCTTCTTTCCGTCTTGCCACTCTTCCATGGCGGCGCCTGCGTCTGCCTCCCCTCTTCCAGCCATACTTTCTTCCTGGTTTTTCCGGTAACCTCACTTTCACCACTGTTCATGATTCCGGTCTATTTCGTAATTTTCTCCTCCTTTCCTTCTGAACTTGTTATCTCTAACCGTTCTTCTCTCCTTACCCTTCGCTCTGCGCTATCTTTCCTTTATTTTGCTTCCACTGTTTTTTCTAAGCTCACTGTTTTTTCCGCCGCCACCCAAAACACGTCCACGCGCCACCATGTCCCATGGCGCCCCCCCCCCCCCCCCCCCACACCTAGAAGTAAAATAATTTGGAAATTTGTAATCAGTGGGAAAAATTACACAAGACGTAGCCTCAAAACGACAAATAGCCAAAATTTCGATTAGTGATAGTCTGTAATGAATATTGCGGTAAATATTGACTTTCAATTTTATGAGATGTAGAAATTTGTTTGTGTTACGAAAAAGATGCAAAGTAATTTGCATGTATGGTTTCCTTGTTTATATAATTTTGCGGACAGCTTCCTCTATGAGGAAAATCGATCAATTAATGTTCTCATAGAGAAAGCTACGCGCAACATTTTTTCTTTTTAAGTTCGATGTTACGTTCTCACTTGTTTCATAATAAGTGAGGGAAATGTGAACATGCTAGCTCTTCCAATTCTTAAAATATACGGCAAAAAAAATTATGCACAAAGGGACTATTATGGACCGATGATCCCTATTTCATTTGGCGAAGATTGGCGAGATTTTGGATTTTTTGAATTTTCTGATAAATTATTTTCTTTCTTACACGGTTTTCTGTATTAAATATTGTTTTAAAAGCAACGCAAGTGGCAGATTCTCGATCAGTGGAAAAAAATACATCAGTCATGGCCTTGAAACGACGAATTACTAAAAAATTTATAGGGAATATTCGTAATGAATACTGCAAGTGAATACAAACTGTCCATCTATAATATTTCGCTAAAATTTCAACGGTTAAAAAATAGTTTTCCCTTATGCCAATTTGTCAAAGTAATACGCAGCGTAGTTGGTAGCGTCATTAGGTAGGAACAGCAATGTAGGTAGGATTAACGTTCGAGACCACCAAGAAGCCATACGATCTTTTCGGCTATATTCGTCAGCAAGTTGATCATAGAGGGGAAATCAGGCGGAAAACATGGAAATACTTTTTTCGTCCAGTTATTTAATCATTTTATCGATTAATTATTAACCTGCGGGACTCGTGTACCATTAGCTAAACTCGAGTCAGACGGTGGTAAAGCAGAATCCAAGCAGCTACGGTCGAGCCGGAGGCCAGCCATGTTCCAGCCACACGCGGGCCAGACAGGAATACGACAATGTTATGTTATGCATGGCTCAGCCAGATAGTAGCGCAGTACAAGCCATCTGTCTGGCTTGCGTTCGGGATCGTGCGCTGAGCGCTTTGATGCCCGTACCCTAAAGCCAGACTTGCGGCAGTCACTTTACGGACATTTACCATGCCCCCTGAACCAGACGCGCGCCAGTGCGTAGCCAGGCGAAGGATTAGTACGCGGGTGGGCTTGTTGCCTGTATGAATTTACAGAAAAAATATATAACGCATCGACAATGTGCATATCGGCAATTGTATGGAAGGGTGAAAAAACGTGTGTAATTTTGCGCTGCCAATGAGAGCTGCAAAGTTTACTGGTGTGTAATGAAAAATAAAAAAAAAAATCGCTCCCGACGGGAATCGGGAAATCCAGACACGCCCCGAGAGTAAAATTGCTCGGGTCGAAAATGCCTTTGCCTCCGAAACTTTTATCAACTGATCCGGTTGAAAGGTGTTGCAATGGCACACACAAACATATACTATACTCTCCTCTCCCACGCGTCGTTTCCGATACACGCTGTTACTTTCGATACCTATGGCTTACACCGTAGTGTGAGAGGGCGGTAAGCTGCGAACGTGATCCGTGAGTCGCTGCGAGCAAGCAACGATACGTGCACGATATCGAACACACCGATAGATCCCGGACATTCTTCGACCTTTGAAAACCCTCGCAGAGCTCTCGGATGGATTACAGGTTCGCCCGAGAGGCAAACTTTTCTTGCAGCACGTACGCAGCAAAAATGATGTATTCAACCAACACTGTTACTCTATCGCATTTCATCAGGAGATGCGGTAGCGTCTCGCTGGCAAGTACTTAAAAAACCATTTTTAAAAATCACCCGAACTGAGTAAAAAATATTAGTTGAGGTAACCAAAATTGCCGGTGACATTGAAGCTACCATTAAAGCATTGTTTTGTTGGACGATTGTTTGATTCAATCGATAGTAACTTACGATACCAGTGCGATAAAACTTTTTCTGACGAGTGTGAGGTTGAAGCACGGGCCGAAGGCGCGTGTCGCAATGTTGTTGAATGAGTGATTGAGTGTTGAAAAAGGGTTCCACGCACGCGAAGCGTGCGTAAAACGCCCTTGAGTCTTGATACGTGTGAATACCGTGTTTTCACACTAATTAAGATCTCTCATTCTATGCCCTTGCCATACAAATTACTATTGTTGTATCGACCAAATAATACCTTTGAACGCATGCCATCGCGCATTCGTTAATCCAACGATATTCTCTTCTCAATGCAGTATACCCGACAACTTAACTATTTTCCTTTACAAAAATAATTCGTTTATTTTTCTAAACACGTATGCATTTTTTCAGAATTTTTTGTAATCTTTGAAAATTGCGTTTTTTTACAGCTTGAACATAGTGAAACACGATTTTGAAACATTACAAAAAATTCTTTAAAAAATGAAACGTATTTAGAAAAATAAACGAATAATTTTTACGAAAGAAAATAGTAAAGTTGCCGGGCAATTTATGGAATAATAATTTTTATCTTCAATTTGTTAATGACAAATTGGAATTGTTATTGGACAAAACAATCTTTGCAGCACCTCCCGTACACTTGATTTTTTTCAGATTTTTATCCCATCAAGAAGTGTTCAAAATTTTATCTGAAACTCACGTTTTGCGCGACTGTACCGCAAGTACTACCTTAATTTTTCGATGATGTCACTTCCAGTTTGAAATTCTCATTTTTAAACTTCAAGCGATGTCGCGCACAAACATTTGAAAAATGTCGTTGTTCCATTACGTTCAAAATCAAATCAAATTTCAAAATCGCCTTTCAACCGGAAACTGTCATTTCCAGTTACAAAATGTCGGTTTTCAAGCGAGAGTGACGCCATACGGAACACGCACCCGAGTAGAAATTTTCGAGCGTTACATCAGGCCCTGATGGGTTCCTGATAAGGCCTGACAAGGGCCTGATAAGGCCTGACAAGGGCCTGATAAGGCCTTATCAGGACCCTATCAGGGCCCGATGTAACGCTCGAAAATTTCTACTCGGGTAACTTTCGGTTACGTGGACCGTAGTTTCCGTTTACGGTCACAAGAAAATTTTTTAAACATTTCTGTGTGACGTCTCTCGATTTAATAATTAGATTTTCAAGCTAGAAGTGACGTTGCAGAGAAATATAAAAAAAAATATGGCGTGTACTTCGACGACAGCTAGTGATAGGAAAATATGAATCAAGGAACACAGGAAAGTGGGTAGAAGAACGTTCGCGATACATGTCAATTGTTTTTGGCATGAACCCAAGGCAGATTCATGGTCTTTGAATAAAATTTGCAAACCATGAATGGACGGACGAGAGCACAGGTTCTAATACCGTGCCCGGTGCAGGCGCAGCAGTAGCATTTCTCATTGAGCCGATATGATGTTCCGACTCAATGCCGATGTCAGGCAGATACCGGCTTCAGCGCCGGGTTGGTGCAGGACCCTTGGCGGCTGGTGCGGATCCGCAACCGCGCCGGTGGTTACATCCCACTTTCGTGTGAGTTCGCCAGTTTTCTTTTGGTGGCCCGTTTTGCCTCGGTGCCCTGTTTTTTCATCATTAACGGATATCCATTGGATTTCGTTTTGTCGTACTCCACTTAACATGAAAATGCGAGTCAGCAATTTTCTTCGTGGCTCGCTTTGTCCTATGTTCCCCTACACTTATACTCTTCATTGCTGAGATGGGATTCAAAAATAATATATTACGCCACCAGGGAGGGAAAGTGCGTTTTTCACGGAATGCGAAGTTCGATGTCCGAGCGAAGCGAGAGCAGAAATTCATACGAGGTGAAAATGCACTTCCTCCCGCGTGGCATACGCTATTTTTTTCCGACTTTGCTAGAAAGTAGCCATGCTTCAATGCCTGCAACAGGAATGGAAAGTGGCCGTTTCTTCACGAGCGGGAGGAAAAGTAATTTAGCGGAAAGAAATGTGGTGTAGCGGAAGGAAAAATTTCACTTTCCACCCCCATTGCAGGCATGAAATGGGGCCTTTTTAGCGTAGTCGGGAATAATAGTACATTATTCCACGAGGGCGAAATAGTACTTTTCTGCGCGCTGAAATCACTTTTTTGCCCGCCCAATCGCTTTTTTGCCCGCCCAATCGCTTTTTTGCCCGCTCACATTACTTTTTCGCCCGCCAGAATTGGGCACTTTCCACCCCCGTTCCAGGCACAAAACAGGCCCTTTTTAGCGTAGTCGGGAAAAAAAATTTATTTTCGTCGTATTTTAAATTAGCTGAGGAATACGAATCTTTCTACGGTAATATTTAATAACTTTAATATGAAAAGTGACGAAATGTGAACGCAAACTGCCATTTAGAGATAACCTCTTGCTAAAGCCTGTAAGGTAATTCTGAATAGAAGCTCACTCACTAGGCATAAGAGGTCTGGCAAGCGCTGAAGGCAGCACGTTGAAAAATGTTAGCTACCAACGTGGAACACAATTATTCTAAGAGTTTCAAAAATGTCTCTCTTGCCTTCAGCTTCTTTCTTCATCTCCTCTATATTTTCACCTTAGTTTCCTTTCGACTTTATACTATTTACCCGAAGTCAATGCCCACTGTTTTCGACTCGTCGGTGCAAAATTTCTTATAAATTTTGCCGCCTTATCACAGCGTGACAATATAAAAACATGCCGGCTGATAGCCCGCGGCGTTTCCTAACGAGATCCGATAAATGCTGATGAGATCTCACGTTACGCAACATGATGGCCCGTTCTTACGCTTCCCGGACGAGTATCCGGTATCTCTCGCATTCTATCTCATCGGCTTAACATCTCGACTTTCCCGATTTGCTACGAACCGGGGATTGAGAGCTTTTCGCACCGAGCAGCTATTTCCGTCACCTTGTTGCAATTCCGTTGTCTCTCGTAGCGCAAAATCACATGTACAGTGCTCGTGCTCTGTACAGCACTACTGCTGTGCTTCTGGCTGTGCGAAGGGTCTCACATCATTCCTGTCCCTTATCGAGTGCTTCCGTACAATATTCTTTTCGTCGTCAGGTGCCATGTGTACGACGGGAAAATGTATAAATTCAATTTCCGAGATGGAGAGTTCGAATGCCAGGTCCGTGGGCTGGTGAGAAAATATTTTTTAAGGGTTTTGAAGTTTTCTTCAATTCTTATATCTTAAGATAAGATGATTTTTTAGGTAGGTTTTTTGCAGCAAATTGCAGCAATTGTCGTATCGCACAGCAATTGTATAGTACACTCAAAAAACAAGCGTGTCGTTTCAATTTGTTTTAGGCGTGTTAATCGTGTAGTCATTTTTACACACTTTGTACGCACAACATACGAATACCGAGTTTTTGCATGTATTAATTTTTCACACTTTTCTTGACTTTTTAAACCCTGAGCCACACACGAGCCGATGTCCCGAGCGCGAAAAATTATTGAGTTTGATCTTTCTAATGGAGCTTACGTAATCGGCACCGATTGATCTAAGTTTTTGAAATGATTTGTTATTAATACTTTGATTTTGCTCGGATTTATCTATTGGAGAGAGTGACTAGAATTCAGAGTGTGGCTTCCTGAATGTATGGCCGTTGTGTGACCCTATCAACACACGTACATTCCAATCCATCTAGAGGTAGATACAGCTTTTTATTAATCGGAAATACGAACTGCGAAAAAATTACATAGTTGTAAGATTCCTTTCTGTATTTTGAGTGTCTCGGATCGATGTAGAGCGAATGGCGTTATCGATAATCGATTTGGTGTGACAAGTGTGTAAGCTTCCCCGCCATGCACGCACATGCGTCACGAATTGAAGGGGCAGGTGTAAATAGTACGCATTAAATCGTTCTCTTTCTCTCCGGGGCTGTCGAGGGAAGCACACGCGAAGAGATAAGGCAAGTGTCTCGAAATAGAAGGAAGAGCGAGCGTACTCGTGTCCAACGCATTCGGTCGAGCTAGGCTAGCCGATCGCTATTGTGAGGATCTCCCGTCCGAATTCATTCCGCAAGCCTCAGAGGTTAAGAAAGAGTCAACGTGGAAATGAAGAAAATGTCCAGTTGAGTAAAAAAAGATTATTGGTATTTATTATTCGTGATTGTCTCGAAAGCTCCGATCCTATAGAAAATCCGATCACGGACGGGGATTTATTTTATTAAATTGAATAGATGTGCAATATGGAACGTATGAGTGGGTGTTTAAAACGTGAGATCAGATTATTTAATGATCGATCATATACATGCACACAGAAATTGTAACGAGGACCCGACGTCCGACTCCCTATTTGGATAAATAGCTTGATTTTTATCGGTTAAAATTTGATAAGTTGTACAGCCAGAAAATTAATTTGATCATAATTGAAATGAATTTAATAACCGATAGATGAATGGAATTTATACTATTTATGTGTGACGATATGTGCCCGTATAATTTAACGTAAGTTGTGTTATTGATTTTGGTTTATTTGTCGAAGTTAATTAATCACCTGAACGTGACGCTTATTTTCTGATCTCACAAGTAATAACAACTGTACAGACTTTTTACCATCAAAAATAGTTTCTAAAAACGTCTACATTTTATAGTTACGACAATCACAAACAATGATGGTTGCAACCATAACTATGGTTTAACCAATTGAATTTGTACTAACAGAAATTATCTGTAGAGACATACCCCCTGGCAATTATTCGTTATAGTAGGAAATACTATCCCTTTTCTTAGTACACACAAATGTGTTCTCTGCTCGTATTTTGTTTCATAAAACGCGTAGCTTACGTAGTATGTACCTTTTGATAATGTGCACTGTTGTGGATTCGTTGAACACATGTTACGCATGTTATCAAAAACGTTTATTTTCATAAGACCCTACGAAGCATATGCATTCAATACTGTTGGCGTACAGTTCAACCGTCTTGTTTCAATACTAATAATGGCTGCAATAGATTCTCTATGTGTGTCGTGTGATGTTTTAACGCGCTTGGCAATATGCTTTTTGAAGTGTGTGTGTGAAAATTTCATACCGTCACGATTTTCTTCTAAGTCTATCCTGATCCTTTAACGCCTTAAATTCGCAAAGTCCGACCCTTTATTACCCCTTCGTATAAAAATTGTTTCGATAATTTCACAATTCCAGGTTTTGAGAGGTATCCGTTATTTTTTTTCTTCTTTTGCTTCTTCCTCCTCTCCCTTCGCCCAGACAAAATTTCATCGAGCAAGTGAATAGAGAACATGCCAAGATTAAAGAAAATGAAGGGGGAGGGGAAAAAAAAAATGGGTAAAAATAAAGGCGAGTGAAAGGAAGATGGCCCGAGGGTTGAACAGCGTCTGGGAAGGCTACGAAAACGATATCAACTTCGCAAATTTGAACGCCGTTCCCCACCGTAATGCTCAGCGTCGACTTGAATCTTCTGGCTCCCGATTTGTCTCTCTCCCTCTCTCTCGCTCCCTCTCTCTCTCTCTCTTTCTGTACCTCTCGTAGTCCCACGGATGCGATTTATCTCATTTTATTTTTATATCGAAAAAGTGCTCGAGGGAAAAATATTGGATACGATGCTCCAAGAATTTCTGCAATCTCGTATAGGATCGTATTGAAATGTCATCTCGGTCGCGAAATTCTTTTTGCATCTTCATTATCTCGTTCTCGAAAAGAGCATCCAAGTATGGATACCGCTTCGACTATAAGGCGATTGAAGTAATGGCCGATAGCAATTTCATCGCCGATCGACGTAGAAGGGAATTCCGGGATAAGATAAATAAAAAGAAACAATTTCTTCGAAGTTTTTTTTCGCGGATGATTTAACGGGATGTAGTGCGTGACAAAAACTGATCTACGGGCGTAGGAGTCGCCACGGTGGTAGAGGGATGTCTGGCTGGAGTCCTCAATGTGAGTCGGGAAGGAGACCCATGTAGGTTTCGCCGATGAAACTTACGCGGCCGATGGTCGGGCTAGTGTTGGCGTTGCGATTGTCGATACCGGTGCAAAGCACTGGTATCAAGGGTCTTCTTTTACTAATCTATAAATTTCAGTATACAAAATCGCTCCGTTTACAAAAGACTGGCTGAGTACCTTCTTTAACGTGGAGTGTAAATTTATCTTCGGTACATCGACCAAGTTCCTTCGAAAAACTGATTTAATATTCTGATTCAACCACCACTTTTTAATTATTTAATTTAATTAATTATTCAAATAGCACAGGTGTTTTTTCAAAGAGCACCTCCAAAGACATTCGACAGTATTAAAATATAAGGTTCAATCTAATGATTAAGAT
The DNA here is from genome assembly GCA_933228735.2 of Amblyteles armatorius. Classification (NCBI taxonomy): domain Eukaryota; kingdom Metazoa; phylum Arthropoda; class Insecta; order Hymenoptera; family Ichneumonidae; genus Amblyteles; species Amblyteles armatorius. The sequence goes on along the minus strand of OW121691.1, from coordinate 2,188,877 downwards.
CTTAAGATTTATAGTCGATACGAGTTAGAAAAAACACCCGACAGCATCAAAGTAACGGTTGAATAAACGGTTGAAACATTAAAAAGTGGTAGTTGAATCAGATTATAAAAACACCCAATGCTATTACCAAATCCGGTTGAATCGCAAAAAAGCAAAGTCCAAGTCGTGGTCAAAATAAGCCGGTTGAAACATCGGTTGAAACACCGTCCAATGAGGTTGAAACGACGGTTGCTATATTTGTCAGGGATGCGCTCCGAAAATGCCAGCGATCCATTATCCCCTTCCCTAAACTTAATCGATAAATGTCTCAGCGACCCTTTATGGTAAAAAACTGTAATATACTTGGGTCCGTGTGGGAGTTTGAAACAAATGATATCGAACTGTACATTATTCGAATATAATATGATATTTATTATCGCAGTCACATGTTTCGTCTGTAGTTAGAAAGAAGATAATTATCCGATATACAATAAAAAAAGCAAAAAGCAAAATGGAAATTTTGCAAGAAAGCTCCGACTGAAGTGTTATTAATCTGCAAAAAGCATAAAATAATTTTACACACGCGAAAAGATTGTGCGTCGCAGTCGGAGCAACGCCTGTTGAATTTTTGTATTCGCGTTCCCCAACTGCATCGGAGATTTTTTCCCGGTCTGTAAAATCATTTTACGCCTTCGCGGATTATACCATTTTTTTCTCGCGATAAAAAAAAATGAACGAGAACATAAATTTTATAAGAACAAGATAATCGATAGAGAATTATCGAGACACTTCGATCGGCGATGAGCGGCAACAAGATGAGAAACCGACCGACATTTCTGACCACAGTGATACTGTCGCGCAGGATGGTGGGTCGTTGCTCTTTATGAATTATATCTCTCGAAACGAACCATCCGGGTAAATTGCTTTCTCCCTTGCCCGGTAACCCGGCTTCCTCCCCGACCGGAAGCTTGTCTACGGTGTACGACGTCCTTTGGCCTCCCCCTCCCTCCCTTCCTCTCTCATCTCGGCAATCGAAATTCTCACGAGCGAACGGGCAAGAGAACCAAGCGGGAGATACAATCGACTTATTTCAGTCGGCGATTCGTTTTGTCCGGGCCAAAGAGAGGCCCGTGTATATAGGAGAGGGATGTAGGATGGTCGAGACGGACGTTGTGTTTCTCGGTGCGGTGTGCCGCCCGCCGCCGCGCGGTCTACAGCCGATTGGAATCGATTCGACGAAACGAATTATCCGCGAAACGAGCTGACTGCACGAACGACGCTGTACACGGTCACCGATTTTCTCCGTGTGTCTTTTCGCTCTTTCCACCTCCCCCTTGCCCTCTTCACCGTCTGTTCCTTGTTCGTTCTCTCTTTCAATTTCTCTTACGCAGAGTTGGCCTCGCAGCGGTGAAAAATACGATAAAAGTCCCTCGTACGGGATCCGCCGCGCTTCCGCCGGAAGCTCACGTCCAACCGGAAGAGCTCACTTCGACCGCGGGAATGGAAATGGCATCCGCGGAAACTGATTTTTAGCCATTATCGAGAATTCGGGCAGGAATTACGTCCGAACGAAGTTTTTTTGTAAATTGATGAATCAATGTTGGCACTGGTCGGCAAAAAATTAAATCCAAAAGAAACAGTTCTCTCTGTACTTGCCAGCTCGTACGTGCGATTCGCGGTACATTTTATATCGCACGGAGGGTACGCAGCCAACCGCGTGGATGGGTTAGTGCCGAACATAGGTTGAAAATAAAAAATCTTGGTTTAAGCTCGTAGAATTTCGATGTCGTAAAATACGGCGGATTCATAAAATAAGTGAGATATACAAGGATCGAAAGAGATTGTCAGCCATTTACGGAAAATTTAGTTTGTCCTCGTGGTGATGGTATTAACGACGAATGGCCAAAAAAATACAAACAGACTTTTCATTTAATTATTTATTATATAATCATAATTTTTCTTTTTTTGCATCTCTTTTTATCTATCACTATAAATCGTGAAAACGCGAATAAAAAAAAAGTTTTTGAGACTACGTAGGATGAAACATACGAAAGTCAGAGGCCCGACGGTTGTGAAAAGAAAACTGGCACTAATTTCGTAGCGTGAGAGATAGAGAGGGAAAGGGGGGGGGGGGGGGGGGGGGGGAAACCGACGCCGTTTTCCTCGTCCTGGCTGGACCGCAGAGAAGTTCATTAAAGTTCAAAGCGCACGGCTGGGGCGGAAAAGTACGTCGGGAATTACATGCTACTGGAAATTGTCGGTTTCTCTGTGCGCTTCCTCAGATGCCACACAGAGAGAGAGAGAGAGAGAGAGAGAGAGTCAAGTTACGCAATAGAGTTACGGGAAAAATAATGATGTGATCGCATCACTTATTTCCGTTAGCTTCCGAGCGTATAATGCTTGTTAAAAGTATACATATAAATAATATATTAATATATTGATAATTATATATTCAATTTTCATATATTGATAATAATATAATAATATTTTGATTATATCGACGGCCCAATGCCAAAAGGATAAAGAGGGTAGCTTATACACAGCCGATATGCTCTTATGGAATTATATCATAGATATAGATGCCAAATCAATATGAGAAAATGTTGACGATAATATATTTTTGCATGAAGATCGTTAATCTGTGAGTTTAACCGACTTCGTTAAAAGTTATAATCCTATATTAGCACATAGCTCCATCGTATGAAGTTCTACAGTTCTCCGTAGTGGACCGCGAACCTTCGTCTCGATAAAGATTTATCGGAACGAAGATACAAACACATCACCGTATATCGTATTAGAAATCGGATTACATAAAAAGAATTCGAAAAGAATTTCAAACGATTATTGTATGGAAATGGTTAATGTTGAAACAATTACTTCAGACGCCTTCTGCAAGAGATGCCGGAAAAAGAAAAAGAAAATGGAAGAATTTTACGATCAATAATAATTGATTGAATTTTGAATATTGGGGGGGATTGGGGAGTGTAAAAAATACTATACTGGGAGTGACACACAGGACCGATACTAACCGACGTTGGGCGAGCCTTGGCCGACACTCTATGCCAATGATGGCCCTGTGTGGTACTCCCACTAGGGTATGCACCCTTTAGTCTTCAGTCACGCAATTGGTTCCGAATTTCGCCAGCGAACTTGGGCTTGGCATGCGCCTATCGTACATGCTATGAATCTGATGAATCCAGGGTTCACAAATTTTGCAAATCGACGTGTCAGTTCGTCAACTCTCTTTCGGCGTTCATATTACAGCGTGCAGCGCAGGCACTCTGAAACGAAGCGTGTTGCCAAAAGCGTGTTAAAACAGCACACGACGTCCATAGTAACTTTGATGCAGCCATTAGACAGATTGAGACAAGACGGTTGAACTGTATGTCAGTAGTATTAAATGCACAACGGGCTTCGTAGTGTCCTATCAAAATAAACGCTGTTGATAACATGCGTAAAATCTGTTGAATGTATCCGCAACAGCACACCTTATGCGAGAGTACATACTACGTAAGCTACACACTATATGAAACAATGCAGGAGCAGACAACCCACTCGTATGTGTGTCCGATTCATAAAGAGCTGTACCTGCCTCTGGATGGCTTAGAGAATATAGATGGCTATGACGTTTCTGGCAAGTGGTCCGGTACCTAGCAAGTTACTGTATAATAATCCAACTCCGATTGGAATGTATATGCGTTTATGGGCAACACCACGGCCATACGTTCAGGAAGCCAAATGAAGTCAGCCAGCTGCCCAAACGCGTCTTCCATACGCGATCTCCGATAGATCAGTCGGAGTAAAATCAAAATATTCATAGTAATATTTCCAACAACTTACAAAGATAACGATTGCATAAGCTTCATTAAAAATATCGAACTTAATCTTTTTTTTTTTAATGCCACACACGAGACACGCGTTCGTGTGTGGCTCAGAGCTTAACAATTCAAGAGAAGTCTAAAAAATGAATACATGCAAAGACTTGGGTATTCGTGCGTTCTATTAACATACTTGAAACGTGTTGTTGAAAAATAACATGCAACATAGTGTCTAAAAAATGACTGCACGATTAATACACCTAAAGCGAGTTGAAACAACCCGCTTGTTTTTTGAGTGGGGGCTGCATGGGAACGCATGTGAATCTCGATATATTTTCATCTTGAAGAGGGCAGAGAGGCGATGCATCGATATCGCACGATGAGCCCTTCAGCTCTAGCGGATTATGGGAGAAGCTTTCTCATACTGTCGAGACGAGGTGGAACAAACGGCCGACCGAACGCACTTTTAATTGCGAGCGGTTTCGCTCGAGCGGTGCACTGCCTCCGGTAACCGGGGGAGCCTTTGATCGTTGCAGTGCATCCTATAGTGCGCACTACTCACGTGCAACCTCGTTGATGTGCACAACCTAAATACATGACATAATTTTGATATACCTATATGGAAGCACTCTTGCTCCGCGGTAATTACCAGTAGCGAAATAATTATAAACGGTAGAACGGTGGAAGGCGAGAGAGAGAAAGAGAGGCACATACACAGAGAGAGAGAGAGAGAGAGAGAGAGCGAAAGAGAGTCATTTCTCTTTCTCTCTTAAAGTCAGCCTCCTTACCTTGCCTTTCTCGAAAGAGACGACAGAACTCCGCGAGGGTGACAATTAATTTTCTAATTCCTCGGCAACCACGAATGAGCCACGAAGCTCGGAGACTTCTGGTCCCTTCGCTAATCTCGCGACCCCTTTTTCTTTACCCGTTCGCGAAAGCGTCAGAGCAGAAGATAGTGAAGGAGAATAAAAAAAAAAAAGGAAAAAAGATGAGAGACGGTGAGGCAACGACGACGACGTCGGACGTGCCGCGGGACATAGAAGAGGCGTCGACAGAGTATTATCCAGACCGGTATCTCTCCTCGGGCTAACTCGAGAATCACGTGTTAAACCTTTCTCAAAAAGTATCAGATCCGAGGGTATATACTTTCGTTACACGTATTTTTCTAACGGACGAACCCTCCAAAGTTGGTCGAAAACGAGGTCCATTTAATCCGAGTATTCTCGAACGTTTGGCGTGGGCGAGAGTGGGCGAGAGCTTTTTTTTCTTTTTTTCGTGAACTCTTGCTGAACTTTTCTCGCGTCAGCTTAGGACTCGTGAACGGAATGAGAACAAAAACATGTGTGTGTATATATATATATATATATATATTGTGACGCGGTATTTTTTGGACGTGTCACAGATCGGCGTCAACTTCGATTTTGGCGAACACGCCGATTATCCCTAATTTGAGAACCCCGATTGATCTCAGCGACGGATATTAGCATCTTTCTTATTGCCTCTAATAACATCAAAATCATCGCTCTGGGCGCACCGATTTCGGGGAAGTCGCAGCTTAGCGATGCCAGCATCCGCATCGCCCATGTAGGGTGATCGGACGTGGCCAATGTTTGGGCAAAGCTTGGTACCAATGTTGCCAACATTGGCATGTGGGCTTAGTCCAATCGACGAGGGAGCCTTGGATGATAAGTACTTGCCAATATTGGCACCCAACATTGGCCCCAAGGTCGATCAAGAGGATCGGCCGATAATTGGCTGTCAATGTCGGCCCTTTATAGTTTACATATATATGGCGAGAGTGGTTTTAAAGGAATAATTTTTTACATTGTAAAAGTTCGAATATCCCTTTTTTTATGCTTCGCATGTCTGCAAGACATTATATTTTATATACTTAATCCTGCGAGAATTCTCGAAGCGATCATACTCAGTCAATGTATTGACAATACATATTGTATATTGCTATGTCAATGCATTTATTGAGTACCGAGTAAGGAATCCAAAAATAACACGCATACTCTGCGAAGGTTAAAAAATTTGTCATTTCGCATGCTGTTATATTGACGCACGGGTACACTTTCGATTGCGAGAAACAACTTGGGTTAGCGCCATCTAGCGGCGAAAGTCGATGATTGATGGTCCAGTGTAGGCGTCACATCGGTAAACCAATAATTGGCGACTCGATATTCGGTCGAACATTGGCCTGAAATTGGCAGACCGATGGCTCGTGAGATCATGCATCAACATACCATCTGTTGGCGAATCAATATTCGGTCGAACATCGGCCTGAAATCGGCACACCAATGACTTGAGATCGTGCATTAACCGACAAACTATTAGTGAATCGGTATTCGGCTGAACATTGGCCTAAAATCGGAAAATCAATGTTTGGTGAGTTCATACTCGGCCGAACACGGGCCTCAAATCGACAAACCAACAATTGGCGAGTCAATACTTGACTAAGCATTGGCCGCCAATTGTTAAACCAACCAATGGTGAGCAAATACTCGGCCGAACATTGGTCTGAAATCGACTAACCAACAATTGGCGAGTCGAACGCGGCCGAGCATTGGCCACCAATGATTAAATCAACCATTGGCGTGCCAATACTTGGACGAACATTGGCCGAGCGTTGGGGATTCGACAATCGCTACTCCAACACTAACCCGACCATCGGCCACGTCCGTTCCATCGGCAAAACCTACATGGGAGGTTCGCTAACATTTTTAACGGGGTATATTGGTTAGCAACGAAACGAAACGTGTTTGCCATTTTGGCATGATTTTTGGAATAGTGTATTTAAAAAAAAATCGAATCTAGAGTCATCGATACTGCGGTTGTCAATAGCGAGTGCGTGAGAATTTTCTGTGTCATTTGTTCGGAAGGTAGTCTCTCGTAAAGTCGCGCGCAGAGTTTCCAAGCTGAGCCTTTCGATACTTCATTGGTGGTCATTGGGGAGAGGGGGGGGGGGGGGGATTAATGGGCTTCGATTAACTGCATCGCGCAACAATCGAGCCAAGAGCTTTCCGCAGTGAGAGCCGGATTCGAGCGTGGTCCCTTCTGCTCTGTTAGCTGGCTGACTCGACGGGTGGAGACCCACAGGGTGATCCGGGACGCAGTCGGGGGGTTTGGCAGCATGCACGGCACAAGTTCGGCAGTGCAACGATCGAGTTCGAGGGGTTCCTTGAGCCAGCCTGGGGGGTTTATAACGGGAATACACGCGGTGTGCTGTTGCCGCGAAGCTCATCAACACAATTGTATTAGCAATGGTCGACTAATTGCCCAGGCTCGACCACTACTCTATACTATCGCGCACTCGCTGGATGGCTAACTACCGCGGAACACAACCCTCGCAATCTTCCAGCTCGTTCGTGAGATGATTGTCGTCGCCAAATATCCGCCAAAAATCGCGATGGCGTCGACACCGATGAACGGAAATTCATCAAGCTCTTTGCTGTCTATTTTTCCTTCAATTTTTAGGCACTCACTGCTTACACGTAAGAAGTGCCTATAAAAATTTTACACATCTTCTATTTTTCACATCTTCATCCCATCGGACGTGTGTCATGGTATATTTTCGCAACGAATCAACCAAGGCAGCTAAAACTTGCTCCATAATCTTGTTGTATCATTGACTTCAAGCCTGGAGAATCTGGAACCAATTAAACAAATATAAATTTATGTTTATAAACCTTTTAGCTGAAAACAAAAAAATACCTTTTTTGAAGCTTTTATTCCATCGGACGTCCATGGCATGGCTCTAATTTCAATACGTATGAATGAATTTCATCGTACCTGGCGGCGTTAATTTCTAAATGCCAATGTCTTGCCAATGGTTGGTTTGATCATTTGTGGCCAATGCTCGGTCGCTTTTTACTCACCAATTTCGGTTAGTCGATTTGAGGCCAATGTTCGGCCGACTATTTGCTCACCATTGGTTAGTTTGACAATTGGCAACCAATGCTTGGTCAAATAGTGACTCTCCAATTATTGATGTGACGATTTGAGGCCAATGTTCGGCCGAGTATAAACTCACCAAACATTGATTTTCCGATTTTAGGCCAATGTTCAGCCGAATACCAATTCGCCAACAGTTGGTCGGTTGATGCATGATCTCATGAGTCATTGGTGTGCCGATTTCAGGTCAATGTTCGACCGAATATTGATTCGCCAACAGATGGTCTGTTGATTGACGACCTCAAGAACCATCGGTCTGCCGATTTCAGGTCAATGTTCGATCGAATATCGAGTCGCCGATTATTGGTTTACCGATGTGAATGAATGAATGAATAAAGTGATTTATTGTACGGTAGGACCAGGAGTCCACAAGGCACATACATACACCTACATTGGACCATCAATCATCGGCTTTCGCCACTAGATGGCGTTAACCGAAGTTGTTTCTCGCAAGCGAAAGTGTACCCGAGCGTCAATACAAGAGCATGCAAAATTACACCCTTTTTTAACTTTCGCAAAGTATGCATATTATTTTTGGATTCCGTACTCGGTACTCAATAAATGCATTGATATACCAATATACAATATGTATTGCCAATACATTGACTAAGTATGATCGCTTTGAGAATTTTCGCAGGAGGAAATATATAAAATATAATCTCTTGCAGACCAATTCCAACTTTTACAATATAATAAAAGTATTGCCTTAAAATCGCTCTCGCCTCATCTATGCAACCTATAGAGAGCCGACATTGACAACCCATTATCGGCCGATCCTCTTGATCGACCTTGGGGCCAATGTCCGATGCCAATATTGGCAAGTACTTATCATCCAAGGCTCTCTCGATGATTGGGCCAAGCTCGCATGCCAATGTTGGCAATATTGGTACCAAGCTTCGCCCAACCATTGGCCACGTCCGATCACCCTACATGGGGCTTGTCGGTGATAATTCTGTAGTAGGTTGGTTTTACAATGAGAATTAACTCGCACCCGAGAGATACATGATATTCTATCCAGCATCGTTTCTCAATGGCCGATAGTATAGTGGCAGCCATGATGTATGTCCACGTACACATCGCTAGAATGGAGAGTGCTCTTACGATTTGGAGGTGCAGATACAACACGCACCTACAGTGTACTTCACGCTCGTGCGAGTGTTCATTTTGATACTTCTGCCACAAGAGAACCATGAATTTCAACCGTGTTTGTACGTAACGTTGATACAGATAGAAGCTACTCGAGGCAAATGTACACTATCGCCCAGTGATGTAGTATCGTGCCTTTCGATACTGGCTAAACGCATCCGTCGAACTCTCAAACCGAAACAGCGAGTTGGCATTAACGCATTCGTAATTTCGTGAAGGGTCAGAGAGAAACGCGAAACTCGGACTAAATCCTCTTGTCCAAAGCAGGTTTAGTTACGGATACATGCTGCTGATACGCGCTCCCGCTAATATCGTGCGTCAATCCGGAACGCCCGAAGGCTTTCGGTCAGCCATTATTGGCTACTGACCAGTGAATCTATCAAAGCATTCGTGTCGTTAGTTTTTCCTATATCGGTGGTAACTTCCATTACGGTGGATGCTTCATTTCGGTAATTGATTGGAGAGGTGTCCCCAGGCTTCAATCTCGGCACTTTATCATGTCAAGCACACTATCGAGGATAAACTGAATAAAAGGATTCTGGTATAAATTTCGTCGAAATAATGGAAATTTCTGTTATGGGTAAAAATGGGTATTGATTTTCAAAAAATGAAAATACCTTCGGAGAAAGTAAAGAAAGATGTCGAAATTGCAGATTTGTTTTAAATTTGTACCACGATACTCGTCCTTTATTTCGATATCCGGCTGAAAATGAATATAGTCATAAAAAATGACTTCGTACCTAAAGTAATTCTTCATCGCATAATGCATCGGATCGCATTTTTGTAGCATACAACGTAAAAGAAGTTGTGCAAGTAACAAACAATTTTCGTCCATAACAGCCAACATTTTTTTTCATGCCTTTTCTTCGTCAAAGAAGCATTTCTTTAAACGGAAAAATTCATAAGCCTGACAAGGAAAAGATGGTGAACGTCAGCGGACACGAAATTTTTGTTAAACATACAAAGATTTTCCACCAGTTAACAGTTAAATTTGAATCACAAATTAATTACAAATCGATCACTCGTCCTCGTGACCGAGCAAAATTCCGCGAGAGATCTAATTTTGTTAGGTCGTGAGTTGGTATTCGAACCAACGCTATGCTATTCCCAGTCACTTCATGCGTCAGCAACAGATTTGTGTGCATTGAAACCTCTCGATAGTTCTGAACACCGGACGAAATACCCCGCAAACTAACGCGGAAGCTGGAAAGACTGAATTCGCGAACGAACGATCGAGTGCCTTTCAATTTACATCCCGCAGCTTCCGGAAGTCTCGTGATTACTTCGACATTTATCGGACGTAAGATGACAGCGGTAAATTTTACGTCCGGATTGAAAATAAATAGGTCCGTGGTTGGAAACTACATTTGGGTCGGGATAGAGTGAAAGACATCCGAGTAGAAGATGGAAGAAGCGAGGAAGTTCGGGAGAGTAGACTTGGGTGCAATTGCGCGGGAGGGGGGAGGGGAGGGTGGCGCTCTGGCCCCGGTCCCGGCCCGATCGCGCCAGTTACTCCAAGTGACAGGGGATTTATTGCGAAAGTTGCGATTGTATGAGAGACGAGAAGGGAGAGAAGGCGAGATCCGCTGTGGCAACCCCGCGGCGGCGGCTCGGTTTACCGAACGAAGCTGAGAATGCCTTCCTTTCGCTTCATTCCGACAGCAAAGCCAAAACTCGTCCGGGGAAATCGTCTCACTCTGTTACACCAACCTCGCCCTCTTTTCAGTCACGAACCCTGGATCGGTGGAACAACGCCCGTTTCAACTTTGCGTCGTCGAAACTTATGGACGAATTCGTCCACGGAATTTCCAATTTGTAATTTTGAATGTCGTCTCAAGACGACATTCCGAAAAGAGAGGCTTTCATCTTGCGCGTGTTTAACGGAGAGCGTCTGAATGCAGACGAACGAACCGGATGTCTATAGTTTAACGCGCCTTCGCCAATGCAAACAATATGAGAACGTGCGAAATGAAAAGAATCAACTTCATCCCCCGAACGACATTCCATCGTGCGCAACTCAGTAGGTACGACGCTCGTATCATAGACGCCATAGAATACCTCCGCGCCTCTTTCGCTATAAAGCCTTTGTTTGAATATCGGAAAGACAAATATCTGAAATTCAAACACCTGAAGAATTTATCCTACCCGAACATTGATATAGTTTCGTAGAGGCTCGCGGCAAGAATACCACCCGAGACCGTGCAACTTGATAGAACGGTAGCCAACCTACTTCGTGTATACTTTGCACCTCGACGCCGTAGACTCCAACGGAGCCTCGCACACTGTTCGCGAAGCTTCCTGAACTTGGTCTCGGAATTCTAAAGTCTAAGGTGTGTTGTATTCAATCCTGGCCACAGAGAGTTGGGACCTGAGCTCGATATATCGACACCTTAGTCAGTTCGAATCCGTGGCAACGGCTGAGTTGATAATCTGTGTCGTTGTTCGAAAGAAAAAGAGAAAAATCGCTGTTCACGACGGAACACGAGTAACTCTCGATCTCCCTGTCACCCCGAGAAGTGCCATTTTATAACTTCCGATTATCCGCCAGGGGAAGTGACGGGAGTTAGGCATTTCACTGAGGTCCTGCGATCTTACTGTTTTCGTTGTCTCCAGTGTTTGCCGGAACGGCTCAATTGTCTCTTAACAGAATTTGGCATATTATTTCTGTGAATTTGAGTGTTTATATCGTTAGATTAGGAAAATAAATGTGAAGTGGCAGAGATAACTAACATATATATTGAAAGGCGGCCACCATTATCTACTATTGACTGCGATTATTTGTCGTCTGCTATAAAAATGCTATGTGCTACAGGGGAAGACTGCGCAAATTGGTCCATGGCAATATTTCACGAAGAAAACAGTCTCGAAAAACGCTCTGGTATAGACACTGTCGTGTGACATGTCCAAGGTTAGAACATGAACATATCGCTAAATTCCAAGTATCGCATGTGAGGTGAAAGCGCTGACAGATTTTTATATGGTTCGATATAATTTTCAGCCTTTCTTTGCGAGGACTTTGTGATTTTCATAAGAGAGTATTCAGTTACGAAACTTTTGGTATCCGAATAAGTCAATTTTTTTCCTTCGATGCTGTAAAATATGGGATTTAAGTAAAAATGATTTGCCTAAAGTGTACTAGGGTTAAAGTGATGAATATGGCCCATCCCGATTAACACGTAATTCAATGATATATGGACCGGGCCATATTCCCCACTTTTACCCTATCCTGTTTCAATAACATATTTGAATGCATAGAATGCCGGGGCGGTATTAAACTTTTGAGCCATACATTTATGTTTGAAATTTAAATAGAAATTACCAAAGATGGTAATACATTTAGTTGAAAACGTAAAAAAACTGCCAAACAAAGTGACTTGTTAATTTTTCTAGATTTTGGGCGCCTGTAGTACTCAAGTCCCTTGCCTACTCGAACCATCGGACTTTCTCATCTGGAAGTTCGGTTTCAGTATTGAGGTTCATTTTGATCCAAATTTTGTAGTCGATTTTCATCCATCCTCTTCGCAGAACTCCATTTATCCAAGGTAATGTGGGGAGAGCGTACGTCCTATGAGCGAAAACATACCAAATTCAAACTTGTACTACTATTATATATTTTTTAAATAACACACTACTTCATATAAACATTAACTTTATTAGTTGATTCACTACTTGTTTCCTTTTTTGAGACATCACGATGTTCTAGCATTGCCTCTAAAATCGGAAACTGATGTATTTACAGTTCGCAGTATAAAGACGCAGCAAACTCGTACAAGTTTAGCTCATATGCAACAATGTAGCAGTTACAGACTACTCCGCGTGCGGGCATGATTTATCCGTTTTATCCGAGTTTTTCGTATTGTCCAAGCTTACACCTCGATTAATACGGAGGGCTCGGATGAGTTGGGTGCTTCGGATAACGCGGAGGCTCAGATAATCGAAGGTCGAATAAGCGCAGTCCTACGGTATTACGTTCTCATCCCATGCGCATTAGGTACGGAGAGACAATATTGTCAAAAACCAATTGGACTGTTCGATCGCGGTTTAGAGAAATGTTTGCACAGCCTAGAATGCAAAAAAAAACATTTTCCCGTTTCGGGTGTCTGTCTGACCTGTCCGAAAATGCAAGAATTTTTTGAAGAGGGTTCGGATCGTATCGAAACTTGTGTGTCTGTAACTGTGATTCCGTTTACGCAGAACTCGACAGTCACAGGAATTCTAGGGATGGAAAATGTCCGAGGGTCGATGCCGAGACTCGTCGGTGAAACTCATTGGACGATTAAATTTGAACGTGCTGTCTCACAAGTGGTGGAAGTTGGCGCCAATGCGGCGTGAATAATTATTAACATTTATTCTGCCTAATTCGCATATTGTCGTCGAGTAAACATTTTTAGATGAGCCGTAATTTTGTTATTTTGGTAATAAAGGCATTTTACAAGACTTCTTGTACAGTTATCTTTTCACTTTGCTCAACAAATATGTTTACTTATTCCTGCGACGTACCCTCTCAATCTGCTATTGTCTTGTTTGGCCGACACGTTTAAGTACCGCCTGTAATTGGCCCAGCCTATAATAATACCGATGAATATATAAATAGTCATTTATCGATCGTTTTTGCTACAGTCGGAAAACGTCTTCCGAATGCGTCCAGTCATTCAAATGTATCTGGAAGAACTGTGTATTCTTCGATTAATAAACCATTGATAAATTAATATCATTAATTGTATATAAGACTATTTTATCGCTGTCTACGCTAGATTCCATCATTTGACTGGCCTCCCTGAAGTTTTTAATGAAAGCAAACACAGCGAATATATCGGTATTTCACTGAATTTTATGAAAAAGTTGTCTTCCACTGCTGCACAATGATATAGTAACGCTGAAGACACCTCAGTTTGTAAAATTCGCCTTTAAAGTAATCGTGAAAGCTCGCAAAGAGGGCGAAATTCAGCAATGAACTAAAGAGACCTCCGGGTGGGACGGGAGGAAGGGAAGGGATTGCCATCGTTTCAATTACCGTTTCGCCGGGTACGGTATACAGGGAACCGAAAGAACTCGTAGAAACGGTTCTTTAATCTTGTGGCCAACAGACTAGGGGGGGGGGGGGGGGGGGGGGAGGCACTGTGATTCGCATGTCCCTTCTCACTGTTAAGACAGTCCGAGAGGGGGCGTCGTCCAAGAACGGTGAAACCGCGACAGAAAGAGGAAAACCGACTCGTCGACGATCATGAGTTTCACGATCCGTCGTTAACATCGTAGAAAGCGCCGGAGAGACCGGATTAAAAGTTGGTCTTTGCCCAACGGAGTCTACCAGATTTCCCGATAGCGTAAAACGGGAGAGACGACGGTATAAGGAAGGACCGAGCCATCGGTTGAACGGGGAAGAAGAAGAGGAGGAAGAATACGACGAAGAAGCGGGGGCGAAGCAGAAGGAAGCCAAAAGGAAGTAGGACGATGGGTCTGGCGAATGCAGGCAAGAGTAGCAGCGAGGTCGCCTGAGCATGTTAGCGAAAACCGAGAAGACGATTCCGCCGAAGAAGCTTGGGCTTCTATTTTCTTTCCGATCTTCTCTCAAACTTATTCCCCGGACGCATCTTGTTACGGAGTCCAGCTCGTTGAATCAGCGGTTCTCATCTTTGCCACAGAGAGATGAACGGAAGATCGGTGGGAAGTAAGATGGACCTAGAAGAAATGAGCTTTGACTAGACGAGGAAGACATACAGTCGATGCTTCGTATAATCTCGTACCTGGGGCTCGAGAGTCCGGGAGTGTGGAGTGCCCCCACTCCGACCCACTACAAAAGCACGAACTACGGTGACTAATACGCGTGCAAAGGCTGCCGCATACGCATGGTCGCAGAGACAGGTAGAGTAAAACTGGTAAATACGGCCAAGTCCATAAGGGTAAATCAGGGTGAGATTGCCAGGCGGGTGAGATGGACACCCGCAATATCTTTTAACTTAATAAACGAATGGTGCTGCCGTTTGCACAGTTCTTAGTATATGTGGATACACTGTGATTGCACCAAAAATTATAAGATTGTAAGTGCAAGGATAGTATGAGCGCCGCATCCCTATTTCGAGGTGGCCAGACATTTTTCGAGCTATATTTGTAGCGCTCCGGAGACATACTAAGTCAAAACTTTGCTGGTAGAGCAACATTGAACACTGTAGTAGAATGTTTTAAGAAAAGATTGGCCCGTTGTAAACCCATTTAAAAAAGCTTTCTCTGTGAGGAAGCAAAAAATGTATTCTCTAAATTTGAACGGTGGATATTTTCCGGGGGATATGACCACGTCAATGGTGGCCTTATCACCCGGATATTGCGGGTGAGATGTCCACGTGAATGGAGGTGGCCATATCACCCGGATATCGCGGGCGAGATGGCCACGTCAATGGTGCTAGGCCACGTGGCCATCTCACCCGCAATATGCGCCCGGGAGATATGGCCATCAAAACTGTTTTCTTTTTAGTTTAGCATCTGAAACATTAGACAGAGGTATTTATTATCTTTCTGTAGATTATGTGGACTACATAAAATATAGTAAAACATGTTCTGTGCGATTTCGACGCTTCTCTAGGCCTAATTGACTACCATTATTACGTTATTACAAACGCAAATATTCATTCATTGAGCTGCAATTAAATCACCCTTCGAAAATATCGAAAGTTCTGAGTTAATTACTTTAGTTCGATGTTTCTAGAGTCGGTTACAACGAAAATGTAAAAGTTTTTTAAACGTTAAATCTCCAATTTTCATTCATTAAAAAACCATGGCTACATCGACCCGACTTACCCTATCATTGATTTGCGTGCTAATCGGGGTGGGTCATATCCCCCACTTTTATTCGACCCTTTCAAGCAGGGCGGCAGCTGACAGAGACGTTAGGGGAAACGCGATTGCGTCTGGTAGAGATTTTAGAGCGTTACATCAGACCCTCGAAAAATCCGGAAACTGTTAAAAATCCGGACTGTTACATCCGTTCTCGATGCAACAGTCGGCAACTTCCAACGCGACATGAAGCACCTCTATAGACACACTCGACTTAGCTAGCCGGAGACACAGAGAAACCCTCTGCCCGAGAAATACAAACTTGCGAATACGTTACAAAAGTATATGAGGCGACACAAGTATCTTAGGCGTAAAAGAAAGTGACGAAATGTCGAAACAAGCTTGACATGGGCAAGCGAGACACAGGCAACTGCGCTGAATATTCAAGCATTTCAACGAGCGGACTCGTGTGTTATCCAACAAATTATACGCACGCTCGACAAAAATAAAGAATCCTTATCCGTTCTACCTGATCTCGTCTCGTGATCTCTTTTGCGAGGAAACAATTTTCTAGTCACGCACGTTACGTGTCAAGGTGCCTCGATTGTTCGTTACTATTTGCAGAAAGTCACGGTTTTAACGGTGTCGCGTGTTTCGCATTTAGCATATAAAAAATAATTTTAAAAAAGTCGCCAGAGCGAATCAGTCGGAAGGCATTTAAGATTCTTGGAATATGTCACCAGGCATATCGTTTCATTCGCAGAATGAAGTTTGCCGGGGTTTTCTTCACGTCCTTTTACGTTGCAGCTGCAATTCTCGTGACTGCGATAACGGCAAACCGTTCAGTTTCAATCTAAGAAAGCTGTATGTAGGTGTGCAGTGGAATCGTGCGGGACAAAAAAACAATAGCCGGAAGGAAAGAAAGAGAGAATAGCGTCACGTAGTCCGACGCTGTACGCGCGAATCGAGGTCGTCTTTCATTCCGTGTACTCTGGGGAATCGCGGCAATACCTCTTCACCGTTATACACATCTACTCTTCTCCCCGTAACTCTTTCTCTACAACGTTTTCGCGCATATGAAAAATTGAAAAATACCGGAATACTGGGACACGCTGCGGTATCGATGCCTGCGACAGCCAAAATCGACCGGTGTTACGACCGGACGAGCGAATAGTGAGTTCACTCGATGACGATCATAAAACGAGTAGGCTCTCTTTCGGGTCAAGGCGCTAGCCCTTTACCCAGGGACGGATAAAGGAGATCGTCTTATATTTTAGACGATGTGGTTTGAACTGTAATACTCACAATGTATTATAAACAATACGATGGTTTCGAAGTATAATTGTTTGTATATGTTGTGACAATTTTCTCTAACTGGATAATTTGGCAGCGAGCTCCGACTATTGTCGGAGAGCTCCAATTATTGTCGAAGTACTCTGCCTTTCGGGCAGAGCCTTGCGCGCTCTTCGAAGATTTCGATGATGTGACTGCTTCGCCGGTCGTAGAATAACTGATTTCATTCTGGATTTGGTCGCGTATTTATACTAATTTTCACCCTATACTCGTGCCTCCATTGGTACTCAAAAATAGATCCTAGGGAGTAAACAAATTTAAAAATAGATGTTTTCGGGGAACCGGAAGAAGTGGAAGGGTTTTAGTATTTTAAAAGGGAGGGAATTTAGAGAGCAGAGCGTGTTAGGAAAATTAGGGGAAAAGGCCATAAATCTCGGCGTAGCAAGCGCGAGGAAGCGGAGCCGTACGCATGTGCGTCTGTGTAGGTGATGCATGGGACTCTCGGCGGCAGTGCGTTGCAGCGTTGCAGCGTTGCCAGTGGTGTCAGGGTTCACATTTTAGTTAAAGAATTGGTTGAGGAGTTGAAACAAAGAATTCGTGAGAGGAATTACGTAGGACATAACACCAGCCTTTCTCTCACTAGAGCCCACGTGCAAATCGCAATTTATCGTCCAACATCTCAACCGTGGGTGGGAACACTCGGAAAAAACGTTTGGACATTGATATATGGTTATTCCATACGACAGATATAGACATGTATATAGCTATGAAGAGTTTACGTCTACGTTTATGGATCAGCATTTTTGTTTTTCATGGAGAAATAACCCGAACGAATGTTTGATCAAAAGTTTGCCATATTTTATTGTGCGCGCTGCGGGGCAGGGGGGGGGGGGGGGGAATACTTAACGCACTCTAAAACGTTACAGACTCGTGTTGCGTAACAGAATCAATCAGAGGTGTCGGACATTTTTTCGATAAGCAGATGAGGGCCATCGCTCGATGTGTGCCAAAATCGAAATTGATTCGTCAGAACACAGATGGAAATTTGTCGAGATACGCCTTAATTAGGTCTGACCTATAATCAGCGCGTCTTATACAGGACATGCAAACATTCACGAAGGTAAATGCTCTCATAGCTGGCAGTGATCCTATCAGTGGCAGGTTTGGGCCTTTATGCATACTAGCAATTCTTCTCATCGCACTGGCAACATTTTTCAACACGTAAAATGATTCCCGTGAACTTCTTTAGTAGGATTAACATTTCACTCAAATTATTGCCATCTAAATAAAAACGCGGTACACTTTGTTGTAGACGAGATTCTACGTTGAAACATGAAAGGCGGCTAATAGGTACACTGACAGAAGGATCTAGTAAAAATGACTATATCGCTTGGGAGATATCATGATAGCACATAGTAGTAGGGCGCTGGGGCGCCACCTATGGTGGGAAGTACCGGATTTATAAGAATTTTTCCTAGATATTATGGTAAAAATTCTTGAATAATGTGAGACTTTCTGCGCTAGGTGGCGCCCTGGCGCTCCATTACTATGTGCTATGGTAATTTTTCTTAGACGATCGGTAATTTTTACAAGATCCTTCTCTCAGTGTATACATCGGAAGCCGCTAATAGGAAGAGCGAGATGTAGACGTTCTTTTGTTCGTATATTATATTCGGTAATAGATAATTGGACATATTGGGGGTTTTTTTGTTAACCAATGAATTACTCTCCCTCATGGACACTATTTCACTGAATAGAAAAATCCAACGGAAAGCCTTACCAGAGACGGCACCACCACCGGTGTCTCACTTGCATTCGACTTATTTATCGCCAGCCAAATAACATAAATACCAAAAATCGTCGTAAGTAGCGCCGGTCCCTCCTGCAACCCCATGCATTTGCAAGAGTGTAATCGTCCGTGTGAGTTGTCGCGTGTTTCTGACGGTTAGACATATTTGTAACCCCGCGCCTAAAGTTTTCCCGCAAAGTACCTCTTTTTCTCAACAACGGATGACGTGCGACTGTTTTTCTTCCGCCCAGCACGATATCGTTCGCTGAAAAACAGCAGCGGTATAACAGGGGCAAAGTAAATTCGTACGAATTTCAATCCTTCTCTGCCGCAACTATACCGGGTTCTTCGGAGTCTTGAAACTGTTATTATATTGTTGCGCCATCTAAAACTCTTTGATACTTTATTTCTCGCGGTGAAATTTCTACATGTATTTCAGAGATCTTTGGCGACTCGTGTACATACGTAATATGTGTGTGCGTTCACACGGTAAAGAGAGGTTGTAGTATTATATATAGTATATAACTATTTCGAACGCTGGGAAAGGTACGAACGGTGTTCCGTACACGGGTAGCCAAGCAAGCGAGGCCAGACCGAATTGGTGGTCGTTACGCCGTCGATTCACCGAACGAAATTGCCGGTAAAGTTTTACACGCCGATCAAGCCATCCTCGTCTGATTTACGATCTATTTGTCCCTTGCACACCTTCGGCTTAGGTTCCGTGCTCTTCGTTACGCTACCGTAGGTATCTCTCACTCTTATTTCTACAGCGCTTTGAGCGAAACCTCTGACGGACCTGCAGGCCGAATGACTGCAACAGCCACGGGCTGGATTCCACCTCTCCCCCGTTTTTTTAACGAGACGATGTTCCGAGGAAAACGGAAATTCACACGTTATACTGCCTCAGACCAGCAGCAAACTGATGGCGGCTGGACGGCCGCGGTTTCTACATTCGAAGAATAACGTGTAAATTCTCGAAAATGGCAACTCGAGCAATTCAATGCTACCCTCAAAGTTTCCTACATAAAATTCCACGTAGCGCGTACATAAGAATTTACTGCATTTGGAAACATTCGGACTTTATGCTCGGAAGAAGAATACCATACTGAAAAAACAAGCATCCATGACACACACGAGAACGATTCGCTCGCGGGAGGCCAAAGAAATATATTGTTATTAAAATTCTATCTTCAATTCTAGAATACCATGCTAGAATTGAAACGATAACGTATCATCTTAAACCTTTTTTTTCGTTATCGCTTGGATCTTGTATACGATTGTTAGAATTGTGAGTATGGGAGATAGGGGAAAAACGGGCTTTTGTCTCCCATTCAAGACGAGATTTTTTTATGTTCTGCGAAAAATTGGTATAACTATAGTCTGTTTTTTGCGCTGTGTCCAAGAATAGAAGTAACAATATATATTCTTTTGGCAGTCCGCAGGCGAACTTTTGTTCACCGTATACCCAGTGTATACCTAGAAAAGAGGCATTCTGTGTCAACTCGACCACTTTTTTTTCGACTCTCTCAGAACTATGCCATAATTGGCTACGTTTTAGGTTCACTTGAAAGTACCCTTTGAGAATTATTTCTGATTTTTTAATCCATCCATTTGGAAGATGCGTTTTTTTCAGATTCATGTATCTTGAAAGGGATAAGTCGGGCAAAAAAACTTAACGACAAAAAAGTTCTCTTTATCGATTAACTATTTAATGCAATATGTGTTATATTTTTGTTCGTTTTGCAAAGGCTGTTTTTAGCAGAAAAGACTGAAAATTATGTTTTTTTGTGTAATGTGACACCTTCGATTTCGCTGCCAATTTTTTGTAAATATTCGACGATGTATGAATAATCTGGAAAAAATTTGGCAAAGTAGAACTCTACGTAGTTCAAGCTAAAAAAATAATATTTTTATTACAATTTTCTTTTTCGTCCGATGCGGTACCTTCAATTTTGCTGTTAATTTTATAGGGGAGTCAGTGATGTAGGATAAACCTAAAAAAAAATTGGCAATGTGGAACTAGACGTATTTTCAGAGAAAATAAGTATCAAAATATAAATATTAGATTATTCTTTTCTTTTGCTTAGCAACTATGTCAAGTTCCACTTTTCCAATTATTTGTAGGTTCTTCATATATCGTTGAATACACAGAAAAATTAGCATTGAAAACGAAGGTGTCGCATTGCACGAAAAAATGTCATTTTCGTTCCTTCCTGCTAAAAATAGCCTTTGCAAAACGAACAAAAATATAACACCCATTTTATTGAATAGTTAATGAATAAAGAGATATATGAAATTGAAAAAAGTGCATCTTCTAAATGGATGGATTAAAAAATCTGGAAAAATGCTCAAAGGGTACTTTTAAGTGAAACTAAAGTGTGGACAATTATGAGATAGATTTGAGAGGGTCGAAAAAAGAGTGGCCGAGTTGACAGAGAATGCCTCAGAAAAGGATTATAACATTTAAATAAATCAGTATATTGAAATAGCACTTATTTGAATGAAATATATTTCTGCTTGTGGGAACAAATTTTTTATAAGAATGTAGCTATGAAAGTTACTTGTTGCAACTACATAATTTCGTTTGCGTACGACTGCGCACACGCAGACAATATTTGTCGAACAAAAACGATATTTAACATTGAGAATTTAAGTAAAGACAACTTGTTTTGGTCAAATCGATCGGATACTTAAATAGTAGAAGTTTCTCATTTACAGGCCGGGTTTTGCTCTACCAGTTAATCATTTGTTCCCGTCCGGAAAATTTGCATTGGTGCGTGTATTATGGCTCGAGAACGTTTATTTACTAGATAGTCACGGGTAGGAAGCGATGCACGACCATACAGCTGTGCTCAATATATTATCGATAAAGACGTGGCAGTTTCAACCCCATTACATCTGTGCAAAATATTGAACAATCATAATATCGACGGCCTATGAACCGACAGCGGTGGACGCGCGGTTGGCACACGGCTCCGATGGTCCTGCAAGTCAAGCAGCTTCGTTCGCAATCAGTGCTTGGATTGGTAACCGCTTAGCCGTGCGCTAGCTGGCGCATCGACCGTTGAGCAGGAGGCGTTTTCTTCTGAGACCCATGTGGGTTTTACCGATGGAACGGACGCGGCCGATGGTCGGGCTAATGTTGGCATGGCGATTGTCGAATCCCCAACGCTCGGCCAATATTCGGCCAAGTATTGGCTCACCAATGGTTGGTTTGATAATTTTTGACCAATGCTTGGCCTCGTTCGACTCATCAATTATTGGTTTGTCGATTTAAGGCCAGTGTTCGGCCGAATACCGATTCGCCAACCGTTGGTCGGTTGATGCATGATCTCATGAGTCATTGGTGTGCCGATTTCAGTCATCAATCACAACCAACTACCTGCCAGCAAAGTATGTGAAAAACTTCCTGAATCGCCCTGTATATACATATATATATATTGACAGCGTAATGCCAAAAGGGCGAACAGGCTATGCTTATACACAGCCGATATGCACTTTTTGAATTAGGCCATCGATATTACTCGTTCTTATGTTGTCTAATAATTGAAATCGTAGTTAAATGAATTCGTAATTGAAATGAGACGAAACTGTACTATAAATGGTTCAAAATAAAAATATATTAACAAGATATTGTACTTTTTTGAGATTTAAGCAAAAAAAAAAAAACATGAGGCTTGAGAAAAAAAAATATCTTGTTCAAAGAACAGATATTGTTTTTATAAATAAAAAAATGCATTTTGGTCAACGACATATTCTATTGAATACAAACACAGCCACTAAGTAGTCATTGAATATGTGGTTGTAATGCTAATAGGTCTATTCGTCCGAACGAAATTTTAACTGATCCAAACAAATAATTTTTGTGGATGTATCAATGCATTTGTGTCTACGCTGACATCTTGAATATGATTTTGCCTTCATTCATTCGCTTATGTCAATGGTCTAAAAGAAAAACTTTTCGAAATCGCAAGATCCGAGAGAAATAAGAGATTGTCGTGAGCCCGAGAACCGGAAAGTATTTCGAGATTTGCGTCGAAAAGAGAAATGAGGGTTAGCAGAAGAATAAAAAATTGATACGAAGCTTCCCGAGGGTCGTATAAATCGCGGCGCATCCGCGGGACCCTTCACTCGAGCATTGCTGGGATATACGAGGGATGAGGGAAGAAATATCTATTCTTAAGTTTCCGAGACGTAGGCACTAGCTTTGCGAATGGATATCCAGTTTGTTTGCGTATAACAAAGCAATTTATTTTCTTTCTCGCTGTTTCGGTAAGAAATACAGTCTCGCTATTCTACAGAAAGAACCGTATTCTACTTTCTTACATTTTCTCTATCATACTCGGATTTCTCGTGGGCGCCTGTCGTCCCGGGAGAGAAGTAAATTTTCTGCGGCACAGAACCCTCCCCCGCTCGCTAGGCATTTATTTTTCCCCTCCAGCTCTCCTCTTTACCCCTCTTCCCGTACCCCAGTTCAGCATTTCCGATGTGATACCTATTCGGCTGTGCGTTTCTCTTGACCGAGGTAAAAATCTTATAACGAACTTTTTAATGTTAATTAAGGATCAGCAGATAACAAATCATTGACCGCATCATCGAGAGGTTGACGCAGATCGAAATCGTGTGTAAAAATGTAGTTTCTTAGCCATGTAGTAAATTATTGTAAAAAATTTCGGAAATTTTTTAAATACGAAAACGTAGCTTCCTTAATGGGGAAGCAAAATATTAATAATTTACAAACGCAGCATTACTTTTATTATAAAAAAAATGTATAATATTTCAACGCTGATGTTTCCAATAATCCCGATGTTGCAACTACTGCCCCCTGCGTCCTCGATTGAACGCAATAACGTTTTCCAAAGGTATCGCCAATGAATTCGGGTATAGACACTACCATCTCGAATTCTCTCAAATTATCTGCTGACACTATAAACATAAATGAAGGCAAATCAAATTCCCTCCTGACATAAAGCTCCGTTCGCAAGTCCCTCCTGACTCGAATCTCTTCATTAACATGCTCCGCGTCCTCATGAAGAAATACATTCTCGCTACGAGATAAAGTTACGACAATCTAAACCCACTGTACCCCTCCCCCTCCCTTTCTTGTCGCCGCAACTCTTTGTTCAACACGAATAATCGAAAAAAGCATCCACACTCACCCCGCACTCATCTATATCAGCCTTTCATAGTACCGTACATCACCACCATAGGATAGAGCCGAGCAAAACGGGCCCTCGGGGGCAAAACGGAATTTTTTCACCACCTTTTCGTGGGTTATGAAAAAAAAAGTCTCGTTTCATATGGAGGACACGAATCCGTTCTGCCCCGACATTCCGTTTTGCCCCGCTCTGCGTCACAGTTTACCGTCGCTTATACGTTGTTACAGTCATTTTATCTTTTTCTTTTCTTTATGATCATCATTTCATCCTTTTGTGTGTTCCCTCCCCCTTCGACCGCTCCTATACCTGTCTCTTCTACACTCACGGTAATAACCGTTATTCATACATTACCATAAACGTGGCTAACCTGACCCGTACAAGCGTATCATCTCGTCGACCCGAATAACCCCACGAGTGTGCCAACCCGCCACCGCTTGGGCCAGGATCGCGAAGGTGTGTGTGTGTGGCGAATCTACATCACTCCCCTGTACGTGTATCTTTGGCACAGGATCCGGGATGGTGGTAGAGCCTGGTATCTAATACCCACAGGTAACCCATATCCTCCGTGCCCCGTACTCACTTCGCCGCGTTCGCAGCCAATGGGCTTTTCAACGGGAAAGGGAAATTTTACCGCAGGAAACGAGAACACCGGAACCTCACTACCCATCTCTCTCTCCTCCCCCCTCACCCTCACCTTTACATGTGTACCACATTCATTTCATACTTAATATACGTAGCGCCATGCATGAACTTGCGACAATGGAGTCGTTAAGGCGTTTTCCACGGTCTCGTTCAGTTCACCGTTACCTTTTAGTATCGAACGTAAAAACCTATGGGCACCGTTCCCTTCCGTCCGTGGTACCTTCGACGGTCGACTTGTCCTTGTCCCTTCTCGGTCCGGGCGAGCGGAGGGAGCGAAGAGAATGAGAGAATAAGAGTCTGGGTGGCGGGAGGGAAGCGCGAGAGAAGCCGGAGTGTAGAAATGAAAGCCAACGAGCTTTGTTCGTAATAGGCCGCGGTTAAAGGGTTTGATGGAATGAGAACGGAGTCTCCGGCGAGATGCTGGAATATGGAGCGAATCGGTGAGGAAGACGAAGAAAATGAAAAGGAGTCAAAATGACGGGGCGGAAAGGGGATGAACCGAATGGAGAGTGAAGAAAAGAGGGAAGAGGAAGTGGAGAATGCTACCGGGTAGAGAATATACATACACACACACACACACACTCATATATATATATATATATATATATATATATATATATATATATATATATATATATATGTGCATGTATAGACGATGGCATAGGGTACCGAGGGTAATTCTCCGGCGTTCGCGCACACACTTTCCTTTTCCGGTTGGTAAAGGAAAAGAGAATGAACCTCTTACTCAGCCTTAAACTCGTTCTTGCCCATCTCATTCTATCTTTTCTTTCTTGTTCTCCTTCATTCACGGTGTTGGCGAGCTTGTCTTCCAGACACGCTTTCTACGCCAGCACAGCCAGACGAAGGCCAGTGAAGGTACCCGGCGAGCAGTCAGACTCTTTCTCGGGAACCGTGTTCCGAGGGTATGTTACCCCGCTGAAATACGAAAAGACCAAATCCGCTTTTTATCACCGGTGGTAGACCGTCGGGTCTCTCTTCTGCATTCGCCTACAATGGTCTCCTCTTATTCTGCCAAGCTCTCGGACAATGTACAGACAATTAAATCTCTTCTCCGTTTTGTTCTTTCTTGTTTGCTTCCTCATAGAGGACACCATGTTTTGAAAAAAAAAATCGAGTTTTTAATGTCATTGTAGTCGAAATAGTCTAAAACGTCGTGAAATGCGATTTTTACTTGGCGTCCGGATGAATGTGTGTGTATGTATGTATTTGTGTGACATATTTGCATCGTTTAAAACGGCTGCAACTTGAAAACGGTTCAAGATAGCGGGTTGAAATTGTGTACACTCGTACAGTGGTCACGTCCCTTCCTTCGGTGCAATTTTCGTACAGATTGAGGACTTGTTCGAAATGATACGCGCTTTAAAAATATTTGAAAAATGTTTTAAAACTGCATCCCAATGTAACACTATGATTAAAGGCCTTTGGTATTGAATTTCACCAAATTCTATCGAAGCGATCAGATTTTATGGAATGTCAGTTTTTAAAAAATTACTACAAATAGTCTAATTCCAGTAAACATGGAAGCATCAAGTTCAAATTTGGCTAATTAATAAACTAACACTGTACATTTCTCGTGTTAAATTTTGTGAAAATGGATGTACCGTTGAAATTTTATAGGATTTCGAATTTTTGAATTAATTGGTAAATTTGTATTTTACGCTCTACCCGCGTTTCTGCATCAAATATCACTCTATGAGTAAAATAAGTTGGACATTCATAATCAAAGAAAAATATATTGGACATAGCCACAAAACGACTAATAACGAAAATTTGAATTCGCGAATTCAAGGCAATTCGACTTTGTGTGTGGGATTCGTTAAACAAAGTAGATGCTTTCATACAATGTGGATACTAAAATTTTACTACCATACCAAAATATCAAAAAATAAAGGTGCAATTTGCATTTGCAATTATTTTTATCGTGTTACACGAAATTAACGACTTGCGTTGTCGTTTTTTTGTCGCTTGGAAAATATTTAGCTTTTTTTATTTATCATGTTTTTCTTTCAATTTTAATCTCTCCAACTCAAAGAAATGAAATCTACGACGTGCCTAATATTTTTATTACTAAAATATAAACCGACATTCAAAAATATCAGAAAGAATACAAAATTAATTGCATTATGTAACAACCGTATAAGAATGTTGACCTTGGGCTTTATTTTTAGCTTGTGTTTGGACGTGTGCAGGTGTAAACGTGTACGCGATATTCATTCAAGATTGAATAAAAATCTAGTAACGAAAACTCGAATGGATGTAGGAAGGAAGAGAAATCGAAACAACAGAAAGGAATATTAAAAATATAAGTTCGACAGTTTGAATAAACGCGAAGATGAAGATGACAATGGTGACGAAAATACCGCCAGAAGCTCAAAGAAAATGATGCAAAGTAATTTGCACACGACTACCTAATTTTTTACAGTTTTGCGCATAACTTCCTCTATCAGAAAGTTCGTTGACACATTTTTTTAGTTGCTATCAAGATGTGTGCGCGGGTTGTTCTAGTGTATGTGTGTATACGATAGATTTGTAATTCTTACAGTCTGACATTTTCCTTTTTTCATTGCGAAAATTGTATTGCAATTGTAGCTTCTTCTATGAGGAAGCCAAAATCGAACAATGAAATTTCTCTCAGAGGACGTTGCTCAAAACTGTAAAACATGAGGATTTATAGACACGAAACCTTTCATAGTTTCCCGTCAGTGGACTCACTCGATTCCGTGCAATCTGCTTCCGATGCATAATCAATATTGGAATCTCTTGATGAGAAAATTTCGGTACATTCCTTTACTCTGCGACGAAGGAAAATTATTCGTGAGGTATGTATGTAACTTATATTGTGATTGATGCGACGGGAGCTACCCTCCGGTCACGTATCACGTAAGCAGGTAGTTTGTCAACGCTCTCGTACCGGATACATACCGTGGTGTAGAGAGCGTCGCGAGACACGGTCTTATACATAGTAACCGGGTACATACTCTCTCTCCGTTCTCCAAGCTCCGGGACGATCAAGACGACGTCGCCGACGACGACGCCGACGACACGATTACAATTTCCAAGCACGCAACGGCCGCTCGATCCTGCGGATTACTTCTGCACGGTGTGGTCAGCCAGGCATGTACGTGGGGGTACACCGGTACACTATCCCTGTCTCGCATGCCCCCGGTGAATTCCTTTCCTCTCTGTCCAACCCTCCGTGATCCTTTCTACACTCCGTGTTATACTGTTTCCATCGCTTGTACTCCTCTACTCGTGGTACGCTACCCGGTGGAAAGGTTGGTCTGCGAGTCGCACCGTGCATTTTAAAAGAGGCTTTGTCCTCCTACCGGCCGTGTGGACGCAGCGTCGCTACGACACCGAGAACCAGTCTATTTTTTTCCTTTTCCTTTACTACTCTACACTTCTTTCATTCATAGTACGTCTATTTTTATTTCTTTTTTGAAATATTTATTTTGCCTTTTATATCATTAATCTACTCGGAATCGAGTCGTTTTCAATTGCTTTATGAATCGTGGGTTTGCCGATGTGACGCCAACATTGAGCCATCAATCAGCGGCTTTCACCGCTAGATGGCGCCAACCCAAGTTGTTTCTCGCAACCGAAAGTGCATTCGACCGGCAATATAACAGCATGCGAACTCGCACGTTCTTTAACTGTCGCAAAAGATGCGCGTTATTTTTTGATTCTGTACTCGGTACTTAGTAAAAACTTAGGCAATACATTGGCTGAGTATGATCGCATTGAGAATTCTCGCAAGAGAAAATATATAAAATATAATCTCATGCAGACATGCGATGCATAAAATAGGGATGCTTCAACTTTTACAATATAAAAATACTATACGTTTAAACCGAATTGGGAATTATTAGCTAACTTTAAGGAAGAAACAATTCGGAAATAGTAATTTGTTGCTAAATTTGTTTATTAAAAAGTTTTTTTATTTATGATCTGGGGAAACACAAATTCGGTATCTGAACATTATTGAACCTAAATTGAAAGAAAAACATGAGAAATTGTTGTTAAAATTGTTTGTAAAAATGTTTTTTTGTTTATAACAATTTTAAAAGGAAAATGTGAAAAAGAAACTTGTAGACCATTTAAAGCATACGGGGAAAAATTGATAAGATTCTGATATTGTTTAAACAATTGGAAAGGTAGGGAGGGGGATTCTCCGGCTACACTGCATATAACGGACCGTACCTCGGTGCGGCATCACTTGTTTCCAGCGTACAGTCGTGAGCATGAGTGCTGCGCGACGCAGCGGTACTCATTCGAAACCATTCAACGCGTCGTAGCTATGACATCCGCATCGGTCTTTCGAGAGTATTACAAATCAAGTTGATCCGGTTCGTGCCACGAGAGTGTACCGACAAATTAATTAATAATTTTGAATAATTAATAATTGTGAATTATCAACATTAAACGAAGCATCGTTACCGTTTACATATTCATCGTTGTCTGTCAAGGGAATAACACCAGATTAAGGAGAACTTTGTGTGTTTTGAATAAATAAACAATATTCAGAAAAATAGTACATCTTGGTGTTTAGTAGAATAAAACATCTGGCGACTGAAGTTCAATTCCTATGGCATACGGTAAAAAAGTCATTTATTAAAAAAGAACCTGCAAGTAATTGGGATTTGAGACAACCTGTCCATCGAGGGTAGGTACAAGGGAGGTCACCCGCGTCCAAATTCCACCTCCACCACCCACGCCTGAGGTAGGAGGGGTGTCCGGTTACATTATCATCCAAGGTTCCCTTGATGATTGGGCCAGGCTCGTATGCCAACGTTGGCAACATCGGAGGCCAGCTTCGCCCAACTATTGGCTATTGCCAATAGTTGGAATATCCGATCTCCCTACATGGGATGGCACAACAGATCTACCCGACGATCTTGTCGATGGCATTTAAAAAATATATACCATATATTGTCTTGATGTATTAATAAACATTTGTTGGGGGCAGTATGGGACATATTTACTGATCACGATTTCAGTATTCTTTTAGGCAAGATTTTTTGGTGCTTTTGATAAAAATCCGCGACCTCCTTACATTGTTGCGTTTAAATGAATTTTCGATGAGCTTGCAGCCTCCATTTCGATTCCGTAATCAATTAGAAAACGCCAAACAGAGCTGGATAATTGCTCCGAGAGCTTTCGCGACTTCCGTGATCCTCGAACACGAATTCTCGACAGCACCGGAGACTTTCGTGGAAGCTGGAACGCTATTTTCGCAACAAAACATTCTCATCTAGCCAACGAGAGGTACAACTTGTTGCGACTCTCTTCGCTGCAAAGCCTCGACAATCGTAGGAACAACGAGATACACTTATAACTCTCGACAACTGCCGACGAAAACTGCAAGAGTGTAGCTCATATCCCATTTCATTTATTTTCTCCATATAATTCCGAAGTGGGCTCGAGCCGAGCTCAAAGAAAGGAAGAAGAAGGGGGTGATCAATCTTACGATCAAATATAAAAACGATGTGCCCACGGTCCTGCATGAGGTAAATGCAGGGGAAGGGGCAGGCTCCTCCCGCGCATAGCCAAGTTTACATGACGTCGTTCGCATACTGCGCTTGATCTTACATCAATCCGTTCTCCGCGCTACGCTGATAACTGTGAGATCGACGTTTTATATATAGTATGTGCCAGTTATTTAGGACTCCTATTCTTACGCCCACGAACACTCACTGCCTGCTTGAAACGATTATAACTGTAGAACTACTTATTACTCATATATTTATACGCGTTCGTTTAAATGTAAATAATGTAAAAAGGGTTCTTCCCATGCACAAAAAAAAATTCTTACGTTCCTTTTTTACACAATCTCTCATTTTCCTTTGTTCGCTGTGCTGCATGCTGCTTGCGGACATCTCAAGCTGGAAAACAATACGAATTTCTTTTGAAATGAAAAAGACCGTTTTCTCCCCATTAATTATTGAAGAGTCAATAATTCATCATATTGTACCTATTCACAACGAATTGATGGAATATATAACTTCATTTTCCTTTGAACAAAAAATCCTGAAAACACAATAAGGCGGCTTGCCCATGGAGGTTTTGCCGATAGAACGAAAATGGCCGATCAGCGGGCGAGTGTAGGCGTAACGATATTAATACCCCAACTTTCGGTTAATGTTTGGCCAAGTACTGGTTTGCCAATCATTGGTTTGTCGATTTGAGGCCAATGTTCGGTGGAGCATGAATTCACTATTCATTGGTCTGCCGACATTAGGCCAATGTTCGGTCGAATATCGATTCGCCAACCGTTGGTCTGTTGATGCCCCATGTAGGGTGATCGGTTGTGGCCAATGGTTGGGTGAAGCTTGGTACTGATGTTGCCAACGTTGGCATGCGGGCTTGGCCCAATCATCGAAAGAGCCTTGGATGATAAGTACTAGCCAATATTGGCACCCAACATTGGCCCCAGATTGATCAAGAGGATCGGCCGATAATTGGTTGTCAATGTCGGCCCTCTACAGGTTACATATGTAAGGTTTACATACATACGAGAGTGATTTTAAAGCAATACTTTTATTATATTGTCAAAGTTGGAATTGGTCTGCAAGAAATTATATTTTTATATTTTGTCCTGCGAGAATTCTCAAAGCGATGATACTTAGTCAATGTATTGGCAATACCTATTGTATGTCAATGCATTTATTGAGTACCGACTACGGAATCCAAAAATAATACGTTTACTTTGTGAAAGTTAAAAAATGTGTCATTTCGCATGCTCTTATATTGACGCTCGGGTATACTTTCGCTTGCAAGAAACAACTTGGGTTAACTCCATTTAGCGGCGAAAGCCGATGATTGATGGTCCAATGTAGGCGGGACGTCGGTAAACCAATGATTGGCGACTCGATATTCGGTCGACCATTGGCCTGAAATCGGCAGACCGATGCTTCGTGAGATCATGCGTCAACAGACCAACAGTTGGCGAATCGGTATTCGGCTGAACATTGGCCTAAAATCGGAAAATCAATGTTTGGTGAGTTTATACTCCGCAAAACACTGGCCTCAAATCGACAAACAAATAATTGGAGAGTCACTACTTGACCAAGCATTGGCCGCCAATTGTTAAGCCAACCAATGGTGAGCAAATACTCGGCCGAACATTGGCCTCAAATCGACTAATCAACAATTGGTGAGTCGAAGGCGACCGAGCATTGGCCACAAACGATCAAACCAACCATTAGCGAGACAATATTTGGGCGAACATTTGCCGAGCGTTGGGGATTCGACAATCGCCACGCCAACACTAGCCCGACCATCGGCCGCGTCCATTCCAGCGGCAGAACCTACACGGGGCATGAAATTACGAACCATTAGTCTGCGGATTTTAGGTCAACGTTTGGCCAGGTATTGGCTCGCCATTGATTGGTTGAACAATTAGCGGCCAGTGCTCGGCCGATCGTTTCCTCGCCAAGTGTTGGTTTGTCGCCTGAGGTCAATGTCTGACCGAGCATGAACTCACCGACCATTGGTCTGCCGATTTTAAGCCAATGTTCAGCCGAAGGTCGATACGCCAAGCGTTCATAGGTTAATCCAGGGACTGACGAATTATTGGTCTGCGGATTTTAGGCAAATGTTCGGGCGCATGTCGGCCCGCCAATCATCGGTTTGCCGATGTAAAGCCAACATTGGGCCATCAACCAGTGGCTTTTGCCGCTAGATGGCGTCAACGCAAGTTATTTCTCACAAGTGAAAGTGTACCTGAGCGTCAATATAAGAGCATGCGAAATGACACGTTCTTTAATTCTCGCAAAAGATGCGTATTATTTTTGAGTTCCGTACTCCATAGTCAATAAATGCTTAGGCAATACATTGACTGAGCATGATCGCTTTGAGAATGCTCGCAAGAGAAAACATATAAAATATAATCTCTGACAGACACGCGAAGCATAAAAAAAGGGATAGAGATATTTCAACTTTTACAATATTCAAAAAAAGTCTACGATAAAACCATTCTCGACCTATACAAGTAACCTATAGAGGACCTACGTTGAAAACCAATCATCGGCCGAGCATCATGAATGGCCTTCGAGCCAATATAGCAGCCACCATCGGGCTGGGCTTATCATTCAAGTCTCGATAGATGATCGGGCCAAGCTCGGATGCCAATGGTAGCTCCGTAGACTTCGAGGTTGGCCCGATCGTCGGCCTCATCCGTTCACCCTACATGGGTGAACGGAAAAAGATAAAGGTACGTAATAGCCCCAGAATTCCGTCGCCATTGTCATTAGACTGTGCCTATGCTGTTTGAAAATTGAAAGACTTTCGGCTTTAGGCTTTATGGGAAGCTGGTGAACATGTAATGCTGGCGAGAAAAGGTCGCGGGTAGAAAATGGAAGAGCCGAGCGAAGAGAGAAAAAGTAAAAGAAGATGAGAGGACGAAGAACCTCAGCGATTTCTAAAGCAGGGTTTTGCGTAATGAGTCTTTACGTTCCCGCTATGAATATGCATGCAATTGTGGCGGGATGTTCTCACGATGTCGACCGTCAGTTCACCTAAGTTCTACAACCCCCGGACGCACGGACGCACGTCTTCCCAATGCCACACGCTGTGCATACGAAGAGCCTTTTCCGAACGAGTCGGGACAGAACGTAAACCGAATGATAGAAAATGATAGCAACATAGCCCGAGGGAAAGAGTAGCGAAGTGTGAAAAATACTAGCGTGCAGAAAGCAGAAACAAGATTCCGTGCTCCCACGATTCTCGTTCGAGCGTTCCGAAAACCTCGAAGTCAGGCGCAGCATCCGAGCGGCCCGGTTGTTCGCCTGTAGCTCTCTTTCTCTCGTCTAGGAGATTTTCGCCGAATGGTACGTGAAACCCGACGACGAATATATATACTCCTCGCACGCCTCGCGTTGCGGCTTTTGGCACCTCGGGCCTTCGGATAGCAAGGAATGAAACTCGTCGACCTGAATTGAGAAGCCTGAACGATCCGTTAGAGAGCGAACAAGACGGAAATGGCGGGAGACGACGTGAAGGTAGCGGATTGATGCGTTCACTACCTTTACTCTCTATCCCTTTTCTTCTGTTCATACTATGTATATCCATCGAATCGGTCTCTACACCCGATCGATCGGAAATTTGTGCATTTTTTTAGAGCGCTCCCCTTTACTCGACGCGATCCTTCGCTACGTCACTGATTAATCCGGCGAACTCGAGGTGATCGTGTGTTGTTTAGATTTCGGGCTGCCGGGAGAATCACCGGAAGTATAAATACGAAATGTAATCGATGATGGCTTCGAGGTCACAAAACGGTCTTCCGGATAGAAAGTCCCTTCGCGTTTAAAGTTTGAATACTGTGAGAGAAATTTCCGGGGGGAGGGCAAAATCCCTGAAACCTCCTGTTTCTTTTTCCTCCTTCGGTACATTGACGCTGTTGCAAGGCTATCTTGATCGCTTCCACACACATCAGGTACATAGTCTCGAAATTCAATTTCAATCTCCGTCAGCAGAGATTGGTCGGTACATATATTATATAAAGTCTCGTTGATTTCTAAGCTTGTTCGAATCTTCGTAACTGCACGTTTCAAAACAGCGAAAGGAGGGAGAGAGTAAGAGAGAGGGTTAGAGAGTTAACCAATTAATTTCACCTAGTTTCCGAGATAAAATCAAAGTTCACGCTTCACACTCGCGACCAGGGCTCTTGTCTGCGACTTCCGGACCAGCTCCATTACTTTCGCTGTATCGTAACCGCCTTTAACTTTATAGAAATTAATTTACGAACGATTTTGTCGCAAACTCTAAAACGATTAGAGCCTCTGAACGTTCCCCGGATGTGATAAACTTGACATTGTTATTGCTTCTTCCCTTGATGCGATGCATTTCAAGAACGTATCTATAATCGATTGACAAATTGCATCGTCAATAAACACCTGTTATTTCTGCTGTAATCATTTTCTCATACATACGAAGTGTCTAGGGCCAGAAAGTATTGCAATACAAAAAATAGCGTATTAGATTATGGTATAGAAACATGTTTTGTCTGTCCTGCAATGCAAAAAAAAAACATTTTCCCACGGTCATCTGCATGTAGATCTGTTTCGTCCGACAATACAATAATTCATCGAAGTTACGACGAACCGAGACGTATACATTTTGTTTTGGCTCGGACTCCAAATCAATTCTAAGAAATGCGAAAAAAGGACGAAACGAGATTGTTAAATTTATGGTTAAATTGAGAGACGAGGGATGTTTTTATGCTTCGAAATAACGACAACCTTCTGTACTTTCAGCGGGGATCGATACGTCTTCGTTAAGCTACGCTCGGTGGAGGGGGGAGGGGGGCTCAAAACCGTAATAGAACACCACTCAACGTCAACGAGGCTAATAATCGACGAAGTAATACCGGCATATGTCAGTCAGCCACGAAAGCTACGTGGAGTCTCCGCAAAGAACAAGTGGGTTTCACAAGTCAGTCGTATACATAGATATGTAGATACGGCAATCCGCGTATATATATATACTATTGTTCGCAAGTTCTTTACACGTTTATTCTCGGTACCATCGAAGAGATAATACCAGGGTAGATTCGACATTACCAATGAATACGTTAGACTCTCGGATTAGATATACGAATAGATATATGGGCATGAAAGTGGATATAGATATGGAAGAAGAACATTAAGCGATGAAAGAAAACGAGGAAGAAGAAAGAGAGAGAGAGAGAGAGAGAGCTTTATTCTCCTCATTGCGCTCGATGCCGAAAGGATTACGTAGCAAATGGAAATTACACGAATAAAATAAACGCGCCTGGAATAATGCAAGACTGACATGCGACACCGAAAGCTTTCTCAGTCTCGGCATACACATATGTGCATATGCTCGAGTTAAAACTACGTGACTAAAAGAATGAAAGTTTTACAACGATGTTATATACATTCCCGATGGTAGATCGAAAAATTTGATGTTATCGAATTTGACGGTGTTTTTAAAGAGTTTCCGTCAAGCAATGGTTTTCAATGAGACTACGCGAGAGGATTGCCGAATGAATCATTGAACTCGATGGACTGAACGAGCTTGCTGAATGTTTCGATGTATTTCTCTCCTCGTTGAAACTCCATCGCCGGAATAAGATGAGGGAAAACTTGCATGCCGAGAATTTTTTGCGAGCTTTTTTTCTCTTTTGGTTCGAAAACATTAATCATGTTCGCCATCGTCGATGAAGATCTGATTACCCATAGATCTTCACACATGGTCCTTCATATCACGAAGCTCACGGCTGTATAACTTTTGAATAAAGTGGTATTTTTAAGTTCAATTACCGTGAAAATGAAACATCAATCTCCGCTTAAAATTAATAACCTACAGTCGAATGACAAGTATTTATTTTGAAAATTGTAGGGTTTATTACAAAACTTGTAATGCAGGCCTACCGTTAACCACTGCGCTAACGCCACTCATATTTTCTATCATTCGAGCTGTGTACATGTATGCAATTTTGGGCCGTCACAAGTGCGCTCCAAACGGGCATAGGAAACATAACTAGACGGTCGAGCGTTGGTTGCTAGTCAAGTGTAGCAACCACCACCAGACAATCTGCTTACCGATTATAGCGATAGTTGCGAAACTCCTAAACTTTTCAGTTGCATTAGGCAAGAGGCAGTATATTCTCCGTTTGCTATAACAGAATCTAGGAATTAGTACAATACTCTTCAGACTAAAAAGAAGCGTGTTGCCAAGCATGCTAAAACAACACATAACAGACATATTAATGTAGCTTAAGTGTATAAAGAATAATAACCGCACAAATTAGAAAATCATCATTCCATATTCACATTTATTTTTCGTCAAAGATTATGACGAAAACCAATTGTTTTCGGTGTTTTCTTAACCTATATAACCTAACACAGTTTGTATTAATTATATAAAATTCGTACAAATACTTAATAATGATTTTGCTTCCTCATAGAGGTAGCTCTGTTTTCGTGAACATTTTTTTTTTCGAAATTGTAATGTCAGCGTACTAGAATTGGTCGAAAACGTCGAGAAATGTGATTTTTAGCGTGCGTGCGTGCGTGCGTGCATCGCTTAGAACGACTATAACTCGGAAACGGCTTGAGATAGCAGATTGAAATTATGTACACTAGTAGAGTGGTCACGTCTCTTCCTTCGATATAATTTTCATGATGATTGAAGCCCGTTTCGAGATTTTACGCGAATTCGAAATTTTTGTTAAAAAGTCTGTGGTAGCTCGATTTTTCGTAAATTTTGAGCTATCGTCCTAAAAAAACATATAAATATAATACTATGAACAAAGACCTTTGGTATTGAATTTGGCCGAAATCTACCTAAGAGATCAGATTTTATCGAATTTTGATTTTTTTGAAAAATGACTAAAAATGGTCTAATGTGAGTAAATATGGAAGTATCGAGCTTGAATTTGGCACAGGAATGGACTAACACTGTACAATATTTCGTATTAAATTTGGCAAAAATTGATCCAACCGTTTAAATTTTATGGGGATTGAAACTCCTGTCAAAACAAATTTTCAAATTTGTTTGACAATAGTTTCTGATTCAAACATCACGCAAAGAGTAAATGAGTTATAGTTTCGTAATCAGCGCTGAAGATAATATTAAAAATTGCCTGAAAACTTTTTTTTATTGTGTTTTAATTATAGCTTCCTCTATGAGGAAGCCAAAATGGCACAACGGAATTATCATAAAGGAAGTTATCAGCAAAACCGTAAAATACGAGGAAGTAATTGTGCAAATAACTTTGCACGCTTTTTTCTTATTTATTTGTTCGTATGCGTTTCTTTTACAGTTATTATGAAATAACACTGTTATATATATATATAACATGTTCATGCAAATGTGTATATAGCAGAATAGCGGAAATGAAAAATGTCAGTGTCTTTTATTATATATATATATATATATATATATATATATATAATATATGATATATATTTATTATATATATTATATACATATTATACAATGCTAATCACTGGCACTGTTTTTTTAAATTGAGCACTACTAGGAGCGTCGTTGGCAGGTGAGCGATGACGTAGGTGAGCGAAAAAAAATTGGTCGACCACCGAACAGCATCAAAAAGTGTCGTTGAAATTGAAAAAACATGAAATCATTTACACGCTTTTTCCTACAGCTTTGATTTTAGTCGTGATCGACATCTTTACAAAAATACATTTGATTGCATTGCTAAAACATTGTATTAAAAACAAAGTCCGGTTAAACACATACTTTGTTTCTGACGAAAATTAAAAAAGCGTGTTCTTCGAGTAAAAGAGTCTTGGTCGCGTCTCGCTGTTTTACTGATGGTGTAAATGAACTTGTCTCGAGACGCTACCGCGTCTCTTATTGGACAATACATTCTTGGTCACACACGCATACTCGTACAATCATACTCAAGAGTAATTGACACGTATCGGCGTATTGACGCGTAACGGGTGATCACGCTTTTCGCTCAGTTTCCCATCGTCCCATCGCTCTCTTTTTTCCTACTGCTCTATTTTCCGATCGCTCTCTTTTTTTCGATTGCTCACTTTTTTCCCATTGCTCTTTTTTTTCCTATCGCTCTCTTTTTTCCCCACCGCTACCTTCTTTCCCGTCGCTCTCTTTTTTCCCCATCGCTCTCGTTTTTCCCCATCGCTTTCTTTTTTCCCGGCGCTCTCCTTCTGCCCACCACTCCCTTTTTTCTGCCGAACTCTTTTTTTACATCGCTCTCTTTGTTCCCATCACTCTCTTTTTCCCATCCCTCTCTCCAGTTTCGTCGGATTTGTTGTTAAACGCATCTTCCGTTCGATCCAACGGTATATCCTCTGAGTCGGAAATCTCCACTGCATCATCCCTAACGAATGTTACGATCAACGAAACCCTGTCAACGTTCTCGCTTGCACATTCGAACCTGTCGGACCCAAAGATCCAGAACAGCGAGTAAAGACATTCCATGATCGGCACCTCGAGATTCGTAATCCGTATAAGAAGAAATTGCAATTTTGCACCGCTTGACACTCGATACCTCTGATATCACTGACTTCATTAACGAATAACAGTCGGTTCGATGTCGGGTTCAACGATACGATGAGGCAATTTAAAAATAGTACATTTCGATACGGGTGCGAAATAGTATATTATTTTACGAGGTGTGAAAATGAGGGTTTTCGCACACGAAGCGTGCGCAAAAAACGCCATTTTCCAACCACGTAAAATAAATAACATTTGTTATAAAATTACAAAATTAACCCTTTGACAGAGTTGAAACTTTTACTTCGTAGAGGAAGTTTTCATCAATTTTTTTTTTTTTTTTTTTTTCAAGGCGACCTTCCAAATAACGTCGACTTTGATCGAGTGTTCCAAATAACGTTGTCTTTGATCGAATGTTCTAAATAACGTCGAAATATCACATGTAGGAAAAATGTGCGCATGCGCGTGCATATGCGTGTGCGTTGGTTTGCGCAATAATTGAAACATTTGTTCAGCTTTTATCAGTCCAGGTGCGGTTTTAGAGCCGGGCTAACGTTCGACCAACTATGACCGCCTGAGTTACAAAGTTGACCCGATTCTGGTCGACAATGTAGGCCCGACTACCAGTTAACGTTGGGATGATAACATCGGTCCTACGTTATCACACGACGTTGCCCCAATGTTGGCTGCCAACGTTGAATGGAAAATATCAATACGCAATACATTTTTTTTTTTCAATCTACGCGACTTTCATAGGCTTTTTTATCATCCTACAATTGCTTTTTTGTAGTTTTTTATCTTCACACACTGAAGAAATCAGAATAGATTTTTTTGTCGGTAATTCGGGCTGGAACCCGGGACCCCGGGACTCCAAAAGTCCTCGCTTTTGCGCACTCGGCAATGCTCCCCTTAAAGATTTTTGTTTCGAATCTTATATAAGAGCAGCATGCCTATTCCATCTCAATCTAATATTAACTTAGCAATTGCTTTAAATTGTCCAAGTTTTATTATTTCATTTTTGTATTCACACATTAATTAATTATATGAATGAAACTTAGGCTGTCTACACTACAGTACTGTAGATAAAACATGTGATAAAGGAATCTGGAATAATAAAAAAGGATTCAGCAGTCGCGCAAATTTAAAAAAAATTACATTGTTTGTAAATATTTGGTGTTGGACGTTGGCTGAACGTCGCTAGCGGGTACTGGGCTAAAATCGTTCGACGTCGTGAGCGAACGTCCACTCGATACCGCCGAATGTGCGTCATTACGACGATACGCCAGCGTCGGCTCGACTTTGGTAAGCAGCGTTTTGCCAACTAATAAGCCCAACGTTGGAGTGATCGTCAATCGACAGTTTGACCAATGCTGGGCATTCGTCGAGATCCGATCATCGGCTGCCAACCTGCTGCCGACTAAAAGCTAATCGTCGGCCATACTCGGAACATCGGCCATCCGCACCTGGGAGATTATGAATTTTTTGAAAAAAGTGTTTCGCGCTCTAGCTTTCACAAATGTTTAATTATCGGGCTGAAACTTGCTGCAGAAGTAGATAACACCGATCAATCTTCGCTATTGGATGTGGTAAGAATCAGTTGATATGTATATATATATATATATATATATACATATATATATAATGATGGAACTCGCAGCACGTGGAGCCTATTGTTACGCATTCACTCCAAGAAAATTGAACATTGGAATGAAACGCGAACGGGAGTTCAATCTCGTCTATTCAATGAAACCAAGTACCACGGCGATGAGATTTTCTCGTTAACTTCGCGTTCTCGATTATCAGGAACTGACAAAAAAAAACATGCGTTGCTCGGCAATTTCTCCATCCGGAAAGGGGGCGTGAAAATTCTTACAAAAATCGAAGAACGTCGGCTATGTCAGGCATGTATAGCGGTATTCGAGATCCGCAGTAAAAGCAAGCCAGTCAGCCGCAGGGGCACAGTATATTTCTTGAAGAATATCGTTCGTTCGTTCGTCGTCATCGTTCTGGCACAGTAGCGGCGAAGTTTAAACACGACGTCATCGCGACGAACAAAGACGACGACTCGGAAAATTCATTCGCGTACCACCAGACGAAGGGTTGGGACGGGAGCAGAGCCACCTTCTCTTCCTGTAACCGAAGGAGTCTTCGGCACTGCCTGAGGAGTTTAAATTGAATTCCGTGCAAATAGAGACTGAGGTAAAAACTTTCGGTACGGCAAACGTAGAACCCATATTCAAGACGCGGGAGAAGAAAATGCCGCTCGCTGTGTAACGAAGGATTTTCGCGAGTTAGCTGAGAGATGGGGTCCGTCGATCGCAATTTCATTAGCGAAACTCAGCAATGGTCCGCTCGTCCCCGGGCCTCCGCACGGACCCGCTCTTCGGTCCAAATTGTATATCTATGAATACATTTCAGGTCCTTTTTGCGATTGCGACGCGTATGTACGAGACTGGATGTACAAAAGTGTAATTTCCCAAAATCGCTCACACATTGACATACCAAATCTCTTACCGACCAAGGTAGAGATACGTCCTCAGTGATTGAACAGCTCTTCGAAACAAACGTTCACAATTTTTGTGTCATTCATTTTGCCATCCTTTTTAACTCCCGACTACCCGCTAGAGCAAAAAGATGGGAGTTATGCGTTTCACTGATGCCTCCCGATTTTGCTGTTCTCGTTGTCTCCAGTGTTTGTCGGAACGGCTCAATGTCTCTTAATAGAATTTGACACACTAGTTCTGTGGTTGAGGGAGCACTCTAAAAGCAAGCGTGTTGCCAAACGAGTTGAAACAACTCACAACACAAATATTACATGTGTTTCGCCAACCAAATGCGTTAATAAAATACGTGTTGGTCGGCTTGCGTGTTGAAAAAACACGCTTGCACTGCATCCTTCCTGAATTCCCTGTACAACACACTTCTTAGTGTTGTGCTACAAAACACGCTTATTGGAATGCACGTTACGTGTGTTGTTTCAACGCGTTCACGGCCGAACAACTTACTTGGTTTACAGGTACACGCTAGGTATACTACACACTTAATTTATTTTGAAAAAACCGTAGGTAATCAACACACTTGCATATGCGTTTGATCCAATCGCAATATGGCGGTTTCGTATATCGCACAGCACGATCCTGGACAGGCCGCCCGATATTTTCAAATTTCGTATGTACTATTTTGAAGTTGCTTCTGATAATCAGCTATTAAAACACGTTGTCCAACGTCATCGATTTAATGTCTCGTTTAAAGTGCAGTGCAACAACTATGGATGTGGCGCCAAGTTTACATATTGGAAGTCTTTCAAGTAGCATGTGTTTCAAAAGCATCCTCACATCGATATTAACGAAGAAGCTGCAAATATCCCGAATGTGGACAGAGATGACGAGATTGAGATAAAAGGTAAATTCATAGTTGGTACAGTCTCATTGCTTTTCATCACCCACGAATCTCTCTCCGAGGAGAGATTCGTCGCGCGGTTCCATAGAATGTTTTAACAAATAAAATTATGAAAACCTTTTCTTATTAATTAGGCCCTATGGAATCCCCTTGTGAATCAACGATAGAGCTGGAACGGTCGAATAAGTAACAGGCAAAAATTGCCGCGTTACAATGCATGCTGAGACCAACAAAATGTAGCTGCTCAGTTATTTTCAACTGTGAAGAGCTTGGAAAATTGTTTGGAGGTCCGTACCCCTGGGTATCTTTGGACTGTAAATACCGATGTAGACTTAATCTACAGCGAAGGAATATTTTTAGCTGCAGAGCATGCATAAAATGTATAAAAGCATTTCAAAACTAGGGCATAGATGATTACCTTTAAGAAACAGCGTTTTTTAATCATTATTTCCGTAAGGGTGTTGTAAATTTCATTTATGTGAAAGAAACGTCTTGAAATTTGCAGAGTTGTCGTCAAATACATCGTCAAATATGCACAGCGAGTGAGAACACTCTTGAATATCCCTACGATGGTGATTGCCTAAAATGATAGTTTTGAACGTATCGCATCAAAAATTGGTAAAATTTTTGATCGTTCGGTATATCTCCAACCATCGAATCTGGAAGGGGGAATATTTTTATACTTGTACAAAAGCTTTTCAACTTCTATAAGGACAGTAAATAAGCGCGATACCTTCATTATTAGCCTAGTCATGAATTTAGAAAAAATTTAGTTAATGCAAAATTTCGATGAAAAAAGACATAACTCATCATTTTATTCAGTTGTCCTTCTAAAATACACAACCCTGAAAAAAAATTAGGCTATTAAAACGAGTCAAAATGTGAGTGAGACACAAGGAATTGTAACGAACTCGCATCTTCGATATAAATGTTCCGATTTTAATTCTAATAGAAAGACTCTAGTCGAATGTTCGAGCCAGTTATATTGAAAGTCAGAGTTCATAGCCCGTACGGCGATTCAGTAGAAGCTACGTCTTCTAAGTAATTAAAATAATAGTCTCAACGATATGAATTCTTCAGATTCCAATTACGGTTTGAGCTAATAAAAGCACAGCTATATGTAACGTCGTTCATAATAAAACAATTAAGGTGTAAAAAACAATGTGAGTATGTACAACCTTTGTCTCCTCGTTACAACCTTAACCCGCGTTTAAATAAGCTCGAATAACCGCGCCGATGTATCGTAGACAGCGATCATCTAAAACCCATAAAATTATAGTGTAAATAGGCGAGGTTTCCGTCCCCGGTGTAAAGGGCTGCCCTGCCTTGACCCGAAAGGAGAAACCGATAGTGTTGCGCTCTCTCTTACACTCTCACGAGTTGGGCTGGACGTAACAGAATACTGTTACGAGTGATCAAAGTCCAAGGTGCCCAGTTTTAACAGCAGAATATGCATCGAAAGTAGAATTAAAAAATGTTCGTGAAAAAAAGTACAAACAAATGATTAATAAAAAGTAACTTCAAAAAGGATGAAATGATTCATGTATGTAACAATAATTAATATTGTCAGTAAACAATAATAGTAATAATTAACAATAAAGAATAACAACATAATTAATTAATCGTAATTATATTAATTAATTAAGTTATTATTCTTCAACTGTAGTTGGGAGACGTCCCCAAGTTTGATCGACTCCGTGACCGCGAAGATTGGCTGTAATACGTTGTGAGGGAAGACGTCTCCCGACTGTAGGATAGATTATGAATGTATTAATATAATTACGATTTATTGATTATGTTATTATTCTTTATTGTTAATAATTACTATTATTGTTTACTGACAATATTAAGTATTGTTACATGCATGAATTATTCCATCCTTTTTGAAGTTACTTTTTATTAATCGTTTTTTGTACTTTTTTTTACGAACATTTTTAAAATATTAACGACTAAGGTGCAGTCGAGAGTTTTTAAAGAAATGCCATTTTGTATTTTTTAATTATATGCTTCTTCAATTCTACCGTCTATGCAATTCCCTGATACAATTTTCTAAGTGTCTTTCCTCTCCAATATCATTTTCTGAATCATGTATGTCTCCGATACTATTTTCTATGTGTCTTTCTTCTTCGATGAACCTAAACGATCAAACGAACTTACCTGTAAGTGAAGTTCGATCTTGATTATATGAAAGCCTCGATGAGAGATTACATGGTAGTAGTATGCTTTGCAGGTAGATGGACCCACACGTTTAGAGGTAAATGAAAAACGGCACCTCGGATGCGTGTGCATCCACCTCGGTCCGTCTTCGATCTTCATTATTTTAGAGCGGATAGGAAATTGCTGGGAGAGAATTAGGGTGGGTGGTAATCTCTCAACGAGGCTTTCATGTAATAACTTTTTTTTTCAGTTTAGCTTTCCCGTTACGACGGCC
Organism: Amblyteles armatorius; assembly: GCA_933228735.2. Taxonomy (NCBI): domain Eukaryota; kingdom Metazoa; phylum Arthropoda; class Insecta; order Hymenoptera; family Ichneumonidae; genus Amblyteles; species Amblyteles armatorius. Next base: position 2,144,528 of record OW121691.1, on the reverse strand, counting down.
AAAGCAAAGGCACTATTTTTGGCAGATATGCGCCGAATATAAACTTTTCCGAAGACGTTTGATCGTTCGGACCAGCGAGCAGTGCGCCTTATCGTATGTATGTCTACTCCTCTTAGGAGAGCTGATGAGATCGGTGCATGTTTTGTGTCGTATGCCGAAAACATGCTAACATCAATGCCCGCTGACGCTATATTATACGATACATAGAAAATTGTATCGCCGAGGAACAATACATATAAAACTGCAGCGGTGAGCAACGTCACATAAAAAATTGTATTGGAGAGATATAACATTAAGAAAGTTTTATTGGGGCGAAAGAATACATGCAAAATCTTATCAGAGAAACTCAACATTTATAAAATTATATCACTGGCATATATCACTTTGCGAATATGACGTTACACTACAGCGATTGAATTAGAACGGTATAATGATTTTCGATAAGAAAAAAAATAATAAGTTAGGTTAAGTGTGTAAGGTTTAAGATAATTTTTTTAATTCACGTGTTTGATGATTATCGCACCAAATATTAATATAGACACAGCATCCCTTATTTTTTTTTTTTTTGTCACACGTGCATGAATCGCGGCACTTTACATGGCAGTCTTGCGAGCCGAAAGTGGCTCATTGCATGCCAGTTGTGACCCTGTGGTGAAATGACAGAGTCGCGCATGCGCAGTTCGCATTTCGTTCACTTTTGTCGCACACTCGTCTCACACTCGTCGCAATCGCCAATTTTCGACCCTTGTTGCACAATATACTATTACACACTGATCACGCACTAAACACCGATAACGTAAAAAAACGAAATAATCTTCTTTACAACAACGAGCACAATACGAGGATAACTCGTCTTCGAACACAGTATTAGCACACCATCAATTTTATGCTACTGCATGAACTACTTGGATCAACAAAAATAATAATGACGAACGAAATGAGTATCATATAACTAACAATAACACCGCGTATATAATAGTAGATTATGCTAAAAGGGAGAAAAGTGCGTTTTTTCACCGAGCGTGTAGTTTTCTGTCCGAGCAAAGCGAGGACAGAAATTCACACGAGGCGAAAATGCACTCCTCCCGAGTCGCATGTATTATTTTTTACCTGACTATGCTAAAAAGTGGCCGTATTTTATGCCTGCAACGGTACCATCTTGAAATACGCGCTCGCCGACATGATTCGCCTAGTAGCCCACTGAAATCACTTTTATGTCCGGTGGAATCACTTTTTTATCACTCGGTGCGGAAATGCCCACTTTTCCGCCCGCTTCGCGTGCGTAAAACCGCCATTTTCGTACCTTGTGATGAAAAATTTGGTACATCCCTCGTGGGAAACACTTTTCCTAACTCGTGTGATTACAGCACTCGCCTTCGGCTCGTGCTGCAAACTCACACTCGTTAGAAAAACATTTTTCGCCCTCGTGGAGTAATGTACCATTTCAACATACTTTATGGATGTGGGTACTGACTTGTGATCTCGTGCACGTTGGAAATAAACAACTTAGTGCATTGAATTTTGAGAATTCGGTTGCATGTAAATAACACAACGTCAACTCAGCACTCAATGTTATCATTTCCCAGTGTCGTTTAGACGTGTCACCAAAAATTCCTAGCTATCGTCGGGGAGCATGTGAAAGCGGGTCTGTAAAATGATGGGAATAACAAAAGAATTCCGGGTAAAACGAAGTATCGGATGCTGTCGTTCGCACAACCTCGTGACCCATGAAAACCAAAAATACATTCGAGACCGCGGATTTTATGAAAATATTTTTATAAATGAAATTCATGGGTAAGCGTTGGACTACTGGTGGGGACGTACGTGTGGCAAGTGCTCTGCGAACGCTCGCCAATTTAGTGTGACCTGGGGCATAGAAAAAACAAATATATATATATATATGTATATATACATATATGTATACGATGCATATGTGAACACATGGACAGAACTCTGTATTCCCTTGGGTACAGCGGTTGCATATGGGCTGCCGATGAATACCGCGGATAGCGATATACGCACTGTTTACGCAGAGCTCCACTGTCTGATTTATCGATGGGTCAATTAAGCTGTATATTCCCACACCGGTTCGTGCCGACAAAACTCGCTGGATAGAAAAAGACGAAACGTTCGATCGCGCAGGGGGTCCCCCTGCGCGATCAAAAACCTCGCCGCAACCTGACTATCGCACAAATAGTTTACCGGACATCAGTATATATGTATTTATATATACAGATATCGAATGAAATATCAGTTTTTTTTTAGTATAAAACTGTTTGAAATCCGCAAAGCTTTTCATATTCGCTGCTGTTCGTAGCAGAAAAACAAATAAAATAATTGAACGTAACGCAGCCATTGATCACTTTACTCATTGGCATATGACGGCAATACAATTCCAAGATCTCAAGCTTCGAAAATCTCGATAAATGCATCGTTCAGATAACAATTAATAGCTCTTTGGAGCCTCGAATTAGTCTGTAACTTAATTGATAAGTGTACGAAAAATAAATGAACGTTTCGTAGACGCAAGATTTTTAATTGGCGGATAGCACTTTTTTGTGAGATTGTGATCCACGTTAGTCAGAAGAGAAACAAAGAAAGAAATAGCAGCAAAGTTTGGAGACTACCCGACTTTGTGTGGAATGGCCTATATGGACACATGTGAAAACAAAAAAAAAATATAAAGTAAATTGGACTATATTTTCAGACGCGACTACCGAGTAACTTTTTTTCGCTTTTTACCCTTTCGTCGATCTCTCGCTGTTTCTACTGCCGTGGGAATCGGTGCGAAAAAAAAAAAAAAAATATAAAGTCTCCCTTCTAGTTGCTCGGCAATTAAAAACTTTCCAAGGGCGCTCTTTCGTCCGTTGCTCCAGGGGTAGACATCGTTTTACCTGCGTGAACTAAGTCGGTGGTAGTCGTTGTTACCTGCACCCGTTTACCACTACTACTTTTAATGGAATTTATTATTCTCGTGCTAACTAGACGCCGCTTGGCATTTTCATTTATATATTGTTTTTCCCTAGTTTTTTTTTCACATTTTCACCCTTCGGCCATCCGGATACGAGAAAACAGAGGTAGTTATTATCAAACCAGGATAGAGCACGTAAAAACGGAAATCCGGGGCAAAACGGACTGTTTTACAAATTTTTCGCGGGCCATGTACAAAAGATCTCGTTACAAATAGTGAACATGGACACGCTTCGCCCCAGGGTTCCGTTTTGCCCTGTCCTCTCTCTACCGCGTTTTTTATTGAGCGGGGTATATTTCCGACAGTGTTCCATAGAAAAATCCCGCGAATAGTCTCATTTCGCGGTTGCGAATGAAATTGCCGCTTTTTTTGAGTTACAGAAATTGGGAACACAAAAAAAAAACAGGTAGAGTGTGAGGTCCACGTTAAGCTCGAGAGTCTGGAACCTGGATTTTGCATGATCGTTTCAGAATCGTGTTTTCACACGAAGTGCAAAGTAGGCTCGACAATTTGTTTGTCGTTGCCAGAAAATATGAGGAGGTCGGGACACATGAGCCAAACTTTATTCAATGTCAGAAATATATTATTGGTCACATTATAAATCATATGTCCTTACTATGAAACAATTATTTGAATGAACGATGATATTCTCGTAATCGTTACCCAGACTCTTCTATGCGTGTACAGTACCGTGGACAGTCGAGGAATCGGTGACCGGAAGTGAGCGCCGTATTCATCGTTGCAGCGCAAGCATTGCTGTTGCACCGGCTAGCCTGCGGCCTCATCCACATAGTTGAAGGATGCATCACTCTGTCGTGCTTTATCTTTTTTTGCTCCTCCACTGTTGACTATATCGTTGTTGTCGTCAAATCTTCGAAGGTCTCGAGAGTTGAAAGAGGCGAGTTTCACATTACGAGAGTGGTGCGACGAATGAACTTACCCATACCTTAAATCGGAAAGAATATCCATCAGAGTTGAAACTTGCACCTCAGCGCCCTGCAGGCGCAGAGGGGCTAGTTGGAGAGTTCTGCCCCCAAACCCCCCAAAAATGTCCCTTCGCGATATTGTTAGTCCCTTCACTGTTAGAGAAACGTATTTCTCTACACGTTTTTTCCCCTATAGGGGCGGCTGACAGTGAAGTTGTTGAGGCACTCACAGCCTTTAATGCATACGTCAGACTACACGTTCTGAAGTTTTATTTACAAATTTCGAGTGGACATTATTAATGTTTAATATACAAATATATTTTAGTGATTAAAAATGTTTGAAATTGAGAATAATTAAGATTGATACTAGCAATCAGATGTTGAAATATCACAAATACAACTATAATTCGCAGAATTTTGAGTTATCGAGTTAAAATTTAGTACGCAAATTGACTAAAACTGAAAAATGTTTAGTATTAAATATGATAGATTTGATAGAGATGATACTCAAATTGTAAGAAATCTTACGATTAAGGTTCACGGAAATTAGCCTACCTAGCCAGCGTGCGGCTAGGCGGTTACCCATCCAAGTACTGATCGCGTGGACTGGATGACTTCGGGGGATAGCCAGAGCCCACGCGTGTGAGACCGACGCCAGCGTCGCTTCGAATAAAGTTTTCTATTTTGACAGCTATAATGGCCGGTGTTTTGTTTGGCATATAATAATTATTGTGAGTGATGAAAACATTTATTTGTGAATTGTCATGGAGATATTTAAAATTATAAAGTAGAATTTTTATAGGTTTTTTAAATGTGATACATTGAAACGTTTCGATATTCCGTGGGAACGGAACGGTTTTTCTTCCATCCACTTGCAGGTGAAGAAAAGTTTTAGTGGTTCCCATTGTTCAAGAACGCGTTTGACGACCTGTATAATAAAAAGAAAAATAATTTATTTGCAACACAGTAAAAAAAATAATTAGTCAAATGAGACTGAGTCACCTGTAAAAGAGATAGCCACCTGGTTTGAGCAAGTCTCAATAGCTTATGAGGTTCAACATTGCAAAAGTCTTGAAACTCTTGAAATTCGGCTTGACGTTTACTGCTGTGATTGAAAAAGGTGTAAACGTTCCTTGCCGAATCTTCGCAATGCTTGGGCAACATTTTGCACGCCACACTTGCACACAGATGTAGTGAGTGACAAATGCATTTCATCACAACAACGCCATCCTGTAGCTTTTTCATCCTCGATGCTACAGAATCGTGTTCTCCGAACAAAACGTTGCATCCATCACTTGCAAAACCGATTATATTAGTCAGTGGAATACGTGCTTCTTCGAACGATTTCATGAGCTCATCGAAAAAAATTTCGGCTGTAGCTCCTCCGTGAGCTGATCCAGAGTCTTTTCCATCGAAAATCTGAAATAAAGACCAAAATTTCGTTTGGATGCTGCTGCTTTTTTCATCAAACAATCGAATCCAAACTGCTAGTGTTTTTAAACCGGCCACATCTGTACCCTCATCGATTATAACGCTGAATTTTTCGCGTTTCAGTTCCTTTATTAGTTCTTCTCGATGACATTTTCCAATCACGTTTTGAATTATGCTAGTAGCTTTTGTTCTGCCAACTTTCATACCTTTCGCGATATCCGAGTCGGTGAAGGCAGATCTGCAAACAGCGGTTAAGTGATCCACTTGCCGTACAGCTAAATTTTGCGATGATATGTATCCGCATAATTTGATTTCTGCCGACTTTATCTTCAGATCTAAATCTGTAGCAGCTTTACTTTGCTCATCGTTCTTTATGAAACTGTCTTTGACCGAAGAATGCCCGATGTCCTTGACGTATGCCAAGCGTTTTTTCCCAGTTGCATGTATTTTAATAACAGAGATATCGGCTACCAATTCGGATAGGATACATTAATTATGATACGGTCTGGCAACACTGTGGTGAGCTTATACTTGGCCGAACATTGGCCTCAAATCGACGAACTAATAATCGGAGAGTCACTACTTGACCACGCATTGGCTGCCACCTGTCAAACCGACCAATGGTGAGCGAATAGTCGGCCGAACATTGGCCTCAAATCGACTAACCAACAATTGGTGAGTCGAACGCGGCCGAGCATTGGCCACAAATTATCGAACCAACCATTGGCGAGACAATACTTAGTAAGCGTTGGGGATTCAACAATCGCCACGCCAACACTAGCCCGAACATCGGCCGCGTCCGTTCCATCGACAAAACCTACATGGGGTGTAAGCTTGAACGCCGTGTGCCATTTCGTTAAGTGTGAGATTCAGTTGCGTTACGGTGAACCTGTGTACGCTCGAACGGTGTACGTTCGAAGGCGTCTTACCGTTTTGAGTTGACGTTTCGGTTTTCGGTTCCTTCCTGTATGCTCCCGCGGCTTTCGCCGATAATTAATATTGTCGCGTTCTTGCGCTTCAGAGCTCTCGATTTGATTTCAGTTAAGTTTTCGTGATTTTACCAGCCACGTAACCCTACCCTTATACCACAACCCGCATCCTGAGTAACCCGTACATTTCGCCACCGTCCGCCCTCGTAAGCTCAGTTGGTATTTGCTCTCGTTCGATACGGAACACATCGGTTCCCGTTACAGTCTCGTTTTGCGTTGTGTTTCGTCTTTTTCACGGTATCCGGGATCGAGCTCAGTCCCACTCGACCTCCAGTTAGTCCGGTTTGTTATAAATTGACTGGCGCCTTGCCGGCTGCCGAGCACATGAGCGAGAGTGGAAGGCCGAAGGTGACGAGTTTCCCGAGTTTCCGATATTTTTCCCGATTTCCCTGCTCCCGAACTGAGTTCCCGAAAAATACGTCACATTACACAGACGGATTGATTATTACCAAATTTAGTAGGAACGATCAATCAATAATTGTCAATTTGTGTACAACTTTTTACCCCAAAATCTCAAAAACCATAGGAGCCAATGTGAAAAAAAACCCTTTTTCGAACATTTTCAAATATCTCAAAATCCAGACCCCTCGACCAATTCTTTGAAAGTTTGATAACAAAAGTTGTTTGATGCTGGTCCACTTCTCTAGAAATGTTCAGCCCGATAACTCAAAATTTGCAAAAGCTGCAGCACGAACACATTACCATTCAACACATTACCATCGACATACAACATTATAACACCGTTAGTTGGAATGTTTGTAGCTGATCCAACGGCCGAACTATCGAGAACACCGAAGCGATTAACTATGAAGGATGGTAAATAATTCTCCATCGGAAATCTTAGAATCAACTAAGCAGAGGGAGTTCTGATCAGACTCGAACTGTATTGGGAGAAAAATAGGGCAAGTCGGGGTGATATGGCCTTGTTTTTTAAACAATGAAAATTGGAGGTTTAATGTTTTAAAAACTTTTACATTTTGGTTGTAACCAACTCTAGAAACATCGAACCAAAGTAATTAACTCAGAACTTTCGATACTTTCGATGCGTGATTTAATTGCAGCTCCATAAATAAATATTTGCGATCGGCCGTCTCACCCGGACACTACGGGTGACATGGCCACCGTAATAATGGTACTCATTTAGGCCTAGAGAAACATCGGAATCGCACAAAACACGTCTTTCTATGTTTTATGTTGTCTACATAACGTACAGAAACAATAAATACCTTCGTCAAATATTTCAGATGCTAAACTAAAAAGAAAACAGTTCTACCAGCCATATCACCCGGATATTGCGGGCGAGATGCCCACGGAGCCCACTACCATTGACCGTGGCCATCTCGCCCGCAATATCCAGGTGATAAGGCCACCGTTGACGTGGCCATATCCCCTGGAAAATGAGTGGCCATGTCTCACCCATTTTCCGGGAAAAATGGTCATTGTTTAAATGTAGGAAAGAAATTAAAAACGATAGGTTTACTACGCGCCAATATTTTCTTAAAACATCCAACTATAGTGTGCAATGTTGATATACGAGCAAAGTTATAATTTAGTATGTCTCCAGAGCGCTACAAATATAGCTCGAGAAAATTCTGGCTACCGCGGAATAGGCATTCACCGATTGTACTGATCCTTGGCCGTACATTCTTATACTTTTTGGTGCAATCACATTGAATCTACATATACTAAAAACTGTGCAAACGGCAGCGCCATTCGTTTGTTACGCTAAAACATATTACAAGTGGCCATTTCACCCGCGTAGCCGTATCACCCTGATTTACCCTATGCAGTGTTTTTACCATATTCGAATAGGGCGACCTACAAATCTGAAAACCGTTCTGAAGCTGCAGGTAAAAGGACTTACATAACTATCGGCGACAGCCATTTAAACGAAAATGAAAAGAACGCATCAAAAAGTCGATCCGTTCTTTTCCTACGTATGAAACATTAGATCAAACCGACATATCAGAATAAAAGAAAATCATAAAAAATTCACGAACAGACACATCGATCTTCCGAGGATGTCATACAAATTTGGCAGATCTTCATCGAGCATTTCGAAAGATACGCTGCTCCAACAAGATAACCGGGCGAAACAAAATGTTTACTTCCGCGCGAAAGAAATGGCGAGTCAGGTAATCAAAAACAAAATTTTCGTACAGAATATTTATCGCCTGTTATTTCATTAGGTATCCTTATCCTATATCCTTAATACACATACGCTATGACAAATATACGTTTAAAAGAGACCCATCGCAGACGATACGAGACAGCAATAATAAATAGCGAACGCTGTGCCGCAGATTACAACGACTGTGTACAGCCGTTATTAGAAAGGTGCCAAAAGGCGCTGGCCCGACTTCTGGCCAAAAGTGTATGGGTGGAAACGCGAAGATGACGAAGAAGTCTCGAGTGATAAGGGAGTGTTGGTGAATTTGTGTTGGCGGCAGAACCCGCGGAACGTGTGAACGGGCCTTAAATCGTGTGGCCGGTGCGGAGAGGCGACAACATCTGGCCATTAGAATGAAATACCGTCGCGGCTGACCGTATCTCACGGGGGTGGAGTTTGGGCTCACCCGTCTCGTTTCTCTTTCTTCCTTCGCCTCTTGCAAGCGCGTGCGCTCTCGCGTGCTTCTTTATTTTTTTGTCCCCTCCAACGCTCATTCTACCTCTGACTCTCGGAGGCGACATCATTTTTATACCTTTATACCCCATTAAATCCGACCAACCTTAACACCTTCCCCTTATTCTGCTCGTGGCAATTTTCTCAGTTTTCCTACTCTAGTCGCGACCCTCTCTGCCCCGGTATACACGGTATATGCGAGGGGTATTTTTTTTTTTTTTTTGCTCTCGCACCCTTCTTCGCCTATTGCCCCGACGACGATGACGACGTCTCGACACTCGAAACGCCACTCGGCTGGCTTGCCCTTCCCTCGACCTGCAAACACCCTCGAACGGGACCAACGAACCCTTGAGCTAACTCGTCCGAGGCTCGGAACAGCAAAGCTATATAAACACGGACACCTGCTCGAAGCGGCTTCGCGATGAGGACGGCTACCTTTTGATTAAGGCCAACCCCTTCACCGATATACTACCATGTCACTTTTATAGCCGGAGGTGTGCGCGTGCGTGTGCGTATGTGGTCCCCACAGTCTCTCCGTCACGCATAATTGTTTCTTCCTTGCTGACAATACAGCCGAAGGGATGCAACTCTACTCTCCTAGATCGCTCGTTCCAAGTCTTTGCTTCGTGATAATAAATCGCTTTGATTTATCTCGGAGATAAACAGTCTCGATGTATTTTAAAACGGAATTGTCTGGAGTTAGATCTTTCAGTCGGCCTAATAAAGAGTCGATGGACCAGACGTCGCAATAATTTATCGAGATTGGTTTCCCACGAACACCCAGGGAATTGACTTGCTTGGTTCAAATAAAATTTAGTTCGGACAAATAAGCTGTTTTATCATATGTCGGCCTGCTGGCATTTGATTGTACATTTTTTTTTATTTAATCGTATATTCAATACCTAGTGGATTCGTTTGTATCCACTAGGATATATTGTTGAAACGAATACATTTCTTATTTACATCGACAATACACTTAATTTAAATACAATATACATTAAATTTCTCTACAGGTCTACTGATTTCTGGTTTTCACCGAAAATCGAATGAAAAATACAATATCTACTTAAAATATTTCTATTCACAACCTTATATAGTATAGATTCATCTAATTTTAATTACGAATTAATGAATTACAGGAATTACATGAATTAATGATTACACGAATAAACTTACCTTCGTTAAATGTAACGAAGGTAAGTTTATTTAACTACGAGTTCAATTATTGCACAGAGTAATATTATGATTGTTCAATATTTGACGAACGTGCCATAGAGTTGAATCTGGCAAATGTTTACCGCTAAGTGTATATCGATCAGAACCATCGTCTTTTCCTGCCTGTCACTGGTAAATGCTAATTAAACGTTCTGAATCCAAAACATACACACCGATGCAAACGTCCCGGATAGGAACAGATAATTAACTGAGATAAGGCCCCCACAATCCCGTGGCGCCCGGTCTGTAAATTAGACGCTTTTACAATTTAAGTACAACATCGATTTGGCCGAAAGAAACCTGTACTTAAATTCACCGTTCAAATATCGTATTTATTTGATGTATAAAGAAATTTCTTTGTGTATCAAACAAACAGCCTGTGCGTGCACAGTCATGCGCGAATACAATTATCCATTTAGTACAACAAGTGACACTCATGGCTGCATTCTAATAACAATTTAATGTTTTCAAATGAACCCTGTTCCAATGTACTCATGTATTTGAATGTAATAATCCTTTTGTCTGGGTGAGTACGGTGGAATAACTGCACGGTGAAACACGGCAAAACGACGAAACTCTGAATTTACGGCCTTTCAGAGCGGACATTGCAGTTCGAGGTTTGGAAAAAAAAATGGGGCACATACCAATCTCACCGTCTGGTGACATTTGACGAATGTCGAGACCTTGCAGTTTCCAATTCGCGGCGATTTTCAGAGGGACCCCGCTGTGCCCAGCATAAGCGTTACGTTCGGAGTTCCTCGTGTGCTTGTTCTATAAACATCCACACTTCCGGTTCCGCGTACACTTTAAACCGGCGTGAAACGTACGGCGTTTTACATCGTGTATACATTCTACATTCACTCCTGTATGCTTTACTGTGTATGAACGTCGCTCATAAATCTTCCTAAATTAGGGAGATTCCAAATGAATACGAAGCGTTTGTGCTCACGCGGCTGTGAGCGTGCTTTCGCCCATCGCTTAAGCCGCCAACAAGCGACATGGAGAACGGGAGAATAACACACACACACACACACACACACAGAGGAGCTCGGTGCTGCGAGCGCGGTTAAATTAGCCACGAGCAATCGACCTCCTCCGCGTGCACTTCCCACTCGCTACCAAATTGGGGATATCGCTTTACGCGCGAACGAACCACTTTCATTAAACCATGGGGGTGCATACCGGCGATACCGCCTACGTACCTATGGCCTGTATCATAACCTCATGCCTTTCAGGAGCCGAGCCCATTTTTCCGTCACATCGAATAATTTGTTTTTCATTCAATTATTTAAAATAAAACACATACAAAAACGACACTTAACGAACAAAAATGTTCAAAAAAACTGTCACCACAAGTGACGATAATGATTTTTTAGCATAATTGAACCAGCGATCTTTCTTGTTCGAACTTATTCCTCTCCACATCGCGCCCGCGGTACGCCTTCGAGATGAGGAATAGATTTTCAAGGGTCGTTGCTTCAAGCGAAGCGGAATGGGCCTCGACGAAGCGTGAAATATTAAGAAGTTATTACGTCGTCGACTAGACTTCTCTCGTATTGCGTCATGCTGCTGTTCCCAGGTATTCCTACATTAACGCTTCCTCTCCAGCTTCGAAACGTGTTACATTAAGCTAAGATCTTGAGCAATTTCATTTCTCGCTGCGGCATCTGCCGGTGTCAAATTCGTCAAGTGAATTGAGCGGTTTTCCGGAATATTTCGCTGATGGCAAACGAGGTGTCAACGGATAAATTGGGAGCAACCAAGGGAAGGAACTACATATTTATACCGAATATTGTGTTAAAATAATTTTTAACAATTACACACGGACCCAAACATTTAATATTTGTAATTTGAACATTATCAAAGTCAAATGTAAAAAAATGACTGCTACTATTACATTCAAGAAAAGGGTTCGAAGAATTCAGGCCGAAAAACGTGTTTTATGTTTGCTATCATTAAAGAAAAAATATCGTGTAACAAACGCCATACCATTGATCGTTCATGTTCTAATAATGTAAAAAAATTCTAAGGCAAACGAGTACATGTCGATAATCCATTATCAATTAATTAGTGATTATGAAGAAGAGTCGTAACTTTTTTTAAATATAAAAAGTATGTTTTTAGTTTATGTAATTACAGTACACGACCGCGTTTCTCCCAACCGCATAATTCCGAACGACCGCGTATTTCCGAAAATGACGACCGCGTAAGTCCAATTCGGCCCCTTCTCAAAGTCCGTTACCTGCTTGGTGGGGAAACAAACGACGCCTTCCCTTTTGCTTCCTGCGAATGAAATCGTCGCTGCTGTAAATCCGACAAAGTGGGAATGCGGCGGCAAGCTTGATATGAGAAAAAGATCGATGAATTCTTGTTCCTCTACATTTTCTCATATTCGAGCATCGGACATATTCTTTCGGAACTTTTTCGTTGCATCATGACCATATCGTAGAATGTGCGGAACAGTTAAGATATAACTGGGATGGTTTAAAAGCTTGTGTGCGAATTACATCATCAAAGTGTCTTCAAAATTCCGAACCGATGCTACCTTTTCAAATAACATCGATGTAAAGATTCCACTTTCAGCATATTGGAGTATAACTACTTGGCAGCGTCTTGCTTAAACTTTTTTAAGTTACCACGTCTCCTGATATATATATACACACATATATCAGGATATACTGTTAGTCACTATATAGAGTTATTTAGGCTAAATTCAAAGTGATATACAACAATAACTGCCGGCGAATTTATTTTTTGTAACACGTGCATGAAAAGCGGTGCTTTTCATGGCAGTTTTGCGGACCGAAAGTGGCTAATTTCAAAACGGTACAGAAAACGTGCGTCCCGCAAGCGCAGGTTCACGATCGGTTCAATTTCGTCCTTTGGGATTTCACTTCCGTCCCTAGGGAAGAAAAGTTATGACCTCACTTTTCACTGTTCGTCCGGCAAAACTATCATTCCAGGCACCACTATTCATGCTCTCGTTGCAAAAAGTATGATGTGGAACGAGGGCCGAATTGGTAATTGCGACTCGCGTCATTTGCCTCAGTCGCTTCGTTCGGACAGCAAACGTCATACTCGTCGCAATCGCCAGCTCTCGGCCTTTGATGCACAATATAATACACTGAGAGAAAAATCGGGGATATAGCGAACACACATGAGAGGTTGACCCTAACAAATATGGTTGGCTGAATGACGATTCAGGTGGCTTAACCACCGAGGGGTTGAGTTAACAACATAAGGTTGGCTCAACCTGTCGGTGAGGTGAAATAGGGCGAAACTCATGGTGAACTTGAACCAATCGACCTCATTGATGTTGGGTCAACCTCAATATGAATCAATCAACCTCACTAAGGTTGATTATCACTAACATTTGTTCTTTATCAATAAACGGTATTTTCGTTATGACTTCGCCAACAAATGAAACACGCTCGATGACCCCGAGACAAGGAATAAATAACATCAACAATTCCTATACGACGAACAATCGATCGCGTGAGATTTTTGATACCATTTTTTTATCGATAAAAATAAATAAAACTGGTTTCGAATAAAATCGTCGAGCCCCGTCCATTAAATATCAAACAAAATGTTTATTCAGCGATATAAGCCCGTCGTCGATGCAAGAATTACAACTCGCTTGCGAAGATGCTGAAGCCGTCGACCGGTAAATTCGGTGAAGCATAGTGATTTCCGCGGAGTCGGCCGCAGAGGGAGAGAAGGTGTGTGTGTGTGTGTGTGTGTGTGTGTGTGTGTGTGTGTGTGTGTGTGTGTGTGTGTGTGTGTGTGTGTGTGTGTGTGTGTGTGTGTGTGTGTGTGTGTGTGTGTGTGTGTGTGTGTGTGTGTGTGTGTGTGTGTGTGTGTGTGTGTGTGTGTGTGTGAGCGAGCTTACGGCTTGTATAGTTAGCTTGCACTCTGCCCTCGGACCCATCCGTGAAGCGGAGCTTAATTTCGCGACCATCTGGAAACTCTCTGGTACCGTGCCAACTCGTTCCCGGTTTCATTCATAACTGTGCCGAGCGACAGGGAGCAGAAACTAGATTCGTGGCTCGCGCTAAGAGAACACTCGCAGCTCGGCGTACGCCGTATTCAAGTCTTTACATTGCCTGCTAATATGGTAATAATACGTGTGAGAAATTGAGAAACAGATTTACACATAGAGAGTACACCCGAGCGAGATGTTTCACCAAATTTGATCCTTCGACGCAGTTTGTTAGATTTTAGGTAAAAAAAATGTAATATTTTTTTCCACAGCAAATTTAACTGTTCAGATGTCACCCGCAAAATTGTGCTCGCTCGATCGATCGCTTTACAGTATTCTTTAATTTCGGGCTCCATGTAATACATTTTTTATGTACGAGGACTCGGCGGCTCAAAAAGATATGGTACATTCCACTTGCTGAAAGGTTTGATGAGGTATATGCATCGGTTACCGGTGGAAACGAATGGTAAAAGCTTCTTCGTTTCGTCGTACACATTCAGGGGTGGAAGTGCTGGGAGGCTCGCCCTCAAGCGCCTTATCGTGCAGACGTACGGGCGAATTCGATCCCGAGGTGAGATTCGAGTTTTCGAGCGCGAAACTTGAAAGTTTGTTCACCGCCTGAGGCACGTCTGTCGGGATACGTGCCGTCGCTACTGGACGTTGTGCCGGCGAGGCTGCGATTCGAGGTCGCTCTTAACAGCCTCCCTATATACCGTCTCCGCTCTCTCGGAAACCCCTCCGGGATCTCGTTGAGCTCTCCCACTCATTGTCTGACATCCCTCTGTCACTCGCCAAGCTACTTTCTCCATTTTCGTTCGTTTTCCTTTTATCCAACTCGGCCCGTTCTATACCATATACCGTACAGAATCGAAGCCCCGCTTCTCTCGGGTACGGCCTTCTACCGGCCCGAGCGTTTCAGAAACTCTCCCGACCGATCGATCGGAAAACGAGTTGCAAATGGAAATGACTTTCGACATAGGAATCAGAGACGATGAGTCACCGAGAAATTTGCTGAAGATTTCGCGGCGCTACAGAAACTACCCGAGGCACTTGAGTGCGAGACTCAGGCAACGTGACGTAAATGTACGTGCGTTTTTACATCACTCTATATTAGTACCGCTTAGGTTCTTATAGGATTCGTCTTAGAACCTAATAAACTCTATCTATGTATCTATATTATAAAAAAGTATCGCCGGCGTGTAGAAGAATTGAAACGTCCCTGGCACCTTGCTCTGAACCCCGATTATTTTAGGACCCCCTTTCGGGCCTGTATTCGAGGCCTTGATTAGATTTTATTGAGTGGATAGGGGAGATCGAATCGTCAGAACATGCTTATTATTTGTGGTTTATGATTTGGGATATATATATATATATATATATATATATATATATATATATATATATATATATATATCATTGAATGTTTGTGGAGATTGGAATAGTGATTCTGATTCACACGTATCCATAAGCGAGACCGCGGACCGCTCGAGCCACAACGATAGCTCCCAAGGAGGTTTTGCCGATTAAATGAAAATGGCCGATCGGCGGGCCAGTGTTGGCGTAACGATATTCATACCCCAACCTTCGGCCAATGTTCGGCCAAGTATTGGTTTGCCAATCATTGGTTTGTCGATTTGCGGTCAATGTTCGGCCGAGCATGAATTAACCATTCATTGGTCTGCCGATATTAGGCCGATGCTCGGTCGAATATCGATTCGCCAATCGACTTACGAACTATTAGTCGTAAGTTCATTGATTTTAAGCCAATGCCAGCCAAATATTAACCCGCCAATCATCGGTCTGCCGATGTGACGCCACCATTGGGCCATAGACCAGCGGCATTCACCGCTAAACGGTGCCAACTCAATTTTTTTTCACTGGCGGAAGTGTACCCGAGCGTCAATACTAGACCATGCGAAATGACACCTTCTTTAATTCTCGCAAACGATGCCTATCATTTTTGGGTTCCGTACTCTGTATCAATAAATGCTTAGGCAATACAGTGATTAAGTATGATCGCTTCGAGAGTTCTCGCAAGCGAAAATATATAAAATATAATCTCTTACAGACATGCGAAGCACAAAATAGGGATAGGGATAGTTCAACTTTTACAGTATTCAAAAAAGTATACGATAAAACGGTTCTCGCCCTATACAAATAACTTATAGAGAGCCTACATTGAAAACCAATCATCGGCCAAGCATCATGAATGACCTTCGGGCCAATATGAGCTGCCACCATCGGGCCGGGCTGATCATCCAAGGTTCGATAGACGATCGGGCCATTCTCGCATGCCAATGGTGGCACCGTGGGCTTCGAGGTTGGCCCGACCGTCGGCCTGATCCGTTCACCCTACATAGGTCCTCTGCTTCCTTTCATCAACCTATGGATATTTTCTTCATCAAGCGATATGAAAATTTCAGTTACATTGAACTGCAAGTATATTTTACGTTGATGGGATTAAATAGAGTTGCTGAGCATTACAGTAATTGCGAAGGCATCGACTAGTTTATAAAACATCATCGTATGTGCTTATACGAGTAGATGAAAAATTTCTCCGTAGCTAATCAGAGCTACTAAGGGGGTGTCTCAACCATACACTGAAAGATTATTAATTGGGCGAACTACTCTTCAGTTGGGACAACTAATTACAAGAAACATGTTGTGCCCACTAAATCCCAATACGTTATTTTCATCTGTGTAGAGATTAAAAAAATGATCCGGCAAGACATAAATTTTTGTCGGTAAACTAGTCCAGATTTAAATCTGTTCTTTTGACAGAAATTTGCATGTATAATTCTATCAGTATAGGATAAGTAAAAAAAAGTATCAAGATTTTTGGAGTACAAATAAAAAAATTGACTAAGCGTGATCCATTTTTGTATTTTCCGCATCGATCGAGAGTATTCGTAAATAGAAAAGAACCATAGAGTTAACTTGACTTGTTTTTAAATGAACCATGGTAAATAAAGAATATTGCCTATTCGTGGGCCTCTCCGGCCTTAACCGATCGACAAACACACACACACATTTATACATAAGATATAAAATGTCGTCTCCCCCAGCCCCCCGGCACGATTCCCCCCACTTCGACTCGAACGGGGTTGACGGTAATTGACCGAGGTGAGAAAGATTGAAACTTTTTCGCCGTCCCGTGGACGCCACGAAGTGCCACTTGTGTACGAGTTATACGAGATGCAGCAACGGCTACCGGGTACACGGTACGTGCAACGCTGCCAACTTTGTGATTGAATCACGGATATATCATTTATTTCTCTCAGCACACCCTCGAATGTTACCCGAGTGAGTGGACGAAGTGAGTGCAAAGTCTGGAGAAAGGTTGAGCGTAACCCAACGTAAACTCCTTTTCCGGGTCCTAAAGGAAAGAGGGACGTGCAGCATATTCGCGTGCACATCTGGTATGACTCTATATGTGCATCTGTATTTTTGTACATATTTTTTCGTCGGAGATTTCCTCCTCCGAGCAAAATTCACTTTGGAGAAAATCACACAGAATCAGCAGTTATTGAAGTGGTAACCGTATTCGAAACGAATTTTTTTCCTTCTTTCGCTCCACACACATGCGATCCAACACAGATGTTCGATGTATTTGCGTAAGATATATTTTTAAATAAGGCGAGTTTTTCGAGCGAGCTTTCCAGGGTTTGCCGACGCACGATAATGCGAGCGAAGAGAGCAGGCAATACACGACGAAGAATCCAATTTCCAATTTTTTCCCGATTTACGTGCATTCGAACGTTCGTCGAACGTTTCGGCTCGGGTCCTTGATGCTTTTTTTTCCTTTTCGAGGAGCTGCAACGGCGAACGCGTGCGAGTGCTTGAGTACAGATCGAGTGCTGTTTACTCGGTTCATACTTAGGATATACGCTGCGCAGCTCGTCGATGCTACCATTCGGAGAATTTTCAATGCTCCTCTCTGTACGTGCACACTCACTTCCGGACTGTTTTTTTTTGTCGTTTTGCAATCGACGTCTACGCTCGTGTCGTTTCTGCTACTAGTACAGCTATGCGAATTCTCTAGCAAAGGTGGTTTGCGCGGGCACGAGGTTCGCGAGGCCTTCAGGAAGAAATCTAGCGAATATTTTTCCTGGCATGCTGAAATGGAACTCTTGGACAATTTTTTTTCATCGGTTCCAAGCTTGTAATACATACGGTTTACAGACATATATCGAAAATAATTTCATTTCATTTTGGTAATTTTATTCTCAAGATGTTTCATTGTTTATTATTATTGTTTTTTTTTTTTTTGATTCTACACTTTTTTACATTGCTTCCGTGATCGATCTCTCGTTCCTTGTCCGCAAAACTTTAACTTGCTCACTGCAGCATCTCTCTTTCGTAACAAAGTTCCGTATCTTCAATGACAGGCGATCTATACAGTGCACTTAACTCTTTCCACCCTTCACCGTGAATGTACCGTACAAACATAGCAGGTTAAAGAAGTTTATAGATTCGTTTCGCCGGTAGCGAGAACAAGAGGAGAAAACGTCAGAAGAGGAACTGAATAAAGGAAGCGGTGGAAATCGAGACGAACCCTCTCGTTCGACCTCGCTCGCGTACGTGAACTCCTAACGATCTGGATGATCGATATACGAATCACTTTTTTTTCTTTTTATGGTTCGTTAAATTTCACTCTTCGTCTTTTTTTCAAGCATTCGTACCTATCGCTACATATCTGTCGTTCGTTATCGGGACCTCGTTTATCGAATATTTTTCGCTTCACGCCCAATCCGCAGGAGAATTTATTCATAGAATATGAATCTTGCTAACAACGAAACAGTGTTTGTTAGTTGTTAACGAGTTTCTTCGTTACAAATAAATTGTCGTCTGTGGACGCGTGAATCTTTTTAGCTAGTATTACAGTAGAGCGGAATGTCGTACGAATAATAATTTATAATTCAAACGATCGTTGATATCTTTACAATTAGTATATGAATTCTTGCAAGTTTCTTTTTCAAAGTCCAGGCTTTCCATAAAAAACATTTTTGTTTTCATTCACTCGCCTATAAGCAGTAATACCAGGGCAACAGGCGCTTGCCGCCTTGTCATTTTTTATCCGTCACATCGAACGATCCCAACACATTTTCTGGACCACATAATGCTATGTATTTGTATATGTAAAAAATGTAAAAAAATCCGGCATCAGTTGTAGTTTAAAGGCAATCCCGGACATTAGTCTATATCGGTAGTATTGGCGAAATTTATTTTCTTGTTCATAAGGCAGTTCAAGTTTTCTATGAATAACTTCCAACATACGTTTTAGTCTAAAGTCAATTCGGACATTAGTATATTAAAATGGCCGAAAGAATTTTTTTGTTTTCATTTAAAGCACAGTTGTAATTTCCCATAAATAACTTCTGGCTTCAGCTTTGTGTACTCTCGTAAAAAGAGTGTACTCTCGTTTCAGTTGTTGAAGAAAATTAGGTAAATACAATGTTCCGTTCCTTCGTCGATAGAAATATTTTATACTTTCTAACCATTGCAAGAATTTGTCGACTCCCTTTACCAGAAACGACAGATCTTCGGTTTTTTAGGTAACTTTTGTTACAACAAATATTTCCTTTCAAATGAAATATTCGGTTATTTTTCCGTGGTGGATTTTCGCCGCTTACAGCTTTTTTGAACTATTAGCTATATTTGTTGGCATTTTTTTTTACCCTCGGTAGCGACCTCTAAATATGCTTCGATTTCATAGGGATTTCGTAAAGTTTTTTTTCTTATTCGTTATACTTTGGAAGTGCGAGGTAGCTCCAAGGACATCTGGAATATGTAATTTTTACTTTAAGTTTAGATATTCCGAAATGTTTTATTTTTTAAATAGCCGGTAGCAACCTCTAAAAATGCACTACATCCGCTTTTAAAATCTCACTTTTAATCCGGAAGTGACGTCACGCTGCTTTTTTTTAAAGTTCCGTTCGGATGTCACCCCTGGTTTGGAAATGTTAATTTTAGACCGGGAGTCATACCGGAAGTATGCCCTTTCCAGTTTAAAAATCTCATTTTTCGACTGGATTTCACGTATTTCCAATATAACTTCATTTCCGGTTCCAATATAACTTCATTTCCGGTTTTTTATCGTTCTCTGGAATGCATAGCGAATGCAGCCAGTGACAGAAACGTGTGAATTAAGGAACACAGGAACGTGTGTAAAAGACGTGTGAAATACGTCCCAAATGTATTTGTCGTTGACCCGGAATGCGCTGGAGTGAACCCGAGGTAAATTCATAGTCTCCGAATAATATTCGTAGATTATGAATCTGCAGAATAGAGCACTGTTCAGGGCACAGGCTTTAATGGTGTGCCCTGAACACGCGCAGCGACAACATTTGCCATCGAGTCAATATATTCGGTCCAATTCAATACCGAGGTCGGGCGAATACCAGCTTCAGTGCCGAGCGAGTACAAGATTCTCGGCAACTGGTCCGGCCTCGCAGCCGTTCCAATGGTTAAGGATGCATCACACATACATTCCCAACCAAACGTTTGATGCGATCAAAATTTCAGTACTTTGCGACATGCCAAAAATCCGAAAAAAATCCGCCACATTATATATGTCAAGACCTTTGATTTTGCATTATAAGTATGCCAAAAAGTTATTAACAAATGACTCGAAAAGTTAATTGTTTAAAAAAGAATCAGACCACTTTTCATTTTCTCATTTGAAATGAATTCCTTGATTTTTTTGAATTCATATGAATTTTTTCAGCATTTTGTTTAATTTCAAATTTTTTTTTCTCGAAAATTTAAAAAATCAATGTATGAATTTCAGATATGTTTCAGCATCTCGATTCTACAGTACACACAAAAAGTTTTGAAGCCATTGAGCCAGCTGTTCCGTAGATACGAAGTTAAAAAAAAAAATTTCAAAAACGGAAAATTCAAAAATGATAGGAATTCTGAAGAAGCGTATGTGGCTTCTAGAAAATCAATGAATTCATTGGAAAAGAGAAAAAAAAGGTTTACTGATTATTTGTTAAACAATTTTTTTAGCAATTTGTTAATAACTTTTCGACATTATTATTATGCAAAGTGAATGTAGTTGGCATCGTTAACACAGTTGATTTTTTTCAGATTTTGATACCATTACGAAGTGTTCGAATTCTCACTGAATCTCACTTTTGACTGGGAATGTACGAGTGCAGCATCGAAAACCGAGTACTTAGAAATTTTTCCCGGCCATAATCTTTTGCGACATCATTTTTGCGGTCCTAAAGAACTATTAAAAACCGATTTTTCAGAAATTCTTGAGTGGCCTAACCCCTTAAGATGATGTGGTATATCCTGCTCAACTGCTTCGCGTCCTGTTGGTAACAAAAACTGTACTGAATTTTTTTTGAGACCGCCAAGAAAAAAGAAAATTGTCTTTCCCTACGACTGCCGATTCTTCAGGGACAGACAACTTGCTTTTTCGTTGGCGGACCGCGGTTTTAAAACGGCATGCAGTACAGCTTTTGTTACCGGCGGCGGTTTTTCACATCACCTTGAATCCCACCTGGAAAGCTATAACCATTTCTTACGATCATTTCGTCATTTTTTTTCTCTTAGTTTCGGGATTTTTCCACAACATAAAATGTTATTTTTACGGTAGACCACGAAAAAATATGATTACTCATAATATGCCTGTGCAATTCGCTTTCGCGAAAGAGGGATGGAAGAAATCGATACGACAAGTGAGCACGTAGGTATCGCACAATTGAATCGGCGGGAAGGCAGAGTGGAAGAGCGGACTGAGATCCGATAGGAGAGTCCCGAGGAGAGGAGATACGTACTGTCTCGAGTACGTATTACAGGGGTTTATTACTTCAGCTCGTTGCCATTATTTGTGTTGTTACTTTTCATCCTCGCACGCTATCTCAATAAATTCCCGGAGCGGGATACACATTCTTCAACGTGAGCATGAAATGAACTCAAGTAAGTGATACGAATAAGCATGGGTGTGTCTACATCTCCGAAAGAATGATAAAAAGTACAGTCATTGGCCGTTAAAGGGAGAAATACGAATCAATCATCGCAGCTGTTTGCATCAAAGATGACTACTTCTATACAATGAGCCTCGCTGGCCAATGAGTCAGAACTTTCGTTTTCCACAAGCGACCCAAAAATGAAATGTATGTTTCAAATAATGACGAGAATCGAATTATTATAAGCAAATTTTCTGTCATCCATCCCCTGGAGCAAAAAAAATATATCTACACTTCATATCCTCTGGAGAAAAGCAAGCCTGATTCACCCTCCTCACTCTATACGACCGGTATTCAAGTCTCTTATTTCAAGTAAAACGAACTTTCTTTTCGTCCGCACGCAATCCACGCATGGAAGATAAATTCCAAATGAAGACAAGAATTTGATCATTTAAAAAAACGTCAAAATTTCACGATGAAGGATGAATTCCAGAATTTTTTAATGCGTGGATAAAATTCACTTTGATATTCACACGTGAACGAAATACATTGGGCCTTTAACCAGACCCTCCGGACTTCTCTGCGTCTGACGACTTCCGACAATTCGCTTATGTCTGAAATTTCAAACTCTCGTCATTCCGCCGTACACGCCAGTAGGATATAACAAGTTTGATACCGAAACTAGTTATATTGTGCAAAATCCGACTACCCGAGTTCCATCGGCGGATATATAGTATATTTAAATCACCGAGATTCCTTCCTGCATGCGCGAAGTTTCCGACTGGCCGAGCGGCGAACGAACAGAAGGTAGGCATATTGGAGAGCTTCCAATAACCCACTTGGCCTACCCGAGATATTCATATATCGCTGGAAAGTGGTTACGGATTAAAACGAAAGTATCTAAGGGAAACTGTGCTGAGCAAGGAAGGTTCCGAGTCGAGACCAAATTCATTTTTCGAGCCCGACGGCGAACGGGACAATTTTGGCTTCGTTTCACCAGCTGCCCGGGACCTAACGCGCCTCAGCTGCTTACTCTCTTCTTGCGGAGTGTCGCTCTGCGGTGGTCGTCTCACTGGATTCTGTTCACATCGGCACGTTCGCGGTTTAATATACGTTTCACCCCTGTCCCGGCCTTCCCGCGGTCTCCTTCACACATTACAACCTACCCGGGCGAGAACGGTGCATATATTCACACGTACCCGGCTTACGAAGCTCTCGATATCTTGACTGCGCTCGGAACTGGTTTATCAAGGTTTGAGAAAAATTGCTCGAGATCGAGTAAAAGCTCGACACCGAAAGATATTCATGTTTTCGATAATTGTTTACGTATATCAACCGTTTATCACGCAGTCTGGCAGACCTGGCTGAATAATAAAGATTTTTAAGAGAATGTTGACTTGCCTTTACATTACCGATTTCCGCTCCTCCACCCCTCAGGCTATTTTATCTTAACCGTTTATAAGTCATGCTTCTTTACCTACCCTTAGGCGCTGACATAGCAACGCGTGGCCCCCACTTCTCGTCCGTTAGTCCCGTTTAGGTACGGTTTCGGGCGTCGTCACTTACGAAGAGTTTGAGGAACCTAACCTATTACTTTTCGACGCACTTAGTCGAATGTTTCTTTCTCGTCGTCCACTCTTCTGATATTTATTCTCTCCTCTCTTCCACTGCTTTTACTTTTCGTTTCCTCCCTTTTTCTGCAGCTTTGCTCTCGGCTTCCGCCTTTTCTTTAATTTTTTTGTAATAAATTTGTAA
The DNA here is from genome assembly GCA_933228735.2 of Amblyteles armatorius. Classification (NCBI taxonomy): domain Eukaryota; kingdom Metazoa; phylum Arthropoda; class Insecta; order Hymenoptera; family Ichneumonidae; genus Amblyteles; species Amblyteles armatorius. Next base: position 2,120,714 of record OW121691.1, on the reverse strand, counting down.
ATTTTTCATTTTTAGACAGACTTTACGAATTTCTATACGCTTGCGAGGTAACAATCTAACCTGATGATACAGATATCCTGTACCAAATCTTTGTACGGACATGATTCTCTATAAATTCTTTGCAGCATGCAACAATATTGGCAATGTATTTAACAATCAAGTTCATGCTCGTACTACCTTAACCATACTACTGCCTCTTTTTTTTTTCTTTTTCGTTCATCACATCTCTCATCCCCAACTCTCTTCCCTTTATTTCCCTCCTGTATCTAAGTGGATGCTTCCCTAGTCCCTAGTTCAGTCTTCCCTATTCCGCTGTGCACATCACTTTCGCTTCTCTTTCGTCTCCCAGTATCGAGTCGCTTCCTCCTCATTTCCACAGCGCGGTATCGCCATTGTCTGCTGGATTCCTTCTGCGCCTTCTTCATTCGGGTGCAGGTTTGTTGAACATCCTCGGTTCTTGTCTTTCCCTTCCCCTCTGTTTTATTTTCTTTGCCACATTCTTCTCTCCTTCTGCTCTCAACTTCGTATTCTTATTTCTCGTTTGGCTTATAAAACATCTCTATTCGTACGTTCCCTCTCGCCTGCCTCGCGTTCTGACCAACCTGAAACCAACTTGAAAACCAACCGGTCGATCGGTGCACCAGACGGAGCCACATCATTTCGCCGGAACTACAATCGGCCGAATCGTCGTATGGCCGAAAATCATGGGTCCGAACGCGCTTCATACGAATAGTCAAACATCCAAAACTTTATTTGTCCAAATCGTCGAATTGCCGAGTCGTTGTTTGTTTCCGAATTGTCCAATTTCAGAAACTTTATTATTCCGAATCTTCATTTTAGCGAACGTTACTCTTCGGAACCGGTAATTGACCGAACGTCATGTCTCCGAACCGTCATTTAGCCGAACGTCACTTTTCCGAATAGTAATTTCGCCGAATTTCATTTCCCCGAAGCGTTAAATTTTGAAACGTCAAGTCGCCGAATCATCATTCTTTCGAATAGTATTTATCCGAAAAGTCATTTATCGGAAAATTCATTTATTCGAAAAGTCATTTATCCGAATCAGCTCGTACCGAATCGCTGCGATAGTTCTCTATTAATCGGAACCTGTGCAATTTTATCCCCTGCGGTGATATAATAGCAGATGATCAAAATATTCACTTATACTATTTGGTTTCGTGATTTGAACGAATGACGATTCGAACGAGTGACGATTCGGCGATTTGACATTTGGAAGTTTAACGATTCGGGAAAATGACGTTCGGTGAAATTATTATTCGGAAAAAAGACGTTCGGTAAATGACGATTTGGAGAAATGACGTTCGGCCAATTACTATTTTCGAAAGGTAACGTTCGCGAAAATTAAGATTCGAAATAAAGTTTTGGGAAATTGACAATTCGGAAAAATAACGATTCGGCAGTTGGACGATTCGGAAAAATTAAGTTTCGCGTTCGCAGCTATTACTTTCACCCATACGACCATTCGGCCAATTGTAGTTTCGGCGAAATGATGTGGCTCCCTCTTATGCATTCCTTTACCAACGCTTTCTTGTTTTTTCTTCACGTTTCATCGCACACTCTTCGATAATTCTTTATAATCTCTCGCTCCGATTTGTGTCCTCGAGGAATGTGCACTTGGTATACATCGATCCACTTCAGGCATTCCACCTGTATCCTCTCCACTTTTCTCTTCTCCTTCCATCCCTATATCTCGGCACCGTACGTCATTATTCCTATTAATAGATAGTCGAATAGCGTATTTCTCCTCTTGAAGACATTCCGCACACTTTGTTTGATGACCGCATTTGCCTTTTTGATGCCTCTTATATCTGTGACTATCCTCTTCGCTTCTGTTAGCGTATACTGTAAGTACTTGAATGTGCTCACTTTTTGTCGTGAGAACACCTTTATCGGAACTTTTAAATAAAAAGTGTACTCAAAAAGCGTTGCGGTCAAAATTTTCGTGGGTAAGATATCAAGCAAGATATTCAACATGATTCTAAGTCGACCTCTCAGGAGGACGTAGAATCATTGCGACAGTGGAGTGGAACCTCTAAACCCATTGTGACGTGTCTGTCAGAATCATAATTTTTAAAAATTCTCACTCGATTCTAAAACTATTAAAGGTTTTATCACATACAATTTTAACTTGTACATGCGGTTGTACTAACTACTTTTCGTAAAAAGTATGTCTGTACAGACGCGTTACTGCACTGTTTTTTGTATACTTTCCTCGCTCGCTCCTATGCACATGAAGCTTTGATCGTCGAGACGAAAACAACGCAATCCGGGTACTACGCTGTTTTAATTATAATTTTTCCAAATGTTTTTTCTTTTTGCGTGTCTACCGCTACAATTTCCTACTGGTATATTTCCAGTGTGCTCTACATTACAACGTACCCGAGCGTGCACGTTGCATATACTCGCGCGAACGCGTATTATTAAGCTCTTAATATTGCGACTCGGGACGGTGAGTTAAATCGCTGGCTCATGCAGGCTGGAAAAAATGCTGAAATTCGAGTGAAAGCTGAAATATGGTACTCTCAGTTTTTCGGTGTTTCATTCGTTAACGCACTTTTTTTTGCTTCCTCATAGAGGAAGCTTTGTTTTCGTGAGAAAATTAGTTTTCGAGATTTTTATGTAAACGTGTTTAGAATGTTCCCAAATATCCAAAAAAACACATTTAGAAAAAATGTCTGAATGCATGTGTGTGTATGTATGTATGTATGCTGTGTGTGCAAATCATTTAACGATCATAATCTGAAAACGGCGTGAGATATCGAGGTGAAATTTATCACACCTGTTGAGCGGTCGATCCTCATTATTCGCTCCAATTTTTTGCCAAATCTATGCAGTCGTTCAGATTTTATGCGGTTTTGAATTTTTTCGAAAATGTCTGTGCGCGCTCTAGCGCCCACAATTTTTGACATATCGGGCTAAAACCGGGCAGACCAATTCAGGTTCAGCGCGTAAAAAAATATTCCATCGTCACGTTTTACTTTGTCGAATCTGCGCTTGGCGCGAAAAAATACATGTTAGTATGCGCTCCTGCATTTTTTTTTGCCCTTTCGATTTTTATTCCAGAAGTCCTAGTGGTACCTCTTTATCTAGGTTTCAATCCCGTCATATCCATCGTCTTGTGTATGTCTTGCTACAGATAACGACAGGCACCTGGGTTTTTCCACGATGCCATCGGAAAGCAAAGAAATCGTTGTTTGAAAATACCTAAAATCACCAATTTTTGCAATTTTGGCTTTAAAAATGCCAGGTAAACTTTTTCGTTAGTTGTCGCTCCCGGCTGTAATTCCATGTATTTTTTCACGCTGATCACGAATCTGACACTTATTTTATTCGTAGATGAATATTTGATACGGAAAAAATGCGTCTAAAAAAAATCATGAAATTCAAAAAATTCAAAATGTCATAAAATTTAAACGATTCGACCGATTCTTTTGAAATTTTAATGAGATCGTCGGGTGATCATATTCCATCTGTGTACGCGTTTTTAGCCCGATAGCTAAAAAATTGCAAGCGCTAGAGCCCGAACAGACATTTTTGAAGAAATTAAAGATGGCGTACAAAAAAAACAACTGAACATTTTTGGATGCAATTTTGACCAAACATTGACTATTGATCACAAATGATGTGTGCCGAATTTCAGCTTGATCGGTCAAGGCGTTCTCGAGTTATAGTATTTTGGATTTTTCACGTCCACTTCACACATACACACACACACACACACACACACACACGTACGCACGCACGCACGCACAAACACATACATGTGGACATTTTTTCTGAATGTGATTTTTCGACATTTTGGAACATTCTGAACATGTTTTCATTAAAATCTCGAATTTTTTTTTTACCAAAACAAAGCTTCCTCTATCCTCATAGAGCTTCCTCAAGCAAATTCTTTTGCTTCCTCAAGCAAATTCTTTTGCTTCCTCAAGCAAATTCTTTTGCTTCCTCAAGCAAATTCTTTTGCTTCCTCAAGCAAAAGAATAAATAAAAAGAGGAAACTCAAGAACGTTCAATGGGCCGAAGCGCAACGGTCTCTATAATTCAAAGTAAAGCCGATCGACCAAGTAAAAAGCATGATCAAAGAGCACGGGACAAAATTGTTTACTTACCCTCGAGGGTCCCTGTGTACGTATGCGCCGGGTCAAAGGAAATTGGCCGACCGTTCGAAGCTTCGAAAACAGCCTCCTTATGATAGAGAGTGGTATCTCTTACCAGTCGCAGCTTGAAAGTTCTGAAAGCACGTCAACGTGACATGAAAGTGTAATTTATTTACTGGAGCTTCGGTAAATTGCATGATGTTGAAGTGACATAAATTTTCTCGACTAAAGGTCGGTGAGCAAATGCGAAGTTACAGTCTGCACTTTTGGTCCCTTCTAGGAACTCAACTTCATTTTCTTGTGAATACCGAGAAATAATTTCACACACAGTTGAAATCCATGAAATATATAAAATACTTTCGGTCAAAATAAAATGCTTCGATGTCAAAGTGAAATTTTTCCTACAAATGTCTTGAAATTAAAATTTACCGGTAAATTACCGGTGGGTTTTCCCCTCCACTGACGGACAAAGGGTTAATTGAAGTTAAAGCCTTATAATTTCAGAAAACATGTTAGTCACATTTGTAATTTGACGATCTCGAAAGTTCGCATTCGATCAAAAGCGCAACAAGTTCGCTGCACATTTTTTATTTACCGCAGGGGAGAGCGGGGAAAAACGAACTCAAAAAAAAAAAAAGTGTAAAAATATTCCGTTTTACCCAGAGTTGTCTGTTTTCCCCCTTCTCCAAACAATGACGTTCTTTGTTAGACGTGCCCTTTGAGCACAATATTCCGAGTCTTCGATTAACTTCCGACGGTATGTAATTTTTTTTATTTTTATTTTTGTTTCCTCATAGAGAAAGCTTTGTATGGTGAAAAAAAATGTTTGAGAATCTAATGAAAATGTGTTCAGAATGTTCCGAAACGTCGAAAAATCACATTTAGAAAAAATGTCCGAATGTCCGAATGTATGGAAGTGTGTGTGTGTGCAAATCGGACGCGAAAAAATCAGACCGTTATAACTCAAGAAGGATTCGACCGATGAAGCTGAAATTTGAAATTATTATATCGCTTTCTTATGAAAGTTGGAAATTGAAATTTTCATATCGCTTTCTCATAATGTTCCTTTATTCGTGAAGCTTCCTTTATGAGGGAGCCAAAAATATAGACGATGCTTCCTCATAGAAGAGGCTTCGCGAATAAAGGAATTTTTTTATTAACTGTCGCATAGCCTGAAGCTGTCGCTTGACGAAAAATGTCACTCCTGGCTTGAAAGTGTCAATTTTCGAAATATTCAGTTTACGTTTAATACATACGTAAGTATATAGGGGAAAGTGGGGCAAAGTGGACCAGGTAAGCAGTCCACAGTATTTTATCGATACGTCTGTCAACGATTTTTGATGCACGAAATTCATTCTCTACTTCTATTCAAGCCGTCCGGTAAAAAAAATGGGGCACAGTGAAAACATAAATATCTTACTCCCCAACGATTTACAACTGATTTCTGCATTTCAACGGTGTTCCTAATGAATTAGAAAGTCCAAAAATATTTCTTTTCACTATCAAGCAAAGTGGACCACTCTTCAGGCTTAATGAAAAAATTCAATGATTGTTTTGCCGGGATTCAATTCAAATAACACCGCTAGAACGTTGCCTATAACACACGTTATGCGCGTCCGAAAATAAAAATGGTTTCGGGCAAAATGGATTATCTTCAGATTTCTCACATTTTTAAACCGAAAGTAAAGTAAATTTTTTTTTGTTTTACGTCACTTTCGGACTAAAAATGTATATTTTTCATCGCAAGTGGATATTTTGCGAAACTTGGCGAAAACTTGTGAATTTTTTTCTATGACGTAACTTCCGATGAAAAATTTACATTTTCAAACCAGGAGCGACGTCATTTCTGATTTAAAAATGTGAATTTGTTAATTGGAAGTCACTTTTGGTGAAGACCTCATTTTTTCAAACTAGAAGTAATGTTAAATTGATGGTGCTTTTCGAAAAGCTTATGCGACAGCCGATCGGAAATACTTTTTGCCATACCTCCGTGCTTTTCACAGTAGTCCACTTTGACCCGCTCTTTCCTATTTGTAAGTAAATATAAGAAAGTATCTAATTTATATTCTCTTCACATACAATAAGTAATCAATTTATACATGAATATACGGAAGATACCTAAACACATATCTTAAAATGTATTTGAAAAATATTCTGTTTACATTTAAGAAGCATTCAGATTATATTTTGAATATGTCTGCATATATGCACCAATATAAATTTGAACGTACATCAATACATGTATCTTGCATGTTGAATTGTTTGTCAAAAAATATGTGGGGTATATTCGATATATATTTTTGCAAATATCTTACACCTATCTTTTTCCATGGGGATACTCTCGAAAAGCTATCGAATTTCGTTGGTAGTACATGATGACCAAGGATTAATAGTATATTGTGTAAGAAGGGTCGAAAGTTGTCGATTGCAACGAGCGTGAGGTTTGCTGCCCGAGCGAATCGAGGGCTGCAATCACGCGAGTCGCAATCGCCAAAATTCGACCCTCGTTGCATAACATACTTTTCGTAACGAGTGCATGAATCTGTGGCACTTGGAATGGCAGTCGCGCGAGACGAACACTGAAAAGTGAGGTTGTGTCTCCGGGGACGAAAACGTCGAAAGTAAAATTCCAAGGGACGAAAGTGAACGAAATGCGCTTGCGCGACTCTGTCATTTGACCACCGGTTCGCGACTGGCATGCAATGGGCCACATGTGGCTCGAAAAAGACTGCCATGTAAAGTGCCGCGATTCATGCACGTGTTACGATAATGATTTTTGTGTCCGAATTATGACAGAAGTTATTTGTTTTCATTTTTTTTTGTATATACATAAAAAAAATAAAAATAAAAATTGATAAAAACTGAAAGCAGCCCTGCCATTGATATGAACATCGTGACGACGACAAGAATGGTTAGCTGGCCATGACCGTTCATATGTGCCGACGTAGAGCTGAATAGAAACTACGAGTATATGAGGGCGCGCGATGGGGAGCGAGGCAGAAGCAAGATAGAGCCAATTTGCCATAATTAGACTGCCATTAGCGGATGGAAAGGATATTGAATGGCCGACCGGACGTCTGTTACCCGCTGCCGTCGGCTTTTCGCTGCGGGCATATATATGCAAGACACGGGTGTGCGTGTGTATGCGCATCGACGAGTTTCTCGATATACCGATATCGACCTCGCGACCCTCTCTCGTTCGTTCGGACGCGGAACGTACCTGACTGGCGCGGTGATCAATTATAATATGCGACATGGGATCCGATATTTGTGATGCAATCTCGTCGAGCCGTCGGTACCACGCGAGCTTCCCGGCAACGAACGATATCGGGCTATACGTTCTTCCCGTTTGTTATCATTACATTTTCTTTATCAATCACTCGTTCATTCCCGGCATTTATTTTTATTTTTTATTTTTTTATTTTTTGTCTTTTTCCTGATATGTCGAACGGTGTGCTTGGCCATCGACGGCTGCCGCCCCTGTTGGTTTCAACGTTACGGATTTGCTTCCCAAAAACCGTTCCGTTCCAAGTAGGGCGCACCGTCATCATTACAACGGCTCGGGACACGAGAGCGAAGCGATGTTTAGTCCTGGACAGCGTCCTGTCGTTGACGTTGACGCAGACGTTAATTGGACGTACACTCCGCTCTGGCGTTCTTGTCCGCTTGTCTATGCAGCCCGCCGCGCTCCACGTTGCAGTGGCAACGGCATTCACTGGATCGCACTCTCACACAGTCACTCGAATAACACAATGAACCTCACTTCTCCGACCCACACACGCACGCACAAGCTCGTGTCGAAGCTAGTTACAATGCAAATTCTCTTATCGCGTAACACGTGATTTTGCCATCGTCACTAATAATCATTCCCCACTAATTCGGGTCGTTATCATTAATAGAATCACGCCGGTCGGTCCGGTATAATTTTGCCCGGTCTGCTGTGTCGGGATGGGTGTTCGTAGCGGAACTTACGAAGGACGTAGAGCGTGCAAATAACGGGGATGAAATTAGATGAGGTGAAACTTGTCGTTTCATCTCTCTGACGAAGCCAGTGTCTCTCCGGGCTTCTACCGTTCACCGGGTTTGATTGAAATTTAATACATCGCTGATCCAATGGCCAGATTAACGTGTTTGTCTGCTATGATGACAATTTTTTTTTTTTTTTGCCCTATCATGGTTCGTTGCCTGGTGAGGACCTGTGTCACTCTCTTCTGCCACGATAGTTTGTCGAGGTTGGAAGAGAGAAAACTGTCTATCGAGCATATCGTGTGGGAAAAAAGGGTACTGGAACTTTTCGATCGATCAACGATCGTTGAGACGAACGGTTTTTGATTTTTTTTTTTTTGCTTTGCTCGACATGACGTACATTCGTGTGTGAATAGCGGATGAAAGAGGCGAAGCCAGATAAAGGCCAGAGTTGGGCAGCATGGCTTTTCAAGTGAGTTTCGAGAGACGTGCTTTATAAGGTAGAGGTAGAAGATGAACGTTTTACTATGTACCAGACATAATGTGCTCTCTTTGATAATTTCATTGAGGCGTAATGCGCCGTGGTGGGTGGTATATAAGGAGCATGTGAGAGCTGTGTACATGTGAAAAGGGGCATTGGTGAGGAAATATATTGAGGAGATTTTGCACCGCAGCTAGGGGAGACGAGGTTTCCTAATCCCGACCCGGGTAGCTGAAAATATTCAACTCATCGCCGGGCTTCGACACGAGAGATAGGGGGACGATGATGCTTCGATAAGACACTGTCTGGGTGAATAGGGAGATTTGGAACAAAAATTCTTTCCTCACAGAGGAACTTTTTTTCTCGTGGTAATTTCTTAGTATCGAGCATTCTTTAAACGTGTTTAACATGATACAAAACGCCGATGATTCAGATTTAGAATGGCTGAATATGTGCGTGTGTCTGTTGCGAAAGTATGTCCTGAACGAACCATTTTCCGGGTCGCTCCAGGGCGATTAATTCATTCCTCATTATTTTCTTTTATTCACAAAGCCTCCTTTATGAGAAACCCAAGAAGTCGCAACAAATGTTTTCTCATAGAAGCTTTTTTCAAATACAACCAAATTACATCAGAAAGTGATTTGAATATTTTTACTTTCAGCATTTTTTTAGACTGTTCATTAATAAGATGTTCTACAGAATGAAGACCGTAGGAGAAAGTGTAAAATTGATGCTGCACGATCTTTGCACATGCCGTTGAAAACGATTCAATAAATTGCATCAATGTTTGATATTTACAGAAACATCGTTGCTTATCGACGTCATTAAAAATAAAAACTTTCATTACATATGTTCACGAGCTTGGGAGAATTCGCCCTGCCATTAATTTTTACTTCGACATATTCCGTGTCACGAAATTAGCACGCGAGAGAAACCGTGTGAGAGGAGACCGTGCGGTATTTTGCGGCACGTTTCATTTCTCATGACGCCTCATCTTGCGTGAAATTCATAAGCGTAAATGAGCGAAGAACGATTCTGCGGCCTGAATAAATAATAAATTCATCTGTCGGATATTTCACTGCGTGACTAAATTCATGTTAATACATAAATTCGTATTCATGCACAGGTCGAATAATAGGCAACTAATCTATTGTTAAAGACACCTTCGCAATATTCCTCATCTCGACATTCGTTTAAATGCATCCTCAATTATTCCAAAACTGTCGAGACGGGACTTTAGCTCACCTGGAACATTTAACAAATTAGCGGTATATTTCAAGATTAATTGTACTTTGCAAATAGATATACTACAATGCTTTAAAAATAAATATTGCCCGACGCAGAGTGAAAAACAAAAAAAAGACATCGATACTGCACACGGATTGATAAGAATTATAAATAGTTAAGTTCACAACAACATTTCGTGGAGAAGTAGAGAAAATCAGTAACTTCCTGACATGTGTAATTATTTTCAACAAGTAAATGCTGCCAGAGAGACGTGACATTTATTTTCACTTACTCATCTCATACGAAGTATGCACGGAAAGAAAGTATCGTAATTTGAAGAAAAATTGGACTCTCAGATCATAGTGTAGAAACACGTTTTGTATGCCCTAGAATGCAAACAAAAGCAGGTTTCGATTTTTGTTTGTCTGTAAATCTGTAGGTCTGTCTCGTCGGAAAACACAATGACTTTTTAAAGAACCTATGCATTGCAACGAAGGTTACTGTGTGTCTTCTGTGCATGAAATGTAGTCCTGGCATTGAATTTTTATCTGATTCCTCCATCCTTTCTGGAAGTTTACCTTAAAGGTTAAAAAAAGAAATTATGAAAAAATAGTTTTAAAAAGTTGAAAATAAAAATGTTCATATGACTTTCTCATAATGTTTCTTTATTCGCGAAGCTTCTTCTATGAGAAAGCATTTTCTCTATTGTTGGCTTCCTCATGGAGTAAGCTTCGCGAATAAAGGAACATTATGAGAAAGTCGTATTAAAAGTTCAATTTGCAACTTTAATGAGAAAGTCATATGAAAATCTCAATTTGCAAGTTTTATGAGCTTTTTTTCATCATCAACATCGTGTTTGACTTTTATGCGAAACGATTGGCCGATTCAGGTTCTGTGCGAAAAACTACACCAACGCGCGTCACTTTGTCAGATCTGTACATCTACTTCGTTTAAAGACAATACGGGGTCTTGGAAAAATATATGATCCAATATTCGCCGTTTTGTGGTCATGTCTAATGTATTTTTACCCACTGATTACGAATATGGAACTCATTTTACTCCTGGAGCGATATTCAATGCAGAAACTCTCTTCGGACGTAAAATAAACATTTTACGAAATATTCAAACATTCCAAATTCTTATCAAATCTAAACTGTTCGATCCATTTTCGCCAAATCTAATACGAAATATTGTACAGCGCTAGTACATTCCCGTGTCAATTGATCCCGGATTGAGCCCAACGATTTTGTCTTAGCAGACAACGGTTTTCCTCAGATTCGATCGGAACTATCAAAATGGAAGGCTACGTTGGTAATTCTTCCATTTGCGTTTAATCCACAATTTACCGAAAGGGAAATCGATGATACTTATAAAATAGCATCTGTTAGAATCCACGTTGAACGCGCGATTCAAAGAATAAAAATTCTCCGAATTTTACACCATTGCAATGCAGAATTATTACCATACACTGATGCAATAATGCACATCTGTTGCATCATTGTTAACAGTCAACCTCAATTAATTCGCGAAAACTAAAAAATCGTGTCAAAATACACTTATTAAGTAACAATCTCATTTTCATTATACCTTAATAACTCTACTATACGAGAAAATAAATACTTTAAACTGAACCAACATTTATGATGATTTACTTTACTTAAGGCATGTTCAACAGCTATTACTACTCCCCGGGCAGAAATTCCGCCACGGCCCCAATACCGGCATTATCGGGCTTGCTGTAGTGCCTCAACAAGTCGTAGTACGACAGCCTGACAAGGGCCTTACATGAAATGTAACGTATTGGTTGAAACGACCGTGAACAAGCTGCCTGATCACAGCCATATCAGGATTGATATGCCTGATTGCCCCTTAGCAAAATATAATGAATACATTTTATTTGTTAACGTTATTGTATCGGACTTGTGAACTTTTTTATATTTGTTATTCGGATTCAATTAACTAATCACTAAAAATTTAAATCACGGAAACATTTATTTTTATTTCCCTCTAAGTCCGACTCGAACCAGCGACTTTACCAATGGGTACTGCGATGGCGGCGCCTTAACGAACTCGGGATATCCTCAACTTGAGAAACTTAATATCAAATTTGCTTTTAAGCTCTGGAAGACGTATGTTCACGACTATATATACTTTTACAGTGCCAGTACACATGCATTCCCGGCCAAAAATGAAACTCAGTGAAAATTTCCACCAATTTCTAATGCGATAAAAATCGGAAAAATCCAGCATGTTTAAGATGCTAGGAACATTGATTTGATATAATAGTAATGTAAAAAAAATTATAATGGATAGAAAAATAAGTGTTCAAGAAATAATCAGGGAATCTTTTTGATTAAATCGTTTAAATTATTTAAGTTATTTATTAACTTATTAAATTATTTAAACATCCAAAGTTCGTTGCAAGATTTTGTAAACATTTTTTTCCAACGTGAGGAAAATCTATAAAAAATTTGTAAAAAATGTACGAATTTATTTGAAATTAGAAAAAAAGGTTCACTGTTTTTTTTTCAAAAAATATCACAACGTTTCCATTAGCATCAATCTGAAGATATGGAATGCTCGAAGTTTTCTCCACACGATTCAAAATTGTCATGTCTTTACATGTGAATGGACACTTAATTTCGAGTAAGGTCTTTTCGCCAATAATAATACCGTCGGAACTAGCAGCGAAGAAAGGTGGCTCCATTTTTATAACGAGTCACTTTCGAGTTCACAAAATGATAATCGTTTCATAACGACCGATCATTTTTCAGCTACAAAATGAAACTCTATTTCAGGTTGAAATTACTCGTCATAAACGTTCCGACAGTCAAATGCATAGTCACTAAAATTAAACCATAAGTTAACCATTTGAAGCATGGTTGGTCATTTAGCGACTCGCCTCTTGCCCCGCATTTTCGTAATAAAACCAAGAACAAATTTTAACAGTAGCAATACTTGTTGATGGGTTTCTGAAACGTACATTTTAGAGTTTATCAAAAATGTCAACAAGCATTTATTGGTAATTAGAATTAGAACCGTTTTAAATAAACAAATTGTTAAAATTAGTATTTAAAAAAAAAACGGATGCCACAAACGGTTAACGAAGCTACGGGAATTCATAGATTCAGTCAAAAACTACTTTTCGATCGTGTCTATTTACCTCAATTACAGCGTCGTACGGTGGACTCATTACTCTTGTTTGCGGCAAAACTTTCGCGGTTACAGTTCTAGATCCTAGATCCTAGATCCTAGGTCCTAGATCTTTGTCAATGTTTTCATATACGTTAGTTACATGCTTGCTATCGTACAGCTTTTTTCCTATAACAAATTAACGAATAAATGTTTCTAGACGTGCAACAAAACGATGCTGTGTACCAGAACGATTTAACCATATTTTGGTTGATGATTTAATTGTTTCTTATATGCTGACGCTCATAAACTCAACCAACTTTCGATATACTTTTTCGTACGAACGAGTCAGTAACAATCGCTTGAAAGCCACAAGTAATCATCATTGAGCTCATTACTTAATTGAACTTTATTCCACAGCATCGGATATCAGAAAAATAATTCTTACGAGTTTGATCTTTTCGCGTGTACCGCGTTTGACAGTTGGAGTAATGCGCAAGCGCACTCAGGTGTCACGCTAGAGTACTGTAAAGAGTGGAACTAGCGTATAATACGAATTGCGAAACTGTGATGTTAAATTATTCTCGAAGGGGTAAACAAAAACAAAGTGCCGACTACTGGTAGGTTCGTGCACGGGACTCGACTTTGAACAGCTTGGAAAAGCATACTGAGTGAATTCAATAGAAGATAAATTAGGAGTGAGAAATTTAGAAAATGTACGATTTGTTTAATTTAATTTAAATTACTTGGCCTCCGAAGGGATCACTCCAGTCCTTACGGACGAGTGCTTGACTCATCATCCTAGGAACATTATTGAGTCAAGAATTATAAAGCTGCCCCTCGTGAAGCGCGGGGCCAAAAGGAATTTTGGAATGATTTTACCAAGGATTTTAATTTATGATTTCACTCCGACCCCAGCCCCAAAATCCGTTAAATCCGTAAAGTCTGACTTCCTTCCGAACTCAACTCCATATCGGCATATGGAGTTCAGTTCGGAAGGAAGTCAGACTCTACGGATTTTACAATGTTTCTAAATAGATCGTCGACGTAATGGGCGATAAGCGCTTAAGCTCGACATCTGCCTTAAGCTCTAAATTAAACGCATGATCGCTGATGCTCGGCGGAGAATATTATTTTTATCAAAGTATTCATACGGTCCGCCTGGTGCAGTACCGTATGGGGCTTTGTACCCAATTTAATACGATTTGGAATTATCAAAAATGAAACAAAAGATAATAAATGTTTGAAACGCATACCCGCTGATGGGTAGCGGAGAGATGTTTTTCGTGTGAAAAAGGTTACGCCGGGATAAGCCCTACTCCTGACTGTCCGTCAGATGTTACTTAGACGCACAAAGCAGAACTTTGTTTACCCTCGGGTGCTTTGCTAAAAATTGTGCCCGAGGGTTCTTTGGCTTCTTATCTTACTTATCCCGTAGGAACAATTTTCGGATTATGGCGAAGATTAATAGATACGCGCGAATCGCGTTCGTTATTTAACTCTAGGAACGTCCGCAATAATAGTTCCGGCCGAAGGTCACACTCAAAGATGGGACGTCCGAGCTCAATGCTGGGGCCCATCACTAAACGAAGTCCCTAACTGAAATTAATCAGTGACCGGGTAGAACCTTATCTTACTAATTTCGAGGATGGCTCCTGCTCGAACGCGAAGACGATGTTGGTCGATCAATCGGTAGGTTGCAACTCAGCACGAGTTGTAAGCTCTTCGCGGTTTTATTGTATCGATGCCTACTGAAGAGACGTGGTGGGAATTTCCTCTTCTACCGTAACACAACATTTCGTAGCGGGAGTCGAGTTTAAAAGCAGTGGAGAGCCTTTGGGGTGTGTGGGGTGGGGGGTCGCCTATCTTCCTCACCTCTTCCTTCTGCCGGTAACGAACTGACCCCAGGTTGTTTCGTTACAATACATATACTGTTTCGTACTGGCATAGTATTTCACAAGAATAATTCAGCAGTCATCACTGTATTTTAAATGAGCTGCATATCGAGCTGTGGGCTATTAATCTATGTAATTTGCAATAACTTTTATATGAAAAGTGACGAGACGTGAACGCGAGCTGTCGAACTATCGAAGCATTGAGAGATATTCTGTTGGTAAAGCGAACAATGTGTGGCTACCCTGAATAGTTCACTCACTTCAAGCGGCGTGAGCGGCATTGGAGGCAGGCCATTCAAAGGTTCTAGCGACGGACGTAGATTAAAATGATTATACTAGATTAAAAAAGAAAAATGTTAACATTTGTACTCTCTTTTACATTTTTCGACAATTTTTTAAACATTTTTACTTCTTCATAGAGGAAGCTTTGTCGTGGTGAAATTATTATTTTTCCATATCTTAATGTAAATGTGTTCAGAATTTTCCAAAACATCGAAAAAGCACATTTCGAAAAAATGTCCGGATGCGTGTGTCTGTGTGATAAAAGTTGAAAATTGAAATTATCATATGGCTTTCTCTTAAAAGTTGAAAAGTGAAATAATCATATCGCTTTCTCGTAAAACTTGAAAATCGGAATTTTCATATCGCTTTCTAGTAAAAGATAAAAAATTAAATTTTTACATCGCTTTGTCATAATGTTCCTTTATTCGCGAAGCTTCCACTATGAGAAGGCCAAGAATACAGACAATGCTTCCTCATAGAAGAAGCTTTGCGAATAAAGAAACATTATGAGAAAACGATATGAAAAGTTCGATTTTCAACTTTTTTAACATCGCATTACAAAACAAAGCAACCGATTTTCGGTACAGAAGCGCTCATTAATCAAATGTGCGATTTTACCTAAGTAATTTCACGACACATCTTCACACCAAAGGTATGAAAATGTGTGCGTCTTCCATCAGCAACAGAAGGCGCACTTTTTTTCAGGTATAGACATCTTATCATTTTGAAAACCAATTTTCAATAAACTTATCAATTTACAGTTCTATGTGGACATCGATAATGGGGAAAGGGAGAGAGGAAGGGTTATTTAAATTTGAGTGATAATTATCGAACCACGCCCAGCCAGTAATCGGCTTAAGTCGGCGGGGATAGGAGGGGGGGCTGAGTTTATCACCGATTTTCAGTTTAATTGGAAGCGCTGAAAGTTTATTCCAAACACTCTGGTTTTGCCGTGGTGGTGACCCGGTACTGTGCTCGACCTCCGTTGGCAACTCGCCTCTTCGTTCACTTCTCTCCTCCCAGCTCGGTGGGCCGTCGGTTCCCGTAAACGGCTGATTATCACGGAAGGAACTCATTAGCGGACCATCCAATTAAATTCTGCACGAGTACGAAAAAAAAAAATGAAAAAAACTCCGTAGGCGAAACGAGAATCTGAATCGAAGTAATCGGTTTAACTTCGATTGAATGCCAACAACGATCCCGCTGGAGATTGCACCTCATTAAACGGGTAACATCGAACGCGCCTCTCTCATTTTCCATAACATCTTACTAGGCGCTATGTCAGCGAAAGAAAAAAAAAGCTTGCTAATTTCCTACCACGTTTGAGCTGTAGCGAAATTGGTAGGTTACATATTTACGAACGATTTGCACAGAAATGTTGGTATTTCGTATAATAATTAGAATATACGTTCGTTGCTAGAATTGTTTGGGTACTATCATATAATTAGTTTTTTTAAATCTTTGTTAAAACTTGTGCACACTATTCAATATGTTATGTAAATGTCTGGATAATTGAATAAGATTTACCTTCCCTAAACCGAGATATTTTAGCTTGAAGTTGGCACGATTAGTGTGTATCCCATACAACGGGAAAATGAGAGTATTTTGGAAGAGCTTTCAACGAATATGCTCCAAGACAATTGTTGTGTCGGGCAGTTTTGAGACATTGTGACTTATGGTTTATACTCCACGTACCGCCATACGTAGATTACCTTAACTTCACATCGCTCCACAAGCGGCGGGCGACCGTCCGGGGTTCATTACGTCTCTTGTAGCTCGTGAATGAACTTTTACTTAGGGTCATTTCCACAGCATTTTGCAACGAGCTATCCCGTGTAAAGAAATGTACGTGACGTATCCGTCCTGGATTCGTATTTGCTCAGTATAATGTACAGCTTTCGACACGATCCGGGACTTTTTACGGACTTGAACGTTTGAGTATCTCGAGTCGGTTGTAACATGTCCCTCTGCTATAATAACCGAATTTTTGGTATTATCAACTCGACTGCGGAATACAGTTCAGGTAGCAGGTTGTGGACGACAGGATTATCGGAGCCCAGGTCGATTCCTCCATAGTTCACAGGGTCCAGGACTAGCCCTTCATTAGTTTCCGGTATCCAGGACTACCGCTTCATAGTTTTCGGTATCCAGGGCTATGTATCCATTTCTTCGATAGCTAGGTAAATCCGTTCGTAGTTTTCGGTGTCTAGGTCGATTGCACTCAAGTTTTCTATGTCCAGAGTATTCATATTGTATGTACAGGAAAATACGTGGTCGTTTGGAACTATGCGGTTAGGTGAAACGCGGTCGTGTACTGTATTACAAATACCAAGAATCTTTTTGAAAATGATTTATTTTCTCTTTCTTTTACACAAATGTTCTTCTTTATTCAGAAATTTTCCGTTGGCTGACATCGATGAAATTATTATTCAAAACGATTCTTCGTTTAGTTTAATTATTCACAATTATAAATGAATTTTGTCGATACACTCTTGGAGCACGAAACGGAACAACTGACTTGGACTAATCTCGAACATCTGACGCGGATGTTAAATTTACGACGCATGTAGTGGTTTCGGATGAGTACCACTGTGTCGCACAGCACTTATGCTCACGACTGTACGCTGCAAGCGAATGATGCCATACCGTGGTATGGACCGCAATATATAGCGCTACCGGGGAACCCCCCTCCTGCGCTTTCTAATTTGTTTAAACAATGTCGGAATTCTTTCTACTTTTTCCCATATGTTTTAAATGGTCAAAAAGTTTAGTTTTTTACATTTTTTCTCCGAAATTGTTATAAACTAAAAACTTTTTAATAAACAATGTTAACAACAATTTCTAATGATTTTCTTTCTATTTAGGTTCGATAATGCTCGGATACGAAATTTGGGCTTCCCTGAACCATAACGAAAAAACTTTTTTATTAACAATATTAACAACAAATGATCATGTTCTTCTTATTATATGAGTCCGTTAATGCGTGGGTACCAAATTTGAACTTCCTTAGATCATAAACAAAAACCTATTTTGTAAACAATTTTATCAACTAATTACTATAGCCAAATTGATTCTCCCCTTAAACTAACTCATTACGCCAAACCCGGGCATTTTCCGATAAAAACTAAAAAACTTTTTGTTTGAAAAATATATCAGTCTAATTTTGCAATCATCGGGTTTCAAAATCATATTCAACCTTTGTGTCATGATCTTGACTCTGTGGGGTATTTATTTGACCCCTTTCTCTTCCTGTTTCGTTAATTTTTTACTCGCGCTCGTTCATTTATCTACTTGCGAGATCGAGATCGAAGCGCGTTGTCCGTTGCTCGGGGATTCTCTCGCGAACGATGTAGCGTGAATGAGTGTGTCAAAGTTTGCTTTCCGACTACGGAATCTTCTGGAGTACGCACCCGAATCAAATCAGATGGAGAGGAAGTAGCTGCCCCGATCCTCTAAGAAACACAACAATTCGAACCGGTAGTTTAATATTATGTTGTGCTGTCCTTCTGCCTATTTACTTTGCATTGCGGCGAGTAAAGTCGGTCGCGACGTCGAGCACCGGCTCTGGCGACATCGATTCTTCGACGATCACACGAAGTAAAATAGTAGCTTTGAGACGGAATTGGCCGGGACTTGCGAGAGATCCGATTACTGTATTGGGTGTGTTATTGTGTGTTAATTAACGGCTAAGCGTGCGAGTCTTTGTGCGGATTGTTTGCGTACATAAAATTCGAGGCATTGGTCGATGGCAGCAGCCGCTCAGCAAGTCAATCAGCGAAAACAGAAGCGCGATCGGCATTAGTCTGTACTGCCCCGGCTTTCTCGGGTACGCTCGTATTATTCGGTGCAATTTTGACTGCACCCGGTACCGATGAGTTTAAGAAACGCTGTTCATCTCGTACGTTTTCCGTGCCTGGAGACCCTCACGTTGCCACGCGTTCGGGTTTCATCGGCGAGTCAGTGTCCTGATCTTGCCGCGCGATAGCGGAGACATCTCTTGCCATCGCTGCACGTTTCTTTGGTTATCGCGCATCTTTCGTGTGTGTGATAAAGCCGGAATTTAGTAGGGATCTAGGAATTATTATTACTGAATTATATTGTTAGTATTGAACGAATTATTAATTACATTTTTGCACTAGGCATCCCTTCCGACGGTAAATTGAGTAGTCGCCGGGAGGGTAGTATATATTTTAGATACACTATTCTCAAATATAGAGATTATATTTTATATATTTTCTCTTGCGAGCATTCTCACAGCGATCATGTATTGCCTAATGATTTATTGACTATGGAGTACGGAACCTAAAAGTGATTCGCATCTTTTGCGAGAATTAGAGAACGTGTCATCTCGCATGCTCTTATGTTGACGTTCGGGTACACTTTCACTTGTGAGAAATAACTTACGTTGGCGCCATCTAGCGGCGAAAGCCGCTGTTTGATGGCTTCACATTGGCAAACCGATGATTGGCGGGCCAACATGCGCCCGAGAATTGGGATAAAATCCGCAGACCAATGATTCCTCAGTCCATGGATGAACCGACGAACGGTTGGCGAATCGATCTTCGGCTGAACATTGGCTTAATCGGCAGACCAATGGTTGGTGAATTCATGCTCGGTCGGACATTGACCTCAGGTAACGAACCAACAATTGGCGAGGAAACGATCAGCCGAGCATTGGCCGTTAATTGTCCAACCAACCAATGGCGAGCCAATACCTGGCCAAACATTGGCCTAAAATCCGCAGACCAATGGTTTGTAAATTCATGCATCAACAGACCAACGATTGGCGAATCGATATTCCATCGAACATTGGCCTAATATCGGCAGACCAATGCATGGTGAATTAATGCTCGGCCGAACATTGGCCTCGAATCGACAAACCAATGATTGGCAAACGAGTACTTGACCAAACATTGTCCGAAGGTTGGAGTATTAATATCGTTACGCCTACAGTGGCCCGCAGATCGGCCATTTTCGTTCAATCGGCAAAACCTCCATGGGATGTGGCTCGTGGACGGGACTTTCCAATGCGTGTCAAACATTTTCGCACAACTTTACACAATACACGGCTACCAAGATAATCGAACGTTTCCACTAGTTTATGTTCTAACGACGTACAAGAAAAAAAAGCCTACATATCAATATTGAAAGAATTAAAACAACTGGAGCCTCGACTGAATCCGAAGTCAATTATGAACGATTTCGAAATTAGCTTTCACGCCGCCATTGCAAAAGTTTTTCCACAAACGGACATGAAAAGTTGCCATTATAATTTTTGCCAATGCCTGTGGCGCAAAATTCAAGCGAACGATCTCCAAACTCGTTACGGCGAAGATGCTACACTGGCTAAGAATTTGAAAATGCTGTCAGCATTAGCATTCGTGCCCGAAATTGACGTCACAGCGGCATTCGAGGCACTAATAACGTCACAATATTTTGAGGAAAACGAAAATATTCTCGGGCCAATAGTTGATTATATGGATGAAACTTGGATAGGACCACTCAATCGTCGCAAAACAAGGAGAGCTCCGTTATTTGCAATAAATTTGTGGGATTACTATGACACGGTAAAGGAAAATAAACCGCGAACAAATAATACGACAGATAAAGGAAAATAAACCGCGAACAAATAATACGACACACTTCCTTGGAATCAATTGCTACACGTATACATGTACACCCAGGTGGGATTTAACCATCAGTACGGCTACGGAACCGCAACAGTTCACCATTGTTCACCATTGGTTGGATTGACAATTGGCGGTCAATGCTCGATCGAATATTGACTCACCAATTTTTGGTCTGTTGATTTCAGGCCAATGTTCGGCCGACTATTGATTCGCCAACACATGGTCTGTTGATTCATGATCTCACGAACCATCGGTCTGGCAATGTTCGACTGAATATAGACTCGCCGATCGTCGGTTTACTGATGTGGAGCCAACATTGGACCATCAGTCCGCGACTTTCGCCGCGAGATGGCGTTAACCCAAGTTGTTTCTCGCAAGCAAAAGTGTACCCGAGCGTCAATATAAGAGCATGCGAAATGACACCTTTTTAAATTTCGCAAAGAATGCGTATTATTTTTGGATTCCGTACTCAGTAGTCAATAAATGCCAAAATGCAATATGTATCGCCAATACATTGACAGAGTATGACCGCTTTGAGAGTTCTCGCAAGAGAAAATATATAAAATATAATCTCTTGCAGACATGCGAAGCATACAACAAGGGATATTCCAACTTTTACAATATTAAAAATAGTATTGAGTTAAAACCACTCTCGACCTACAAGAGTAACCTATGGAGGGCCTACATTGATAATCGATTATCGGCCGAGCCTCTTGATCGACCTGGGGGCCAATATTGGCAAGTACTTATCATCCAAGGCTTCCTCGATGATTGGGCTCGCATGCCAATATTGTCAACATCAGTATCAAGCTTCGCCCAACCATTGGCCACATCCGATCCCTCGACATGGGATATTCCAATGGATTGGAAGCCTCCCAGGTGGGGTTCGGTTTGGCCAGTCTCACTTCAATGCTGGGATGTAACAGCCAGCCAGACCAACATGGGCCGCGTTGACTTCTCGTCACTGTTAATATTGAAGTTATCGAAAATTATGATGCGTAGAATCTAAGGTCACAACTGATTAGAAATACAGTGACGATTGTTTTTTAGCGGTTGGCTGATGTTCTTGGGGCAACTATGGGGACGACTCATTGTGAATTGGAGCATGTTTGATGGTCCTTCTTGTGCCCGCCGTACTCCACGTCTCTCCCATGCTAGACGCCTCGGTACTACTTGTATACGTACTTTACACAAACAGAAAGGGATTTCAGGATCTCTGATGCAGGTATACGGTATTCGAGACTCGGAATCGAGTCTTCTCACCTCTTCTCCCTTCACGTTCACGCCGTACCCGCAGGCTGGGACGGAGAGGGAGGCAAGTGAAATCCCAAGAATACATAATGCACCCCATGTTCCCTTGGTATGTGGCACGAAAGACGTACACTAAGGTGATGCAAGCACTTCGTCGGGTGCCCAACGTGCCAACCTCTCTCTCTCTTTCTCTCTCGCTCGCTCGCTGTCTCTCTTTCTCTCCCTCCCTCTCTCTCTCTCTCCCCTATTGATGCAAACTGACGAAGGAGCCGGGGGTACGCAAACGTAATACGGAGTCGCGTGCACCGGACGAATGTCAATAGCAGGGACAATAGTTCTGGGACTGTACGAGCAGCGTCACGACGCCGGAGGGCCTTCGACGCTGGTATGAATTGAGGAGACTGGAGGGGGGGATAAGACCACACAGGAAAGGGATGAAGATATTTGACAAGAACGGCAGTGTATAGAGAGGCGTAAATTCAGAGATGGAAGTATAGGGAAGATAGGAGGCGAAGAGAGGGAAGTAGTTTGAACTGGGGGAGGTTCCAGCAGCGATGGTAGCATTTCGACGATGTCGGCTCTCGAGGTGAAATCCTTCGAATCCCGTTGAGAGACAGACAAAGCGTTCGGTCGAGTGGGAGGACAGACGGAGAGAGAATGCGAAAGCTTGCCTAGGATCGAGAGGTGGCGAGTGCGGTCTAGCCTTGAGTCAATATTTAGGGCTGGTGAGCCGCGATAATACTAGTGCAAATCTCTCTCTATCTCTGTCCCGGTACTCCAACTAGCTTTCGCTGTGTTCTTCATCCTTTCGCAACCCCAAGCTTCCCTCTTCCTCGTCCCTATCGCCGCGGTCTTCTCCCCGTTCACTCGGAACTCCGCGGTCACGTGAAACGTCAATGTATATCTCGCATTTCGAGTTACCAGACTAGGAAACATTTCCCAGATACGCAGATGGAAACTCTAGCGACCGCCACTCGTCACCGCTATGCAACAAGGTTCGGACACGTAACAGCCCCACACGCTGGAGAAACAACGGAGTCCAACAGTGGAAACAACTTCTCAATGCTTTATCCCCTATGCCGCGCGCGGTAAAAAAGTTTCCGACATCTAACAAACATTGCTTATACGCGAATGTTCACCTTTTTTGTTAGCTTAACAATTCTTGTTACTGTTCATTTTACAATTTTTTAATAAAGTTACAAGCAGGGTTCGTTCATAACGAAAAAATTGTATAATTAACGTGGGAAAAAATGTGGAACTTTGCTTACAGACGATTTCTTTTGTATGTACAAACGCATCTCTTCTAACCCTCAAATCTCTTTTGTATGGTCAAGCTCGCAGGAAAGTCGGAACGTCAGAGAAGGGTTTTAATCCTTCTGACGTCCTCCTTCGGAAATGGAACATATGCGAAATATATGTTTGTAGTACATCAAACTCGGAGTTTTTATGTGATTAATATGTTAAACATATCAATTGCTACGTATCCGGGGGCATATGTCAGTAAAACTATATTTAAAAAACTATGCAGGTCATACGATTTTATCGGTGAAAATGTGTTTCATGTATCAGAGATATATTCTTAAATTTATATGGCACATTTAAATCTCTACCAGTCACACCTCTACCAAATCAGAACTTTACAAAAAAGACAGCGCTAATAACTCTACCCGATAACGACTCCACCATAATAAAACTTTATCTAACAAACTCAACCGCTGCACAAAAAAAACTTTACCACAGCGAACCAGTCGCCAACAACTCTACCATGTAACAACTCTCTCATGGTGGTTTTGCCGATTGAACGAAAATGGACGATCAGCGGGTCAGTGTTGACGTAACGATATTAATACCCCAACCCTCGGTCAATGTTAGGCCAAGCATTGGTTTAACAATCGTTGGTTTGTCAATTTGAGGTCATCATTCGGCAGAGCATGAATTAACCATCCATTGGTCTGCCGATATTAGGCCAATGGTCGGTCGAATATCCATTCGCTAACCGTTGGTCTGGTAATGCATGACCTAACGCCCCATTGGTCTGCTGATGTCAAGCCAACGTTTGGCCAAGTATTGGCTCGCTATTGATTGGTTGGACAATTTACGGACAATGCTCGGACGAGTGTTGACTCGCCAATTGGTGGTTTGTCGTCTGAGGTCAATGTCCAGCCGAGCATGAACTCACCGACCATTGGTCTTCCGATTTTAGACCTATGTTCGACCGAATATCGACGCGCCAATCATCGGTCTGCCGATGTGACGCCACCGTTGGGCCATAGACCAGCGGCATTCACCGCTAAATGGTGCCAACTCAATTTTTTTTCACTGGCGGAAGTGTACCCGAGCGTCAATACTAGACCATGCGAAATGACACCTTCTTTAATTCTCGCAAACGATGCCTATCATTTTTGGGTTCCGTACTCTGTATCAATAAATGCTTAGGCAATACAGTGATTAAGTATGATCGCTTCGAGAGTTCTCGCAAGCGAAAATATATAAAATATAATCTCTTACAGACATGCGAAACATAAAAAAGGGATAGGAATAGTTCAACTTCAACGATATTCAAAAAAGTATACGATAAAACCGTTCTCGCCCTATAAAAATAACTTATAGAGGGCCTACATTGAAAACCAATCATCGGACGAGCATCATAAAGACCTTCGGGGCAATATAAGCTGCTACCATCGGGCCGGGCTTATCATCCAAGGCTCGATAGATGATCGGGCCAATCTCGCATGCCAATAGTTGCACTGTGGGCTACGAGGTTGGCCCGACCGTCGGCCTTATCCATTTACCCTACATGAGCTACCGGAATATAGGCGCCCAAGAAAATCTCTATTAAAATAAAAATCAATCCACCGGGATTGAAAAAACAATTTTTTCGTGATTCCGTACAGTTTTATTCTTATTCTAGTAAAGTTTCATTTTTATTTTGTTTCATTTTATTGGAAGCCTGTATTCCGGTAAAGTTCTGGGCGATTGGTAAGCTATGAAGAGTTTTTTTTATGCTATGGCGAGATTTTCGGGCAGAGTTCTTATTTAGTGGAGATATGACTGGAAGAATTGTAAATGTGCCGTCTATGCCACGTACACTTTTGTTTATGTAGGACGTGAAGGACGTGGCTCCGGACTGGGAAACGATGGACCTAGGCATGTAAGTAATCTTACGCAAAGTGTGACAACAATCTGTACACATACAAGTCGTGACGTTATCCATTGAGGTTGACATGCCTTTGCCTCGTCTACGAGCTCGAAGTCCCACTTATTCTTCCTCGTAATTTTTGTACTACCTATCCAGGCAAATCGTTTTCTGTATCGACAGTGATATAGGTGTACGGTATAGTATGCGTACCTGTCGAGAGCCTTCACGTGCAAATTTAATGTTGGCTCCTTCCGACGGCTCGCTGGCTTTGCTAACGCCTCACGGCGCGTTCTCGCACGATGTTCTCGCAGTTGGGCTGTGTCGTAGTGCGCCGTAGTGTAGTGCCTCACATACGAGCCCTTCGTAATAGCTGAAACAAGATCGAATAAACCAATCGTAAATTTTTATCGCACATTTTGCTATTTCGGCTACGACAAGTTAAGTAATTTCAATATTTCGCAATCAGATATGGAATCAACGGAGATCCTCGAGCCTGGCGATAATTGAGTAGCTCAATAAGTTTTATTAATAACAAAGCGTCCGATGAATTATTCATGAGAAAAGGACGCATATTATGGAGGGTTCTAATGAATGTAAGGAGCATTCAAGCAGAGATAAGACACACGTTAAGCATTAATACAGCGTGTACGCGAGCTCGCAACAACCCCGGAGCGGTGTGCTCTATGTTCCTATGTGTTCGAGCCAGTCTATATAGTGGCTGATGCCAGAGCCAACCACCATCGACGTGTTTGTCCACGGAGTTACCGGAGGGGTCGTTCATGTTGCTTATGCTAGTGCTCCTGTTGGTGACGCTCGAAAGCTTCAGTGCTCCACCGGACCCAGCTTGAGGTTGGATCTCAGGTACGCAGGCACTCTCTCTATCCGCTGGATTAGTATCGGCTCTAGTCAAAAGAGACCATAGGATGATGGCGTTTTGGATTGCTTCTTCTTCCCGACGTAGTTGTTAGTTAACACGGTAAACACATTTTGAAGAGCTTATGTTTGTAAGCTGTTGAATATAGCAGTTGCTGCACGAGGATGGATGCGCTAATTGCGCAGCCAACATAGAAGCATAAACATTTTCGAGGCAGTATTCAGCATGTTGCTGTTTTAAGGTACAACACGAGCTCCCGAGGATAAATAATTGGTTGGTTTAAATTATTATAAAGAAAAATCTAATCCAGGTGGAAGACTGGGCTGAAGGACCTCGGTAAATGGCCAACCCATATAGAGTGATCGGACGTGGCCAATGGTTTGGCGAAGCTTGGTACCAATGTTAGGCCGATTGTAGGTTAGTCGATTTTAGGCCAATGTTCGGCCGACTATTTGCTCACCATTGGTTGGTTCGACAGTTGGCGACCAATGCGTGGTCAAGTAGTGGCTCTCCAGTCATTGGTTTGTCGATTTGAGGCCAGTGTTCGGCCGAGTATAAACTCACCAAACATTGATTTTCCGATTTTAGGCCAATGCCGAATACCGAGTAACCAATCGTTCGTCGGTTGATGCATGATCTCAAGGGTCATTGGTGTGCCGATTTCAGGCCGATGTTCGACCGAATATTGATTCGCCAACAGATGGTATGTTGATGCATGGTCTCACGAGCCATCAGTCAGCCAATTTCAGGCCGATGTTCGACCGAATATCGAGTCGACAATCATTGGTTTACCGATGTGTCGCCTACATTGGACCATCAATCATCGACTTTCGCCGCTAGATGGCGTTAGCCCAAGTTGTTTCTCGCAAGCGAAAGTTTACCCGAGCGTCAATATAAGAACATGCGAAATGACACATTTTTTAACTTTCGCAAAGTATGCGTATTATATTTGGATTCCGTACTCGGTAGTCAATAAATGCATTGACATACCAGTATGCGACATGAATACATTGACTGAGTATAAGCGCTTTGAGAGTTCTCGCAGAAGAAAATATATAAAATATGTCTTGCAGACATGCGAAGAATAGAAAAGAGATATTCCAATTTGACAATATTAAAAAAAAGTATTCCGTTAAAACCACTTTTGCCTTATATAAGTAACTGATAGAGGACCTACGTTGACAACCAATTATTGCACATCGTCTTGATCGACCTTGGAGTCCAATGTTGGCTGACAACATTGGCAAGTACTTATCATCCAAGGTTCCTTCGATGATTGGGCCAAGCTCGCATGCCTATGTTGGCAACATCGGTACCAAGCTTCGCCCAACCATTGGCCACGTCCGATCATCCTACATGGGCGAGCAAGAAAAAAAACGACATTTTTTTGTCTCGTCATCTGCGTTTATAAGACTTTATGTGCGGAAGATCGGGGCAAATGGGGGGCGCTACGAAGTAGAGAGTGGTCAGATAAGTCCAGAACTATGAATTAACAGGTTTACAAACAAAAAATGAAATTTGTAAAAATTACTTCCAGCTTCTAAGAGAGGTTGCGGTTTGGGACAGAATGGAGTGTTACTCGACTTTACTGTCGTAACGAGTGGAGATTTTTTGTTTAATTCGCTCTAATTTGGGATGTTCTCATTGTCCTTAGTATACGCATATTAATCCAGTCCCTCCTTGTGTTCGATGTCTTTTCGGATAATGTTGTCGTACCCAATTTTACTCTGGGCCTGCGGTCCACAGCGTCGTAATTTTTCTCTAGTCTCTCCTGTATTTAATAATGCGGCGAGGTCTTTGGGATCTTATCTGTTTACCGAAGCGTTAAGCTTTTCATTAAAATCAACTGTAACGTGAATCACGTCGTGTTACATACGTGTAGAACTGTAAATTTCCATTCGGCACAGACCGTTCGTGGTACTGGAACAATATTACGAGTTTAACGTTTGAATGCGAATTGCAGCGTATTCGGAGGTTCCGGCGTTTCCCCAGTGCTTTCTGTTCCGTGTACTGTGGAGCGCTGCAACCCGTCCAGTGCAAGCGCCCGTTTCTACTTCCGCCGCGACTGCTCTTTATGGACTCTACTGTTCACTTTATGGACAGACTACCGAGCGAGCTAGGTCTTTCCCGCGTTTCAACCCGTTTCCTCCGTCGACGCATCCAATAAACCTCTCGAAGTTGATGGCGGTTTTTTTTTAAATATCCCTTATACTCATCGGTATCATCATTGAACTTGAGCTATCGATTACCGCCGATACCTACAAGCCACAGTGTGAAGAAACAACTCACTAATTGCTCGATATGCCAAAGATAATGAATCTTACATCAATCCGTTATGGGACATTATGGTAACAATTATTTGATTATCCATTATTATCCATTATTTATTATTGAAATATCGGCACGCAAAAAAATTACTTATTTTCTCAACGTCCGTGCTTCTCATGCAAAAGCAAAAAAGGCATATTAAAGTATTAAAATTACCCGAAGAACCACGGATACAAATGGCTGTTGTTCGGATGGATCGAAATAACTTGTAATGACCGTCAAGGTATGGTCGAGGTGATTGAAGTCAGTCTGAATAATAGTAACTATTGTTTCATTGAAAGGAGACGTAAGTGAAGGAGAGTGTACGTCGAACCGCTTTGGGACACTGAGATGAACTAACTAAAGCGCCCGACGGAAGCAAGGCTCTCGTCTATTGCTGCGCGCGACACGGTATTCCTATGCACGATGAGACGGCCGCTGCCCGCACGTGACGCATGCAGCGCGTGACGCATGGTGCTTTCGATATCGCGATTATTATATGAATGTAAGCATAAGATCGGATGCTGGAATTAAAAAGAAAAGCTAAAAAATCTGCGAATTATGGGACAGTTACAAACTGAAACAAATATTTTCGACTACACAATGTGGAAGTCAATTTTTATCCCTAGCCCCGATTTATTTTCTCATCCCAACGTACTTCCTGTACCTCCGGAAATGTGAATATTGCTGGTAGCATTGTTACAGGAATATCATAATGTTCCGACAGCTTGCAAAGCGATCCCGTTCCACGGAAGTTGCGAATTTAATTCAAACTGGTTTGTTATTTGCGGTGCGCCAAATTCAAGAAACTAGAGGAACATACGGATAAACGATGGCGAAGAACACCGACCGTTTTGTTCGCGTTTCAAAATATCCGGGCTTTCTATATCCGGAGTAGAGCGTGAATTATACATTCTGTATGCGATATAACCGTTTGGAGATTCCACACATGGTATGTATATATATGCATCGGGGAAAATCCGGCAACACACACAGAGAGGGAGAGTGAAAGACCCGTATAGCCGGCGGAAGTTCGACGTGATGGCGACGATGAGGCAGAGGGGGATGCTATGGAACTAGTGGGTGCCAACGCTGCTGCTGGTTGCGAGAGAACGTTCTCGAGCGTACGACATGCAACGAAGCAGCAAACATCCTGGTAGAACGGACACGGGCAGCGACGTTCCGCACCCGGGAATAATGTCCCGCCAAGCCGACGTCATACTCCGGAGGATCGATCATTCCTAACAAGCACACGGTGCAGATGCACGTTATGCCCGAGAGGGACGCGCGATCCTCTACGCTGGAATTTGCCACGAAAGCAACCTAACGGCCCAGTATCTGGAACCATCCCATACGGTTGCTCATTCTCCTTGTGGTACACGGAGAGTCTCCGATCGCAGTCAGAATTCATCCATACTTCGGTGTCACAGGTTTGAAGTGCTGAGCAAGAATCTCAATGAAAGCATACTGGAATGTCATCATAAGGCGGAATTTAAGATCCGGTCCTCGATTTTGTTAATTCATTAGGCCGGTCCGTAATCGGTCTGATCGATTGGATGACGTATACGGACTGGATGAAGAATTATAACCGGGCATCCCTTCGGTGAACGCCTCTTACCTGAAGCGTGGATGGTAGAGGTGGAAATCAAACACGGATGACCCACCTGGCTCCTGCCATCGACGAACAGATTGTCTTGATTCCCAATTGCTTGCAGGTCCTTCTTTTATAGACAATGTTGCCGTCTGCCATAGGAATTGAGCTTTTCGGTTGCCAGGTGTTTTGATCTTACAAACACCAAGATTTCGAATTTTTTCGAATAACATTTATTTGTTCTTCACACAAAATGTTCTCCTTTTGGTGGACTTATGCCGTTGATTGGTAACAATGAAATTATTATTAATAAACGTTTTAGGTTTAATATTGAGTTCACAAATATTATGCGGCTGTTCGATACACTCTCGTAGTACATAACGGATCAACTAACTTGTAATACTTTTGAAATAGTGACGCGGATTTCACAACTACGACGCGTATTTATCATTTCGGCCGAATACTCCTGCGTCGTGCAGCACTAATGCTCACGACTGTACGCAGGAAGTGAGTGATACCGCACCGTGGTACGGGCCGCAAACCAGTGAACACGTCGTATTGAGGCAATATAACATAGAAGTTACATGTGATGCTTTTAGTATGTTGCGGGTACATAACATGGAAGTCATATGTAATGTATACTGCCCGTCATTGATGCCTAGTTTTTCTGGTTTTTCGATCTTCCTTAATATCTTCCTCGATATCTTCCTCCATGTCTTGATTGGGTCGAAGATATCAGGGAAGACATCTAGCAAGACCGATGTCTTGCTAGATAGCTTGCTTGATGTCTTCGATTCCGTTAAGACATCGAGGAAGATATCCAGGAAAGCCAAGCATCAACGATGGGCTGTGTACCAATGTTATGCTTGTAGTATGTAGCGGGTCCGTAACATCGAAGTCACATGTGATGCACCATTATTATATCCAAGTAATGTCACTGTGACATGTCGGTATGTCATTACACTCGTGTACATTTTAGAAATATTTTCAATGTTTCAAATTTTACGAAATATTTCTAAAATAGGTGAAGATAATATTTTTAAATATTCTATAAAAATATTCCAACGAAACGTTTGTTGAATATTTCAGATTCTTTCAACTTAATCTTACAATACATCTGAAATATTTCTGAAACACTGTGATGAAATATTTGAAATACATTTAATTTCATGTTTCACCGAAGCGTTTCTACGAATGTTCCGTGTTTATGCGGGTGTGTAAGATTTTCTAGTAATTTTCTAATGTAAGATTTATCAGCGGACAAGAAAGTATTTTCAAAATTTGTTGAAAACATTTCACAAATATTTTTTAATGTTATGAAAATATTTTCAATATTTCAAAAAAAGATTATTTAAACCTTTCAAAAACATTTCTGCGCTATGAGGGTTGTTTGATGCGCACAATAACATTACAATAATCCAACGAGACTCTACGCTTTCGTGCACAATTATACGGTGAGTCTGAAATTGCTTTTTGACATTGGAAGCATATTTTTTTACCGTTTTGTTAAGACAGTAATTACTTTTGTTGTAATGTCAATGAAATTGTTAATGAGTAAAGAAGTTTCCCGCTATATTGCAATATGCCGGTATTGATTACGCGCATTTTTCATTAATATTGATGGTGTAATTTTAATCACGGTCTGTGAATAAGCAATTTGAACGGTATATACCATTTACCAAAACTTTGTTCCTAATTCCGGCATAGCCGAATAGGTATGGTTGCAGACGGTGACGCCCTCACTGAAGTCGATCCTCTCTCTCGCCCGAAAAAACTCAATTACAAAGCAACAAAATGGAATCGTTTTTCTAAAAAAACTAAGCGAATCATTCTAAATAAATATACCCGATAACAGAAACCTCACATTGCCCGAAATCGACGAAAGTTTGGCCTCAATTAACGAAGTCATCTTAAACGCCATTAACGCTACGGTGCTCGTCATAAAAAAACAGATAGCATATACAAATACCCCTCCACGAACATTAGACGTCTCCAAAAAGATAAACCCTACCTCATTTCGCTACTACATAACCTCCATAGATCCGACCCCACGGCCAGAACAGCCTTATCTAAATATACTGTAGCGGCACTGAATCTTGTAAAAAATACATTGAACCTGAATTTCAAAAAGCCATGGACAGCTACTGGGTTTGTTAATTGAAAGAAATCGACTATAAAAATTGCATCACGTTCTTCTAAAAAACAAATGCATTCTTCAGGCCGAAACAGCCACTCACGACAGGAGCTCTAAAGGTCAACAGAGATAAATGTTCGCATTTGAACTATGATGTTAAGACCGCAGCGGATGCGTGCTTGACAACATACCAATCGCTGATAACATGTATATTTTTTCAACGCCGGGTGATAAGCTGAACACAGTCGGAGCCCACTACAAAGCTATTACTTTGCCTAGATATATAAATAACTGCACCCGACTCAAAACCTTAATAGATGCAATCACAGATCGCCTAATCGAGGATTTCGAATCTAATCGGGCCAATTCAATTCCTTACACTTTTTTCCCCAAAATAACAGGGCCTCCGCGCCGATCCAAGTTGAGACAAACCTGAACATATTTTGCACCACCACGCAGCGAGCTAACATACGCAAATCTCTTCCAAACAAAAGCTCGAAAGCGTCGCCGAGATATCGGCGATCAAAGAAAAAAAATTGAAATAGCATTATCTCATGAACGGCGGTATCTAAGCCCTTCAAATTTGGTACTTTTCTTGTCATTATATAGTTCTTTGATCATATTAAGCCATAGAATTTTTTGCGAATTCTGAAAATTCGAGTGGTTGAATTGGCATGGAACGCCTCATATATAAATAGCCGTAGTTTTTACTTAGTATTACGATACCGGTCTTTGTCAGATTTTGCAGGGTTTTTTTTTCTTAGGTCACTTCCAAGCGTTTTTCCCTTAACATATCCGCCTACCGGGACGAAAGTCCGTGTACCGACAAACAGTCGCCACACCTTACCACATTACGTTTTATTAATTATTTCCTCTATGTGTACCGCGCTGCGCTACCTCCGCTGTTTTTAACTGCAAGCCCCATACCCTCTTGGGCAAGAGTTACTCATAATTTTCATTTATATATAGTCTGGTTTTTTCTATGTTTACACGTCTAACATGGAATTTCATATCAAAGGTGCGAATTCTAAGAAATAAACATTATTTAAAAAAAAAGTATGGTTGCAGTCTGCAAATCCAAGGGTTCCAGGTTCGAATCCACCGATGTCACAAAAATTTATTACGCTTTTTTCAATATATATTTGTTTCTAGTAATATAGTCAATGTACCTATGAACAATAACGATGACAATTGAGGCATGGTTAAGCGCGAATATATTTTTTAATATAAGTTAGATATCGTAATCTTAATTTTACGGCTCAGTAATATAACCGTTCCGCTTTAGCCATGTAACACTGTTATATAACATGTTATATTGTTGAGCCGCAAATGGCAACTAAGTTGCGTGTAACACTGTAGTCATATTACACGTTATATTCGATTTCGTTGCCGTCACATTGCAGATATATTACTGTGCTCATTGGAAATATATTGCGGACAAGGAAATTCCTCCCTGATTTTTTCCACTTGATTAAACAATGTTCAAATTTCTTCTAATTTCATCCATGGGCCTGGAATGATTCCCACGTGACATTTTTCATTTTTTTTCAGTATGTTTATAAACCCAAAACTTTTGTTTAAACAATCTGAACAACAAAAGATTATGATTTTTGTTCCTTTTAGGCCCGATAACGCCCCGATACCAAATCTGCGTTTTTCTGACACTGCCTTAAAAAACGTTTGTTTAAACAATCGAAGCGACAACTAATTATCATTTTTGTCTCTTTTGGGTCCAATAATGCCTTGACATCAAATTTTAGATTTCTGACCACACCTTACACAACGTCTGTTTCAACAATTAGAGAAACAAATAATTTTAATTTTTGTTCCCTTTGGGTTCAAGAATGTCTTGCGAATGTGCTTTTATTTGTTACTTGTAAGAGATCGTTTTACATAGACCTATGTATATATCCTTATTGATATATAATGTTTTTCCTTTATTTTCAGGTGTTGCCGCATTCTTCGAGGCTCAATCAAGGTGGATACACCAAGACGTCTTGGGTCTTGTTCAATAAAAAAAAAAATATACATATATATGTATATATATATGCATATATAATTTTGAAGTGCAATGGATTGCCTTTTTTGGTATTCTGAGGGTCGTTCCCTTGCAGGATAATTTTGCGATTTTTTCGTTGGAGGTTGTCGGCAATCTGGACGACTACGAGGATCCCTAGTGGCAGTCCCATACAGTTAGTTTTGGCACGGCGTCAATCAGTACCTGTCCCATGTGTCATTCTCGCCAGGGATGCCATGCGGGGTTACATGTGCGAGCTATTCGGGGTTCGCCCTGTTGCGACGATACATCAATCTACTTGAGAACGAGTGCGTCCCGATGAAACAAAGATGAGCGAAATTGTATTTTTCATATATTTTTAAATATACTTGTCATGAAAAATTGTATACAATTCATATATATTATGAGATATATGTGAGGGATGTATCCGAGCACACATTTAAAAATGTATATTTTCGCGCGGAGAATTGGCGATTTTTAACAAATTTTTTTTTTTCCGGAAAGGGTCGAGGAGTTATCTGATTAAATCTTCAAAGTCGATGTTAGCTCGGCAAAAAAATTTAAAAAACGGGAGCCACTGAATTGTTTCCGCCCACCGTTGAAACGACTGAGTACGGGGCAATACATCATGAAGAATGTAAGTAGTCCGAAGAATTTTTCGTTCTTCAACGAAAAACAAGGATATTGCACGTGAGGAATGACTGAGTAACGCAGGATGTCATGGACATACGGTGTAGCGTGATTGATGAGATTGTGAGCCGTTTCAAAGAACAGCAAAACAGGTAGAGCGCAAAAGACATATAACTGTACGGTAGGAGAATTTATATAATGATAAATTCAGAACCAGAAAGAGAATTACTATGTATTATATAGGTATGTGAATGAACATTACATTTACATTGTAGAGGAAAATGTATAATAATAATAATCTGAAGCATATATTCTTCTTTGCCCCGGTAAGAACTGTACAACGAAGACCCGAGAGTTGCCTCAGAATCTCGGCCAATTAGTTTTCATTTCCCCTCCCGACTAACTCTCTTCATCCAATTCTTGGCCATTTCTCTTTCTCACTTTTGCCATATACTCTACAAGTACCAACGTTGCCTCTCTTTTGGATGCCGGGAGAGCGTACCTTACTTTGTAACAGTCCGTAATTCCCCGAACGGCCTCGTGAAATTATTCGCTGCTGCGAAGGCTCTGAAGGGTAGCTATTGTCCCACGATCTCAGCAATTTTCGTGAATATTA
This sequence comes from Amblyteles armatorius, assembly GCA_933228735.2. Classification (NCBI taxonomy): domain Eukaryota; kingdom Metazoa; phylum Arthropoda; class Insecta; order Hymenoptera; family Ichneumonidae; genus Amblyteles; species Amblyteles armatorius. The sequence continues at coordinate 2,085,421 of OW121691.1, read as the reverse complement.
AAGACCGGGAAGATTGAAAGCTCGGGAGTTGTTCAAGTCTGTCCGGATGATTTGAAAATGCTCGTACCTTAGTTCCGTTCCATTTGAAGAGATACGCGTGACAATGGTAACAATAATTTGAAGAGTCCTTCTTAAAAAAATCATGTTACAAACAGAAGTTACAACAAGAAGAATCCGGTTTTATTTTTTTTAGTAAAGCCGAAAATGTATAATTTTATTGCACGTATATATAATTTTATTGGAGTTGCGCCGAGTTATTATTGGTCGTTTTGAAATTCCAGCAAGGGTCCCGACTGACTTTAACGCCACGCGAAATATTCTCTCCTGCTTCCTCTCTCACTCCACCGCGAACACCAATAACGGTTCGAATGCGTATCAACACGCTAGAGAAATCAATGACAGCAAGTGTACCACGTGGTTGAAAATTAATCCTGATTGAATTCTCGTATTTTAATAACACACCGAGGTTCGTTGCTCTCCGTTTCGAGCACGGTCGTTGTGTCTATAATCCATTCGCGTGCATCCCGATTTAAATGATTTTATTTCGGTGTTCGTTTTTCGAAAAGCATATAATTATTTTACGCATCTGTGCGAGAGGCTGAGATGCGGTCGGCAGCTCGAATAATTTGATGAAATTGGGAGAGGAAAAAGTATATGATAAAGGTCGCCGGAAATTGTTAAACCCTCGTTCCTTATTAACGCCGAGGTTTTTCTCGCGGATAAACTCCCCACCTCTTTTCTTCACATCCACCCATTCACGAGCCTTCGTGCTTCATGAATTTTGCTACAAGGGATTAATGTCACAAGTGATGCGTGATTTAAAGAGTGTAGTGGTTTTCATAAGCGTATTCCGCGCTGCAATTGCTCCCTAGTGAACAAATTTATCTGTTCTTTACAGGTCATTTTGCAGTTAAAAGGGGGAAGCCGCTTAATAATTGTCGGTGACGGTAAATTCAATATTTCATTAATCCATCAATGGTTTGTTTAATCGGTGGAATCACGGTGTCGCAAAGAAGAAACAAGGCTGAAAAAAAAACTATTTCTCGTACTAATTTTACCGATATACCGAATTTGACCATAATAATGGTAACGTAAACTCAAACCGATGCATCGTTAGAGAAAAAAAGCTACTGTAAAAGTTGCTGAGCGATATAAACCCTTGAGGCTGTCCGACGGATTCCGCCCATTTCGTCAACTTGTACAAGAAACGACGATTAAGCTAACGGTGTGCAAGGGTAAAAATACGCCGGCGAGCGAGGGCAAATTGAAAATAAAATTACAAAAAAAATTGCCGCCCGTAAAACAAAAATCGTATAATCAAGAGAATCAAATTATAAAGACGATTTGATTAAAAAATCACACAAAAACGATGAAATAAACAACGATTCGATTCCATACCTGTCGTATCGATGATATCGACGGTATCTCGCCGCGTCTGCTCCGAAACTGCGCCTCCACTCTACCATTACCGCTCTGCCTCCTATTTAGCACGTTGCTTAGATCGGGTTTCGGTCCAGATCCTTGGAAGGTCAGTTTAATAATGTCCATATTCAAGTCGGGTCCCAAGGAATCAGTGAAGAACTACGGACCTACATCGTTATTAAATAGCATCCTTAATTCCTCGAGAAGTTAGTCACGGTCAAACTATCCGCTTTTTTCGAAGACATTATTGTACCCGAACAACATGGCCTTGATGTCGCAAATCGACGGTCACGAACTTAGCAACGTGTACGACATTTATCCGACATATAAATTGAGCAACTTAGCAACGTATACGACACATAAATGCGCTAGAAGACGGCACCGGCACGGTTGGCAGCCCGCAAGTCGATTCAATGTACACCGACTTCTCTAAAGCGTTCGATAGATCAGAAGATTGGATGTTGCTAGGAAAACTTCGGGGTTACGGGATCTCAGGAGAACTATTTTCGTGGTTCGATTGCTATCTATTGAATAGGACCCAGTTCGTGCGTGTTGGTGGTAGCTCCTCAAAATTTGTGTACGCGCTATCCGGCGTTCCTCGGGAATCCAACCTAGGTCCACTCCTGTTTAACGTATTCGTTAATGACACATGACGATCAGTTGCCTCTAGTTCTTTTTGCGGACAACATAGACATTTTCGCCGAGGTAAAATCACCAGCAGAAGCAGCTCGTCTACGGGGGGACTTAGATCGCGGAGCCCGTTGATGTTCCCTCAACGATACGCACCTCAATGCCGCTGAATTTCTTTCCGTTTCGGTCGCCAGGACGAGACGGTTTTTCACCCATCCATACGTGTTTAACGGCTCTGCCTTAAACGCTCTCCGTTCGACGGTAGACCTAGGGGTTATGTTCGATAGCGATCTTACGTTCACCCCACACTACGACGAAATAATCAAAAAAAGCTAACTCAATCCTTGGGTACATAAAGTGTACAAGCAAAGACTTCGACGATCTGGTCGCGTTGAAGACACTGTACACAGTTCTTGCAAGGCCCTACCTCGAGTACGCATCTACCATTTTGGTGTAGATACGAACAGACGCATATCGACTCTATCGAAAAGATACAACATCGATTCTTGCGCTTGGCCGCCTGCAGGCTAAATCGTCCCATGGTCATAATGGAACACGCCCCTTCTATCTCGACTCGATCTTCGGAGTCTCGGGTCGCACCCTAAATTTACCGATATCGTGTTTTTCTTCGTTACATTAAGCTTCGACGCTTCATCACAACAGCTTCGTCGATTGTCCGGAAGTGTTGGACGAATTTGTTAGGAGGGTCCTGGTCCGACAACTCAGAAACTCGGAGCTTCTTGCTACCCCCACGCTCCGTACAAACTACGAACCCGACAACATAGTTCCCAGAGTCCTGCGCCACAAAAACGAGTTCGTTGAAATTAGTGATGTTTTAGGCATCCCGTGCTCGATCTTTCGTCAGATCGTTCTTCGCGCTAGACCATGGTAGCCACGAGTGAGTTACGTCCAGACCGGCGAATTGTGAGTTTGCTCGGTAAGAACCATAAATGTATGGTCTCGCTCCAGGGTTAACCTTTTACCCAGGGACGGAGACCTCGCTGAACTGCCTCGGATTTATTTGAAAAATGGTTAATAAAAAGTAATTTCAAAATTGATGAAATAATTTATGAATGTAATATTAATTAACATTGTCAGTATACAATAATATTAATAATCAATAATGAAGAATAATTGTAAAATTAATTAATCGTAATTATTTCAATTCGTTCATAATCTTCGCTACAGTCGGGAGACGGCTTCCGAAATAATATTCTGCTACCAAGTTTATTTGTGTGGATATAGCACTGTGTGCTTTTAATGCCTATCGCTTAGGCTTGAATCGGTTTAATTATTAACAATTGAATTAATGATACGCTTAATAATCTTCTTGAAAATATACTGTAAAGTTACAGGGGACGCAACAAGTACTCCGAACATATATAGTACGAGGCGATATACTCCTACTACACTCAAAATCACAATCTTGTTTACACTTATATAAATTGCTATAACTGAATAATTATGCATTCGCAGAAATGTAAATTATATAAAAAAGATTCGTCCCGAGTACAAAATACATAAATAAATAAATATGAGTGCCTCGCTCTGTCACATATTGTAATATACCATGATGGAATGCTGAGAGAGAGTTTAAAAACACAAAACGATATCGGAAAGATTTGCAAAACAGAAAATGTCTTTGGCGAGGCAACAAATGACATCGGAGAGGTTTCACGAATAAAAACGAGTGAATGATATGGGAAAATTACGAGTAAATGATATCACAAGGGCTTTACGAATAAAAATCATAATATTGTCATACATATAATACCGAAGTCAATTCGACCAAAATTCGGAGCCGCCACCTAAGGTCTGATTATTCGAAGTCCCTCTCGGGTCAAATCCTCGGATGTGGCTGACTGTAATGTTTTGTAAGGACACTATTCGCGTTGAAGTCCTGATAAAGATGTTTTCACATAAAACGTTAAATTTATCCAGATTCTTCGAAGTTTGTTTACAATTAATATTAGATAGTAATTTAATAGTAGAAATAATGCGATCTTTGGTACGCCATTCATATAAAAATTCTGCGATCGGATGTTCCCGATATATGGTTCAGTCTTTGCGCTGTCCGGCTTTGCTACGTACACAATATATGCTTGTGTATTTTGAAAAACCGCATGCAATCATGAGCGCATCTATAGAAACAGAACAACATCACTAGATTCAACACACGGCGTTTTATCCTACCAATCATCGCTAATGATCACGAATGCCGCAACCCCGTTGGTTATCGATTGTTTGGAATTAATTCTGGACCTCTAATTCACGTCGAATCATTTATGGATCGAAGTGTCTATTCACCCAACAATACACTCCTCTCATCGCGCTCGTTCACCTGTTTTTCGCTAACGAACAAACGCGCACCGAGACTTACCACTCCTTTGAACGGTACGCGTGAACAAAAAGAAAAGAACAATGGTATTCACTCGTTACATCCGTTAAAAATCTCGATCTCATTCCGTGCGAGCTCGCATACATAGTTCATACCAGTTCGTTCGTGGTAACAATCATCGCCAATAGGTTCCGCGATCGGTGGGTGTATACGAGTATGTGGGTATTGACCGTATAGTCCGTGGGTAACAACCGACGTGGCCACTTTTCCACCAATCAACTCTCACGATGCCCGTGATTGCTCTCCCTTTTTTCTCCCCCCCCCCCCCCTTCTTGCCTCGTCGGGGTTTCCCTTCGCTCTTTCAAATTCAAAAAATCGCGCTTTTCATTCATTGTTTCTCTGAAGCGAGCGATCGAGCGGGTTTCAACGTTCGGTTTCGCCCATACGTGCGTTCCATCAATGCTCGCGCGATTCGTCGGATCATGATGCGGGAGAGCGTAGTTTTTTTTTTTCCACTTCCGCCTTCGCCTCCTTTTCGTTATCTTTTTTTACGGTTTCATTTAGCTCGTAGTTTTCTTTTTTTTTTTTTTCGTTTTATAAACCAACATGCCCTGGGGGCTTGCCGTGATCCCAGCGGCATCGGTACAATCGGCACGGCTATGCGGTGGCAATGAAACGAGGCGGGGATGTGAGCTCAATCGGGAAATCGCTCGCGTCGATGCGGACATGGGAAATCGCTTCTAATTTTCATCGGACGCATATGCATTCCCGCACGTGAACGCCTCTGCGTCTGAATTTTATGCGCATTGTCGTGCGGAGGGTGTATACCACGCTCAATACCACTGGGCGAAACAACGATGATTTCGCAAATACACAGCGGGAATATCGATCGGTAAATTTTGCAGATGACGAGTCGAAGGGTTGGCTCACCACTTTTGCGTGCAGCATATCATCCGGTCTCTTATTGACGCTCGTGAGGAATATTACAATAGGGGAATATTACAATAGTTCAAAACGGTATACCGCAGTAATTTCAATCAATGTCCCAGAAGCAACCGTGGAACCGAAATGGTGATTCAAAGAATTTTCATTGCCGTCGTGAATCAATTATTCGGACAAATCAATTTGGTGAAACGACTAATATTGTGGGGCACGCTTTGAGCTCAGAGCGGCCACCAAACTATGGGGTTGAAGCGAAGGTAATATCCGTGTGTAATTAGACTTATTCACCCGCGGGGAAAACCAATCACAATGGAGAACGGAACAGGATGCACTTGATTGTACGGAAAATCATAAATCCACGAGTTCGTGTATCAACAAACTCCCATCGACAGTTTGACGATGATACACAATCGGTATACATGTATCTTCGACAGGGAGTAACCGCTCGACTCGGTAACAATATTATAAGTACAACAGCAATGTACACGCTCACTTTGCCCGCACATCATTACATATAACAAAAACACGCAATGCTGGAGCGACGAGGTTTTTTTAGACATATGTTTATACAGATAGACGATTGATGTATTATTCTTTACGTACTCCACGACGCGAACTTATGCTTAATTAATTTTTTGGAGCGCAGAAAGAAATGTACCTTTTTAAAAATATTAAATCCTCAGATAGACATTCGTGTGTCTGTCAATACGCTTCGAGAAATGTTTCTCTAATCAGGTCCCTTCTGCAAGGTTCGCCGCGAAACCGTGCAAGTAACAAAATAGAAATGATGGCACCACGACAAAAAATATACACAAGCATAAGATATATGAATATCACGAGAGTCTATAAGTGCTCGGGGTATATCGGTGTATTTCGGAATGATTTTACGGGTAACACATGACAAAAGTATCATACCTGTGATATGACGCGCATTCACTTGACAGATATATTAACGAGCAGAGCCGGGCAAAGTTCTTGAAGTACCTGTGTACTTAAGTAGAGGTACTTGAAGTACTATATGTACACAAGTAGAAGTACTTGAAGTACTATATGTACTTCAAGTACTTTTCTCGTCGTAACAAGTACTTCACGTGCAGAACATTTTATTATATTGGAAACTTCATATCAAAAAAACCATTCTCAAAATAATGTCAATTACTGTTTTAAACGTACTTGATTCTTAACACGGAGCCAAAAATATACATGCTTAAATCAATGATGAAATATCATTGATTTAAGCGTAATGGTTAAACATTTCCATGCTTATAAGAAATACCATAAACATACATTCATAACGAGTAGGGGAACATGGGACAAAAAAATTGGCGACTGGGGCAAACCGGGCCACAATGAAAAAATGGTCACGCGCATTTTCGTTGTGAAAACATGTGAAACACTATGGAGGGCGAGAGAGATAGCATCAGTGGCGCTCTCGGCGGAGCGAGAGAGACACGCTGAGAACGGTTTCACATACTCTTAAGGGGAATCGGATAAAACAAAACTCACCATATTTCCGTTAATGACGGATGAAATAGGGCACTGGGGCAAAACGGGCCACCAAAAGAAAACTGCCTACATCGCATTTTTGCTTTCAGGCGAGTAGGACAAGTCGGAAAACAATAAGAAAAAGGGAACACTGGGGCCAAGATTAAAAAAGCAATGTTTTTCGAAATTAAATTTTTTTTTTATTATTTTTTTTTTTTTTTTTCAAGTATTTGAATCCGAACTTTTTCAGAATTTCTGGCTATGACATTTTTTATTTCCTAATTCTGACCGATTTCAATTCGAAATCAGCGACCCCGGAAACATTGAAGTACTCAGTTTCATCTACATGGTTTGAGGAACTCGTGTTTCACGGCTTCAAAGTATAATTTTCGAAAGCGAGACATGTCTTTAGAACGTGTCACGCAGAAAATTGCTATAGTTTTCCACCAGGGTATCAGAGTAACAATATTTTACGCGAGTCGCCCTTTACACCAGTTGTCTCGCCCTCAAACATTGAACCTCGAGTCTGTAAGTCCGAAGGTACCAACAAACACGAGTTTCTCAAATTTCCGTGAGAGGGCTACGGATTGAGTTCTTTCTCGTTAACGAAACAGCGCAGTGAAACTGTCCACATGCCACATGTCCACGTTTCCGTCCCGTTTAAAACTGTCAAAAACTCAACCATTTCCCGAAACAATGTAATTTCACCACAATTCAGAATTATTAAAAAACAATGTTTGCAAATTTTTCAGAATTTTTTGTTCTTTTTTTTTTCAACTACTCCAAACTCAATTTTTTTAAACGCCTATATCTTTAAAACTATTAAATATACAGAAAAATATTTAAGAAATAACAGATGTAGTTTTGAATGTTGTTTTATCCAAATCCCCTAACCCCGGAAATACGAGTGGTTTTTCATTTATGGGTTGTTTTTCCTTGGTGCCCGGTTTTTTCCAGTTATTAACGGAGATACGCTGAGTTTTGTTTTATCCGACTACCCTCAACTCGACAATCCGAGTGAGTCATTTTTTGGTGACTCGTTTTGCCCCAGGGCGTCCTGTACCGTCTTGACTCGAAATTTTTTACAAAACAAGACCAAAAACTCGTCTTGTCTCGCTTTGTTTCATCACTGGTTATACCTACAGTTTTACTCGAGTAAACTGGAACCGAGGGAACTAAAATTAGATAGAAACGTTTATTTCGTGTATTCGGTACATGAATACAGAAAATAATGTTTGATATCGAATATTGTGAAAGTATTCGTACTTGGACAAATGAATAGTTCTTTAAGTACTATACTTCGATTACCCCGTACTTCAAGTCCACAGTATTTAAAGTAATTTACTTGAAGTACGGTACTTCAAGTACCAAACAAGTACCATGTACTTGAAGTACCACTCAGCTCTTACAACGAGTTAGACGTACGTCGACGATAGCAAGACGAGGATTTCGTCAATTACATGAACACCACGTTTGGAATTATGAAATACGCGATGTAAATCGCAGAGATACCTCGTGTTCGCTCGGTGCGATTGTACGGAAGACTGGGGCGAGTCGCGTATTCCCGGCGCGCATCTCAGTGACGTGATCTACATCGATTACAGGAGAGGTGACCGCCGCTCATTAATTTCGTGAGTCGCAGGCGGCCCCACGCGACGGCAGTACGGGCGTGGCCGGTAACAGCGAATGCGGTGTTACCGACTCTCAAGATACGCGAGCGGTACTCGTATATTATAATATTAATCACATAAAAACGCCGAGTTTAAAACATTTCAATTATATTTTGTTACATATGTTTAATTTTCGTGGAGTTGAACTTGAAACAAGGCACAAAAGGTACCCAAAAAGGGTAAAAAAGGCCCACATGAAAAAAGGTGTATGAAAATAGATTTGTGAAATATTTTCACCAAAAAATTCGCTATGTCGATTATATTTTGCATATATTTTCCTTTCCGTGTCGGTCGAGCTTGCAATATTTCGATAGAGCTCGATATCTGCTTGTCCGGTAGTCCTGTCGAATAATAATGTAAAACCCTCTTATTATCGATGGTTCTGTAATTTATAAAACCCTATCGATTATTTGCATAAATCGATGGATACGAACGATGCAATAACGGCATCGAGTATTTATTTATCGTCGCTTGTACGTAGGTTTGTAGATATGTGACCACAGTGGCCATCGTGTGGCCCACTCATAATGTATGTACTACGTATAGTTTCGAGTGTCACGACGAGATATTTAGGGATTCGATCTGATACAGCAGGACGTTATCCACTTCTCACCCTCTGCTCTCGGCGTACAATCTACATGCCTATACCCGTATGTAGGTTCTGTATGTGTGCCGTTCTACCGAGAGCCTCTGTATACAATCGAATGCCCACTCCCTCCCCTCCTCCCTCCGCCCTTCACTCGATTTGATAGGGTGGCCCAGATTCGTGGCCGTACCGTCGTTAGTCCTATACCAACGCGTTCGCTAGGGCTATCTCGCACCAGCGAACGAACGTATTATCTCATAGCGAGCATCGCGAGCCGATTCGCTACGGTCGACACTGTGCGCCGATCAAACCGCTTCGCCCTCTCGCACGGCTTGTATGGCGAGGATCGAGAGGGTTGTTCCAACGCGTTTTGCTTTTGTTTGCGTTGAACGACAGCTCGATGTTCCAGCCCCGCTGTATGTGTCCATCGAGGACGAGACCGCGCTCATCGATCGAAAGTTTTATCGATCTCTGCCGGCTCGAGCGCAAACGTGGAACGTTGCGTAGCCGCAGTTCCGGTTTTCTATGAAGGCTATATGTATCCAGTACTGGCCGGTCGAACGTCGTAAAAATTCATGGCCGTACTTTACGACGAGGGACAGTCCGAATTTCTGCTAACGATCCGCGGAATACACCGCCCTGTCTTTCTCACGCCACTCTGCACGCTCGACGACATACAGTACAAGATCAACTAAGTCGCAACGAGCAAGTCCGATCGGCCAGGTATGTTGTAAAATCTCGATCACGTAAGTTCTAGTCGGACCCTTTTCAGAGCCTGTCAACCAGCTCGACGGAGAGCAGGAAGACTCTCCGCCGAGCATTGTCATTGTGATAGTTTTATTCGTGCCATCGTCACCCAATTTGACACAAGGAGGTGCCGCCTGCTTTTGCATCAATTAAATACGCTCTGTTCGGCTTGCGCGTTGAAATAACACACTTGTACTGCTATTCCGATGCGTTCTCTGAACAACACATTTTTCAGTATTTTGCTATAAAGTATTCCGAGTAGAAATATTCGCGCGTTACATCGGACCCTGATAAGGTCCTGAGGAGGCCAGACAAGGGCCTGATAAGGGATTATCAGGGCCCGATGTAAAGCTTGAAAATTCCTACTCAAGGTGTTCATTGGAACGCACATTACGCGCGTTGGATATATGCATTTAACGTCGAACATAATATACTTCGTGTGCAGGTACGCGCTAGGTCTAGTGCACACTTTATGAAAGCACATCATGAAAAGAACACACTTGCGTATGCCATATGGCGGAGTCCATATGACATGGCGGATATAATCAGGGGCGGGCAACTAAATATGATTTCATCACTCGGTGCGGAAATGGCCACTTTTCCGCCTGCTTTGCGTGCGTTAAACCGCTATTTTCGCACCTTGTGATGAAAAATTTCGTGCATCCTGGGCGAAAAAGTAATGTAAGCGGGCAAAAAAGTGATTGGGGGGGGTAAAAAGTGATTTCAGCGGGCAAAAAAGTGATTTGAGCGGGCAAAAAAGTGCTTGGGCGGGCGAAAAAGTGATTTCAGCGGGCTACTAGGCGAATCATGTCGGCGAGCGCGTATTTCAAGGTGGTACCGTTGCAGGCATAAAATACGGCCACCAAATACGAAGGAGTGTATTTTCACCTCGTGTGAATTTCTGTCCTCGCTTCGCTCGGACAGAAAACTTTGCGCTCGGTGAAAAAACGCATTTTCTTCCCTTGTAGCATAATGTACTATTATATGTTGAATTTGTTGTTTCGAATCTGCATCAGATGATCAGCTATTGCAACATGTTAAATGACCTCACTGAAATTACAGTGTTCATTCAAAGTGCTGTGCAACGAATATGGATGTGGAGCCACGTTTCCAGAGTGGAAGTCTCTGGAACCGAAAGCAGCACGTATTTCGGAAGCATCTTGCCGTCGAGATCCCTCGTGACGAAAGTACGATATTAATGTAACAAGTTACAAAACTATTATATCTGTGTTAAAGATTAATTCACTACAGAATATTTTCTTTTATTGTCCCACTAACATCATTCATACATGTCCATCGATATACAAGGATGTACGTAAATGATGGAAACGCACGTGAAACGTGCAATCAACACACAATTTGAAGTGAATTCGGGGGTTGGGAGGGGGGGGGGGGGAATACTCGGAATGGTTTCAAAAGTGACTGCCTGCGTAAACCGCGTTCAAAGCGTGTTTAAACAATGCGCGTAAAGCGTATTACTTTTGCACGCTTTGTGGTGTGTCGAGAATCGACACACCGTAATGTATGTGGAAAATGCCTACGCGATTTGCACGCTTAAAAATTACCCGTGCGCTAAACGTAACACAATTGTTTTCAGAGAGTATGGAAAGGGAACATTTTGTGCGGGAAGATAGAGTGAGCAGGTGCTCGGGCAGTCAGATGGGTACACTGAGAGAACGATCCAGTAAATAATACCATATCGCTTGAGGGATATTACCATAGGACACAGTAGTAAGGAACTAGGGCGCTACCTATGGTAGGAAGTACCGAATTTGTAAGAATTTTTCGTAGATATCGTGGTTAAAATTTTTGGAAAATCTGAGACTTTCCGCCATAGGTGGCGCTCTGGTGCCCTACTAGTATGCGTTATGGTAATTTTTCTTAGACGATCGGTTATTTTTTACCAGATCCTTCTCTCAGTGGACGGAACATTAGCTGGTATTGCCTAATTGGCTTGGTTCCCGAGGTTGCAACGTATCGTATCGTGTACCGCTACCTCGCCGATAATAAGCTTAAACGGAGGTAACAAAAGAAAAACGAAAATAGAGGTTGTAAAAGTGAGAAAAGCGAGTAGGGAAACGAGGTTGATCGAAGGAGAAAACAACGAGTACCTGTTTCGGACCCTTTCTCGTAATCTCCCGCCCAGTTTGTTTTTCCCTCTTTCTCCTGTTACCTGCACATAGCGCCCCGCCCCGTTTACCGCGAAAAAACTCGTCGTTGACTGTGCAACCGTTTTTTTTATTGCCGGCTGCGCTTCCCGTTTACGATCCTTTCTACGCTCGGCGTTGCACACTTTTTACGAGATATCGATAAATAGGTAGCAAAAGGGAGAGTGCCGGCCGCGCGGGCTCATGTGCATCGTGTGTGTGCCGGCCGTGTGGAGTCTGTGTGTACGTATTAGACTATACATACACACAGAAAATAAGAGACACGGAGAAGAGAGTGCATCGTAAAGTAGGATGACGGAGGGTGGGTTTCTCCGATGCGTCGACAGAGAAGTATAAAGAGCCGGATCAACTATGTAGCTCCAATTGAGCTTTTCCAAGATAATTTTTTTTTTTTTATGTTTCCCTATCTTCTCGATTCGATCTCACTCTCCGGTACTTTTAACTTTCGTTTCCCCTTTTTTCAACCATTATCAACGCTCGCACTCCGCCATTCTCATCGGGGCGCTCCCGATCGCTTTTTTTCGCTTTGCCGGATTACTCGCCAAATCCATACATAAATTAGAATTTGCGAGAAAATTTCCATTATTCGAAGCGGGTGGGGGAGAGGTGGAGGGGGAGAAGGAGAAGCGGACGGCAAAGCTCATTCGGAAAGGGAGTACGGAAGAGAAATGAGAAAATATTTCGCCTCGAGCTCATCGACGTCGGTTCTCTTTATATCACGTCGTTAGCGCTGGATAGTCCGTTGCACGAACAAAAAGATGACTTTTATGCGGAAGGGTCGTATAATTCTTCCCGCATACGTTTTATATTGATCAAATGTCTTAAAAAGATGGACGTTGCACGAGACCTCGAAATATGAAGACAAAAAGAGCGTACCGTGACGGGCCATTGTTGAGTGAATTCATGAGAGCTGACGTCTTTTCGACCGTCCGTCAAATTTCGAATTGGCATTTCGAAAATGTCCGCAATTTGATTTACCAATATCCGAGCATCGAACGGCCCGTAAGACCCACGATATATCTGTGTGAAGCATCTGCATACCATTAACGCCGCTTGGGTTCGACTAGTTACCCTCCGAAATCTCCTCCCAAATCTCCATCCAATTTCGTCGCTGCAACCCCAATCTTCGCGCGGGCTTAGATCCTACTTTATACGGCATAACTGTCGAGACACAAAGTGGAACGGGCAAGGGAGGAAAGCTTTTTTTTAAACCAGGAATCGTTACCGAGCCGCGAGTCAGCGAGTAGCGTAGTTAGGAGAGATGTATCTTTCTTCGTGGAAATATTCGCGAAAAGGGGCGACGAACAAGTGTGAGAGTCGGTGTGCCGGTGGGATCGTTAACCGGAAATCGAGAAAGATTATCATGAACGACAGAGGCGGAAGCGATGTATATCCATAGTCACCGGCATTCGCCACCTTCTCGACCTGATCGATGTCTCTCCATATATACGGAACCACCACCCAAGGAAAACATACGAAATGGCGTACGAAGACGAAAACAGCCGTTCGAAGCTCGTTACCACGTCCTCTCTCGCGGCCTCCGTTGAATCTCACCCTCACGCTCGCGCACCCGGGCTTTCTATAGAAGACAAGACAGTATACTCAGCGTTTTCCTTTACCGGAAAATCTCTTTTTCCCCGAAGACGAAAGATTTTCTCGCAAGGAAAATCGGTAAAATACGCGCCTTACGACGGAAAAATCCTGCTGAATATATATTTTTGTGTCCGAATATTTTTCGTCCGTACGTATCCTGGCGCCGTGCATAGCTATGTGATACCAACGCCAAACAGAGGGCGGGATATCGAATTCACATTAGGTACATCGAAATAATAACATGGGTTGTTATATATCGGGAGAGCGTTAAGCCCTTCATAGAAGAATCTCTCGGTCCCATCGCGAGGTCGAGAGAGAAAAAGGCGAAAAATACAGCGATAATCCATTTTTTTTATTATAGATTATTTAACGCTGAAAAAAAGCAAACCGATCGCAATTCGTTTCGAGAATTTTATAATTTTCCACTTGCAAATTGCATATCGACTTGCCAGCTTAACGAAGCTATTCTTTACCTTTCTTCCACTCCCGTTACTTCTCGACTCAAATTACAATCCTCCGATAGACTTTGATTTTTCATAATCTCGTATTCCCTTTGGCAATAAGAACTTCGAGCTTCGAACTGCTTCCAATATTGTCGCTCGAAATAATGAGGACACGGCCTCATTATTTCAAGGGATTGTATGCAAAGGACCAATTGGAGCCTTATTCCCCTTAAACTCCATCGTTCACTTCGGAACCCCGATCTCGTGTTACCCCGTAGCCGATGTCGTCACGTCGCTTGTGAACCTCGCCGTTACCGATTATAATGAAATTTCTGGGAGCAATTTGCCTCGGCCCGCGTACATCGACCGAGAACAAACACATACGCAGGTGGACACATGTGTGTAAACACAAGCATGACAAAGTACTCGTCTTCGTGATTGAGCTTGCGCGAACATGATATCTTATAGTAAGAAACCCTCGTTTCGCCTCCCAACAGAGTGGAGAACAAAGTTATCCGTCCGTGGCAAGAGTAACAACGCGAGGAGTGACGGAACGAGGTGGGATCATTGTACTAACGTGCGGTAAAGCAAGCGTTGAGGGATAGTTTTCGAAGTTTACTGTGCTCCTGTGGGTCAGAGAATAAACTATCTCACAGCTCGTACAGGGATATCGGTTTATTCGTGCCTGTAAATTATGCTGTCCCGTCACTGGAGTACACGGAAAGAATTTTATGTTACCGAATGGTATTGAGATTTTTCGTCCAGGGACGACAACAAAATGTATTATTGCAACGGTAAGTATCTGATTGTACCAGGGATAATCCTGATTAGTTAATCGATCTAAATTGGAATAGCTACTATCAACACATTAAAAATATACGATCGCTAACAATTTTACTACCTATTTCTCTTGGTGTACTTCTATCATGAAAGTTACGCAAGTTCGATATACTTCGTGTACTTTCCAATAATAAAATATGTCAATTTTTGTAAACAATAGAACAAAAAATGTTCACCTGCTTTATTAAGGACATATAAGGCGATGTGAACAGAATTAGTCGGAAACTATAAAAATGTAATAAAAATAAAATTAATTGTTTATACTGACTTCGACATCTTGATCTAACCCTAAATGATCAGCGTTTTCGTGTATTAGTTCAGAGAACGCTAAAAATGTGGGCTGCTTCCAAACAAAATTAGCACTCTTCAAAATAATGTATTACAGTTTTTGTTACTGACGGAGCCAACCCTATCCGGTGTGTAAGATGCCGTGTCGAAAGATACATGACACCGGGGTACTCCAAGACACCGAGTGATCTCGTGCAATATTTAGCCTTACCACCTTAAGCAAATCTATGCGGAGGTCTGCAAAGATAATCACTAGTCGGGGTACGTTAAAAATGCAAGGGGTCAAGGCGGGTCGTCAATACGAATACCGGCCCCAAATCGCAGAACTAGGTGCGAAATCGAAGGGAAAAACAAGGGATACGATGTCCGTCTTTGATGGCCAAAGTGTCCATATGCAGTTGTAAAAAGCGAGGACCATAAACAGGCAACCATTATTTTCCTGACAGAATTCGAAGAAAGCGGGCGGGGGGGGGGGGCGCTATGTATAATATGCATTTTGGTAATCAATCCTTTATTCTGAGCCATGGAATCGTCTAAATCTATCGTCCTAAAACTACGTTCAAATGTAATACTACGATCACAGACCTTTGGTACAAATCTATCCAAGCGGTCAGATTGTGTAGAATTTTTATTTTTTGGAAAAATTACTAAAAACAGACTAATTCGAGTGAACATGGAGATATTGAGCCCAAGTTTGGAAGGTGAATGGATTAAGATTAAAATTAAGAGCGCACAATATTTAGTATTAAATTTGGAAACAAATATATTAATTGTTGAAATTGTATGACATTTTTGAATATTACGAATAATGAGTTTTTTATGTAAATTAGTTTTTTTACTAAGAGTAAAATGTATTACGGTTTGTAATCAGCGGTAAAAAGTAGATTAAAATTAGATGAATTACGCAAATGTCTAATAGAAATTTTCTGCAATAAATTTGGGGTAAATTTTAACGACCTTTTTTAATGTTACGAAAAATGTCTACATCAAAAGTAAATTACTTTGCATCTTTTTCGTAACATCAAAAAATGTCTACATCTAAATTTACCCCAAATTTATTGCAGAAAATTGCTAATAGACATTTGCGTAATTCGTCTAATTTTAATCTACTTTTTACCGCCGCATCATTTTCACACATGGTTTCAACGAACGTCATCAAAATCATCATTGAATTTTCTCATGGAGAAAGCTCTGCGGAAAATTGTGATAAACGAGCTTTTTTCAACCACATGGTTTATACATACCGGCTGTTCAAAGATTAGTCTATGTCCTCATCAGAAGAGGACATGAGGGTTTAATTTTGCTGTTAGTAGAACTTGATTCATTTTGTTATGAACGTCAAAACAAAACTTTGAATCTCATTCTAATTATAATCTCACCCCGTCCAATTTAATCTCTTTAACTCGTTTAGAGAAGTTTTTACAATAGTTTGTACATAAGCCCTGTTTGTCATTCTGACCTTTGAGGGATGTATTTGTAACCTTAAAGTAAAGTTTATGCCTACTCGATATTTCATTTGTTTATTGGTTGTTCACCTCACAACCGAGATATTAAGGTTCTCCCTTAGGTAATCGGTACATACCCGTTTCCCCCCTGTAGCTCGCGTTCGAGGGTCCTCGAAAACATGATGAGATCGAATGATGAAATGAGGTACCAGGAGCCTTGCTGGAGGCCGAGGAAGCGTCACCACTTCGGAGAGGGATAAGCGATGAGGGGGATGAGAAGGGTTAGCTGGAAAAGGAGAGGTCGGGATAAATAAGGATATGAAAAAGAATGGCCGAAAGAGGGTAGGAAAAAAATCTCCGGAGTAGATCGAAAGGGAAGGGGGAAAGAGGGTGAACGAGAAGACTGAGAAAGGCAAACCGGGAGAATGAGGGGGAGAAGGTGAGTTTTACCTTTGCGGACGAGGCGACTTTCATGACGCCCTCTCCTCCCCCTTCAAAACGAAGAGCCCTCGACGGGCACTACTCGACCCCGATGTAACGACCTTGCACACGCGCTGTAACTCAATCTTTATATAAAATCTTCTTATCGCTGAGTAGCAGGTGCGAGCCGCTCGTACTACCGGCGGAGAGCGGACAAGAGGATCCCGGTGTAGAGATGGCTCCTAGGGTATGTTATATCTACTATATTATGTACATATACATACTTCCATGTACCATACTTATAAGATGAGGACGTGAAAGGTAATTTTCGCTCCGGGGCACATACCCACTTCAATCCGATCTCGCCGCTTTTTTTCACCCTCCCGACAAAGTTCGATCTCTGCGGACGCTTCTCTTTCATTCATTTTTTCATACAAGGTCTCAAACTCAATTATTTATTTGATTCGAAAAATATATAAATAGGACAGGGAGCGAAAGTCAAATGGATATAAAATTTTCTTGAATCGAGGTGATGTTTTTTGAAACGGAGATGTACGAAGGGGATTGAGTGAGTCGAGGGAAAGAAGGGTTAACGCTTAAGGCGTTTTTTTACCAACGAGGAAAAACTCTTATTCACTTTTACCTCTTCTACGGTTTTATCAACAGTAGTTTCACTACTATCCATCTCGTTCATCCGTGTGTACACATGTATGCCCTGTACTCGAAGTATTTGCTTCGGCCTTCGTGCATTTTTCTATTCTTATCCCCTCTCGACTCTTTTCACTCAATGTAACCTCGGCTATCACTATTTCACTCGCTTCTCTTACTCGCTGGCTCTACAATCGTGTCCATACTCTCTCTCAGCCTCTTTTCACGGCGCCCCTGACGCCGGTTCCTGTGTAGTCTTCCTCGCTTCCCACGGCCGAGGTGCTTTACAACGAATGTCTGCAAAGTGCGGAATTGTCTACGTGTGTGAGTGTATACTCGGACCTACGTGGCAACTGCGCTTTCACTCTTTCG
The DNA here is from genome assembly GCA_933228735.2 of Amblyteles armatorius. Classification (NCBI taxonomy): domain Eukaryota; kingdom Metazoa; phylum Arthropoda; class Insecta; order Hymenoptera; family Ichneumonidae; genus Amblyteles; species Amblyteles armatorius. The sequence goes on along the minus strand of OW121691.1, from coordinate 2,067,384 downwards.
CTTCTGTTTCTCGGGTTTTCGTGTGCGGCCAGTCTGGCGCGTTCGGTGAGAAAAATAAGGTCGCAATATCGCTACCTCTAATGCCACCACCGTTTCTGGGCAATCTTGTCCGACGATGAAAATAAAAACGCTAAGCATTACGACGATAAAACTATTTCTGAATACTCATATATATATATATATATATATATATATATATATATATATGTGTATTTTTTTACAGGGATCACGAAAATATTGCATGTTGATGTTTTGGCAGGGGTGATATTTTACCATGACGCTCATACGGATAATGGACTGGTAACATTTTGTGATGGAACAATCACAAGATGGAAAATTTCGAGGCCGAATATAACCCGGATAGCATTTCGCCAACAACCCGCCAGCAAATGGGCAGCATGTGTCCACATGTGATGGCGGCAAAATTGCGGCATGTGCGTTCGCATTTGCCTGTGGTTTTGCCAGCATTCGATGCCGAAAATTCTTAGGAGCAAATTGCTGGCAAGCAAGCAGCAAAGCTTGATGGCAAGCGATTGCCCTTCTTCGCCTGTGCTTGGCTATCTGGGTAACTCGGCGACTTCACGATGACGAATACCGCGGCACCCCTTCGATATTTTCGACTTTTTTTGATTTTCTGAACATTGCATTTTTTAGGCAAGAAAACCGATGAAGAAAATGTCGAGCTTCTTGATTGATGACCGCTCTCTTGAATATGCTATCGATGTTTGGGGGGTGGTCTTTTTGGTCTGTAAGCGAGGAACAATGATTGTCGAGGATCTCGAGCCCATGCAGTGCGGCCGGTTCTCTTGGCTCCGGAGTGCAGGGTCAACGTTATAGGGGAGAGAATTTATCGAGATACTTCAAGGATGATGAGAGCGGCGGGGCTGTCGATTGAAATTGAAGCTCGTTATCGAGTAACCTCAGCTATACAAAGGTGACCGAAGAGAAACGGCGAGAGGACTCGTTCGAGGAAGAAGAAGCTTCTGCCGGTCGAAGGCCTGAACGATAATTCAGCCTTATTGACTCATTCCTCATTCGAGCATTTCTCTGCACACGATTTGCCCTTTTGATCCGATACCGCGACGGAATTAACACCACCATACGCAGAGGTGCCTGTATATAAAGATGTACCATCTGTGGCATCTCGTAGGGCTCGTATTCTCAAATTCAGGGCCCGGATCCTTAACTCCTATTGCCAACTTAGTGCAATGCTTTACGCTATGGCGAAACGTTGATAATAAGCGCTCAGGATCCCGCCCCAGGGAAGGTACTTACAATTTATTCGCTATTTTAAAGAATGAGAAAAAAAAGTGACGCGCCAAACAGTGATGCGCCAAACAAGCATGGAGAATGGTTTGACCTCCCGTTATTCCGATAATTTGAATTGAAAAATACGAATATCCCGGCGTCGAGGAACAGCAAGATAAAAAAACCGTCTAACAATAGAGTCGGAATAGAGAAGAGGTAAATGAGTCGTCGCGGAGGACTGAAATCGTGACCCGAATCGCTTTCCGCAGGAGAGCGCACAACCCGCCCGAGCGTCAGCATCAGCAACAGAGACCTTCAATTCGGTGCGGATAATTCCGGTAATGGGTTCACGATTACGGAAAGAGGGCGACGCGGGGGAGGAAGGGGGGCGGTTGACGGTGTCGAGATCCCAACGTCATCCCGGCGAAATCCAGAGCCGGGAGAGAACTCCCGCTCAGTTTCCTCGCCGTCCTGTCGGACTCCCGCGCACCCTACTGTCCTTTTAATACATGCCCCGCTGGTACGGATTGTCACTGTATATTCATTCTACAGCTGAATATGTTCGTTGATTTTTAACCGGCTCAGCCCTCCACCCGTGGCGGTAACGTGTTCGCGTGCGAATGGGAAAAAATCACCCAAGGCAAACGAGTTATGAAGGAACAACAGTTTTTAAATAACTTTCATTCCCAGCGGGATAGAACGTTTCGTCTCGCGTCTGAAAGAGTGTCGAGCGAGATGAAAAAAAAAAAGAAAATCAATAACGACCGAGCATCCGTCTCTGGGGCGCATCGCTCGGTGGCACGAGCTCGACGTATCGCGAGCTCTCGCGATTTTGGATTATGACGCCTGTCACTCGTTCGTTCGGCCACCTCGAAGCAGTGAAGAAAAATTTATACGTAACAATCGGAAAGTATCCACTGCGACCTCAATTTGATTACAGAAATGCATATATCTGATCGTATCCGAACAATTTGTCTGTAATATCTGTGACATGTCATATGTTTATTTTTTGTAATAGCTTTGACGCTTTGCACATACTTCGGTGAATATCGTTTACGCGACGTTACGCTTGTCGAGACTTAATCTTCGCTGCAAAAAAATGTCAAGAATAAAAGAAAATATACTCTGCATCGAATTCAACATGGAGAGAAGAGGTATTGTAATAGTTGCTGGATATTGTGAAGGAGACGGACGATGTACCGGCATATGCGCGGTTTCTCATGTACGTTCGCAAATAATTTATAAAATGCGCTTGAGTGATAAAATTCGCAATAATTTATAAAATACCCTTGAGTGATGCCAATAATGTAAGAACAAGCATTCTTAATATTGAATTTGCGAAAAAAAGAAATGGCTGCCGACAGCGTTGGATGCGCGGTTGGCGCACGACTGTGGTGGTTCCCCAAGTCAAGCCGATTCTTTCGCGGTCAGTACTTGGATGGGTGACCGCTTAGCCGTGCGCTAGCTGGCGCATCGACCGAGCGGAAAGCGCTTTCCTCTGAGAATTTGGTGTTTCTGCACTTTACTCAAGTGCAAAAATACCGGTGGATCAGTAGAATATGGCCGTCTGTACCGGCACGGGTTGTCCGTAATTTCCCCGGGTCCCCGGCGAATGCGGTACAGTGTCGCTAAGTCGGCTACGGACGCACTGGAAGTTAGGTAGCTTAGCCGAGTGCGGGTAGGGAGTGCTAGGGGGGAATCGGAAAGGGTCCGTAAAAACCCAAAAGGGTATACGGTCGAAATGCAAAAAAATATGACTGGAAAAACAAAGAAATTTTTGTTCAGAGGAAATACGTCCAATTATGCATGAGACATTCGAAAATTTCTCAGGATCATTCGAGTAATATTGACGCATCACACCCGGCAGACACGACCACTGCTTTAGCATCATATGAAATATAAGCAATTCCGGAATTCAATTATAGAGCAAATAATTATTATTAATATTTTTTTTCGTGCACTAGTCTGACAGACTACTATACTTGCAAGTAACGTTTCGTGTGCCATAGTGCTCGTAAAATGCACTTCGTGTGTCGCGAACGTTTCTACATTTGCGCAATATCCGAATTGTCCAACGAAGAACTGTACGAAGATTGGTCCTATATTTTATATCCGAATTGTCCAACGAAGAACTGTACGAAGATTGGTCCTATATTTTTATAATGGCAATTTCCAAAAAATGCTCTCCTTGGAAATACGAATACATCAAATAATAAATGCGTATGTTTTGCCGCGTCAATGAGACAATTGATGTTTATGGGAAGGTAAACTGAAATCTCTTCGCGATTGGCGTGAGCTGGCATACCGGATGGGTATTCCAGTTGGAAATGTATTGGAAATATATGTAAGTATGTATACATTTTTTTTTACCCAACAACAATTTTTGAACAAGAGGTTGGGCGATCGACGGGTTTAGCATTGATCTCCGTTAAACTCCTTATAAATGATCGGTTTCGTGATAAAGTATACATTTTCAGATATGTTATCAATCAGCGACGTCGAATCCAAGTACAGGAGGCACTGAGGAAATGATAAGACAGCCAACTTGGTTTCCGATGCTACCGGCGACGGTGGTATGGTCGTTGCACCGTTCTGTTGAAGCGGACGTCCGATCGATACTTACAAAGTACCCTACCCTCTTTCACCTTATCGTTTTATCGTCTACTGGCCCCCGACTTCTGTCGTTCTCGGTAGACGCAAGGCCCTTACGTACTTTAATATCCAGCCCCCAGCAACCCCCACCGGAAGTACCGCGAGCTTCATAAACCCCGAGTTCTTGTCCGCTTGCCTCTTCCCGTTCTCTCGGCTACGACGACGAAGCGGAACCCGAGATTTTTATGTACACCGTTACTAGCAATACCGAAACTGCGAAAGCATTTTTTCCTTTCCTTCGAACTGTTTTTAACGCGACGAACTTCGACACACTCTTTAACGAAAAATAAAGGAGAAAACCTTAAACTTCTTCGTCCGCCCGACGATGCTGCAGAGACACTCAGGGAACATGGAAAAATAAACTCAGCTTGTGCAACCGTTTCTCGGTACGTGTACCTCGGTAACTTTTCACAAACATTTTGCATGCATAAACAATAAAATAAAAAATCTTTGCGATGTCTCCACCCGAGTTTTTCTCGTTGCGCGCACTTTTCTGCCTACTTTGGGGCAAATTGAATGATGGAAATGTCCTTTGAAATAAATTAAATGCATATAAGGAAATGAGCGAAAAAAAATAAATCTGGCCCAAGGTACGGCTGTACATACTGCAAGCCAAGAAAATAAAAATTGTACTACGTGCTCAGTAAATATTGAAGTTTCTATCAGTAAATGAGCCGCGAATGGCGGCTGAGTATATGCCGAGCAGAATTTGATGTCAGGTAGGCGTTCATTTGTACCAAACGAATAGCAGCTTTGAACATATGTCACCGCGACTTTTGGTTAATCCAACCAATATTTTTTCTCAATGCAGCTACTTTTGCGCACACTTTTTTAACACTCTTGTTACTTTCGCGCACCCTTATCTGGCACTGTAGGTATTTTTCCGCACGCACTTTACAGGCACAAAAAGCGGGAATTTTCGTGCACTTGTCACACAAGGTAGTATGCGATACTTGTACGAAAAAGCGGTCTCCCGACGGCGGTTGGGAAGTAGGCAGCACTCGCCTCCTCTCGAGCTACAAACGTCACTCGGCTTCGCCTCGTGCCGTTGTAGCTCTTGATCTGGCTCGTGCAGCCAACTTCACAAACTTCGTCGAAAGACCGCTTTTCCGTACTAGTATCGCAAAGTACTATTTTTTTTGAGACTATGAAAGTGGTAGAAGGGGAACGCTGTGCGATTTTTTAAGAGGTTGCGTAATGGATTTTTGTATTTCCCATTCGATTAACAGATAAGAAGTCGATATCTCGGGTTCACACGGGATTGCCAATTTTCGTATCGGGCGGGCATGAAAATACTGACATCGTACAGCTTGTTCAATTTTCAAGATATTCAACTTAAAATACAAAGTAGTCGAGTGTCACCTTCAATTAATGTGCACAATTTGCATTATTTGCTAATAACTAGACTATCGTCAATTTTACGCCCATAGTAGTTATGATCAATCTTGAAGATAATAAGTTTATTTACAAAACTACAAGCAATCATTCTGGTCCGATAAAAAATGAAGGAAGTATCGTTTATTAAAGTTTAACTTCGAAGTTTTTTGGACAAATTTTTTATTTTTTTTTTTTCCTTACGCGAAATGAACTTCCCCCCACCGGGAAAATTATGACTCTAAAATCATTCGAAAGGTGATGACAAATTAAAAAGCTAGTGTTCCTAAGAATTTTTTGAACGACCAATATTTGCTGAAATATACTGATATTAAAATAAAAGTGAATCCTGAACAGTGTGCTTTAAAAATCTGAAAAAGTCACAGTAGCCTCTTTCAAGTAGTTACTACAAACTGGTGAATTTAAAAAAACATCTAAGAGGTCAACCGTATAAAGTGGGCCAGTTGATAAAGAATGCCTCATAGGGCCCTGAAACACTGAAATCAGGTAAGCCTGCCCAGACGCGCAGTATCTACACCTGATAAGGTCCTGGTCAGAGCGGGATCAGGCTTACCTCATCAGGAATGTAGTCAGGCCCTCTACCCTAGTAGGACCACCATACAGGCCAACATTGGCATAGCGTCAGCCAGTGTTCGCCCAACATCGGCGGGCACCGGTCCTGTGTGTCATTTCCTCCAGGGTACCTGTACCTTATTAGGCCCTTACCAGGCTCACATTAGGTTTGCCGGTTCAGGCACCCCCTGGCCATATCTTATCGGGCCAGGCCATATCTTAATCTTGATAAGGTGATCGGACATCAATTTCTGCTCGGGATACTCTGAAAACCATTAGTCGAAGGAAGCCGAATAACCGTGCCCTCGTTTCCTATATAGCTGGTATGATACCAGAACCCAACGTCAGTGTCGATTTGTAAAACATTTTTTTTTTTTTGTATATGATAGCAAAGTCCGATATATGTGCGTATATGTATAGAATGTCGTCGAGGGAGTCTGCAAGCCGAGCGTATACGTATATTCCCGTGGAGAATATATATCATGGTTCTTCTATCTCTTTGAGGCACGTTTCCAATTTGCATGACGTCGATTCAGTTGCAGCCATAAAGTTTGCGCGTCAAACGGCGTATGCGCAGGAAGAGATGCGAGAGTGGATGGTATGAAAGGGCGACTTTCCGCGGTAGATCATCGCCGATGGAAGTAGCTAGACGTCGAAGCGTGTTGCAAGACAGGTAAAGGGAGGAAGAATGAACGAGGCATTGAGTGGTGAAGCACGTGAGCGCATTTCCGCGCATCTCGAGCAAACGGTAGCAGAAAAAAAGACGCTCGTAGGGACGGGCAAATACTTTAAGATGTGTATACAATATGCTGGCAAATAGGAGAAGGGATATTCTTCTTTCAGAGAGGCGCCGACGGGGTTGCGGTATGTCGAGGAGCATCGTTCACTTTTATCACCCACTTCCTTTACCGTATCACACGAAGATCCTAAACGTAGTTCGCAGAAGTGTGAGTAAACAACCGGCCGCACATCACGTTTCGATGTGTTTTTTTTGCTGTTGTCGAAAAGTTTTAAACCTAAAAATAGTAAGATATGCGTAAAAAAAATTATAGAACTGCATCGTGTTGAGGTAGTTGAACATTTTTCTGTTGTTTCCGGTTATTTTTCATCATCGACAGCTTCAACTTGAATTTTATATGGGTTGTCCAGATTTTGTATTAGTTCATATTCTCATATTATTCCTTTACTAATGAATTTTTTTGGTAGCGATTTATAATTACTCTTATAAAAGTGCTTTGACCGTAAAGAAAATAAATCAATATTTTGAATAGGAGTATAGGGTGAAAGTGGTGAATATGGTCCACCCCGATCAGTACGCAGATCAATAATACAGCAACCGGACCGTATTCATCAATTTCACCCTGTGCGAAAATTCCGATTCCGGTTATTTTGATTCTTTAATAAAAAGAAGACTCGTTTCTCCGTAAGAAACATACGATTACGTGCGCTGTATAACTTAGAATATTCGACCACGTTCCCTCTACCTCTTTTTGCCATAAAGTTTAACCCTCTAATGCCACATGTTCCATATTTGTTACGTTGGTGAAACGGCTGTGTCATAAATATCTTCTTAATTTTTAATCCCAACATTTTAGAAAAATTTGACGGATTGTAATGCATGATAAAAAAAGTTTTTCAAGCGTAATTTCTTCATAATATTTTTTTGACTGAGGTCTAAAAATTCAATAAGCGACGATTCGAAACATTAAATAAAGCGTCGATTAGTTGAGAAAATTATTTTTTCTACAGGAAAAACGCTTCGGATATAAATGGTTAAACAGTTTCAACAATTACAGCTTAAGTTGTTCGGTGCGTAATATATCCTTGTTTCTGTCACGCTACAGGAATACAGTAATTAAATACAGTTAGAACGTATCAAATCGAGTGAACGCATGCAAATACAAATACAATTCGTCAGTCACTTCTACCGGTCTATCCAAACAGTCGATGCGACCGGTTTTGTCAGTACGTCTTTTCGTTTGCTTACCTTTATTGGGTATTGGAGCCGAAGGATCCAGCGGCGTGCCGGAAACCAGCCAGATACACGCGAGTAATATTCCGACGAACATTTTTCGGTTTCGTTCAACCCCCGAGCAGACGAAAACTTATCCGACCCTCTCCTTCTCTGACTCTCCGTTTTGTTTCTGTGTCTTGTACTACTTTCGCTCGCTGCAAGCTTCCTCGTCTGGATCCTAACGGTGGCCAAACTATCTGCGTATATCGGCTTCGTCCAGTTATCCGTCACTTCCAGTTTCGACTCGGTCTAAACTCACTCCACACCGCTATGCAAGATATATCCTAGCACGAACTAATATCGAATTCAGTTGGGTGAAAACCACCGCTTCTTATTGTTCTCACTTTCCCCTCTTCTCACGTGCGCGTAAACTATGATAACATCCGATTATCGTTTGATATTTAAGTGTCACGGCTGTTCGTCATTTTGCAAATTATCCAAACACAAATATCACGATTTTCGTCAATTTTTTACGCTCGCCCCACTCGCGATTCGAAGATCTTTTAATCATCGCTGTTTAATTGATTCTAGGCGAGGACCTAGAATTCTAGGTACAGAACATGGGATTGATAAGTTTTATTTTATCTCAGCCGAGTTAGAGGTATAGGTTAACGCACTTTTTCCGCGCAATACTCTTCGTTCTTTTAAACTTTTCAATTTCTTGCACACAAAAATGCACGCATTTTGTAAGCTACGGGAAAAGAGCAGCATTGACGCTTTGGCATGCCCTTTCGAGATTGGAGGTCGACGACGACGACTTCGATATCGTTTTTCCTCGCTCTGTACGCCCACTCGATGCAAGCTCAATATCGAGAGTCCGGTGCTATCGCTGCGATCTTCGAACCCTTTTTATAATCGAACCAACATAGTCGAAGCGCCAGTTAAAAAAAAACATTCTCCTTGAACAAGAGTGTACGACCTTTTCGTTTCGAATTTACACAGCTGCCTTCGTTTTTTAAACATATTCGAATACCCGACGAAAAAAGCTCACAGCAAAAAGTTCGACAGTTCGTTATATTTTTTAATACTTTCTTTTATCTCTCCCGTTGATGCACATACACGGCGAACGCCGCTGTTATTGATACTCCTCGGTCCTGCTTTTTGTTTTTGTTTTTATTATTTAATTAAAAAATATTTTCAACTTTATTTTATTTCGTGCTCGTCCCTTCGTCCGTCAAAGCACAACATTGTCAAGCGTCGTCCTCAAAGGATATTTTTTGTCAACCGTGTTTCCGCCACTTCTCTGTATGCAAACTTGTGCGCCGCGGGAATATCATCTGAAAAAAAAAATGTAAAAAAATCGTCCGTCGACACGGGGACGGGACTGTGCTGTTATTTCATCCACATAGTAAAAAAAATTAAATTGTTGTTGCGACTACGCGATGTCAGACGAGAAATGGAAAATATGGTGAACTAGTGCGAAAAGTTTTCGGTGAGCTTCTCGCTGGCTATGCACCGTGTATCGGACCGTTTATTCCACGGTGCGTTCTGGTTTTCCTCTCGCTCTTGTTCATCCGGCAGACAAAGTTTGTAACGAAGTCAAAGCGATCCTGTTCTGCACGTGCATGTGTTTGCGTAAGTTGGGTGGGCTGGGCAGTTCGCGATTTATTGCCGCGGTAACTTTGCCTGTGTGTGTGTGTGCACGAGGTGCTCCGAGTAACCAATAAACGGTAGTGAATGCGTACAGAGTAACAACGTTCTATACTAATCAGCATGAGCAGTTAAACAGGTACACTTTTACTATTCAGGCGTTCACAGTCGAGATATATTGACGGGACTCATTTTCGTTATTCGAATGGGGACCGACAGAAGAAATTACATTTTTGAAGAAACCCAAGAAATTAAAACTTACGGAAACCTAGTGCCTATCCTTACTGCAGCACAAAACATTTTGCGCTTACGAATAAAAAATTTTGCAAGGGAAAATAATGATTTAAGATGTTCTCCGCGTCAGCGAATTTTAATCGAAAAATTTACGAACGCTTCGTGAGAAAATAATTTTTATGTAAAAAATTTTCACATTAAAAACTGATTGACTTAACGGCGCTGAAAACATGTTATTAATTCAACGCTCCTGAGACTACACACAATTCCATGTGATATTGAAACCGTGACGGAAAACGGTCGACTTGAGATGTCAGTGTTTTGAACTTGCATGGAATTGTAAAAATTAGATATAAAGTCGAGGAAAGAATTTTTCTGAGATCTCGCCAGCGAATTGTCGCGGACTATTTTTGTTCGATCCACGGAGTTTCCAGCTAAACAAATTTCGCTGTTGGATGTAAAATTCTTGTACTCGGCTGTGGACCGTTTATGCTTCGACAAACTAGTGTCTGGGCCAATTAACTCCGGCCAGCCGTGGAACTCGAACTCGGTGGAACCGTGCGGTAAACGAGAATTACAACAGTTTAACATTGCAACGGTAATGCGGTGTTGCAGTGCAGTCGCTCTCGTTGCGCGTCACGAATTCGTCGACGACAACACGGCAACGAGCGATGACGATTATGCCTAATGATCTACGAAATTAAATTACAGTTGCGATTATTAGCCACGGCAAAGCTAATATCAGCTTGTTTATTACGGTGATCAAAAAATTTGGTTCTTTTTTTTCGACGCAATCGAAAGCTAGTCGGCAAACCCATTTTTAATGGTTAATTATCGATCGGTGGACATTTCAATTTTTCACAAATTCTCCAAGGATAATATATCAGGAGGATAATATCGTGAATTTGTGGTTATTAAATTGACCGAGAATTTATAAAAATCGATTCGACGGAGTGTTATATCGTGTGGCGAACATTACTCGTACGTCGAATATGTGGAATTGGTGGAAATAGGACGATGCGGTTGATGCAATAACGATGTGCGGGCGAGCCGTTCTAACGAGAACACGATGCTTCGTTACGAGACGACCGACAAACAACATCCACCTGTTGGTAGACCGGCTTTGGAGCGTCGACTAGAAATCCATTTCGCGTCTTGTATTTATCGTGAAACTTTAGCTGCCGTTTCATTCGTAATATATGCAAAGAGCGTAGTATTGTTTTCCATCTTTTTTTTTCTTTTTTTTTTTTTTGCAGAATCTACTTTTGTCAATTGAACATAGAGCAGCTCCAGATGCAAATTCACGCGTCGATCTATCTTCGTAATAAAAACGCACCTGCCCTACCACGTAATATAACATTTCATATCCACCAAAAAAATCGTGTGTGAGATGTTTTAAATACATCAATGTTCATTTTTTTTTCTTCGTGCACAGCTTGCTTAAATGAAAACGACAGTTGAGTCTCGGATGATCATAAATCTATTTTCGCGCAATAGCATCAGAGCGATGCGAAATAAAGAATAGTTAATTAATAAAACTGTGAAAGGCAGTATTTGTGTTTTGCCGAAGGATGAAAAACTGAGAAAAAATCTAACCCGAAACTTCCGGTATTGTCAATGTGATGAGTTTTGGTGTTCATCGCTGTTTTAAAGGTCGACCTTTTGTCCCCGATATTCCCGTTTAATCATTACAAAACCGTTCCTTTCTATCTTTATCGTTCTACTCTCGTATCCAGTCAACGAGCTCTCTCATCCTTTAACTTCCAGGGCCAGCTTTGAATACTCGCTGGTTAATCGCGGTAGTTTGAACTTAATTTGAATTTAAAAAATAGCATCTCTACCGAAGGAATATAATATGCCGAACGACGTCAACTGGAGAAACAATCGGAAAATATATCGATAAAAAAACCCCCGCTTCATTTAAATCGGAACAAGTTCAATCCATTTTTTTATCGCATCGCCTTTTCAAATAATGTTATCCGTGACTGAACTGCAACTGAATGAAAACTTGATTCATCAAAATATAACTCTAAGAAGACATCTCTATCCGAACAACTCTATCCTACCAAAACTCTACTCCAAATCTCTGCCACATTATTAAAAAAATCTACTAGAGCGAACCAGTCACTGACAACCATTTAACAAGTATATCGGAACATTGGCCAACAAAATCACGCTCAATATAAAAATGAAACTCCAGAAGAATAAAAATAAAAATCTATGGGCATCTGCAAATACCGGAAGTAACCATTTATTTTTATTCCGGTAGAGTTTTATTTCAATTCCGGTAGAGTTTATTGTGAGGCTGGTAGAGTTTCATTCATTTTTTATAGAGACTTCCTTGGATGTCTATATTCCGGTAGAGTTGTTGGCGACTGTTTCGGCTTGGTAGACCTTTTTGCGTGCCGTGGCAGAAAGTTGCAGGTAGAGTTACAACACGGCAGAGATGCTTTCCGGTAGAGTTGCGAGTGGTAAACATATGAACATATAAACGTGACAAAAAAAATATCGAAAGAGAAACATTTGAAAAAAAAAAAATCTTTAACATACCCGCGGTAGAGAACGGAATAGCGACGAGTGAACCTGAAACCGGCGGCGAGCCCGAGGCACGTGGTCGTATCAAAGAGAATCGGCCCTGATCATGTTTCCCATCGGTCCGAATTCAGTAATACCGGCGGTCGAAGTGTTAACGTCAACCGAAGTATCGACACCGAAGGCGGAATATCGAGTGGTAAGACCTTTTCGGCTTTCACGAACAACTTTCTCACTAACGCATATTCTCTTTTCAAATGATGAACCACAGCCTCATCGTTAAAATATTGCCCTGGACTGCAGTGGCTTTGCACACAAACACACACACACACACACATTTGAGGTCGGTCTCGTGTGGCAGCAGCGTTTGGTAATTGTGTAAAAGATTCAGGGCGACACCTGAAAGGGACGTGAGAGGAGACTGCGGTCACTTTGGTGACCTGAACGTCAAAGGCATTGAATAGGAGAAGCAACGACCAGGGCGATCGCCCGCGTAGCCTCATCGTTCGAGCTATGGCGCATACATCAATTCCCTTTGTAATTTTCCACGGGCACTACAGATCGCGACCCTTTCATAACGTAGACTAGGGACGCGCGCGAGGTCATCGTTAAACCCGGAAGTTCGAAGGTTCTTTGAACCGGAAGCTTTTGCCATCGATTCACATCAAAGGGTGACGAAAAACTCTGGTTGACAAGGCATTCTACACATCTCACGTTCGACATGTCCCATCACTCGTTCCCCGCGCGCTTTGGGCATATATTCTTACGAATAAACAATCTCCGTTTCGTTTCATTCAACGAGGTCGTTCATTGCGTTGGACTCGTTCTGCGGATATGAACAAGTGCGGATAAACAATTTCCCCGTTTGTTTTTAATGTATATATTGCGAGAAACAAGCAGGTCGATTTTTAATTTTTTTTTCCATGGGCTTTGTTGAGAACACATTTCGTCCATTGAGAAATAGCACGTGCGCGGAGATTTTCATCAGCGTTGAGGAATAGAGTACTCGCGAGGCATCGGAGCGAGGAGCGCTTGGTCACGTTGCCATGAAATTTCAATGGTACAATGTTAAAAAAAGGTTTGTGCATTCGTCCAAAATTTGTTGTCCACAAAGTTCCACAATTGTTTTCGTCGTCGATTTTACAATAATTTTTGTTGACGAAAAAAATTGTGAAATTCACACGACAAAAACAATTGTGGAACTTTGTGGAGTAAAAATATTTGGTACACGAACAAACCGTTTTTGTTGTGTGATGTTCTCTCTTGAATCATCGAAATCGAGACTATTTCCACCGTCGACGTCACGAAGTGTTTTGTGTACCTGCACGTGCGTCCGTGACATGTGTTTACATAGCGAAAAAATTAAGCTCGGAATTCATTATAACTTTGTTCGCGGCAGACAAATACCGAAGCACGGGATTAATTTTCCTTCAAACTATCGTTCGCTGTCACATTTCCGTGGGTGATATGTCAAAGTAATCTCGTAGTTCACCACTATTTGCGAATGCGAACTAGGGTGAGAAAAATCATCAAATTTTCGGAACTTCGAACTCGCATGAACTGTAGATATCGTGTTTATTTATTTTTTAACATAGCCAACATTGTCCACGAGTCAATGAAATTTCATGGTCGCATCGGCGATCGAATTTTTTTCGCGTTTTTGAAGCATTTAAAATAAATTTTTTTATTCTTTGAGAAAAAATCACCAATGTCGCCGACGATGAGGCTTACCCGATAGCGGCAATAATAACCTATCGCGAATGTACGATAAGCGCGAGATCGGGCGTTCTCCATCACGATAGGTCGAACTCCGACAAGATAAAAAAAAAAAAAAAAAAGCGAAACAAAAATTAAAAAATGCGTTTTTACCCGGGTTATTAAAGAGACGAAGATTGCGCGTTGAGCTTTCGAGCTCGTACGGCGAAGCGGGAGGATGCTGTGCGTCCGTGTCGGAATATTATTTGGACCGAGCACGCCTTGCCCCGTGGAGCGCGCTCGGCGCACTGGCGGCTTCTGTGGATACGCCAAAGTCCCGAAGACACAGCGGGAAAATCAGCAGTTGCGTGGTGCAGTGAAGCCGCGAGTCGGGGGTGGTATGAGCAGCAGGTATGAGTGTGCGAACTGCCGGCCGGCCGGCGCCGTTCAACCCCCGCCACAGAGATAGTCGACTGCGAGGAATGCCGAGTCTGCGCATTCGCATTTCCTAGATCCAACAATATAGCGAGCGACTTTCTTCGGATGGACTTTAAGCTGAAACGGAGGATAACGCAGGTTGACTTACAAAGTAAGACGCGGCTTTGTTACGAAACATCTGAGGCATCATCGAGATGGCAATTGTTTTAGCTTCTTTCCACGCTCGTACTCGAGCAGAGAATCGTTTTTTTGTTTTTTTTTTCATTCGCTGGTACCTGTTGTAGATTTAGCAAACATTTATTTTCCACGAACGTCCGCAATCGTTTTTCTTCGTAATTTTACAATTTATTACTCAAAAAATTGTTAAATGAACAAGAAAAATATCGTAGCCATTGCTGGGCATGAAATTTTTGTTAGATTCGTTAGATACCAACATTTTTTTACTGTGTATCTAGGCTCGCTTAAATCTTCAAAATTTACCTTCAGTAAGCGTTTCCGAGGTCTGATCTTGAACCGCCGTCACTACTAGTTTCAGGTGTAGCGAAATTCACTGCTCCGCTATACAATTCGCTAAGCAAGAGCTCGCGTGTCGCAAATGCATTCGAATAATGAAAACGATAAGAAGTAAAAAAAAAAAAATGTCGGAGCCACGGAGCGCGCAGTTGGAGACGAGATAGCGACAAATTAAGAAGTAATTCGGAAAGCTGTGCGTACACTTACAGAAATTTACATAAATTTGCACAAGTCTCAAATATATTTCACCCAGTATAGTGCATTGGAGTTCAGAGAAATTTTCTTGGAAGCTCAAGCTTATTCTATAGCTTTATCTATAGATAATCCTTACATTTCATCATCCTCCGCTGGGATGATGGAGAACCATGCAAAAAGCAGGAATACGAATTACGATGGGCTAAAAAGAAATTTGTCCTATATCACTGAAACTGCTGTCATAGCGGGGTCGTTTGAACACACGAGATAGAACGATAAAATTTATTATATATATACATATATATGTATGTATAATAGACGCGCTGATGCTGCGACGAAGCACATGAAAAGAAGGAGACCTCCATGAAACTTCGACAAACCAACCCTTTTTCCTCACTCCTGTAGTAACCGCGCTTCTCGCGAAAATAGTCTGCTCGCCATTACCGGTCTCCACCCTTAGCCTCGTAGAGCCCTCCTCGTCCCTCCCTACCCAACGTCTGCCAGTTACGACAACGGGTCTTCGTGAATTGGCGGGTAGTTTAACTGCGAGCTAAATGGCTTGGTCGTCTGCACTTAATATATATATATGCAATATACAACGTTTTTACCTACTTTTAAGGTATAACCGAACACATTTAATGATTTTTGTTAAAAGCATTTCATTCAATCTAACGGGTCTTATTTTTTCAATTAACCATTACTAAGGCAGATTGGAAATTATAATTATTTGTAACAAAAAATCTGAAGTCGAAATTTATATACCAAGTGTAATTTATATACAAGCTGTAATTATTTTAATAATTATTTATTTGTACGTCGAATTGAACACTCAGAAAACCAGTCAACGTCGCAGCATGATGTATCGAGCCATTTAAATTAACGAAATAATCAATAGTGATAATTCTTCGTAACGAGAGGACGACCATTTTTGTAATCTTCTGTGTTATATTCAATACAGACTATCGTACCATCGTACCATTGTACCATCGAACAATTTACTATTGCATCGAATATTGTACTATTGTATCATTGTAAGAGAACAATGTCCGTTAGCCAGGTGAATATTCATTTTTCGATCCTGAGGTGAGACGTCAATAAAAATTTCCAATATCGCATCACCAAGAGAACAATCTGTTAGAATTTATCATATATCTATGAAAATTTACCACCATTTATCTGCATACAAAATATTGCCTCTTTCCAAACAGTACGAGAACTTATGAGCATTTTTACCATAAAGCGAGAAATGATTACTATATTTGTGATAAAAATTACCATAAATGTAGTAAAAATTGTAGTTATCTCTAAGACTTTGGTGACAAATGACCCCACTGGCGAATAGGACCAGATGACACGGTAGTTTTTATTAGATCCTTCTCACCGTGTTGGTACTTCTCCAGTACCCATGTGAGAATGCCGATCCCTTGCCGTTCTTGGACAACCGTTTGAGCCTCGGGCCAACATTGGCTGACGGGTCTCACTTGTCGTGATTGGCCCAAGCGTCAATAAGATAATGAAACGTTGCTAGGCCAGTCAATAAGCTAGGATTCGGCATGACACTACTACCAAATGTCAATCAGGCGACCGTCCAAGAATGCCTCAGAAAGTGATCGACATTCGTTTAAGCAGCGGCAAATCCCTAAAATAATATGTAAGCCGTTTGTCGGCCGAATCTCGGGATAAGCCTGTGCGTGTTATCGTGAAACTATTGTTTTGTTGATTAATCCGCGATTGATATTCGCGATTGATTTCCGGCCGACTTTTGGCAGTAAGTGGAATCAGAGATAAATGAAGGATTCGTTCTCGAAAAATGGTTAGACCCAACTTGAGGCAAAAACATAAACAGAAAAAAATAATCGAAGAAAGCAACGTCACGACTAGAGTACCAATGTAAGGCATATATCCGATGCAAAACTATGTGTATCCATAGTCGATAGTAGGGTAGGAGTAAAGTGCTAGTCTAGAAACTATTAGGTCCGGGGTTCGAGCCCCACTAGGATACAAAAATTTAATTTCTGAAATAATGTTAAAATATTAATTAATCATAGCGGGGATAACAAATGATAACTATAAGAAGGTCTATATATTCATATACATTATTATTGGTGTTTTTTTTTTACATATTTATTTATTGATACGTCTAACGTTGCTCCAACGCTGGACCTACGTTGGACCGACGTTGGGAAATAGAATTAGACCGACTTTTAAGCCCAATCTTCTGTAATTGGCCCAACGCCGGCCTGACTTTAAATAAACGTAAGCCCAACCTCGGCATCGAGTGCTGGTCCGACATTGGATTTTCCATCGCAGACGTCTCGTGCCGACTTCACAAATCCGGCAGAAAATGTTGCCTCGAGACTAACCCGATAGAAAAACCATCGTCGAACCACGTTGGTAGCCGACTGTTGGCTATTGGGCATCAGTCGCGCGTCATATTCAGGAGGCTGGCCCAACATTGGCAGCCGATCGACTTCAACATCCAACCAGAACTGGCCCGATGGTAATTTCTTACATAGGTGGCCGAGTTCGTCGATTGACAGCGAAAAAGTGCGCGTGTCCGTAATTATTGAATAATCGTCCGGTGGATCGATGAACGCTATTGGCCCTCGATCAATCGTTTTTGTCGTCGATCACGCCCCCTCTCTCCCTCTCTTATTCATTCCGCCTACCTATTTTTCAGTTTGAACCATCGCCAGCACTTCTTCTCTTACATACAAAAATGTTCGGAAAGCATTGCGGCGCATGTCTCCTGCCGCAAACGTGACTCGTACCCCAAAAAAAAAAAAATTGATAATTTAACGGTCATTCGTTGATTTCATAGCAACATATTTATCCGATAGAAAGGATTGTTCGTCAACGATTCAATAGCTGCCGCAACTATGTGGGAGCTTTGGATCACCGACTCCTAGTGAGCATCGTTCCTCTCAATCCTATTTACCTTACGACAGGAGCTTCGCCAATGGTACAACTTACAAGTAGTTCCGAGCTCTGTTCACGAGTTTCGGTTGATAGGAACACAAGACTTCGGCGAACATCGACGGTCTCGTTAATTCTCGTTCGTTTTCTTCGTCGTCCTCATCGTCGTCTTCGAACGGAAGCTTTTGGCTTGCCCCGCTATGGATGAACGTGACTGCCGGCGTTAATCAAAGGCATTACGGACCGCGGGAACTTGCGTGCATAGCACTTGCTTCGGATTCGTCCGTCCATTCTCATCAACCACCTAGGCTACCGGTTCCGTCATACCTCATCCGCAGAGCCGAACCGAGTCGCGTCGTCGCATTCAATCCCGGGCTGCACTCGTGAAACTTCTGTGTTAATCAATGCGCCGGACCTCCGCTTCAGCGTCCTCCTTTCGCTTGAATAATTCAACGACTTCCGACTTCAACCGGTTTGTCAGAGGGACCAAAGAGGAACGTCCAATGAGCAACGGTGTAGTGTATCTTGCGCGACTTTCCTCCGATGAACCGGGAGGTCGACTGAGACCAAAGTCGGAACTGTGGGACGGTATCCTTCTTTTTAGAGTTACTCTTGTGAGTTCAGTTGAATCGGGCAAAAAAAAAAAAAAAAAATTACAAAAGATGCATCACGATTGAAAGGTCTGGAAATCTATGCGGTTGCAGTTAACGGAAGTATTACATTGTCCGTTGACAATTCAATTTAATGATCAGTTATCACAACAGAATACACCGTCGATGATGCAACATTGGCGTGCTCCGCTGCCGGAAATGTTTCCATTCGAGGCATTCGTGAGTGTTCACGCAGACTTTTAAAAGCTTCATTCATGGCACATAAATTTCTACTTCACGATTTTGTCGTGTGAGGTCGGGAAATGAGAGTCCTGTTTGGAAAGTTTTATATGCTAATTACGATCTCTAAGATCTACGGAAACGATGTTATTCAAGGGTTCAATCGTAGCCGAAAGAGATAGCGCCACGTCGATTGTTCCAAGCTACAGAGTACAGATCCAACAGTGGCAAGGAAAATCCAATGGAATTAAATATCCGAGCCGTTGATAGCGCCGAAGCCTCGGGCGATGCTTCGACGGGCCAGGGAACGGAGGGGCGAGTCGGAAAGGTCGAACAATTGTAATGGAGAAGTAACTTAAAAAGACAATCGTATAGTTGAAATGGTTATCCTCTGGGCTCGTAGACCTCCCCCCCCGCGTAGTAGCACGAGCCATCCGGATGAACTTTATGAAGTCGTAAAAGTTTAACGATGGCCGCGAGCTAGCTTGGATGCTCCGACGGAGAAATAGACGGTGAGACGGAGGGTGGGAGAGCGAGAGCGAGAGAGAGAGTCGAAGGGAAGGGAATATCGGCCGGAAAACGCGAGGTGGACGAACAGGGGACGACGGAGAAGAGATGGGTGGAAGAAGAGTCGGACGGGGTGGAGAAGCAGATAAGGACTTCGATTTCAGAGACCGTTCGTCTTCATCAAATTGAAATGGACTCTTAATCCGGATTCGAGTGAAAGGCTTTAAGGCCTCGCACGGGCTTAACACGGGGATTATACCGATAGACCGGTCGCTTCCCCTTAGACGGTATCCGTCGACTGTAACATCCACCTCGCAAAATTTCTGAAACGATAATTGATAAAAGCCTAAATTTCGCGTATGCGCTGCGACACACGTATGTGCGTAGCGTGGCAGACACGTTGCCCGAGTCTAATCCACAACTCTACAATTTATATTCTCTCTATTTCCACGTACCTTTTTCCGCTATGTGCGAGCAATTACTTTAGTCCGGGGCGAGAATGATTGCTTCGTAGCAGAACGTACAACCATCGCCAACGCTGCGCCCACTAGCTCTCCTCTCGGGTCGGTTAGCTGACTATGGCTCTCTTGGCTGGCACACATACACACACACACACGGACACACACGCGCACAAACACCCATGAGACTACGTTAAAAAAAGGAGAACGCGGCGAAACAAAAATTTAAACCACTCGCCCGAATGGAGTAATTGCCGGCGTGTCTCGCGCGCCCTCTCCCGTCTCTTCTGCACCGCGGCAAGCTCGACTTCCTCCCCGGCTCCATACAGTCCCGACGTCCGCTTGAACCACCCCCAAAGGGAGACCCCGTCTGACTGTTTGACTGCCTTCCCTGCCCAAGCGCCTTAATTCTCAACGCGAAACGAATTTCGCGCTGGCCGTATGTTAATTCACTTCCGGCAGGCTCCGGGAGCCCACCTCGGTGAAAAAGACTCGATGAGGCGTTTGTTCCGCAAATCACCGTGAGAGACTTTCCATAACCGTTCCTACATTTATAACTCAATGTAACTCGATGTCTGTGTGGGTTTTTTTTTTGTCGAGCGCGTGCATGCGTCTATGTGTTTTATGTATGTATGTTGGTACATACATTTATCATGAGTTCTGTATGCACGTTGCGCAACGGACCAATTTTCATCCCCCTCGCGCCACTCTCACAATTGGCGCAATTTGATGCACCCGACGCGATTCGGGTTGGTACTGCCGCCGGGTACCGCGCAAACAACTTCTGCCGTAATATTAGTGTATCTCCAGGATATAATACAGTGCACTCGAATTCCTTGGGATATCTTCAATGTTTCTTCGCGAAATTTGCACGCCATCTTTCTTTAATCCGGTTCTACAAAGATTGACGAAACGTAGAATTTGCTGAAGTGCAAAACATTCCGTCCGTCGCCTATGATGTTTTCTTCGATACACGAACTTACGAACCGTTAGCCTGCGGATTTCAGGCCAATGTTTGACCAGGTATTGGCTCTCCATTGGTTGGTTGGACGATTGGCGGCCAATGCTCGGCCGATCGTTGACTCGACGATTGTTGGTTTGCTGCCTGAGGTCAATCTCTGACCGAGCATGAACTCACCAACCATTGGTATGCCAATTTTAAGCCAATGTTCAGCGGAAGATCGATTCGTCAACCGTTCGTCGGTTGATCCATGGACTGACGAAACATTGGTCTGCGGATTTTAGGCCAATGTTCGGGTGCATATCGATCCGCCAATCACAACCGGAACCGTTGACTCATAAGGAACCGTTGACCGAGGAATATTTTACGAAGAATACTTTATCGAAAGCGTTAAGCATCGTGCCTCACCATACTATCGTTCTCCTTGGAAACTCGAGGACGAGTCGGACCTGGCGGATAGAGGGAAGGAACTTCTTCATAGACAAAAAAGCTAAGATAAGTTTTTGACCATACCGACGTTTTATACTATCGATGTGACTCCTTTTTCTTCTCGCCACATTATTCGAATCATAAGGAAAGGATTCTAAAATTATTGTAATACAACTCGAAATGGGAGACGAAGAATTTTTATCTAAAAATAAATGGGAAATTAATGAGAATTGTGAAATTACCGAGACCGTCGATCGTATAAAGCGAACACGTAGTTATTTATTGGTATGACTTAATATTTCATATTTATTCGCCTGTGAATTTCATGATAATTAAAAGTTGATTTCTTTTTTTGTTATAAATAAAATGATCGACTCGCTATTTAGTGTGTTTTTACTTCGCTTTTTCCTAACGAATCTACGATTTATATCCAAAAATTTCTTGCAGTTGTAAGTTACAGATAAATTATGTCGGAGATTCGAATTTCATCGATGGAAATGAAGATAATAAAACAAAGAACAAGTTAGACACGACGGAGATGCAACCATAAAATAAAATACCGCGGAAATTCGGCTGTGACAAGAAGTTTAATAAAGCGTGCAGAAACAAAGAACAACGAATTTCGTTAACTAGATTAGCCGAGAAAAAACAATTATCACTATACAAGGTTCCGAACATCCATCGCATCATACAATTTAATCATACAATTTCATCATACGTTCAGTCCCCAAAATGATTCTTACAAAATTCTGATCTCGTCGCTCAGACAAATGATACATCACAAATATATAAACGTGTATAAGCAATTACTCAGCTGAGTTTTTATCGGGCTTCCTCGGTGGCTCTTTCGGGTATCTCCGGGGCTCGCTGATCACCGCGATTAAAATATTGTAGGTCCGATAGAAGAAGAATCGGTTGGCCACACCGATTCGGGACTTCAGACACGAGACTCTCGCTAGTTCCCGGACACGAACGGACGTCACGGACGTCCCCAGAGCGAAAGAGGCCAAGGTGTCGCAATTTCGGAGCTTACCTCCTCGTTCTTCCCTCTTTCCTTTTACTCTAATGTCGAGCTTACACCTGTCGCGGCTCTCACATCGCCGAACGACGGCGATTTACAATATTATTGTCTGCTTACGACAATTAAAAATATTATTTTAAATTGTCGTAAGCGACAATTTAAAATGTTGTTGGCCGCTTACACAGTCCTCCCCCTCCCGCTTGCTGAATGGACAAACCCTGAGCCACGCCGAAGGAGAGGCAATTGTAATGTGCGCTAAAAACGCCGCGTTACAACATATGGACGACGGTAGGCCGAGGTCGACGCCCCCGATTAAAGAGCTACCGCTTTGACTCGAAAGAGCGACTATTAATGTATGGTTCTCCCCAAGGGTGTTCACTATTCGCAGGTTGTATTTTTCTCGAGCAGATCACGAGTGCGTTAGCGGTCCCGGTCCAAAGCGGCGTTCTTCGTGAACAACTCCCAGCGTGAGTCTAGCATCGGGGCGGTCCAGCATCGGAAGCAAGTACGGTGACCGAAATAAAATAATTAAAAAATGTGTCGATGCCGATACGTTCGTTAATATTCATGGACAATCGAACAATTAAATTAACTTGCAGAAGTAGCGAAATTTAAAAAAATAAAATAAAGTATTCAAGAAGTACGGAAGAAGTGGGTCTGAAGTTGTGTGGATTCGAAAATCGATAATCCCCGATCGCTTCCCTTCGGCACGAATCGTGTTCTAGTTGCTTAATTGGCGTCGATCCAACCGTCGCGAAGCAGGGATTATTTGTCTCTCAGCTTCTGTTACGAAAGCAGTCGATGGGTTATAATGCAAACGAGCGTCAGACCGGAAGGTTTTCTCGGTCTTTACCGAGGGACGGCGGCGGCTCGGAGGGACGGACCGACCGGCGTTTAATGCGAAGTGTCGCTCGTTGATGGTAGAAAGGTTTGCTATGAAAGCAGCGTCGGGAACTCGAACATTATGAAACGGAACAATAAGAATGAAGAATACCGTAGAAAAAGGTGAGCAGCCTCGCGTAGCGGGAAAAACAGTATTACATATATATATATATATATATACATATATACACGGAAAATGGGACGACGATCTCGCGAGTGAGAAAAAAAGAGACGAATATTTTGTTTCTTCCACCCAGTCCCAGTATTCCGAGCGACCAGGAAATTATGCGCGAGACGAGAAAAAAAAACACCAAACGGGAAAATAATGAGATTTCTAATTGGAGCTGAGAAATTAAAGGCGAATAAAAAAATAACAGCAAGACAAACAAAAGAATTAACGACGAAGGCAGTTTTCATACTAACTGAAAATACAGATAGCGACGGGTATTCCGCAAAGTAAACGCGACCATCAAACTTTTGTGTTTGAAACTTTTGAACACTGAATTTTTTTTTTCAACTGTCATCTCTTCGCACATATCACTCAGGTAAATCGGAGGATTAATCGAATTTTCGCTTGACGTCTGTACCGCACAGATTTATCGGGAAAGGGTTCGAGAGTGAGTGAAAAACGCTTAACGCCCTTTTTTTCTTCTTCCGAGGCAAATTTTTATCGGCTCGATGCATCTGTCCGTACTTTTGAAAAGTCAACCGGCGCTTGTACCGTGCCATGAGCTTGTTCCCCACTTTATCGGGTGTACATATTGTACCTGAATATTTATATACGGACTATAAATATATGTACAACACACGTATATAAATCTACAAGCGGGAAACCATCGAATAATATTTAACTGCCAATAATTCCCGGGCGATGTATCAATCCGTCGACGGGTACTATCGACAAGCTGTCTCAGCTATTACACCCCTTTACGCAGGTTATAAATATATTATGGATGACAGTGGGCAGAGGGTCGCAACCCCTAGAGGGATAACGAGGGCGAGTGAGGAGACTGCGAGCGAAACCATAGACATCAGTTAAAAAAAAAAAAAAAAAAAAACCTCGGAGCACCCGAAGAGCGGTAAACGCCCACGTCTTCAATAACTTTTCGCCACGTCCCTTGAACCTTGCCCCCGAACACTTTAAAGACGATGTTCGTCGGGCCCAGAATCGTTCCGTTGGACGGGTTCAATTTATTTTCGACTCGTAAACCAACTCGCTCGAGGTTCCTAACCGGTGGTATTTTTTCTTTTTTTTTTTTTTTTTTTCTATGAAAACAAGAGGCGGCGGACGTTTATTATCGCGTACAAATCACCATTTGTCGGAGCGACCGAAAAGGGATCTTCTTTTGACGAGGGTAAATGAGAGTCGTCGCAACTGCGAGAGGCTCTGCCTCGGGGCAGATAGAGAGTTCGGGTCATGCAGTGGGGTAGATACGGCTCGCCGCTGAAGTCTCTCTCCCCCACTTTCTCTCGTTCTGCCCGTAGCGGCGGCCTCAAGGAGAACACCGATTGTCTGCTGCAGCGATGCTACACCCGTTTCTAATTGTTACTGCAAAGCTCGAATATATTCTCTTCGCACAACTTGGGATACAATTCCATTCATCCTTGTGTACTTTTGACGGTTAGGATTTAGTGTTTTACCGGTCAACTTAAAATTCTACGCGCGAAATTTTCGAGATTGCGGTTTAACAAAAAAATATCGCTAATACGTGATCGTGTCGGTCGTTCTTTTTACTTCTTTAATCACACACGAAGTACGTAAGAAGAGAAAGTATTGTAATCTGAAAAAAAATGGTCTATCAGATTTTGGTCTAGAATCACGTTCTTCATGTCCTGGACTGTAAAAAAAAGCATATTTCATCTTCTGTCTGTCTGTCTGTCCGCCCCTCCCGAAAATACAATAACTGTCTAAAGAGACTTCGGATCGCAACGAAATTGTCGGTACGTTTTCTACGTACCAAATGTAGTTTCGTATTGAATACGATCCTAGTTGATTGCTGCGAAAAATATCTCACCGATTTCCCAAATATTTTGTTGTCGTTGTACAAACTTTTTCTCCTTCATTTGATTCTCTTTAACTCGCTTCGTGTACTCATTTGTTCATGATATTGTATTTGAAATAATATCAGAAGCTTGATTCTTTTATTTTTAACATGTCAGATGTTCGGTGTTGAATGTAATAGGAAGATTTCGGAATTCCTCGTCCTTCTTGCCTTCATTCGTTCTCTCAATGAAAAGTCGATTGAATCAATGATAAATGTCGACGATTAGTAATGATAATAATTTATAACTCCGAGTGATTTCAATTGTTGAAGTAAATATTCAGAATATTTATTCATACTGGTTGAAAATGAATTTCCAAGTTCAATCGTACAGTTCAAGACTTCAAATAATTGTCAACCGCGTATGTATAATAGTTCTCGGAAGTGAGTTGAATTGACAAATCAATGACTTGTTATATCCCGGGAGTAATGATAAATGGAGTTGCTAGTGTGGCGAAGAAGTGACGTTTTGCCCTTGGAGGAGGAGCTCTATGTATTGTTTCGATCGGAGAGTGCCCTCGGTGCCAAACCGTCCGTTACATCAGCAGATTAGCTGGTCCCTTCTGTGGTGATTATCAATCGCTTTCTAGTCTTCCGTCGCTTATTTGAATACTTTTTTAATATTGAATTTTATAACAATCTTCTGATTAAACAATTTACTTTGATAACCCTTGACTAAGTCTCCCATTAATTACCATTGTTAATCCCATTGATCACCATAAACTATTCGTTAAAGGTAATTGAATGGGGTTTTGCCAATGGTATCATTTCCACTTGTACTACCATTTAATATGCCATTCAGTTTCTCATTCGTTGTATGGTATTTTTCTCCCACTGGCATTCCCATTCGCGGAAAAATAGACTATACATAATTATCCACTTTTCTACACTGTCTAAATATGTAATAAATAAAAAAGCTGTAATGCTACCGAAAAATGTCTCCTATTATTCACGAGTAATTTCGATCCTTAAATTCACAGCTACTATTGTGGACTCATTTATCTGCAATTCATTATCGCTTATACCATTTAAGTGTAAGTTCCTATTTAACCACATGAATCCCTAGTGTCAGTTGACTCGATTCTCGTTCCTCGTGAATTATAATTAGTTAGACGTGCCATTAAAGATTCTTTAGCTTTTTACCGTTCGATTCAGTTCTAATTTATGCCGAATGGTAAGAAATACTATTTCAGCTGTTCCAGTTATGCTCCAATGGAGCACCATTAATAACGATTGGGAAAAGTACCACTTGTTACGTCCCATTGACTTGTCAGTGAATTCCCATTAAGGAATGGGAGAAAGTGCCAGTTAAATATTCCTAGGAAATTGCCATTCGTTTCCTATTGATAACGAATGAGAAAATATACCACTTAAAATTTTCCACTAATTTACCAGCGAAGTCCCATTAAGAATGAATGGTAGAAAGTACCGTTTCAACTTTCCCTATGAATTTAAATTAAGATCCCTTTGATTACTTTTCGATACCATTCATTACCATTAAACGCTCAATGGAAAACTTTGCCAAGAGAAATTTTGTTTAAAATCACAATGACTGAGAAATTTGAATGAAGTTCCTATTTTGTTTCTATCATAACTTATGGCTCTGCTTTATTTAACTTTGTTTGAATAATGACCTATTTATTTCGGGCAATATTGACGAATTCCCCGTTATTGACTATTCTATTAACAGTAACCCGGGTAGAAATTTTCGAGCGTTACCTCGGGCCCTGACACGCTCCTAAGGCCTTCTCAGGCCTTTTCCGGATCCTATCGAGGCCCGATGTAACGCTCGGAATTTTAGATTAGTTTTAAATATGTACATAAGCTCTCTAATTTTATATTGACGTCTTGACCTAAAGTACTTATCAAACTTGATTCTACTGGATTAATAATCGATCATTGATTTTTCTCGTCATTTGTCCATGACTATCTAACTTCGATGATGTTATTATTAACGGTGATTGAATTTATATTTAATAATGCTATAAATGATTATCTCCTAACGGATGCTGCCCTCGTTAGCGCTGAAGGTGATTTTCTCAATCGATTGCCTCGAGACAATTATACCGATTATCTGGCTACACCGCAGTATGCTTATAGGTGCCGTCTCCTTTCGTATGTGGCAAAAGATTCACATTGCTCTGACGTTTTAATTTTAAAAATGGGTATGGACCTAAGGTATTTTTACTGCCGATAATACTACGCCAGAGATTCGAATATCCTCATTATTTAATGTCGTTAGTTATGTGATTGTTCCTATGCCAATCACTGAATACAATCATTAAGTGATTAATTGCGCATTATTAATTATTTAATTCAAATGAAATTATCTTTCAATGGTTATTTCACTAATAATGGTTTTTACCATGACTCGACTATTGTTATTATATGTCTGGTGATTATTTTTTTATCATTTAATATTTATGGATTTTTAGCCAGTTAAGACAGTGAGTGTGCCCGAAAATGCACAGGATGTAAGACCTAAGTGCAAGCTCACTCGCTAGTCACGAGCGGTGTGATGAGCGCTCGAGGTAGAACGTTTACAAGTTGTAGCGACCAACATAATTGCAATTATCGTACGACATTAAAAAATCTCTTTCAATTTCGTTCGTGATTTTACCTCAGTAATTTCACAACACCTTTACGTCAAAATAAATATGATGAGAAAATCACTAGTAGCTGAGTCACACATTTTTTTCCATCCTTTGTGGAAGCGCTACACTTCGAAATAGCCTTTTAGCTGACACTGCAGCATATTTGCGGCATGGGCAGCGAGCTATTTTTTAAAATATCTTTTTCGTTTATCATTCAACATTTTTGGAAAAATTTGTCATACTAGCATTACACCCAAGAAAAAGTTTGGATTACAATTGGACGAATTTCCATCGAAAGGATTACAATTGGACGGTTGCCACCCTAATTTATATCGGGCGTGCTCCAGATCGATCTCTTGTCGTTCTGACCGGAGAGTATTATCAGAAGCGGAGCAACAGTTGCATGAAACTGGATGAAAACAAAAACAAACACAGTTTTAACGTTAAAAAATATATAAAACTGAATTTACAAAAGTTACGTTCCCAAAAATTGCCAAAAACCAGTTAGTACTTTGCCAATCCATTGCTATTCACGTATTTTCCAAGTCAAGGACACAGACTGTAATACATGGAATCATCCGTTATAGGCTATTTATGCATGAAACTTTGTATAAACGAGTTAAAAAATTGACTCCTTTGACCAGTGTGACGCGCTTCAACTTATTTAAACGATTATCTCATTTCCTACTTTCATCTGATAGCAAATAGAACGGTTTTTAGATTATCATTTTTTTTTTCATAATACTACACGTATGCGACGAGAAAGCAATAAAATCCGATCAGAAACAGGAAGGAAGTTAAACGCTCGATATTACATCGTCGTCGTCGTAGTCGATGCCGTACTTTCCGTACTATAAACGGGTACCGTGCACAAAGTAGGTAAGGGAAGGTAACGATTCCCCGATATTGGCAATGGTACGTACTTGGAATATCCCGAGGGTTGCCATAACCCCCTCCCCCCTGTCCCTTGCCGCCTTGTACGTTACCCGTGGTTATAATGTAAAATTATTGTAACTCGCGGAGAGAGGGTAGGGGGTGAGGGGTCGCACTGAGCCGGTGCCTTGGACACAGCGGAGCTTGCAGTTTATTCAGGAATAACGTCTCGGGTTGGATATCGGGAAACTGAGAGAAATTCTCGAGATAAGGCTGCGCGCTTGGCGAATATTCGAGAAATATGACAGTCTCATTTTATATCCAGAGTGCCGCCGCTCACAAGATTCCAAGAGGGTATTTCCAACGGTAGGAGTGGCCCGATTATTTCGCACCGATCGCAGGAAAAGCGAGTTCTATTATACCGTCCTGCTCCAGAAAACTCGGCATGAATAATTGTTGAAACCATTATTTCTAATGGTGGGAATTTCTAAGATTAATTCAGCTCCCCATGTACATGCGACGGATGTCCCTTCTCATTCTTCTCGGACCGATCAATCTTATTCAGCTCAACTAAAACTCCAATTAATGTGAAAAAACTATTCATTGAAGGAAAAACGTTACGCATTCAACTTTTTTTTATCTCGACTGAAATCCAATATACCGATGCAAAAGACACACTCAAAATAAAACTAAATCAGGCGTCTTTACATGGTTGACATATTCGAAATATATAAATTGCCATATATTTGCAGAAATATATTTAAAAATATATCTAAAATATATTAATTTTTAGCGTATATGTATATGTATATGTATATGTACATGTGTATAGCACAGATGTATTTTTTGATACATTATTAATTACAGTCGTATAAACAAAAAATGCTCCGCTAACGAAGAACCGCGGTTGTGACACTTAAAAGAAGACAAATGAATAACGCTCTCCCAAGCGAACAGCTTCGAAATTATAATTCGAGTCTTCAATCTTAGATATATTAAAAAATCTTGAAGTTTGGCGCCGAGCTTTCCCTCCCTGTCACACATACCGCGTCGAGATTAATACAGCTTTGGGTGCCGATATCGCGGAACCGCGAGTTTCCAGTTACCTGCAAACTTTACCTTTCATACGCGTATTAGCGTTAATTAGCGAGAGTCGGAAGTAGGATGAGCCGTTGGTGGATGCGTAACTCAAGGTATGCCAGGCAAACTGCAAAAGCCACTAAGTTCGTTCGAGTTACGAGGCTTCGCAGACTGTTAAATTTTCGTCCCAGCAGAGAGCAAGAGAGAGAGAGAGAGAAAGGGAAAGAGAGATAGACACGGAGGGAGAGAGTAATGTGTGAGCTCAGAGCTATAAGTGCTCGGCTGTCTTCCACTGCCGAGCCCCCTACCGAGATACCGCCACCGAGTTCTGTACCATGTGCCTATATGTCCACAATATATACCGGAGGATAGCGATAGCTGGCGTAATATGCGTTGTAATTTAGCGAGGACTCGGGCGTTTATTCGCCAGGTAAACCCCCACGTTATTAAGCCGCGACCGAAACCCTCCCTTAGCCTGTGTCATCTCGCTTCGAGTCTAAAACCTACACGCTACGTTACGTTTCCTCGAACGACCGTCGTAAACTGAGCCCCGCGCAGTCCGTTATTGGTTTCTTCAACTTTATCAACCTCTTTCGCCCTGTCGAAATTGTTTATACCTCCACGAGACGTTTCACCAAGATCTACAAGTGCTTCAGGCAAATGCCAGGTGATTTTAATAAACGGCAGTCGATTAAATATTAGAGAGACCGGTCTCTATAATAATGATTATCAATGAAAAGCAGAATGAAATATTGTGATCACTAAATCTGTATTTATTATTACCGCATACAGTGATTACTAAATTTGATGAAAAACATTCCCTTGTTGAATATCCCAACGAAAAACGTTACCCCCGTTTGCCTGACATTTCCAGGCATTCCAGGTTTTCCCTGATAGTGGCCTTCCTGTCGTACCTTGACCCTTTTTACGAGACCTCACGATAGCGATATGGAGTGGCATGATTTTGTTTTCATAACAACACGGGGATCGTTAGGAATTTATTGTTGCCGTTAAGGTGGGATTAAAGATCAACGTAGCCTGGAAAATATTCCGAACACATTTTTCTCCGAAACGGTTCTATAGAATGAAAAATAAATTGTGGGCCCCGGCGCGTATGCGATTAACACTACTGTGCGTTAACCGAATACGAACGTTAATCAAGTACAAACTAGGACTTGCAATTCGTTTTTTATTTTATAAAATCATTTCGGAGAAAATTGGTTCCGAAACGTTTACTCTGTCTCTCTCGCAGTCATACAATTTTAGATCCCCTCAAGTAAATCAATTAGTTACCGTAACAAAATTTTTGCTGTTCCACCAAAAGGTTTTTTTTTCTAGTGGCAAGTGTACTGTCGACATTGATATTTTTTTTGTTTTTTGAAAAGTCCATGAATTCGATGAAGAATCTACGCTAGACTAGAAAAAAAAATAACAAACATTACCACACATAATTTGATGACAAAAATAGTGGTAGTAATTGTATTTATTAACAATGTTTTGCATGGATTAAATATATTTGGGAGATAATTTACCGTATATATTTCTATTTCTATTGGCAACGGGCAATCGACCTAAGACCTTCAGCCACTGATTCACCTTTTTCGTACATGTGCGTTCGTTTTTCGGTGGAAGAGTGGTGTTAATTGAATGCTTAAGTTTAGTTTGCATCTTGATTTGCCATTCCCTCAACTTGTTGGTATGTGGTGCGTGCAGGGAATTCGCGTCCGTGGTTTATATTTTGTGCGGGTTGTATACAGAGCGGTTGAATGTTCAGAATTTTTAAAAGAAAAAAACACAATAGAAAACAAGAAAAACGAAACAATTTACCGAGAATTCGTTTTGTGCAGAGCGATTCTATAATTTTCCGTGTCTGTGCCCCTAATCCCTGCAGGTATATCGTCCATTCTCTCCTATCCAAATCATTCCTCATCGACGGCATCGCGGTGACCTGGATCAATTCCCTCGCGCGGTACGGTTGAGCGATCTCCTGTCCCGAGAGAAGCAGGGAAACGGCCGGGTCATTAACGAGCTGCATCTCCCTGACGGGGATCAATACAATAATCAGAATTCGGCTATACGATAGCCGAATTCTGTGGGGAAGCTCTGATAATTGGCGCTTTCACCCTTCGGAACGTAGATCTCAACTTTCCCTTTACTGATCTCGTGTCTCTTTTGACCCTTGAGCCGTCTTCCTGAACGTTAGGCCAAAATCGCACGACCCACTTAATGGACATACCTGTGTCTGCAGCCAAACGGCCATTAACGAGCTGCATCTCCCTGACGGGGATCAAAACAATAATCAGAATTCGGCTGTACGATAGCCGAATTCTGTGGGGAAGCTCTGATAATTAGCGCTTTCACCCTTCGGAACGAAGATCTCAACTTTCCCGTCGGTGATCTCGTGTCTCTTTTGACCCTTGAGCCGTCTTCCTGAACGTTAGGCCAAAATGGCACGACCCACTTAATGGACATACCTGGGTCTGCAGCCAAACGGCCAGTAACGAGCTGCATCTCCCTGACGGGGATCAAAACAATAATCAGAATTCGGCTATACGATAGCCGAATTCTGTGGGGAAGCTCTGATAATTGGCGCTTTCACCCTTCGGAACGAAGATCGCAACTTTCCCTTCGCTGATCTCGTGTCTCTTTTGACCCTTGAACCGTCTTCCTGAACTCTAGGCCAAAATGGCACGACCCACTTAATGGATATACCTGTGTCTGCAGCCAAACGGCCATTAACGAGCTGCATCTCCCTGACGGGGATCAAAACAATAATCAGTATTCGACTATACGATAGCCGAATTCTGTGGGGAAGCTCTGATAATTGGCGCTTTCACCCTTCGGAACGAAGATCTCAACTTTCCCTTTACTGATCTCGTGTCTCTTTTGACCCTTGAGCCGTCTTCCTGAACGTTAGGCCAAAATGGCACGACCCACTTAATGGACATACCTGTGTCTGCAGCCAAACGGCCATTAACGAGCTGCATCTCCCTGACGGGGATCAAAACAATAATCAGAATTCGGCTATACGATAGCCGAATTCTGTGGGGAAGCTCTGATAATTGGCGCTTTCACCCTTCGGAACGAAGATCTCAACTTTCCCGTCGGTGATCTCGTGTCTCTTTTGACCCTTGAGCCGTCTTCCTGAACGTTAGGCCAAAATGGCACGACCCACTTAATGGACATACCTGGGTCTGCAGCCAAACGGCCAGTAACGAGCTGCATCTCCCTGACGGGGATCAAAACAATAATCAGAATTCGGCTATACGATAGCCGAATTCTGTGGGGAAGCTCTGATAATTGGCGCTTTCACCCTTCGGAACGAAGATCTCAACTTTCCCGTCGCTGATCTCGTGTCTCTTTTGACCCTTGAGCCGTCTTCCTGAACGTTAGGCCAAAATGGCACGACCCACTTAATGGATATACCTGGGTCTGCAGCCAAACGGCATGAGTGTGCCGTATTCGAAGGCGAAATAAATGTTTTTGGGCTCTGGACCTTATAGTTATAGTGGATGAGAGGTCGTTAACGTTTCGGATGACTGCAAAATTAAACCGGAGAAGGGAAGAGGAGGGGGGATAGAGAGAGCTTCACCCGTTGAGCCCAGACGGTTTCTAATTTACTCTCCAATTAATCCTTCTGCTCCGTGAGCGTTTTCTTGCTAGACGAAATATAACACGGGGGGCTACATCGCACACCGGTGAGATATTGTACCGGTTACATAGATTAATAATGAAATGTATAGCCGAGCAAGTTATATTTAGACTTGTGATACGTACTCCTCCGGTGTCCTCGTTTCATAAACGGAACCATCGCGGGACACTCTCGTACAGACCATTAACGTTTTTCCAGGTCATTTATCAAGTATAAAACTTGAAAATTTTGCGTTCTTTTGACCATTAATATTTCGGAAACGCCATCAAATTTTGACTTCAGAAAAATAAGAATACTGTCTTAGAAGCAGTTGTAGGACAATGGATAAACAATAAAAATAAATAATAATGTGTATTGATATGAGAATCGCAAATAATAATTTCGAAATACTTTCTTTTGTCCTAATCGTATAATCAAATAATATCAATTTTCCTCTTCCAACTTGCTCGATAATAATAAATAATAGTTATTTGCTACATTTGATGCAATTTATCAATTAGAGTCGCTTACGTTAATATCAGTTCAGTTTATTTATGTCAGAATTGGACAATCCGATAATCACTCATAGTCGTTCCATCTAATACTCAACGCATATTCCATAATTAGAACAAAAGTAATTTAGAGTAAAATTGTAATCTTTTTATTCAGTCACGCGTATCAAGACAACAATTGGCGAATAAAGAATCGATCTTATTCTCGACGGCTTTTTTAAAACTTCGGGGCTCGCAGAATCTTCGATACTTGTCCAATAACATTAATTCCAAGATAATCACCTGACCACACGCGATCCGAAGGGTCCAAGACGCGAGCGTCTCCCTAATCTTGTACCTCGCTACATGCCACGTGTAAAGTGTCCTTTGTACGCGACGTCCCCAGAGAGAAAGAGGCTAAGAGGTAATCTGTTATTCGCAAATCGATGTCGTGACGCTTCGGACATGCGCGCTATCCTAGTGGTAGTGACTCACAGGAACGGTACTCGCCGAACGTTGGGCGAGCACTGGCCGACCCCGTGCCAATACCGGCCCTGTGTGCTACTCCCACTAGGGCACTATCGGGAAATTCACCCCCGTTCGAGAGACTATTGATTTCGATGATGGAAACAGTCGTCCATATTACCTGCATGCAATATCGAAATTCAAATTTTAAATTTAAGATATTTCTTTGCAAACTGTAACAGACCGACCGTCAAAATATCTTCTCATCAGCTAAGATAAAGCTTCGACGGTAACACGCTATATATTTTTTTTAATAATTAGCTTTTGAAGCATTTAACTCTATACAGTTTAACCTTGCAAAAGGCTTTGGGCTACGTTGTACAGATTAAATGAGAATTATAAAATTAAGTGAATGCTCGGGCATCCTCCGTTACGTTCCGGGACGTGGGTTTTGCACACGTACGAGACTCCAACTTTGAATTTTTACATTATTCTTCGAGGGATAAAGGAGACACGTTACCTCTACCTCACTCGAGAGGCTCTCTCTTTTCTTTGCAACACGTTCTACCGCGCCGTGACTTTCTGCATCTTTCGCGAAGGATCCACGGAGCCACTCTATCCGTACAATCGTGGCTCGAGGTTACAACAGAGCTAAACCCCCGTCCCGGATTTGAGGATCGGGACGGAAAAGGACGAGGCTAGGTAATTGAATGGCGGCGAACGGGCTGAAGAAAAAAATTGATACAGTTAGGAGAGATTCGATTCGTTGGATTGCTTTTCATGATATCTTATGTGCATAAGGTAGAAGGCCCAGTTTATGACACTTCTACGCAGCTCTTTCACTTTGAGCGTGCAAATTCATAGGGATAAACAAGGAGGATCAAGAGTCGCAGTTTGTGACCCTCCGAACGCGCGCTACCCATTGGCTGCATACCAAATGGTGGGGCGAGCCGACCATGCTAGAGGTACCCCTGTCACAAACTGGGTCTGTGTCAGAAACTGGGTTCTTTACCTTAGGTGTCGTATCACCGCGAGATTAAAACTGGACAAGACTAATCATAAGTATATTGCTAATTGAAAGCCGCTTAATATTTCTCATTCTGCGATCATATATCACTCGATGCACATTTTTTATAATCGATGGTTTGATTTTATCTCATTCGAGTTCTGCAGCTCTATTTTTTTGCTGGCTAACTGGGTGTAATTCTGACTGCGGATCAAACAAACTTCGGTAAGATCTCGCGTGCGAACAGACTTTCTTCAGCAAAATTCCAGACCGCGTAAAAATTGTATGACTCAGAAATTACAGCTCAATAGCTCAAGTCGTTCTCGAGTCACAAGAGTTTTAATTAATCGGTTCTGGGACACACGCACACGCACACGCATCCAGAAATGTTTTCTAAATATGATTTTCCGATGTTTTGGAACATTCTGAATACGTTTTCATTGAAATCTCGATTTTTTTTCTTATACATATATATAAACTGAGCCGCCTCTATGAGGCAGCAATAATTTATTTTGTTTGCCTCGAGCGTGGGTTTCGGTATAAAATATTGAGCTAGGCGAAAAATAATTGTCAGATTCGTTATCAGCAGGAAAATATATATCGGAATGTACCAAAACATAAATTTCCTACCCGTATTATATTGCAAAACCCGGGAATCAATGATCAACGACATTTAAGTCAATCAAAAATAATACACCAGTACTAACGTAATGAAAAGTAACAAAAAAAATACAAAATCGAAACTTTCATCATCTTAAGTGTAAAGGCCCCACTGGATACCAAAGATTACCTTGGGCTAAAGGACCTCGGTCGATGGCCCATTGACATTATATGCATTATATATTGTTCGTAAATGTACCACCACCATCATTGTAAACACCAATGTCAATAAATACATTAACTAGTACGATATATCGGACACGGTAAGCAACGGAAGTCTATTGAAAAATCGATTTTGGGAAAAGTTACGTTTTTTTGGTATTTTAATAGGGAAATTTGACAGAGTGAGTTTAATAGGGCAATATGCCTGCTTCCCGATGGAATTGCGAAAAATCCCAAGGGTTATGGGAAAAATGTAAGATATAGGGTACCTGGCGGAGTTACAGAATCGCTATATCGATCCGGCAAAGCGCGAGGAGAATCGTAACGAAATCGTGATCAAGAATTTCTTTACGAAAAATGGAATTGTTCCAAAAAACATTTTGTATAAACTTGAATCCAGTATCATTTTGCTCGGAGTGTGGCCGGACAGTGGCCATTGTCGACAGCAGATTTTTTTTGTTTTCGCCGCGGTTGAAGTTTCTCGTAATGAGCTTTCAGCTTCAACCTCGGATGGAAGTCCACGAGCGAGCGAATAAATATACAATAACACTTTCGATTATTATGATACATTTCGGGACATGCATTTTTAAATAGGGAACAGACTGACCATTCAATACCCACTTCTCAGATAAAGCCTATTGTTCAACAATTAATAATGAGGGTCTATTATCCTCGAAACCCTCGCTCCTTTCCCTTTGTTCTCATCATCCGTGCCTCCGCACCCTACAATGTATCCGCCCAGAGGGTAGCATTTCGTATAATGAAGCCCGACTAATTAGGGTGGCGCATGCTCGTATTTACAAAACTTTAATGTCTCATACCATATTTCACTTGATTAGTGAGCCGTCATCCGTGAGTAAAAAAAAAATCTTAAATTTAACACGATATCAAAGATTGAAACTAGACTATATAGATCCCGCGACTAAAATTTATCCCAGTCAGTGTCACACTAGTGAGAATTGATGTCGAAAAAAAAAATTAAAGATAGATATACGAAGAAGCAGAGGAGAGCCTGAGGGTGAAATCTGTCGCTTTCAACATCGGGACGTGGATGCCTGACGGGTAGCGTGATTTCCTGTGTGGGACGATTCCTTTTTCCGCCGGTCGCTGCCATTTTTATTCGTCGAGGTCGTAGGTGAGCACGAGCGGTACGGTCGTCCGAGTAAGAGTAAGAGGAAAAGAAAGGGAATCGAGGCTAACCTCCACACTACAATAGCGGACGAGTGTGAGAAAACCGAGAGGGTTTGTTCGGTCGTTCGCGAGGGTGGCTCGAGCGTCCGGATTCGAAGCCAGAGGGAGAGTGAAAATTCCGTCGAGGAATCTCGCGCCTTAGTGGGACGGGATAAACCGGACGTGGCGCGCGGGTAAAGCTCCCCGCGCAAGTAACCGAGGTTTTTCCGATAACCCTGCGGCGGTGGCAACGACGACGGTGGCGAAATAGAAGCGGAAAATTAATAACGTCACCGAGAGAGCGAACTCTCGCAACTTTTATCCCTTGACTCCACCCACGCTCCTCTACGTACCATCCACCTTTTTCTTACCCTCCGGCGCGTTACCTGCACACAGTAAAATATATACATGAGCGGCCTCGGTG
This sequence comes from Amblyteles armatorius, assembly GCA_933228735.2. NCBI lineage: Eukaryota > Metazoa > Arthropoda > Insecta > Hymenoptera > Ichneumonidae > Amblyteles > Amblyteles armatorius. The sequence goes on along the minus strand of OW121691.1, from coordinate 2,029,724 downwards.
TGCATAGCCGCCCACGTTTCAGGAGTCTTTCGAGGAGCCTCGCGGCGACCAGGGTGACTTTATTAATTATTAAAACGGACTATAAAATTATTTTGATACGGGCGACGGAGCCACCGTCCGGAGGGGGTGGCCGCGGTCGAGCAGGCGACGGGGGCTCGGCGTTCTCCGCTGCCGCCGCTGGTTCTGCCTTCGCGATGCTGGCACACGAGGCCCGGGGAGGCCCTGGCACGAGTCGTTGCGTATGAATATCGCGAGCTGCATTATTCAGCGCAGGTTTGCATAACAATTACGCCAAGATTTTAGCATAGAAGCGACGGGCTGGGGCGGGGGGTCCGGCTGCTGTACGGCGGTGGACGACGACGAACAAAAGTACTGGTAGCGAGAGGGATGAAATGCCCGCGGTACGACGAACACTGGGAATTCTGAATTCACCGAAGATTCCTTTGATGTAAAATTTTTTATTTATTTCTCACACTTGAAAACAAATCATTTCGTCTCTTTGCATTCTTCTTGATACGCTACCGTTCCGACGCTTCCAAAAACTTCAAACCATCGTGGCATTTTTTTTACGATAATTCCCGACTATGGTATACATGAGAGAGAAGTGCCAGATTTTTTTTTTTTTTTTTGTACTATTATATTTCACTCGTACTTCGTCCTTTTCTGAAAGATGTCTTAATTAGGCAAAGCGAAGTAATTTATGGCGCCCGAACCGCAGGGTAGACGCGCGGAGGAGACGCCACGAGTATCACTCGGTCCCTGGCGAGCCTTGCCAAGTGGTTACGGCATTAGCGGTCAGACACGCGGAGCTTGGCAAAACGGACACCATCAGACCTCTCAGACTGTCCGGCTGGTCCTAATAATCTGAGTAGCTTTTCATACACACACACACACACACACATACACGCACACATACTCACTGTCTTTGGCTCTCGTTAGGCTCGTCTCTTTACACTTGGCGTGGTTCCTTCTGAATATTCATATGGCATAATTTCCCAAGGTGCCTCGAGCTCTCCACTGAGTCGTCTGCAACTGACAAACTCCTGCAGTTTATTTGTCACATTCTTTTGATCATTGAGACTTTGTTTATTTTATAATTTTCATTTTTTTCCGAGGTAGATAAACCGTTGCGGCGACTTCATTATAATATTGTTCGATGCTACAAAAATGAATGTTGAATCGAATATCAGAATATCGGAATTGAAAGAGCCCATATATGAGTTGCAAGAAAACAAACCATTTGTATGGTAGATTCAGGCAAAATTGACGACCTAGGCGATCGGAGACATTTGTCGCTGCAATATTAACTGTTTTTCAAGACACAAAATGTGCATGCTCAAAATACAAAATAACAAAATATATATATATATATATATAGAGCAAAACAAACTTTCCTACAAAGTTTATGGGAATCAATAAATGTAAATTCTTAAAATTTCACGACTTACATGCTGTATTTAAAAAATTATTATCCAGATAAAGTATGCATTTTTAAAATACGAAAAATAATATGGCATAGAATGGATGGGGATCATCGACCGTATATTTTAGCCAAGAGTTGACTGAGACCACACTTGAATTTAAACTTAAAATTCCTCACGTTTCATGAAATTTTGTGACGTGTCCAGTTTGCAACGAATATGTAGGGTGACCCTAATTACCGTCTTCTCTGCCCTCCCGCTCCAATTTTGTATTATTAATCGATACGTGCATGAGAGAGTGGACCATGACATTGGCGGCTTAAAGTGGACATTTTTTAAATCTCGTTATATTTCCATACGCGTCCATTTTACCCCAAGCACCTCCTGCTACAAAAACTTTTACACAAGAAACTGTGAAAATAAAGCAAGGAATGTAAAAAAAACAGAGCTGAAGCAAGAGAAAATATGTCCTACAGCGATCCATCGACCCCATTCTTCAATACACAGGAGTTCTTTCTTCATCCATTCAATTAACTCTTTTTCTTCGTGCGTCACATACAATATCGCGAACCGTGAGGGTCTATTCTACAAAGTTACGGATAACTCTGAACTCGTTACGACGTAGAGCTGTTGCGCCAACGAGTGAAATATTATGTCGACGTGCTGAGAGAGCTGCCTCGCGCACTCGCAAGATACGTGAGAAAAACAAAAAAGACATAAAAAAAAGAAAACAATAAAACGAAATGGAGAATCGTAATCTCTCCGTCTGCTCTGTCTTTGTCGAGCTCGCTCGAATTCTCTTGCCCTCTCGCCTACAGAGTATGTATACTCACAAACACCCTCCTCTCTCCGCGTGACACGTACACGTTTCCTCTCCAATGGAACTGTCACTGGCTGTACCGTTCGGTTTACGCCTTTTTCTCTTGTGTGATACGCGTTCCATTTTCTTTCGGAACAAAAAAAAAAAAAAAACGAAAAAACACGCCAGCAGGGGGCTTAATCCGAATGATCATGGAACCTGTCAGCGTTACCGTGGACACGATCGTGTCTTGAAAGGACGAGGCCCTTTCCTCTGCTATTATTTTTATTCCAATCGACCCAAAACTGACGAAGAAGATTAAAACCCCAGGTGCGGTTTCAGAGCCGGGCTGACGTTGGACCAACTATGACCGCCAGAGTTACAAAGTCGACCCGACTCTAGTCGGCAATGTAGGCCCGACTACCAGTTAACGTTGGGATGATAACATTGGCCCTCCGTTATCTAACGACGTTGCCCCAATGTTGGCTGCCGATGTCTAGCCAACGTTGAATAAAAAATATTAATACGCAATGAAACATTTTTTTTCATCGATCTGCGCGACTTTCAAGTGCTTTTTTATCATCCTACAATTGCTTTTTTGTGGTTTTTATCTTCACACGTTGAAGTCATCGGAATACATTTTTTAGCCGGTAATGGAGGCTGGAACCCGGGACCCCGGGACTAGGTTGACGCTCTTACGCATTCGACTATGTTCACCTTGAAGATTTTTGTTTCGAATCTTATATCTCTTATATAAAAGAAGCATGTCTACTGCATCTCTATCTAATATTAACTTAGGAATTGCTTTAAATTGTCTAAGTTTTATTATTTTATTTTTGTATTCACACTTCAATTAATAATATCGATGAAACTATCATAGAGGAATCTGGAATAATACAAAACGACTCAGCAGTCGCGCAAATTAAAAAAAAATCGCATTGCTTATAAATATTTGGTGTTGGACACAACACAACACAACACAAGTGGCCCGTTCTAGCATAGTGGCTGTTAGGGCTCTATTCGTTCACTTTAGGAGAATTTGATAGATTGTAGGTAATTGAATGGGCGCCAATTTTGTTTTAGACTTACTTTTAAACTCTTATTATTTTGTAATTTAATCGACAAATTCTCACGCAGGGGGGCGTCAATTGGAGGACCCAAGGAAGGGAACGAGTTTGCGATGTCAAAGTTATACATCTCGTGATATTTCAAGCACAAGTATATGAATTTATTTAGATACGTTGACTGCCGTGTTTATCTTTCGGCAATTATCTGTTGTTCACTGAACAAATCAATTTGACAATAACGTTGCCGCTTGCGCTATTTTTGACAAAATATGTTATGATTCGATCGAGTTTATATGATTTTAAAAAAAAAACAATAATCAGTCAAAGTTATACACCTCGAGAGCTGATCAATTCGATCCCTAAAGGTTCTCGCGGAAGAGTGTTTAGCATCGTCGATCAGTGCACGATCGAACCTTTCCGCGATCGATATTTTACGCTTGCGGAGTTAGCTCTGGGTAACGGCGCGTCTGGGTTAGCTCTTGTAACGGCGCTCGGAAAGGGAAAGTTGTGTATGGAAAGGAACGGTGGGCAGGTACTCGGGCAGGTAGTGGGATGTCCAACTTACGCGTTCGTGCCTAATAGGCTTGGCTCCCGAGCCAAGGTTTATACTTATACGATACAATTAAATTCTGAATATATCGGTATACAAAAATATAACGGAATTTACGTTTAAATATCGACGATTATAATTCGCGCTTTTTCGCATTTAGACGGTAACGTTCGAGGAGTCGAGTGAAGCTCCGACGTCGAGGAAACGTTTTCGATTTCCCTGTCCCTGTTAAGGCCGTGATACGGGCCCGCTCTAAACGTATGGCTCTAAAATTTTCATTCGGCTCATCGCATACATGTAGAGATGTCGATGGAGGAGACGAAACGTGAGGGCGTCAAGGTGGGAGAATGTTAGGGCCAAGATGGCGATGCAAAAGGGTGTGAGAGGTGTAGACGAAGTGGACGAAGGGAACCGAATTGCAGAGGTTCTTGGCACGTCGACTGGTAGATACGACGATACCAGAGTAGAAAGTGCTGCCGTGCTAAGTTGCGGACCCGGCGCGGTATTCTCCATCGGTGAGTTGTAAAGCGTGTGCCGGGGGTTGGCAAGGGTTAGAAATGGGTCGGGGGCGTAGCGAAGCTCGTGCCGGTCCCCTCGTCTTTCGTCTCGCTCGAGCTTCCATCACTCCGCACTGTGCTCCCTCTCTTCTTCCATTCGCAATTGCGCTACGGAGTTGGACGTCGTCCGATTAGTTCGGAACATCGGTTTTACCCACTCGCGGGGCAATTTGTAGCAAGACGAATTGTTCGATTCAAATCCTTAAGGTCTACAGAAAACCGCGGGCAGGGAAAACCTGGAATAGTCAGGGAATTTCAAAATTGGTCAGGGAAAAAGTAAATTGTCCTCGAATGTTCTATAAATAAATGAAAAGTACATGAAAAGAAGCCTTTGAAAAAATTGGGAACACGAGAAAGTAATAGAATTAAACGTTATACAATAATCAGGCATTTTCATTTGCATCATTAATTTTTTTTTCATAGATGTTAGAAGTTTGGTCAGAGAAAATTTTGAATTGGTCAGTGAAAAGTCAGGGAAAAGTTGGGGAATTTTTTGAGGGTAAAAAACGGCCACCATGGTTCTGTCCTCACGTGTAACACGTGTCGTATGTGGGAAGCTTCGGGTACACTCTGCCGAGAGTGTAGCAAAGGCTACTCACCATTTGTCAATAGCCCATATTCGTCCGGGCAATATTACAAAACATGATAAAAAAACGCGAGCCAGAAGGACCACCGCACGATGTCCACAAACAAATTTCCAAAAATATTCCAATTCCATTGCCGTACAAAGTGTATTTTTTCGCCAAAGTGTGATTGGCCCGCTGCGACGCCTTCTCTTCCTCCCCTTTTGCTTCTCCTTCCGGTGATAGCGTTACGGTCCCGTAATCACGTTCCTTCGTCGGGCAAAGAGCTTTGTGCCGCCGGCTTCGAAACTCGCGCGCTTCGGTATGCTCCTTCAGGCATGTGCTTCTACGGCACTCTCTATACCCAACTCCCGCGGAATTTCATTTCAGTGCCCGTTGAATTCGCACACGATTCTGGTTGTGAAACGGCACGAGACAAAGAGATCGCACCGGAGAGCGACAGAGTCAGCATTGAGGGAGAGTTCGGAGATAGACAAGCCGGAGGCAAGTCCGACAAATGCATCCCAATTCGGTAGACCGAAATACTTATTGCGCTTTGGGCGCTAACCGTCTTCTCTCGTCTGCGTCCTTGGCATTCTAACATCGTGAAAATACATAATTCCAGTAATTCAAGGTGATAAGACAGGGCGGGTGACACGGTCAATCGTTGTACCTTCTTAAAAGCTTACCAAACGCCGAGCCGTTTCTGGAGCTTCGAGTCAACAAAGCCAGCGTGACGTTCTAACCGAACCGACACGTTTTTATAGAAGAGAGTACTTGATTCAGAGATTTGGCCATACCTCCCCGATATTCGGGTGATATGAGCGAGGGCAAAAGTGAAGAACTTGAAAACCCCATATAAGATGGAAATGCCATAGAAAAATGACCCACCATATTCTCTACTTTTACCCTGTGTGCAGGTCTTTCATAAAAAAGTCCAGACATTACGAACGATTAGAGTTCCGGCTCGATACTCGAAGTTATTCTCGATAGTTCGACGTTAAACTCTCTTTTTTCAGTCTCTCACTATCTTGTTATCGGGTCATATTTCTGACCCCCTCCCCCCTCCCCTCCCCCCCCCCCAGTTCAATTGGCTGGGCCGACCGGAACTCCGTATCCTTTAGGGAAAGTCAGACTTGGCAAGAAATAGAGCGCAGCGGGAAAGCATGAAGCTCGATCCCCGTACACAGGATAATCGCCCTTGGTCGTGTCAAGCGCCCGAGACGCTGTTCCGTGCCAAGTCCCAAAAACACGGTATAAATTTGTAAGAGCGCCCCCCCCCCCCCCCCCCCCCCCGACCGCGCTCCACCCGCCCCTTGCGTCTTAACTCGGATCGAGGAGAAAGCTGGCACATAGTTGCCGTGGTGAATGAGAAGTGCGGAAGTAGCAGAAACCTGGAGAGTTTGCTGAGGAGGAGCCAGGAAAGGTCGAGAACTCTCGAGTGCCAACGGCGACGGAGCCAGCAACGCATCCTCTCTTAGATCTTGTCTTACACTGTCTACTCTGACCTTTCATTTTTAATCTTGAAATCGATGGAATAAGAAGTAGGTTTACATTTTGAATGAACTAAAAAAATTTACTTTAACAGATACATTAAAGTAACCGCGGAGCTTATCGTTGTTTTGTTCGTTCGACGTTTGACTCGTGGTGAAGTTAGTATGAACGAATGGTGTCATGCAATTATCCTATTATCCTATTGACAAAGTCTTGAGGTCGTCGATTGTTTTCCGAGCTGTCACCTGTTAATGTCACCTCGATAGTTCTTGACCATGTCAAATATTCTGTTCACCGTTGACAATTCATTTTTATGAATTTTAGCCTTTTGGCTAGAATATTCTCATTAGCGCTGGAATCTTTATTTTGACAATAAACTCTTGAATATATATTTTGGAATGACCCGCAACAATGACACATTTGTATTCTAACGTCTTTTGTCATCTGTAGGTGGTGACATGTTTTTATAGTCAGTTGTTTTGTCGATCTGTCACTGTGACGATGGCAGTTTTCGGTTGGCGGTATCTTCTAGAACCTCTAAGCTCGTTGACGAGCGAGAAATTCGATTTATAAATATGAACCTGATTACGATTATTATAACTATAATTCCAGTTCATATGCTATAATTTCCGCAAGTCATTTTTCGCGGCACATAGACTGGAATGAATGGACATGGATGGGTTGTAACTAGGAATATCATTGCCGAAGGATGTGAAATCCTGATAAGTGAATGGCCGATTGTGCACGAAAACATTGTAAAGACCTCGATTTAACCACCTGTTAACTCAGCGAGATGCACAAAATAGTAGGGGAAAAGTGTACAGTATACGACCGCGTTTCTCCCAACCGCATAATTCCGAACGACCGCGTATTTCCGAAAATGACAACCGCGTAAGTCCAATTCGGCCCCTTCTCAAGGTCCGTTACCTGCTTGGTGGGGAAGCAAACAGCTTCTTCCCTGTTGCTACCTGCGAATGAAATCCTCACGATTGTAAATCCGACAAAGAGGAAATGCGGCGGCAAGCTTCATATGAGTCAAGATCGATGAATTCTTCTTGCTCTACATTTTCTCGTATTCGAGCATCGGACATATTCCGTCATTTTACCATAAAGGAGAACCTATCCCGTCCAATAGCCTCAATATGCTCCAATTATTATAACTGGTCAAATTTTTCCTGTGATAAAAAGCTTAGTTTTCCGAACGAAGCGATGTGATCACAAGTACACGCACGCACGCACGCACGCACGCACGCACGCACGCACGCACGCACGCACGCACGCACGCACGCACGCACGCACGCACGCACGCACGCACGCACGCACGCACGCACGCACGCACGCACGCACGCACGCACGCACACACATCCGGACGCCAGCTAATAATCGCATTACTCGATGTCTTGGAATATTTTTATTACTTTGACGTTAAAATCTCGGGTTTTTTTTAACTCTATGAGGAAAAAATATGTTGAGTTATTTGATTCAAGAGAAATCTTTATCTATGAGGAAGCAAAGGCTTGTTAACTTTAGCAAAGCAACAAGTTAGTTAACACCCGACCACTGTACGTATAACGTCAGGCTGCGCGATTACACTTCAAAGACAATCGAACTGGAAGCTAGAGTTCATAGCTCGAACGGCTTTCGGTGAATATTGTATCTTCACGCGCTTTTCACAAACTCTCAGTCTATCTTTACTCTACAGACTAATATTCGAATTATACGCGAGTTATATGTGAAATTATGATATCGTATCACCAAGTTTAAATATTGTGAACAAAATAAATCATGTGAGTATTTTAATACTTATACGACAGTCGATAAAGACCTTAACCGCGACCAAATCATTTGAAGACCTGCTCCGAGTGTTGACTACAAACGACCATCCATAAAACCATAAATACTATAGTGTAAAAGGCGAGGTTTCCGTCCTCGGTGAAGCTAATAAAAGAAGCCAATGGTGCTACTCTCTCCCTTACACTCGCACGAGTTAGGGCTGGACGTAAGAACACTTGAAGATACTAAAATCAATTTTTCGACCGCAATTGACGTTATACCGAAAATATGTCACTTCCGGTTTAACGATCTCATTTTTCGACAGAAAGTGTATTTGGGGTAAACGTCACTTGCGGTCGAAAAAAGAAATTTCCAAACCGTAAGAAACGGCACATGAAAAGCGCCATTTCCAGTCAAAAACCGATATTTTAAAAACAGAACCGACGTTTTCTCTGATCACATCACTTCTGGTGACGTTTCCCTATGTGAGGTCACTTCCGGTAGAAAACCAAGATTATCAAACGATAAGTGACGTTACGGATATGGTTTTTTTTATTTGTCTTCGGAGTCTATTTGAAATTGAGCTGGTGATAGAAACGTATGAATTAAGCAACTCAGGGTAGTGGGTAAAAGTACGTCATACATCTCAAATATATTTGGAATTTATCTCGAATGTAGCCTGCGACAAAAACAGCTGTATTAAGGAACACATGGAAACATCTACGCGCGAGAAATATAAGTGGTCAATAAATGGTAACCCGTACGACGATGAAGCCTCTTATTGATCAGTGGGATGAGCCGTACCAAGTCTGGGGACGGGTGTGAAGCGCCCGATCACTGTAAATTCGTGATGATTATAATTACCATCCGTTCTTAGATTACCATTACTCTTTTTCTATACAATTTTGGCATGTACATAAATGTTACCTTGCCGCCATCGTCACTGTACTAGTCATGTTACTAATATTGTATGTTCGATTATTATAATAAAAGTGTCTTCGTGTTACATGAAGCGGGAGTTCGTCTTGATTCACGGTCGTTCCCCGTGTAGCAACTTATACTATGCGAGCTGTTAAATATGGCTACAAGTGAAATAAAAGCGCTACTGCGGGAGTACAAAGAAGAACTTAGAGAATAAGTAATAAAAAGAGATATCACTCAACAACTGGTGGATGTGATCAACTCAACAATAAAATCGGAGCTCGCTCCGATTGTACTTCAGGTCAAGAGCAATACAGAGAGTATCGAAGCCCTCAAGAGTGAAAACAAAGAGCTCAAAGTAGAAGTAACAAAGCAGGCAAGGAAAAACGAAATAAATTCGACGAAAAATGAACTAGTAATCTCGAGAATACAGAGACAGGGGAACACGGGAGAATCTCAAAGAGAAAATAACATCATTGTTCGAGGACTAGCTTGAAATTAATTTCTCAGTGGAATGATACACTACGGTGAAAGACAGTGAAACCTGTTATACAAACAAACAGATCTGGCCACTTGCGAAGCAGATTGGGCGATACGAATAAAACGTTCATACGAAGAGACAGAATCAAAGTGGAGAAAAGTTCCACTTGCTCAGTGAAACGCGTGCATTAATTGTACAACTCTAAGCTTCAGAGCGGGAAACAACCACTACACAAGACGATGACAACAAAAAAGAGCATTACACACCCCCGTATTTGAAATTCAATTGAAATGAGACAATACACCCAGTAAAAAACCAACCGATCCACCAACACGCCGACAGTCGCTAGCACCCAGAAATGAAGGTAGGTACCGACAAGACCGACGGCATAGACACGTACGTATCGAGAAACAATAAGATACCGAACACCAACGAGTGACTGGATGGCAATACACCGATACAGCAGCTAGCACCGAGAGGAACAAAAAACTCACAACATTCAAGGTATACACGTACCGGGGATAGACGCCAAACGGAGATTAACCAAAATGCGAACAAATTGCAAGTGTGTACGTGGAACATCAGTGGGTACAAAAAAATGCTCTTTGTTAATCGCGAGCAAGCGCAATGACAAAAAATTACATTTATATCTTTAATAGAAACATGGACTATGGAATACGAAGTACAACCACAAAATTTGCTAGAAAACTTTAAATGATTCACTAGTCCCGCCACACGCGACAAAAGTGGAGGCCGAGCAAGCAGAGGAATAATGTTATGCGTGAAACCGACATTGGCGCCAAATGCCCGTTTAATAGGAAAAACGAATCTGTGGTTGTTTATAGAAATGCAAGCTGTAATTAAAATTGGATCATTGGAGCAATATATACTGGCCGCCTGAAGCCGGAATAGAATTTTGCACCGAGCTGTTATCAGACCTTTTAACCCCAATAAGTTAAAATAATCAAGAAAACTTTTATTGCAAACTCCTCGGAGATTTTAAGTCAACATTGGGAGACCTAAACACCGCAGACTACAACATGCTATTCGGATCTTAGCTGCACAGCAGGACCCAGACACTCGACAACGTAAGCAACAGAAAAGGAAGTTTATCAAACGAGGCCATGGAATCGCACGGATTTATTTTATGTAATGGTCGATAAAAATCCGATTACCCGACAAGTTATACATATGTGTCAAACATGGGATGCAGCACCATAGATTTTCTATGGATCATTAGTAGATAAAGTAACCGATTTTTATACAAATGACCTCTCAGAAAACACAGACCATCTTTTATGTACAGTTGAATTAACGTATGGTTACTCTTTTTCTAAATACTGACACGTAAAGAAAGAAACACGCTCTTTTGGAATCGCAGTATGGTATTAGGAGACAGGATACACATTTCAGTTAAGGCTGCACAATTCGAGACTTTTGCACAATAACTCTCGCGACAGCCAAAACCTATATGAAAATGTACTAAAAGCAGTCACGCCCGCCGCTTCGGAAGCGAGCATGCTATGCAAAAAGAAGATAATCGTAGGTGAAAACGTGCTTAGAGCGGTGAACGATTGGTATAATACAGAATGTCGGCATCTCAAAACAGAACTAAATAAAGCGAAAGGACACCACATTGGGGCAAGAGACTAGGGCGATCTTTTAAACGAATACATTAGGGTCAGAAACGCACACAGGGACCGAATCAAAGAAGCAAAAAAAATATACCGATAATTAATTCTTGATGAACTGGCAACAGTCAATAACAGAAAGTCATTTTGAAAAACTATAAACACATTTAAAAATCGTGACAATAGAACAAATTGCATAGATCTCGAAGAATGGACGCGCTTTTACAATCATGTACTTCCATCCTGTCAACACCTCACACACCGACCATCACCGGAACATAAGCCAACTATAGACCGTGCGTTTTCATTAGAAGGGCTGAAAAAATGTATTCGATATTGTAAGTGTAACAAAGCACCAGGAGTAGCTAAAATGACAAAATGACTCCAAAAAGCGCGCCCCCGATTGGATTAATTACCTTCCAAACCTTTACAATACCAACAGACTCGTCGAAAGAAGACATGAGAATGCTACATAAGAAGACAGATAGACACGACCCCTACAATTACCGGGGTAACTGTCACTACTCGACTCAATAGCTAAAATATTCACATAACTAATAGCAAGTAGACTGTCAGATTGGGCAGAGGATTATGTAATCATACTAGAGAAGCAGGCTGGCTTCCGATCCGAACGAAGCTGCCAAGACCATATCTTTGTTTTAAACTTAACGAAAAATACAACTTTAAGCACCAATCGAACAAATTCCGATTCGACATGTATAGACTTTAAACGAGGATTTGACTTGGTCGAAAATAATAAATGATGGATAAAACTAGAATCGCGAGGGTCAGCGGCAAAGTACTAAGAATTCTTATTCTTATAAACTTCTGCAAAAACGCACAACGCGTAATAAAAAAAAAATTAAGCCGCCCATATGAACCCAATTGAGATCACATGAGACGTCTTGCCAGGACACAGCTTAAGCCCGCTGCTATTTGTTCTTTTAATCTCGGACATTGTCAACTTCATTAAAGCCAGGGGTGCAGAATGGAATGCGCTAAAACATGACACGATGCCAATAGAAAATTAAAAATGCCAAGGGAATACTGCTGCAATAGTGAGCTTGAACTTAACCCTTTAAAGACCAAAATTTATCCATTCAAAAAGGAGGGCAAAAACAAAATCTACCATCCCTCCGATGGGGAGACGAAATTCTAGAAACTGTCGGATCATACGTGTACTTGGGGGGGGGGGGGGGGTGCTACTTTCTTCCTTAGGGAAGTTTAAACAGACCACCGAATATTTCATAGGCAAAGGTTTCGACATCAACATTAACAATTAAATTGTCAACAACATAACTTAATGTTATGTGCAACGCTTTAAGTTTTGAATAAAAAATTGTTGTTTTGTAAGATCTGGGTAGCCGAGTGGGTTAAGGCGCAACGTTCGTACGGTACGACCCAGGGTCGACGGTTCGATCCCCAGCGAGTGACAAAATTAACAGCGTTTTTCCGGGATATTCTTGTGTCTGTCAGTAGAGTAGGTTCATATATATATTTAAACGTGAAAATTACCTCCGAAAAGTATAGTTTAAAGTACCGCTTACTCAATTTTCAAATTTTTTAGCTGACATTCAAACTGGATTCTGATCGGGATTCCAGATCAGGATATTGATTTGGAATCCCGATCAGAATCCAATTTGAGACCGTTACATCTCACTTCGGGAACCTGTCTGGATATCGGATTCGATCCCGAATTACAAGTAGGGAGTCTTGTAAGAATCCAGCTGGATTCCTACCTAAATTTCTGCACGGGTAGTAATTCCGGGGTCACGGGTTCGAGTCCCCATTACCGACTACAAATCTAGGAAAAAAACAATTATAAGATGATAAAATAGCACTTAAAAGTCGCGCAGATCGATAAACATATTTTTTATTGCCTATTAATATTTTCCATTCAACGTTGGCTCGACATCAGCAGCCATCATTGGGGCAACGTAGTTTGATAACTTTGGGCTGATATTATCATCCCAACGTTAACTGGTAGTCGGACCTGTATCGTCGATCAGAGTCGGGTCGACTTTCTAACTCAGGCGGTCATAGCTGGTCCAACGTCAGCCTGGCTCTAAAACCGCACCCGGGAAACTTCTTTAAAACTTTATACCATTTACCACGAAACACCCGAAACCATTACATTTGATAAGAATTCGGAGTGGTACAAGTTAGTAGAGACATCCTCGACAGAACGATATCACGGTGCATTAAACTTCTAAAAACAGACAAGAGTAGACTCCCGAAACAGTGTACTAGGAAACTATGCGAAATAGACTTTGTTGTACAACCCCATATCAACCGTAACTGGCCTTCTCAATTTAGAAGGTAAATAAACAGTCTCAGCAAAGACCGCCTATGGGAACTATAGTATGCAAATCCCGAAATTATAGCAAAAAAAAAAAGAAAAATTCAATTCAGAAATACAGCCGCGAGGAATACTTAATTTGGTGAATATACCTATAGCGAAAGCAAGAATTATAGCAGAATTAAGACTAAGCAATAAGGCAAGGCTGAAACGCTCTGACAAAAGAAATGCACGCATAGATTCGACCGAAATATGCAGCATATGTAACACCGGAGAACACGAAAATATAGAACATATTTTGTTGAAATGTCCAATATATTCTCTCCTTAGGGAACACTATATAAAAAGAGCAGCCAGAAGCGGCGGACAATAACGAAAACTTGCAAACCCTATTAAGTAGACAACATGCCACCCAATTTATCGATACATATATTTTAGACGTTTATGGTGGCAATCATTTTTTTGGCCGATATGTATTATCGCCAATGCAAATAATGCAAATAATGCAAATAATGCAAATAATGCAAATAATGCAAATAATGCAAATAATGCAAATAATGCAAATAATGCAAATAATGCAAATAATGCAAATAATGCAAATAATGCAAATAATGCAAATAATGCAAATAATGCAAATAATGCAAATAATGCAAATAATGCAAATAATGCAAATAATGCAAATAATGCAAATAATGCAAATAATGCAAATAATGCAAATAATTCAAATAATTCAAATAATGCAAATAATGCAAATAATGCAAATAATTCAAATAATTCAAATAATGCAAATAATTTAAATAATGCAAATAATGCAAATAATGCAAATAATGCAAATAATGCAAATAATGCAAATAATGCAAATAATGCAAATAATGCAAATAATGCAAATAATGCAAATAATGCAAATAATGCAAATAATGCAAATAATGCAAATAATGCAAATAATGCAAATAATGCAAATAATGCAAATAATGAAAATAATGCAAATAATGCAAATAATGCAAATAATGCAAATAATGCAAATAATGCAAATAATGCAAATAATGCAAATAATGCAAATAATGCAAATAATGCAAATAATGCAAATAATGCAAATAATGCAAATAATGCAAATAATGCAAATAATGCAAATAATGCAAATAATGCAAATAATGCAAATAATGCAAATAATGCAAATAATGCAAATAATGCAAATAATGCAAATAATGCAAATAATGCAAATAATGCAAATAATGCAAATAATGCAAATAATGCAAATAATGCAAATAATGCAAATAATGCAAATAATGCAAATAATGCAAATAATGCAAATAATGCAAATAATGCAAATAATGCAAATAATGCAAATAATGCAAATAATGCAAATAATTCAAATAATGCAAATAATGCAAATAATGCAAATAATGCAAATAATGCAAATAATTCAAATAATTCAAATAATGCAAATAATGCAAATAATGCAAATAATTCAAATAATGCAAATAATTCAAATAATTCAAATAATGCAAATAATGCAAATAATGCAAATAATGCAAATAATGCAAATAATTCAAATAATTCAAATAATGCAAATAATGCAAATAATGCAAATAATGCAAATAATGCAAATAATGCAAATAATGCAAATAATGCAAATAATGCAAATAATGCAAATAATGCAAATAATGCAAATAATGCAAATAATGCAAATAATGCAAATAATGCAAATAATGCAAATAATGCAAATAATGCAAATAATGCAAATAATGCAAATAATGCAAATAATGCAAATAATGCAAATAATGCAAATAATGCAAATAATGCAAATAATGCAAATAATGCAAATAATGCAAATAATGCAAATAATGCAAATAATGCAAATAATGCAAATAATGCAAATAATGCAAATAATGCAAATAATGCAAATAATGCAAATAATGCAAATAATGCAAATAATGCAAATAATGCGAATTTTGTCCTGATGGCTCAATCGATATTCGTCCTTCAAGTAGAGATTCGGATCGGAAATAGATTTTCCAAACGCAGCAGCGGCTTGAGACATTGTTTTCTCAGACTACCTTCCTTATTCTGGCATATGTATGCCAATGTATATCGACTTCCAGAGGTACGACTCTGTATGTTGCCGAGAAGCACAACATTGTAAAACAAACGGACGAAAGACTCAAGAGAAAAGAGATGAGAACGGTGAAGGCACATACACACTTCCAGGTCGCTGACGACGGCGTAGCTGGAGGCTGCGCGGGAATGTATAGTACAGAAGTGCGAGAAATCCATGTCGAGCAGTTCACTGTGGCAGCCGATAAATCGTTTTCTACAGGGTATAGAACATCTCGCGGCAGTTCCACAATTCAATCGGAATATGAAATCGAAGAGTGAGCGAAACGAACGAACAGGAGGAACGTTTCGGAAACGGAGAAAACAACTTTTTCCAGCAGCATCCGCGTATTTTTTGTACGATACGCGGAGAGAGAGAGAGGAGAGGTCGGTACGTGGAATGTCCCTCCAGCATCCAGTACACAATTCTGCTTTTGACTCGAGGTATGAAAGCAGCTTCGAGCATGGCTCAGCGAGTAGAAAACAATATCTGTCGGTTGGCTTCCACCATTCCGATGAACATATAAAATTCTTTTATACTGTCTTGTTTTTACGAACCCGACGTCTCTCTTCATGGTATTTTTTTATCGATTTGTAATAAAACGCTATAAGCAATTTTCATTCAGCGATAATGATTGCATTGCAATCATAACGTTTTTGTATTTAATTGAAATTGCGATCTTCAATGAAGCTCGTTTTCCAATCGTCGGTAAGCTGGGAAACGATAAAGACTTTGTGAAGCCGTAGAAATGCTTTATTGCATAACTCGTTCTATATGTTTACAGATTTATTTTAACTGTATTGTTCTTTAAATGCATGTATTGTGCATGTCCACAGTGACATGAAAGCACAGCAATTTTTTACTAAAAGGTGGAATGTTACTGGCAAATTTTTGCGAGTACACTGAGCATAGCGCAGCGTTGAATTTTTCAAAGGAATTTACACGCCCGAGAGACTGACACGGTATGGTATATGGAACTGGAAATATGAGGCACGTGCGCATGCGCTAAATGCATTATACTCTATTATATATATATATATATGTGTGTGTGTGTGTGTGTATGTGTGTGTGTGCGTGTGTGTACCTTTTATATGTTTTGTAAGGGCCCCCACGAATAATACGTTTCCCGAGAGTCACGGGAACGTGTTACTATATCCTCGTGCGCAGTATTATAGAGCGCAACACCTCTTGCCCGCAGCGAGAGACAAATGTAGCATACATTCTTCGGGCGTTTCATTGCACTCAGCCTCCTTTATGCCGTCGTGCGTCGCCACCATTTCGTACCATAAACCGCAGTCTCACGGACAGATTAATTTACTTTCGCGAATGATACTATATCTAATTACTTCGCTCTGCTCACTTAATTATATCTTCGGCGAGAATGGGGGGGGGGGGTACGGAGCTTGGTAATTATCCGGAAGCTCTGCGCCTCTGTGCGGTACAGCGACTTTATGACTATAGCAGAAGTAATTATAATTCGGTGGCTCGTGTGTTTTCACTAGACCACGAATTTCCTAGACCATTGTAAAAAGAAAAGGAGTAGCAGAAAAATGTATATAAAACCTCAAACAGACAGAGAAAAATCTTCGCAGGAACAATAAGGCAGATCAAAATCAAAATTTGATAATCTCCTTCTCTCTCCTCCTCTCCCCTCTCTCCCTCTCTCTCCCCCTCTCCCTCTCTCTCTCTCTCTCTCCCTCTCTCTCTCCCTCTCTCTCTCCCGCTCTCTCCCCCTCTCTCCCTCCCTCTCTCTCATATTTATCCAGCTCAGTTATTTTTTTCTCGTTCGTGCGTACGCTGCTCGTGAGCGAAAAATATGATTACCAGTCCACTGTTTGTTATTCAATTTCAGGCTTTCCAGTTTTTCTACATACCGCCGTGTCGGGGACGGTATCTGTATATTTATAGCACGCCGGCATAGAGCGGCGTATCCATATGTGTGCGCAATTGAGGACGAGCATCCAATCCACATCGAGGATGGAGCCCCGCGTACCCTTCTATTCTCGTTTCACAGTGGATGTGCGTGTATTTTTTTTCGGTTCGTTTCCTCTCGCTCTCTATAACTCCGCATATCGGGGGTGGCTCATTTTTTTTGCACTCTCACTCTCTCTCTCTCAAACCTCTCGCGCATCGCTGTTTTCCCCAATTAAAATAGCTACGGATTTTGGCGCGAGGTAGCCGACGTACACGCGAAATATCCTCAACGTTGGTTACACGAAAATGATATCGTCGTTATATTCATGTGAGATATATTCAACTTGGTTGCTGAATTTAAAGTGGCTTCGCGAGAGGATGCACAGCAGAGCCATTTTGCCTCCCGTGTTCTGTCTCTCGATAGATTTTCGAGGCTTCCTCGATTATGACGTTAATGAACCAATTAATATCGAGCGAAATGGAGAGTGGAAGCCGACGGGAGGAGGCGGGCGAGGCAGGGGGAAGAAGCTTGCTAGGTATTAACGCCAACGAACCTTTCCAAAAATTCCAATTCCGGAAAAGATATTGTGGTACTTCTGCTGTCTATGCATCCGACTTATCTTTCATGCGAAAGTGTCACAAGAAACGGCATTGTATTGGTGCACACGCGGGACCTCGAAAACTTTTCAGGCGAAACTGTTCGACCTCAGCATTAAAAATTAAACATCTACACCCATGAAAGAGATTCGTTCGAATCAAATCGATGTGGTACAATTACGTGGTCTCCGACCTAAGACATTTTTCCTATGTTTTGAGGACAGTTTTTTCCCTGTAAGTTACATGCGGGTCATGTCACTGTACGAGCCTTCAGTATACGTGCCTATTTTCGCAAATTTTGCACCATCTCGTCGCGGGCTTCATTCACCACAATGAATTTTTCCTCCCAAAACTGCTTTGCCACTAAAAGGTCGAACGTCCGTAAATGTAACACCAATCAGAAAATATGAGAAGATATTTCTTGCACGTATATACTATTTTCCATTGCCACTCGTGTCAAAGGTTTCCTTCATGTATGCCATTCATTACCGTCGTTCGTTGCGTCCGTTGCAGTTGACTTGATTTCCCGTGAGAGAATTCTCTCGGCTTGACGACGCGTCCCTGAGCGAAGCAATCTACCTTCGATAATAATCGTCATTTCCTGTCGAATCGACACCTCGATGTTTGAAAGACTTGCGCACTACTATGAATTTCATCGTTAGTCATTGATTAATTAGCACACTTGTTGGAGCTCGGTACGATAACGTGGCAACATTTTAAAAGTGTGCAACCGACGGCGTGCTTCGTTCGGCCGGAGAGATCGAGACCGCCATGTTTCGGCAGGTGTGCACCCAGAAAAATAATTTATTTGACGGCCACCGTTTATTTGGTTTAAGTAAAATATTTTATTCGATTTAAATAAATATTTATTTCAATTAAGTAACTATTTACATAATTTAAATAATTATTTATTCTTATCAAATAAATATTTTACTTAAATTAAATAAACGGTGGCCGTCAAATATATTTTTTTTTCTGGGTGTGGGTGTGTGATTTTGTGTACGATTTTGTTTGTTCAACGCCGCGTGGTTGGTCCGGGAAACCGTATGCGGCCATTCTCGAGGCCGTCGGGGTTTTTCTTCTTGGGGAAAATTGGCAAAGTAAAATTCGAGTATTAAATTTAGAAATTTCCAGGAGCGATTTCGTAAATTGTCGCCCTGGGAGGTTTCCACGGGAGGGGAGAGTCGCCTTATTCGTCGTTCCGTCTCTTGCGGACGTTCTCTATAAATATTCTCAAGCGCGTGATTCAGGGTGTGTGATTCTTCCTAATGCCGCATCGATTGGGCCGGGTGCAGATAAATTATCGCCGTATTAATTGGGCGGGGTGAATGGGAGTGCGTTGTGCTGTGTCAGCCAAGATGTGTGTGTGAGAGAAAGTTAGTTTTACATCACGCTTTAGAAAATATGAGAGTCCGGGAGGCGCGACCGTCTGTGTGTGTGTGAATGTGTGAGTATCGAAGTGTGCGAATCCCGCGTGCCGGGCAAAGATCTTTATGTACAAAATTGTTATCCGGTCATTTTACGGGGCGAGGGGTTTCCGGCGTGTCCTTCAGTTTTTCCCCTCGGTAGCTTGTTTATTTCGATCAAATAAATATTCGAGTCATTTCGTTCCCGTATTTATTGGTTGTTTTTAATTGACTTATTTGTCTGTGTTTTGTGGGTCCGCCCGAACAATTAATCGCTTATCCAGCTACTCTACCCTCGAGACGACAGCAGTTAGGTCGGGACTGTTCGGTTTCTCTTTCGGTGCATTTCGGTGCAGCTGGCGCCCATCCCGTGCGGGAGAATAAAAAAAGAGAGGAACTCGGGAAATAGGTAGACGCATTTTCGCCGTCGCGAAATCGTGCTACAGTGCATACGTTTTAGAACCATCGATACGTTTGATTTCCGCCACTGCAACCTAGCCGGTTGAGCAGAGAATTGGCTCTCGAGTACTGCGTAACGAGCCAAAAGGAAACAGTAACGTTTACTCTTTTTTTGCGCAAACCTTATTAATTGCACGAGGTAACGGTCGTTTCCAATGGCGGTAGCAGGCATTGGCAAAAAAAAAAAAAAAACATTCGAAATTAACCAAGAAGTTCGAATTGGCACTGCGACTAATAAAGATGAGCTATCGGAATGAGGATAAAGATGAGATATCTGACTGCGGCAGAGAAGAAGTATCGACCGGACCCGAAAAGAGAAGTCGGCTTATCTTCCCTCGAGAGAAAATCCAATGTTTCGATAGCAAACTCGCGCCTACCCGTCTCCGCAGGACCACCCGCTGTACTTGAATTCAGCGATTTTTGCTGCTCCTATCGGTTAGAATCTACGTCAGGGTAACTTCGTGGACCAGAGACGACGAGGGCCGCGACGATCCGCTCGAGTCGAAAATTTGCCCGTCCGTACCTATTTTACAACTCCCCAGGACGTTGAAGAAGCAGTCGGGCCTCCTTGGACCGATCCAACCCATACCGAGGGATATACTGAGACTCGCCGATAAGAAACTCCCTGTTTATATTATCCCCGCGGGGAAAACTCTCGTAGTACCGCACATCGACGACCGCACGAAATCCGCGCCCACACTCCCCTCCGTCGCGAGCTTTCGCGACTCCGGAACTGGGACGGGGGATGATGCCTCCGCCACCACGCCACACTCCTGACGCTTCGTTGAAAACTTTCCGGCGCCATCCGAAGGCTCGCACAGCCGCGATACCGATACGACGACGACGAGCATAAAGAGGGATCGGCAGGAAGATGAGCATGCTGCGAAAGAGTCCTCGAAGATACTGCAGTCTCTATAATCGGGAAATGGGGATAGCCCAAGCCGAACTCTTAATTGCTGATCACCGTCTGATTACCCCGACCTGGAACTTGGACCCCCATATTAATTATCAAGATTAAGGAAGATCTATGCTGAACGACTAAACGGACTGGTGTCTTCTATTTCGGATGACACTTTACTTTTCTGTGTCATGATAAAAATTCGTAATATTAGTGTGATTTGACCCGGGGTTTCGAGCCGCTCGCTCCGACTTTCCTGACATTGAAGAAATGGTGGAAACTTTTTTTCAATCCAAATTCTATTCTATTAGCACTGCTCACTGTATCCCATGTACGGTGCTTGGACGTGGCCAATGGTTGGGCGAAGCTTGGTACCGATGTTACCAACTTAGGCATGCCAGCTTGGCCCGATCATCGAGGGAGCCTTGGATGATAAGTACTTGCCAATATTGGCCCTAAGGTCGATCAAGTCGATCGGCCAATAATTGGTTGTCAATGTAGGTCCTCTATAGGTTACTTATATAGGGCAAGAGTGGTTTTAACGGAATACTTTTTTTTTTATGTTGCAAAAATTTGAATATACCTTTTTTTATTTTTCGCATATCTGCAACACTCTGAAAGCTTTCATACTGAGTCAATGTATTGGAAATACATATCGCATATTGGTATGTCAATGCATTTATTGACTACCGAGTTCGCAGTCCAAAAATAATACGCATTTCATTCGATAATTGAATAATACTCGTGTCAATTTCAAGAATTTGCAGGCAGACAATGTTGCCTTGACAGTAGCCCGATAGAAAAATCATCATTGATCCAGGCTTGGTATCTGATTGATGGCTACTGAGCATCAGCCGCGCCTCACATTTGGGGGTCTGGCCCACCATTGGCAGCCAAGCGTCGGACGTCGAGTTCAACACCTAGCCGCGACTGGTTTGCTGGTCAATTCCTACATAGGCTACGGTTTTTCTGGAACCGTAATTAACGACACCCGAGCATCATTTTACCTGCAAAAGCAGTACATTATTTGATATAACCGAATAAACAGTGCGGGGAAGATTACTTTTCTGTTTTCTGGATAGATATTATTTCGGCACTAAAATAGTGCTTTTCATTATACTGACGTACTTTTGCATGGCCTAAAAGCATTAAATTTTTTTTATAGTTTTCTGTTTTCTGGATAGATATTATTTCGGCACTAAAATAGTGCTTTTTATTATACTGACGTGCCATAAAAAAAATTAGGAATGTTTCTCTCAGAATTTGTCCGAATTTTCAACGAAATTGACTGTCACGGGGTTCCCTGTATAACAAAGGTGTTGGATCCCCCTACTCTATAGAGTAGGAGAGAATCGACACCCGGAAGGTCCAGAGAAAAAGAGGCGATGCGTTAAAAGAAATTAATCAATTTCAACTACATTCCCGTTTTAATAATGTTCCGGTTACTTCCATATCCTCGAAGTTATTGTACATATATATTCCATGTAATGTCGCTCACCTGATACATGCGTGAAACTGTCATGTCACATGATCAGGAGTGAGTGTGCGCGGAATTAGAAAACAACAGAAAAGGAACAAAAAAAAGTTGACCGTTGAAACTACCGTGAGTATGAGCGAAAGCGCGAGTCGGACTCGCTCGTTTTAATTAAACCTGCCATTTGCGTGTTCTCCGAGAGTTCGGAACGCTACCGGTAACGTGTCCGCGGCGCAGAGTCCTTCAACCCTCCCTCTTTCCATACTCCGACTGTGTAGGTGCCTTTTTTTTGGTTCCACTATACTATTGTTCACCCACTCATCTTGTCCCATGTCCTGGGAACTCGAGCGTAGCTGCTCGTCATTAGTTTGACTATATACAGTACTAGTAATTAACCGAGGAGGCCGTAATTACGTGGTGCGTGATTTGTTCGCTTTGAGAAAAAATTATTGCCTCCTCGATGGCTCACGGTTAAATTACGCAGTCGTTCACCAACGTGGCCCAATTATCGATAACATGACAGTCGTGTAAATTGAGTCAACGTTTCGATGAGTTTTAGGATGTAGGTAATTTTTTCATATCGTTGGGAACTCTGAATGAGCATCTATAATGCTTTTTTTGTCAGAAGGTATATCGAGACTTTACCTATATCGATACATTACCTATACGAGATACGAGGATTCGAATTTGATTAATTAGAAATTTTATGAAAATATTCACTTCTTCCCCGATCAAGGAGACTATTCTTGACGTATACGCTAATCTATCGATACGTGTTTGTTATTTGAGATTCTCGCGATATGCCATTCCTCTTACATGTAAATCATAATTTTTGTTGGCCCAACAAACGAATTAGTTGCTAAGCAACTAATTTATTGGCCCAACGATCAATTTATTGGCAACTAACTCGTTTGTTGAGTATATCTAACCAGGGTTGATTGGGGTAACAAATTATTTTTCTCCGTGTGGGTTGTCCGTAAAGCCTCCATAGGATATAACAAGAACACCAAAGAAGGAACACCAGACAATGTACTGGTAAGAGAAGAAGCGGCAAGAGTGTTCGCCTGAAAATCTGTTCGCCACGAAAAAGCAATGAACTCATTTGATCTTTGAGGACCACACAGCGTCCCCAGACACATAGGTCGTATCTTATGCCTCCGAAATAAAAAGTTTAAACAGGGTCCTAAATTGATCACACTTTTAACAATTTGCCGATGTCTCCAATATACATAATTACCAGCGGCTGTTCGTGTCGATAAAGTACACGTTATAATATAAGCACTCTCGGAGCTCTTAGTCTCCCATCCGTTCACCCTTTCGCTGCTAACTCGTCTCTGGAAAATGGGGAAAGTTTCTCAGCTCCGTCGTCAACGTTGAAATGAAATTTCACTTGAAATTCTCGTCTTCCGAGGAATTGATATTAACGTCGAGACTACGGGGGACACACGAAACGCTTCTAATGAAAATCTGAAATTATAAATATCTGCGGCGGTTTGCACGACAGAGCTGCAGAATCTCGACATCGCCGGCTTGGAGAAGACATTGCCATTTCTTCTTGCACTTTTGTGTGAATTCTCTATTGAAGTTTATTCACCAGCTCCAACGTCGCGAAGGAACTGTTGACGGTTAAACCTTTTGAAAAACATTGAGACATGTTTACCTGCAGTGAAAACATTTTCTTGTAGGAATGAGAACGACCACCAATCTCGGGAACTCATTGAGGTCTCAATGGAAACCCCAGAGCACGTTCGTGGAAGGCATTCTGCACGAAATAAATTACTCTCCAAGGATAAAGCAATTGTATTGTGAAACCCGTGGTGCGTAGTTGTTTCGGTACAATCGTACAATCTTTGATGACGCAGAGTAGGGGAAGACCGTCTGAATTGGACTATCTAAGAATAAATTCTGATAATGTAAACGGCCCAGTGTGTGACATTTTTAGAGCAACGGCGTCGTTTTTCTATTAATTACGGACGCGTCTTATCGTCAAACTGACGACAAACTGTTTGAACACGTGCATTAAAAGCTTCTGAATGAGATTCACCGTATTGTGCAAATAAAATCATCGAGCATTTTGATAAAAATATTAATCTACAATGGACAACCGCGTTTCTCCCAACCTCGGGAGCTTAGCCTATTAGGCACGACCGCGTAAGTTGGATCTGCCGAAGTACTTGCCCGCGGTCCCTTTACAAGCGCCGTTACGGGTCCCGTGTGGGGCTACGTATGGCCGCAAAAATGACCGTAATTCAAGAGTGAAAAAATATACTCCGTGCACTTCGCAGCTCAAACCACAGTTTGAAACTGAACTCTTAATTTAAACATGGAATGCATTTTGTCGTTTAAGGAAGACCCATAAAGCTCCCTTTTTTTAATTCCACATTTTATATTTATTTGATTTTTTGCTTTGGTAAAGTTAACAAAAGTTATTTTTCTCATGAACAATTTGTTTGGGTGAAACTCGATTGCCGTTTTGAGACAACAAAATAATATGTGGTTTTACTCTAATCAAAAGGGACAATCTTCTTGTGGTTTTTCATATTACACCGCAGTCATGGATCACCCAGTTAGGTATTCAAAGTAATATAAACGGAATCCTCGACTTATTACCTATGGCTCGATACTAATGTAAGTTGTAAGAAAGTGATTGGCAACAAATCGGATGCACCGGTGCTCGCGGGAACTAACAGGCATACTGTAATATAGCATGCTCGGTATTGCCTATTGGAAATATCGGTTGCCTATTGAGTGTGGCATCTTTTACGGTTATTTAGATTGTTTAAAAGATCTAGTTTCTGGAGTGATCGACATATCTAAGATCTAAATGTTGTCTCGATTACATTCAATTAATAATAAAGTTCATATTTTTGTTAGTACAAAACCTTTGGCAATATTTGAACCCATTGACCGCTAATCACTTACTTGCACCTAGCGTTAAAACCCGTCATAGGTTTTCGTCGAAGCGATTAGAAAGATTACTTTTATCAGAGACCACAATGTTTCTATATCTCGGTTCTGACAATGAAGATTACTTTTGACTAACAGAAGCGGAATGAAACGGTATAAATCTATATTAAAACCGATGCAGTGGTCTAGCGGTTATCGTGCTCGTCTCTAAACCAAAGCATAGGGACGTTGACGGTTCGATTCCCGGTTTCTTAGTTTCGCCGAGAATCAACGTATGGTCGAAACGAAGCTCCACATGTATACATCGGTCACTCGCTCGGATGTATAGCTGTACTCCATTTTTACATTCTTAGTGAAACGCGACGATGCTCCGATGCCAGGAATCGAACCTGAGACTGGCTGCATCGCCATAGGTTTCCCGCAGTTTCCCCATGCCCATGGCAGAAATGTCATGGCATACGCGGCGGGCTTCTGAACCGGGCCGACCCTGTTTGGGCGCAGAATGACGCCTGAGAACGGGGAATAATGCAAATAAAAAAAATTTTTAAATGTGTTCATGTTATGGCCTTGGGTATGTCACACGAAAGTGTCTGTGCCAGCACGTTTCTTAAAACTGTTTCCTTCATGAGATATGCTATGGCTCACGCGTAGGACCGATTTCGGCGGTCTTCCTCTACGGCATTATTATTCCAGCGAAAATCACCGGCGGAGCGCAAGAAGGATACTGTGACGGGTAAAAAAAAATAAGAGCAGAGTAGCTCGTACCCTACAATAAAATGATTAAATCTACCCGCATTCATCGTACTGCTGGGACGAAATCTTATGCCTCAAACAGGAGTTTCAACTTGAGAAAGGAGTCGTTTGTTTCCCAGCTTGATTCACCGTTACAATAGATTTTTTGTTCTCTTACTTTCTCTTCACCAATCTCTTTATAATTGACACTTCGTTAATTAACGGCACGGCGAACGAGCGCCAACGGACGCAATCGGCCACCGTGAAGCTCAAGTTTTTAGCTCGCCTTCCGTAGTTGCATTCAGAGTTCCGCGACTCGCGCTCGTTGGATGAATCGATTATTATTTTATTCTATTCTTTTTTTTCTCGTTTTTTCCGATAAAGGAATCAATGAATACAGCCTCGATGAATTCGTTTTTTAGACCAAAGACCCGCGGGCTGTGTTGGCTCATCGTCCATCCATCCTATTCGGTTTCAATGGAAACTTCATAACTTCCGTCCGCGACAAATTTATTCGTACCAATATACAGTGATACGTAACGCGAGGATCAATGAATTTTCGCGCAATACTCGAGCAGAAATTGCGGTCGGGCTGTCGTCAGATCCAAGGTAACGATCAGACATTGCCGAACTCTTCATCGGGTCCTGATATTGCACCTTATCAGAACCTGATCAAAAACGTTACACAGTTGCCCTATAAGGTACTGAACAGGCTGCCTGGTCGCGGCTTAATCAAGGTGCCTGATTGCCTCTTGAGAAAAATAGATTAAATACATTTGATTTATTAGCATTATTTTATCGGGCTTGTGAACCTTTTTATGTGTTCTTCGGATTAAATTAACTCATAACTACAATTCAAATCACGGAAAAATCCATTTTTATTTCGCTCATCATCGGACTCGAACCGGCGAACTTGCGAATGGGGACTGCGGTAGCGGCGCCTTGATCAACTTGGCGATACTCAACTTGAGAAACGTAATGTCGAATTTGCTTTTAAGCTCCGGTAGAAGTAGACACACGACTATATATACTTTTACAGAGTGTCTTACACGTGCATTGCCGGTGAAAAATTAAATTCAGTGAGCATTTTTGAACACTTTCTAACGACATCAAAATTGGAAAAAATCAATCGCATGTAAGATCCTAGGCACATTAATTTTGTAGAATCGTAATGTAAAAAATTTGTAATGAACCAAAAATAAATGTTCATCAAGTAATGAAGGAATCTTTTTCTTAAATCGTTTGAATTATTTCAATTATTTATTTACTTATCAAATTATTAAAACATCCAAAATTCGTTGCAAGATTTCGTAAAAAGTTTTTTCTAACGAAAGAAAATTCTATAAAAAATTCACATCAACTGTAAAAAATGTACGAATTTATTGGATATTAGAAAAAAGGTTTACTGATTTTTTTCGAACAATTTATGTCTTTGCTACCTTAGAATCGTTTTTTGGAATTTTCATTATGCAATATTAATGTTCTTGGCACCTTTAATATTGATTGCTTTTGGCGTATTATGAAGTACTGAAACTTGTATCAAATGTAACTTTCGGTTAAGGGTGTATGTACAAAGCATTCTTCAATTGTGAGGCAAACACTATTTAAAGGAAAATGTGAACTTTTCGTCGAAATATCGAAAATGTGAACTTGAGTAAACAAAATTATTATAAAGCAGTATGGCAGAACTGAAAACGACTCTATTGTGGCCAGGGCCGAGTATCCACTTGATTCGACTACTATCGATTGACAAGGACTGCCCGATCAATGCCTGACCTGGACCTGATCTTACTAACCGTAGACAAGCCTGGTCATGCAGACCATGTATATGCCAGACCCGGCCCAGATAAGGCTTTCCATAAAACGGCAAAACTTACGGTTTCCGCATCAGGACCTGATCAGTCGTAGGGCACACCTGATCAAATTTCTACGCGAGATGGGGCCTTGAAGCGGCGAAATCAGGCAAGCCTTTTCCAGGCATGCAATACATTCACCTGCTAAGGCCCTGATCGTGATACTATCAGGCTGGCTTCATCAAAAGCCGGGGACATCCAGTCAGGTGTCCCTACCTGTACGTCATCGGGCCATCATCAGAGCTACATCAGAATCGCCTGATCAGGCACGCCCTGACCATACCTTAACAGAGCCTGACAAAGTTCAGCCTGTTTCCAGTTTCGGTTCGGGTAAGTTTTAGCATGCAACAGGTAGCAATATCGGGAATTTTTGTTTGAGTTTTTGAAAAATCTCAAACAGATATTGCGAGTTTAAAGTCTTTCTCAGGTATTCGACCAAATACTTCGAATTATTCATATGAAAACGTCTTCAGCGTGACTTCTGAGCCAAACATTTCCGTGGAAAGCAGTACGGCCCTTTCGAAAATTAAATAATAACGTCAAAAGCGTCCCCAAAATGGGTTGTGGCCCTTCTTGGGTAAAAAAAATTGGTAAAAAATGATTAATTTGTCACAAAAGGGTCATGGTCCTTTTGTGACAAACTAATCAATCGTTAAGGCGAAGTAAAACACGTCCTCTGTCGCTTTCTCCGCTCCACCGTAAAACCAATACCACTATCTCTCTCACACTCCTGATTCAGCCACGTGACTTTCACTTCACCTTAACTGTGACTCGAAGGCTTCAAAAAATTAATGTCTAGAAAAAAATTAATGTCTGGTCCCTAGGGAAATTTTGAATAATCAGGTCCTGGGCAATAGACCCAGACTACAACATATACAACCGAAGATGTTTTCGTACATAATTTTCTCGCAAGCACGCAGTTATATTAACTACTTCACTTTTTTGTTACCGACGGCGAGATTCTATTTGGAAGTGCATACGCGAATCGGCTGTTATCCCCGCGCCTATAACGGATGATTTATTCGTTATTCGCCGCGTATACGCTCGACCGCGTATGGCTGAGGCTCGATACGAGATCCGGAGTCATCACGCGCGTCCACAGGCCCAAAACCGCGGGATGCCATCGATGCGCGCCCCCCACACGGGGTCATCGTAAATCCGTTGGTGAATGACGCATTGCTTGTGCCCGTTCTTGGCAGTTATATACCTAACGGTGCATACTCCTCTCCCTATAGTTGAACGATTAATTCGAAAATTCCATGGATCTCTTTATTAAACACTGTGAACCTCACGAACAGCTGATATCAACGATGTCGACTACAAAGTTATTCTGCTTCCCTTTAATACCGTTAAATTTTTTTATTGCTGTCCGCAGAATATTGTCCATGCTCCGTTGGATCATCAGTGGAATTGAGGATCGTTCGACGATATATAGTCGACGTACTATCCAGTGTAACCCATCAAAATCGTCCGAATCCTCTCTGGCCCTATCTCGTTTCCTCGAACTGTACGCTCGTTCGTTCAGGCATGTTTTTCACCGTTAAAAGCTTTAAACCATTGTTTCAGTGCATACACGGGGGTGGAAGTTTGTACCGGGCGCTTATTGTGACCCGGCTTAAATCACCGTAGACTATCTGTTTCGAGGTGATCGGTTCTGATCGATCCCCGGTATTGGATCATCTCACGCTTCAAGCAGAGATATAGTATACGAATGAGCGCATTCGCTTGCACATCCCTGCGTTTCCATTCCCACGTTCGTCCCTCAGATATACGCTTGTCGTGTGTAAATCGCGGAACTGTAAATCCTTTTGGAACTGATCTATAGACCTGATACGCGTATATGCGGCAACTAAAGCCTATTGGAAATTGTTCATGATTACGCTTCGTTCAACTATACATTACGTTGGTCCCCGACCACCCCGGCGTTTCAAGACACACATACGAGACCCGAAGAAATTTGTTATGCCTTTGAGGCACTGAACGTTGCCGTTGCAAAGTTCTATCGAAGACGTATGTTCCAACGAGATTCAGTTACATTCACTATAAAGGATCTATTCATACGCTAATTAGCTGCTAAATTCGTGGCAGAGATACCATATAATTCGGCAAAGGAGTTTCTACCATGAGATTCGTCATGCAGATTAATTTAACGAAGGCTTTATTCAACCATCCTATACATGGCGAAAAATAGTTACCTTTCCCGAAATTATCTACCGCTACAGCAAGAGGTATCTTTCGACAGCGAGACAGTTAATATATCGGGTGGGTAAATTAATTACGGTAACAAAATTCTAGTTGTCCCACCGATTCATGTTTTCTCCTTGACAATGGATCGACGGCTAGATTTCATCGAATATGAAACCTCTGATGAGGTTATGGAGGTTCCATCATGGCCCCCCGTAATCTATGGCGACACGTCCCTTACGAACATACATGTAGATCAGTATCATCGCCATCAACCCTATTACAGAGGCTATACCAGTTATTTGATCTCTGTATAGCGCCCGCCTCCGAGAACCCTGCTGCCGGTGAGTGCTGCGGTGCTGGTACGTAATATAGGCAAACGTACCCCGTTCGTGCGTGACCCCTGTACGAACGGTCCAGCTCGTAAATCACATGGCCGGCGATGATGCATCGCCCGTATGCGTTCTTGGCAGTTAATGCTGAGAGATTGTTAATTACCCTATTAGCATTCGAATCGGTATCACGGGAGTCCGAAGTACCGGAACGAGGGGCAGCATGGTCGTATCCGGCTGTGCCGAACGCTACCGAGCCAAGTATTATCTATGTTGCAAAACCGACGCCGATGTATGTAGTCATAGCGTTCCGAAACGGGGTTGTGTATATTACAACCGGTACAAGTGGTGTCTTCTGGTACCCTAGTCGTTGTTCGTACGTGACACGTATTCAACGAGAGAGAAAGGCCGAGACGGTGGTGGGGGACCGAGAAGAGCAGTCGACGAAGGCGGAGAGTTGCGGTCTAGTTATCTATCGAAGCTTGCGACTGCAAACCCACCCACTCAGACAACATCTAATGTACTACCTGGTGTAGGTCGGAGGCGAGCTTGGGAGACTGGAGAAATGGGCCCACGGCACCTTGCTTGTTAGCTGTCCTGCTCCGATGGCTGCTACAACCCGTTAATTGGACCAGACCTTCCACCAAGACGATAAGCCAATCAACGTCACAAGCAGAGAGCGCTGTCGTATTCAGGTTCTATATGGGTATCCCGTGAGTACCGGCACGTTCAAACCTACTGCACTGACTGTCTACGTCTCGATTACTTGACTCCTGATCAGAGCTTTTGCACGTTCAATTGTCGTATTTTCGGGATCTTCAATCTATTGGCAAGCGATGTCTCGATAATGCGATGCAAGTTTTATAGTATAATGACAAATGAAGAACGAGTATTAAAAATCGGTAAGCAAATTGTTGATATACTTTCACGAAAGCCGGGATATATCTAACAATAATGTGAATATCGCTCGGTGTATTGATCATTAATTTACGTGCTCATTGGGGTGAGTTATGAGCGCCACTTCTGCCCTATTAATTATTGTTAGCGATCAAAATGCGTTCGGAGAGCTCATTTTGATCTGAAGAACATGAGAAACAGAGACTATATAACTTCTACTGTATAACTATATAATAACCACTACTATAAGATGCGATATACGATAACTTAATGTTTTAGATTTTAAGATAACAATTTCCATCATACGAATTTCACTAAGAATTCTAATGTCATTTTCATTATTCTGATAACGACAATATCAATTATAGTGGACCTACGGTATGTTAACAAGATTCTCCGATATTGAAAAAAAGTCTGTACATGATTTCATCTCTCTCTTTTCGACAATCAGTGCAGCCGGTAGCTCCAGTGATGGGATGAAATTGAGTCGCCATTGTGCCATTGAAACGCCGGGGCACGTACAGCACAACGTGCATATTTTCCCATACTCGACGCTACGCCACGTGAATTCGAGAAAACTCAACTCTGAGCGTTGTTATGAATTTATTGAATTTTCATCCGTTGAATATTGGATCATCGTCGAGCGAATGGGTATAAAAAGAATTTGCTTGCAGGCGAATCGCTTGATGGAATAGTAGCCCATTCGAGCGTCCAATATCAAGTATTCGATGCAACTCAGCTATACTCTCGGCCAGTCGTTACGGTGCACGTCGCTCAGACATAATGCCAGACCACGCCCGAACTCGCTCGCCAAGCTCTCGTTCGCCTCCTCAATCTCAGTTTCCGAGCGGTTATTCGCGTTGTGTGTGGTACAACTGCCGTAGCTTACCCAATTGTTTCAAACTATTTCTACGGGCTCTCCGATGCTTCATTCCTATGTACCCTTCGACTGTAGAATTTCTACGAATTCTCCTATGTGTCATCCCCCCCCCCCCCCGTCTCTCTCTCTCTCTCTCTCTCTCTCTCTCTCTATCCCTTTCTCTGTCGGCACCTTGTCTAGCTCTTGCCATTCGAGAGCATACGATCCTCTCGGGATTTTAATCTAATACTAGTGAAACCTCATGTCCGTCGTTTCGCGGATGAGGGGCTGTTGCAGGAGGGGATATATATATATCCCCGGCAACGTTTGCCGAATTTCCTCACCGTAGCCGTCGGCCAATTTCGGGCACACGTTCACTCATGTATATTATACATATTCGTACACTGTTAAACGGAAAATATACACACGCGCGAACTTTCACGAACTATATGGATATCTATGCGTATACATTGTAAGCAGAAAGCCGTCTCGCGACGTTGAAGCGTTCCCAAAGTTCTTATACATAATACATCGTGGGTATCCTGTCTCTCGTTTGCCACACTGGGACGTGGAGCGCACTCGACATGCAGATTACGTGTACACATTTCTCATTCCTGGACCAACAACCCTTACACACGTTGAGACATACATACATTTATACACAAGTTTTCATTCGCCCTTCTATCGTTCTATCCGTCTAACCTTCGTCCACGTATTCCCTGCGTGTTTTCAAAGTCTGACATTTTTCCAGCAAATGTATAACACGAGAAGGTGTAAAATTGTTGAGTTTTTCGGTGGTCCGTGTACAGTTTTCGAACGAATACAGACCTAACTGAATATAGTAAAACTCGTCACATTACTAACTTGATTTACACGGGACGATTGATAGAGGAGCTGCCTGTGTCTAGTTAGGTCTGTGCTCAGTTAGTGATGTTTTCAATTAGTGATGTTTTCAATTAGTGATGTTTTCAATTAGTGATGTTTTCAATTAGTGATGTTTTCAATTAGTGATGTTTTCAATTAGTGATGTTTTCAATTAGTGATGTTTTCAATTAGTGATGTTTTCAATTAGTGATGTTTTCAATTGGTGATGTTTCCAATTGGTGATGTTTCCAATTGGTGATGTTTCCAATTGATGATGTTTCCAATTGATGATGTTTCCAATTGATGATGTTTCCAATTGATGATGTTTCCAATTGATGATGTTTCCAATTGATGATGTTTCCAATTGATGATGTTTCCAATTGATGATGTTTCCAATTGATGATGTTTCCAATTGATGATGTTTCCAATTGATGATGTTTCCAATTGATGATATTTCCAATTGATAATGTTTCCAATTGATGATGTTTCTAATTGATGATGTTTCCAATTGATGATGTTTACAATTGATGATGTTTACAATTGATGATGTTTACAATTGATTATGTTTACAATTGATGATGTTTACAATTGATGATGTTTACAATTGATGATGTTTACAATTGATGATGTTTACAATTGATGATGTTTACAATTGATGATGTTTACAATTGATGATGTTTACAATTGATGATGTTTACAATTGATGATGTTTACAATTGATGATGTTTCCAATCGGCGATGTTTTCAATTAGTGATGTGTCCAGCGCCCGGTTTATCCTGTATCGAATCGTATTATGTACAAGCGCCGACAGATGAACGATTGATCTCGGCGGATTGTCTTTAATATCCGTTAATTAGAATACAGATTTATCCGTCATAAGTATACAGAAAGTTTCTTCGTCGAGTGAAAGCATACTCCGTCCAACTCTCTCGTCTCGTTGAAATTCGAGCGCGAGCAATCATTGGAGCTTGCGGGAATCAGAGTTACGCCGTTGGGAATAGAATATAGATAGAGCGAGAGAGATATCTAAGTGAGGAGATGAAAGTTCGGGATAAAGCTTCGAGTGCGAGTGTACGGAAGATGAGTT
Organism: Amblyteles armatorius; assembly: GCA_933228735.2. Lineage (NCBI taxonomy): Eukaryota > Metazoa > Arthropoda > Insecta > Hymenoptera > Ichneumonidae > Amblyteles > Amblyteles armatorius. Next base: position 1,995,609 of record OW121691.1, on the reverse strand, counting down.
TGCAGGGCAGACGGAGACAGGCGGATATTGTTATTCGCCAAGCTGGTGCGGATAGTATATACGTGGTATGAGTAGCACCAGCTTGTCCCGACGTAACCTCGTTTAAGGACAGACGTATCTTATACCCGATGCCCGCCGCATTCGAATCCACCTTGGCTTTTCAGTTACCTCCTCGCATCCCCGCCACCTTCTGCTCGCCCATTTAGTCCTCCAACTCCGCGCACTGTCTCTGTCTCGTCCTCCCCCTTAAGCCGCCGCCGCCGCCGCCGCCGCGCGACGTTCAATAGAAACGTTCGTACCACCGACTCACACTGACAGGGAGCGGGAGAACCCGAGCCGGATGTAAGCACGGGCCAAACAATAAAGGCCGACTCAAGGAAACAGGCGCTTGGTGCGGTTACGTACACAACTATGCCCTTCCGTCGTATTACAGAGTTCGGTATACTACCGAGTGGGATATAAAATACATAAGATAGTATGTAGAGGGTGTCGACACGCACATGTGATATTTTTGGATCCGTACGTGTCTCACAGACGGGAGATCGAGTCAGCGTACAGGTGTTGAGAGAGGAAATCTACGATAAGGGAAAAATAAGTAGCGACCACTTGCGTGGATCATCGTAAGGGCTACTTTAATTACGTCACTCCGGTTCGGGTTTTGGTTAGCCGCGTTTCCTCCATCCTCTTTCCTGCTCGATCCTCTTTACTAAATTTTGTAACTGCAATGGTATTATTTTTTTAACCAGGTGGGGTTAGTGTAGCCGGTGGTTACATCCTGCACTGGATCCAGCACTGGACCAAGTGGCGCAGTCTCGCACTAGTGCTGAAATTTAACCTCCAGCAAGATAAACCCCTCCCCAGTGGAGATAAACTATATATGACGCATTCTTTGTTTACTAAACTACTTTCTCTCTACCTTCTTAGATCTGCCCTATTATCAAACACATTGTAGCGCAACTGGATAGCATACTAAACGAGTTTTTGAAGATTTAAAAATCAAATTCTTTTCGGAGATGCATTTTTTTCACGTTATGTATCTCCGATGTTTGTCGAACGAATAAAAAAAATGAATCAAATCGACGGCAAAATTAGTTTACGGCGTGGTATAGGAGATTACCAGGGAGATATCGAGTACATAAATCCATTTGCCCATCCAGCCCAGCGGATGAAGCATCAGTCCAAAATGTCTCTTGAGAGATCCTTATCCAATTTGGTCAGTGTCGAAATGATCCAGTGGGATGAGTAAAGCGACGGCCTAGTCGCGTGAGCAGTCGGATTCTCATCTCACCTATCGCGTATCGCGTGACATAGACATGCGGAGATTTACCACCGAGTAACGACAGTGCAGCTGTAACAACAGCCGACTGGAAGCGGTGGTAGCCAGGGGACAATCCCGTTCCATCATCGTGGAAGTCGGTACGATGACCGCCGAGAAAGATGGAGTAGGATATGCCGGAGTCACCGAGGGATTACCGTTCTCGGATGGTCCGAGGTCTTTCATTGTGATGCGAATGAAATTTAAGCCTTCCGTGATGCTTGTCAAGCTTTCGGAAGGAAGGGTAGTAGAACGGAAGGATTTCCCGTTGATCCTGCGATACTCGATGATATAAGCAGATTAAAGTCAATACGGGAACTATAAAGTTGGAGAGCAGAATGGCACAGTCTAAACAAGACTGAATGGTCCGATTCTCATTCGAAGCTTGGCCTCTAGTTGCAGTTGTGTAACTGAAGCTCATGGGAGAGAGGGGCAAAATGGCACAGCGGGGCAAAACGGGATTATGAGACAAAACGCAATTTTCTAATAACTTCTCGATTGTGGGAATGATCGTTCATGGGTAAAAACGGAGTTGAAAATCCGAATGTATCGTAGGGACAAAATGGGGCATCCAAAAATTATTGGAAAATTGAGCTTTGCCCCCACTGTCCCATTTTGCCCCGCTCTCCCCTACCCCCTAGTTACCTGGTGCCCAATCGGATCGGTGCACGGTTGTACCACTCAGTCGATTCTCGTCCAGTTGGCCGTGCGCAATCGACTGGGTGCACGTTTTTAAGGTACACCGAAGCAAAGCATCCTGTGAACCCGATTCAACTGCTCGTGTGCAGTTGAATCGGGCGAAGTCGGAGACAGTCGATTCGATACGTAGTTGAACTGGTCTTCAGTTCATCCGTCCCGGCTGTCAATGTATAGTCGACTCGGTGCACAGTTTTCGGGTGCCCAGCTGAATTCCACCCAACCAACTCTACTTTTATGTAACACCAAAGGTTTAGTATGGAATTTTCAACCGTTTGCGGAATATATACCGACGTTTCGCCCCGTCGTTAGCGTTACATCAGCAGCGGAAGTCATGGAATTCGGTGGTGAAACGGTTTACCCGAAGCATACGGTAGGAAGGATCATGCTGCGGCAACCACGATTGTTTCTCGCAACCGCCAAACCTCCAAAAGCTATTATCCCTCGATGGATGAGCAAATAGTATCTACCGCCCTTGTATTATTGCTCGTTGCAAAAGGACAGGCTGAGACAGAGCAAATAGCGCGTTTCCAGGTTTACTGATGATTCTTGTTTACCGAACCACATAATCAAAGCGCGCTACCTACGGTAATGCTGAATCATGAACCGAAGACCTTTAGATAATTGCAATTCCTTCAAAGAAAACTATTAATCTTTGTCAATGTATACAATACTTTAAATAGAAATTGAATTTTAAGGACGTATATTAGAAAGATTATGAATGAATACATTATGAAAGAATACATAGAATAATGATGTAATCATTACGAAGATTAGATTTTGTGAGAATACATACAATAAATAAGGATATAATAAATATCCTTGGTAGAAATTGTATAGCCTTGCATAAAGCTCTGATAAGGTCTGGAAAAAGCCTGAGAGGGCCCTGGCGAGGCCCCAATCAAACGCAGCGAAATTTTTACTGACGATTAATTATTTCAAAAAGTATTTCTCCAAGGGTGCCGCGATATGCGAGCTCTATTTAAACTGTGTAAAATTGTTCTTAAAGAAAAAACGCTGCTCTACCGAGTACAAACAGCGTGTCATTGGCAAGGATATACCATAATGAAAAACACATTTAACTCAAAGTAATTCACAATTCAGTTTTTCACATAGCATGATTAAAATGGAAGCGGAACTCGCATTTGAACAATTGAAGACGATTGCTGGATCCTTTTTTCCCCCATTTCGGGACACGCTCTGCATACTGCGTCGCATCAGTCATTTACGAAAGTAGTACGAGTTCAAAACTCGTTCGATCAATCGTCGAGATATCATCGAAATATTGTCCGGAAGGTGCTGTAATTGGAAACATATTTCCGGAGTAGCGGGCAGGCATCCGCTGAAGGACTGTTACCTACTGCGTCGATCGAGACTTCGTGACTAACACAATTAATCACCGAGTTTCTTCCGAGCCATTCGTTACAGCTGTCCCCTCCCCCCCCCCCGCCGTTCCATTAATTGGTCGCGCTATCGGAGAAGGAGAGTGAAAAAAAAGAGGAAGAACAAGAAAAGCAGCAGAAAAGGGCGATGTAAAAAAAGAAGTGTAATGCGAGGTCCGAAGAGAGGTCCGAAGAGAGGTCTCTGGAGAGGCTCGAGGGGGATTGTCCAGTCTGCCACTCGGTGCCTTTTATTTAGCCAGCGGGTGCCCAACGCTTTCTATATATTCTCTGCCTTCTTTGCCGATGCCCTCACCCTCTCGTGTCTCGCTCGTTTCCCCACAGTTTGCCGTTTTTACCTTGTCCTCAGGCAGAATATTCCACGGCTGAATATCTGCTTGCGACGACTTTATTCCAAGCCTATATATGTATGTAAAGTCCGCGCTTCGAGCTCCCTATATCTCTCGGGACAAACGATGAACAAGCAACTTCGGGAAACCGGCGCCTGCTTGGCAGTAGTGATGGTTGTCCTCTTCCTCATCCTCCCCGTCTCCGAGAGACCCCCGTGACTGTCCGTCGACCGGATTTTCGTCTCATAACTGGAGAATACTTGCAGTGTAATATTTGCGCTTGTTGTTCGCCGCATCGAACCATCGAAAGTTTGTGGTCGTATGTAAAATCTTGACCTCCGAGCTCGTATTTCCGAAGTACCGAACAACTCGGGCCTTGACGTTCCGAAGTTCAATATTGAATTCGAATCGAATGTATGCCTTGGGTGATGGGTGCGCGGTTGGCGTGTGGCTCTGAAGCTTTATGAAGTTAAACTGTACATTTCATGGGCGGTACTTGAATGGGCGACCATCTTGCCGTGCGTTGGGTCACACATCGGATCGTGGAACTTGAAATCTTACATCCGGGTACTTCGGTATTTCCCTTGTAAGAAGACAGGACTCTGGCGAAACGATCGATTGTCTGTGGCCCGGCAATCAGCAATTTCCCGGCGTCTGCATACGATGCTACGGGGGGGGGGGGGGGGGGGGGGGGGCGTAATAGGGAGTAATAGGTTTCGGTACTTCCGCTGGAAGCTCTATTACTCCCGGGGGTGTTATTGGCAAAGATGACGATTTTGCGACGCAAGAAATGTGGTTATTTTAGCGCAGTCGGAAAAAAAAATCGTATGCCACAAGGGTGGAAGCGCATTTTCACCTCGTGCGAATTTCTGCCCTCGCTTCGCTCGGGCACAAACTTCGCGCTCGGTAATAAGACGCACTTTCCTCCCTTGTTGCATATACTATTTCTGCCCGCTGCAGTACTTTTCGACCCGCTGTAGCTACCTTTCCGCCCGCTGCGTTACTTTTCGGCCCGCTGTGATACTTTTCGGCCCACTACGTTTCTTTTCGGCCTGCTGGTCAAGAATCGAAAACCTTCCACCCCCGTTGCAGGCATGGAATGTTGGCTCTTTAGAGTAGGCGGGCAAAAAAATTTTGATGGCCTACGAACGAGTCCCATACTATCCGTGGGCTACAAACAGCGCAAAAACCAATACAAGTTCCCAAGTGCGCGGAAACCGTCGCATTCCCCAGTGAAGGGAATGATACACGATAACGCTTGATTTTCTACCCTTCTGTATACATAGCTCTCCACTGATAAATTTAGTCATAAGCCTAGTTTTTAAGTATATTATCAACATGTGTAGTAGGGTTTTTTTATTGAAAGAATTTCTTTTCCCCGTAACAATATCCACCGATGTGGAAAATACTCTCGGGGTTAAACCCCTACCTACCAATACCAAAGTTACGTTGTACCTTGTACCATCACGGGGCCTATAATACCCCAGTAAAAGTATAGCTGCGAGTCCCTCCCTCAATGGGCAAGAGCTACTTCGTTTTTCGATAGCTATAGGTATATTTTTCATGTATTATTTTAACCTTGTATTCCCAATATGCTCCTAATTTTGAAATAAGCATTATGTAAAAAAAGTCTGGTTGCAGACTACAAATACAAAGATACCAGGTTCGAATCTCACCAATGTCACCAAAATTAATTACGTTTTTTATCAACATGTATTTGTTTCCAGCAATAGAGTAAATGTACCTGTGAATAATAACGATGCTAATTGAGGTATGGGGAAGCGGGAATATATTTTTCGTACTTTCGTAGTATGTGAACTGATACAATCAGTTTCGTTGCAGTTATGTAACTGTTACTATTTTTGTTATGTTGCAGTTAGATATTGCAATGACTGTGATATTTGTATCACGTTGTCTATGGCCTTATGGCAGGTGATGATTCATCACCTGCCATAAAGCCATAGACAACGTGAGCGTAGTTTACGTTTGACAAGATTATTATTTTTTGCGATCGACTTGCCGACGATTAAGGGGTATTTGGTAAACTTCGAAGAATCGGCGTGCACTCTCGTTTGACAAATGTGAGTTTCAGAATCGGTTATATCCTTCAGAATAAATGTTGCTGATATTCGAGCGACTATATTGTTTTTTCGAGACGATTAGTAATATTCGAATTTCTTTGTTTCTTGTACGTTTGAAGCGATATTCAAGTGCACGCCGAAGCGTTTATAATAATATTATAGTCCGATTAACGATGCTAAGTCGAAACTAAGAAACCGATTTTTTTTCGGTCGGTGAAACAGGAAGCCCCTTAACGAGGAAAATATTGTGAAAACAACAAGAAATAAAGGTGAATGTTTGAGGATAAGCTATGTCTGTTAAAGGAATACGTCACATGGTCGCCGTTTCTTAATGGTGGGGGGTGGTACGGACATGTTGCTGGCAGTGGTTGAGGCCTAGATATCTACCCATAAACAGGTTCGAAGCTCCGTCAACTCGTTATATCTTCGAAGATCTGTGGGCACAGTTCGATTTTATTATTTTTACACCTTCCTAATAATGTTGTAATGTTAATTTAGAAAAGAAATTCTAATAAAGTAGTCTGGAAATATACAGTTTAAAAAAAAAGAACGTTGCTTTTTAATGCGGCACCATATGCAGCTCATGCTCATTGACACAACTTTAAGCTCTTGTATCTCAGAATCTATGTGGTGAAAAAATTATTATAAATGCTTTAAAAAGCCTCGTTCAGTGTTTTATAACACTTGCGATTTTTAGTTCCAAAAGTAGTAAAGTCGCTGTGTGACGTATTTCCTTAAATGTACAAACCTGTTTTAGCGTGATACGTACTTCGTACCGTTTTGAGATTTACTTTTATAGAACTGGAATTTATAGTGTGACTACGGTGTGAAACATCAGTCATCGAAACTGATAATTAACGGGATGGCTGCTTTAATGGTATTCCGTCCGTGATACCCGTAATGACGCACTTGTGCTGGTTTCAGCTTCCACCTCATCTACGATTCGTAATTATATGGTCACGAAACAATAACGGTAAAAGCCGTCCATGCCGGAGGAATGATAGCGTATCGCACATGAAATGGCCGACAATACTATCACAATTAGCCACGGATCTCCACCTCTCTATCTCGGCTGTAAACTGGAAATCCTATGTCGAGGCGGGTTATACGATCGATCGACGATTCAATAACGAATGGTAACGATCTGTGCGTGCGTTAGCGGATCAAGGGATCTGCGGATGAAAGCGAATCAATCCCCGTTACTAGCGCGCTCTACCCGACATATTTGCATCCTCCTGACTGATTATGAGGGCTACGAGAAACGACCGGGATCGACGTTCAACTACGTCCCCGGAGAGGCAACTCGAGCGAGCGAGGGATACCGGCAAATTGTCGTCGTGAATAATCGACAAACTCATCCACGAGAATACAACGGCGAAACGCAACAGTCCAATCTCACTCGGGAATTTCGAGAGATCACTTGTAGTAAGTTATTGGATTGTCATTGAAATTTTTTTTCAAGTATCTTTTATCTCATCGTGTAGCATATATTTGCTAATCGAAAGCTGCGCCTGAATCGTGCTCGAAGCATAATTTATCGGATTACATCGATTTTTCAGTAATTCTTTGTTCCGTTTGGTGGTTCGTATTCCGATAAGATTTTTTGCGTAAAACGTATCTTCAATTTACAAGAAAGGTCGTTCAGTGGTGTTTACCTCTTATCTCCACCATACCATCAAAACGTATGCTAATGAAATTATCCTCGGTACTTATTCGCGTGCATGCATACCGAAACAGGCTCTCGAGCTTTCTTTATCCTCTTTAGCATAAGCGGAACAATTTTTTTTTATTATTATTTTTTTAATCAAATATGTTTGAAAATATATGCAAGTGGTGTATGCGGCATTTTCTGTATTCCCACTGATTTCAGCAGTAACATAATCCCCCTGTTATTGCGTTGCCTTATCAAGCGCGCATTATTCATAGGGCACTCAATCCCTTCTTGCAGAACGTGATTCCCCGATTGCACTAAGTGCTGCTGATGCATCAGCACCAGTGCACTTACAGTGCATTCGTAGCTATCGAGCAGCATTACGGAGTAGAAGTAGTCAGGAGCAGTGAAATTTCACTGAATAACGAGAGAAGACTATAATAACCCACCAAAAACCTTGCTTGGCCATTTTCAAAGGATTTCTAACGGAAAGCTTATGCCATAGGATTGTATATGAATTCGATCGGATACAGATCAAATAATCCATTCTGTCACCTCCTGCATCGCCTTCGAATACGAGGGACTTTTTGCTGTATGCAAACCGCCCTGCTTTTTGTTGTTCCGATTTTTGTTAATTTTGTTCCTTTCCTCGAAAAAACTCTTCAAGCTTCCTGTGCGAATTTTTCCAATGTTTTTTTTTTTACAACATTTTGTTAATACTTGTTCCGTTTGAACTCCGTACTTAAAAAGTCAACAAAAGTTAATTTCTTCGTTTGCGCATGTACTACGAATTTACACTGCGGTACATGTGAGTTTGCGAGGTCACGCAACATATTTGTATCAGCGTCAAATCTATGGACTACGGTGTCTAGAACCGGGTAGTAAGAGCCGCCGTTGTTCGTGTTGCATTTGCCAGGGTTATCAGCCACGATTATGCTCGGTAGGTCGTGCAGCTTCCAGGCGGACGACGCACGGTTGGCGATACGACGATATCGCTACGTTGTCACATTCTATGAACGTAGGAGTTTGCATATATGTATGCAAACTATGGATACAGACATAACAAGTTTGCATTGGGTCTACCCATTAGATCCGAATATATTGTACCGTGGTCAAATCTTTAGCGTTACGGGTTATTTGGGTTATTCGAACTGGGTAATTCGAACTCACACCGAGCGATTCCAGAGGACTAATTCGAAAGGAAGAATAATTTTTAATCCCGATTGATCGAATATTTCATGTACGCGGTGTCCGGGTCAAGAGCGCGAGCCGAGGACTGACGTCAGACGAGAGGATACGCCGAGATCGTCGGAGAATCGGAGGTCCGAAAGATCGTCGTCGAGCAAGGATGCTCTGTCCCGAGGTCGTGCACTCGTCGAGATCCTACCTCCCTGCTGTCGGAGTCGCAAAATACACGAGGAATTAAGTTGTTATCGTACCACATCGGAAGCTGCAGCTGCCGGACTCCCGAGCTGCAAGAAGACACTTGCAAATTCAAACCCGGGGGAATCCCATGGAGGTTTTGCCGATTGAACGAAAATGGCCGATCAGCGGGCCAGTGTCGGCGTAACGATATTAATACTCCAACCTTCGGCCAATGTTCGGCCAACTATTGGTTTGCCAACCATTGGTTCATCGATTTGGGGCCAATGTTCGGCCGAATGTCAACCCGTCAATCGTCGGCCTGCCGATTTTGGGCCAATGTTAGGCCGAATATGAACCCGCCAATCGTCGGTCTGCCGATGTAACGCCAACAATGTGCTTAGCGGGCCTCCGAAAACCCACTACACACATTGTTACGTATATACCTGTAGCGATGTCGGCGAGACCGGATTTAATTTTGCGGGAACGACCTGGTCGCCGGAAGACCGGGTCGGTGCCTGGAGGGTGTTGGACGGTGGAGGACGGTGCGCCAGCGACGACTGTATCATCCGACGTGAACGCGAAACTCTCGAGTGTCCACGCTAGCCGAGTCCTTGTCGCTTCGATCTCTTACCCAACTTGCTTTTACTATTTTCGCTCCTCAAATCGCGCTCTACCGGTCATAAACCAAATTTGTCCCCGCGCGAACCCCGATGACGAAAGTTATCAGCCATGTTTCCAACTTCTGTTGCGCGCGCGCGAACTCCGCAACACCGGTAAACTTTCCGCGAACGAATTTTTTATCGTAAAAAATATGCCTCTTTCGCTTCTGGCGATTCGGAACGACGACGGCGACGCCGCCCACGAAAGATTTATGTTCGGTCCGATAAATCAGAAATGTAAGGGAACGGGAAGGCTAGTGAGCACACGTTACTCAGCTCTCCGGGGCCTCAAACGTGTAATAGGCGCGAGTCGTAAATAATGATGGGGCACGTGTAGTAACATAGGGTTGGAACCGTGGATGGGACGGAGGGGGTGGGGGGGCAACGGGGTCGTCGAGCTGCCCTCGCGGAAAGCGATCCATAAAGAGTAAACTTCTCAGCGGGTGCACACACGGGGATGGCGAGCGTTGGGGGATGTTAGCGCTGGCTGGTGAACGCTCTCTGGCATGGCGCTCCAAAAGCGGGCATGGAAGGTGGCGGTTCTACGGGACGGGGGAAGGGAGGGAGAAACCAACCGCATCCTGGGGACTCCCCGAAGAGATATAAGATAGCGATTTATGTCCACAGTTTGCGACCGCCGCTAGGATGTTACATTACTTACCAAAGAAGCGGGCAAGTGAGCGACTCTCTTCCTCGCTCTCTCTCTCTCAGAGAAATGCAGCCAGTCGTCCGTTGGGAAAGCCAGTTTGAAGAATTTTCAAACTTCACGGTGGAAAACAGGAACAAGAAACTGCTGTTGCTACATATATTTTACGGTATGTATGTATACATGTATATGTGTATATCTATAGGTAACACGAGATTGCAAAGGTTTCCGTGCGATAGGCAGACACGGGAGACGCCGATGTTGCTTTTTTCAAGTTTTCTTATCATATCTTATGCGTACGGTAACAGGGTTACGCGAATAATTCGAATTTCCAAATAATTCGGTGCGAACAAGATATTTGATTTTTCGAAGATTCTAATTTTTTTTTTTAATTTAATGATCCAAAAAAAGAATTCACGGGAACGGTTTTTCGGTCTAAAAATAATTTTTGTTATTTCCGAACACGTTTGTTTCAACGATTTGTGTATAACGCTCGGTCAGGATTGGATTGGAGAACACACGCGCTCGAGGCATACTATAACAGTATATTTTTCTACACGAGTGCAATGCTATCAAAGAGTAAGGCAAGAGAAAACATTCGCGACGTACATTGAAAAAAAAATGATAACATTTTCGTCTCGATGACAGATTTAATAAATTTCGAATAGATACACGCTATATGTAGATGCTTCTCCTGTTAGCAGTGTATTCGAGGAAAATTGATTTAAAAAATGTAGCCCTCTGGTATACGCCTGAGATCGAAGTTTCAGCCTCCCTTAAAATCACGAAGTTTCAAATCCCTAACTAAACGAAGTAATGGGTCGAAATATGAGCACCCATCGGAAGAGTGCGACGCGAATCCTACTGTTACGTTTTGTCTCTCCGAACATCGTACCTCGTATCTTAACGAACGCTCGGCAAAAATCAGATAACTCCGATGATTGCAACAACGACGGAAGATAAAGAATTAACGGCTCCCTTACCCTCGCTCTAATCACTCCTGAACGAGACTGCTGTCACGTAAAGTGTACGTGTAAAACGTGCTATCCAACGATATCGAAGACTGTCTCGTTATCGGTGCCCAAGTGAACCGGAAGAAGATGCGGAGGAAGACAGCGAAAGCAGAGGCAGGGTAAAGAGCTTCTCGTTTGTACCGAGGCTATTTCAATGTATTTTCCTCCTCGCGGCTTGTATACGAGTCGAGGGGTGGGGGGGGGGGGGGGGGGGGGAGGATAATTAATTAAAGCGCTCCACGCTAACTAGATAACGCTGCCCTGGGAGCTCTCTGAGTGGGAAGGAGGAAGAGGAAGAGAGGTCGAGTGCAGGATAGCTCGGACGAGCTTCCGCGCCGGCACGCGAATCCACCAAGTAAGGTACGAGTGATAAAGTAAGAATAACTTATACGGAACGGTTTATATCGGGGTGAGTTGTATGCGCGAGTATCCGTGTAGTCGCACGCGCCCATTTGCATCGCCACTTCCCCACCGTCTTCTCGACGTACATCGTCCCCGTTCTTGCAAAGGTCGTTCGAGCTATAAAACCGCCCTGCACGGCTGTACCTACATTGCGTACCGCGATTCACCGTGGCTCATGTACCGTCTCAAAGTTTTTCATCAAACTGCCACGTTAGTTTCCAGTTAAACTTTGACGTGTTTTATTTTTTTTCCTTCTTCGTCACTTTTTTTTCCTCATCATCAACCGTGAGGCTGCAGCCGCTTTTTTGCTTGTAAATCTTCTCGAGCCACTCAGGAGGGTGTAGTGGACATTCGGAGGATGCACCGATGTTTACATAGTTAGGGTCGTCAACGAAGGCGGAGAGGATGCGGGGGAAAAGGCTGTACGCGACGGACGGACAGATAATTCTCATTACGTTCTTCTTTTCACTCCACTTTAATGTATTCCGAAGTAGGGATCGTTACCATAAACTATGTATTATGCGTTCCCTCATACGGACGTGCGGCCCTCCGTTCAGCGTCCTCTTTTCACTTTTGCCGTCACGCAACGATCTTTCTCTCCTCGGCCTCGTTTGACGCAGTAATGGCACAAGCGTACTCTGTGTTTCAACGTAATTTTTCGAGTTCGTTTGCATTACACCAACGTAAACTGTACCACTTGATATCTGCATACACACGAATGTAGTAGTTTAGCGCAACATGCGCCGGGTTAATGGATACTCTCGTTCTCGAATTTATACAAACGAGGGGAGACAGGGGGTGGGGGTAAGAGTTATAGTTACAACCCTCGAGTGTCATGAAAATTGGGTTCATCGATTAAACGAAACGTCCGACAAAACATTCACGAGCGCTGGCAATTAATGGTACGGTAATTAACGCAATTTTTGCGGCAATTAGCTGATTCCGTAGCGGAAACAGAGACGGTTGAAAATTGGTGATTATTAAAAGATGCGAACTGTGCCCAAATTTTTTTCATACTCGCATACGAATTAGCAATCGAAAAACTTTCTGTTGAAATTTTCGTACAATTTTTTTTTCATTTACAGACTAAACGGTAAGGAAAGTTTGTACATTTGACGAATATTCCATCTCCCTAAATGACCCCTATCTTCTTCTTGTTGATTTTACAATTTCTTCGGTGTTAATTGTACCTTTTTTAATAAAAAATTTGGTTCGTTAACAACCAAAAAAATTATGAAATTAAAAAAGAAGATATTTGCGGACAAAATAAATTTGTTACATGTATTATACTGTACTGAATTTATTCACGAGGTCTCGCGTTGGGACAAAAATGACAAAAATGGGTCGGTGAAAAAGAATTTTTTACTCTAATAATGTCAAGAAAGTAACATAATCATTGATTTGAAATGACGATTTATTTCTATGCCAAACGGCCAACTATCCATTCGACACTATTTGTTTTGGCCGTCAGTCTCTCCGATACAATAGTCGAATTCATAAAAAAATAAACAAAAAACGTTTCTCTTTCACACAGGAAAAATTCTGCGTTATAGAAAGGCTACGAATAACAATGATCTCAGAGGAAAGAAAAGGGTTATTTTTTACCGCAATGGCTCTAAATTAAAATCCATACTTCCGAGCAACTCACTCGCGCATCGATCTCAATAGATCGGGATGGACTGCCATGACATTCGTAACTCGATACAAGAACATGTGGAAGAAGAGATACGACTATGCAACTCACTTATCCAAGTACGTTAGGTCTCGGCACGTTGCCATCGTCATGGCGAAGAAAATACGTCGGTGCTATCGTCCACTAACTATCATAGATGCCAGACTTTTCTGGTTTTTCTGTCTTGCTGGATATCTCGCTCGATGTCTGGGCTGACCGGGATCCAAGACATTCAGCAAGACATCTGGCAGGACATCCGGTAGGACATCCGGCAGGATCGGCGATCTTGCTCGATGTCTTCGATCCCGTTAAGACATCGAGCTAGATATCCAGATAAACCAGGTATCAATGTCAGGCAGTGTACGGACACAGAGGAAGAGGGATAACGATTTTTCTTCGGTAAGGGGAAAGATTGGGCTAATTCGCAAATAATCGCCCGGGGGGGGGGGTCAAAGTGGGGGAATCTGTATGCAATTTGAGTCAGCGAGTGCACGCAGTACTCGAGTACTTGACGAACACAAAAAGGTCTTTCTTGCTTCACGATAGATTTGGGCAATCCCGATTGATTGTATTGGAGCGGATCTTGGAAAATACTAACGCATTCGCATTATAGGACTCTTCACGTTAATTAATAACAATTAACTCCTTCGTTATCGGAGAGCTAAAAACTAATATGCCGGCATGGTAAGGAAGGTTGTGCCAAAATCAGGAAATGTGGTTCTTGATCTACGGTTCTTCTGGTTCTTGCGACGTCGTTATCACTGCGTTCTCGATTGGGCGGGACAGGTGACTAAACCTCGCCCATCATTCAGACTTTCAAGCTGCTTATTCAGTTGTTCCGGTATCTCTCTTTTCGTTTGCGACTGCATGGTTCGACAAAAACGTCTGATCAGTCGATTCGGGAGGCATCTCCGTTAGAGGCTCTGCAGACTGCTCGGATTGATAGCGGCACGCTCGTGTAGCTGTCACCACCCACAATTTTTTAATGCTTAATGCCCATTTTGTTTGGGGTTTTTTTTTTTCATCGAGAGATGAAAGCCGATCGCAACACTTCTCGGTATCGAATTGTTCGCATGGATTTCGATAATCACTGCGACCCGAGTAGAAATTTTCGAGCGTTACATCGGGCCCCGATAAGGTCCTAAGAGGGCCTGACAAGGGCCTGATAAGGCCTCATCAGGACCCTATCAGGGCCCGATGTAAAGCTCGAAAATGTCTACTCGGGGAGCCTCTCGGTATCACCGGAAGGTATCACCTTTCCTTCCACAAACTTGACAGCTTTTCTTTCTCTGATTGTCTGCCCATGGAAGGGCCTCATAGGCTCCATAGCGCTTGCTCAACTTCGTCAGAAAATCAACTGTTCGAGAAAAGTGACAGCTTTCAATTCCATTGGAGCAACGTTGTCAACATTCATGCTACGAAGTCTTGCCGTTCAAAGTACCACATTACACGAAATTACTAATGCCACAACGGACTCCGGGCAATCGTTTCAACGTTCCGGTATATTTCTTGTTACAGTAAAAATTTTTCATTCCCTTTTGCAGTCTCTATCAGAAGCCGCCACCTGTATAGTTTCTAGTCCGGCAAGTTCCGGCAATATACGTCGCCGATCGACAACGGAATCGCACATGTTTACCATTGCGTTCAACCATGTTCTGTTCCATGCCTCAACGCAACATCCCTCTGCACATCCGTATGATTAAACTTGCCATACGCTACGAATATACGTACAGATATGCACGCGAAGGATTTACAATCGGTACAATTACCTACAACCGTTTGAATAATTATCGAACGGGTGTTCAATCAACGCCGAATTTCATATGAGCGGATCCGACGAAAGCCGGATGGTTGGTTGACGGAGGGGACGTGCTTTTGTTCCCCGGGGGGGTTGAAATAACGCCCGCGATACGAAGAGGTCGGGGAGAGGATGAGAGAGAACGAGAGAGAGAGAGAGAACCGTGCATTTTGGCCGCTTTCCGGCTGTGTATGTGCAAGCCAACGTAAGCGTTGCTTTACTACTCTACTACACTCCGATGGGCGACCAACCGCACCGCAGAATTGCGCCAACAACAGCAGTATACCATCAGCAAACGCTATACCGTACAACTATCGTTGTACACACACGAGAGAAAGGCATCGCCGCTCGGTATACCTATCGCACCCGCACGAAACGTATTATGTAACTTCCCGTTGGTACGCCTCGTCGGCATACATAAATTCACACATGCCTCGCCGGAAGTACGCAGCCTCGGCTCGCGCGTTTGGCACAACCCGGAGAGAGATAGAGCTGCCAGAGCGTGCTGGCTGCCACGCGTTGTTCAACGTAAACTCGGAACGTTGCATCCACCGCTCAGTCCCGAGTGTCAGGTTCGCTTCGTAGCGAACTTTTTCAACGCACTTTTGTTTTTGTACACCGGTATTTTTTTAAATTCCATTTCGAATTTGCAGTTCACTTATTTTCATCTTGCCGATTAGATTTTTGTGCATCGGGACGAAAGTCGGGACATAAAAAGCGGTGGGACGGGATTAAGGATGTCGGAGCGATGTCGTCCCGCCAAACGTGAGTTTCAGAGAGAATTTCGAACGCTTCTCGATGGGATAAAAATCTGAAAAAAAAACAAGTATACGGGAGGCGTTGCGAATAATGTTTTTGTGAAATAATAATTCCGATTTGTTATCGACAAATCGAAGATAAAAATCATTATTCAACAAATTATCCGGGAACTCAACTATTTTCCCTCGTAAAAATTATTCGCTTATTTTTCTGAATACCTATGAATTTTTTCAGGTTCTTCGTAATCTTTGAAAACTGCGTTTTTCACAGTTTGAACATAGAAAAAAACGCAATTTTCAAAGATTGTTCGTTCGAATCTCCGCCAGTGTCAAAAATTCGTTATCGTTTTTCACAACATAATTCGCATCGATTGATAGAGTGATTACGTTACATTCGCGAAAAACTAGCGATTACGGTGCTGGAAAATAATTTTTGCACTATTTACAAAATGGCTGGACTCTATGTTGCAAGCATATGTGACATACATACTTATATGTTTCACACATATTCTTTTTATATATCAGCGATATAGAAAGAATATATGTGTTATATATTTTACATATCTGAATGATACACGAATGATATATGAAGGGTACATATCTATAATAAATCCAAAAATATACTTCACGTATAATTACCGAATATATAAGGGCACGAAACATTGCATATTCACTTGTATACTTTCAATGTATTTTTAATATATCAGAAGTATATCAGATCGATTTTTAATATGTGTCACCATCTATCCGTCAACGTACTTTTTTCGTATACTTTAGTTTCGTGGGGGCCCACCCGGGTGGGTAGCTCGCAACGTAGCCGGTCATGCCGATTTCAGAAATGTAACGTTACGAACGATTGTACTACTCACCGATCGCGTAGAGAATTCGTGTCAAGAGTGCCGCGAATCACGTTCGGGAGCCCGCTCGGAAAATCGTAGTACGGGAAAAGACGTACCGCGTAGACTCGAGTCGAACGAGTAGTATATGGAGGAGTGTCTTTTGTATCGAATGAACAGTATCAAATAAATAAATCGTTGTCGCACGTGCGAAGTGCGCAGAATACATGTGAAATCTCGGTTATTATTTTTCCGCATTGCCCCCGAAGCCCACGCTTTACAGCTAGCCGAGTAAGGACCGGACGGGAACGGACACCATCCCTGGCAATCGGGAATTAGAATAGATTGCCTGGCGCCCAATAAATCGACAGTGGAAGAGGACAACGTAAAACGGGCGTCATTATATTTGTACGCGGGTTGGGCACGGTTGTCGGAATTTTCCGTGTTACGGGCCCGTCACAATTTATATGTGTATGTGATTGATTCCGAATTATTAAAATCGCTATAACAAGCGAACGATTTGAATCAACGGGTTCAAATTTGGTGCACAGGTAAAGTGGTCACTATCCTTTGATCAGTGCAATTTTCATAAAAATATATATCCGATCTGAGAATTTGAGAAATTTTGCATTGAAGAAAAAATTTCGCGGTATCTCTAACCTTCGAAATTTTAGTGCCCTAATCTTAAAAGTACACACAAATGTAATATATCGGGCTGAAGAACCGCGGTCAATGGCCAACTGACCCCATTATATTCAACACATCAAAGACAATGTGACACCATGAACAACCACAATTCAATGGACCCGAGATGTAGAGACCAATAAAATCCCTGTACTACCACTATAATATACAAATTCACGATCTTTGGTTTCAAATTTGGCCGAAATTCGGGGACCAGCAGATATCAGTATTGCAGATGGACGGGCGAAGTCTCAAAGAGAGAAAACATATGGTGATCACAGGGATTCGAAGCCGGATTAATCGGTTACTGGTTAAGAGCGCTAACCACTGAGCTACGTCGCCTATATATTTCTGTCATTCGAATTATGGTTATGTATGCAATGCAGAGCCGTTAGATTTTATGAAATGAATTTTTTTTCAATCACTCCAATCGACATAATTCGAGTAAACATGGAGGCTTTGAGCTCAAATTTTGAAGGTGCATGGATTTATAATGCAATGCTTGGTATTCAATTTCGCGAAAATAGGTCTAATCGTTTAAATTTCACAAGATTTTGAATTCTTTGAAACATTTTATTTTATTTTGTAGCGGGAGAAAATCCATCAGAAATGTCCTCGAAACGAAGTGTTACGAAAATTTGACTCAGCGAATTTTTACAATAAAAATGTTATATTTTAAGTATAGCTATGGGCTTGGCTATGAGGAAGGTAAAATCGGTCAACGAACTTTTTTTATGGAAAAGACTATGTGCAAAACGGTAAAAAATTGGTAAGTCACGTGCATATGCCGAATTTTTACTTTGCACATTTAAAAATGTGCACTTCATTATTTTTATGGTTTCATCGATTTCTTCATACGATGACAGTAAATAATGCTTGAAAACATTCTCCCTCGGCTGGAAGCTTTTACTGTCCCACTGTGAGCTTTTACGGTAATACTCTTCGTTCACTTTTAGGCCAACGGAAGCTTAACATAGCCCAGTAAGGCAGGAAAAGGGGAGTAAGGATTTTGTAACTCTAATTTTTTAAAAATTTTACAGCATATTTAGAGACCGTGTTGCATGGAGTGGAGTGTGAAATCTGGAATCTCACCATTAGTGAGATGACTCAGACGAAAGGCCTACCTATTCACTACCGAGAACCGAAGCTCTGTTCAAATAATTTCACGAAAAATTCCTTACCGTTTGTGCCTTTAATTAACTACCTGGCTTCACGTTTGTTCAGTAATTTTTTTCAGTTCACTCGACCGAACCACCGTCGCTAGTGAAAAATTTCCCCGTAGGAAACTGGAACGCGGATCGAAGAGATGAAATACGATTTTTTGAAAATTCGTACCATTATCATCGAGACATTTTTTTAACACGATTTCATTCCCAAATTTTCAAGCATATTCACATTGAATGAGCACTTCGTAAAAACATTCAAAAGAACGGCATTCGTAAGAGATCAACGAGTTTATAGCAACACCAATTATCATCGATAAGAGCCGAATGGGCTAACAATAACGAATAATTTTCTTTTTAAATACTAAAAAATAGGATGAAAAGAGTTGCGAGCCACGATCTTGAACTACCCCGTGCTGCGAAGCCATCGGCGTAACGAGCGAGAGCGATGAAGCGGGCTCGGGGGGTAGGTACGAGGTCGGGACGAAGAGGAGAACGAGAACGGAGGGGTGGGTATGAGTGAGATATTGGAAAAGCCATTAGGACTCACCACTTTATTGTGGCGAGGCACTTTAAAAGCCACTACCGTCCATCCCACAATCCTGCGCGCATCCGGTTGCCGGGCCTGTAGGCACTGAAAGTGTATATAACGGTACTCGGTGGCAGTGGCAACCCCGGTCCCTCGGCTCCTTCCCGACTCTCTTCCTCGGCGCTAACAGCTGTTGCCCAAAAACACCGGGGCGAGAGAAAGAGGATCTTTCATCGCCGAAAAAGAGATAGGAACAACGGCGAAAAAGGAAATCCTCCTTTCAGCGTTGCACCACAACGCGAAGGTACGAGTACTCTACACGATCGGTATGGTAGCCTACTTTTTTTTTAGAAACACTTCTTCGTACTACATCTTCTCCCACGTGTTCTCTACCTCGTGGATTCAAGAGGTTTCTTTCAGGCTTGGAAAAATTCTGCTTCAATCCTCGACGTTTTCCACTTCTACCCGTGCGGTCCTGCAGACACTCCCTTCGGAACCTTGGAATCCGTTCGGTCATTGAAATTTCTTTCTCGCCTGGCCTTTTTAAAAAAATTTTTCGTCTTGAGAGCCGCTGGTAACGCGAGTCGAAACTTGGAAAATAGCCGGATGCGCGATGTGGCATCTCAATGTTGGTAAAAAGTTTGCCGGAGGAGCGTGGGTTAACACCGGACAGACAGATTTTTAAGAAGTGAGAAGAGAGTGATGAGTGCTGAATCAGCTTGTTGTGCAAGTCTAATCGAAACGATTGAGTGTAATTTAAAATCGTTTTAGCTGGTCTGGTGAAATATTTTCGTAAAAAAAACTTGGTAAATTTAATCGTCGAAGCTTATGGGACGTCGGAATGATTGGACGTTGAGAAATATAAACGCGATTATTTTCTTTTACTGGTAAAGCTTCCTCTGCTTTAGCTTTTATTGGGTGACCAATGTCACCCGTCCGATGGGCAGTACCGGCCAGATAAACGTTTTTTCCAATTGTTAATAATTGTTAGTAACCAATAATTTAATAGGGTAAAACGGTAGTACACATAAAATGGGAATTAAATTAAATGAAAATATTGTATCACAGAAAGGTCTGAAGAGAAATATACCAATTAAAATCAATTCAAGGGCAATAAAGTACAGAACGATATACCAACACACATAAATAAAACGAACTGGTACCGGCAATCACATGTATTTATTAATATTTTTTCTTAGATTTCCTCTTGCTGAACATCGTCGTCTCAAATTCCAAGTATCCGGTAAATATTTCATTCGAAAATATATGGCAAAACGCCAGTCAATCGTTCCAACAATATACAATCATGGTGTCCAGTAAAAAGTCCATACGAAATTCAAGGACATTCAAGAACAATTTCCAGGTTGTGTCGGGACATTTATTTAAAAAAATGAAAATATGCATATCGCGCGCGACGTACAAAATAATATTTAGTTCGATAACCGTTTTCGTTCACGTCGACATCGGTTCAGAAAAAATTGCAACTCACTATGCACGAATGTATATATGTATCTCAGCGAAACTGAAACACACATTTCTTTAGGATGGTCGCTAGTAACATGCATTTTGAAACAACCTCAAATTTGCGGAAAAATTAAAAACTCAAAGACATCAGGAGAAATTCAAAGACATTCCACGATTTTTTCAAGGACAGGCAAAATTCAAGGACAGTTCCAGGACTTCAAGGACCGTTGGACACCATGACAATGTGCTCAATTACAATGCGCACAACAAAAATTCAAAAAATACAAATTAATTAGTACTCAACTTAAAAGTTGAAATGTCTTCCTCGGTCGCTCTTTCTCAGTCTCCGGGGTTTGCAGATTGTCTGCGGAGAAGATATAAAATTCCAATTCCCTTCAGAATCGATATTTCTGATCGATGTGTGTGTCCCTACTACAGCGTCGATACTCGCAATTTGAATTCAAACAGTTTCTTTACATACATATGTCCTAGTCGACATCTTAAGGTCTGTGCCCGATGAAGTCTTTTTATTGAAGCTTCACTTCACAACCGAAATATCAATGTTTCTTCTTGATTTGCCAACATTGACCCGTAACTTCGTTGCGTAGTCTTTATCCACCCCCACTCGGGAAAGTAGGCTCATCGGAGGATCTGAACTTCGAGTGGGGTAACGACAAAAAAAAAAACCACCCGCCACATCGTATGCTCATAAAAGCAAAGGCACGGACTGCCTCAGCTTAATATTGACTTATTACCGTGTGCGGAAATTACCGCTGGTGAGCGTTATAACCGTGGGAGGGTTGCTGTCGAGATCGTCACGAAAGTCCATTTCACGTAAGCGGCTTCTTCTGCATTATAGCAAGCCCCCCTCGGCCTTAACGCCGTATGTACGTACACACACCTACTATACTATTCGTAATTTCGTACTGTATATATGACGGTGGTATACATGTACAGTGCCAACGCAGCGTCCCCACACTAGAATTTTGTACCGTAATATATATAGTTATATTATAAGGCTTTGTATATGTAGAGTTGCAATCTATATATATGTGTATACAGTATTTCGCTGCTCGAGCAAGGTGGACGTGCCTTTGCATAAATGAAATGACGCCCCGGGGCCGATCTCTCTCGCTAATTTTTTACGTTTTTTTTTCTTCTCTCCTTTACCCTCGTAACAATAGCGGAGTATATACCTGGGGACAAGCGAGACGGTACGAGCGACTGAGGGAGCAAATCCTTTGGCCTCGTGAGCTCCACCACTGCCGAAACTGTACTGTTTCGACTAAATGGACTTTCGACCATAAACTCTCGGAATAATTAGATAAACGTCTGGGACAGGCAATTTTTTAATGGACCATGTGTAAAAGCCTAACTTTTTTTTCCGCACAACCAGTGTCCGCAAAAGTGAAGAGAATAATTCTTAAATAATTCGAAACGATTTACATGATGTACGTGAAAATTTTGCCAAACAATTACAGCGTATTTTTCTCGGTTAATTGAATTCGCAAAGCATACATATACTTTGCAAAAAAAAAAATGAATGTTATTATACGACTTTTTTTCTATGAGGGAAAGCGTAAAAATGTTCCAGAGGCGCATGGTTAACAATAAGTCGCCGGGAATGTTGAAAACCGCTGCGGGGTTTTACGACGTTCGGAGAGACAGCGAACGAATAATTCGGAGATTGCAGCAGGATCGAGGGTGGCTTTTTCACCCCGAGGCAGACGAGGGCACTAACGAAACGGATAAACGATATAAACCCAAGTAGAGGGTGGAACGAAGAAAAAAGGAAAAAAAAGAGCGCGTTTAGCGGTCAGTCTCGTAAAACGGAGTGCCAGTAGATATACTACGGTTGATGTACACCGTAGTTTCTATTTATCCAACACAGTCGTGCCGTCCGACCGTATACGGGGCTTTACTACTGAGAGCGGCGGTGGAAACGGCGAAACGCCTGTGGGGTCGGGAGGGTGGTTTGGCGCTGCTCCGGGACTACCGGAGCGCGGAGAGTAAGCCACACGAGGTTCCTGCGCGGCTCTACCTTTCTCTTCCAGCTTTTTTTCCACCGGCAGAAGCAGCCACAGCGGCGAGTCGCGACGGCTGAGGCTGCCGGCGAACCGGCATCGCGGCACACCGGAACCGGAGAGTAACAAAGCGACGGGATTAAAAACGTTTCGGCGATTAAATTTTTTTTATTTCGATCTACCCTCCCTTCTCCACCGACAAACGTTCATCTCTGCCATTCTAACTTCTTCCGCTTCTGTCTCTCCGACTTAAGCCTCCGGTATGGAGATTTATCTAAGTAGGCGGGATACTCTTTGTTCGGGTCTCTTTTTCCTGGCGGACCCATTCTGATCGTCCGGGTATTAACGAAGAGATTTATACCGTATGACTTCGTTAATGCATGGACTAACCGAATGAAACGGGTACAGGAAAACAAGTCAGGCCCTAACGAAGGATACCGTACGCTTAGATTGAGTCTAGCCTATAGCCGGCGCGTCGTGCACAAGAAAACTCGACAGCCGCTGGACAATACCTAGTTAGGAAATCCGATTGATACAATTGGATTTCCAGCAAAGTTACGCTGGGCATGTGCCGGAGAAACACGACCTAGGAAGTCTCGATAGAAATCACGTCACCAGCAGCGGCGCTCAGTTGAGTTCGGCTTACCTCTCCCCTTGGCTTTGTATGCTCTTGATTCAACGCCGCCGAAACATCATCAAAATTGTGTCCAAATAATATGAGCGGAAATACTTTATGAAACTAAAAAAATTACCTATGTTTTTTTTCATTTGTTCATTATTCGTTCAATTTTGAAAATATTTTTCTCGTCTGTCTGTAGAGGAGACGGGGGACAAAAGAAACATGGGTCGGACATGAGGTGTGCAACATTATAGACAGCACCTTATGGCCATGCAGTCACCTCATAGCTGAGTTTTCGAAAAAAACCAATTCGCCGAAACCAAATGTGATTCGCGAGTGCAGAAGTGATTTTTCGGCTGTGCGGATTGCGTCAACTAGGCAACAATGTACAAAATATTGGTGCAAACAAACACAGGGAGTTGAAAGGTACATTTTTGCGGAACATTTTGATCACTGAGACGATCAGTTTCAGTTCTTTATTAACCGATGCCACAGTAACGTTGGTGATAATCATGTGCGGGGTTGATTGTAACAGTCGATCCGGGTCAATTGCATCAGCAATAATTAATTTTTTTCAATACCAATATATTTTATTTATTTTATTCTTACATTCTAAGCAATCAGCGAACGACCCTCTTATAATTTATAACCAACCAATTAAAGTCTATAACATTTACAATAAGGCTGTACAGTTAGGCCGACCAAAATGGCTTGGCCGGCTAAAGCGGCTTAGCCGGCTAATAAATTTGTAAATTTTAAAAATTTAAATTTTTCTGTGACAATGCACACCTGTTCTATTTATTAATCGCGGTCGGCGAAGGATGTCATTGGTGCAGGAAGATATTACAAATGACCTCGCTACCCGTTAGAATTGACCCCACCGGGGCCCAAATTTTCGCCCAATTTCGTCTGCGTCTACAGGGGCGGTTTCGCGATTCCGTGCTACTTTCTGCTCGAAATTTTTCAACCAAATACCTATGAGAAGTTTAGTAATACACCATTGGATACCGAAGCGTTGGACTCTCGGGTTTGTTGGTAAAAAAAAATAAAAAAGGATTTTTGTAACTTTTGTCCCCGGTCTCCGCTATTTTCCTTCATCGTTCTTCCGTCGAGCAGTCGACGGAGTTATACACGCTGGAGAGGCCTTCGCGGGACACTTCAACCCTCCCGTTGGGCAGGAAGAATTGATGCGGAAGCACGGAGCTGCGACTCTGAAGCGGATCGTAAAATTCTTGCGATTCTCGACTCTTATGGCTCTCTGCGAAGGCCCTCGGGGTGCCGCTCGTTTTCAACGACGCCTCCCGCGGCTCCCATCAACGTTTCTTCGCACCATTCAGGCCGTCCTTGTTTCTCTTATCCCGCATCTTCATCCTGCTGCCGGCATCGCGTGCGGTACAACGATACCGGTGTACAGTAGCGACGATCGCAGTAACGGTCGTAGTGGTCGTAATAGTGGCGGTAGTGTGCCGGCCTGTAACGTCGTCGAGAGTCGATAGAAGACTCGCCCGTTCCTCATCGTCGATGCAAAGATCGTATCGCACAGCGTACGCGACGAACTCGGTCGCGTTGGCGTGACGAAGGAGCCAACGACGGAAGACGAGGACGAGCTCGTGCAGCAACGCGAGCTCAAAGGGATACACCGGGTGGCGAACGTGAAAACCGGAACGAAGCTTCGCACCCGACAAGCAGATGCAATCTGGATAAAACTATTCCCGAGTCAAAGATGGTAAAAAAAAAAAAAAAAAATAGTTCACATCGATTCTTCATGGTCGACGGAAAGTCCGATATCTGTATGGCAAAGATAGACACGCTCCACGAAGGCGAAATTCGTAATTACAGGCGACTCCGTCGCGATAAGTCATAAACGTCGACGCACATGTTGAATTTCAGCTACGACAGCTACGCGAATGTTTGTAATAATTTTTCTTTGCTCCGGTTTCTCTGTGTGAATATTTTCAGATTTCTTTACCCGTTTTCCCACCGTTCGAACTTGCCTGTACGATGTTGTTCCATCGAAATAACAGGGGGGTGGAAGGGGGAAGCCTTCGAGATCGAATACGCAATTTATAATTTGTCTCTGCCACTACCCTCCGGCTATGGTTCTCCGGATAACAGAGGAAAGGGGGGGCGAAACAGACCGGTTCCATCCATGCGCGACGACGTTTTTTTTTATCCCACGAAAAGTTGGGAAAAATTGTCCGTCTTGCCCCGTTCTCCCCTAAGACCCTCAGGATACCCCTTGACCGAGACTTCACCTTTTTGCCGCGCAACGATACGTTATACCGGACACCCTTCTTCAATCTTTTTTCCGTCTCGAAATCCACACGTTTGCCCTCCCCCCCTCCCTCTTACCGGCCGGATTCTAGGGATCACTGGAATTTGATTTATCGCCGAAATGAGTCCCGGCGGATGTTCGGGAAGACTTGTTGTTTTTTTTTTTTTTTTTTATCGTCACGCGCGGCGAGGGGAGGGAGAGAAGTGATGGAACGGGAGGGTACGTGAGAGAATCGAGCGGTCCGACCAAAATGAATTAGGGTCGTGGAGAGAACGGCGGTGGATCGGGGACCGCGAATGCGGCATGGGTTCGAACAGGCCTCGCGCCTCGGCGGCTCTTCGACAACTGTCCCATCTTCGTGTATCTGCCGAAGCGCGGCTATAGCTTCCGGAATTGACGGAGGGCTCGTGTCCATCGACTTCGAAGGGTCGCCAATCAATTTACGGTTTCATTGGTCTTGCAACGGTCCAACTACCACCGATCCCACGTGGCCCCCACCGGACACAGACGGCTCGTCCATGCGCTCGTGTGTGTGCTGCACACAGGTAGCGACGTAATAGTCGAATGTATAGCGAATGGCGAACGCTCGCGCGACCGTCCCGCGGTCCCGAAGGCCTCGTTTCATCGGACGGCCAACAGGATAACAAAATCGCGTTTCGCCAGTGGCACCCGTGAGAATTTCAGCTTGGAATTTCAATGCGACCCGCGTCACTCATAAACATATATATATACATTATGCACACATGGATTGCATACAGCTGAAAAACCAACGACGATATAAACGACGGTTGATTAATTCTTCGACGAGAAAATATGAAGGAAACTTCCTCCAAACCCGTACATTCTTACGGGGAACAAATGAATTCGTGGTTAGTAAATTTAATAAATTTATTATATCCCTCCGGCAAGTTTTTTTTTTTTTTTCGTTTCGAGAAGAACTTTTCCTGTGCAATATCGTGATCGTAAAATAATGATTGCTTGCATTAAATTATGTACAGCTATTAGCCGAGAGGCGATACTCCGGAAGGATAAATCCGAGCCATTAGCCGGAAAGCTAATGGACACGGGGTTTGGGGGTGAGCTCTTGTTGTTTCAACGCTTCACTCGCTAATTTACTATTTGCAGATTCAGAGAAAAGAGGCTTACGGGTACGAGGGAATTGAAATGGAATTGGGGGAATGAAAGTTTTAGCACTGCTACGAGTAATCCTCGTGGACTGTAAATGCGAACGGGCACGCTCTTTCGTTGACGCGATGCCTCGCGGTTTTTCCTCACATCCGGCCAACGTACGAAAAAAAAACATCACCGTATAAATACCTGAGCGAATGTTCCCGTTCTCAACACCTATACGGCCGATCCCATACCGTAATAGTCGCTCTACATAATATAATCAATATTCTTTGAAAATATTTTTGGTTTGTTAAATTCTGACACTCATTTTTGTAGTGACAGGGAAATGGAGAAGAATCATTCAGAGTCCCCTCTATCGATACAGCTGGGCTCATTGCCGACCACCTCTCTCCTGATACGTCAATTGCATGTAGATAGAAGATTAAATTTATTTAGAAGATAAATAAACATAACCCCTCAACAATTGTGTATTAAATGTTTACTGTTGTCACGTTCCGCGCCGGAACAATTATCATACGAAATTGTCTCGCGCTATTCATGACTCTACCCGCGACATGGCACGTGCAGACTCGTCAGCGGCGGGATTAACTATCAAAGTATCGGAATGCACAGGAAGTATCCCGTTGCCTTTTTAATATTTAATTTCCGTTATTAGTTCTTTCAACATCGCGCCTACCGCGGCGTTATTCTACGCGACGCGGGTCGCGCGATATTCTTCTCGAGAATCGCGAGCGAGGTCTCGAAGGGATATACGGATGTTTCCTCTCGCCTCCGCTCGAGCGAGGTACGATTTCGCTATTTTGCAGAAATTCTCCCCGGCCTGTCGTCCAACGGCTGAGAGATCGGCAGATGAACGGGCCGGGAAAATTAGTCCCGAAGATACATCGGAAGCGCGAGCTTGAACTTCGGAAGGCTTCTCGTTCAGCACCCGCAGGAGTAAAGTAAATCTCGAGGGAACACCCCGGTCTGTTAGCACGTGCGAAAGTCGCGAAGGCCGTAAGGAGGACAAAGAGTGTTACTCGCCGCGGTGGTGAGTCTGTTCGTGCTGATTGTAAGCTTCTCAAATCTCGCTACGAACGATACAGCCGTGTAAGACTCGGCTTCACCTCGTGCCGTTGTAGCTCTCGATCCGGCTCGTGCGGCCAACTTCCCAACCTTCGTCGAAAAGACCGCTTTTTCGCACTAGTATCACAAAGGACTATTTTGAACGGAATACAATGGGACATTTTTTTTCTAATAGCCTGAAGTGTCGCCTGCATAGTAGCGTTTGAAATTTTGAAAATCGGATAATTTTTTTTTTATATCACGATCTTATTTCTGTCTGAACGAATAATGTTGCGATTCAAGCATGCAATACTCTTCATGACATAATTCTTCAAGATGTTTATTCCTCGTGCTTTTGAGGTATTTATCCCTCCAAATAGACCGCGCGTATTGGTTTTTATTTGCAGCTGTAAAACTGTAAAACTGTTTAAATTTTAAAAAAATCGTCTGTACTAGGAATTCCGACTTGGGAGTCCGAATCGGATCCGAACATATCCGAATGCTCGGAAATATAAGAGCACTCAAAAAAATTCGACTACCTGAAAACGCTCATCTACTCGAAGCCTTTCGAGTACCTGAAAACATTCGGGTAACCAAAGAGCTCGGGTACTCGAAAGTTCGGATTGCTCCAACGGAAAAAAAAAATTACTCAACCCGATCCGAGTCGAAAAAATGTTCTACTCATCAATCAATTGTTATTATCTGAAAAAGCTATTGACAATTCTGCACGACGGATCTGTGTACAAAGAAAATCTCGTACTCAAGAATTAATCAATAAATCTACATATCATCGAGTTCATGCTACAATTTTTTTTAATTACAAGAATTAATTATTAATATTTTTGAAAAATGTTCCACAGCGTGTCACGAGGTGATGTTCACGTCTTCGGTGATGGTGACGAGCAAGTGTTTTGCTGTACCTGTCGTCCAACCATCGAAAAAAACGTTAGAGAACTCATTATTTTCGATGATTTTTTTTCTTCTTTTTTAACGTTAATTTTAGATACATAGCAATGGCTTACATTCGGTAATATATGCTGTGGACACATTCTACATCGAAATACGAACGTTCAAAGATTTCTCAACCTCGCTCTTAAGAACGGGCCTCGAACGGGAAATTCAGTAGTAAGTATGATTTTCCAAACTTAAGATTAATCGATGTATTTACTCTTTCCGTTTCGACCCTTGTATGCAAGATAAAGTACTGATTATTTTATTGCAGTCGCAATTGTGTTGTATCCACCATTCGTCTATAACGTCACCTTTGCGCCGAAATGGTCGATAGAGGGGCTGTCATCTCGGGACGAGACCGGAGACATTTTTTTATAGTTCTACCGCTGCAAGATAAAACACCTATGCATCCCGCGTTCCACGGTTTTTTGCATCGACATCAACTGCGTCGTATGCGAAAATATTTTACGTGTTTGCGCAAATGTGAATACTTCTGCATGGTGAAAATTGCTGGCCGGAAATAAGAGCTTTTTCATCGTAAAACACCAGAGGACGCGCCAATGAATTTACAGGATATTTTTTGGTCTTCGGGAGGGACGAGAGGGAGAATCGGAGAGAAAGCAGAGGAGAAACCGTGGAGGGAGGAGGGACTGGCGAGAACGGAAAGCGTAGAACAGCAAAGCACCGACGGTTTTCCATTCCCATACCACAACGGAATCTGTGCATGCCCGGCGTCCCTTCGCGAGCTGACTGTGGTCTCGTTTTTCCAACGGCCTGGCTCCGACCCTTATTTTCCATCGCCAGAGAACCGAACTATATTCATAAATTCCGATTTGCTTGTCGACGCCAGGCATTTCCCTTTCTACCACCTTTCGTGTACAAACCTGATATCCTTCCTGCTCCTCTTCCTGTTCTTTTCAATACCGATTTTTTTCCTTCCCTTTTTGTTTCCATAGAGCGCCCGACCGCCGATTCACGAGACGACCAAACCTGTTAGGAAATAAATTCTATTAGACGCAAACTTTAACGCAAACACATAGCTGACGGTTGAAGATAACCAATTAATCGCGTGCTAGTCTCCACTCTTTGTTTTACGAGGAATTCTTTTTCTTTGCGCAGTTTTTGACGGTCCTTTTTTGCCCAGTCGGAAAAAAGTTGAAAAAATCATAAAAATATATAGTTGCCCGTTGCGAAAGAAACAAATGGTTTAATAAAATGAAAGTGCAGTTGATTAACCTTAATTTTCATCCGGCTTGTCACTCCGTTCGTACCGTTAAGCGACGTTAAAAAATTCTAGCACGTAACCTACATTACAATTATTCGACGAAATTCCAAAATGTCTGTCTTAATTGACTGCAATTTTACCCCGATGGTTTCACAACAACTTAACCTCAACAAAAAATTTGATGATAAAGTTGCACGTTGCAAATGCGCCACTAGCAAGATTTTTTCTTGTCAACTGTACAATTATTATTGTTATGAACTGCACTTTTAATTTTAAAAGGTGGTAAAATTAACACAAACAAAACAATTATCGACGTTTGTCGAGAAAAATGTGTGTCGAATACAAAAACCCTTTGCTACCGCGAGTTTTAAACTGATTTAAACAATGCAGTTGAATCAACGGTTACGTCCTGTGAATTTTCAACGAAATTCATTAACGTAACTGGTTAAAAATTCATAAATGTTTAATATAAAAATAAGAGAGTCACAGGGTGAATAAAAAAATATCGAGTCATAGTGACAATCACATTACTAAAATAACCACTCAGTGATAATTACGCGTTAAATAATTAATCACTGAATGATTCTATTTAGTGATTAACATAGCAATAATCAAATATCTAAGAATATCAAACAATCAGGATATTGGAATCGCTGGAGAAGTATCATCGGCAGAGATAACGCCTTAGACCCATACTCAGTACTCTTAATTAAAACGCAAGAGCAATGTGAAAATTTTCGTACATGCGAAAGGTGACGGTACCTTATCGCTTCAACACTCAGAGCGAAACGCCGTACGTACGCATACAATGGTGCTGCCAGAGAATCGGTGGACCTGTGTCGAGGCGATCGATTGGGAAAATCACCCTCGGCGCTAACGAGTTCGGCACCTCTCAGGGGATAATTATTCGGAGCATTATTAAATGTATAATCAATCTTTATTAGTAATTACATTATCAATGTTAAATATTCATGGCGAAATATCCAGAGAAATTATTAATCAATTATTATACCAGTAGAATCAAGTTTCATAAATAAATTGGGTCACGTCGTCATTATAAAATTAGTATAAATTCATGAATGTTTTTCATGATAACCAGGGAAATTATGTACATGTTAAAAAGAAATATTTTACTATCAATAGAATAGTCCATAGCAGAGAATTAATTAATATTATCCGAAACAAATATTTAAGATCTTTATTGCTGTTTGAACAGAGTTAAACAAATGGCGGTTGATAATTAGGAATTTATAGGAAATATTTTAACAAATTTAATAAATCCGGGCCATAGCTTTGGATAGAAATAAAATAGGAACTCCACTCAAATTTCTAAAGTATTATAATAAAAAACGCCAATTACCAGAACAATTTGTTTAACCAGAAAATTGTTGTAAAGATCAATATTATAAAATTATTCAAATAAGCGACGGAAAACAACAAAACCGATCGGCAATCACCATGGAAGGGGACAGGTCGATCAGCTGATAGCCTGCTGGACATCAGCTAGCTGATTCGATGGACAGCCTGGAGGCGTCCCCCCCCCCCCCCCCCCCCCCCTCCGACCGCTCTATCGAAACAATGAAAAAAGCTCGCCCAAGAGCGGAACGTCCTTTTTGTCACTACTCTCGGGAAGTCATTCTTGTCCCTACCACTATTCCCGGGAAGTCAGTCTTGTCACCGTCTTAACGCTTACGGGATCACGGAAGAACTATTATACACACGTGGTTGACAACTATTTGAAGTAATGAATTATACAATTGAATCTTGGAATTAACTTTGGACCAGTTATAAGTAACTGTGTCGAATATTTACTGCAATCATTGAAATAATACGGAGTTATACATTGTTATCATCATCATTGATCATCGACATTTATCATCGATCCAATCGATTTTTCAATGAGCGAACGAAAGAAGGAAGGACGAACAATTCCAAACGTTTTGCATTCTCACTTCAGCTTCAAACGGTTCATCTCATTCGATTAATTAATTCAATTTTCAACCATCGTAAGTGGTCAAACAATTTAATTTAAAGTCACTTAATTTGACTTTCGTTGATCTTTGAATATTTTATTTTGTTTATTTTACCGAACAATAATTAATTATTTCGAGTAACTTGGGAACAGTTAATAATCAATGCTGGCGTTGATAAAATTAAAGAGCTATATATTCAAAGTTTAAATTTAAGTCATCAACCTTTCTCGAAGAGAAAGATGCAAACAGACGGAAGGGCAGGTCCGCGATTACAGGAACTCGAGTCGGTGCCGGCCAGTTCAACGTGAACAGTTAGGATTCTTACCTCGCTACGCTAATACAGCATGCCAGGGACATACGGAGTGTCATTTTACTCCGGCGTAGTAACCAACGCAGTACACACTGAGTCGTAGTAAAGACCGAGACGTATTAAACACCTAGAAATAGTAACCGGCACGTAACCCTTTAGCATGCATCCTCAGCCCATTCCCTAATAAATGTCCGAAATGTTAGAATCGATACTGAACATTGTTCCGATAAAGCGTCACATGCGATAAACGTGTCATATGAAGAGAAATCTTCTGACCGTAGATGCAGGAACATGCTGATCGGGACGTAACACAACTGAAGGATCAAGCTGGTACGTACAAATAAATATTTCGTTCATCGAACAAAATATTTTAATGCCCCAAAAATATTTTGGTGAAATCATCCAACAAATTGTTGAACTAACCAATCTTTTAGCTGCACAAACTAAACATTTAATTGAACAACTAGTTGATTGTACCGATTTCATTGATCAGCAGTGCCGAAAGTTTTCATAATGAGCGATGCTCTTTCTTTCTCCGATATTTGTAAACGAAGCGTAAAACATTGCAGAGAAAATAGGGGTAAAGGGGAGAATATCCCCCGACCCCCTTCCCACCCCAATTAGCACATAAATTAATGATGTATGAACCGGGTCATATTACCACTTTTACAATATATATTCCACGGGATAATTTTGTTTTACCATAGCTGGTATTATGTATGCATGCACAGAGATACGATATGACCTACGGTATACTGTATATTTTACTATAGATAACTGGTTGTAAGGTAGCGGGTATACGAGTGAAAAACGCATCACCATTCGTGAACCCGGAAGAGAGAGGGGGGAGAGAGAGAGAGAGAGAGAGAGAGAGAGAGAGAGAGAGAGAGAGAGAGAGAGAGAGAGAGAGAGAGAGAGAGAGAGAGAGAGAGAGGGAGAGAGAGAGAGAAAGAGAGACCGCCCGTTTCGTTGATAAACAATTGACGTGATTTATTCAGCAGCGTCCCGACTCGCGGACTTATCAGTAAATCGAATCCTGCATTTGTCATTTATCAACGTGAGGCCAGCCATTGCGAATACACAGAAAGCTTCCGATATTCTTGTATCTATATGTTTCTGTCCCCCCCCCCCCCCCCCCCCCCCCCCCTCTGTCCAACGTTGCTGCAGTTGCCTGCAGTACCGTGTACATACATTATTCTGTCGCTCTTCGGAAGTCCCATCGCTCCAACGATTCTACCACGTTTTCGTTCTCTCTCTCCCTCTCATTTTCATCGAGAGCTTTGCCCTATCTTCGACAACAGCAACGAGTGTGGCAACATGACGCTGTTCGTAAATGAAAGCTTCGCGCTTCGATATTCCGCGATCGATGTATAGCCAGTGTCCGGTCCCCGACCCCTTGCCGAAATTTCCGATACACATATTCGCGAGTTATGTCTGATTACTGGTCTGCGTCATTTTGACGGTAGAGCTTGGAGGAGTGAAAAACAATTTTCGGCGAATTAAATCGATTCAAGCTTGAACAGATGAAATACTATGACACAGGCGATAAAGGGAAGTAGCGAGCGACAAAAATTTTCATTTCGCGCACACAAAATAAAATCGATTTGATGCAAGAGGGATTCTATTCGGGGGAAATGATAATCCACGTGCCGCAAAAGGACCCTCTTGCGGCAAATGGATTTTATTCGGAGTGTGAGAATCGTTTAGCTTTATTATCAGGAAGATCGTTTTGACGATCGTTTCACCGAATTAGTTTTCCGGGCTTCTTTTTTTATCGATACGCAGGTAATTCCGTGTTGATAATTTTAGAGCAACAGGTAGATTGTCTATTTTTTTTTAGCAAAATCTATGAAATGTATGCCGAATGTGTTTTTATATTTTTTTGTAACACGTGTAGAAAAAGCCCCCTCTTTCGTGTATGTAGCGCATTTATGATAAGGAGTGCTGGAAAAATACTGCGCACACGCAAATCACACCAGTTCCCCCCCCCCCCCCCCCCTTCTTGAGCACTGTAGTTACTTTTTAACACACTAACACTAGTTACTATGAGAGGCATAAAAAAGCGATTTTTTTGTGCAATTGTTACAAAAAGTAGTATGCGATACTTGTGCGAAAAAACGGACTCCCGACGGCGTAGGAAGTAGACAACAGCCGCCTTCGGCTCGTACCACAAACAGCACTCGCCGTCGGCTCATGTTACCGTGAGTACATGCTTCCGGCTCGTGCAGCTAACTTCACAACTTTCGTCGAAAGCCCATTTTACGAACTAGTATCGCAAAGTACTATTATGTATTTTGCTTCCTCATAGAGGTGTGAGGGAATGCGTATCAAATTTAAATTTCGAGCCTCAACACTCGAACGACGGCCCTCCCGAATAGGGTGAACACTCGAATATTTAACCTATGTATATCGATAATAGACACACAAAAGCCGAGTGTAAGAGCTGAAACAGTCTCTTTCTCTCCGGGGACGTCGAGGAGTCAACGGGATCTCTCTTGGTGACGAATAATAAAGGAAGGAATAGCGAGCCGTCTCGCGTCTGACGCCTTCGACCGAGCCTGGCCAGGCGATCTCGAACGATTTCATATCTCCACGCCGACCTTAAAAGCCCCGGAGATAAAGAAAGAGCCACCGCGGAAGCTTCACGATTTATAAGTTGAGTAAAAAACGAAACAAACACTGATTATTTGACTCATTTTCCGTAGTTATATTTGTGTATAGTCGACTGAAAGACCGGATCCGATCGCACACGGTATACGGACCGGGACTTCTCATGTTCTGTAAAATCTAATTTATAACGTGTTGCGAGTGTGTAACTTTTTCTGTGTATGTGGAGTGCAGGAATGAGTATTTATTTCGGATTTATGATTGCCGCCGAATGTATATATTTGTCTTCAAATTGAATAACTCATGTGAACTCGATATTAACGGCTATTTTGAAAGACATTCCTAGTTGGCATGTGCAGCAAGAGGATCCGACAAGAATTTTTTAAAAATAAATTTGCGTTCTAGCCGTCAATGATCATAATTATTTTGCGTGTTAAAATTTGTGTGTCTGTCGACCAGTATTTAAATCCGCTCGAAAATTAGGGAGAAATAATTTATTTGCAGTTCATTCTAAAGTTTCCTGTACTTGTTTTCATTTTGTTTACTTGACTCGGGGATCATAGCAATAATTTCAAAAATCAGAACCGTATAGACCCACAGAGGAAGCTTTGTGATGGAGAGAAAAAAAAATTTCTAGATTTTAATGAAAACGTGTTCAGAATGTTCCATTTTTTAAATCGAACGTATTCTTACGTGACACAATGTAGCGTATGAGATTATCCAGACTCAAAACAAAAAAATTGAAAGCTATCGAACTCAAAGTTTAGTTTTTCACCCAAATTTTTGCAGTTGTTTATTTCTGAAAAAGAATGCACAACATTTTCGAATAATGATATTTCAACTGAAGAAGACATGTGTTTGTACACGTGTTCAGCAAATTTCACGACGATTGCTCGTTCAGGACGTGCTCGTCACTTTCGCAAACTAACAAAAAAACCGATTCGAAAAAATCGCGCTTAAAGTTTAACCGGCATTCGTGTCCGTATAAAATGCAACGTTTCATACATACAGCTCATTTATTATGCTAGAAACGTAGAGTTATCCTTTTTGTTCTTAAAAAAATGTCGATAATGGTAGAGAAGAAAAAAAATTCTCTCTTTCCTATTCAACAAAGTGGAAACCTCCCGTAACGGTAGAGAGGACAGCCGAGAAGAAACGATTGGAAAAACTAAGACGATCGGAAGGGAATATACGCTCGTGAAGAATGGAGAAATCGTCGATGTACCGAAACGATTTCGATAGTCGAGGGACGACTCCGACGGGTATGGATAACTCGGTCGAGAAGGATCGTTGCGGATACTTGTTAAATGAAAAGTTGTTTCGCAGTCGGGAATGCGACGAAACCGTTCGGAAGTAGAATAGTCCGAGTGACAAAACCATGGGAACTGGAAAGGGCGAGGATGAGGTTGTGGGCTGCGGAGGAGTTTTAAGGCGGAACGAGATGGAAAGGAAGAGAAAGGAAGAGGGGAGAGGGGGACTAAAGTGGATAGATCGGGAAGGCTCCGGCTGTGAAGGCGTGTTCATGTATATACTATACTGTGGTGCCACGGATGGAAGCATCGAAGTTGCTACCTCGAGGACTCCTTATCGTCTATTTTGTTTAGAGATTTGTTAAGAACTTACTCGTCCTTCGAGCGAGCTCACTCGAATGGAAGGAAACCGGAAGGGAAGAGAGGAAGGACGTGCGGCGTCGTTACCGGCGAAGCGTCACATCGTTTCGACGGCTAAAAGCGTTTCCGTTCCCGTGTTCATTCCCTTTGGAACTCTCTTCTATAACTATACCACACGTTGCCCTGTAGGGAAACGCACCCATACACACAATTTTGCGAAAATCGGAGCAACTTGGACCGGTGGGTAATCAGGAAGGCCCCTCAAATGAATTATTATAATTGAAATGGAACGATTGATACATTTCAACATAATCAACATACAAAAATGAGGTCAAATTTATTAATCGTTGTATCGATCACCCCTGAAAAGATCGGTTCAATACACCGATCATTCATTATGAGGCATACGTTAAACTTAATTTATCGGTTCACGCGTAAAAAATCATATGACGCATCAAAAATTTCATGTGCAAATTATTTCTATACCGTTTCACCGGTTATCGACCATCCCAAGGTTAATTTCATTTTTGCAATACGTGTAATGACTATACATTTTTATCAATAAAATATTAATTCTCCGACAGGCGACCCGTATTTTTGCGTCTCGCCTGTTATATCACGTGACTAAAATTAGAACGTTCTGGTTTTAGTCACGTAATATAGTATATCTCTCTATAATATAAAAAGATTTCACAGCCCCCCCGTCGCCGCCATGTCAAGAATCAAGGAGGGGGGGGTGTCAATAATGGGGTCACGGACGGTCTATAATAGGGTCAAGGGGTGTCAATAATAACATCAGAGGGTCAATAATTGAGACGTGAAGTTTGCTAATAATAAGACCGTGCAGTAAAGAGACTTGGAATAATAAGGGCTTAAATCTATAAAGGGGTACGAGCGCAGAACGCGCGAAACGCGCGAGCCGCCAGCCCCACCAGTGTATATATATATATATATTTTTTATCTCCATCTGTTTCGCTTGACTTTTTCTTGCGCACACGTAAGTGTAACGACGAACGAAGAAAAATGGTCTTGGCGAAAAAGTAAGTCTTACCGTACCGTGCACATTTCCGTGCAGTCACTCGCCATCTTCAAAAACTCTCAAGCTTTTCTCCTCTTCTTCCCCCGTGTCCCTCCCCTGCCCCATCGGGCAAAGGACGAAGTTTCTTGTCGCAAAAATTTCACCACTCTTCGAACTCCGATGGATTCTCGTGCGCGTGTGTACAGCCGATAGAAATACAGGGCGCTGTAAGGAGGTCGACGAAAAATGGTGTGTATGTGCGAAGGTGCAAATCCATCGAGGAAATCAATCTATCTAGTTTCGTAAAATGTTCAATTTGTCAATTTTTCTCTTTCCAACGTATTAGCAGTTCCGTAGAGCGGAACCAACCAGCCCGCCAGCAGGGGCGAGCGCTTAATCACTCGAAAGAAAATTCTCCAGTTGGGGCCTTGGTACGGAAGGACGGGAAGCCCGTACAGCCCGACTCGAACCCGACGAAATTTCATCCACCCCCGCCACTCGCTGATGGCGTCCCGCAATTTCTCTTCGTTCATACCCCCTCGCCGTCGACGAGCGAACGAGACCGGACCAATTTGTTTTCTTTTTTCAATATTCGTTGGTTTTTTATTCTCAATGAATGGGTCACCCGCGATTAACCGAGAAAGTCGGGTCACTGGCGACACATTTGCGGCTGTTGATGCTCGGTTGCCAATTGTATCGTCCCTTGGCGTTGCCAACGAATTTACATATATGCATATTCCCGTTAATTCGAGCGTCCGACCTTATCACATCTCGGTCATTAGCGGGATGGATTTTTAAGAATATGGATTGAAAAAAACCGTTATTTCTTGGCGTCCCGAGCACTTGGCGTCGAGGCGCTGCCGCATCTCTTGACAAATACGCGAAAAATATCCCACTTATACAACACCTAAATGGCACCGCTGATTAATAATTCAATCCTTCTCGGACACAGATGCGGTACGAGATAGCTCGATGTGCGAATAAAACACTTCTCAGCACATTAGCAATTTTTATTTACGTCGAAAAAGCCATACCTGTATACATTCGTGCACGACCAGCACATTTAACGGCAAAAATTCAAGAGAAATAATTTTGTACGAATTAATCGTCATAGAAATAAAACTGATTAATCGCGAATTTATGAGATACTTAATTTAAATTTTTTACGACATCTCTACGCTCTTTGAGCACGAAATTATTTCGCGATATTTTGACATTCTGCAATCATGATATTTTTACATTCTTCAATTGAATCAATTGAAATATAGTTCATGCTCTTCATATCACACATCCTTTTCACGTCTTTCAATACATTTTTTGTTTACGTTAGTCAACGAAAACTTTGAGAGTTACAATGTTAAAAATACGCTATGAATGCAAATATAGTATATCGATCAACGATCTTTGGCATTGCATTTGGCGGAAGTGTATCCAAACTGTTGGATTTTATGAAATTTGAAGTTTTAGAATATTTATAAAAATACTCTAATTCGAGTAATCATGGAATTATTGAGCTCATATTTGGAAAGTCAATGAGTTTGACGGTGTACGATGTTCGATATAACATTTGGCGCAAATTGATGTACCGGTTTACATTTTGTAACATTTTGAAATTTTTGAAAACTTTGGACTGTACATCCTAACTTTGCATTGAGTATAGCGCCAGGCGTATAACTAATGGCAGTTGTATAATCAGTTGAAAAAAAAATACATTATAAATGTTTCCGAAACGACGAGTTACGAAAATTTTACGTAACGAATTTTTGCAATGAATGTCAAGATAAATAATCAGTATATTATAAGCATAGCTTCTTCTATGATGAAGCCAAAATAGGACAAAGAAATTTCTTATTAAGAAAGCAATGGGCAAAACGGTATAAAATAAGAAAGACAAGTGCAAATAACTTTGCAACATTTTAAAACAATTTTCAGGATCGCCCAAATTAGTATTTCTACGCGCTTTCGCCATCTCGACGGAGAGTGGTGAAACACGCTACCTATATACTAAACCTACATATGTAGCCGAGGTACAAGTGTGTAGTGTGGGTTTCACCGAAGGGTGTGGGGAAAACTCGAGGGCCGCAAGCGAGGGAGTCATGAATAAAATTATTCTCTTCGCGCGATGCCAAGGAACGGAGACGCGGAGTCAGCACGCACGGAAAAGCACCCTTGTGATTCTTTCGGAGTGAAGGAAACTCGCTTTTCTTCTCGGAAATTCCGAGAGAAAGACGGAGGAAACCCACGCGCAGTCAGGGACCACTTCCGTACGATTTCTACTCAGCTTCTGTTTCTTCGCATCGTCTTCCTTCTATCTCTTTCAGCTTCCTAACGTTACCATCATTTTCTTTCCTTTGTCTCGGTTACTTCCGGTGCTTCGTTAAATGTTTCATCTGATGGAAGAAACGGATATTCCACGTACAAAGATAGGACTAATTATCGCGAAGCATAAGTAAACTGCTTGCATCAGAGACTGTAGAGCTTATGCAAACTTTATCATTTTCACAATCCGCGGCGATGGGTAAGTGCGAATCAATGTTATTTTCAAATTGAATATGTTTGGATAATTAAAAATCGAAATTTTTTGCACCGTCGTAAGCCTCCCGAGAAAGATAGTTCATATCAGTGGTTTAATGCCAGACGGGTATATAAGGATAGGATTTCAATACATCATATGCCGTCATTAAATTAGGCGGACGATGTGTGTAATGAAAAGAATGCCATTGCGATACAAACTACGACGGGTATTAAAAAATCCCTAAATGTGCCACAGGAATAGCTTCCTCGATTAGGTAACAGATGGCTTTAAAAAAAATCATACAGTAGAACCTTGCTCATCCGACCTTCGATCGATAGAGCCCCCCGTTTTTCGAGAAACCCAACTCATCCGGGCCCTCCGCATTAACCGAGTCGTAGGCTCGGATAATTCGGAAAACTCGAATAAAACGGAAAAGCGGCCATCCTATATTTCTCAACTGCAAAAACAAATGCATTAAAAAAATAAAAACTACGGAAACGTGTACAATCCGCTAACCCTATTTACAACCCACGTAATACCCTTCTATACGAGACAACAGGCATGACACCCATAGTAGATAGATGTAAATATCTAACCAAATGACTCGCTGTCAACCAGCTAAATAGCTTTGAGCCACTATGCGCGCAACCATAACAGCAGATAACACGCAGATACAAATGACCTACGCACAAAATCTACCAACAGCTTCAACAAATGGCTAATATAGGAGGACCAGAAAACATATAAATACAAGTATAAATCATATACTTGTGCATGTACATTTTCCAGATATGTCAATAGCAAAATAACAAAATACAGCAATAAATTTAATAAATGAAGGAAAAAAAATTAGTTTATATCACTCGGTGGGAAAATGGCGGTTTTACGCACGCTTGGCGTGCGTAAAACCCCCATTTTCATAACTTGTGAAGTAAAAATTTGTACAATCATCGTGCGAAAAACGTTTTCTGAACTCGTGTGATTGCAACACTCGCCTTCGGCTTGTGCTGCAATCTCACACTCGTCAGAAAAAGTTTCTTCGCACTAGTATCGTAATGTACTATAATGAATCCACCCGAACATAGTAAAAACCTTGGGCTAAATGACTCCAATCGATGGCCCATTGATAATGTCGATAAAAATGACGAAACTATTTCATAGAGAGATGTCACGGAGATTGTGTGGGCTAATTAATATTGTCAATGCATACACTTTTACCATTACTACGGTAAAACGGTAATGGCCGCGCGCGAAGTAGTCCTGTAACCGTGTTATCCGAAATTTCACTTATCCGATGTTCATTCTCCTCACATTACTTCGAATAAACGGGGTTCCACTGTATTTTTGTGTCCAAAGGCTGAAAAAAAATAGATTTTCAAGTTTCGACAGATGCAAGATCGAAAAGGGGGCATGGTAGGTGACCATATAAAAAAAATTTGTTTTTTTCTATCTTCTTCGTAAAGACGCGCTAACATTTTCAAAGAGTACGCAGTGTGATGATGCCGTTGCTGAAGGTAAGTGTACTTACGAGCGCAACCACAATTTTTCACACAAATAAGGGCACACTTCTGTCGTCATTCGCTCATGTCTCTAGGTGCCTTCTTATGCGCTCAACGTTTTTGCTTCTTCTACTCCCGGTCCTGGTGGTCCTTATAACGCCGCCGAGTAGAGAGACATGCTTTTCCTTCCG
The DNA here is from genome assembly GCA_933228735.2 of Amblyteles armatorius. NCBI lineage: Eukaryota > Metazoa > Arthropoda > Insecta > Hymenoptera > Ichneumonidae > Amblyteles > Amblyteles armatorius. The sequence goes on along the minus strand of OW121691.1, from coordinate 1,954,156 downwards.
GCTGGTAAGCTAGCGACGAGACAGGCGAGAAAATCTTCGCCAGCATCTGCGCCATGCCAAATTGTGTTAGGTGTGCGAATACCTTGGACTCCCTCGATATACAAAAGAAGCTCTCTCACTCTCGTTTCACGTGGAAACTCTGGAACATCCCCCCCCCCCCGACCCCCCGCCCAACGCCCCGCGACGACGAGTATGTGCGTTCGTGCGTGTACGCCACGGGAAGAGAGATGTACGTATATATTTTTATATATTAATATATATGTATACACATACATAATATGTATTAGAGTGGGCGAAGAAACAGAGTAGGAAAAAGTGACATTTTTACGGTCACAGAAATGAACGAGCGTGTGGATGCTGAAGAAAGAGATAAAGGAATGGCAGATGAAAAAGGTGGTCGACAGCGAGTGGTCGCGTTACGCTGTACAAGACCTTCGGTATATAAATTGCATCAGTATGGCGTAAAGTGCTTGCGTTTTATTCATCATCATTCATTCCATTCGTATCGGCAATTACCTCGATTTATTCTGAAGGGTTCCATTATTTTTACTATATCGAGCATCATTTGTTTTGTATAGTTTCTTAATTTTCTTTTCGCGAATACTAACTACAGTGTTGTAGCGAAATTTTTTTATCAGTCCGATCCAGAAGAAAATTGAAATTTTTAGTATTTGCAAATACTCAATTATTGTCAAATAATTGAACTTTCCAATGGAATTACAGAATAGCTGGGGTATCTATTGGGTGTTCAACTGAAAAAAAATATACGAGGTAGGGCCACATATTTTTTTCAAACCGTGCGATGAAAAACGTTTTAAAAAATCATGATAAGGGTATCCTTCGATTTTTTTCGCAAAAATGAAAGGGTGCCAAAAAATCTCTGGGCTACATATGTCCAAGTATTTTATCGCGCCGAATTTAAAGCCGATAACAGTTTTGACCCAAAATCAAGCGGGACGTTGATAATCGCTACCTTTTTTTTTCATTTCCGACGCAGCTATAAAGTTGCTCGGAAACAGGTTCAGCTTCCGTCATATGTGACAGACGAATAAAGCGTTAACAATGAAAATATCGAACTGTCGATATCCGTTAGCACCGATATCACAAATATTTTTTATACATACGAGAGGAACTTTTTTTAATTAAAATTTAATAGGGAGAATAGATAATGCGAGTGGTAGGTAAATAATCATCGAAATACAAGCTATTAATTATTTTCCATTTCACGCTCGTAACTTCGAATGAAAAATAGCGGAAGACTGTTGATTTATCGTTGTTTCGGAAGTTCATGAAAAATCTCTATACGGGCCATTCTCCATTGGGATACAGAATAAATCATTTATCTACAATGCACAAAGCATGTAACCAGTGGTCAAGAGTTTAATGGATTATCCAGCGATATCATGCTCGAATAATTACGCACGACAAATTGAACGAAATATATATTCCCAATCCACCGAATCCCACATTGTTACCAGTTTATGTTCGGTAAATATCTCATCGTTTCACACTTTTGTCCGATGCTTCGAGCGCAACGGGCTGGGAGGCTTTGAAAATTTCACTAGCACTGCCGCTGCTACTGACATATCAACCCGCTTATTCACGACTCGTAAACCGTTTGAGGTAGAACCCGGAGCAACCGGACCCACGGTTTCGTCGAGCCATTACGTGATATAGTCATATCTCTGCGACATCTGCTACTGACGATCCTACCAATATCTTCCAATATCGTTTTCATTGGAGCGCGAACAGCGAAGATTCTATATTACAATACAAAATTCGGCGATTGAACGATCAGGAACACCGTTTCGAAACCAGTCGTTTCTATACGAACGAGTATAGGGTGAGCGGGGCAAAATGCATCCATTTCGGACGAGACTTTTTTTTATGTCTCGCAAGAGATTGGTAAACATAGTCGACGAATTCTTGTTTTTTTTTTTTGGCATAGTATTTCGTTATGAATATAGTCAAATTTGTTAATCGCTTTCTCATTTTATTTCAAAATAGAATTGATTTTGATGAAAATCTGAAAAACTGTATGTTTGAAACATTGCATCGAATTATCGTTCGAAATATCGTTTAAAATAGCATCAACGAGGATGATTCAAAATAAGCGTATCGCCTTTTTATTTCGCTCACATTATTTCCTGTATGAGGTACACAAAATTGAATGAACTATCTCTTTAGGTTTTTAATTTTTATGAAGGGTGTTTAGTTAACGAAACACAAAAATGAGGAAGCAATGTACAATTTTTTTGTGTTTCAATAGGAAACTGCGAAACGAAGATCTTACGCCGACTCGAGGGCAAAAAATATCAGAGCCAAGGGCTATGTAGAAAGGTACGATTAATTAACACCATGTAACAGAGGAGCATTAATGTCACGAGATTTAATCGGACATAATTCAGTAGCGGGGTTGCCGAGAAACCATGAACCGTATTATCGCTCAATGTTATCCTCTTTTCAGCGAGCTTTTGCGCGCCTGCCCGCGGGTATATAGTTAACCATGCTTCACTGACGTCGGCAAACACCGGAGCGCGTACACCAGGTCTCGTTACAATTAATTGAATTGTTTACTTAACGAGTGGCTCAGGTTTCCCACCCCACCTACGCCACGGGTCCCGCGCTCTCGGTTGAAAATGCAAACGAAGTATAGAAAGCCCTTCGCGAATGCTCCATAACCATTAGGATAATGGAAAGGCATTTCGAGACAAACCCCCAACCCCCATTCTCTGCAGGTCGGCAGAGTACACACCTTGCGGGAAGGCACGATCTCGTCCTCTTTCGTACACTACATTATATTCTGTGTATCTTTGATCACGCAACGTACATTAACTTTTCCAGGGTCAACCGGTGTAGCCGCTGTAGCCGCGCCGCTACAACGGCAAAATTCTCGTCCGTTAATTTTGCCCTTTCACATGAGATAAGCGGGCTAAAAAATCGTGATAAGAACCTAATTCAAGAACATTAAAAAAAGTGAAGAAAAAATGTTTTGAGAAATAAAACGATAATTCTGTAACGGAGTTCATCGAAGACAATTTATTTATTTATTTATTTATTTATTTATTTATTTATTTATTTATTTATTTATTTATTTGTTTGTTTGTTTGTTTGTTTATTTATTTATTTATTTATTCATTTATTTATTTATTTATTTATTTATTTAATACCTGTGGCTTTCAAATTGCACTGCTGAACCAAAATCGATGCGCCATTCTCTGGGTAACAAGATACTTCACAATCCGAGTATGGACATTTTTGTTCTGAGCACTTGCGCAAAGGATATAAACATTTTTATTGTAAATTATCATTATGGCTCCAATTGTTAAAAAGACAATTTATTATTAATTTATTGATTCCGTACCTTCTGTGGCAAAGCTTTCGATACTAATTACCTCGTCACCAATCAGGTACTGAGGAATACCAAAAGCCAATTTTTACCTTCTTCAGTTTATCATTCCGATGGCCGAAAATGTGTCGCTTTACCTTAATTATCGACGTTTTACCGTATACATGTTTCGCGACTCGATAATGCGGCGTCGATTCTGCGACCTGCTTTTTTTTTACGAGTCACGGCGTCCTCTCACGAATCTTTTCGTTTCTCCTCTCGTTTCGTGAGGTGTATAGTCTTCGCGAAAAAAGCATTCTGGCCCATTATCTCCAGACACCATTTCGCTAAGCGATTCTAATACGAGTGCTCTCGGCATAAAACTTGCTTGGGAGTGAAGCAATCTGTCCGACGGTTGCCTCTTCGCAGCCCGAGGGCCCTTGAAAAAGATTAATCGCTTGGCGCAATATTATTTCTCTGCTTGTCTCATTCACTTCCTGCTTCCTTGTTGTGTATACGTATATATAGACACTATGTATAGAGTAGTTTATACGTCAAGAGATGGGAGTGACAGAGACGGCCGACACTCGAAACGGTGAATTTGTGACAAAGTCGATCCTCCAAAAATATTTTCATCTCTCTATTTCGTTTCTCGAAATTCAAGCACCAACGGAAATACATAGAACACGCCACTGAGGTAATCTGACGAGTTAAAAAATCGTAAAAAAAAGGGTTTATAATTCACAAACGTCCCTAATTCTTTTTATCGTCAATTTTACCATTTTTTTATTGAGATTCATTGACAAAAAAAAAATGATAAAATGAACAAGAAAATAATTAATCTCCGCGAGTAATGAATGGTTGCAAAATTTACAAACCTTCTCCTATGCGTCACGGTTGAAGTTTCGTCGATAACGGAGGTCGCCAAACAATGCCAATCATTTCGATTCGATGAGGGGAAAAACAATGAAAAGGTATATACAAGCAAACACCTGGTTTAGGGGGATTCCAACGTAACGAGAAAAATTGAAGGCGCTCGAAATTTCGATGGAACGTACGAAGTGTACGATGGCTCTTGCTATACGAGGTTTACGATGTGTAAACGGCATCGAGGGGTGCGCGCGACTTCCGGTTTGAGAGGCCGGAAAATTTCTCTCTCGACCGGTTTTCACCGAAGCGCTTTGGGGTACCCGCTACCTTGTCACCCTCTTTCATGCACTCGTCGTCCTTGTCGTTGCCAACCCCTCAAAACGACGTTGCTCCACGGAGCAACGTCGGAATTGCTTTGCCGTTGTGTGGCAGCAGCCACGAAAATTCGTCTTCAATTTTCCGGAGCGTTCGAGCGTACGACGATATCGAATTCCGAGAGGGAAGGGGGGAGCAGGTCAGGACGGCACAGACGACTTTCGGGGGTGCGGAAACGAGCTTTCGAGGGATGTACTTGCACATATACATAACGTGGTACATATAGTTACGATACGTACGTACGTTTGATATTACGACTCGGAGAGAAACGTGGGTGCACGCAAGACGCTTTGACCTTAAAGAGAATTCGTTTCGTCTTTTTTTTCGCTTCATGCTGGTACAGACGGGTCCCTATACACGGTAAAAGAAAGTTTATTTAACAATCATATTTACTAGTAAAGCTTATGTATCAATTGTTTGTATATTTAACAAACATTTACTATCAGCGAACGTTTACGATTTGTTTCATGTTAACTTTTCGATTGTTTTTAGATAACAGTACGGTCGGTTGACCAAAAAAAATTGTAACACGAACAAGAAATTAATTGTGGACCTTTGTGTTCCTGCTTCCTTATAAAGGCTATGCTGTCGTAAAAAAACATTTTTCGTGATTTCAGTGCCAGCTTACTGGAACTATTCTAAAACATCGAGAAAAGTGATTTTTAGCTGGCGTCCGAATAAATGCGTGTGTCTTTGCAGTTCCTTTGCATCGTTTTAAACGATGCAAAGGATTTGCATCGTTTAAAACGATGCAAAGGATTTGCATCGTTTAAAACGACTATAAGTCGCAAATGGCTTAAGCGAGTTGAAATTACGTAGAATGATCATGGTCTTCGCCCAGTGTATTTTTCATAAAGAATGAGGCCTGATTGGAAATTGTAAGCGCATGTAACTACTGAACATTCATAGTAGCTTCGCATACTTAACTACTGAAAATTCATAGTAGTTTCGCATACTTAACTAATGAACATTCATAGTAGTTTTGCATACTTAACTACTGAACATTCATAGTAGTTTCGCGTACTTAACTACTGAACATTCACAGTAGTTTCGCGTACTTAACTACTGAACATTCACAGTAGTTTCGCGTACTTAACTACTGCCCTAGCAAACCAAGCGGCCGAGAAGGTGGTTTGGTGGAAAAAATTAACTACTCTAACGACCGCCGAAACGACCGCTCTGGCGACATTCTTTCGCCTTATTTCGGCAGTGAAGTCGCTTCTTTGATTGTCGACCGAACAAACGACCGTAAAAGCAACCGTCCAGACATAAGCTTTTTGACGATCGGGATTAGCTTTTCTAGACGGTTGCTATTACGGTCGTTTATTCGGTCGCAAATCAAACAAACGACTTCATCGTCGAAAAACGAAAAAAAAATGTGATGCCAAAGCGGTCGCTTCGGTGGTCATTAGTGTGGTTAATTTTTGGAACAAAACAACCGTCGCTTTTAGAGTCGCTTCTTCGGTCACTCAGTATGCCAGGGTGGACATTCATGGTAGTTTCGAGTAGTTAACTACTTACTTGAGATCTTATTCTTGTTGTTCTTCCTATGGACTTATGCGAGAGGTCAAGTTCCAGAACTACTTGAGATGTATAGGGTATGTAGTATCGGGTCAGTGGTCTGTCAGTCGTAATTAACTACTCAAAATACCCCGAAATGTTGAGTAGTTAACTACTAAAGATTTCTGACAGTTTTCAGTAGTTTGCCAATTCAGCACCGAGCAATAGTTCCGTAGTTTATTAATAGTTATTAATTCATTTATTTATATTTATAGTTATTATTTAGTTTATATTTATAGTTATTATTTAGTTTATATTTATAGTTATTATTTAGTTTATATTTATAGTTATTATTTAGTTTATATTTATAGTTATTTATAGTTATTATTTAGTTTATATTTATAGTTATTTATAGTTATTATTTAGTTTATATTTATAGTTATTTATAGTTATCATTTAGTTTATTATAGTTTATTAATAGCTACTGGATCTGCCCAGTAGCATTTTTCAGTAGTCCTTTTCGGTGAAGGATGTGCCAGAAGGCCCCCGTTAGAATCAATAAATGTAAGCCCGGAAGCGACAGTGCGGCAGTTCCTCGGAAAATATGAAACTTGCGAGTTCACGAATATGGAAAACATCGAAGAATGATCACAGTTAACAGTTCAACAATAATGATCAAACGTAGTGGAGGTCCAGAAAAATTCCCAAATTTAATGGAGTTCAACGAATAATTTCAAAGTCAATAATAATTCAGAAAAATATGTAATTGAGAATTGTAGATCAAACATATATTATAATCAAACAATTTAAAAGTGCATGAAACGAATTATTAATTAAAAAATATATCGCAGAAAATGGCGCTCAATTTTCGATATATTCGAGTGACTATTTAATAAATCGCATTTATTTCTACCAATATTGTACAGATTATAATTTTTCTTTGAAAAAATTGATGACGGTGCGTCATAGAATAGCTGTGTCAAATTTCGTCAAGTAATTTGTAGCCATTTACAAGAACATCGCGGACAACGACATCGCTCATCGCAGTGAAACGCATAACTCCCGTCTTTTTGCCCTAGCGGGCAGTCGGGAGTGAAAAATCATGACATAGAAGTTAACAACATTCGTACAATGATTGATTTGACGCCTGTCATTGTCTACGTTCAACTACGTTTAACCTATATTTAAATTTTTAACGTAGACTCGCAAACTTGTGTTTAACACTTGAAGTGTTGTAAATAATTACCGGATTCATATTAAAATTAATGTGAGATTGCATTGCTGTGATTATTTTATTGGATAGCTTTACACGGGCGAAAAACTAGTATCGCTGACCATTTTTTTTTCGTCATGACACCAGGAGGCTCTGCTACCTATTTTTTCGGAATACACGAGGAGGATCTGTTATTTTTTATCTATTTTATTTATTTTTCATTGACCTTCGGGGTGTGCTTGTGATTTCTTTCATTCGGTTTTTCCGGGTAGACAAATTGACACAATTTAAAAAACTCACGTGATCGAAAAGCCATTGATTATGTTTTTTCTTCGAATGCACCGGAAGGCGCAGCTCCCATGATATCATTTTTTTTTTCGAGCTTCAAAGGGAGCATGTGATTTTTCCAGATAGGTTTTCCGGGTCGGAAAACTAAAAAAACATCACATACACTCTTGGGAAGCCGAAGAAAAATAAAACAAATTATGTCTGAGTGCAGCGCCTCCTGGAGCATTCGGAGAAAAAATATAATTAATGGCTTTTCGATCGCGTGAGTTTTCCGACCCGGAATACCCATCTGATAAAAATCACATACTTCCTTTGAAAGTAGAAGAAAAAAAAAGTTATATCAGGGAGCAGAACCTTGTGGTGCATTCAGAGAAAAAAGATCATCAATGGCTTTTCGATCGCGTGACTTTTTTTTATCGTGTGAGCTTTTCGACCCAGAAAAGCGTTGAAAAAATAACATGCACTCTTTGAAGGTCGAAGAAAAGTGTATAAAAATATATCAAATAACGAACCCTCTTCGTGTGTCATAAAAAAATAGCTAGCAGCGCTTCGTGGTGTCATGACGGAAAAAAATGGTCAACGAAACTAGTTTCTCGGCAGCGTAAAGCAATCCAATAAAATAATCACACCAATGAAACCTCATATTAATTTTAATATAGTCCGGTGATTGTTTACAACTCTTCAAGTATTTTAAAAAACCCTACTTTGCGCGTCTACGTTAGAAATTCCATTATAGGTTAAACGTAGTTGAACTTAGACATTGACAGCTGTCAAGTCAATCATTGCACAAACATTGCTAGCTTCTATACCATTAAAAAGTTTGATTGAAGTTTTTTTCATTAAAAACATCTGAATCTCTATTCAACAATTAATAGATTTAACTTTATCACGTTATGATTTCTCATCCACTTCCATCATTCTTTTATTTTACGTTCATCAAGAGTTAAGACATTTATAATAAATATCGCGAAACTCAAAAATTGAAAGCAACATGTTTAAAATATGTTTACAAAAATACAACTAAAAGGTTTACAGAAGATATACTGAAATGAATCGTGAGTGCAGCGTTTGTCCTTCGATCGTCGGAATTAAGGGACATTTCCGTCTTATCGGGTGCGCCAGTTAAAGTAAACATATAGTATTGCAATTTCACTACAGTATGTCACGGACATACCTAATATTGTATCAGGTTCATGTATTAAATATCGAATCAGCTCGAAGTATACGTCTTCAACCCGATCCATTCAAACAGGGCATTGATATGATAAAGTGTTCATGCGATAAACGCGTAATATTGGGAGAAATCTCATCGACCATGGAGACCGTAGTAAGGATGTGCAGGAGCGAGCTTGAGCACACTCGAGCATGATAGCGCTCGTGCAGATCTCTAGACCGTAGGTGCAGAAAAAGAATGATCAGAACGTAAGACTAGCTTTCCTATTACCGTTTAAGAGCATGTGAAGCACTATGGAGTGCGAGCGAGATAGCATCAGTGGCGCTGTCGGCGGAGCGAGAGAGACACGCTGAGAACGTATTTCACATGCTCTTAACCAATAACCGACCAATATTTAACGCGAAAAATTGAAGTTTCTACATCGATCGTGATCCACAGGTAATTTGTCTGGACGATATGTACAATTTTCCGAAAGGATTTTCTCAAGTCCAACATAGCCGAGATACGGCGTTTTGTGCCTAATTTTTGCTCAGGTCGGCCTAATCACTCGATAAAACTTTTTCAATTTTTCAAACCGTTCTTGAAAATATAATTCAGAGCCAAACGTGTTGATGATTGTGTAGACCCCCATATAAATTCGTGACGAATGTATCGAATTTGTTCGAGTGAATAAATATTTTCGCGAGTCAACCGACAGCGATAGGTGCGTGGTTGGTGTGTGGCTCTGGCGGTCCCCACAGTCAAGCAGTACCGCTCGCGGTCAGTACTTGGATGGTGACCGCCTAGCCGCGCGCTGGCTGGCGCATCGAATCGTGGAGCGGGAGGTAATTTTCTCGAAGATTGGTGAGTGCCCTGTAGGGACACCAACCTTGAGGGAAAGAGCCATCTGCGTATGGCCAGGTTTTCCGCAGTTTCCCTGTGTCCTTGTGCGAATGCGACACAGTAAGGGGGTAAGTCGACTGCGGACGCAATCCGGGGGGAGGTAGGGTGTGAAAAAGGTGAAGGACCCCGCACAGGGGGAACAGATATATTTTCGACAGTCGAAGCCAACATAGCCGAATAGGTATGGTCGTTGGAACGTGGAACGACACCACCCTCTCCACCCAAAATTTCGTCATAGAAGAAGGCTTGCAACAAGGAACGGTCAATTCACCTGTCCTATTCAATATTAACGCCGGAAATATTCTAAGGTTATTTGGCATCAACAACGTCAATGACACTTCCGCAATTGCGTTCGCGGACGATATAATAGTGTAAACGGAGGTCAACAAAGTATCTAAATTCCAAGCCGAGCTTGAAAGTATAGTTGGACAAATCAATCAATATTATATATCCTGGAACCTAGGCCTTAGTCCCACAAAATGCGAGACGATGCTATACGGAAAACCTCTATGACAACTTTCTTCAAAAAATAAATCAGGTGGCGGAACCTTCAACATACAAACAGCAATTTCCCGTACAAACACTAAAGCTAATATCCATCGATTTAAAAAAATAGTTAAATATCTAGGAGTTTATATCGATTACCTCTTGCGTGACAACAAACATTGATGCACAACTTGACAAAACCCAAATAAAAGCCCTTTGAGCCAACAGCCGCATATTCTATAATAAACACCTTTTGACTAAATCGAGAATCATACTGTACATGCTCCTTATCAGACCAGTCATTATGTACGCATCTCCAATTTGGTGGAATACCAACCACACAACATTCGAAAAAATTAGGTGATTCGAAAGAAAATGCCTTACAATGTGCCTTAAAAAATCTAAAACAGAATATTCCGAATTTCGGCACTACATTGATAACAATACACTGTATCTGGTCAACATCCTAATAATTTATTGTTTTGCGATAAAATTAACTGGGGACTTCCCTAACCTCGATAATGATATCATCCAATCGATTAAAGCCCAAACGGTGCCGATTTCGGTAAGAACATGATACACCTCCCCGTAAGCTTTTATTTACGGCGACACTCGCGGTATAAACCAAAATGCCGATAACATCCCTATGTTATACCACTGGGGGAGAAATAAAGCAAACAAAAAAATCACGATAACTCAAAACTAAATTGACTTCAACACCGATAAACACTCCGGCTCAACCTCAATCCCGGACCGAGACTCTAATGAGTTCCACAGACTCATGTTTAAAAAGTGCTGGTGACTTAATATGGCCTCAGTACATATCGGAGAATTGAAAGAGCGGCCAATCCTTCAAAATAACCTCAGATTGCGCCACATATAATCATAATTAATCATAATTAGCGCCTTTAAATCTACATGTCCCAAACCGAGTATGACGTACTCTGCAGACGACGTTCTTCCACGAGGAATTTCACATAACAAGCAGTGGGTCGAATGTTACGATACCGCACTTTGCTCAGTACAGGAAACAGATATTCCGCCCTTGGCCTCACATAGCAGTCATACAACGCTTTTGTGATGTTAGCCAAGAGAGAAATTCTAAAGTATGAGTAGTTGGTTGATGGTAGGTGTATAGTTAAATTGTCACCAATTTAATTCTACCTATTGTTATTAATTAAATTTTATATGCGTTCAGAAGCCAGAAGAGACGCGTGCGACTATACGTCAGTTAGAAAAAAATTACATGTATTACTTTCTTCTGACCTGTAAAGAGCAATCCGTTAACAAAGTATCGATATCAATAATTAAGAGATATCTCGGGTTTCTAAATCCGCACTATAAACTAGCTGTAGGATGTAAAACCATGTTGTATATATGTACGTATGTTTCTTAGCTTTCCGTCAATAGTTTCTAGATTAACACTTAAGTCCATAAAAAAATACTATTCAAGAGGATTTTCCTTTAGCTACACCCCAATTTTTGTTCCCCTACGGAATAAGCTTCATACTCTACTGCAAAAACGCCACTATTCACCAAGATTCCGTATAAACACGAGCACTGCACGCCTGCAGTCAAGTGCTTATGCCCATTTTTTGTTTGGTAACTTATTATTTGTTTTAGCCATCTTAAGAAATGTTACTGTACTCACATAATTCGATAAACATCCCTGTAAAAAAGGTATGGTCGCGGTCTACAAATCCGAGGATCGTAAGTCCGTATCCCGCTGATGGTAGACAAATTAATATAGTTTTTTCTGAGATGCATTTATTCTTATCGATAAACCAAATTAGTTTATTACTAATATAGATGCTATATGTTATCTATAAATTAGGTATATTATTATTTAATATCAAATTTAATATTTAATATTTAAATAATATTATTTAATATTAAATTTAGAATAATTAAATTAGGTAAATTAAGTATATAAATTAGCGATATGTTTTTTTTAAATATAAAATGTCATATTACATTGTTACATATCAACGATAGAATACGGTAATATAACATTTTTATGAATCGGCAATGGCAACGTACATCTAAAATCCTAGTAATATTACCTGTTATTTTTAGTCACATTGCTGTTACATCGCTGTTACGTTGATGTTACATTGCTGTTACATTGCTATTACATTGCTGCTACATTGCTGCTACATTACTGTGTTTACGGGGAATGTGTATCGGAACGGCTTGAATTTCACGGCATTGCGAGCGTTGTTAATCGTTCAAGGAAATCCAGAATCCTCGAGTCCTGCTTGCCTCTGGTCCCCTTCCCCTTCCGTGCCAAAGGCCAAAACTACCAGCGCTTCACCCGAACGACTTGGCCTCCCTCAATCTGCCATTTGCTATTAGGTCGACGCACTCTCTCCTTTCTCTCTCTCTCTCTCTCTCGCTCATACTTAGTACAAGTATGGTCGTTGTACTAATATCGAACCGTCTCAGCGGACACATTAATCAGAGATACACGCCCCCGAACGGGGATACCCTCTAATCTATAAGTGAAGGAATCGCCGAGCTTGAGGAAGAAGATAATCTGTATCGACTCAAGCACCATCATCCATCTCGAAGAACATCTTGATCGGAGACGCTTTTTCACTTTATCCGGAGATCAGGGGAATCTTTAGTCCGTCAATTTGTATGGTATTCCTCTCGCTAAGATGCGATAAATTCGGTACTGTTTGGATGCCTTAAAGTAGTACTCGCAGTACAGTCCCGCCAAACGTGAGTTTCAGAGAAAATTTTAATAAAAATCTGACAAAAAAATCAAGTGCATGGAAGGTGCTGCAAAGATTGTTTTTCGTGAAATAATAATTCGAATTTGTCAGTAACAAATTGAAGATTAATATCTTGAAGATTGATAATAAGATTAATATTATTATTCAACAAATTACCTGGCAACTTAACTATTTTTCTTCACAACAATAATTCGTTTGTTTTTCTGAATACGTATGAATTTTTCCAGAATTTTTTGTAATCTTTGAAAATCACGTTTTTTCTACGTTCAAGCTGTGAAAAAACGCAATTTTCAAAGATTACAAACAATTCTGAAAAAATTCATACGTATTCAGAAAAATAAACGAATTATTTTTATAAAGGATAAGTTACCCGGTAATTTGTTGAATGACAATTTTTTTATTCAATTTCTTTTGACAAATTGGAATTATTATTCCACAAAAACAATCTTTGCAGCACCTCCCATACACCTGATTTTCTTCAGATTCTTATCCCATCGAGAAGTGTTCGAAATTTTTTCTGAAACTTACGTTTGGTGGGACTGTACCGCAAGTACTCGAGTACAAGTGCCTTAATATCACGTACATTAAGGCAGTACAGCTATTAGTAAGCAGTATTTTTGTTTTGCGAATAAGTAGTCCAGCCATTTAGAAAAATATTTTTTACGCAAAATAATCATCATTCATCATCAAATAAAACTAGTGAAACATTAACTACGCAGCTTGATGCTATTATTCAACTCCATATTGTTTAAATAACAACGATGTCAAAAATATAAAAAATAATTCCAGCTTTTCCACTAGGGAATAAAATTTCGACCGTACCATCTGAGAATACACAAGGCGGTGCAAATTTTATTACATTGCTTATTTCGTCAAAAAAATTGCCGGGGTAACTTTAATTTTGACAAATGTCTATCCATAGAGCTCAATTTAACACGCGAATGAGCCAACACTGAACGATGTGAATAAGTGTGGAAACACGCACCCGTGAATCGAAAAAAAAATCACGATAAGGAGATATTCCTGTAATTCGTTGAACAAAAATTAATTAAATTACATTTGCCCTTTTCTTCTTTTAACGCCCTCCACGAGGAGGCCGAAATGGCCAAAAGAACTTTATCACGAGCGAGCTATTACCAATGACGTCAAAAAAGGAAGAAGCAATGTGAAAATTAAATTCGCCTTTTTTAATCACCTCTTGATAATGACCGACATGGTTTTATCCAACGTTTAACACCAACGTTACAATTTAATTCCGAAAGTAAAAGCAGCATAAAAGAAAAATATTTTTTGGCATCATCGGCCGTGAATAATTCCACTTGGAAAATTGCATGGTATGTTGCTAGCCAGTTTTTCGTCAGTGTGTAACACGCCGGGGCGATATCAAAGTTCAGTGGAATGGGAGGAACGCTCGAGCGGACGGAAACCACCCTCTAATTTCCATGGTTTATTCCCGACCCTGTCCCATCCTACCGACACTGCTGTTGGTGCCGGTGATTCTCTCTGGCTACCCTCAAACTCTCCGTCGACCGTGTATGCGTGTTCGCGTAGATGTGCTCAGGGGTGGCGAGCCCTCGCGATACTGCAGCTACATGCCAGGCGTAACGCAAATTCATGTCGTCGGGCGTCCTCTGTCAAATTAGGATGGACTATAACGCTTACATTATGGCAGTAACGCAACGGGAGTGTCACTCGAGTCTCTCAACGTAGCCGCAACAATGTAAAATTGGATAGGTTCCGGACGCGGGAAACATACAGGCTTCCGGGCCAGTCGGAACGGCAATTGCTCTGTCCGAGCCCATTTTAAAGGCCTTTTTCGCGTTACTTTCCGACGCTTAACTCTGTACAAAAATGTATTCAAAACTTTATCTCCGAACAGCTAGAGGTGTCAGGGACATTTAAATAACTCCATACAGGAACTATTATATACATTGTCTAACTATGACCTAATCGCGAAATTAAAAAAAAAAATCTAAAATTGGCACCATTTCATCAGGACCGTTCGACAATTTGAGGCATAACGCGTGTTTTATTTATTGTTGTATGTAAAAAATAAATAAAATCGTATTACAAATCCATTGCGGTTGATTGTTGGCAACGATGTTATGGTTGTGCATAAAATTCGCATAATTCTAGGAGATGTAACAGTTTCTTCCAATATTATTGTTTTTTTAATTATTTCTTGACATTATCTGTTCAAAAAAATGGATCCCATGCAATTCTTTAACTTGAGAATTTCTCTGCACGATGACAGCACCATTGCGGATAATTAAACACATGGGATTGACCGTATGATTTTTTTTACCGACAAACAAAATGAAACGCATTTCTTTTATTATTGCCGCAAACAGTAAAGCTGCCGCTTAACGATATGTTTCAACACGAAAAGGTCGATAGTCAACGATGGACATGAATTGTAATTCTCGTCTTCTTTTAATTATAGCAATGCTCGTCTTTGCCCCTTTGCACGCTATAATGCATCGTGCGATGTGCTCCGGTAGTTAAACTAATTAAAATATAATTAAATCCAATTAAACATGAGGAGCGTTGAAAATTTATAATTCGCTGACATTCATATACGGTGAAGAGTGAGGTTGCTACAGCGTAATTTAAGTAATAATCATCCACGAGCATTCCTCTATCGTTCGACGTTTTCGAACTTTCTCTACAGTTGTGCATATTCCGGTGCCGTCGAATCGGTGCCGGTAACTACGTTACGATACGTTCATTCCCTTTATCACGGTTGTGTTGACGAGAATACAGGCGCTTCGTGAATTCTGAATTTTCCATCGTTTCACCGCATTCACCACCAACATCCGAATAAACCCTAGTTCAATCTGATATTTCAGTCACGTGGCTTGCAGCCCTTTCCACCCTCCGCCGCCTCAATCAAGAACTGAATCTTTTATCGGTAATAAACGAATTTTGTTTCTTTTTTTTTACGCAAACTCGTTGGATTCATAACAGAATTTTCATTTGATTTGTTTTACTGTTCGCTTGCCAGTGGAGTACAGTGGAGAGCGGCGAGAAACAGAATCCGAGGTGAAGTGGAATATTTTTACCAATTTTTCGCGCGACATGTAAAAAAAAAGCAGTCTCATCGGAAATTGAGGAGCTGCTCCGTTTTACATCTTTCGATATGTAACGAGGACACTACATTTACCAGCTATGTTTTCTCTTTTTATTATCGATGTATTTTTTGAATAATTGTAACGAGAGAATATTGTGTACGTGCGATTTCTACCGTTTGTGTCTGTTCCTTTGGATGGTCGTTCTCTACCGTCCTGTAAATGGGTTCTGCCCGTGAATAATGAATACATAAGTAAATATATTCGTGGCGGTCCGTAGCGGAACCGGTGCATTCACGGATTCGGAGTTGCATCGTAGCCGCAGTCGCACCGGGGTTGCCCAGACATGCATCTGTGGGTTGCACGACTATGACGCGACACCGGGTATACTGGAATGAGACCGATCGCTTTGTGCAAACTTTTAACCTATATGCAACTCTGATTCGATGGAATCGAGTAATCCCCATGCAACTGCAAGTCAAATAGATAAGACTATACAACGATGCTTTCAAGAGCAACAGGAAAAACGACGTTAAAATTAAGGTTATACGCGAGTCTGGAGCAAGTCAACATTTTTAGGGATTTCCTTTGAAACTTCGCTTCTGCGATATGCAAATTTGTTATAATTAGATTGCTTATAAGATTTCTTATAATCACGATTTGGAATGATTTTTTTTTTTTTTTTTTTTTTAAGCCTTCTTCGATCTAGCGATAGCGCTACATTAAATGTCGGTACATTTTGGCGAAATGGCGGGAATGATGGTACTGTGAAAGTAAAATTAATTTGGCCGTTTGTGTAACAGACAAATTGATTTTACGCATGGATTGATTAATGCGGTATCGGAATGGCGAAATTTCTACGATGCTTAATATCACCGAACAGATGCCTAATGGATATCGATGAATTATCGAACAATTTATATCTTGCTGTGTGATCAGATCATTGATGAGGAAACAAATCGATTATCCGACGCCAGAAGGGCTTCTAATTATATGCACTACGGTTTCGACTATCGCAATTTAATGTCCATAAATTGCAAGTGTGACCGTTGAAATCTAACATTTAACTCGAACGATTACAGGAAATATTAACTTATTGAGTTATTTTCATGATATCTACATACGATAGCCTGGACCGCGAACACGTGTCCATTCGCTAGTTACTCGCCATTCATTTGCTGAAGAATTTGTCCATTCACTGGTGCATGTTTTTTTGTGATTTTACGTGTACGTCTTTTTATGATTTCATCTTCGATTTCGTTGGGTCTTATTTCGTGTTAGGTTTTAAAACATTGTGCAATATTTTTTTTTTTACAATCAGTAGGGGAGGACGGGGGAATGCCGGTCACTAAGAATCATTGCTGATTTTCTGACTGCACAACGTTTTTCGAGCTAACATGGACTGGTTAACGAATACTTCATCAAGTATTCTTCGAAAATAGTGGGATATAAGCAAGGAAAATAAATAAATAAATAGTCTATTCATTGATTATAAGAATCTTTGCATTGACCGCCATTGTCCAACGTTTCGGGTGATCACGGTCGCCTTTTGGGTAATGCCAGCCGCGGCTGTTCGACGGGCTATTTTTTATATTGAAGGCCAATAAATGTTGTTTTGATGAAAAAAAGAAATCAGTATCCGATATGAAAGAGATAAAGGAGTATTTTTTATTTGACGACACAAACATAACGCTTATACATATTCGTAACTGTTATGGTTATGTGACTTTGCTAATACCGTTTTACGTAAACATTTAATATTGCAAATCATCAAAATAAAATATAAGTTAAATAAAGTTCCTTTTTTTCAACAGCGGAGCTTCGTACTATCAGTGCCTTTTTCTAAAACGTGACATCTGTAAATGGATTAGGGTAAAAGTGGGGAATATGGACCGGTCCATATATCGTTGATTTACGTGTCAATCGAGGTGGGCCATATTCACCACTTTTACCCCAATGTATTTTCAATTAATGCGTAAACAAAAACAGAAATCCTGACCTCAAAGTCAGCTTCATTTTCAGACAAAAATGTCCAGCACATTGAACAAATTTACTGCTTATCTCTCAGTGATTCCGAAGCAATTCTATCGAATTCGTAATAAAAATATATGCGCACGTCAATGTTTAGGCTGTAAAATAAACTCGACGTTTGCCGGTATGCACCGCATGGCTAAACTGTAATTTTCCCGTACATGCGACTGCCGTTACCCCGACAGCCGCGTGAATGTAGTCTATTAAATTACAATGTATATATAGAATATTCAACACTTTGACGTCATTGAAATGAAAGATAAAGAACCACAAAAGAAATATAAAACGAGTAAATGTGATTTTATCAACGATCTGTGAATAAATCCGTCCTGTTTCTTATAAGAAAAAGGACGTAAACTGAAAATCACAATTTTCCTTTCCATTGATATCAGTTTCATAGGCACGACACAATAAATGAGTCATTGATCCCATTTGTAAGCGGATAGAGCAAAAAAAAATCCATATAATCGTTATTTTCTGTAAAATTGAGGTGACCGGCATTGCCCGATGACCGTGATTCCCCCATTCTCCCCTATCGTATTTTAACAACTGAACCGAGTCCGAAAGGTGTGCATAGAATATTTTTATTTTATCACTCTATTACAAACGACAAGCAGCTTAACGGTCCATTCGCTGGTGCATTCACCCTATATAGGGGGAGAATGGTTTTATCGTATATTTTTTTGAATATTGTAAAACTTGAAATATCCCCCTTTTTATGCTTCGTATGGTTTTATCGTATACTTTTTTAAATATTGTAAAACTTGAAATATCCCCCCCTTTTATGCTTCGTTTTATGCTCTCAAAGGGGGTATACGCAGTCAATATGTATTGCCTAAGCATTTATTGACTACGGAATACGGAATCCAAAAATAATACGCAGCTTTTGTGAGAATTAAAGAGAATATCGTTTCGCATGTTCCGCTGGTTAATGATAACGACCCAATATTGGTGTCACATCAACAGACCAACGATGCTCTTGCAAAGATGCTCACCTTGGATGCTCCTGCAAGGTCTCAGAAGAATCGCCATTGACACCTCGGCTATTTTCGAATGGGCCAATGCAAAATGTCTCACACTAATCCTTAAGAAATCGAAAGTCATGAGACTCCGTAGCGATGCATTTGTCAGTACGATCGACTTATCCCCTAGCAAGTTGACGGACGGCTGCTTTTAGGGGAAAAAATAAAAAACGGACCGAAAAACGGACACGTCCGTTGGGGAACGAAACGGACCACAAAAACGGTAAAACGGACCGTACGTTTGAATTGGTCCTTTTTCGGTTGCGGAAACCGAGGAAGGACCGAACGTTTTTTATTACAATTTTTGGCTAAGTTTTTAGATTTTTTGTTTGCTCTGCTTTTAATTCCATTTTTAATGAAAGGACAGAATAAAAATACGACCTTGGTTCTTTTTCGGTTCCGGGAACCGAAAACGGACCAAAGAAAATTTTTGCGAAAAAAATCGTTCGGTCCGTTTTCGGTTTCCGCAACAGAAAAAATACCAAATGCCTGCAAAAAATGTACAGTCCATTTTCTCGTTTTTTACGGTCCGTTTTGTTCCCCAACGGACGTGTCCGTTTTTCGGTCCGTTTGCGGTCCATCAACTTGCCAGGGTCCGCGCTACCCCCAATCACGGTCGAGGGCTCCGCCATTCTCTGTGTTGATGACGCGCGTAATCTTGGAGCCATCATGTCCTCTAACCTATCTTGAAACGCACACGTCCCAGTTATCTCTCAAAAGGTTCACTACACACTCCACAAACTTAAATATCTTAAACAATCCCTGTCACAGCAATTACGAATTAAACTGGTAACCACTCTCATCTTTCCGCACTTCGACTGATGTTGCCTAGTTTATCACGACCTGACTGACGAACTCGACTCTAACCCTAGCAACGTGAGTAACCATTGTTCAAAAAAAAAAAAACCGTCGAATAACCAAAAAAATTACGGTAGTGTCTGGTGACTTTTTATACCGTTAAAATAACCGCAAAAATATCCACACGTACGAGAGGTCACGTTGCCTGTGCTTGCGAACGATCGTTTTTATTTGTTTGCCTAATCTAAAAAATAACCCCAGCAGTAACAGTAATTAAGCTTGCAGAGCGATTATTTTCCACGTCAGGTAACCGTAACAATACCTTTCAAAATAACCGGAGGAAAGAGATCCAACAGTTATTTTCCGCTAAAATAACCGAAGAAACACTGTCGGACCTCTTTCCTGTGGTTATTTTGAAAATTATTTTAATGGTTATCTGTCGTGAACAATAACTGCTCTGCAGACTCATTTGCAGTTACGTTGCGGTTATTTTTTCGTACTGTCGAACCTGTCGTGGATAATAACCCTTCTGCAAGTTTATTTCCGGTTACCGCTGCGGTTATTTTTTTTTGTTTATTGTCGTCTTTTTGTTTACTCAAACAAAAAGACGACCGTTCGCAAGCACACGCAGCCTAAGCTTGCAGACGTATGGGTATTTTTGCGCACAGAAAAAAGGTTTGGTAATATCAACTAAGCTGCGGTTGAGGGTGGCAAAGGAAATATTTGGATCGATTGAAAGAAATATTTAGTTGATTGAAAGAAATATTTAGTTGATTGAACGAATATTTAGTTGATTGAACGAATATTTAGTCATGTGACCGAATATTTAGTTGAATTGACTGTTTTGTTATTGATTGTGAAAAACATTTTGTTGAATCGACCAAACATTTTCCTTCGCCACCCGCAACCGCAGCTTAGTTGATATTACCAAACCTTTTTATCGGTACGGTTATCACAACGGTGTGAAAAGTGACCGAAAAGTGATAGTTTTTTCGGTTATTTTTATGGTTGATGAAGCTGGTAGGGAAACTACAAATCCTCGTTAACCCCTTCACTGTCAGAGAAACTTATTTTTATCCTATACGTTGGGGCCCCTGTAGGGGCTCCTGACAGCGAAGGGGTTAAGGTGATGTAAAATACCGCCGCCGGTAACAAAAACTGTGCTGAATGCCCTTTTTGAGAGCACAGTTCGCCGAGGAAAAAGAAAATTGTTTTTCTCTAGGCAATCGGCAGACGCAGGGAAAGAAAATTGTCTTTCCCTTGGCTGTCTGCGGCCCCAAAATGGCATTCAGTACAGTTTTTGTTACCGACTGGGTGCGGGGTAGTTGGGCGGGAGGGTGTTGCACATCACCTTAAGGTAGTACTAGCGGACAGCCTGAGCCCACGTGAGTTTAGAGAGAATTGAGAAAGAATTGCGAATACTTCTCGACGGGATAAAAATCTGAAAAAAACGAGCATATGGAAGGTGCTGAAAAGATTGATTATGCATAATAATAATTCCAAGATGTTATTAACAAACTAATGAAAAAAAAAAGTTCAACAAATCCCTCGGCAACTGAACTTTTTGTTCATAAAAAAACAATTTGTTAGTATGTTAATTTGTTATTTTTCTGAATTTTTTCAGATTTTTAAATTTACTTTGAATCTTTTTCTATATGGGAAAAACGTGTAGAAAGTCGGAAAATTCAAAGTGAATTTAAAAATCTGAAAAAATTCGTACGTATTCAGAAAAACAAACGAATAACTTTCTATTCGCCATGAGACGAACCAAACATACCTAGACGAGTTTTTCGCGGTAAGAGATCGTAACACCCGCTCCTCAGCTCGGTTATCCGCACCTTCCTACTTCCACATCCCCTTGCACAGAACTTCTGCCTTCCAGAATTCCTTCCAACTCTGAGGTATCTAATTTGGCAATCCCTCCCTGCTTCTATCATCTCCGCCTCATCCCTACAAATATTCAAGCATAAGTTGTTCGCGGATTTATTAGATACCGCAGTCACAAATATTTGTCCCACCTGAGTCCACGGTTAGATCGTCGTAAGCCGGCTCCGGGTAGTTCCTTGTAATTGTCGGTCTATGGCATCGTTAAACCTGCATCGCTTGCTAGCTTGCGATTTTTGGCTCGTCATTGAGTATGTTATTTTGCTTCCTCGCACAGCTTCCTCATACAAGCTTTGCTTGGGTAAAAAAAAAATCCGAGCTTTTAATGAAAACATGTTCAGAATTTTCCAAAACGCCGAAAAATCAAATTTAGAAAAAATGTCCGGATGCGTGTGTGCGTGTGTGTATTAGAAGCGAAAAATTCAAACCGTTTTAACTCAAAAATGCCTCGACCAATCAAGCTGAAATTTCACGCACAGTATGTGTGGTTAATAGACAATATTTCTGCGGAATTTCATCCACAAATGTTCAGTTGTTTTTTGTGTGCGGAATTTTTTTTTCAAATTTATTTTGCTTTTTCACGCATTTTAGCTTTGAGGAAAATCTGCGACATTGCTTGTGACTTTTTTATACTTCATTTGTTAATTTTATTCTACTATATTTTTAGTTAAGATTGTTTTATTTTATTTTTGTAACGTTTCAGGCTCTGCTATATCAGGGTTAATTTCGCTAATGTTAGATTTAGTTCGATTCTTGACCCTTGTACATATTTTATATTGCTGTGTTTCCACTGCTCTTGTCATATTTTGCCTCACCGTTCGCTAAGGCAACAAAAATATTATCAATCAATCAATCACGCTTTTTCTCTCTCTCTCTCTCTTGTATCTACAATATTTGATCGTTAATAGACGACCTAACTTTTCTTTTAACGTTAAGTAAAAAATTGATAATCAAAAAGCTACTTTAGCGAGTGTTCCAAGGAAAAAGTATAAAAACACTTATCGAAGAAAAACTCGAAGATAAAAGAACACAAAAATTTATGAATACGGATTTGTTTTTTTTTTCCATGAGTGCCTCAGCCAAAAGTTCGATACAAGTTCCCGTATAGATGTCGAGAATAAGTACCGTGAATTTGTTAGTTCCGAGAAAAGTAAAAGTTCTGTGGAACTATAGGCTGGATACCCGGCCGACCCGGTTTACGAGTAGCGTTCTCGCGCCCTCCTCCGACTGCCCCAAAGTGCGGCACCCTGAAATTCGTCGAGTGCCAGACGAAGTTTAGCGATTTATCAGAAGCCATCCCACTCCGCCGGCTTCCATTTGCAACTACAGAATTTCCATTCGCCGTTTACAAAACGGCCTTTCCCGAACGTTATGTTGTCGGAGTTCTTACGGGAACGAAGAGGTCGAGCAAAACATAATTTTCGTCGCCGAACTTATCTCGTATAGTATTCTCGCTGTCTCACCCTGGTACCGGTCCGGAAATTATTCGACCGTCGGATGCAGAGAGCTTAGAGACTGGCAATAAACCCGAGAAAAAAAAACAACATCAGCAAAATCATTTGGCCCAACGACCCGGAATAGACGCACGAGCGTATAAAGTATATTTTATCGCTGGTCAGGGATTCCCTCCGAGTTCATCGTAAAACATGCAAGGGGAATGTACCGTTCGGGCAATACAGCGGTGTATATTTTATTTATGGAAATCATCTGAACCCTCCTGTAACGTCGAGGGGTCAGAATCCCCCGGATAATCATTTCCGAGCTTTTATCGTCCCGAAGGAAGTTATGTGATCGGACTCCGAAGCAACAATCTCGCAATGGTGTTCGATGAGAGTTCGTCTTTTCGCTCCTACGAAAAATATATCTCTCGAAAAATAAACAATGCATTATTAACTCATTGTTGAGATGATCAATACCTTTTTTGTCCGGTCGTTGCAGTAAATATTGTACGAATCGAAGCCGAATAAAAAACAAATTTTGAAATAAAGACGATGAAGATAAGGCAAAAAAATCCAATTAAAAAACTTCATCTTTCCTCCGCAAATTGAGCACCGAATGACCTCAGTATTTTCACAGTATTTCTTTTGATTTCTCCAATCAACCTTGGTCTCCTATCGAGGTTTAAAGTAGGACGAAATTGCAAGATCGATTAGAGATACGTGCCCAAAGAGTCGAGTCGACCTCGTAAAATTTGAAGGAGTATCGACGAATCTATTCTCACACCGATTGCATAAGAAAACGTTTGGTTTGAGATGTTCGGAGTCGATTATCCGAGGGATTACTGAGAAACTAAAGACGTCGTCGGGCAACGTATAATGATCCAGTAACTATTTAATGGGCTGAGTATGCGTGGCAAAGTGGGCAAAATTCGAACTACGTCCATGTAAAATCGAGTGCTCTCTGCTCCAAGGATCGTGATAAAAAAAGTTGATTTAAATAATTGCAAATCGTCGTGCAGAAATCTGATATCCGTTCTCACAATACTCTTTTCCATCGCTTTCCATTAATTCTTTTTTTTTTATTTCAAGCCAAATACAAGAATCGCTATTAAAATAATATTAGCTCTAATTAATTAACAGTGTATCGGTGATTGTAGATCTACGGGGCTGTACGAAATGCAGTTACGGTAATCTGGCGGGTTCGATAAAAACCCTTTAAAAATGTCTACGTCTCGATTATCGACGTGTTCATTTTGATTGCTTACTACTTGGTCACGAAAAAACTTCGATATATAAATACACACGATAATACTATTCGTTATATCGATACGATAACGTACAATTACAATGAGAGAAATGATAGCTCGTTTATATTCGACGTTAAACCGTGAATTAAAATCGATCTATAAATATCCATTGGGCTTCGAAAAATACAACGTTTTTTTTTTTTTTTTTTTTTTACCGTAAGTACAAAAGTTTGGCTATTTCCTATTATTCTGTTTGATTTGGAAGGAAGCTTCAATGATATATTTTATCGCGTATCGCTACGCGAACGATCGCGTAGATTACGAGAGCATTCTTTTTATTTCTTCTTTTTTTTACTTACTATAACGTCTTAGGTATAATTTTTCTTGTACCTACAGTTGTTTTCATTAATTTTCGTTTGACAATGCACCCGATGCATCGCTCATATTTTTTGTTTTTTTTAAACTCATTCTCCATCTTTTCGTCGCATTATTATCGGCGGATAATCATTTAAAACCTCGATGTATCGTTATTTAAACTTTTTCTATACAAGAGTTCTTTCAGACGCATGGCTCGACGTAATTTCCCGGAAACAGACCTGTTATACCGTCCATAACGCCTTCCCACCAACCGTCGTCGTTCTTCTTTAGCACGTATATGACACTGCTCTCTTGAAAGCTGAGCTCGTCCTCCTTGTCGGCGTAGTAGTCGTAAATTGCAACAACTAGAAAGACAAAAAAATTATTAAATAAACATCAAGTTTCAAACGAATCTTCTGTAGTCAGTCATGAAAAGAAAATCCCATCGAACAAAAAATATGCACTTTTTTGTACATAGCTGCAACATACAATTAATGCATCCGTTTTTCTTTTGTTTTCAACAGCGAACATACCTTTTTCTATGTAATTTTTGGGCACCCATCCTGGCAAATCTTCCTCATCGGGAACAATCGGCATAATTGCACCGCTCGATTGTTGCGGTCGTCCGAACTGCGGATGCTCGTCCTGTTCTGGGGGCGGTGGCGGAGGTAACGGTGGACTATTAGCTCCGCTGCTACGACTGATCTGATGAGAGAGTCGATGGGGCAGAGTGTGATGGCCACTGTAATCGCTCAAATCGCTGCCAGCACCGACCAACGGCGACGGAGGGGCTGAAAAATATATATTATTGTTATTTCCCAAAGCATACCACGTTGATGATTATTGATTTTACAATTTTTTTATTTTCTCGGTCTACTGTCGTGTTTCATGCTCGAGATGCCGGTTGTGAGAACGTCTTTCAGTGAGTTTCCGGGAGATTTGTTGAACAATTTTATTTTTCATCAATTCATTAATAAGATTTTGAAATAATTATTACGGCAAATTAATCGTTTCAGCACTTTTAACATGCTTGATTTTTTTCAGATTTTTATACCATCCGGAAGTGCTTGCAATTCCCTCTAATTTCTCTGAAACCTATGCGAAGTGAACACTATTCGCAGGGACTACCATGAACGATAGATTTCACGGCGGAACGCGACCGGTAGCTTTACGATCGAAAAGTGGTTGTAGCCTCAGTCGCCTTATCCGGTAGTCATGCCGCGACGTTATTTCTTCACTTTTTGTGATACCGATTACCCTGGCAAGTTCTGCGACTTGAAAAACCACCACCAAACTACCTTCAAAGCGACCGAGTAAACGACCGGTCATTTCCGGACAAAAATACGTCCGCGAAAACGACTGTCAAAACACATTTCAGTCCGGTCGTTTCTTTATTTTCAACCGAAGGAACGACCGCCTAACGACAACCGGACTGAAAGGTGTTTTTTGAACGGTCGTTTCCGCGGTCGTTCGTCCAGTCTTGAAATGTAAAACGACCTGACCGAAAGCTTTCTGACGCGGATGAAGTCGTTTTAACAGTCGTTTTACCGGACGTATTTTCGTCCGAAAACGGCCGGTCGTTTTGTCGGCGGTTTTTATGGTCGCAGGATCTGCCAGGGTACAATTGTCAAAAGAATTTTTGCTGTCTAACGAGTAGATAGATAAATTTTAAAAAAAATAAGAATCAGGCAGCCGCATCGATAAAGTCCAACAAATAAATCGGAAAAAAGAAGTCTTACGAGGCATGCTGTTGTGTTGTTCGGAGGCGTATCCGGTCGATCCGGTGAGGCTCGGCGGAGCGGGCGGCGGTATCTGCGGATGGCTCTGAAGGGGATGTACCGTGCCTATCTGCGGCGGTGACGTTGTGTGCTGGACGATCGTATTGGCGTTAGCAGAGTGATTGTTGCCGCTGTGACTCGAGTGGGAAGTTGTGTGAGCGTGAAGCGGAAGTGTACTGTAGCCGGGTCCGCGCTCCCGGCGCGGATGACCCAACGGATAATTGGGCGCGTAGTGGCTCGGTACTTGTGGCGGTGCGACTGCCGGCGGTGTTCTGTATTCCCTCGAGCCCTTGCTCAACGTTCCCGTTCTCACGGTTTGCGGGGGCGTCGGAGGTTTGGTCGTCGGTGCCGGACCGACCAGAGCCGCGGCCAGACCGGAGCCCGTCGACGCGGCGCCCAAACTCTGCACGCTACCCTGGCTGCCGCCCCGCTGCTTGCTCCTCGGCGTGCCGCCGCTCCGCACCCCGTGGCCTATCTCGTCCAGAATCGTGTAGTCGATGCTCTTCCTCACATACTTTATCGGCTTCTCCGGATTCGCCGGCGCTATTATCTTGTACTGGCGGGTCGTTAATTTGTTCGCCGTCAAAACGCCGATCTCCCTCCTGGCGACTTTTTCCTTGTGTATCATCACCGTCTGATCTATGTGATTCATCTGGCTCTCCATCTCCGCGAGCTGCGAAGTCTGGAGATCGAGCAACTGAAGAAAATTGTACGCCAACGTGTTTATCTGATACGCTACGCTGGCCAGCGACTGCGTCGTGTAATTCTTCGTCTCCTCCAGGGCTATCCTCTTGTTCTCCGCTTGAAAATAATTTGCCTCGCAGTACTCTGCGACGCGCTCGAGGTTCGTGTGGCTGTCCGCCAGGTTGCTCCTTCCCTCCGGAATGTCCTGGCGGAGCAGCGCGGCGAGTTCGGCCATGGCTGGGACTGCTAATTTCTTCCGGGCTCCTGACGAACTATGCCGAGCGACGATTCCACTGAAAATTAAATTATTTTTTTTTGTTTATTTGTGAATCGGGAAAAAAATGCATCTCCGGCGATAGAGGCAAATATTAAAATTTTTTTAGTAACTACACGGTAAAAAAAAAATGCACCAAACATTTCGCGTGCATGAGCGTACACAAGTTTTTTTCAATTTATGGTTCATTGACAAATACCAGATTATTTTTTTTTTTTATGCCGATCTTGAGGTTTCCTTTACGCTATTCGATTAATGCTGATAATTTATGTGATGTTCATTTCAAGAATACTCATTATGCTGTGAAAGTGTTTTTGCCCATATATATGAAATACATAAAAAAATTATTTAAACAAGACAACATTTTTAAATCTTTGGGAGGAGCAAAGTTTATTGATTGTTCAAACCTTTTTGTTACTGTCAATACTATCGTTGTCTCGACTGTTATTCTTTTTTTTTTCGTTGAAATTACAGCAAATTGAATTTATTGCGAACGAAACGTCAAACTATCTGCAGTGAAATTACTTGGGTGGCGTCGGACGTGGGAAGCGCAAGATGGAGATTCACCGCATAATTTTTACCGAATGCCATAATGTTTTACGCGTAAGGTCAACACTAATCGTGGATGTACGGAATTTTCGCCGACAATTTAGCAATGGCCCTACGCGACTTATAAGTTTTTCGAAAAGCGTTCGATAATTACCTGGTTTCTTGAATCCTTGGCGAATTAAAAAAAAAAACGGTAACAGCTCCTCCCAACACTTTACTCGCGCATACTCGCTGTTGGAGCACACAACCACACACAACCGTCGAGGCACACAGAGATTTTCACAGGTTATACGTACGCACCCGTTTACACTGTCGAATCAACTCTCTGTAGCCTGGGAATTTCCCTCTCCCGCTGAGCTCGCTGTTCGGGCAGAGTCGGACGGTCGGACAACTGTCTTACCGAACCGTGAACCGGAAGATCTCTCGAGTCGGATACCGACCGCTGAGAATTTTCTTTTTCGTTTTCTGTTGTCTCACGAAACACATGACTTGCATGATATTCGTCAGGAATATTACGGTGTTGTTGACGAACTTTTTATCGGGGATTATCACGAAATGACTGACGTATCAGTGGTTAGTTTATCGTTAGGTTACGATACATAATATTATCGGTAAAAAATAGTTATTTCCGTTTGTCGGCTCTCGACAATTAAATTTTTTTTTTTTTTGCCCCTCGCATCTTCGAAGCGAGGCTGTATTTTTAACTTGCAGTCACAATACCGGCTGAGTTGTCAAAGTCATCGCTTGCCCACATCTTCATCAACGGTACAGTCGGGGACATGCGAGATAACTCTGTGGGTGCGTTCCTGAATGCAGGTCTGCTCAGCTGTGGATTCTTTTATTTGTGACTGTCCACGCCTAGTGGGAATGTTTCATTATCAACGATACATCTGATTCTTGCGTTCCGTTAACAGAAACACGCTCAACGGAGCAGATTTGCGCCGAAGCTAAACCCTGAATAACGGAGATCAGAGTAAAATATAAGAACGCCAATTCCAGGTGCGTATACATGTGGATACATGTCGAATACCTCCGGATTTAGCCGATCAGAGCGGAACTGCAATCGAGAACGCACCCTTTGTATTCTTTTACTCGCCGTGCAGTAAAAATGCCTTCTTTTCATTTTAAACATAGCGAGATTTTGGATGTATGAATATATTCAGACATCGCTGCTGATGTTCCGATACGTTGAGATGGAATTGCATGCGTCCGGTCTAAACGAAAAATTAACTAAAAACACAGAAGTCGGAGAAAAAATTGTTCGCAGTGAATATACGAAACGGATGAATTCGAGAACTCCGCCTCAGTAATTTCCGTGCAGCAACCGGCAGTTTCACTCGAGATACGCGGTTCGTTATGAGAACCATTGGCGAGCAGAGTGATCAACAGATAATAGTGGGGAACACCGGAGAAGACTGGCTGAGAGGGGAGCTTTACTGCAGATATAAGAAAGCGTTATTAACAAGGTTCCGTACGTTACAGTTCGCGGTGTAGTTACGATGGCAGCTCCGAACTTGACACTCAGTAATGGCAAGAAAATACCGTCCTTTGGGCTCGGTACTTTCGAGGTCGAGGTGAGCAATTGGGAAACAATAAAATATGAAAATTCATATGAGCAAAGTACTTGGGATTCCATTATTTCGACTGTAATTATTACTTCATCGAAAGTATCGTTTTTTCTTGAGGATAAGCGACGAAGCATCGGAGACGCTGTCAAGGACGCGATAGACGCCGGCTATAGGCTGATCGATACCGCATCGGTGTATAATTCCGAAGGTCTCGTCGGCGAGGGAGTCCGAGCGAAAATTGCCGAAGGCGTGATTAAACGAGAAGACATGTTCATCGTCACCAAGGTACGTATATTGTCGAACCAACCCAGTGAACACGTTTTATTATGGCAATATAACATGGAAGTTACATGTAATGTAACAATGTTATTCTTCTGATATACAGAGGGGATATAACATGGGACTAATATGTAATGTTTCAATTGTTATTTGCAGTCAATGTAACTGTTATATATCGGTGTAACGTTATAGTTATGTATAAAAATTGTGTAACCGTTACATAACGTACTTGTAACAATGTGAGTGTAATTTTCGGGATAATCAGGTAATGTTGATGGCGTATAACGTAATTACATTACAATAATGTAACTGGACTCTGCAACGTTCGTATAACATGTTTATAACAATGTTCATGACCATTTCTAATCTGCAGGCAATGTTAATGTTACAAAGTATGGTAGCGTTACGGTTACAAAACCGGGCTTCATAACAGGTACATAACATGCTTATGACGATGTTATAACAAGCAAATAATTACTGGCTTCCTTATTACCGTCAAACGGCTTACCGACCAATATTTAATGATAAAAAATTAAAGTTTATACATCAGTCGTGATCCGTAGGTAATCCGTCTGAATCGTGTATACAATTTTCCCAAATTATTTTCTCAAGTCCAACATAGCCGGATAGGTATGATCACCGTCTTCAATTCCGAAGGTCCTTGGTTCGTATCCCGCCGATGGCACACAAATTAATAACGTGTTTTCTGAGATGTATTTGTTCCTATCGATAGAGTAATTTCGTTTGTCACTAATAAAGATGCTGATCCAAGGATGGAATTAGCCATAATATGATTTTCAAAATAAAAACGGCACGTTACATTGTTGTATAAGAACGATATAACACGGTAATATAACAGTGTTATATTGCTAAGTCGGAAATGGCAATTTACATGTAATTTACTTGTAACATTCTTGTAATATTACCTGCTATTTTCAGTTACATTGGTGTTACATTGCTGCTAGATTACTGTGTTTACTGGGAACGATCGAATCGCACCCTGATATCCACACTGTAATATCTTGTTTGATAACCGCTAGAAATTGTGAGTCTCATGACTTCAGGTTGATGAACCTCCCTAGCAAGTTGACGGACCGCAAACGTACGGATAAACGCACACGTCCGTTGGGGAACGCAACGGACCGTGAAAAACGACAAAACGGACGGTACATTTTTTTGTCGGCATTTGGTCTTTTTCGGTTGCGGAAACCGATAACGGACAGAACATTTTTTTCGAAAAATTTGCTTTGTTCCGTTTTCGGTTCCCGCAACTGAAAAAGGACGAAGATCGTATTTTTATTCTGCCTTTTCATTAAAAACAGAACTAAAAGCGAAACAAACGGGTGAAATTTTAACTTAGCCAAACATTTCAATACAAAACGTTCGGTCCTTCCTCGGCATACGCAACCGAAAAAGGACCAATCCAAAAACGTACAGTCCATTTTACCGTTTTTGCGGTCCGCTTCGTTCCCCAACGGACGTGTCCGTTTTTTTAGTTTTTTCCCTAAAAGCAGCCGTCCCTCAACTTGCTAGGGCTGTAAGTGAAATTAAAAATTAAGCGACAGATTAATTTTTATAAATTGTATATAAAGTGGACAATATTCGACCTAAGAATTTCTGCATTTTCATACAGTGGAATCTCTGTTAACTTATACTGCCATAACTTACAAATCTCTCCCAAATTATAGACTGAACCTTTGACAACTTATAACCTTCTCCTCCAAGTTATCCCTACAATTGGCGTGCGCATGCGCACTAATTACCCGCACCGGGCAACCGACCACACAATGGTCGATCGTACTCGACTGGCAACGAAGTGCGATTTGAGGGGAGATATAAGTTCCGGTCGCTTATCCAGAGCTTATAACTTATGAGAGGTACAACTGTTCAGAATAACCGGTCAGTTTTCCGGATAGAGCGCGTGATAATCACGAAAATGTATGATAATACCTTGTAGAATATGCCCATATAGAAATCCATATTTAGGCCTTTGCTCGCCGGAAATGAAATTTAAAAAAATATGTTAATTGTATTTCAGTTATGGAACAATAGGCACGATTGTGAAAATGTGGTACCAGCTTGCAAGGAATCCTTGAAGTGTCTGGGACTGGATTACATCGATCTCTATCTGATGCACTGGCCAATGGCTTATCCGGTACGCACTTCTGCTTAAACAATCTTTGCCGTTTTTAACGATGGTCCGGAGTTAGATTCGGCGACGCGCGCCATGCTAGTGTAAGCTCGCGGGAAAACGAACGTAGCAGCAAATTCTCTTCAATTCGAAAACTAAAATGGGGATTCATTTCAAATTTGAACATCTTCCTTCTGAGAATCAGCCTATTCTATTTACACATTTTTTACAGGAAAGCCATACCGTAAAAATTTTAACAAAATTATTTGATCGTTAAACTAAACGTTAAATTTAAATGATATTAAAGCTGTAATTAATCAACAGACTATTAATCTTGACGCATACTTGTATGTTAAATTTTATTTACCCACTTATGCATAAAAACTTCATATGCCGTATGGAAAATTTACATATAGATCCTGTCTACGGTGTATCATACGACTGAAGTGCAATTTCCAAGTTAAGATAAGTTTAATTAAACATATTTAAATATGTTTCATGGCCAATATCCTAAAACCGCGGAGAAAGAACTTTCGGAAACTTTGCAATTGGCCACATAAAAGCTACATTACGAGTACAAAGATCTATCATTATCAATGATTGTCGAACCTGAAGCAGGACTTTGTTTAAATCTGTAACTTCAGCTAATCAAAGTATTTATCAAATTTGTTTGTTGAGAGGACTTGTCATGTTCACATCTCTCGTTCGTTTTCGCAGGCACACGCAGAAGGTATCTGGCCTGTGGACGAAAAAGGTAATCCGTTGACAACTGACATGGACTACGTTGAGACGTGGAAAGCGATGGAAGAGTGCGTCAATCTTGGTCTCGTGAAAAGCATAGGCGTGAGCAACTTCAACGCCGAACAACTCGATCGAGTGCTCGCGATAGCGAAGATCAAGCCGGTCGTGAATCAGATCGAGTGTCACGTCAAGCTCAATCAAAAGAAACTGAGAGCCTTCTGTGGAGAAAAAGGAATCCTAACGATGGCTTACAGTCCACTCGGCGCACCGGGATATAACTGGAGATCGGACAGGACAGACACGAATCACGTAGGCGACGTTCCTGTTATACAAGCGATCGCTGACAAGTACGGGAAATCGAGTGCCCAAGTGACACTGAAGTACCTGGTGAGAAACGTCATTAAACATTTTTTTTAATATTTGGTACAATTGTTCAATTCTTTTCATTTCTTTTTTTACTGAAATTGATGTAATGATTTTTCTGTTCTTCGATATTCCAGCTGGAGATCGGGACGATTCCAATCCCGAAGTCTATTTCGACAGAGCGAATACGTCAAAACATCGACATCTTTGATTTCAAATTGACACCCGAAGACATGGCCTCTATCGATAAACTCGACTGCGGATACCGTGTTTGTGAGGCTGCACCGTAAGTTTCCGTTATCCAGATAATTAGATTCACCCGTAACGGTCTCGTACTCTAATAATTTTTTTGTTCTTCAACAGATACAAGAATCATAAATATTACCCGTTTCACGCGGAATTCTAATAATTCCCAATTCGTCTTGGATATATGTTACATATACGTGTAAACTATGATTATATTGAATAAAAACGAATATTGTTGTTTCTACCACTTGCACATGTTTACTTTTCCAAAAGCAGTTGACAGCGTCGACGGCGCAGCTTGCGTTCATAAATGCAATACTGCTCTGCAAACGTATTCCCATGCGTATGGAAACAAGATCCATGCTTAACTGAGTCGATGCCCATTTTCGACAGTCGGTAGTATGTTTTTATCTGATTCGAGTGATTTCATAAGACAATGGAGGCACCATAGATAATAATGGCTTGGGGACTCAACAAACTTTGACGAAATTTCTATTCAATTTTATCTTTATATAATTCACCAACTTTTTTACAATTTTTTCACAATTGTCTTCATATTTAAAGTAAAGTACAGAAAGGATGAATTAATTAATTGGAAATTCCATACCAAAACTACATTTTACATATAGAAGAAACGCGCCATGTTTCGCTGCGATCCGAGGTCTCTTCGAGAACTTATTGTGGTTTTGGACGGGACAGATCTAAGGTACCTAAAAGTACTAATGACTGAACACCTAAGGGAGCAGTCCCAGTCCTCAGACATGCATGACAAATCGTATTTCCATCTTTTTTGCACGCACCCTTTTTCCGGTCACCGGTACGTCTCCGGTCATTACGTTTGATTTACTAACTTACAGGCATACAGACAAACAGAAATGGGTAAAATACTTTTGTTGTATTCTGAGACGTGTAAAACATGTTTCTAGACCATAATCTCGCAGGCCAATCGTTTTTTTTTAAATTCCAACACTTTCTCTCCTCACATACTCCGTATGGATCATCGCGGACAAAAGTAAAAATTGCAGCTGAAAAAGGCATTCTTGTATTCCAAGGATAAAGTCTAGAATCACTCTTGCACTTCAGAGTATCATTCTGGATATGATCGGATGTAGTCGAATGTATCGTTGACGATAAAAAATAACTGCGTAGAGTGGGCGGCTAATAATACACGAACTTCTGCGGTGCACGAATCACTTCGATGCCACACTGTGTCACCTTGTTCTTCACAGTGAGTCAGTCGTTATCAGGAATCTCGTAAGGTTTGTTTCTCTTCGGAGTAAGCTGGAGCAGAGCGCTCTATTTTACGTGGAAGGTATGTATCCAATAAATGTAGATACACTTTCCACGTAAAATAGAGCGCTCCGTTCCAGCTTACTCCGAAAACGAACAGGCCTATAGCTTCGAGAAAAATAAAAATCGTGATAGCAAATATTTAAAAAAAATTTAACGAGCTGCGATTGGACCGTCGTTAAAGGCTCCTATCGAAAGATTCCGTGACCGCAGGGAATCGCTGTCGAGAGATCGTTGGTCTATCGAGTGGCTTCAGCGACGGGTTGTTGACGGACGACGAGAATTGTCCGCACAAAGAAAATGACGAATCCGGACAATGTTCCTTCTGTCAAGTTTTGGAACGGGCATACAATGCCGATGTTCGGCCTCGGAACTTATCTGGTGAGGGTTTTTAATATTTTTCTAATCTTCAATTCTTTTTTTATGTTTCTCCCACTCATCGACCCGTCTCGCATCAGCCAGAGCCAATTCACTAGACTCTCGAGCGAACGTCGGCGACCTCCTGCGGCTGTATTCACTCATACATTTTGAAGCGGTTTATTCGAACGCTGATTCGCATACTCGGAACTCATTTTGCTGAATAATCTTCGAACTAGTATCGTAGAATAATCTTAGAAGTGAGGCTTCACTTTATTGATCACAATCCAGCCGTAGGTTCCGGATATGAAAAATTGCGATATTTTTTCTTTCTGAAAACTGCTCAATATTAATATTAGTTTAATAATAAATTTATGTTGCATAGTCCAAAGACGGCGAGGCAGGACAAGCTGTAAAGGACGCAATAGATCTCGGTTATCGGCACATCGATACCGCATTCGTTTATTTCAACGAAAAAGAGATCGGCAAAGCGATCAAGGAGAAGATCGAAGATGGTACTGTCAAGAGGGAAGAACTCTTCGTCACTACGAAGGTAAGCTTACCCTAATATCTAATAATTGTATTTCCAGATTTTTAATTATCTTCAAAGTTTATTATTTTTTGAATTATATTACAGTTATGGAATAATTCCCACAAGGAAGCGCAGGTCGTTCCGACATGCAAAAAGTCTCTGAGCGATCTTGGCCTTGAATACGTTGATCTGTATCTCGTGCACTGGCCATTCGCTTGTGAAGTAGGTAACGGCGTATTCTATCGATTACACGCGGTTTGTCACTTCCGTTTTCATCATACCGTACTTAAGAATGATTTAATTTATCGAAGGACGGTGAGGACACTATACCTCTGGACTCCGGTGGAAAAATGGTCGGATCCGACGTGGACTATCTGGAAACGTGGCGAGGCATGGAAGAGTGCGTAAGGCAAGGTTTGACGCGAAGTATCGGCGTGAGTAATTTCAATTCCGAACAAATCGAGCGTCTGATGAAAGTCGCGACGATCAAGCCCGTCAACAATCAGATCGAGTGCAATGTCAATGTGGCACAACGAAAATTGATCGAATTTTGCTCTGAGCGAAAAATAACGGTGACGGGTTACTCGCCTCTGGGAAGACCGGGTAACAGATACGGAATCGCCAATTCTCTTGACAATCCGATAATTTTGAAAATTTCTGAAAAGTACAAGAAATCACCGGCTCAAGTTGCCTGCCGGTATGTGGTAAGTCGAGACGCTCATGCGCGTTTTTTTTTTCTTAAAAAAGTGCGATGAAAGATTTTGGCGTTCTCTCCATTGACATATTGTTTTGCGCGCAGTATCAACAGGGAGCCGCTCCGATACCAAAGTCCGTTACCAAGAGTCGTATTAAGGAGAACATCGAGATATTCGACTTTAATCTGACCGACGAGGAAATGAGTGCCATAGAATCATTGGCTACGGGTGAACGAGTAGCTGAATTCCCTTCGTAAGCTCTAACTACCATTATTCCGACGTCGTAAAAATTTTCAAAATCTACAGTGGAACTTTTTTTTCAGCGCAAAGGATCACAAATATTGGCCTTTCAAGATACCGTACTAAAAAATTCAAAATAATTGATCACATGTACGTCGAACGAAGTTGGTAATTACAATTATTTAGTATACGAAAAATTGTTTGTTTCGATGCCATCAAAAATACATCCCAATGAAACTCTCAACTTAAAAAACCCATTTTGCGAAACATCGTTTTGCTTTGAACTACCGTATAATTTAACTTTTCATTTTATTTTTACTTATTTCTGTTTCTCTTCCTACTCTACGCTCCCTTCTACGTTCTTTGAAACCAAACGAATTCAGTATTGTTACACTCGGTACTCAGCTTATTACACTACACATTGTACAAATGTATATATCTATCGATCTATACATTTTTTTCATCATTATTTTTTTACCCACACAACCATCCAACGTCCATAAACAAATCATTTTCGTCCAAATATCGGATGCGATATCCGGTTCGTGTAATATCAATATTATGGTTCAATGAATCGTGAAATTTTGATTTCTTTTGCCGCTCTGAAAGAGTTAACTACGGGTATTGGTTATTAACAATATTTTAGTGTCGCGCAGTGTTAAAGACTGTGTTATACAACATTGTTTAATCGCCAGCAACGTACGCGTTAGACATACAGCCTTTATCGCATTTTTCTTGATGATAATGGAGATACGAGTTGCGTGATTTTTAACGTTCGCTGCCTCATCGCCGTTGACATTGCTAACGGTGCTGGCGTGTTCCTTGATAAAGTTACATGGCGAAGGGAGATTAGCACAGCCTGTTGTTGCAGTTAAAACGACAATTCACACACTGACGATCGTTGCGATGATCTACTCGACAAAACTGATATATTCGCTGTGTGCGTGACTCACACAGACCTTCCAGTTGAGCGTGTATTGCCGTGTACATGCATTCTATCTACTTTGTTTTTGTTTGTCTGCGGATTTGATGACTTGTAAGTCGAACTCAAGCTCGAACGGGTGGGGAGGCCCTTCCTCATCGCTAGAGTTGCTACACCTATTGTCATTATCCGGGCTCGCGGGAGAGTCCTCAGAGTCATAGCTATCTATGTTTCTAGCGAGCTTATCGTGTTTGCCTACTACGGGAGAGAAATTCCGAGCTCCGCGTTTCAAGGCTTTTCGAAATTCCGTTATCGGAACGATTGTCCCACCGCGAGACTCGTTAGGAGTGCTTACATTTCTTATAGATAATATATTAGATTCGGAGCCCATAGACTCGACCGTTATGTCACTACCAGGGTCCAAAGTGGACCCGGCAGGAGGATATACCCCAGCCATATTTTGGGGAGTCTATTAGTTCTAATGGTAAATCTAAAAATACGAGTAAAAAAAAGAGGAAATTAAAGTTTTCAGGTCTTACCTTGCGTCCACTATTTGGGTCGGGATTTTAATTTTCTTTTCCCTTTGCATATATATATATTTTTAGTATATTCTCATAGCAGGAAAGATCATCGGAATGCTTAGGCAGGAGGTCGGAAACGCGCGTAGTTGAAGATTTTGGCGGGCCTCCGATGCCTTTCTTATCCTTCGGGATTGCTGAGAAGATTCTCCCTTCCGGAACTTCATGAACGATCACTATCACTGCAGTCACTACGTCAGTTTGATTTCCAGAGAAAACGAGTCACGATATAATATTCGAGTAAAATAGAGAACGGTAGCTCTAATTTGAAGTGCAAAATCAGTGAAGAGGGAGAACGAAATTTGAATTTTTACGCGACGACTATTGGGCGCGCGCTAAGGTACGTCCTCCCTGGGCCATGGAACGAACCGAACCCCCTATTACTGTCGTATTAGATTCAGTCGGAGTCTTGACGAGAACGTGGAACGAGTAGACCACTCGACGCGACCGCTCCTCGACATACCAATCACCGACATAGAAAGGAACTGGAATCGAGATTTCACACGACATCGGAGTGCAGCCGATCGACTGAAAGCGCATCCTATTCAAAAAGAGGGAACATCCAACACAAGAAACCGGCAGGAAAAAGTCCACTGCGACGAAATCCCGAAGCAGGGAACTGCAACGGGAGTTACTAGCAGGTGAGTCTTAAGATAAGTCGTCTATGGTCATAAAGAGTCCTTAAACTAAGTAGACAAATATAAAAATAAACATTAAATTAAATTAAATTAAATTGAAAAATAAAAAATTATGCGTAATATTAGAAACATATTATTCTCATAAAATCGTACGACAATATGGCGACGAGCCATAATATAACGAATCCCGCTAGATACGTACAGCGAGGGAATAAAGATAATCTTATAGTATTATACTAGGAAAGAGCAGAGGATGACTACAGCAAAATGCAAATCGAGGCTGAAGAACGTCGCAAAAGGGCATCTAATCTGGTGCTATATAATGTAGCAGAGCCATCCGGGCCTGTTTCCAGGGCAAACGCCAAGGACCTTG
Organism: Amblyteles armatorius; assembly: GCA_933228735.2. Taxonomy (NCBI): domain Eukaryota; kingdom Metazoa; phylum Arthropoda; class Insecta; order Hymenoptera; family Ichneumonidae; genus Amblyteles; species Amblyteles armatorius. Next base: position 1,915,218 of record OW121691.1, on the reverse strand, counting down.
CGGAGTGCCTGACGGTCTTAACAAATATATACGACTGTCCCCCGGAAGGTGTGAGAAGACGGGAAATACTCTGAAGGGAAAACGAGGCCAGTACTAGTCGTTCTGCCTTCAGAAGGCATAGCCCGGGAAATTCTAGCAAAAAAGTCGGGGCACAGGGGCCCAGTAGCCATAAGTGCGGATCGAACGCTGGCCCAGCGCAACAGATACGCTAGATTAAAGAAAGAAATGGAAAAGATGATGTCTGAGAATCCCGAGCTCCGGAAAAGCATAATATTTAAGAATGGAAATCCACTGATAGTCGATGCCAAGGGACCAATCCAAAAAAACGAGACGGCACAAAAGAAGAATTAAAAATTCTCTACCAAAACGTACGAGGCCTGCGCACCAAGCTAATCGAATTACGACTATCGATACCGCTTCTCACTGAAAGTTACGACGTCATCGTCCTTACAGAATCTTGGCTGCACGAGGGAATTAATACTGCCGAACTTGGATTCAATGATTTTAACGTTTAACGGAGAGATAGGCTCCCGACATCGATTTTTGGTCAGAGAGGAGGGGGCGTGCTGATCGCGGTGAACAGAGCGATCCACAGTCAACAACTCGAGGTCAACCTGCTGCCAGTCGAACAATTATTCGTCAGCGTCTCGAAAGGAAATCGCAAATTCATTATTGGAGGAGCGTACATGCCACCGGCCGCCGCGCCTGTAAGCTATATGGGGCACATGGATTGCGCAAATGACTTAATGACTTGATGGAAAGGCTGCCAGGGTGCGATATGGTCTTGCTGGGTGACTACAACCTTCCTCGCATCTCGTGGGTAGAGGAAAACGGCGAAACTTACTGCTGATGAGCGAATGCCGATGCATTAACTCGAGAAAAAGCATCCACACTTAGCGACGGTTGCTCGTACCTGGGCTTAAACCAGTCCTCGTCGGTGATCAACGGTCACAATAACTGCCTGGACTTGGAATTCGCATCTATACCCGCTAGTGTAACCCCGTCGATAGACCCCATCCTGGAGGAAGATGTTCAATTCCAGAAGGCCCTCACAATTACGACTGAGTGCGCTGAAATCACTAGCCTACCCTTCAACACGTTCGAGCTGGACTTCCGAAATGGGGACATGCAGGCCCTCGATAAGTATCTTAGAGAAACCGACTGGGAACAGACTCTGAACTGCGGTACAATAGAGGGAATGGCCGAGGCCTTCTACGCCCGGATCTATCAAGGAATGGAACGATTCGAACCTAGGAAGAGAGGATTTTTCGATGGGACAGCGCGAACCAGGATGTCTCAAGACCTAAAGACCTGCGTGGCGCAGAAGAAAGCTGCGCGTAAAAAATTCAAGGAGTCGAGACTCGAAGCAGACTATGCTGCCTTTCGTTTATTGCGGGCCCGGTGCAAAACACTCGCGCGGACGCAGCACGCTCGATACGTTCAGTCTGTAGAGGAGGAAATCCCCAACCGAAGACTCCCGTCCAGGGTAACACTTGGGGAGAATACTTCCACCACAGGATAGGAATCTGTAAACCTTTTCATGGAGTATTTCAAGTCGGTCTATAGAGACCATGGTATCAACTGCGCGGAGGTTCTACCGGCCGTAAGGACAGTAGACCTCGCAAACGCTCCAAAATTCTCCATCGACACGGCCTGGAAAAAGATCGTGGAAATCGATACTTCGAAAGGTCCAGGACCCGATGGAATTCCTCCATCGCTGCTGAAAGCCTGCATCGAAGGCCTTGCCACACCGTTACACAAAGTCTTCGATTATTCTTTAATGGTGGGGGAATTCCCCCAGTCCCGGATGCGGAGCTTCATCACTCCAATCCATAAAGGAGGATCAAAAACGGACGTACGAAATTATAGACCTATCTCAATTATCAGTATAATACCGAAAATCCTCGACGACTTGGTCACAGGATTCTTATCGTCTCAACTCAGGAGTACTTTCATCGATGAACAACACGGTTTTATCTCGGGGAGATCCACGTCAACGAATCTTCTCATATATGAAAACTACCTAGCAGTAGAAGTTGAGTCAAGACACGAGGTGGATGCGGTTTACACCGACTTCGCCAAAGCCTTTGACTCGGTTTGTCATGACACTCTTATCAAGAAGCTTAAAGCCGTCGGGATCTCGGGTGTGGATTTCGAATTATATTACGGATGGGACTTAAAGAGTCCGCTACAAAAATCTCCTCTTGCGAGAGGTGAAAATAAAGTCTGGAGTTCCTCAAGGATCTCACCTGGGACCGCTACTCTTTCTGATATTTATCAACGATATCTCGTCGGCCCTGGTATACACGAAGTTTCAACTATTTGCGGATGACCTAAAGATTTACCTATCAATCAGATCCATGGAAGACCAGGAAACGATACAGAGGGATCTCGATAGTCTGTGGCAATGGTGTGTGAGGAACAGGCTTGTCCTAAACATTGGAAAATGCAAAAGCATATCGTTCTCCAGAGGGAGAGTTCTTGCACCAACCACGTATTCGATCGGCGGGCAGCTCCTCGAAAAAGTAGATTCGATAAGAGACCTGGGCGTAGTGTTTGACTCGAAACTTAGTTTTGCCAAGTACATCGACGAAGTATCTAGAAAAGGCCTCAGGGCACTGGGATTTATCAACAGATTCTCTGGTGAGTTTCAAAGAGTGGAAACACTTCGATCTCTATACCTGACCCTAGTGCGACCGCTCCTCACGTACGCATCCGAGGTGTGAAATCCTGTGTACGCGGTTTACGCGAAGAAGCTCGAGCGTGTACAGCACAAATTCTTCAGGATAGCGGAGTATAAGGCCGAAAACCCGATGATGCAAAAGGATCATGACTACGGGACGACGAGACCCTTTAAATCAACTTCGAGAAGGAAAAGCTACCGCTCCGAAGATCAGCCGAGCTCGCCAGTGCAAAACAAGGCCTCCCAAGAGACGATTCTGACCGAAAGAACTTCGGAAAAAATACAATCACCAACTCGAATTGGTATTAACAATGTAAACAACATCGCACAGGCTGAAACTCACCCCTTAAAAAATCATTCAACGGAAGCGTTCAACTGCGTATCGGCCTCCCAAAAAACTTCCCAGAAGGAAATCGCACTACCCGCAAAAACCCTCACTCACCGCAAAAAAGTAATCGTTGACGACCTAGACAAGACTCTCCCAGATGTCTCGGCGCAATTATATAATCAAATAGTAAGTGAAATGCACGGAGAAAAAAGATTAGTAATAATTCAGGACCACACAGGAAAAATTATTGATATTTGGGCAATCATCTGATTTATTCCAATAATGTGAGCATTATTCCTAGAATCAGTACGATATGTAGTGAAATATTCCGGTGTAAACCTGAATATTCATTGTCGTGACTAGTAATAATTACAAATAGGTAAAACTTACTGTGTATACCAGTAACAATTACTCGTACACCAGTAAAATTTCGTGTTTACATGATGACAAAGTGGTCATCATAATATCGGAATAATAAGTATATGTATATACTGTAACCGTATTTTCCCGCAATCCCGAATTTACCCAATCGAGACGGCTACAAAACCCGTCTCACTCGGCCTTAAGGGCGCCAGCCGCAAGAGCGAGAGCTCTCGCGACAAAATTTTAATTCTAAGAGCCGAACGAGAGACGAGAGCGACCCGGCGTCGCTCAGCCTTGGGAAATTGGTAGAGGGGGTGGTTCGGTCACCTCCGCGAGGAGGAAACAGAAACAGAGACGAAAATATGGGAACGCCAGAAGATATTTTATTTTAGTGAATGTCGGGAGCGTGGTCGAGAAGCGACTAGCGTGCACGCTCGTTCCCTCAATAACCCAAAATCTTCACAATACAATAATAGCAATAATTCGTAATTGGGTTCGATAGCAAAAATGCGGTAACGGATAATCGGCGACAGACAATGTTCAGGATCTCGACGCTCGTGTACAAACAACTAACGTGGATCGCAGCCACGGTACCTTTCGCAACAAATATTTATTCATTCAGCCCGATCGCAGCGGGAGTACGCGGAATCTCACAAAATTCGGAAATAAAGATATAATAAGAAACTGGAACAAGAAATGAATCGGAAAAAGAAATATCGATTAAGAAATCAGAAAAGTTAAATTAGGATTTAATTGCAAGAAAATTTATCTAGGTGGAAGCTAAATTGTGGACTCGCACGAGGCGCAAACTATGGGATGAAACAAAAAATTAGACGAGAACGTTCCAGGCAAATTATATAACGGAAACTATATGAAATTGGAAAACGTGGAATTTACTGATTTTTCCCCGAGAACAAATTCCGCGTGCCGCGCGCGAAGACGTACCGTCCCCACGATAACGAGTCGAGTTCGCTCTATTCTGTCTCTAGCCTCAAACCGAACGCGTACGACGATCTCACCGGTTTAGTTGCAGTTGCGGGAACCTCTCGAGTTGTCCTCGGCCAGAAGTCCCACTTCGCGTGTGGCAAGACGTCGGTATTCTCGCGAGACGTTAAGCACGGATCGGCAGCGGTCACGACGTCCTTCCTTCTCGGGAGCCTACGATTGAGTCCCCGAGAGAAGTAACGCTCTCGCGATCGCGGGTCCTTTTTCCCCCCACCCTATGCCTGTCTGTGTTCCCCGAATTACAGAGATCTCGCGCGGTTCTTTGAATTTCCTCGCGTTCGTGGTATCGTGAACGCGAGGTGTTGAGTACGCTCGTGGCGGGAGGTGAATCCACGAGGGTCGTTGTGCGCCGATACGGGAGCTTCAGTGAGACGAGCAAGGCGATGAAATCGCGACGAGCCGGATGCTGGAGATCTCGGTAGCTCGTGGCTCGTCGGGACAGGGTGGCTTTGTGATCGGTCGGCGGGTGGAGGACCCGTCGTCGGAAACATCGCGTGCTACCTCGGTAGCGGCGCGACTGAACGGCGAGTGACTTGTCGAGGTGCTGTCCGTGTGTGACCGTGTCGAGGTCGGTAGCTAGGCTCCAGCCTGCTGACTGTGGCTGGCTGCGGCGAGATCGGTAGCAAGGCTCCAGCCTGCTGTATGTTGCTGGGAGGCGTCGAGATGTCCTTGCGGCGGTTATGACCGCCGTACGCTCGAGAGAATTAACCGGAAAAATAAAACAGGACTCAAAATTAATAGCGGGAACGGTTCGCTCGCGATTGACCCTGCCTGGAAGGGACTCCTCCCGGGAGAAAGAATGCCGTGTGCCGTGCCGATACACGCGAGAGCCGTAGATGTGGCTCTCTTTGTGGCGGGAGCAGAAAAGCCCCGTCACAATACTTATTATTGCGCCTCACACTAGCTGCCCGTGTCCCGAGTTGTATCTTCCCCTTCCGTTTTCTATTCCTCGCGTTTTAGAGAACCACGTGGTATACTCACGTAAAGCAGAGGATCGGAGCATTGAAGCGAAAAGTTTATTTTCGTGCCTACGTTGATCAGTAGACCTTTGCCTTGGTAGGTACGAACATTATTGGGAGTAAACACAGCAGCGCGCCTTAATAAAAATACTCCGGACGTTGATCGAAATCGAGTGATAAATCAAGGTATGTAGCAGCTCAAGTTATAAATAATTATGCAATGTTTTTATTGCTGTTATTCGTGTACAATAAAAAATGCGCTGTGGGAATTGCTTGCCATGTAGATGAAGCTTAGTTTTCATCGAAAAAAATTGTTGTCGAGATTTTCAAGTCCACGCGGTAAAAGTGTAAATCTCATTTATGAAAACAGTCAGTGTAAAAATGTGTCTGTATATGTGAATGATTGAAACATGAATAACTCCAGAATGTCTTGATATATTAACCCTTTGAAGCATAGTGACATACTGGTATGTCACCTACTTCCACCCTGTTTTACTTCAATAAAGAAATCTTCAAGAAAAACAGGGTGGAAGTTGGTGACATATCAGTATGTCACTATGCTTCAATGGGTTAAACTGTAATTGTAGAGCTATATACGGGGCAACGGGTAAAATTTTGTACAAACATTCGAGTGAGTGAAAGAATTACTACGATCTTATTTGACAACAATTATAGAATTTCAATTAGCTGCTATTTTGAATTTTCAAACAAATTCAAACACACTTTATGGCGATTCTTCGACTCATTTGATGTAAGCCATGTCTGAGTTTAACTTAAGAATGAGTACCCTATACATTCCGAGCCAAAAGTACGTTTCGAACGGAATTTTGAGTACTTCACAAAGGAATAAAAATCGGAAAAAATCAACCGCATTATTGATACTATAAACAAAGATTTTGCATGAAAATAAACGGAAAAAGTTATTGCAAAATTTGTTTAAAAACTTGTGATGAAAACGCCAGAATACTTTGATTTTTAAAAATGTAAAATGAATTTGTATATTTTTCCGATCACGCATGAAATTTTTTTATTCCGAATAATAGATTAATAGTCACAAATATCGTATATGTTTCCGTGGACAGGTTCCACGTGACACTTGAGAAGCATCTTTAATGCATTTGACGCTTTCAGATTTTCGTCCCATTGCCAAGTATTCGAAATTTTCATTGAAGCCAAATTTTGACTGGATTCTACAGGTAAAGCATCCGTAAATAAAATACCCTGAAAACGAAAATTTGCAAATTGCGTTCCCACCATGTGCTCGGAAAGCTTCTTCTATGAGACAAAATGAGTCACAATGAATATAAAAGCTTTATGAATTATCTTTAGCTTTATAATAACCTGCTTTATTTGAGAAAATATCAGAAAAGCTTTATAATAATCTGCTTTATCATAAGCTTTATGAATGATCGATATTCATAAAGCTTTTTTAATGCATTTTGTCTAATTTTTTACAATTTGCGAATTCTCGTTTTAAGTGTGTTTGATTTTAAGTTCACTCAGACATGGCTTGCATGAAATGAGTGGAGGATTGCTGAAAAATCAACATAAGAATATCAATTTTATTTTTGAACAATTATTTTTTTCGTGTATAACAACAAAAAATGCAATATTTATTTGTTTAAAATCATGGCTACGAACAAAGCGAAAGTATGCGGGAGTCAGATATTTATTCAGCCGCGATTACGGACTCGGGTTCAGGATTACCAGGGAATATTGAGAGCAAGGTGATCAAACCTTCGGTGGTATGGTGTCATCGTGTTTATTCTTGCTCTTCGCTTTAGTTTAAAATAATGGATTCATCAATTTATTTTCTTGCAGTTTTAATTAATGAAATCAATCTCAGACTAATTTTTTAACAATTTTTTACCGAACACCGAACCGTCTGTTGTTGGCAACGTCGGAATATTTAATGATTCCTGCAGTTCGTCGAAATCAGCAAAGTTCTATGACGGCCGCCCTGATCTGTGCTCACTATCATCAAAATTTCCGGACGTATCGCCGCAAACACATTCACACTTACAGCCGCTGTTTTACCCACAATCAGAAGCACATTCGTACTCACAGACGTCACAACCGTATTCAGACTTGCAGACTTCAGTCCACTCGCCGTCCCTGATAACTCAGCGCCTGCAGTCCTCTCTTGCACAGTCGCAAGCAGGACCATATTCACAGTCGCACGCAAATTCAGAGTCACAATCTCCATCATACACACAGTTACAAACACATTCATTCTTGCAGCCAATTGCTGGACAGTCACAAACTCATTCGTACTCACAGTCGCAGACAAATTCACACGTGCAGATTCCGGTTCATCCATGGCCACAAGCACCTACCCAAGTTCCTACGTATCTCCAAACTTATCCACACATACAGCATTCGATTCCTCTACAGTTGTATCCACACTTGTATCCTCCAATTAATTCACAGTCACACGCTCATTCATCCGCACAGTCACAACCTCATTCATTCGCACAGTCACAGATAAGGTCACAACTATCTTCGCACACATACCTGCAGATCAATGCTCAGTCAGAAACTTATTCGTACGCACAGTCACAGATAAATCCGCGATTGCCTCTATCTCATGCACAGGGAGTTAATACTGCGCATCCGGTAATATTTCAAAATCAATTAACTGACTATAGCGATAAACTGTATCATTCTTTTTACCATGAATTTGATGGTTGTCGAGTTTGACAACAGAGCAGTGGCTTTTAAAGACTCCAGAAACGAGGGGGATTATCGAACATTACAAGCAACATCGTATATTGCCTGGGAACATTCGAGATCGTCTGACCCGTGAAGTTCTCCGCCGTGAATTTTATGGAACTCCGAAATTTACACGACTTACACCGCAGCGATTTTCGGTATTGGCTAACGAGATTCAGCCCTGTTTTCCAAACGAATGTGCGCAAGTGTATTATACATCTCACCACATCCCGTGTTTACCAGCCGAATTTCAAAGTAAATTAGAAAGTATGTTTTTGTTTCAATTATTCAATTCACTACACCGAAAAATATTTGGCAATCAGAGGATATTGTAAAATGTAATAGACGAATTAAATTGTTTGGCAACAGAAGGAATAACAATTACGACTTATAATGGATCCACGCTTATTTATTTTGCTTTGGGGTTAATCCTAGGTGACAACTTAGGTTTGAATGAAATACTTGGATTTTCACAATCTTTCTCGTCCAATCATTGGTGTCGAATTTGGACAATCGATAAAGTGACTGCGCGTTCTGGAGTAAAGGAAGACCCATGCTTAATTCGAACGGAACAAGATTATGAGAAACATGTTAGTTCATTGCCTTGCGCAACGGAGATATCGTATGGTGTTCGCAAGAAATGTGTATTGAACGATGTCAAATATTTCCACGTGACGCGGAATATTAGTGTCGATATTATGCACGATTTTTTAGAAGGTATCTGCAAGACGGTGATACTCGATGTCCTTAATCACTTGATCACGTCAAAGCAAATCGGTGAGAATACACTAAATAATAGAATCGAATGTTTTCCGTTTGGTCGTAATGAACGAAAGAATAAACCCCCTGACTTGTCGCCAGACAACATAAAAAATTTTAATAAAAAATTATCGGCATCAGAAGTCCATTGCTTGATAAAACATTTAGGATTATTAATCGGTGACTTGGTATCCGAGGATGATGAGGTTTGGGAAGCGACTTTGAACGAAATTATGAATATACTTCTCGCAAAAGTTTCCCATGTGGCGTACCCAGATTTGTTATCTTCACTAGTTGAAGAACATTTAGAGATGTATCAACGTGTTTTGGGGAAAAATGTAAGCCTAAGCATCATTTGCTTCTGCACTATGCACTTATACTGCGTTTGGGTGGGCCAGTTGTGCTTTTCTGAGCGATGGCTTCTGAAAGAAAACACAGAGAATAAAAAATCGCAGCTCGTGCGACGGTTTCAAGACTAAATTGAACACATGCGTTAGCTGCAAAGCATCAGCATAAACAACATGAAAGGTTTTCAAATAACCTGATGCCGGAAGTCTACAAGTATGGTCTGGGGTCGGAAATTTCATTAAGTCTCCATCCTGGATTCCATTATTTTTCGGATCTTATGCCCGCCAATACACTGGATAGACTGCAGGTGCTTAATTGGTTACAATACATGGGAAAAACATATAACCCTGACGACATTATTGTTAAATTGACTGGTTCGTGTCCTTTGCTTTTTAAAATAAAGTTAAAACTTCTTGACAGTGCGAGTCAAACAGTATTTTTCGTCACTCGTGAGATACACTGCTTGTACTTCGATGTACATTTTCAAGCTTATATAGTTGATAATAATACAGAAAGAGAGTATAAAGTAATGTTTATACATGAAGTTAACGCCGTTACGTCCATAGTGAACCATTGCAATGGCAATGCGTACATAGCGAATGAGTGGTAATGGGATTACTCCATGTTGTAATTCATATTCGTACATAATAAATACGTCAAATAGCTATATTCGCTTGTTTAATTTTTTCAGATGTCTTCCCCCTTTCTTCCCCACCATTAATAAGTAACTTTAGTACGTGGTAGTAGATAAGTGAATATTCCTGGAATGATACTGTAAAAAAATTTTGTCGCACATGTATATTCCATGTATTTGCTCTTAAAAATTCCGGTGTCATTCCAGTAATTTTTATTTGTAAATTTAAACAGTAAAAATTCCTGTGTTTTCTTCACGGGGCGCACCATTAATGGGAATTCCAGTACAATGTAATGGAATTCCAGTATATTGTAATGGAAATTGGATGAATTATTGGTATTTCTTTTTCTCCGTGTGGAACTAGACGAATCTGAAACAATAAACTTTAACCTAAGCCAACAACAATTCAAGGACATAACGTCCTAATAAGTCTCTCGAATTTAGAAAAGATAAACAATACAATATCTCTGTCCCCTTGCTTCTTATTATTCTGTTCTCCAATCGCTTTTTATTTTGTTTCTCTTTTTGACGGCTTTCAATGGCTATTTCGCACAAGAAAACCAAGTTAAAATGTGTACAGTGGAACTGTAGAGGAGTGAGAAGCAAACCCCCCCAGATTCCAATTCTTGTAGAAGATACAGATATAATTCTTCTGTCTGAAACGTGGCTGAAGCCTCATCAACGATCCCGAATACCTGGCTTCGTCAGCATGAGAAAAGACAGAGACTCGCCCAACCAAGAAATGGGTTGAAATACCTTGCAGCGAAGCACGATTGAGACCAAAAATCTTTAATACCCCTGAAATTGAAATTTGCTGCGCGGCAATTAATTTGGCGAAAAGAAAACTGCTATACATTTTCAGTGTGTACCCCCCCCCCCCCCCCCCCACTTCAACACTAATAAAAATACATGGAATAAATTACTTAATTCTATTTCGAATATCGCAGGAAACAACAGCGTAGTCATCGGTGGAGACCTAAATGCTTAATGGTCACAGTGGGGCAGTGGAATTAATAACCCTTCAGAGTCAAGATTGGCCAGTGAATTAATCAACTCGGACTTCATCGTAATCAACGATGGAAGCCACACACTAACGAGGATGGGCAGGTACAACAGCGTCCCGGACTTAAATATTGTTAGCTCGGATATTGCAAGCAAATGCGACTGGCTCGCAACAGAAGATTCGCTTACCAGCGACCATCGCTTGATCTCCTTTACTGTGGGTGAGAACGAATTTGGTATTACGAGTAAACGACCTTCGTTCACCCTTAAAAACGTGAAATGGGAAACGTTCAAAAAAGAAATGGACGGGGTACAAATTGATGCACATTTTTAACGAAAGGGACACATAGAGGCATACAAATTCCTAGAAAAGGAAATTATTGGCAACCTTGAAAAAGCCGGAGCAAGACCGAATGTTGAGAAAAATAATCTAGAGAACAGAACGAACAGAGCAAAAATCTGGTAGACAAGGAATTGTATGATAGCGGTACAAAATAGAAGAGAGGCTTGGAATCGAATTAAAAAGAATCTAAATATTAATAACTTGACAGAATATAAAAAAATAGACAATGACACAAGGAACATCCTCAAGAAAGAAAAAGCAAAATCGTTTCAGACATTCGCTAGCTCGATCGATCCTTCAATGAAACTCAACCAAGTATATGACACTATCAAAAGATTTAGCAACGGGATTAACAACAACGGCAGTGCCCCATCTAAAAATATCCACTCTCAACTCGCAGAAACCATAGACAAATTAGCCCAGAGATCATCATTTATTCCTACTCATATAAACACAATAGGAAGACCCTCCCTGGCGAACAACGTGTGGACTCCGATAAAATTGGAGGAAATAAAAAACAATGTAAAAAGTGTAAAAGTAAAATCAGCACATGGAAGAGACAGAATCTCCAACGTGGTGATACGGAATTTACCAGACTCCTCCTTGGAAAGCATTACTCGGATTTTTAACAGAAGAATGTTCACAGGTCTAATCCCCACTCAATGGACTGAGTTTCATGTGTGCTTAATCCATAAGCCAGGAGGGAAGGGCTTCAGGCCGGTATCTCTGGCGTCGTGCCTCTTAAAACTTCTGGAGCGATCTATAAAAACAAGACTTGATTACTACTTCGAAAATGACTTTATCCTACCAAACGAACAAAATGGGTTTAAAAAAGAAAGATCATGCATGGACAATATTGTATCTCTCACAACCGACGTCTATGACGCAATGCAACAGAAGGAATACACGGCAGTCGTCTTTGTGGATATCCAGGGAGCATACGACAATGTAGTCGCGCAGGTCCTGATCGACAACCTTTCGGAACTCAGGATACCCACCTCGATCCTCATCTTCTTTGGAAGCCTGATAAATAGAAGGAGAGCTAACTTCTACTACAACGGGAAAAAGGTAGACAGCAGAATCATGCACAAGGGACTAGGACAGGGGTTACTAACGAGCCCGATCCTATTCAACGCCTTCCTAAGAAAAATTAACCACAACGTGGGCAATGAATGGAGGACGCTCCTTTACGCAGACGATGTAGCAATATATACCAAGGACTCGAACTACAGAAGATGCATAGAGAAGATTCAGAGAGGCGCAAATTCTTTGGTGAATTGAATTGAAAACATCGGCCTATCGATTGCTCCAAACAAGACCAAACTAACGGTATTTCACAGGCGAAGAGACTCTCCGGTGGATCATGCAATCATCATAAATGAAAACATCATACGAAGTTCCCGGTCGGTTAAATTTCCTGGGAGTCACCCTAGACGAAAGGCTTTCCTGGAAACCCTTTTTCAAAGATACGAAGGATAAAGTCATACGGTGTATCAACATATTGAAAATGTGGACACGACACAAATGGGGAGCACATCCTTGTACCCTACACCACCTATATAGAGAACTGATTAGATCAAGAATAGATTTTTAGCAGTAATCTGCGGATTTTCTACCTGTAAAACGTCACGGAATATCCTCCAAAAAACACAATATTCGGCCCTGAGAGTGGTACTGGGCAGCCTTGAGTCCACCCCGACGAATATCCTTTTAGACCTTGCAAAAGAACCCAGGGTAAAGACTAGAGCGGAGCATCTCGCCAAGCGTTACCTCTTCAGAGCCCAACAAAATAAAAAACATCCTCTTCCGGGGAAACTTTCTCTTATGGAATCTCGTCTGGGAAGAGGGGGAAAAAACCCTGAATATATTCAATCATTCCTGTACCGCCAGTGGAAAAATAACAGAAAAAAATTAAAAAATATAAAAAGGATGGAATTAGCTTCCTGCTACGAATACCCAATCGCCCCCCAGCTGGCGAAATTTCCAGAGAACACCGAAATAGGATGGAAACTACAAAAAAAACCCAGGACAAATAAAAAATATTTTTTCGGAAGAAATCAACATTCGATGGAATAATTGGACCTTCATCTACACAGATGGCTCCAAGAAGAAGAATGAAGATTACGTGGGTTTTGCCTTCGTCATTCCCCCGTTGAACATCGAGAAGGGATTCAAGATACCCCAATACCACAGCATACTGGAAGCAGAGTCTCAAGCTCTAATCGAGGCTCTAAAATTTGCTAAAAAACATATTAGAAACAATATATTAATCTTCTCCGACTCATTATCATCGCTTTTGTCTTGCAGCCATTCAGAAGTATCAGTAAAGACAAGCAATCAAACTTTAGAGAGAAAATACCCAACTTTTAACATTCAGAAATCGGGGCGTAAAGTTGAATATCTATGGTGCCTGGCTCACATAGGCATTAAAGGCAACGAATCAGCCGATAAGAAAGCTAAGAGAGCAATAGAACACGGACAGTTACTGAAAATCGAAGTAAGGGAGCGGAACCCTTTTAAGAACATAGAAAAGGAAGCCAGAGAAAGAGATGAGGAACTTCTCCGCATCGAATTTCAATCTAAAGGAATTAATTACGGAAAACAAAGGGACAACATAAGCGAGGTAACATGGTACACTGGTCTCAACTTGAACCGAAGGGAAATTGTACTCATCAATCGGATGCAATCTGGCCATATCACCACCAACGAGTACTTACACCGCATCAAGCAAACAGACAGTGCAGCATGATCATGCAGTTACCCGGTTCAAGACCTCAATCACTTGTTCTGGGCGTGCCCAGAAACCCAACTCCAATCTAAACAACTCATATCTAAACTTATCGAAAATCACTGCCCTCCACCATACGATATTAGAAACCTCGTTTTCTCTAAAGATATTTCCATTTTAAAAGAACTGTGAAATTTCACTCAAAACATTTCAGAAGTCCAGGGATTATAAGGTAGGACTTAGTTACTCTTATTTAAAAGGAAAATATATAAAAATAATTTTAAAAAAATAAATAATAAAAAGGAACATAATAAATATACATATTGAAAGACCACAGACGCTCTTAAGACTCATAATTGTGAGGTTATTATTATTATTATTATTGTTATTATTATTATTATTGTTATTATTATTATTATTGTTATTATTATTATTGTTATTATTATTATTGTTATTATTATTATTGTTATTATTATTATTGTTATTATTATTATTGTTATTATTATTGTTATTATTATTATTGTTATTATTATTATTGTTATTATTATTATTATTGTTATTATTATTATTGTTATTATTATTATTGTTATTATTATTATTGTTGTTGTTATTATTATTGTTATTATTATTGTTATTATTGTGGTTGGGGCTGGCTCTGGAAGTCAATTTGACTAAACCATACGGCCATGTGCAACCGGGAGATACGAAAAATGCGTGATGCGTCCAACGCCAGAAAGCGATTGGAGCAGAGTGAAAGCTGCCGCACGGGCGACAGCGATTGTTAGAGGCGAGGCTTTAGCGCGGCGCTTCCCTAGGGGAATAACCGACTGTTTGCAACGTCAAAACGACAATTTACAGGAATTGAAGAAATGCATGAAAGCTGAGACGACTGGAGTTGAAGGAGAAGCTAAGAAGTATTCAATGTTGTAGGGGGGGGGGAAGATTTTACTATCGATGAGAGAGCGCAGAAGGCGAGGCCGATGACCATAAAAACGTGGACAAGCCCAAATAACATGGTTTAGGTCCTCGAGTTCGAAGCCGCACGAGCAAGCCGGCGACTCAACAATTTTCTTCCTGTGAAGACTGGCTGCGAGATTGTAATGGTTGGATCTCATTCTGGAGAATATTGCGATGTCTTTTCTTTTGAGGTGTTTAAGTTTATGAAACCAGGGTTTAGGGGTAGATTAATAATAGTGATCGAAATAGAATTTCCCTTTGGTGTTGCCGTCACGAGTCAATGTGCGTTCTGTCGAAATCAAGCATTTTTTGCGGAGGATGGAGAAGAATTCGGATGGCAGGAGAGAGGTTTCAAAGGTGGAACCTTCGCTAACCGCCAGCTTGGCGAGCATATCAGCCGTTTCGTTGCCAGGGATACCAGAGTGACCCGGAATACAAACTAGAGTGATGACAATGTTCCTATTAACTGCTGTAATTAAAGCTAGATGGATGGCTACAATGAATTGCGAAGTATTTGATCAGAGGTCGAGAGAACGGAGGGCCTGGAGCGTGCTAAGTGAATCTGTAAAGATGACGGAGTTGGGGATGTCGTTGTCGATTGCAACATTTATAGAATGCAGAATTGCTAGCGCTTCCGCCGAAAAGATAGATATGAAGGACGAAATGCGGTATTTAAGTGATAAGTCGAGAGTAGGGCAGTATATTGCAAAGCCAACGTAGCAGCCCTCCTCCAGCTTGGAACCGTCCATGTAGAACACGGTTGAGTTTGCGAGAATTGGACCAAGAGATGAGAGGAATTCCGCCTTAGGATTAACAGAGTTTCGAATTGATCTGCCTGTAGTGATATCGATTGACGAATACGGAAAAGGTTGAGAGGGAGAAATGTTGAAAATAAGGGGAAAAGGGAGAGGATCAATGCGAGATTTGTAGGCGAAAATTTGCGATAGGCCTTGACCAGAGGAAGGTCATAAAAGGAAGCGAACGTTGGCCGAGAGCGGAGAGATAAAATTGAGGTCGCGATGGGGTACAGGAGAGGATGTTCGGACTGAGAAAGGATTTTTAGCATAAACTTATTGGAAAGGAATTGGAGGCGACAACTGAGGAGAGGTTCTTTAGATTCTGCGTAGACGATGTTGTTAGGCGTAGAGTTACGGAGGCTGAAAGCCAGTCTTAGGGCTCTGCGTTGGATAATAGCAAGTTTTTCTAAAAGACTATGATTTTTAAGGGGGATGGCTAAGGAACCATATTCGATCGAACTACGGATAAGAGCTCTATAGACGATAAGAAGGGAGGATGGATCAGCGCCCCACCATGTGGATCGGAGGCATTTAAGAATACACAGGAGTTTTTTACATTTGGAAATAAGTTTGTTCAGATGGGATGTCCAAGAGAGGTGGCAATCGAAGGTCAGGCCTAGGAAACGGGCTACAAGGCTGCGTGTAACATGGGAGGAGACAATGGTGACGAAGGGCTCACGAACAAGAGGATCCCAGCGTTTACGGGAAAAAATGACTAATTTAGATTTGGAGGGCTCTATGGAGAGACCTCTCGGCAGTAAGTAACCGGAAACGTTGTCTAGACTTGCTTGGATTGAGGAGATGCAGTTATCCAGACTGCTGGAAGAGGAGTAGACAGCGACATCGTCGGCAAACTGTAAGCATGAGCTAAGAGAATGCAATTTATTTTCTAATTGGTTAGTGTAAAGGATGTAGAGAAGCGGGCTGAGGATACACCCTTGAGGGACCCCCTTGTAAGAGTGAAAGGGACCGAGAACTTGTCCAGCTATTTTGAAAGAGATAGCACGGAAAGAAGTGAGATGGTATATGAATTTACAAAAAGACCATGGCAAACCGATGTCGCACAGGTAATGTAACAGGATACCGGGGTCAACGTTGTCGAAAGCACTGGAAATGTCGAGAAAGATGCACGCGGTAAATTCTTTGTTGGTAAAGCGTGTGTAGTTGTCGGTGGCAAGTATAGAAAGGTTGTCTGAGCATGATCTAGCTTTACGAAAACCGAATTGTGAAGAAGAGAAAGGAGGAGGTTACTTTCAAGCCACTGCATTAAGCGGTTATGGATGAGCCGTTCCATGAGTTTAAGAAAGCAGGATGCAAGGGAAATTGGCCGGAATTCACCTGGGGTAGATTTCGGGATAAAAAATACGAGGAATTCGTTCCAAGCTTTTGGGAAAAGACCATTTTTTAAAAGCCCATTGAAGGTGTTCAGAATAAGATGGTTAATGGATTGGGGGGTATTGCAAATGATGGTGAAATCGATTTTGTCGAGACCGGGGGCCGAGTTGCGTTTGCTTCTGTATAAAGCTGCTTGGAGTTCCTGGGATGCAAAGGGGGTGTCTAATTGAGAGTTATCGAGAAAGGAAGTAGGGAAGTTGGGGGAAAAACAGGAGGGGGGGGGGGGGCAAATTGAGGGAATAAGATTCGTCATATTGATTATAGAATTTACATTATTAGGAAGTGAAGAGGGATCGGGTAGATTACTGTTACGGAACCTTTTAATTTTAGACCACACGAGAGTTGAGGAACGAAAATTAATAGAATCGGTAAAAGTAGCCCAAGAATCTTTTTTAGCTTTTTTGAAGGTTTTTTACGCAATCGCTTCAAGTCTTTTGGCACGAATTAAATTTACTATGTTGGATGTGCGGCGGAAAGCTGCCCAAGCTTGTTTGCGGTCGTTGTTAGCCGCGTCACAATTCTTATTCCACCAAACGGCAGGTCTGGATTTGAATTTGGCGCGTGGACTAGGGTTGGAATAATTAGAAACCGAAGTGGAGATGGAGTCGTAGATGGCCTGTACTATGTTCTCATATTGAGTTAGGGGGCAAGTGTCCACTAAAGAGGGAGCCACGTCATCAAGTGAAGATTTAAAAGTTTGCCAAACGATTTTTTTAATTGGGAAGCTATTAGAAGAGGGAGTAAAAGTAGAAAAATGCATGCCAAGAGTAACAGAAATAGGAAAGTGGTCACTGAGAAGAGAGTCGGGCAGGACTTGCCAGCTGCAGAGGGGCGCTATGTGGGAGGAAACAAGAGTAAGATCGATTGCGGATATGTTATCACTGTCTGGGATGTTGTTTATGTGAGTAGCGGAGCCGTCGTTCAGGCAAACCAGATTATAATTAATTAGAGTGTCCGAAAGGGAGTTGCCGGAAGAGCAGTCGTTTGAACAACCCCACGAGGTGTGATGGCTGTTGAAGTCGCCTGCAATGAGGATATTGTTATTGAAAGGAATGGAGTCGAAAAGACGTCGCCATTCTAACGACCGGGTGTGCTCAGATGGAGACTTGTATAATGCAACAATCGTTAATGGGCCCTGGGCGGTAGGGACTGAGATAGCAAGTGTCTCTAATATATTGGGATGATGGTAGATCGAGTCGACTTCAGAGAACGCTAAGTCCTTCCTGAGGCAAATGGCAAGACCACCGCTACTCTTGCTTGTTCTGTTCTTGACGACGAAAACGAACCCGTCGAGTCTAGGGATTGAAGAGGGCGTGAGCCAAGTTTCACAGAGGATAATTACGTCATAATTATCAGCAACGTTTGCTAGTAACCCTTGTTTGTTATTGAAACTGCGGCAGTTCCACTGTAAAATCTTTAGTTGATTATGACTGGCCATGATGGATTTGTGAGGGAAGGAAGTCTAGCAAGTTTATGAGCGAAGCAATAACAGGGGCTAGCTTTTCGGAAGAGCCTTCAGGCGCGAGAGCTGGGATGAGTTGCCGAGTGATGAGTTGAAGAAGGATTGAGATGATGTTAGTGAGGATCGCTGTTTGATCGGGAGGGGCATTGAGGTTGGGAGGATGGGGAGGAGGGGGCGGAAGAGGAGGCGGAGGAGCAGATCCTGTGGGGTGGTGAGCGAGATTTTGGGCTGGACTTGATCGTGGGTAGTGACCGTGTGGGGCTAAAAGAGCGTTATGGTGGGCTGCGCGAGTGACGAGAATCGAATTCGGAGACTGGGTTAGCGAGCGAGTGTGCTTGCTAAGGGCGCGTTGAGATGTAGCGATAGGGAAAGCCTGAGAGGGGGGGGGGGGGGGGGGAGACACTAGAACCGGCACCGTGTAGTTTCAATAATATAACCCCGTTTTATTATTAAACTTTATTCTCTCTGCCTGCTCGTGACTCTCCAGGTTCAGCCATCTTGGACGTTCCCCTGTTTTCCTACTCCAGAGGGCGCGCATGTATCTCCCATACACTACATCCATCTTTTTCTTTTTTAAAAAACAAACTTATCTCTAATACAGAATATAGGATACATCATACATAATAATAGGATACATAGTACATAATAATAAGTTACATAATATACATAATATACATAAAGTTACATAATATAATAATAAGTCTTTCAGCTACAGGACGATCGCTCTGTATCGAACTATCGTTATTCGTAATCGAATTCGGATCATGACCACAAAGTTGTTCGTCGCTCGTTTCTTTCGCACTCGGTTTCTTCGGTGTATCGTTAAACTTTTTAACGAACGACGTGTTTCGCGTGTACGTCACGTCGTCTGGCGACTGAACAGTTACAGTATTGTTCGTACGATTCGTCACCGTGTATTCAGTCGGCTGGAAGTTTGTCGATAGCTTATTTTCTTTGGCAGCTTTGACTAGCACCGAATCCCCCGGAAGGATACCCGACGGTTTAGCGTGGAATCTATTGTCAAAGTATTATATTCCACGATTCTTTATCCAAGCATCGCGATCACGGACTTCCTCATCCAAATTCCGATCCGCGTCGATTTCAGGTAACTTCGATTTCAGCTTACGACCAAAAAGCAACTCGGCTGGCGATACGCCTGTCGTTGGATGCGGAGTCGATCGGTACATTAACAAATAGTCGTAGAGCTCGGCTCGCCAGTTCTTGTTTTCTGAATGCGCTATTTTCAGCCGTTTAAGAATGCTGCGATTCTGACGTTCGACCTCGCCATTAGCTCTTGGCCAAAATGGTGCCGAATGCGCGATCTTAAACCCGTTCACGTTCGCCCACTCGCTTAATTTCGCGTTCGCGAACTGCGGACCGTTGTCGCAGACAACGATCTTCGGAAAACCATGTCTAGCGAATATTTCGCGCAATCTATCAATTATTACGTCCCTCGTCGTGCTTCTCAATATTTCTACTTCATAGTATCTACTGTAGTAGTCTACTACGACAAATAGATTATCTCCGGATGGGAGAGGACCCAGTAAGTCCATGGCGAGAGATTCCCACGGCTTGTCAGGCAAAGGATTCCGAGTCAACGGCTCCGGATCAGCGGTTTTCTGTACTAGCTGACACCCTTTGCACGTTCAAACAATATTCTCGGCTGCTTTGTCGATGCCGTCCCACCAGACTTTACTCCTCAACCGATTCTTCATAGCCACAATTTCCGGATGGCCCTCGTTGGCTATTGCCAACGTACGCTCTTGTAAACTCTTTGGCATTACGAGTCTCGTTCCGCGAAGCACGATATTACCAACTGGACATAATTCATCTTTAATTATTCGACTTTTCGAACTCGATAGAGTTTCCCGGATGCCCGTTTGCAACGCTTTTCGGATTTCCGTTAACAAAGCATCCCTTGCCGACTCAGCGTCGATCTCCGCGATTGACATAGCTCGGGGTAGTGTTTCAGCAACAACCCAATTTACATATAACTCGTCCTCGCTTTCACTGATCTCTCGATTCTTTCCGCGATCCTGATTTAGCACGAGGCGAGATAAGGGATCTGCAATGTTCGATTTTCCTTTCTCGTATACGACTCTATAATTATACGACTGAAGCCTTAAGACCCATCGCTCTATTCGGGCGCACGGTCTCGACTTGGGCGCGAAAATACATTCTAGCGCTTTATGGTCCGTGACCAAAGTAAACTCTGTTCCATACAGCCAATTATGGAATCGTTCACACCACACTAACGCTAGCGCTTCTTTTTCGGTTTGCGAGTGTCTGCGCTCGCAATCTGTCAAACTGCGACTACCATAGCTAACCACTCTCCATTCTCCTTTTTGTTTTTGAGTAACGACGCAGCCAACCGCTATCGGGCGTCTGCGTCTGCTATCACCCGAGTTTCGGACTCTGGATCGAAAATTGCCAACGATTCAGCGCTCGCGAGTCGATTCTTAATCTCAGCAAACGCTTCGTCTTGTTCTTTTCCCACTTTTAGCAAACAATGAAACTCTCCCTCGAGATCGAGCTATTCGCTTTGCGCATACGCGTATACTACTCTATCTAACCCCTTTTTTGATACGCATTTGATACCTTGCTTTTTACACCATTGCCATGTCTCATAGCTTATGATATTACACGATGATGCTGAATCGACGACAATGTCCAACGTTACTCCACCCACGTCGGCGGATACAGTCTTCTCCGTTACGCTGTTAACCTCCTCCCGAGTTGTCACCCCGAAAGCATAGCCATCGTCGCTGGTACTCTCGTTCTGCACCATCTTGACTTTTCCCGTCTTCTTCTTCGCTTTTTTTTGTCGTTCTTCTTGCTCGCCAGCAGCCTTCTTCGTCTTACAGACAGAAGCGAAGTGCCCCTTCTTTTTGCACTTGCTACACTCCTTGTCTTTGGCAGGACACGATGCGTCATTAGCCATGTGCCCTGAGAAGCCACATCGAAAACATTTGCCGGCTTTCGTCTGTGTCCCGGTGCCCTCTGCTGACTTACTGGAGATCTTCGATACCGATTCCCCCTCCATCGATCTTGCTTGCATCGTCGACGCTTCTAACGCTTGCGCGATGTCGAGCACGTCTACCAATGTCACCTCTCCTTTTTCCAACGATCGCTTTCGTAGTTCCGACATTCGACACCCATGAATGATTTGGTCTCGAACTTCTTCGTCTTGGTTGTGGAACTGACAATATTTCGCTTGCTGACGCAACCTTGTCGCATATTGTGCCGTTGGTTCATTGTCTTTTTGAGACATTCCCCGAAAAACATGTCTTTCGAACGTCGTATTAATTTTCGGTCGAAACACTGCTGTTAACACGTCCTTTGTTTTTTTATACGCGTCCCCGCTCTCCGGTACGGTGTCGGCGTCAGGAATTGCGTAGAAAACGTCTTGCAGCTATGGCCCGCCATAATGCAGAAGCATCGCTTTTTTTCTCATCTTGTCCGTGATTTGTTTACTGTTTACGAACAGTTCGAAGCTTCGAAGCCATCTTCCCCACCGAGGAAACACCGCGTAAGGATGTTCGTTCGGATTAAACTGCGTAATACTCGAGTCGCTGCTCATGGCGGCTTTGTTGTAGATAGAAAAAAAACTAGTCTCTCGTCTTTTCGACTTGTCGACGGGCACTTATTTATTTCTCTCGGGATTCGCGATACACTTTTTCCCGTTTTCTCCTCGTCGCCAATGTAGTTTCAATAATATAAACCCGTTTTATTATTAAACTTTATTCTCTCTGCCTGCTCGTGACTCTCCAGGTTCAGCCATCTTGGACGTTCCCCTGTTTTCCTACTCCAGAGGGCGCGCATGTATCTCCCATACACTACACACCGGAACCGGAAAGTTGCCGAGAGCCGGATGGGAGCGTTGAAGAAACACTAGAGGATACTATCCGATTGTAGCCTGTCGGGACGGCCGACGGCAGAGCCCCCGTAGGACCGGCAGAAAGGGGAGAAGCGACAGCGGAGGCTTGCGGAAGAGGGGGAAAATGTACTTGAGTGAGGGTAATGGTAGAAGGACAGGGGTTGGTAGGAGGGTGATCGACTAGGAGCCTGGCTTCTAGGGGGGTAATATTGCGCTCGGCAGCAATAGCTTGTATGGCTTTTTCGTGGAGAAAAGCTGGACAAGTTCTGTCAGTGGGGAGGTGAGGGCCACTGCAATTTGCGCAGATGGGAGGCAAATCCTGCCGAGGACACACCTCGTCGTTCGCGTGCTTTTTCTTACCGCACCGGATGCACTTCGGGCGGCTTTTACATTGGGAAGCGACGTGTCGAAAAATGAAGCATAAGAAGCAGATTTTAATAGGTTTATACCAGGGCTCTACAGGATGGCGAATTCTGAAAAGAGAGACGTAGTCGGGGCGCAAGCGGCCTTCAAACTTGACGTAGAAAGTTTGGGTAGGAAGCAGAGTGGAGGAACCTTCGACAGTGGCTTTGCGGTTTTGACGACGAGCGTAGATGAGAGGAGCGGATGGGGATACAAGGCGTTGCTTAAGGATGTTTGGGCCAAAGTTGCGGGGGGTGTGGTGGTGAGAGGTGAGGTAATCTAGGTGGCGCGACGAACGTTTGAGATCTGGCAACGCTGGAGTTTTCTCCTTCGAAAACGTCATGTGTCTCACCTAACCTATACCTCAAGCTCTGCGTTTGCCAGTCGCGAATTGTTTACGTTTCTCATAGTAATATATAATCATGAATTTGCCAGAACGAACGCCGAAAGGAATATTCCAAAAAAAAGGTGTGGCGCAAAAACGAAAACGGGCAACGGAAATCGCTAGAGAAGCAAAACGGAAGAAAGGCAACCTGAATTCAGTGCTCGCAAAATGCGGATCGGGCGTCAGACTTGTCGATATTGACCATGTTAGCCGAGAAATGTGGTGCTCGAGTTGCAATATTCCCCTTTCGCTTCAATTTACTGTGAAGGAAGTGACCCGCGGACTAGCTTCGACTAGTTTAACGATTATATATATTTTATTTACGCATTTTGCGACCTTTAATCGGACTATGCACTTTAACCTGTCGTTTACAACCGAACGGCGTTACGTCTTGTTTTGAAAAGCGCGCCAAGGTGATATCCCGTGTGACATCAGCTGGCTCATACAGCGTTGCCACATGCCTACTCACCAAATAGGTTACCTGTAACACCGGTCTCATTACATGCTATTATCTTTTAATCCCTACGGGCAACTCAATATTTTCTTAGCCAAATGTGTAAACGAGACTTTACTCTACAAGAATGTAAGTTTTTTTTTCATTCCAACAGAAATTCATTGAGAAAAGCTGCAAGATTGGCTTGATTTGGACCATATTGGCGTTCGCCCCATCTGAACCCATGTAACTTGTAAAACAATTTACTGAAAAACCACACGGTGAAGATCATAAAAAAAAATTGCGAAAAATGCGGCGTATTTTTCTGTTCAAACTGGCAAAATTTTAACGCGATTGAACAGAAAGTGATTTTGGCCCAAACATCCTTAAGCACTTCCACAGTGACATCTAGAGGAACACCCTTAATGGTACCCTCGCAACTGACAGAATCGTCGGGGATGAAGGCTACGTAGCCTGCATTTTTCAGCTCCGGCATAACCAGAAGCGTGGTGTGCGTAAGCAGCGCTAGAAAGGATGGCTTTGTTCTGGTATTTGGCTGAGTCGAGGACGGTGATGAGTTCATCACCCTTAAAGACAGAGAGGATGATTCTCGACACGTTGGATTTATTAATCCTAGGAGTTTTGTCAGTGATGACGATGCGACGAACAACTACAATAAAAAGACCTTCGCTGTTAGGGGGATAACGGTTTGCCAGGAGTTGAGGAGAGTCAGAATCAGTTGTTGCATCTGCGGTAGAGGAGGTTGAGGTTGAGGATGAATCTTTCGGTGGAATATTAGGTTTGCATTCGGTGCGTTGAGACTCGTCGGCCCGCTCGTGCGCTCTTTTGCGTGTACAGGGAAAAGATTCCCTGCGTAGATCTTCGACTCTAGCTTTGAAAGCTTCCTCGCCTTCCTCTGCATCCATCTCCTCGTCAAAATCCGTGTCGGGAAGAACAGGGGATGAGACCCCGTTCCTACCACCACTGGGCGGGCCCATGGCGGCAGGGCTGGCGGGAACAAAGCAAAAAGAAAGTTAGGTTAGGACAGTACAAAAAGAAAAGAAAAAAGAGAAAATTAAACAAAGGTCCTGTGCACGGTCTTACATACAGGTCTTGCAACTTCGGTGGTGGGGGAAGCTTCGCTTAGTGAGGCTAATTTTTGTTCGCCGCATCGCTACTAGCGTCGCTGCTATCGAATTTCCGCGCCTCGAGAGTGAGATAGCATGAATCTATCGATCTTTCTCTTACGAATATACGTTTGTCCCGTGCCACCGCATGATCGGTACAATTGGCTGTGCAGCATTTAAAATAATTACATACGCGTAATGCTACCCCCGAATAAATGCTTAAATGCCTATTTCTGTGTATCTTCAGCTCATATGATGAACGCGTAGCGAAAACAGACGAATTATTGTTGTTAGAAATGTCTATATTAAAAGGGAAAAAGCAAGGAAAAAATACATTGAGTATTTGAACACCGTTTATTGATTTGTCAATTTCGCGAGTTTTTTTTTTACTACGAACTTTTTTTTTAATTTGAGATTTTCCTGATGAGCGTTTTGTCTCATCCTTAATCTAATATAGTAAACTATCGCATAAGATAGTATATCAGATGCATGTTCCTTGCAGGGCCTCCGGTACATTGAGCTCGACACATTTTTTATCGAGCGTAACATCTTGTATGCTCGCGATTTGTTCTCGTTGCTCTTGTAAACGTATCATCAGATTTTGCACGGTCTTCTTTACTCTAAGTTTCTGTTGTCGTTGACGTCTATTTTTTATCCTCATTATTGACAATTTCATCTGATCAACGGGATTTGAAGCATTCCGAATACGCGAGAGCATCGGCCTCTTCGACAATCGGGCCGCCCGTTGCTCTATACGTTTTCGCAATTTTATGCAGGAATCGCATCTTTTCTTTTTCGAGATTAGAGCGCAATTGTGGCTTCTCCATTCACCGACGTAATCTTGAAATGCTCCTTCTCGTGCTACATGGACATTGATTTTTCCTAATCCGTTGCACATGTTCATTCTCTTGAATTTCTCCAATACATTCGGAAGCTTTTCGTTTTTTTTTTCTAATCTTCGCTCGAGTGGCGTTCCTTCCAGATTGATATGACGTCCATAAACGTAATAGTCCAATGCACCGTCTCCGTCAAGCTTCACGCATAATTGCATTATTGGGCAAGACACGCCGTTTTCTAACCTCATTATCACGTGAGAAAATAGAAATTGATCGCCGTTTTCACTGGGCATCTTGACGACACTCCAAGACTCCGGAAGGGCACAAGAATCAGTCAAAGTGCTAACTGAGTCCGGAATGTCTGTAACAATATGTTCAGGCGATAATTTTGAAACACTGAAACTTTGGTGCTATTAAAAAGGCGTATTTATACTCACTTTGGCTACTACCATGAGGTAACGATACCTCTGCAGGCTTTGCAGTCGTGGATGAATCTGTTTTCAGACGATCGCTAGTCTCTTCGACAGGTTGCGGCAATGAGAAATGATCTGGATCCGGAGCAGCGATACATGCAACCTCTACTAAATTGAAACCAATAGAACGCTTTCATTGCTTTTAATTGTTCCATTGTACGTGTGGAGTGTGACAAGGCATACCTTTAGGTGCAGAGAACTCTTCAATGAAAGTTTGTTGATCACTCGTTTCGTCGATATCAAAAGGCGCAGCTGACTTATCGTCGTTGTGCGAATCGCTCCAAGGATTTTTCATTACGAGCGCAGGTGTATCCTTCGTTGCATAATTATGCAATGGATCACAATTTTCTTTCTCCCTTTCAATGACACAGAAGTTCTTCGGAATAGCACCATCGTTGAGGTGTGGATGCTTGTACGGAACCTTTAACAAAATAATACGGAACTTGTATTGCATTTTGTACAGAATTCGTTTTTATGCAAAATGTAATTACCCGTGCAATTATCTGCCCACTAGAGTCCTGCTTGACCCATTCATGCGATATGTCGTTTGCGTCGAAATGGTTCTCGCAAACCACGTCATTTTGTTGCAATGCACTGATGCCCGGAATCGTCTCTTCCCACGTTTTTCGCATAGACACATCTTTCGGCGCGCGAAATACGGAAATCTTGCAACTCGCAGTTCGGCTGCCGCTGTTGCAATACGGTACAGCACACTTTCTTGGCATATTAAAAAAAAAAAAGACCCATATATTTAAATAAATTTCGATATCATCGATAAACACCGTCCTCTTGTTGTTCTTAGAAAGTGAGGTTACGGTTATTTGCGAAACTCGATGACAGCGACAACTAGTGGAGGTTCTAAGAACGAAAAACTGCTTCAATAAGCGACTCACATCCGCAGCGTAATTGTGTCTGAGTTGCAAGACCTGTATGTAAGACCGTGCTGTGGACATTAACTGGAACCAGTGGAAGAGCGACAAAGAATCTAAAGAACTCCCATTGGCTATTTCGGTAGTAACCTGAGGCCAGCACAGGAAGGGGCTCCTGTGCGATTCGGACGAAGAAGAAGAAGATTAGATTCAGTCCAATGTCCAACTTAATCGTGTGATTGGTTACACATTGGTGTGATAATCATTTTATTAACATATGAATATGATATTTGATTTCAGATATGCAGTAACCAGTAATTCCTACGCAAGCCAACGTCTGTCGTAAATGTGAAATTGATTGCCACGTAAATCGTCGATCGTAAGTTCACTCGAGTCTGGCCAGAATATTTACGGAAATTATTAGTTACATGTAGCAGCATGGTAACTTTAACCATACATTTTTTTACTACAACAAGAATCTAAATTTATTTTAATTAATGTCATGTTTTTCTAATTAATAGATGGAAATTATAATTCGAAATTTAGTATCAAATAGGGCCAGGGTGCCAATTGAATTTTTTATACGAACAATGTCGATACAAAACAAGACTGCTAATCCCAATCAGAAGCAGGACGATGTTTTATTGCAAGAGGTGAGCATTCATTTATGTTGATAGTATTGTTACGTACATGTATTACAGTTTATATATATATATTGTGTGTTTAATTATTTTCTCATAGGCGGGAGACAAAGGGCTCATAGTATTGAATCGTCCTAAAGCTCTGAATGCATTAAATCTGTCTATGGTGAATAAAATCTATCCGACAATGAAGAGTTGGGAAAGCTCTAAACGCACAGTGATTGTAAAAGGAACAGGGGATAAAGCTTTCTGTGCTGGCGGCGATGTCAAGTCAATTGTGCTTGCTTTAAATGAACCTGGCGGAGAAATTCATGGACATGAATTCTTTAAAAATGAATATAGGTAATCAGTCGATAAGAAATATAGGTAATAAGTATGGTCGATATTTCCTGATGATCCTAAAACAATTGTGGCATATGCTTTCTCTTGTACATGGAATACATAAAGAGAAATATAAAAAAATGGCATCGATACAGCAACCAAACTCCGAGTAATATTGTTTAAGACAAGATCAAATACCAAAAGGGTTTAGATGAATTTTTGCTTGTGTCTTTATCACAGTTGGTTGAAACTTTCGAATAAATTTAATTCCGTGTCCAGTGATGTTTTTGCCAGAGAAATATTTAATTAAAAATGATAGTTGCTTCTTTCATACTAATGAGATTTGATTAGTATTTCACATAATTAAAGCTCAAGTTTTCTTTTTCATCAACGATTCTCAGAGAAAGCTTCTTAAAAAAAAACAATAAAAAAATTAACAAAAGATGAGTGTCAATGTACATAATCTAATACTTCGTGAAGTGCAACTTCAAACTGTCGTTCCGATCCACGCGTGTATACATGTGATGGAATTGCAAATTGTAAAGTCTTCATAACTCAAGAATGCATTGAGGCAGTGAGTTGAAACTCGGTACTTTAGGAAAGCTATCACTTCCCTCTGTTCATTACGATTTTCCTCAGAATTGATGCCTGATTCGCAATTTCATGAGACTCAACAGTTGTCTGCGCATTGGTGCTCTAATTTTTGCTAATTCCGAGCTATTGACCAAAACTGTACACAAATTAACATACCCACCAATGATCAATGGAATTAAATTTGGCAAAAATGTATAAAAGCGTTTGGACCCTGCAAGAATTTTAATTTTTTGAAAAATTATCGTAAACTCTAATCCACGAAAACATGAATTTATCGACCTCATTTGGAGCATAAATGCATCGACATTGAACGATGTTTAGAATTAAAATTGGCCATAATCGATCGAGGCCGTTAAATTTTACGAAATTTTGAAATTCTTTAATTTCCCAAAAAGTAACTGTAATGAACTTTTCTCAAGGGTGCTCTTTTTTTCAAAGAAAAAGCAAATTCGAGCCAGATGCACACGATGATTTCGCAACCCGCCCGAATTCATTTCTTTCTCAAAAAAGTTAGCACCGTCGAACAAAGTTACTTTGAAAATTGCAACTATCTCTCTCGCACGAACAGCAGTTTTACTTCCCCTTAAGGATCCCACGCGAACAAATCATAACCTACCGAGCTGAAATTTAACAAAACATCAATTAAGAGCGATGAATTTTCTAATTTTTTTATCGTCGTGTCCAAAGGTTTTTCTATGAACGTATAAAAAATTGATCAACAGACTTTACGGTAACCGTTTTGTTGAAGATGGCAAAAAATGGAAAGGCAATATGCTAATGCCATTTAAGCGTCGTTTATATATTTTTAATATTTCACTTTATCTCATTCTCGAAAAAAATTTTACTGATTAAACCTTGTCCGTACATATTTAATCGGAATATTCAGAACAAAATGGTATGTTCGTATAGATCATGAGTAAATAGATCTTATATAACTTTCGATTTGCCACCAATTTTTCAGATTTTTCATTCAGCATATCCACAAAAACTGTACGTCGTGCATTTCCGAATAAAAATGTTGCTGTGCGAAATTCGAAACACCGTTCAAAGTTAGTTGTTACTAGCTTATATATAGCTGTAGGCTTGGTGCCAAGTGCCAGCTGCAACAAGCCACCGCATAAGTGACATATAAAAAAATTACGACTTGTTGCAACAACTTGACAATGTCGTTTGCTCCTTACCACTTATTTTCATAATCCGCTTCATCTCCCTGTAAAATATCAAATGTTTATTCCGAACGCACTATGGTCTTCATCGTTGAGTATAAGTCGCATCTGTTTGTTTGCAGATTGAACCATCATATCGGTACTTACAAGAAGCCTTTCGTATCCCTTATTCATGGGATCGTGATGGGTGGTGGAGTAGGACTGTCGGTGCATGGCAAATATCGTGTGGCGACCGAAAATACAATATTTGCCATGCCAGAAACTGCTATAGGGTTGTTCCCGGATGTTGGTGCTACCTACTTTCTGCCACGATTGGAGGGGAGTCTTGGTCTTTACATGGGCCTCACAGGACACAGATTACGAGGTTCAAATAATATACATCGTGTATTCTATTCTAATAATTATTTAGAGCCGATTAATAAGAATCAAGGCAAAGTGAAACACCTTCTGTCCCCCCACCTGCCGAAATAGGCCAACTTTTTTGCAAGGCTACTGGCACGTATCGTCAAGAGATAAATACCATCAAATGCTAACATGAATTCCACTTTTGACGAGACATCTCATTAGATCGTATATGCCACCACGCGTTAAAAAAAGTTTACAATTTTTTATTACCGACTGCATCACTTTAAATACTCTTAACGGAATAGGGATTGATTTTTTTTAAGGAATCGATGTACTGCACGCTGGTATCGCTACACATTACATTCCCGCTGAAAGACTCGATGCTTTGACCGAGGCTCTGTTAACTTCAGGATCTCGCGTTGTTGAAGAAATTCTCGATGAATTCCAACCGAAAAATCTCGAAAAGAATTTTTCTTTGCAACCACACATGAATCAGATTAACGAATGTTTCTCAGCAGAGTCCGTCGAGGATATAATTTACAGGTAATTCCAATTTTGATCTTTTCAAAAATGTTTCGGAGGACGCCGCTATTCTTCTCGCACTATGGATGAACATGAAACTTGCAGATCTGGCCGAAATGTTACAATGTTTCCCCGTTCGGTGGAAAGAGTTCAAAATCTTCTGTGAATAATTTTTTAATATTTTGTAAAAATAATTTATGACGCAGGTTGAAAACGGATGGTACGGAATGGTCCAATGATGTACTGCATTCGCTATCAAAGATGTCGCCGACATCACTAAAAATTACTAAACTGGCTGTCGAAAAGGGACGTGACCTGAGTTTAGCTGATTGCCTAAAAATGGAGTACAGATTATCTTGTGCATCTCTTACACGTGACGGCGATTTTTACGAAGGAGTCAGAGCTCTTTTGATCAACAAGGATCAGAAACCCGTTTGGAAACCTAAGATTCTCCAGGAAGTAACGGACGAGCACGTTGCGAGTTTCTTCTCAAAAGTACCTGCCGGGGGAGATTTATTGTTATAGAATTCAAAGTGTATATATTACTATTAACTCTACCCTAAAATAGAATGCGAATATATACATCTTTATCAATACATCGGGTTCTTTTTATTATTTATGTAAAACGAATCAAAAAAATAATTTCAATCACGTCTTATGGTAACACAACGTGGCTCTTTTTATATTCTACATGACCGAAAATAGATTGTTATTATATGAAGTGTGTAGATGAAGCGAACGTTTGGGATTGCCAATAATCTCGATAAAACGAAGTGTAAAATGTAATTAAATCGGAATATTCGATAAAAAAAATACGAAGTTAAGCCGCTGGATCGCTGATTTGAACATGGCGGTAAGCCGTTCATAGTATCTTAGAATACGAAATTAATCTCGTAATTAAAGGAATATTAGACAATTTGATCCTGTAGAAAACCATCGATTGCCAATAAGAAATATATCGTTTCCGATCAAATGTAGTCATTGACAATCGATTCTTTTTTTTTTTTTGTGTTCCACATTAACAATATTTTTCATAGGAAGCTCGAATGATATATATGAGTTATACGAATGCGTGTTTGGAATTATATCTCACGCACTGATTTATTATTATTCGTAAAGTCAACTGCTCGGAAAAGATCTTTCCGATAATTTTTTTTTGCTAAACAATGTGTTAAATATGAGCAACAAACCCTACTCATTCACTTACTAATCATTACACCTTAAATGAAGGAACAACCCTGAATAAGACTTAAGTATTCTTAAATAATTATTTTTCATTCGTGATTTTATTTATCAAAATTCTCATATCCCCCTCTTTACGTTGCCGTGGTTTGAAGCACTGTTATACATGAGATTGACCAGTAATTCGAAATCTCATGTTATTTGTTAAGCCTTTTCTTGCCGATGATGCAGGCTTTATGGTACTTTAATATCGGATCGAACATTCCCGATGGATATCCGATGAAGGTTCTTGTAACTCCTTTGAAGTTGTAAACGAGCGTCTTTATCTATATGATGTTAAAGGCTTCGTGTGAAGGACGAACCAAATCAAGAGAAACAGAGGGAAACTGTCGATGGTATAAATCGGTGTGTGTATGTGTTTTTTACGGTATGTTGTCTGTGTTCTTTTTAGATTGATAATTACGTGGGTTCAGTCGATATACTGTGCGAGCCAGCGGAAGCCTTCTCCATAACCCTGCCTCTTTAAGACTGAGCACATGAACAATTCTAAAGGTCGCCCAGAAATATCAGCCCGCGCGATCTTTCCCTGGAAATAATTATTCGCATATTACAATGGTTTTCAAATATTTTATAAAAAAAAGTAATAACTGTCGTAACTATACCTTTCCAGTTGTCTGACCGTATAAGTTAAAGCAATTTCTAAGTTCGTCCTCGGACGCAGCACCGGGCTTGTCAATCTTATTGCCTAAGACAAGTACGGGACACACACTGAGTTGCTCATCCGTCAACAGGGCGTCCAGCTCGGCCCTCGACTCCGGTAACCGGCATCTGTCGCTCGCGTCAACCAAAAATACTATGGCATCCACAGCCGGAAAATAGTCCTTCCATACCCTTCGGGCTACGGGAAATTTAAACCATGTGAATACGCAATGGAATTTAAAAAATGGAACATTATTCTTTCTTAAGGTGGAACACCCTCCCGCTCACACCTTAATCAGCGGGTAACAAAATCTGTACTGCATGCCGTTTTAAGACCGCAGCCTCAAATCCGAGCCAAAAGGAAATTGTCTTTCCCTGCGTCTGTCGATCCTCCAGGGACAGACAATTTGCGTTTTCATCAGCGGACTGCGGTCTTAAAACGGCATGCAGTACAATTTTTGTAACTGGCGGCGGTATTTCACCTTAAGATAAAAAAAGGTTTTTTTCGTTTCGGGACTGATAGTGTAGAACAACGTACTCGACTGAAATTTCATGAAATAACGGGACCTTTCAAGCATAAAATAACGATTTTTTTAATTGTGTTATCCATGGATCACAGTTATACTTATTATTAGTAGGATGTAAAAAAAATGATTTACGACAAATATCCATTGTACCCACTTTGTACAACCTTAATTTTACACTGAGTCAGGTAAAACTTGCAAAGGTACCAAACAATTTTTCGATTTCGCATTGAATAAAATCGCACATCAATTCGCGCATAATTTGCTACTGCTGATTCAGAGATCAAATGAGTTCAGAGATCAAATGTATGTTACTGTTTTCTTCATATTCATAAAAATCATATTAATGATTTTTATGAAAAACAAAGTGCCTACAGAATTATCGCTTGAATCAATGGTCTCCCGTATACGTACTTATCAAAATTGCGTTATTTCCAAAAGTATAATATTTTTATTTTGTGACCTGGGAATGTTATAAAAGTTATAAGATTATAAGAGGTGCCA
Source organism: Amblyteles armatorius (assembly GCA_933228735.2). Taxonomy (NCBI): domain Eukaryota; kingdom Metazoa; phylum Arthropoda; class Insecta; order Hymenoptera; family Ichneumonidae; genus Amblyteles; species Amblyteles armatorius. The sequence continues at coordinate 1,881,843 of OW121691.1, read as the reverse complement.
AAAGAGTAATATTTCTCATTTGAATAGCATGCTAAAAACATCATATCTCTTGATCGGTGGCATGATTAAAACAAATAATATATTATACAAGATAATAGTTTAAACTTAATTTCTTTTTTCACTTACTGTGTTATCTGAATTTGTTATGTGAAAGGGAATGTCCCGTAAACAAATAAATAAATAAATCAATAAATAATATAGAATTCATTTCGGACAGCTCTTAGAATTGTTTGACGAGCCTCATGATTAAAAAATTTTACCTTTCGAGATTTTACAATTTTGGAACATTTTCTAGTGGGATGATACAATTGACCCTCTAAAATTGTGCAAATGTCGAGAAAAGAAAATGCAAACAACAGAAAACAATATTTTATGATTGTTTAATCATATGAGCAATAAAAAATTTGAAATCTGACATTTTCATGCTCTACAGTTCATACAAAAGCAATGGGACAAAGTTGCGTCGGTGACATTGAAATGGATGTAGAATTTCTGTATCGGCCATTAAATAATTCTATTAAACTATTCATCTATGGGCACTGTTTTTCTTAAAAATTTCTATTAAATCATCTTCGAAAAATTAACTATAATGTACTTTGCGTATGCATAGATCCAAACCTTGCGAATCCCAAGCAATATTCCATTCCTTAAAAGTATTTGGAAATAGCAAAGATTCACCTTGCTAACTAATAACTTACTGATTTCAGGGAAACGAATAAAAAAAACCTTAGCTTGCTCAGTCACTTTTCATGATTAATTTTTCGATACAATAAAAATGTCAGATTTACGAACGTTAATGATTTTTCAGCTTGTACCCTGTACTAACTATACTATATAGTTTAACATACCTTGCGTATGACCTCCAAGATCAAACGTTGTGAAGCGCATGTTGCCAATAGACAGCTCTTCAGATGCTAAAACATTAAATTTTCATTTGAATTTTCGTCATCTCATTGTGGAAACATCATTGATGGGTCGAAGTTCAATCGATTGTTTTCACAAATATTCCAAGCGTCGCGTCGTCATTCGTCGTCCATAGTTCATGAATCAAACAGTTCGATTAAAAAAAAAGCCTTAGACACATTTGAGTACTCTACAATTCAGATGAGGACCTAGTCGAGAGCTATTCATAAGCTTCACAACCAAGAACCAGGTGAAATTTTAACAGTTTTTCTTACTCGGGTCTCAAGATGACAAGGCCAGAATTGTACATACACTTAACACATGGTCTTTACAAATTGCAATTTTTTTATCAATGAAAATTATTTATCCACAATGGACAAATCACTAGTTTAGTAATAATTAGTGATGTTCTTCTGATTGTTAGATATGCTTCCACTATTTACTGATCTATTTTTTATTGTTGTGTGAAAGTAAAAGGGTTTATCCTGTAAAATGAATAAATAAATATGGCGCAGTCGCTATGTCATGAGAAACTTGAAAAAATCATCTGTACTCGTAAAATTCTGATCTTGTCATGATAGTATCGGTGCAGAAAGAAAAAAAAAAAAAAAAAAAAAATGATAAGCTACAAAATTTTTGGGTGCCAAGCTTATGCATAGTCTTTGATCGAGGTGGATGGTTAGGGGTCGTCAATTACTTGGATGCAATGTGGGAACATGTTGCGCCAGTCGATCATCCTTCAGCATATGGAGAAGGGTGGTTTTACCAGCATTATCGAGGCCAAGAAACAGAAGCTTCCCGCTCTTCTTCCATAAGCCTGTGAACAAAAAAAAACCTATCAAGCATCGATTGTGAAAAGACTCACGCGGAGGCGTTACTGGATCAAGATACGTATAGTTATCCTCTCAAGCTGCGTGTAGCAGGGCACGTCGACCAAAACCCGATACTCCGACAATGAGAAATTTTCCCTGACACACGGCTCGCGCAAGTCCTAAGAAACTTTCAGTGACCGTACACATAGTTCGTTTATACGCATAAACGAATAACAATTAACAATGTCGTTATCAAAGGGCACATTATGTGCTGCCAAATAATTTTAGGCGACCGAAGATTCTTAGACAGCTCAAATAAGTGGCAATAATTCTTTCGTTTTTTTTTTTTTTTTTTTTTTTTTTTTTTTTTTTTTTGAATCGACAGAGGTATACTAACCAAGGTAGCCCAGGACTCCGGAGAACCAATCCCAAAGGAACATTTTTCTCTGTTGATAGATGTGTCGGTTCGACGAACAAACGTGTCAATCCTCGGGTGACTCTGCAAAAAAAAATGGGTCGCGTCACAAGATCGTTCGGAATAATGCCCACAGTGACAACGATATTCTTCGAGTACGTAGTAACCTTGGAATGCGAAGTTCACTTTACGTCCGAAACAGGGCGATCTTAAATTAAACCGACGACCTATCCGAGAGACGCATACTCGAGTTAAAAATTGTGGCGGAGCGGGTCTATTCTGTGTAAAAATAAACCTACGATCGGAACAAGTGTTGTATCGAGTCGGAAGCGTAAATCAAAAAGCTGTAGTCTTGTCAGCGAAGAGGCTCACGGGAGAAAAAAAAAAAGAAAAAAAAACAGTTCAGTGTCAAAGTCTCACTCACCCGCTATGGCTAACACTGCATGAAGCATGGAGTCAATATAACGCATGCGGTATCGTTGAATTTTCGATCGAAAGCTTAAATAACCGAGGCAACGTACCCGATGTTAAAAGAAGCGTGCGAAGCCCCGAGGGATCGACGAAAAATACTTGTCCCCCGGTGAAAATGTCACCACCCCGTGTGAGCTCAGTTAGTTGGCAGTTGGCACTGGTGACGTCTACTTCCGTCCGCCATCTTTTCCGCGAAGCTAAAAGGAACGCGGCAAATTCAATACTCACGAGGACAGTTGAAATCGGCATTGTTCGGCCATCGCTTCACTATTAGATTACAATTGACACCGAGCAATTATTTTTTTTTGTTTTTTTTTCTTTATTTTTCCCGTAACCCCAGTCCGTACGTCGAATAGTCTGAGGACTATTCGAAGATACGTCACGTCTCGTGACACGCGTACATATATTTTTAAGGTCGCCCACACAATGAGTCCGAGTGTATGTATATAGAGCGTGTCAATGTTTGGTATATTCCAATGGAAACAATCCTATGAAATAACGGGGCTAGAATATTTCCGCTGTACTCAACTATTCGCGCGAGAGCAGCTGGTATTCCAGCTCGCCTTGAATGTTTTACTTTTCTGAGACTGAGCAAGAATCGCTGCGCCCTGTTGGTTACTTACCACTAGGGATGGGCGATGTTAATAAAAAGCATCGATGCTGAAATAATCGATTACAAAACAAATCGATGTTTCAGAATGGATTTTCTTCTAAAACATCGATGTCGAATCGATGCATCGTTTATTTAGAAAAAGCCCGCATTAATTAAAACGCCATGCGTTTACGTTTATACGTTTTGCCATTATTATTATTATTGCAAAATCAATGTTATTGATATCTTTAAGACGGTTGATTTTGTGCAGATTTTTACTGTATCACGTAGTAGTGAATTTTCATAATATTTAACTTTTGGTTGGGAATGTTCATGTAATACACACCGAAGAGTTATCTATGCTTAAAAAAAGGTTCAAAAGTAATTTGCACACAGCTTCCTCATTTATTACAATTTTGTGCATAGCTTTCTCTATGGGAAACGTCGGTAATCGATTTTGTCTTCCTCATGGAGGAAGCTATACGCAAAATTGTAGTAAAACAAAAATTCAGAATTTATAGCATGTAGAATGGAATTTCAGAATTTCCGAAATCCATCCTATATGCTATAATTTTGCAATTTCGGTTCTCATAGCATACAGAAAAGATTTCGGAAATTCTGAAATCCATTATATATTATAAAAATCAAAATTCTAAAATGATACCATATATAGAATAGATTTCGGAAATTCCTCCCATATGCTATATTTCAAAAATGTCGTTTTCATAGCATATGGGAGTGACTTCTAAGTACTCTAATAGTTAACACCCCAAAAAGGTTAATCGGATTATTTATCATAAAATAGAAAGTCAAATACCGACATTCCAGGATACGCGAGCGATCGCTACTGGTAAAAAAAAATAAATAAAAATTCTCGTTAAAATTATATTTATTGAAAAGTCTAGCCAGATAATCATTTATTATTATTATGAACAGGAGGTCGTGCTTGTCACCATCGAAACGCTGAATTAAAAAATTTCATGTCCAACTGCGCCTGCGCGTTGACAGTAAAAATCATCGATTATTTGTCTTATAATATTCGATCATAATTCGATGAATCGATGCATGAAAACATTGAACGAAATAATCTCGACGCAACGCGTGAAAAACATCGATTTTTCAAACATCGAGTGAACATGGCCCACCCGTACTTACCACTCATTATTGCCGTAAAATAACGGGGCTGGAATATTTCCGCTGTACTCAACGATTAGCGCGAGAGCAGCTGGTATTCCAGTTCGCCTGAATGTTTTGCTTTTCCGAGACAAAGCAAGAATCGCTGCGCCCTATCGGTTACTTGCCACTCATCGTTGCCCGTTCATTGGCGGTTTCCGTCAGTCTATATCGACAAGTTATTCTGGCGCGGCGTCGTCGTTACAATGTATCTTCATCGAATGCCGTTCGTTCCCGCCATGTGCTTTGCCATCTAGCACCCAGCAGTGAATACATTGTCTTGCTTCTTTGTCCACATCTCCGAATATTTTAGTGTCCTCGAGTATGCGTGTTCGTCCGGCACGTATACTTGCGGTTATTCGTTTCCCGAGGCGTACTGTACACCGGCGAAATCACATCCACATGGCAACGAGACATGGCTAGTTCTGATAACGTTACAAACGAGGTGAATACACATCGATAACCAGTTAACCTAACCGATTCCTTACATAATTGAATTTCAGCGCGGCCAATCCGTACGGAATAACAAATTGGAATTAATGTCAACAGAAAGCCATCGACTTCGAGGACGGAGACTACGATCCAGATATAGAAGTTAGATTGTACGCCGAGATTTATTATTCGAACGAAACGTACTTGCCGGATTACGGATCGTCGATTCCGAACGATAAGGCAACGCTGAACGTTGCTCGAAACGCGGCGACGACTGTGTCATCGAACGAATCATTGGTATCGAACGACAGCGTCGCCGATGGTCGCCCCGCACCGGCGAATACGGACGATCGATCGGCGACTAACGAATTCGCGGAAGATTCGGCACCCGGCGACGACATAGACGATCGCCAAAATTCGGACGTCGGACCGTTGCATTACCCAAAGACTGATCGGGTATCGAGCGAGGTATCCGAAAGTACGAGAGATCGCGAAGCTATCGTGCAACCGCCCGTCGGTGTAAGATCTGCCGGGAGGCGGCAGAGACAACTCGCGCGGAAAGGACTGTGGCTGACTCCCGAAAATACCAAACGAGGCGGATCTACGATCGGGCGAGCGAATGCAACGCCGGTCCACGAAGAGACTCCTACGCCGGTCCACGAAGCGACTCCTACGCCGGACGGTCGTACCGACGATCCGACCGACGTCGGTATAAGATCTGCTGGGAGGAGGCAGAGACAACTGGCGCAGAAAGGACTGTGGCTGACTCCCGAAAATACCGAACGAGACGGATCTACGATCGGGCGAGCAAACGTAACGCCGGTCCACGAAGCGACTCCTACGCCGGTCCACGAAGCGACTCCTACACCGGACGGTCGTACCGACGATCCGACCGACGTCGGTATAAGATCTGCCGGGAGGAGGCAGAGACAACTCGCGCAGAAAGGACTGTGGCTGACTCCCGAAAATACCGAACGAGACGGATCTACGATCGGGCGAGCGAACGTAACGCCGATCCACGAAGAGACTCCTACGCCGGACGGTCGTGCGGACGATCCGACCGACGTCGATGGATTAAGTACGAATCAAGAAAATGCTTCGACTCGTAGCGACGGGCGAAAACGGAAACAAAAGAATCGAAGAGGAAATGTGAGCGAGCAGGCTTGCAGCAAAGTAACATTGAGCCGACACGACGCTGCGGACGATACAGGCGAAACCGTTGAGACTGACAAATACGAAGTTGTTTCTAAGAAAAAAAAAATGAGGAAAAAGAAAAGAAATTCGGTGCCTCTCGTGATCGGTTCGGATTCCGACGATTCTATCGTGGAAGTGCCAGTTCCGCCCAAACCGCCGCCACTCATTATTCAACTGCCAGATTCCGAAGACGAATGCGACCCGTCGGTCGACGATGGGTCAAAGAAAACTAACGAATCGACCGTCGAAAAGAACAACGGGTCGGTATCGTGCGGCGATCTGCCAACGGATTCTTTGACACCGGATGCACCTTCGATATCGCCGGTTTCGGAAACCAGTCCATCGCCGACGCACGAAACATCGCACGAAGCTACACATCCTGTGAGAGGCGACGCTGACGTATCCGTCGAACCTGCACCTCCGGACGGCGATACTTTGATACTCAATTGCACGGAAATTCAGCGAGTTGCTTCCAGTCTCGATGAAATAAGACAGATGCGTGGAACGGGGCCGCCGACAATCGTGCACACTGACGACAGCATGACCGAATGCGAGGCGACTAATTTGGTCAACATCGCTGCCGGACAAACGAATGCGACAAGAAACCGAGACCTTTGTTCGATCGATCTATCAAACAAGACGATCGATATCACTGCCGGACAAGAGGCTGAAACAAGAGACCAAAAAATATGTTCGGTCGATCTATCGAACGAGAGAGTCATTATCGAACTGTGGAATCAAACGAGAAACAAGAACTCTGCGTCGGCTGGTATTCCGACAGAAAATCCATGCACCTCGGGTGCTGGGAGTACCGTAGATCGAACAGTCGCAAACAAAGAAAAAACCTCAACTGTATCGACAATAAACAAAGAAAAAAGCTCGAGTGTATCGACGATAAACAAAGAAAAAACCTCGAGTGTACCGACGATAAACAAAGAAAAAACCTCGAGCATGTCGACAATAAACAAAGAAAAAACCTCGAGCGCATCCACAGAAACCTCGAGTGTATCGACAATAAACAAAGAAAAAACCCCGAGCGCATCCACAGTAAACAAAGAGAAAACCTCGAGCGCATCCACAGTAAACAAAGGAAAAACCTCGAGTGTATCCGCAGTAAACAAAGGGAAAACCTCGAGTGTATCGGCAGCAAACAAAGGGAAAACCTCGAGTGGATCAACAATAAACAAAGAAGTAGCACGTGCACGAAAACGGCCCAAGAAAGCTGAATCAAGGCCATTCACGGACTTTGATGTACCAGCCATTCCTCCAAAGAGGAGTAAACGACTTAGAGACAAAGCGATGTCTGATTATTTCTTCAAGCCAATGTCGAACGAATTGCAAGCATTCTACAACAATCCTTGGGGCGGAGAAAACCTGAACTTGTATGACATACAGAGTAGAATGCCAGGTGAGTTTGTTTTCGCGTTTCGCAACTATCGTCAAGTGACCGTTTTATACCTATGTACATTGTTTTATCATTGTTTTATATCTATGAACATTGTTTTCTTTGAAGGCAATGCACAAGCTTGGTGGCCAGAAACGGGTCGATTTTCAGTGTTTTTTTTATAGGCGATGATTTGGTCTTCAAAGGTGAAATTTTATGCACTGTTTACATCATGGTCTTTACGAATTTCCGGTTTTTTTTTATCGAAAAATATTTATACCAAACGGGGCAATTGTTAATTTAGCAAAGCGCCGCAAGCATTATGATTATCTGGAATAAATTTTTAAAAAACAATAGTTGCAAGGTTGTTATATCAATCAAACTATTGAATGATGAGATTTTTTTTTTCATTCTGAAAATTTCAGACATGGCAGCATGTTAATGATTTTTCTTTTTATTCGAAAATCGGAATTATTATCTCAATATTTGTATTTTAAAAAATTCGTGAATATCTAGATTTTTACCTAGTTTCCTCATACAATGTACTATTATGCACAAAGGTCTATATAAAACGATTTTTCTGCGATCATTCAGCTTAACCATAGAATACGTATTGTCAGTAAAAGGAAATAATCGCGTTTACATTTCTGAATTTTCAACCACAAACGTTTTCACAACGTTTTATCAATTAAATGAAAAATGTTTGATTGACATATGGCCTTATATCTTTTTTACCAAAATTCATGCCAAGTATCAACAAGCAACTCATTTAGTTTTTTCATATCCATCTGATTCTAAAACTACCGAAGATGTTTTTACATATAATTTTATCGAGTACACACAGTCGTATTTACTACTTATTTCATTTGAACTTCTTGCCAGTAAAACTTGTGTACTAAGTTTTACGTACGATAGCTTAACAATCGCGCGAGCGACAGCCATATTGATATCAATATTAATAACTTTTCAATCATTGAGTACAATACAGTTCATCTTTTTCGTAGATGCACCTTTTCACTTGCCGAGCCATATAAAATATATAATTAATATTTTTGGTATCACGACAGTTACAAATCATTAAGGTAGTCCTTGGGAATAATAGTGTTCATTTCGCATAAGTTTCAGCAAAATGAGAGGGAATCGCAACACTTCTGGATGATATAAAAACCTGCACAAAATCAAGCATATTAAAGGTGAGGAAAAGTGTAATTTTGCATGATAATTATTCTAAAATGTTATTAACATATTGATGAAATATGAAATTGTTCAACAAATCTCTCGGAAACCTACCTTTTTTTTTTTCAATTATTCGTTCACTTTTCTGAATACGTATGAATTTTTTATCAGATTTTTAAATTCATTTTGAACCTTAATTTTTTATATGTCAAAAATGTGTAGAAAATCATAAAATTCCCAGTGAATTTAAAAATCTGAAAAAAATTCATACGTGTTCAGAAAAATCAACAAATGATTTTCATTGCTAAAAAAGTTAGGTTTCCGGAAGATTTGTTGAACAATTTTATTTTTCATCTATTTGTTCATAAAATTTTGTAATTATCATTATGCAAAATTAATCTTTTCAGCACCTTTAATATGCTTGATTTTTTTCAGAATTTTATACCATGGAGCAGTGCCTGCAATTCCCTCTCATTTCTCTGAAACTTATGAGAAGTGAACATTATTCGCAAGGACTGACTTAAGAATAACGGATATTGATTGGAATATTTTGTTCGCAGAAAATCCGAAATGCTGGGGAATTTTGGATGCCGATTTGCAAGGCCCTACGACCAAGAGGCGCAGAACATGTCCGCGTTGCAACAGCGATTCACATATTGGGAGTAGGTGTCCGGAGAAAGCAAAAACAATATCCTGTTACATGTGCGGTGCCAAGGGACACATTGAATCGCGATGCCCTCATAGAATGTGTTTGACTGTAATACTACTTTCATTTCTTTTTATGCTGCGGATATTATTACACTGATTGATTATTAGCACTAATTTCTTTTTCTTTTCAGTGTGGTCGTAAATATGCAACATATCGACCGACGTGCGATTATTGTTGTAAACTCAACTGCAACATATGCAACGGATCCGGTCATAGTAATGCAAACTGCCCAGACCTTTGGAGAAGATATCACAACACGGTAATGCTCGAATTCTGAGCGCAAAAACCTATTGATGTGAAAACATCTTTAGCGGGTTTGTAAGTGAAATACTTCCTAAAAAAATAAGTGCTCGAAAAGTCTGGGGGGGGGGGGGGGGGGGATCTCTTTGGTGGACTTGAAAGTAATTGACGCCGAGACACTACCTTGTCTCTTGATAACTGACGCCTGGAAGTGGGTCCTTGGGGGATTTTAATTAATCAGAGCCTGAAAGGGGCAGTGAGTTTTTTTCATTCCCACCTCATTTAAAAACTACTAAAGATGTTTTCACATATAACTTTATCGAGTACACGGAGTCGTATTCATTACTTATTTTATTCGAACTTTGTGACAGCAGAACTTACCCATACAGCAGGTCGAAACTTGACGTGTAAATTATAAATTAATTAAAGTCCGAGTAATATTTTGTTCATAATAGAAATTCATGATAAAAAATACGTTCACCTAGAGTTGTGTTTCGGCTTAGGAAGTACTGTCATTTATCGACGATTCGGTCCGAATCCGAACTATGTTTCAGATATTTATTACAAAACTAAATAATCTAGAAACTAGGAGATTGAATTAGCTCAAAAGCATCGAAACATTTCTGTGTACATAGCTGTTGTTGCACTGAAAGATGTATCGTCAAGCGACGGAAAAGTACCCTGAAAACTGAAATCTGCTTCCTCTTGTGACTTTACCAAGTCGAAAGACAACGTAGTTGTTATTTATTATTAGTAGTAAAAACTACATTTGGGTAAACGTTCACCGTTTGACATTTAAGATAAACAATCGATTCGAACCAGTATACCAGGAATGTTTAGATCATCAAATGTTTTACGGCAGATTATTCTGTCGTCCGAATTTGGAGAACGACAACTGTTATATTTGTGTGAAAATTTACTTAATGCCATTGTTCTTCGTTGGATTTTAGACAACCGAAACGATACCTGTCGTACCGGGAGACCCGTCGAACATCATGAAGGCCCCTGAGTTTCTGTGGTGCTGCAATTGCGGAAGACGCGGGCACGATGTGACGACTTGCCAACAGCTACGATGGTCTCAACATTTTCCGACACCCATGTCCGTCAGCAGTTACACGGAAGGTCCCTTCTATGAACCGTCAAATCGTGAACAAATGCCGTACGCGTCGTCGAATCGTGACCAGATGCAGTACGAATCGTCGAATCGTGAACAAATGCAGTACGAATCGTCGAATGACGCCCAAATGCAGTACGAATCGTCGAATGACGCCCAAATGCAGTACGAATCATCGATTCGTGATCAAATGCAGCACGAATCGTCGAATCGCGATCGAATGCAGTACGAATCGTCGAATCGCGATCGAATGCAGTACGAATCGTCGAATCGTGATCAAATGCAGTACGAATCGTCGAATCGTGACCAAATGCAGTATGAATCGTCGAATCGTGATCAAACGCAGTACGAATCGTCGAATAGAGAACGAATGCGGTACGAATCGTCGAATGGAGAACCAATGCAGTACAAATTGTCGAGTGGAGAACAAATGCAGTACGCATTGCTGAGCGAGAATTGGATTCACGACGTGCCGCATGAGCAACGAATCGCCTATCCAAATCCTAACGCCGATCCGATCTACGTACCTCAGCATGAGGAACGAATTCAAGATACAACTAGCAAAGACATCGAAGTACTCGAAGTTTACGATGGCCCTGACGCTTCGATTGCCGAGCCTGCGAGTTCAGTAGCTTCGAGCAATGTGATATTCCAATCCCGTGATACTGTTCTACCGGAAGCGTCATTTTTGCGCAGCGCATCGAGACGTTTGGATAAAGTGAAGAACATTCATTTGGATGGATTACTGAATGGTCGTTTGAAACCAACGTTTCTACTTGACTGGAACAAAAGCTTCGAGTTCAGTCTCAGAATAACTCGAGAACACAACAACATTGCTCGCATGACTATCGAAGCCGACTTTGTGACGTTGTTGGAAGGTTTAGAGAAAGTTATGATGCAGTGGCTAATGCGCCCCGACGACGAGAAACCGAATTTGGAGTATGACATTTTCCCGTATGACGATACGAACGAAATGATCGCAACCGCAAAACAAAAAATCCTGCTTCTGAGCTCGGTTCTAGAACCTACGATTCTCTGGAACAAAATTGTTGCGTGCGAAGAATCGATCAAGCATATACGCGCAAAACGCAGCCAGTGTATCAATCAGAAAAAAGCTCAAAAACGATACGAGAAAAACGAGAACGGTATTATTAATAATACAATGAAGAGACGAAGTCAGTTGGTGACGTCCTTGTACGGTCGTCGGTGGGTCAGCGGTGGTGGGCCGGTAGTTCGATCCTTCAAAAGTATTGCTCATAAACTGATGGCAACGCAGAAAGTATCGATAACCAACTACATGGAAATGATTTATTTGAACAATGAATTGTTCACGTTCCACACGAGCGAAGCTTTATCGAAAGCTCTGGATAAAGCAATATTGGAATCGCAACGATCCAAATCGAAAGCCGCACCGAGAGCGAAGAAGCCATCGGTCGTCACGTCGGGTGGGAAGGCACCGGAATCGATAACGTCATCGGTAGCGAAGAAGCCAGCGATCGACGCGTCGGGTGGGAAGCTACCGGAATCGTCCACGAAACTGATGGCGAATGTTGACGTTTGCGAAAAGGAAAAGCCTACTGTACACCTTCCAAATCAACCAATGATCAATAACAATAGTTTGTCCGCCTATTGTTCTCCGCTTCCACAGCATTGTGAGCAACAAGTTACCGTTGTTAAGGACACTGATTTACAGATTCCGAAAATATTCGGCACGACTGACGCGGGGAAGAACACATCTTCCAACGCCAACGATGAAACGGGCATTATCTCTCATACGGTACGGAACCCCCTGTTCAGGCCATCTTCGGTTAAACGGGTCGATTCGCAAAACGCCGTGCACACCCAGTCATCTTTTCAACGCAAGATCATCCAACCGGGTGGCAAAAAAAAAGTCAATGATCCTAAAGGGTTATTGAGATTGTTGACGAAAGGAAACCGGAAGCGGTACAAAATGTTGGCCAAACAAGCGATCAAAGTGGCCAATCTGACGAACAAACCTCGCTTGCAGAAAATGGCGAAAGCCCTGAAGCTTAAATTGGGAAACGGTTCTGTCACCACCGACGATGTGGACACGCTTCGAGCTGCCGCTCAACCGGAGCCAAGTCAAAGGATTACTCAGATTGAGCCGTCGCAAAGATCTCGCGAGTCATTAAAAGATAAAGATAACGCGTATCAAAAATTTCTCAAACGTTTGTAATGTATAATGTTTATTAAAGTTATCCAAATATTTCTGCTATGAATACACACATTTTTTTAAATTATTCTTTTGTAACTCATCTTCACGACGGTTACGCAATCGATGCGCACTTCCATTCCTGCATCCTACAATCGAGTCATTTGTTTCGCGAACAAAAAAAGAAACTTACTTTATCTGTACACACGCTCGCACGCCGTACATTCGACGCGACTGATTTGTCTCTGACCGCGATGAATTATAATCGCAGAACGGACAGGACGCGCGAGCGTGTTTCGTCGCGCGGAAAGTTATTTTTAGAAATGTCTCGAGATATTCATTTCTTGATTGGCGGCGGGCCTTGCATAGACGGAGGTGGGCCGTTCATCGGTGGTCTCATGGGTCCCATCGGGCCCATCGGTCCCATCATAGGCCCCATCGGACCCATCATAGGAGGCCTCATTCCCATCATCGGAGGCAACGGGCCGTGCGGTCCCATCATCATCGGACCGCCCGGACCCATCGGTCCGCCGGGATGCATCCCGGGAGGCGGCATCATACCGAGAGGTCCCTGAGGCGGTACTCCTCCAGGTCTGGGACCCAGATTCGGAGGCGGCGGGATCGCCGCGCCCTTGTTAGCCGCGAACGGATTGGACGCAATTTTTCCAGCCTTGAACGCCGCTGTCGTCGCGTCTATCAGGTGCTGCGCCTGTTCCTCCATCCATTTCTGATAGAAGTACTTGACGTTGTCTTTGTGCTTGCGTCCTTGACAATGGGTCTTCCTTACGCTCGGCGAGTCGTGGGTAAGGTACGTGTCGCAGTAGTCGCAATAATACTTTGGCATTTCGCCTGCTCGACGCTGCTAGGGCTTCTCTGACCGGCGTACGCTCTCGACGCACGAACTTGCTCCGATATACCGTTTATGTTTGGCGACTCACGATATTCGATACCGCGTATGGTTCTCCTGTTAAAAAAAAAAAAAAACGATTTCGATACATTGAAGAAAATGTCAATATTTTTGCTAGGTATCTTACCGATATTTATATGTATATATATATATGTATATATTGGACTGCCGATCGCTAACTCGGCGATGATTTCATGTTTTCGTTGCTACGAAGCGATGTTCAGCATTCTTCGGATAGCCTTTAATTTAAGATTTACGTTATTGTAGGTTATTCCAGCGTCTGTGGAAGCTCGCGTCTCTGTACATGTAGCGCTACTGTATTCTGCTATTCCACGTTGACGGAAAGCTGAGGAAACAAATTCTCGATTACACACCGCACGACAACGGGACTAAAACAGATTTTTGATTGGAGGCTGGGAAAGTGCGTTTCATGTAAATGCAGCCATTGAGTCCAATCTCATTCGATTAGATCAATCGATTGACGGTTATTTTGTTATTTTCAACAATAAGCCATTAAATCTTTTAAATTAATTTTCCGCTCATTTAATTTTAAATATTAAAAATTGTATAAGCGTTTATTCTCTTGTTTTCAGCAGTAAGCCATTAAATCGTAATAAGATATTTGCAAGTTGCATGAAAACATTCTGATCAGTTTCTTTGATATCGACCCTTTCGTGAAGTCACCTGACAAGCTGTGTGAACTTGGCCCGGCGACTTTGACTTTTCGCGTTTTTTCTTTTTTTAAACGTTTGTTTGTCGTTCGTAGGTGTTTGTTTGATTAATTATAACGTTTGTAGGAAAAGCCCTTTTTCAAAAAACGAAAATCAAAATTTTCCGTTAACTTGGCCCAATTTTTTCCATTTTAATCCGATCTGGATCCTGCAGGGGGTCTTTCGATGCGTAATCGTTTGTAGGTGCCGAATAAGTTAGGTAGAACGCTTGTTTGATCGTCGTTTCTCGAAAAAAAACTCTAAAAAACATTTTTGGTAATCTTGCGAGCAGCGGTCATATGACCGTAGATAGTTGGCCGCAAAATCATTCATTCGTGAAGCATTTCGGCTCCGTAAGGGGTTCCATCGATTCAGAATCGTTTGTAGGTTACGAATAATTTAATTGCAATGTTTGTTGGTTTTCCGTTTAAATGGAATATATAAATGACCGCATCTGTCCGAGGAAGGTGCTGCCTCGGTTTGGTCTAACGGTGTGTGATAATCCGATGATAGTATGTGTGTTATACGTGTGCGTATTTCGTGTTTCGTATAGACCAAACCGAGGCAGCACCTTCCTCGGCCAGATGCGGTCATTTATATATTCCATTCAAACGAAAAACCAACAAACATTGCAATTAAATTATTCGTAACCTACAAACGATTCTGAATCGATGGAACCCCTTACGGAGCCGAAATGCTTCACGAATGAATGATTTTGCGGCCAACTATCTACGGTCATATGACCGCTGCTCGCAAGATTACCAAAAATGTTTTTTTTACCTAACTTATTCGGCACCTACAAACGATTACGCATCGAAAGACCCCCCGCAGGATCCAGATCGGATTAAAATGGAAAAAATTGGGCCAAGTTAACGCAAAATTTTGATTTTCGTTTCGAAACGTTTGAAAAAAGAAAAAACGCGAAAAGTCAAAGTCGCCGGGCCAAGTTCACACAGCTCACCTAACACCCCTAACACCCGACAAGTTGACACCACGACAATGAGACCAACACCAAGACTCTTGGTCCAAGAGTCTGTACATTGTCCACCACCAGTCGACTGTGCACCAAGCTAATCTCCTATTATGATTATCTCAAATCGACCTCCAAATTATAAATTACCGACAGTCAGTTGACCTGTCAATTATCAGCGTGCCGTTTCTAAGCAGTCTACGAAGAATCGCGGCGCGTTTAATGAATTTCGGCTCTTTAATTTTTGTAGTTATCGCAGGGTGTCTTATCGACATTCGATTGCAGTACATCCGGAAGCACTTGCCGTATTTGATTGCCTGACCGTAATTTCACACGAGTCCGCGATGAGATGTTGCCTTGTCGTCTGCTGTGATTGGTTCTCGGTCCAACCAAGTTCATCGAAAGGAGCAAGCTGTACCGATCGTGTCAAGAAAATGAAGAGGATGCGTATCTTTTCGAATTAATTTTCTCTTCGGAAAGCGTACCTTGCAATCCGTTAATGGATGAACCGACCGTCGCTTCTCGATTTCGCGAGACGTTATTGACGTAGAGGCGATCGAAGTGTCACCTCTCGAGACGTTACACGATCCTCGTCTTTGAATGGTAGAGCCAACGAAAACATGGATGACAGAAACAACAAAGATTTTGACGATCTCGAACCTCGAGTTACCCCTCGACCCACAATTCTACAGGTAAGTCACGGAATAATGTATCACGGCTTTATACGCATTAGAAACTGTTTACAGAATACATAACCACAAGGCGGGTAAATATCACAGAATATCCCAAAAATTTGGACGAAATTATGCGCTATGCGCCTGTCGGTGATTTCCTCAAATTTACGCGATGTCCGATATGCAAAAGTTGTAAACGGTCTGACGATATTATTTTAAATCATAACGTTCTGCAATCTTCTGCAAAGCGGCAAAGTACCTTAGGATTCAATTTAGCAATGAGAGATTGGTCGCGGGCTTTTGTAATCGATTCAGCTTCGTTGCATTGCAAAGGGCTCGATAGTTTTATCCACGTCGAACACTTTGAAATAAAAACGTTATATAAATAAAATAGTATAAAAACGCAATATAATTTGATAATCGATCGATATTAACGACTCGGTAAGATTCGTACGTTATCTCGATCTTATCCGACATCGATTACCCTGGTGTCGAAGTAAGCGGCAACGGTGCCGGTGAAAAAGGTTTTTTCTGCATCGATTATGTTTATGAAATGCTTACCGGGGTATTACGCATGTAGCGAACAGAGAAAACTGTA
This sequence comes from Amblyteles armatorius, assembly GCA_933228735.2. Classification (NCBI taxonomy): domain Eukaryota; kingdom Metazoa; phylum Arthropoda; class Insecta; order Hymenoptera; family Ichneumonidae; genus Amblyteles; species Amblyteles armatorius. The sequence goes on along the minus strand of OW121691.1, from coordinate 1,865,196 downwards.
CGAACTTGGTGAATGTGTAACGTCTCAGAATCGATTGTACTTAGGTTTTTTTATTCGTGCGTATTCCTCCTAATGTAGAGAATCTAAAATATAACTTATGGTAAATATCAGTGAAGCATTTTTTTAAATTTACAACTTTCGCTTTTACAAAAATATAAGTAATCTGTGACTTTTTCAAACATGATCTACGGTAGTGAAAAAAAGTTGAAAATTGAAATTTTCATATCGCTTTTTAATAAAAGTTACAAGTTGCAATTTTCGTATCGCTTTCTCATAAAAGTTGAAAGTTGAAATTTTCTGATCGCTTTCTCATAAGGTTCCTTTATTCGCGAAGCTTCCTCTACGAGGAAGCCAAAAATACAGACAACGCTTCCTTATAGAAGAAGCTTCGCGAATGAAGGAACCTTATGAGAAAGCGATATGAAAATTTCAACTTCCAACTTTTTTTTTCACCATCCCAAAGCTTTCTCTATGAGGAAGCAAAATAATTTACTTTAACGTACGAGTAGTCAGTCGACTGAAGGAGAAGCTCCCATGTTCCCATGTTTTACCATATATTGTATATCTTTTATGTGTTCTGGAACTAATTTAATACAAAATAATTTACCTAATCTAATCGTTGTGGTCAGTATTATTATTTAATTTTGTATTTGTTTTGAAGCCAGAAAAAAACACATGTGAAAACAGACTAAGTCCCATATTTATTGAAATGTTCTATTTTGATAAAACTGGAAAAGGAGGAATCCATAAATAAAATATCAATATCGATATCAACATTTTCGGCCTAATCTAAATATTTTATTTTTAATATACGAAGCTAACTTAGTTATGAATCCAATAGATAGATTTACCGAAAAGAAAAAATAAGTAAAATATCCAAATTTGAAAATCGCAAAAAAAACAAACAAATAACTCAATAAGAAACTGAGTTATATAATAATAAACTGATAAGAAAACGTCCCTAATCATAGGAGAGCACCAAGTCTCACGCACATTGTTGGCACCTACCATAGAACTATCTTATACATTCTAGTTTTCAAAAGTATTTCTTAGATTAACTAGAATGTTCTGTGGTACATTACAGTAGTATTCTCAGCAAAGGCGTTGGAAAAGGTATGTTCATATGAAATCACAGACGTAATTTTCCTTATTAGACAACGACCTGTGCTCTTAGCGATATTGAACTTAATTATCGAGTAACAAAGAATTTTGTAATTAAGGGGTTCTTTTCACCACTTATTTGACTGTTCATGGAAAAATGAATCGTGGTCGAAAATTCAATTTGCCAAAATTACAAATTCATTTTTTTACATAAATGTATATTATTTCACTCGGTGGGAAAATGGCGCATTTTTCGCACCTTGTAAAATAAAATTTTATCGGATACTCGTGCGAAAAACGTTTTCTGAACTCGTGTGATTGCAACACTCGCCTTCGGCTCGTGCTACAAAGTCACACTCGTCAGAAAAAGTTTTTTCGCACTCGTATCGAAATGTACTATTTTCAAATACATTTTTTTACTTAACAAGGTGTGAAAATGGGAGTTTCACGCTCCCGAAGCGTGCGCAAAACTACCATTTTCGCACCGAGTAACGGGAAATCATCTAAGAAGCGAACCTAAATACGAATCCAATCGATCACGCAGATAAGTTAAAAAAACAGTGCCCTTTTATTTGTCTATTTTATTAATAATGTTATCTAGTTCGGATGTAGTAGTGTGTATTTTTGTTTGTTTGTAATGCGATTCGGAAAAATGTTATTCTCGTTTCTTAAATTTTTATGCTTTTTTTCCCCATACGAGTTACATTTTCTCACTTAGACTTGAATTTCTAGACTTTCGCTAATAAAAATAAATATTTGATTAAACTCATGGTTCTCTCCCTGAAATATCTGTCTGGAAAACCCGGAAGTCAGACAATTTCGAAGTCAGCAATAAGTACCTTATAACCTTATTATAGCCCTGTTCCAGAGCCCATCTAAGGACTTGTTACCTTGTTCTCTCATTTTACAATTGCTTTACTGAATTTTTAAGCACCATATCTAAGAATAGCATCTTCAAACATATCGCACTATTGGCCCAACCGAATAACATGTCTCAAGGATTGACAAGGATGTCTTAAGGCATACAAGGTGTTTCCACTGCTGTTCTAAATGTACGATATTAGATTAATGAGACGACGTTCAAATTTATGAAACAGTGGTAATAAAATGTTCAGTTTTGATATTGAGATACTGAAACGTTTCACTTCTTCTTAAGGAAATGGATTAAAGGCGCACTTACGGCACGTTTAGCTGCCGTATCCGTAACTTAGTTGCCAGTAATCCCTAAATGGGCCAGAACCCAAATTAAACGGCTGTCGAATTGTGAGTTCCATATATTAACAAGTATTTTTATGTTTGTCAAACATTTTTTCCATTAAAAAAAAAAATCAAAGCTAATTGAAAAATCTGAAAAAATTCATACGTATTCAGAAAAATGAATGAATCATTTTTATTAAATAAAAAGTTTCGTTGCCGATAATTTGTTAAACAATTTATTTTTTAATTAATTTATGAATAACATTTTGGTATTATTAGTATGCAAAATTAATCTTTTCAGTAACTTTAGTATGCACGCATTTTTTCCGATTCTTATACCATCGAGAAGTATTTGCAATTTTCTCCTACTTTTTTCGAACTTATGCGAAATGAGCCCGAAGCGACATAGCTACATTAATTTCGAGATCCGCGATAACCTGATAATTTTTTATCGGACTCTGTTGTAAAGGAGGACATTTTTTAAAAGGTATGTTTTTTTTGCCGGTGGACGTTTTTCTTTTAATAGTCTTAATGTGGGAACAAGTGGGTTTCTACCAATTGATACGCCTCGTAACGAAAATATATGTATTATCTTTTCTCCTATATGGATAGGAACCTCTCTGGTTTTAGCCAGGAGTTCTGGTTTTGCCGTGGTCGAAGGCAGAACGCCCAAACGCTGGCGAAGAGCGATGAACTAGATTTTATCTAGTTCGACCAAATGCGCGAGGGCTGCGCCTTTGAAGCACCGAGAGCCATAATCTAATATTAGTCTAATCAGAGTTCTTTAGACAGAAAGATTGATTCCAACATTTTTATTTTAGAATTCGTTTTTTCGGTTACATTGTGTATATGAGGTATTCTATGTGAAATCGCACGGTCAAAATCCCGACCACTTTCAATATACCTAAAATTCAGCCATCATTTCAAACTGCACCGAAGATAAGCACATGCATTTTTTCAAAAGTTTTGAATGAATACCCCGGGACGTAGGAATAAATTTCGAAAAACGGAGTTTTTTTCTTTGCATGGTTGTATGTTAAAAAATATGTGTTTTATGAAGAAAAAAATCGGTCTCCTACCGTATTAGTTGCACCGAGCAGAGACAGAGAAGATCTGGAGCATGGACGCCAGATATTTGACGTTGGGTTTCCCTTTTTCCTCTTTTTTCGATTCCGATTGTCTTTGATTTAGCACGTTCATTCTTTAATTATTTCTTATTTTATTTGTTCCATCTTAGGTTTTGTTTATTTAGTAAACAATTCCGAAGAAGCGTCTGATTATTTATTGATTTTTTGTTGGAAAAACTGCTGCAATTATGAAACTAAAATGATGTCTTATTTTTTTGTCGGAGCCAGTTTGTACTGCTTGCAAAGTACTTTGAAATAAATATCATTGAAAAGTGGACTGAAAAGCTCATATTTTAAGTTGTTGCATTGTTTTTTGTACCCTTGATAAATTTTGGGTGAAAAATAGCGAGCTAGATACTTTCAGTACCGTATATACATTTCGATAAGCGAACAGCAATATTCCGCGGGAAATAACGCGTATCTGGTTCGTATGATAATAGTGATAACAGTAATGTGTATTTAAAAAATAAAAATAAATAACGCCAATATATCCCGTGCTTAAAACCGTAAAGGTGTGTTTTACATGCTTTTAAACAGGATATACAACCTTTTTACTTTAGTCATGCGATATTATTGATATTGATATTCATAATTTATTAACGGATTGCTCCTTTTGCAGATAAATACTTTTAAAATCATGTGGAAGCTCGTGGCCAGTAACAAACCGCTTTCTTTATTCTTTCTATAAGACTGTTACTATTTTAAACAAAACACAATGAGATTTTCACGCGTCTATGCATTACTTATGAAAACCTATTTTCTTTTGTCAGAAATATACACAGTGTCGGAAAAAAGAGAGAAAGTGATTTGTTACCGACTACTCACATAGGCAAACTTGCACAATTTTCCTGCGAGCGATTCGCAAACATTACAGTCAAGGTTCATACGGACAAATACGGATGGCCGTATTTGTCGTCACATTGCGATAACAGAGTATGCCCTCAATTTGAGGCAATTGTTGTCGCAAAACTCAGGAAAATTATGTAGCTGAAGTTATTTTTCTATTACGACGATGGACTAAGAAAGTTACCAGTTCTGAGTAATTTACGCCAATTTTACGATAACTTTTCCCAAGTTCAGGTCATACATGTTATCCAAACCGTAAAAATGCCTTGCAGAAGACTGTTTACTCATCGGACATTTACCAATAAAATTTTATTGGGTGAGGTGGGTGGGCACGAGGATGTTTCACATTACCTTAAGGAGAGCCGGAACTCCTCTCTCTCTGTCGCTCTCACCGAATCCCCATGGGACTGTCTCTTTCACACCCAAGCAACCGGCGGCTGGGTTTAGCCTCCGCTTAAGGTAGTATTAGTGGACAGCCTGAGCCCACGTGAGTTCAGAGAGGATCGAGAGAGGAATTGCGAACACTTCTCGATGACATACGAATCTGAAAAAAATCAACCATATGGAAGGTACTGAAAAGATTCATTTTGCATAATAATAATTCCAAAATGTTATTAACAAATGAAAGAAAAACTTTAACCTTTTTAAAATGAAAACGATTCGTTAATTTTTCTGAATACGTATGAAATTTTTCAGAATTTCGTGTAATTTTTGAAAATCGCGTTTTTGGTTAATAAAAAAACGTCATTTAAAAAAATTACACAAAATTATGAAAAGATTCATACGTATTCAAAGAAATTAACAAATTGTTTTTATACGAACAAAAAGTTAGGTTGCCGGGAGATTTGTTGAAAATTGTTTGTTTTTTTTTCATTAATTTGTCAATACCATTTTGGAATAATTATTATGCATAATCAATCTTATCAGCACCTTCCACATGCTTGATGTTTTTCAGATTTTTATCCCGTCGAGAAGTGTTCGCAATTCTCTCTCAATTCTCTCTAAACGCACGTGGGCTCAGACTGTCCGCTAGTACTACCTTAAGGTGAAGGGAAACACGTTCTCTGCCGCTCTCCCTCGCTCTACCGTAAGACCAATGTAGCTATTATTCTCACGGTCCTGGCTCCGTTACGCGACTTTCACTTCACCTTAAGGTCTTCTTCTGCTTCTTCTTTTCAATTTGGCAGCATCCACCACGGCTCCGCTTAAGGTGAAGTGAAAGTCACGTGACGGAGTCAGGAGTGTGAGGCAGCTAGCGGCATTGGCCTTACAGTGGAGCGAGAGACAGCGACATAGAACATGTTTCACTCCGCCTTAAATCAATGACGGCTGGAGTTAGCGAGTTGAAAATTAACATATTACATCGGTTCCGTCACTTTGTTCAATATGATTTTTCTTTGAAAAATTGATGGAGTCGTTTAAATATGTTGACACTGACTGTCGGTGCTCTCACCTGTGCAAATTACAAGTTGACGAGCTGAAACTTGCAACAACTCGAGCTACAAGCATGGAATAATATCGGAGAATAATACTGTTGAGTTTGATCAAGATCACTGATAGGATTTACATTTTGCGATTTTGATTTTTTTTTAATTCCCTCAAAACATATGCATGTATTTCTTTTCCAACATGCAAAATAGATTTTTGTGTAAAACAATAGGAGTAAATTAAATTTACACAATGCATGGAGTTGGATCTTCATTCTCTTCCATCGTTCCCAAACCCTCTCTATGATTAAATTCGTTCGCCAATTTTGGCTTCCCCATGGACGAAACTTTAACAACAATTGTAAAAATTAAGCAAGCAATGTGCCCATTTAATTCGTAAGTACATCACATTAAGGAGTTAAAAATCTCATATTCTCACATGAAGTCACGTGAAGGCTGAAGTCATTACACAAACCATGAATTTCCGTAAAATCGATGGCTATTTGAAATAATTTGCACTGTGATTGTTACAGACCGGCAATGAAAACTCACACAGCTCATGCCACCAATTTATTTAGTCCGTACCCAATGGGTCGTTCTGTCCTGACGAGAGAGCCCTCAAAACTTCCTTTTGCATAAGCTTTAAGGTGATGTTTGAACAGAAAAATCTTAATTAGTACCCGTATTCTATTGACATTTAATTTTTAATCATTATGTAGTGTAACATATGTAACGTTTGGTACAACGGTTGATTTTGAAATATCAACCAAAAACCAACCTCCAGAAAATTGAAATCAGTCTCGGTTTGGTGTACCAATTGACCGGTTGGGTTGGAGTAGATTGGTAGAAAACAACCAAAATTTAACCTAAAGTTTTACGGTTGGTTGGTCCACGAGCGCGGGGGTTCCCGTTTAGATGGATCGCATAAAAAATAATTAACTGGCTGAAGGTCTCTGCATCAATGAATTTCATGACGATGAAACGATGCTATGAGTCGTGTGCTTGGCTCAAGGAGATGTAACGCCTATTCCAGCGCTTTGAATGATTATTAACAATTGAATGGCTTGACGTCCACAGGCAAATAAATTGTCTATCGAACTCATACTCATAACTATGTGGTTTGTCAAATTTATTGCAATCGCAGTATGCTATAAGCCGTGGAACCGCAAAAACCTTATGTTTTTCGCTTAAACAAATATAAAATCTGCTTTTGTTTTAACATTTTTCCGAGGTACACAAATTTTTCTGTTAAAATGTCATCTTAAAGTGTACGGACCAATTTTTTACAGACATCGACGAAACGGGACGACCCCCTAGCATATGCGTAGCACCTAATTGTTTAAAACACTTTTTATTTCCGCTGTCTAATAGCTGTCTGTTGTGTTTTCAGTGTATGACACGTCCATCGGTTCCTGAAGTTTCGTTGATTTTTGGAAAACATTCGAGTACAACCCAATTCCTGGATAAGAGTAAGGATGCGCCAGAAGGGGGATACGAAACGTATGCGAACTGGAAAAGGGATGAGCTTTCTTCGGCCATAAAGCCGAAATTAGATTCAAAATACCTTGATCTGGTTCAGGCGAATCGTCCGTTCAGTCATGAGAATATTCTGACGAAAAGTACCGTATCAAACGATCCTACGAAGTTTAATGGAAGTGGTAATTCAGAAAACAGCGAAAAACAATTGGAGAATGAAATACTAATTCAACCCAAACAAAATGCAAACATCGAAATCCATAATTATTGTTCCGCCACAGTGGCGAGAAATAATAGTATGGACAATACGTGTTCGCAAAAATATAAACACCCATCCCGAGATGGAACGTGCACCACCTCATTCAGGAAGAACACATCACTTGGAGCACCAGTGAAAAATGGCTCTCACGATGCTATCAAGTCTATCTTGAAAAATTCCCTGTCGGACAGGAACGAATTAACGAATTCAAAATCTGATTGCAATGTTAATTCCGAGTTGTTCGTTAGAAGAAAACGTCTATCAGGTTCCGCTCCATGTCAGAGTCCACGGCGCATCGAAGATTTGGGATATTCATGCGCGTCCGCTATTCCTCGGTGCGGCCACCAAAATGAAGTCAACCACGACCATGACACTGTGCGCGAGCTGTTATTGCTTGTTCAAGACCAAAACAAACAGATCAAGTCGTTACAGACTCAAGTCGAAAGATTATTACAAACTCATGAACAAAATGTGGGATATAATGAAAATCATCGTTCGATGACAAAAAAGTTGTGCGATAGGTTGTCATCGCCTGACCACACGCCTGACATCAATATACTGGCAAATAATAACGTTATTTCTACCCAAAACACTTGCCAGTCTCGAGGAATGAAGATCGTGTCACCTCATGCGACGGACGATTCATCGGATGTACGCCTGCGGTATCAAAGTGATCAATTAAGGAACACCATAGTGGAGAAAAAAGTTTCTATCGGCGTTATGACCAGCTTCGAGTTCAGCGTACAGAACAATCCTTTCGTACCTGATCCGGATAGTCAAATTAACGCGGTTCTCAGAGACTGTGGCAAGAACATGAGCGAATCCGGTGAAGCTTGGCGGACAAATATGCATTGTGCCAGAAACATTGCTCCCGGCACGCTGGAAAACATTAACGAAGATTCTGAAAGTCACCCGTCCTCGATCTGGAAACAGAGTATTAATAATACACAAGTGTCTTCTTCCGATAAGACTTCATCGTCGCACATTACCGCCGTTGTGAATGATAATCGACTATGCAGCAGAGACGTAATTCGGGACTCTTTAATCTCCGAATCTGCTGAACCGAAATCCAATGCCGAAAATTTTTCTACTGCGTTCTTTAACAAATCGACATGTCCCCCTGTAGCCGCACCTCGGAAGTTTTCATCGAGTAATGTTAAGGACAAACGACCACAGTTATTAAATAGAACGGTAAGAAATGTAGACGGACCGGAAATCTGCGCCACGCGTAACGGACATGAACAAGAATCATTCGATTTGTACCGAACGGACGATGGGAATAACTACGAGCAAGCGACTGAAATAGAATCTAGCGAATATCCATATACACAGAGAAACGATCGTTGCCCTCGGCATTTCGATCGATTAGGTCTAAGCAAAAAATCAATTCCCAAGGACAATGCTGACGAAAATAGTATTATACTGAGCAGTTCCGACTTGAGAGTTACCGACAGATCACCGCCCAGTCCGGATCCAAGTATTCACGTTGAGATGCGGGAATACTCGAGCGATGACGACAATGAAAAATCGAAGCTTGCTCCCCCGGTTGGTTGGACATTTTACCAAAATGTAGTAGGACAAGTGAACAGAATTTTGCACACCATACCGGATACTAAAGATTCCGAGGCGAACGAAAAAATTAATCCGTTCGCTTACCAAAAAGAACACGACGGTCGCGAAGAGATTCTAGATTCAGTAAAGTTGGCTACTTTGGAGCGATTGAAGATGCTTGGTATCAACTGCTCGGAACATTCAGAATTTAATGGTGAACATGTACAAAAAAAGTATGTATCGATGTTCACTTATTCTTTCCACGGGGAATCACAAGAAGAGTTAGTGGTAAATTTAATCACTTTTTACTTGTGTTCATAGGGTGACCTTTGATTCGTCATATTATCCTCGCGTGGATTATCAAACGACTATCCCACAATCTACAACTATTGCGGAAAGTAACACTAGCATGCACATGAAAGCATTAGCACTGAAGTACCTTAGCGATGAACAACTAGCCGATCTTGCCGTTCAACGACATGGAAATAGTGCCGCTGTGAAGCATAAAATGCTTAACAGTATGCATGGTACGAATATGTCCCTAGCAACGATGAACTATCTACAGAGATATTGTTTGGCCTCTGGAATGAACACTCCTCACACAGAAGGTAAACACATTTTTTACACGAAGGCAAGTGCACCGGTGTATTGTGGATGTTAGTATCTTAGGCTCTAAATTTGAGGGGAATCATGGTACTGACTAGTATAATAGTATAGGGTCTTGCATTTATACGAGGATAGGATATTACATACATTGCAACGGCCTAAATTCAAAAGGGCGGATTACTAAGTAGACCTTTTAAAAAATCGTTTTTATTTTTAATTTTGAAATTGAAGTATTAAGAACATTGTGTGTAAATTTCATGTGGAAAGTCTATGAATTGTGGAAGTATGGAGTATTGGTCAAACGGTCGTAGGACGGCGGGACAGCGGAGTGGGTCATCCTTTTGCCAAACATTGAATGCAATTATCTCGAAACATAGTTTTCAAAGTCGGTGCTCCAAATATCTCGAAAACGGCTCGACCGATTTCTGTTAAGTTTTGACGCGATATTGTTGAATAGTTTCTTTTTTTACTATGTAGGATTGTGTACAACTCAAGACCCTTTTTTAAAATCAAATCAGACAGTCGAAGATTAAAGTTACAGACCGAATTTTTTTACTTTTTAATCGCCGCCAGTTTGGCCAATATTAACCGACCTTACTGCTCCGGATGTGTATGAAGTTTCAACGTAACCGATAAAAAAGTTTTGTCCAAATGCCATTTCCAACGTCTCAGGACATTCTTTAAATAAAACTGTTCACGAAAACTTGTTTCACTGTAAGACCCGAAAATTCATTATGAATTGTTAACTTATAGATTTGTCTTACAAAGAGCTTACATTACTACCTGGTAGTGATTAATAAAATATTTTTTGTTTGCAGCTAAAGGGCATCTCGGTACAATACGCCAGAAGAAATTAAAACATGTGGTCATGACAAAAGAACTTCTTACCCAATCAATGACTCGACAACATGCCTTCAATAATTCTATGAATAATAGTGCACCTGACAATATACTGGATATTACGACTTTGAAACAACAACCGAAGTTGCTTTAAACATTCCAAGGATTCTGCAAAATTTATATTGTTTATATCTGTATTATTGTATTTATATAGATACCGGGTAATATTTAGTTTTACTAGCGGTTTGAAGAAAGCATATTTTAATGTACAATTTTTTTAACAAAAATAGTGGAATTTCGACTACATTAATCTGACAATAAAGACTTTTGTAATTTGTAATACCTAATAATTTTTTGAATTAACCCGCAATACATAAGACCTCTGCTTATAATAATATCGATAGCCAAGAATATTGCTCAAATCACATATTTTCGTCGAAAAAGTGGTAAGATTAAAATTCGACCATGAAAAATGTCTCAAATTGCGATATTATCCTTGTCAGGATGTTACATCAATTTCGGAGTATAAAATTGAGTAATTTAAATGTTTCGCTACTTTACGAAGACAATATAGATATATCAATGGGCAGAAAAAAAAGAATTGCCGAATTCCGTATGTGGAATATTATGGTTCCTAGGAATAATTACATCAGTACTATAGATAGCGGGTAAATATCGAAAAGCATTGTAACGATTATGGAAAGGATGGCGCATTGGAATGACTGATCCTGCGCGTGGATAAAAAATATACAAACGATAAGATCGCAGGATCATGAGAATAAGAGAGTCTTGTCCGGAATGTCGAATTGATTGAGCGTGTGTAATTCTTTAAAAACCAGTACATGTAAGGACCGCATGGTGTTGGGTCACCTTGTAACTTTAGCATACTATCACGTATGTTCAGGAGATACTTGTCACTTTTGCAGATTTGTAATTGGACTTGTTTGGATATGGCACCCCAAGTTGTTAGAGTATTTAAAATAGTCTAAAATGTCGAGAAATGTGACTTTTAGCTGGCGTCCGGATGTGTGCATGTGTATGTGTGAGTGGGTAATGTGTGTGTGCGCGTGTTTCTGATTGATTTAAGCTTCCAAAATCGCTATAACTCACGAACGGTTTGCGCCAGAATGGTGAAATTTGGTACACACATTAAGTGTTCATTTCCCTTTGTTCAGCACAATTTCAATGGAAATTGAAGACCAATTACAATTTTCTGAGATTTTGAATTCTTAAAAACATTGAGTGGTAGCTACTTTTCGTAAATTTCGAGCTCCAATCTTAAAGCAGTGCACAAATATAATATAATATAATATAATATAATATAATATAATATAATATAATATAATATAATATAATATAATATAATATAATATAATATAATATAATATAATATAATATAATATAATATAATATAATATAATATAATATAATACAATATAATGATTCATATTAGATTTGGCCGAAATCTATCTAAGCAGTTCAATTTTATCACATTCTGAGTATTTTTAACTAATTACTAAAAATTGTTTAATTCGAGTAAACATGGAGGGATTGAGCGAAAATTTTGAAGATGAATGGATTAACACTGCACAATGTGTTGTATTACTTCTGACGAAAACAGATCTGATAGTTTACATCTTATAAGACTTGAACATTTTTTAATTTATTGAAAAATTTGCATTTCAGTTTCAGCATCAAATATTGCGGTCGGAATAAAATTAGTTGTAGATTTGTAATTAGTGGGGAAGTATACATTGTGGACGTTCTCAAACCGATAAGTTACAAAAATTTGTCTTAACAAATTTTTACAATAACAATTGTCATAAATTTGAACCATTTAAATTTTATATAGTAAGAACAGCTTCTATTAGGAAGCTAAAATGGGTCAACCAACGTTGTCATAACAAAAATCTATGCGCAAGATGGCAAAAAATTGAGAAGCCATGTGTACATTACTTTACGTCTTTTTTTCAATGGTCACACATTTTCTTTCAGTTTGTAATAAATGTTTACAACAGATGGGGAAAAGTATGTGAACAACTGGCAGCTTTCTCTCAGAAAGAACATTCTTTCAGTGAACATATTGCAGATCATTTTGAATTCAGTAAAGCACTTAATAAAACAAAAATGTAAAAACTATTTTTCGTTATGCCTACTGCTTCCTCATAGAGGAACCTTTGTTATGGTGAAAAAAAAAATTCCAGATTTTAATGAAAACGTGTTCAGAATATTCCAAAACATCAAATAACCACATTTAGAAAAAATGTCCGGATGTGTGTGTGCGTGTGCGTGTGTGCGTGCGTGCGTGCGTGCGTGCGTGTCTGTGTGAATTGGCCGCGAAAAATTCCAACCGCTATAACTCGAGAACGTCTCGACTGATCAAACCGAAATTTTACACCCAGCATCTGTGGTTAATAATCAATGTTTCTGCAAAATTGCATCCAATAATGTTCAGTTACTTTTTTGTACGCCATTTTCAATTTCTTCGAAAATGTCAGTACGCAATTTTGTAGCTGTCGGGCTAAAAACACGTACACCGACGGAATCCGATGATCCCATTAACATTTCACGAAAATACATCGAAACATTTAAATTTTATGTCCATTTGAATTTTTTGAATTTCATGTGATTTTATTTTTATTTTTACGAGACGCATTTTTCCGTATAAAATATTTAGCTATGAATAAAAAAGTGTCAGATTCGCGATCAGCGTGAAAAAATACACGGGATTATAGTTCCGGTTATATATACAACTAACGAAAAAGTTTATTGAGCATTTTTATAGCCGAAATTGCAAAAATGAGTGATTTGGTGTATTTTTAAACAGCTTTGCTTTCCGATGGCATCGCGGAAATACCGAAGCGTCTATCGTGACCTACAGCAAGACAAACACAAGACGATGGATATGACGGGTTTGAAGAAGGTAGATAAGAGGGTATCACTTTTATTTCTTGAGTAAAAATCGAAAGTGCAAAAAAAAAATTCATGAGCGCATACTTCCATGTATTTGTGACGATGGAGTATTTCTACGCGCTGAACCTGAGTCGGCCAGCCGTTTTGCTTAAAAGTCTAACCACACGTGGACGTTGACAAAAGTTGAAAATTGAAATTTTCATAGCGCTTCCTCATAAAGTTGAAAATGGAAATTTTTATATCGAGTCCTCATAAAGGTTGAAAATTGAAATTTTCACATCGCTTTCTCATGAAAGTTGGGAATTGAAATTGTCATATCGTTTTCTCATGATGTTCCTTTATTCGCGAAGCTTCCTGTACGAGGAAGACAAAATTCAGACAACGCTTTCTCATAGAAAAAGCTTCGCGAATAAAGAAACATCATCAGAAAAGAATATGAAAATTTCAATTTCCAACTGTTATAAGAAAGCGATATGAAAATTTCAATTTCCAACTTTTATAAAGAAGGGATATGAACATTTCAGTTTTTAATTCTTTGGTCAACTTTTCAAATGGGATGGTTCATAGTTGTATGTATAGTAAAAAAAACAATGAAACCTGGCATTTGATGATCGATGTAATTTAAAAACACATCAATTGGATTGCGTATAATACCTCAGCACGTATACATTTTAATGTAAAAAAGTCTCAAGATTCTACTAAACACATTGCCGAATTAATTGGTCTTCAAAAAAATCATTAGAACCTCAAAAAGAACCAGAAAACTAGATTTTTTAAAATTTCGCATGTATACGAATTGATAAAGCTTATCAAATAAGCTTTATTAATTTGTCAATTTGTTTATTAAATAAATAAGAAACTGTAAGGAGTAAGTAAAGTACTTATAAAAATTTAGGAATAAAGGACAATGACGAAAAATTGTGCGAATAATGTTTTTTTGCTCCTCGAGGGCTGACCGGCATTCAAAATGCATTGGCAACATGTTTATTGCAAAGATGAAACTTTATACTTTACATAAGAATGTCTCTCCAGATTTCATAGAAACATATGATATGCGTAGAAAAAAATATTTACACAATCGTTTTTGAAAAATGGTCAAAATTCAATAACTTACATAGCCAAACAGACCCGTTAGGAAATGTAACAAAAATTTACAAATACCTTAAATATATGGGTACCGCATAACGAAATTACAGTGATCCAAGATCATGAGGTCCATGAGTGCGGCCCTTTGTTTAATGAAAAACCCAGATATAGATTTCGCAGAACGATATAGCGAAAGACGATATGGCCAGACGTGACGCGTTTGTGGCTGATAGTGATTGATAAGGAACTAATGACGGGCTATATGTAATCGTGTCCGGTTACCGTTCGCGAAGCATTTCTGTGAAATCTGATTGCAAATTCTGCCCGGTGGCGCGATAGTCTCAGACATGCAGTCTGAACGCGAAACAATATTACGCTGACGAGGATCCGGTGTCTTGTGTTATATGCTGTTTTATCTATCATAAAATTAAGGAGAGAAGCGTTACATTCTCAGCCAACAGTGAAATTCAGAGAGAGTTGTGAATACCTCTCAGTGGAATAAAAATCTGAAAAATATCGACCGTATAGGAGGTGCTACGGACATTAATTTTGCTTAATAATAATTCCGAAGTTATTAACAAATGAAAAGAAAAAAAGTTTAACCCATCATCCGGGATCCAAAATTTTTTTGTGGAAATTGATTCGCTACTTTCGCGGAATTTCAGTTCGCGCGTGCGGGTGTGTGTCCGGCAGGCCTCCAAAATTAAAATCGCTGTGTAATAAAAAAATTCCTATTCAATTTGGAAGCAAATGGTCGAGGGTTTTGGATGTCGCGCCATTTTCAATGTTCTCAAAAAATGCTCTTACAGCTTCTAAGATATTGGGCTAGAAAGTCGGACACAAATTGACACTTATATATAGAATTTGGTAATGCTGTGCCCAATTCTAGCGGACGTTGATTTTTTTATTTTATGGAAAGTGAGTACTTCACGTTAGATGCATAACTTGGTGTGGCATATTCAGTTAGGAATAAAATAAGTGACGGATTTGTGATAAGCGTGAAAAAATATTAGATATAGCTCCGAAACGACAATTTAAGAAACCATTTGCTAAGGAATTTTGAAAGCCACTAACAGCGACCGCGTGCTCCGCGTGCGAACATTGATCGTGCTATATCCCGTGTGTCAATTACTAACCTGCATTATGCTTCAAATTTGCGTAATTAATCAATTCATTAATTTCGACGATCCAATGATCTTCGAAAAATTTACCACTTCTTTTGAAACATTTTCTTCCTCGCTCTTAATTTAGTCTTAAAATAGATAAACTATTTCCGATATTATTTGATTGATGTTTATAATATGTTTATAATATCTGAACGTTACCCTCATTCATCATCATGACCCAAATTTGGAAGGTTATACCCCAAGTCGTGATCTTTCAGGAGATAATAACTACCACAAATATTTTTATCATGTGCTGGCTAATAATACTAATAATACAACAGAACCTCGTGCTGCTTCAAATCAAGAAATGTAAAAAAGCAGCACGACCAAAGTTGTTTGTGGAACAACATCACTCGTACGGCAGCCAATCAGAATGATTTTATGAGTGACAAAAATACATATATCGAAAATGCGAGGATTTTCTCGCGGATTTTTTGAAGCCGAAAATGTTCCGAAAATTAGTTTCGTTCAGATTTTTTTCTTTCAATTGGCAAAACGTTGCGTCGCTGGAGGGGTTGGACATTGAAAAATCTAAACGCGATTATTTTTGGCTGAGGAAAGCCTCCAAAATAAATGTTCTATGTACTAAACATCAAAAGCACTTAATTTCGGTATATGGTAAATTAATTTTCGACGCTTTGGTCAGCTAACTTGACAGACCTTGCAATGCGAACATTTTATTGACAGCTTTCCTTTCCCAGTAGCTTGCGATGCACGAAAATAAATACAGACCAGCAACTGTTCTAAGGGATGAAAATTCAGAAATCCAAGCGCTATTTTTTTTCTTAAAAAGTTTCCTCGATGAGGAAGCCAAATAATCGCGAAGGATGTTTTTGCATAAAAGCTGTCTACTCAAAAGTACATTACGTGAGAAATCTCTGTCAAAATCTCAAGTTTTCACTGCCTCATAGAGGAAACTTTGTTTTGGTAAAAACAATTTTGTCAAGATTTTTGTGTCATGGTATTGAAAATGTTCCAAACATCGAAAAATTACATTTAGAAAAAATGTTCAGATGTGCGCATACGCGTGCCTACAGTTTACAGCACAATTGATTCATCATCAAAGTACCAGTCCCCAGAGTACTAACACAATGTTTAAAACATTTTTCAACATTTTTCATCCACCGTATCGACTCAACGGGTCAAACGAAAATTTGCCGTACATTACATATATAAGTCCTCGATGATCCACAAAGTTTTGCAGCATCATCGCTTCAGGCGGCCCAAAGCAATAGACATGAAAGTTCTGAAATTATATTTTTGTAAAAAGAATCTTATCCATTGTATCTACTAAGCGGCTTAAACGAAAGAATTACAACTACTATACTAGAAAACCAACAAATCTTTAAAAAATGCTCGTTTAGGTATTGTTTTTGTTAACTTTATATTGGATTAGAGAACCGTGTTGTAGTTAACTTATCACTATAAATACAGACTATGATGGAACCGGATAAAACGGTTTTTAACTAGATTCATATTGGATATGGAATTGTTACTTATGGTTTTTTTGCATTAACTATGAATCTTTAAAGCGGGAATAGTTATTTCCTAACGCATGCACGTAAAATCCCGTTTTCGGTTCCTGTGAAGTGTCCGCAGAAACGCATTTTTTCGCATCGCATGCGGGAAAAATACTGCGCATGTCTACAAACGCAACATGGCCTTTTTCCCGCACTAGTGCAGGAAAGTGCCTTTCTATGCACACTTCCGAAAAACGAAAAGCGTAATTTGCGACAACGATCCATAAGTAATCCGTCTGATCCGTATATACAATGTTCCAAAATTATTTCCTCTAGTCAAAAATAGTCGAATAGGTATGGTCGCTGTGTACAAGTCCGAGGATCTTAGATTCGTATCCCACCGATGGTGAACAAATTAATTTCGTTTTATCTGAGATCTACTTGTAAAGTCTTAACAAATCGGTAAAAAAAATTTCGCAATGCCAAAAAGCGATTTGAAACTCACCACATAAGTTTATGCACGCAAGCGGCTATAAGCATTTTATGTGAACGTCGTAGAGTCTCGTTGGATTACCCCGAGTTCGCACAGTAATGAAGCAACAGTGTAACCCTCGCGGGTTCGGCCACCGTGAAAAGTCACGGTGGTTACCACCAAGAACACTAGGGATGTGCGAACATCACTTGAATTGATTATTGATTTTCAATTCAAAATTCAAATTGTATATTCGAAAATTTGAATCATACGAATATTCATGAGTAATCGGGATGTATCGATGGTACAAAATAGGCAAAAAAAATCGTGATACATCGTTGGTGCAAAACGGGGCAATAAAATCGGGATGCATCGATGGGACAATATAGGGCATAAAACGGGATGCATCGATGGGACAACATAGGGCAAAAATCGAGATGTATCGAAGGGGCTGTGGGGCGGTGGGTCAAAACAGGGAAAAATCGGGCTGTATAGAAAGGGCCGAACGGGACAAAAAATGGGGATACACCGGTGGCGCAAAACGGCGTAAAAAATTGGGATGTATCGATGAGGCAAAATTGTGCCTCATCGATACATCCCGTTTTGCCCTACCGCCCTACTGTCCCTTCGATACATCGCGATTTTTGCCCCATGTTGTCCCATCGATACATCCCGATTTTTTTGCCTATTTTGTACCATCGATACATCCCGATATTTTTCCCCGTTTTGCCCCACCGCCCCATTTGCCCCATCGATACATCCTGATTCTTCTTCCCGTTTTCGCCTATTGATGCTACCCGATCTTTTGCCCCATCGATACATCCCGATTTTTTACTCCGTTTTACCCCACCGCACCATTTTGTCCCGCTCTACCGATGAATTTTGTATTTTGTATTTTAAGTATTCACGAAGATGAGCACTCACGGAGCAGATAAGCGCTTCCGAGCAGATGCGAGCTCAAACTGGATGAGCGCTCACGAGCAGATGAGGGCTCAAACTGGATGAGCGCTCGTGCCCACTAAGCGTGCTCGATCTCGCTCATGCACATCGTTATTATAAATTTATTTTCAGTATACGAAGTATTTTGTATTTTAAATACAGATAGTATTTTTTATATCGAGTATTTTCGATATTAATGAATATTCATAAAAATTTGAATTATTCGAAATATTCGAATATTCAATTCAGAATGAATTATGCAAGATCTTGATTATTCGCACATCCCTAAAGAACACCACAGTGGATTATTGTCATAATGCAAGTGCACAAATCACAGTGAAAACCACAGCCTCCGTGAGCCCAAAATATCGAAAAGGTCAACCCGAAAATGGGGTGAATTTCCATAGAGTAGGGTAGATGCACCCGTAAATTAGTAGTCTAAACCCTGACGGAAATATTTCATTGACCTTCCCTTGAAATATTTTCGTCGGGAAGATATTCGCTTCTCAAGAGGAAGAAGCGTATTTTGTATTAAAGACTCTGCAGACACGTCTGACAACATGCTATTCAAAGCAGTATCAATGCGCGGAAACGAACGCGATAAGCCGGTCGTCGTTTGTGTGCAGAACATTCTCTCGGCTATCATGGGATGACGCTCATCAGCAAAAGTGCAGACGGATGAGCGATAAGCTCCGCAAAGCCGAGTTCATTAGAAAATAGAATTGTATGTGCGTTAGCAGTCACTACTAAATGTCTTAGGCAATCGATTATATACTCGGAGACACGAGCTTCACATCCAGCGGAAAACAGATTAGATAATGTAATCATATCGACAGCTAAGAAACAAAAGGGCGTAATCCGTATACTTTAACACGGCCCTAACGGAACTATGCTGACCGTCGAAAGACTGCAAATATACTCATGGACAATGTGCAACATTTTGACTTGCTCTAAGCTCGCGTGCAACTTTACTTTAACGTTGTCATTCCTGCAACCCTTGCAACCATCGTTTTACAGGCTTATTCGTTTGACTTATAGTTGCATGGGGATTGCTCGAGTTCATAAAATCACAGTTGCATAAAGGTTAAAAGTTTGCAAGAAGTAACTTTTTGTTGCAGTATAAGTAACTAAAACCTCAAAAAAAGGTTTAAAAAATAAAAATGGACACGTTTCACAAATCGTTCCTACAAATAAAAGTTGACTGAAATATCATCATTTGCCTTATCGGATACTTTTACGTCAGCTATGATTTGTCACTCTAGGAACTGATCTATTTAGAAACTAGCAATGAGTAACGAGATAAAAACACGTTTCTACGCTGTAACCCATACAGATTCCGGACCGAAAAAGTCATAGTAAAAATTCCAATGACACGTACAAAGATAGCATTGTCAATTTTTATGCACGAGAATATAATAAAAGGTGTAAAGCAATTTGCACGTTGCTTCCTCTATGAGAAAGTTTGTTGACCGATTTTGGCTTCCTCATAGAGGAAGCTATTATTAGTACAATATAAAAATTGAATGGTCCAAATATACCGCAAAAAGTAACCTAACAAATTACTAAGTAAGATTAGTGTAATTCGATTATTTGAGGCTATTTCGAATTTATTTTTCACCGCTGATTTTAAATCGATAACTTATTTTACTCCTAACGAAAGTTCGACACCAAAAACTCGACACTACGAAAGGTCGACACCAAAAACTCGTCACCGCATATCAGACTAGTGTAATGTACAATCAGACTACATGTACCATAGTCTGATGATGTACGGTGGCGAGTTTTCGGTGTCGAGTTTTCGGTGTCGAGTTTTCGGTGTCGAGTTTTCGGTGTCGAGTTTTCGGTGTCGAGTTTTCGGTGTCGAGTTTTCGGTGTCGAGTTTTCGGTGTCGAGTTTTCGGTGTCGCGTTTTCCGTGTCGACCTTTCATAGTGTCGAGTTTTTGGTGTCGAACTTTCGTCGGGTCGTATGTTTTTTCCCTTGTGTACAGTTGCTCAGTGTCTCGTTTTTGCAGTTGGTCAGTGTAAACATTTCAGTGCACAGTTATTTGGTGTAGAGTTGATTTCGTGTACAGTCATTCGATGCATACTTTTGTGCAGACCCTTCGTCGTATATAGTTCAGCTGTATACGGTTTTTAGTGCAGAATTTTTTGGTGTACATGTACAGTCGTTTGGTGCATACTTTTTGTGTAAACCTGTTTTCGTGTAGACTTAGCAGGTGTACTGTTGGTCTCCACCCTTATTTTTTGTTGTGAAAATTGTATTTTTATTATAGTTTCTTCTATGTGGAACCCAAAATCGAACAGCGAAATTTATCATACAGGAAGGAGTTATGTGCAAAACAGTCATATGCAAATCACTTCGCACGCTTTTTTACCATAAAATATGGCCGATTTTGGCGAGGAAATCTCACAAAATAAGTTAAAACTGCAAGGACTTAAAAATATATACTCATTTAAAATTGGGAATGTACGGTTACGACGAAAAACTGTTTTACTTCTTCGGAGACTACGTTATGTTTTCGGGGGAAAAAATTGCAAACTTTAGCTATAGAGTATTTGCAATATTCTGTAACGTCGAGAAATGTTATTGCTAGCTGGTGTCCGGATGTGTGTATGTGTGGGTGTAATTAATTTTAATCGTTTACAGTCGCTATAAATCACGAACGGTTTGCGCCAGGTTACGTAAATGGTTACTCCACTTTATTCAATAAAATTTTCATGAAATTGATGTTCAATTGGAGATTTTCGAAGATTTCGAATACTCAAAAAAATTGCGGCATAAGTCTACATTTTCGTAAATTTCAAGCTATAATCGTAAAACTGCGCACAAATATAATATACCGATCATGGATCTGTGGTATTACATTTGGGAAAAATGGAAGTAAGCGTTTAAATTTTTGAATATTTTGAAATTTTTTAATAACTTGAAATTTTTGAATATTTTGAAATTTTTGAATATTTTGAAATTTTTGAATATTTTGAAATTTTTGAATATTTTGAAATTTTTGAATATTTTGAAATTTTTGAATATTTTGAAATTTTTGAATATTTTGAAATTTTTGAATATTTTGAAATTTTTGAATATTTTGAAAAGTTTGTGCTTTACGTCCGACATGAGTTTCTGCATCAAATATGGGGCTGGGAGTAAATTCTGTTGTAGATTTATAATTAGCAGGCAAAAATAATAATAAGTCGATAAGAAATTTAATTTATTTTGTCAATAATAACTTATGTGATTTTTCGATTACTTCTGATAAGAATTTTAAAAAAAGTATTGAAAATGCCAGGTCTATTCCGATACACCATCTGTCATTATGGTTTATAATAAATGAAATAACAATGATTTTATGGTAAATGATTTAGTTGCTGCCGTATAGTACATTTACAATAGTACACGATTTTTCCTCTCCCCAGTTTCAGAGATAAAAATTAATGTGCGGTATGAATAATAAGTAACAAAATTATAGATTAGAAACACAAAATATTCATGTACAAATTACGTTGTAACTTTTTT
Source organism: Amblyteles armatorius (assembly GCA_933228735.2). Taxonomy (NCBI): domain Eukaryota; kingdom Metazoa; phylum Arthropoda; class Insecta; order Hymenoptera; family Ichneumonidae; genus Amblyteles; species Amblyteles armatorius. The sequence goes on along the minus strand of OW121691.1, from coordinate 1,843,216 downwards.
CGTAATATAAAAAATGTTTACATCTCATCATATTGAAATCGTCAAAATGTTCCCCAAAGTTTATTGTTAAAAATCGTGAATCGAAATTTGCGTAATTCGTCGTTTTTTTCAGGCTATATGTTATAATATATTATACCTCGCTGATGACGGATCCACATATTATTTTACTTCTAGACCGACATTTGATGTAGAAATTCGTATCGGTCAAAAAATGCGACTTTTCCGAAAAATTCTAAAATGTCAAGAGGTCTTAAAATTCGATCAATTTTTGCCAAATGTAATACTAAATGTTGTAGAGTATTAGTCCAGTCCTGTATCAAATTTCAGCTCAATGCCCCATGTTTACTCGAATTAAACCGTTTTTAGTCATTAAAAAAAAAACTGAAGATCCCAAAAAATCTAACCGCTTGGGTAGACTTCTTTAGCGTTTGGCCAAATTCTTTACTAAACCTCTTTGATCATATTATATTTGAATACAGTTTCAGGACGTCAGCTCAAAATTGACGCATGTTAGCGCTACCACGATATTTTCTCGAAAATTTCCAAATCGCGTAAAATATTGAAACGGTCTTCATGAAAATTGCACTGAGGGAAGAGACGTGACCACTCTACTAGTGTACCAAATTTCACCTGGGTATCTTACGATAACGTGAATCAGACTCAGTCGGTAACAAAAACTGTAATGAATGGCATTCGGAGATGGTGGATATTTCGCGAAAAAGCAAAGCATTAGCTGATGTAGAATTCAATACCGTGTCCGATGATACTTCGCTTTTGCGGCAAATGTCAACCATTTTTACATGGCATTGATTCGAAAAATAAAACTATCACTCTTGCACTCATGTGTCATGTGATACATATTTCACCTCACCTTATGCCGTTTTCGAGTTGTATGCGTGCATTATAACGACGCACGTCTGTTACATACACGCACGCACACACGCACACACACATCCGGACGCTATAAGTATCGCTTTCCACGACGTCTTACACTATTTTAACTACTCCAGGCTGGTGTTTATTCCAAGTACTCTGACACTAAAATTTTAATCATTTCTTTTGTACGAATACAGAGCTTCTTCCGTGAGGAAGCAAAATGATATGACTTTTCAGTAATTTGTAACGGCCCTGCATTGCATAAAAAAGGACGATTCGAATGAGGGAAATATATAGGTGATATAGCGCAGTGGTTAGCGCTTTTACTCAGTAACCGACTAATCCGGGTTTGAATCCCGGCGATCACCTTACGTTTACTCTTTTCGATAGTTCACCCGTCCATCCGCAATACCAATATCTGCAGGACGCCAGACCCTGCCCTCGATCATTACAAATGTTATCGTCATAAATGTCGTGTGTCCGTTGATATAGAAATGTTATATAAATTTTATATATTTGATGTTCCAATTCCACCGTATACCCTGTCGGGTTTTTACGGAACCCCGCCCCGATTCCCCCCTAGCGCTCCCTACCCGCACTCAGCTAAGCTACCTAACTTCCAGTGCGTCCGTAGCCGACTCAGCTACACTGTACCGCATTTGCCGGGGACACGGGGAAACTACGGAAAACCCGTGCCGGTACAGACGGCCATATTCTACTGACCCACTGGTATTTTTGCACTTGAGTAAAGTGCAGAAACACCAAAGTCTCAGAAGAAAGCGCCTCCCGCTCAGCGGTCGATGCACCAGCTAGCGCACGGCTAATCGGTCACCCATCCAAGTACTGACCGCGAACGAATCAGCTTGACTTGGGGGACCACCAGAGCCGTGCGCCAACCGCGCTTCCACCGTTGTCGGTCATGTACATTTTATGTTATTCTTAAGCAGAATAATGTATCGCAATTAGACAGTATAGTCTTAAAACAATTATGTAATTATTACAGAATATCGTTATATACTTATAGAACATAAGAATTGAGTAACGGTTCTAGTCTGTGTTTGGAGGCCTGGTGCGCTTAGTTGCCTTCATTATAGTTACGAGGTCATGCTCCTGCGACTCAACGACAGCTGATTGATTTACTGCAATAATTGTTAATAGTGATAATAATAATAATAATAACTGAAAGCGCCATTTACACGTAAATTATATATTATTTTTATTTCATATTTTTCATCGACATTACGACGTATTTCTTTCAACAAATATTGACCTAACGGATTGATGACGTTATCAAATGTTACTGTAATTCGTACAAAGGTGTAATAGGCACTTATCATTGTCATTATTATTATTATTGCTATCCTAATAATAATCCTGTTGTTCAGTTGCACTCACTAGTTCCATCCATCACAGTGTTTCTGCCGATGGTGATTATTTTTAAGTTTTTTCACCATCGGGAGGCAAAACTATCGCGGTTCGAAAATACACTAAACGTTTACATTTACCAATATGGTTGTAAGAATGTTTTACAAACTTTTATTGTTAGTCGTCGTTTCGGAATTATGTCCAGTGTATTTTTTTACGTTGATCACGAATATGCGACTTATTTTACTCACTTGCTTCTGCATTGCGGCCATGGCAGACTTAAGTTTGGAACGAAAATGGCTCGCATTCGCCAAACACATAGGCTAACCACAGAAAACCTACGCCGAATTTAGATAGCCAGAACGATTCCCTTGCGCTCTCGTGTTTACACGAACAACGTGGCACAATTTACACAGTGTACATTATATACCCTAGCGTGCTACGAAAAAATGTTTATACTCAGCGGGAATGAAGGCGAGCCTACTGGCTCCCGAAAACACTGAACTAGTACTATAGCGACTTTTTTTATATCACCGTCTATTTAAGTTCTGAGGGTTACATATGGGAAGCAAATTCGGGGAAAGGAGGCGGAGTCGTATGGTGGCTAAATTTAACAAAATCAACCTGGCTGTATTGTAGCACTCGTAAATCAGGAGATTCCGTGCGATGACATATTTTTTAGGTTCATGTTTAGTTTTGGAGCGATTTATCTTCGGTCGCGACTTCTCTTGCAAATACCAACATCGTTTTGTAACCGATAGTTTTGGCTTAACTTTAAGCTAAAACTGCTGCCGGATTCATGTTCCCACCGTGAAACCCACCAGTGGGATTCTGCCGCGAGACCCACCGTCGATTTTCGTGGAGCCACCGTGAAACCCACCGCGGTATGCCTTGTTAATGACAGTCGTCATTAACCCACTGTCAATCGCGAGCCATAGGGGAGAGCGGGGCAAAATGGTACAGCGAGGCACAACGGGATAATGATACAAAACGCAATTTTCCAATAACTTTTGGATGGTCGCGATGGTAATCCGTGGGGCAAAACGCGGTTGCAAATCCGGATGTATCGTTGGGACAAAATGGGGCATCCAAACATCATTGTAAAATTGAGGTTTGCCCTCACTATCCCGTTTTGCCCCACTGTCCCATTTCGCCCCGCTCTCCCCTACCCCCGTGGGTTTCACGGTGGGTCTACCAAAATCAACGGTGGGTCTCGCGGCAGAATCCCACTGGTGGGTTTCACGGTGGGTTCACGGTGTGCAGGTCCGCGAGGGATATACTTGGAGATAAATAGTCGCGACCATTCTTTGGCCTTACCAGAACTGAAGAACTCGGCTGGCGCGAATAGACTAAAGCAAAATTTTGACTTCTTCAAGACTCGTGTATGATCTTTATTTCAATGTCGTCTTTCCTGTAACCCTTGCAACCATCGTGGTATAGTTTTATTCATTAGACTTGTAGTTGCATGGGGATCGCTCGAGCCCATCGAATAACAGTTGCATAAAGATTAAAAGTTTGCCGGAACGATCGGTCTCATTCCAGTATACCCGGAATCTTGTCATAGTCGCGCAACTCGCAGATGCATGTCTAGACAATTCTAGTGCGAATGAAACTACGATGCAACTCCGAATCCGTGGGTGCACCAGATCCGCTAGAGGGAACCATGGAATTTTACTCCCAAAATTCGTATGGTACATTTTCGTCTAGCTTTTTGATGAAGCAATACGTAAATATTAGATAGCCAGCAGCGGTTTTTCGTGATAGCGTCGAGAAGCAAAACTATCGCGGTTTGAAAAATACATACAATTTTTACTTTTCTCAATATTATTGGTTATCAAAATTCGATATGAACTTTGATCAATGGTATTTGTTTCGGGATTATGTCTAATGTACTTTTTTTACACTGATCATGAATATACCACTCATTTAACTTACGAATGAATATTTAATTTGAAAACCTGCGTCGAAAGTGAATTATTAAATTTTCACGAAACTAAGAAAGTTCGAAATTACATAAAATTTAAACGGATCTGTAAACGGACTTTTCCAAAATGTAATAGGGATCAGTAGACGATAATATTCTATCGGTGTTTACGTTTTCAGCCAGACAGAAAAAAAATGTGTACGTGTGCGTGCGCGTGTGACGCACACGTTTCGAACGCGAACGATTCAAACCACTTTAACTTGAGAACACTTCGACCGATGAAGCTGAAATTGCACACACAGCATGTATGGTTAATAGTCAATGGTTCTATAAAATTTTCTCAAAAAATCTTCCTCTATGAGGTAGCAAAAATGTGCAGTTTTCTTTGTACGCCATTTCTTATTTCTTCAAAAATGTCGGTTCGCGCTCCGGCCCTCACAATTTTTTTGCTATATGGTTAAAAATGCGTACACATGGAATATGATTACCCGATGATCCCATTAAAATTTCGACAGAATCGATCATACCGTTTAAATTTTATGCCATTTTGAATTTTTTGAACTTCATCCATTTTTTTTCAAGACAAATATTTATTTATGAATTACAGAAGCGGTAGATTCGTCATCAGTATAGAAAAAGACATAGAATACGGTCCTGGAGCGACGATTAACGGAAAAAGTTTATCAGCAATGTTTATAGCCAGTTTTGCGAAAGTGAGTAATTTCGCAGATTTTCAAATACCGATTTCTTTGCCTCCCTATGGCATCGCGGAAATACCCAGGTGCCTATCGTGTTCTACAGCAAGAGATACACAAGGTGATGGATATGACGGAGTTGATAAAGCTAGATGAGGATGTATCATTTGCATTTCTTGAGTAAGAATCGCGAGATCCAAAAAAAATTAGGAGCGCATAATTCTACGTAATTTTACGCGCCCAGCAAAGATCCGACAAAATGAAGGGCGCGACGTTGGTATATTTTTTTATGCGTTGAACCTGTATAGGCGAGCCATTTTGCATAAAAGTCTAACACGACGTTGATGATGAAAAAAGTTGAAAATTGAAATTTTTATGTCTTTTCCTCTGTGACGGCCCTGCATTGCATATAACAGGAGCAGTGGTTAGCGCTCTTACTCAGTAACCGATTAATACGGGTTCGAATCCCGGTGATCACCATATGTTTTCTCTCTTCGATACTTCGCCTGTCCATCTGCAATACTAATATCCACAAGTCCCCAAACTCTCCGCTCGATCATTACATCGCATAAAAGTTGAAAATTGAAATTTTTATATCGCTTCCCCGTGAAAGTTGAAAATTGAAAATTTTGGGTGGAGACCAACTGTACACCTGCAAAGTTTACACGAAAACCGGTCTACACAAAAAGTATGCATAAAACGACTGTACACATAGCCAGATGTACACCAAAAAACTCTGCACAAAAGTATGCATCGACGCATTCGATATCTTTCAGAGGACATTTTGAGTTCATATAGAAATGAATTCAGAGCACATCTAAGGAGTCTGCGATTTTTGTTGTCTTCTAATCGGTATATGGGTTGTCTATCTGGGAACATTTACGTCACAAATAAGTATTTTATTACAGACCGATTCTATACCTATTTTGTCATTGTAGTATTATTTATAATGATAACTCAATTGTACCACGCGCCTCAAATACAATATAAAATAAACGAAATCAAATTCTAAGCATTATCTTTAATGATTTGTTTATTCTCTAATGATTCTCCTGTAATAATTTGAAATACCAAAGTCGCCAGTACAAGATTTTTTTTACGTGTCGTGGCATTTCGATTACTTCTGATTAAGCTGAAAAAAATTGAATACATACGATCGGCTGCAAAACAACATCTTCCGTTAAGCTTATAACAGATTAAAATACATAAATGTTATTGCAAAAGATTTAGTCTCTGACATAAACTTTTTTTCCATTCAAATTGGAGAAATAAACATTCCTTGCGGTATAAATGATAAGCGAATAAAACAATTACTCATTACTTAAGAACGTAAAGTTATTAAAAAAACGTTGTCTCTTTTTAAAAACGTTTTCGCGACTCATGTTATGTATAACGTTGTAGCAAAAATGTTATGTGAAGTTTTCATGTTGTTTAACGATGATAATGTATGATAACTACATAGTACTGTGACTTAAAACGAACGTCACAGCAACGTTATATAAGAGAACATCATTATATTATTATTATGTTTTTGTATCACCTAAAGTTAGATAACTGATACAGTGTGTATTTGGTAGGCTGTCTTTAATACGTCTTCTGACGTCTTCCAATGTACGGCCCTCAGCACGCCCAATAACGAGGAACAATATAATTAGGCAGCATCCGGGCATTCATTGTCGAAGAACGAGAGATGTTAAATATACAAGTCTCACACGTCTTATGTAGCCTAAAAATGTCCACTGTCAATTCTCGGCGTATTTGTTATTTTATTTTTTTTCTCGACGCTGTGTTTTATTCTGACTAATATAACCCAGTGAACGCATTTTATTACGGCAATATAACATGATAGTTATATGTAATGTTCCAATTGTTGGTAATGGAACTGTTATATTTGAGAATTAAGTTACAGTTACGTATAAGAAATTGTGTAACTGTTACATAATATACTTCTAACAATGTTAGTGCAACTTTTGCCATAATCAGGTAATGTTAATGGTGTATACCGTAGTTACATAACAATAATGTAACTCGTCTCTGTAATGTTTACATACAATGTTTATAACAATAATTATGACCATTCCGAATCTGCAGGGAATATTTATGTCAAAATGTGTGGTAGCTTTAAGGTTACAAAACCAGACTTTGTAACAGGGTTATAACATGCTCATAACAATGTTATAATAAACAAACAATGACTGTTTCCTCTATTACCATTAAAGGGCTTACCGATTAATATTTAATGCAAAAAATTGAAGTTTATACATCAGTCACGATCCATAGGTAATCCGTCTGAACCGTATATACAATTTTCCAACATTATATTGTTAAGTCAAACAGAGCCGAATAGGTATGGTCGCTGTCTACAAGTCCGAGGGTTCTAGCTTCGTATCCCACCGATGGTACACACATTAATATGGTTTTTTCTGAGATCTATTTATTCCTATGGATAGAGTAAATTCGTTTGTCACTAATGAAAATGCCGATCCAAGGATGGAATTAGCGATAACGTTTCTTACGTTAAAAACTGCATGTTACGTTGTTATATAACAACGATGTAATACGGTATATTACATACCATTGTTATATTGTTGAGTCGGAAATTGCAACTTGCGTGTAATTTACATGTAACACTTTAGTAATATTACCTCTCATTTTTAGTTACATTGCTGTTACATTGTAACAAAAATACCACACTCAATGTAGTATTTTTTACTTCTTCTTTAATGCTACAACTATTTATGCAAATCCCATCAGGTATGCCTTCTCCTTCAATGTAGCTTTTATAGGTTAACGACGCTGGATATCGGAAGGCGGATTTGCATTTATTATTTTTACTTTCCACCAAAACCCGATTATAAAGGATATGAGATAATCTTACAGCGACTCTCATGTTTTGGAACTGGAAGGCGACTACTTTAAGGCAGTTAAGAATTTTTCTCATTTCAACGTTGAAAAGTTTGTGCTGATATGATTAGTAATCGCGGATATTATGAAGTACAATTGATATAAGTTGTCATAAAACAATTGATCAATTCGATGAAATTGTAGTAGTAACATGCATTATCAATTGATTTTCATTGAACAATCTGTTGATATACCGACTATTTATATCCAGACAGGATAGTATTGGAATGGTTTCAACCAACTACGGGAAGCATGGCCGGGTTATGAACTGACAGCGTGGGGAGGCTGCGAAGTAGTGGGAATAGCGCTCGTCGCGAGAGCGCTGCCCGCTGCTTGAATATGCTGCTGAAGTCACTTCAGTTAGTGCGTAAACGCGTGCGTGCGGGGAGCAACGTTACTGCTTCTTTCTCTAGCTGTGTCTTTGTAGACTGCATTTCAAGTATGTAATTGGTGAATTGTGAATTTTCTTTGCACACGTGGTTCGATCTCCGATAACAGTGATATTTCGATGGGGTCACGTGGACGAGTTTCGATTCGAATTGTTGTTTAATATGAATTTCTGAAATATCGCTGCGGCATTACACAGGAGGTTTTCATTTCAAGTATAATCGTTCGAATTAAAGTGTACAGTGATTGAAGTGTGTGAAGTGCATTATGTTGTGACCTTATAAATCAGTGAAGAATTTCAAGGTATCTGTCATTAGAATATATAATATTTTACACGTGGTTGCCTATGGTTTATATTATTTGTATTATACGCCAATACAGATTGATTCCGTCATCCAACAGAGCAGTGTTCTCTTACAACATTCCAGAACTAATTTTAAATTAAGCGGGAAAGCTTTTGATGCTCTTGTTAAACGTGAAGTATATGGATAATGCTTAACACAGACCATGATCGTACACGGAGCACGTATAGAAAGTAAATCATCTCCTTTGTGTAGATTCGCAAGTATAGACATCCATGACGCGGGCAGTAAATGTACGTAAATAAGATACTTGTCGACCTCTTGGCTCGTGTGCATTCATGTGGGCGCAATGGCAAGAATCATCCAGCTATGAAATCAGTCCGTTACTTGTATGTTGCTCGGTATGCTTCTCCACTAAAATTTTTATTTTTCCGACACATTATAAATTATTTACGTGTTGATAAAAAAAAAAAAAATGGACGGTGATTTTTTAAATATTTTTAGTCACTTACGATATGTGCATATAAACTAAAACAACTTATTTAAAATTAAGATTCTTTTGAAATTAAGAAAATAAACATTTTCCATTAGTTTTCTAAATAAGCGCCATTAAAATCGAATTATTTACGATTGGATATATGGAAACATTTTTTCTGCCCGGTGTATACATTGCACATACGAAAAAGCAGGATCAAAAACTGTTACTAAAAATAACGATAAAAATATATCGTCGGCATAAGGACATGCGGAGAAAGCATTTATTCAAATGTAAAAATTCACTTAAAAATATTCGAGTCAATGACAAACTTGTGGGGTGCTTTAAATATTTACTTGAGCACGTGCAATGCCTCACAGCAGGGTGCTCTCGAGCATTACAAAAAATCTACGCTTATTGTGAAAATGGATGCAATTACTTTCTACCATTAATGCTGTTTGTGCTTTTAATGAGATGTGGCTCAATGCAACGCATTGTCTGGAATAAAGATTCGTTAGCTAGATATTACATAATTATTTGCTCACGAAGATGTCACCACGTCCTTGAATATTACTTCCATGAAACATTATGGATGCTTTAGAACGAATTATAGATTATCCACAATGCCTCATTGGATGTGGCTTAATTATTGTCAAAGTATCGCTTGATAATTGTGCCTGAAAAGTTAACGAGTTACATTCCATGTAGGCAAAAATAGAGTAAAACGGGCCACAGGAAGAATGGGCATATCAAAAGTAAATCCTTAATGTCTCCTCTCAAAACGGTGGAAAAACAGGGTACCGGGGTAATATGGGCCTTTGAAGAAAAGTGATACTAATGGTCCTTTATGTAATTACAAACATCGCTACACTATTATTGCAAGTTACATAAATCGCAACAGCCACACGCGTATAACAAAGTCTTATTCTTGTCGATTCCACCGCATAACAAAGGCCCACTTCATATAGACAAACTGCATTGTATCCACTACCCTGTTGATTCCGGATACAACTGAGAGTAATAAATTCACGGCATGTATTAGATAGCTGCGTCTTGAATGTGCTTCCTTTTCTTGAACTGACATGTAAATGAACTTGTGAGGAGATGGAAGTTATATTCTCACACAGTCTCCTCGTTCGCCCAAAGAAAAATCCCTGAATATTGAAGTCCGTATTAATATCCCGATTGGAAGCCGTACAAGTCTACAGGCGAAAACTGCCCGTTAGACGATGTAAACAGCTTAACGACATATATTCCTAACCAACAGTTTAATTGAATCAAAATTTCAATACTTCTCGATATGCCAAAAATCTGAAAAACATCAGCCGTATGAATGATGTCAAGACCTTCGATTTTGCATAATTATAATGCTGAAAAGTTATTAACCATTTTTTTTATACCCGGAAGCCTTTTTTCACTATTTTAAATAAATTCCTTGATTTTTTATAATTAATTCGAATTTTTCAGCATCTTCTTACATTTGAATTTTTTTTTCGAAAATTCGAAAAATTGGTGTCGCTACACTAATTTCAGATGTTTTCGTATCACGATTTTACAGTAGTACACAAAAAAAGTTACGAAACGATCGCGCCAGTAATTCCGTAGTTGGAGCCGTAAAAAAAAAACAAAAAGGTAAGAAACATAGTTGAAAATTGAAATATAAAAATGGCTGTCTCTTTACAGTTGCAAATTTTTATTTTCATGTGGCTTTTTCACAATGTTCCTTCATTCGCAAAACTTTTTCTCTGAGAAAGCATTTTCTGTATTTTTGACTTCTTCAACGAAGAAGTTTCGCGAATAAAGGAAGATTGTGACAAAGCCATATGAAAGTTTCAATTTGCAACTTTGAAGAGACAGCCATATTAAATATTTCAATTTTCCATTTTTATGAGGAAGCAATATGAAAATTTCAATTGTCAACTTTTTTCAATGTCAACGACGTGTTTGACTTTATGCAAAACGACTGGCCGGTTCAGGTTCAGAGCGAAAACATAACCAAAAAGGTGTGCGGAAAATTGTAATAAATAAGGAAGCCATGTGCAAATTACTTTACAACTTTTTTCGTAACATAAAAAATGCCTACATCCGATAAAATTGAAACAATCAACATTTTTCGCCAAATTTATTGTAAATGGCTAACTGAAATTTGCGTAATTTGTCGTTTTGAGGCCATATCTTATGTATTTTTCCCCACTGATGACGAATCACGACATTATTTTACTCCTAAAACACAATTTGATGCATAAACTCGCGGCGAACATAATAAAAACAAATCTTTCAAAAAATTCAAAAATTTCCAAATCCCATAAAATCTAAATAGTTGGAGCAATTTTCACCAAGTTGAATACCAAACATTGTACAGTGATACTGCATTCCCGTATCACATTTGAGATCGATACGTCCATGTTTACTGGAAATAGACCATTTGTTGGCATTTAAAAAAAAAATTAAAATCCCATAAAATCTAACCGCTTGAATACATTTCGGCCAAATTCAGTATCAAAGGTCTTTGATCAAAATATTACTTCCCTGTCAACTTTGCAAGGTAGACAACTACCTTGCAAAATGGTGAAACAGACGCCATTTTCCAAGGTAGTTGTGTTTGCTTGAAATTGAATTCAGCTCGAAAGGCTAGCGACCGCGGGTATCAAAGGTAGAATTGTTGTTGTACGCTAGGGATCGCTGGTAAGTAAGTTGATATTATTATACTAAAGAAAAAAAATGTTTCCGATAAAAAATATTTTTGTCTCCTGAGTACTAACTGTTAAATGCATTCGATTCTCATCATTTCGATCCAGAATACGATTGGGATTTAATCATTTTGCCTACGATTCGCAATGGATTTTATTCTAATGTGTGCACAATCTGTTTTCTTTTTAGTCAGTTGTATACTGAAATCATCTTGTTCATTCGGATGCCTGTCGGCTACCTCATACATCCGGACGCCATGTAAAAATCTAATTATTTCAAGTAGTTTGACATTAAAATCTCGGAATAAAAAAAAAATTGTTGCTAAATTTTCTTTAAATGAGAAATTGTCGCATATAAACCAATTAGCACTAAACTTGGTTAATATTGTTATTCAGGTGGAGGAATAATAATGCTGATAAGAAATTGTTATGACATATTGTCAAACAAGCACGAACTGATTAACATTAAACTTTATCAATATGGTTATTTAGGCCTTTGCCTAAAGGTAGAGGATGACCGTCTAAATTGTCCTACGCGTAAAGTGAGCCGTGGCAATATCTCATAAAGGAAACAATTTCAAGAAACGTCAAGGCACATGCACTTTCACGTGACCTACCCAAGGTCAGAATACGAACATGTAGCGAAATCCCGAGTGTCGCCAGAAGGTACAAGCGCTTACAGATTTTGATACTGTTTGATATAATTTTTCGCTTCACTTTGTAAGGGTTCTGCAGTTTCAATACGAGAGTAATTGGAATAAATGGTGTACAAAAACTGGAGACGAGTACCTCAACGCGAGTTATTACCATTTTTGCAAAAAGTTGTCAGATAAATTTAAAACTCTTCAGTATGTAGAGCCAAATACATTAAGTTTTTCATTTATAATTTGTGAAAGTTCATTCTTATCATGACAATAGAGAGTACGAATAAATGTCGCAATGTTTCATGAGTCGCATTATAAAGTCGGTTATTAAGTAATCTTATATATATGTTCACGAAACGAAACTGATTAATCCAGCCGGATAAGTTACTTTTATAATGCGACTCATGGAACATTGAGATTTTTATTCATGGTCTTTATTGTCACGATAAAAATGAATGTCTCCAGTATTAGTACACCATTTGTGGTGTTTTTTGGTGGTATTTTATATCTTTTGGCAAAGATTAGCTTAAAATATTTTAATGTCATTGTTTAAATATAAACGCGCTTGCGGTGAGTGCTTCCACAAATTTTCACAGGAGCTTTAAATACGTCTGAACGTTATGTTTATGAAGTTTCAAACCACTAACATTGCAAGGAAATTAATTTTTTTTAACAGGACTTAACAACAATTATTTTACCGTCAATATTGTTTTATTAATCTGAGAAGCAATGAGGTATTCCATCCGGTTTCGAACGGTCAAAAACTCGACCGTCTCCTAAAAAGTTGGAATTTCATCACAATTCATGATTATTTACAAGGGATTTTTGTAATTTTTTCAGAATTTTGCGATTGTATTTTTTTGAGATATTGAAAAATCGAACTTTTTTTTTAGAAACCCCTATGTCTTAAAAACCATTAGTCGTACAAAAAAACGTTTAAGACATAAACTTTTGAAAGCAACATTCTGTAGATTTTTTTAAATGCAATAAACGTTAATTTCTATGAAAAATAGACTAAAATATATTTTTTCAACCAATGCGTCATGTTTGATTTTTCTTAAAAAATTCCAGAATATACTTTCAAATGTGTACAGTGATCTCATATTTTTGTTTGGATGGGTGAGACGCCCGTTTGATAGCTATACTCCGTTTAAGATCGATTTTTCATAAAAAAGAGAAATATTCTCTTTCGAATCGATTTTTCATAACAGAGAGAAATATTCTCTCTTTTTTTTATGAAAAATCGATGTTAAGCGGAGTATAGCTATCAAACGGGCGTCTCACCCATCCATGAGGCGGAAACTTCCGGCCGAGTTAGTGGCCGGCGTATGCGCACCGCTAGCGGGCCACCACGGGCGCGGCACTCTAATCGTTGAAAAAAAAATCGTTTCGCATAAAACCCTTTGACATAAAATTCTGAAAAAAATAAAACATCTTATTGAAGATGTTTACTACACAATAAGGCAAGGCGGACCCTTTGGCTATGTTTTAAGGGGTCCGTAGATCTAAATAATTATAGAGACAACCTACTAGCGGTAGCAATCCGAGAAAATTCCGAAATAAGTCATAAATACTTCTTAAGGTATGTACTATGCGTTACCATAGAGTTTTTCGGAAGCAGACCCTTTAAGGGCATTTTTAAGGGGTCTAAAACCTCCAAACGAGTTCGGTCGGTCCCATAGAGCCGGGCGCTGGCGGTAGGAATCCGAGAAAAATCCGAAATAATTCATACATGTTGTTGTTGTTGTTGTTGTGGAGCGATACGAGCACTCAGTCCTGCTGGACCATTGTACTCGGGCCTTGTGGGGCACTCGCAATGCCTTTCAATTGTCCACGTTGTGTTCCTCAGACGCGGAACACAACCGACAGGCGAAGTTCGGGTCTTTCTTGGCTTTAACGCAACCTATTTCTGCGTCTTGACACCTTCGTAGGGATTGCTGGTTGCCCAGGGTATCATGGTCAGTCCCCCGCCCCCCGGCATCCCTTCTTGGGGTTACCGGTTGCACAGGGTATCAATACCTAGTCCCCCGTCCCCCAGCATCCCTATCTGTAGTCAAGCTAGGGAAACATGGTCGGCCTCCTCAGAGCCCCAGGTTAAGGAGGCAGGGCTCAAAGTATTCTAGGTTAGTCGCCTGGCATACCTAGAAGCATCGTTATGACGCACCATACCCCGGTGCCATGAAGCCCGAGCACGATAGCTTACACTCTGGCCAGGGATAGCTATTGCGGAGCCCCGAGTCTGATACACACAAACTCGGCGTCCCGGGCGATGGGTACGCTACGTCCCCTACGCCGATTTAATTCATACATACTATTTAAGGTATACCCTATGTATTACCGAAGAATTTTTTTGGGAGCAGACCTATTAAGTGTATTTTTAAGGGGTCTAAAACCTCCAAACGGGTTAGGTCGCTCCCACAGGTGCGCAGGCTGACTGGTAGCAATCCGAGAAAAATCCAAAATAATCCATAGATACTACGGAAGGTATGTACAATGCATTAAAGAAGAATTTTTGCGGGAGCAGGCCCTTTAAATACTTTTTTAAGGGGTCTAAATCCTCCAAACGAGTTCGGTCTCTCCCATAGAGATGGGCGCTGGTCGGTAGCAATCCGTTAAAAATCCGATATAATTCATAGATACTACTTAAGGTATGTATTACTGATTGCCAAACAGTTTTTTCGGGAGCAGATCCGCTAAGGGAATTTTTAAGGGGCCTAAATCTCCGAATGCGGTTGATCGCTCCCATATGTGCTGACCGGTATCAATCCGAGAAAAATCCAAAATAATTCATACATACTATTTAAAGTATGCACTATGTATTATTTTGGATTTTTCTCGGATTGCTACCGCCAGCGCCCGGCTGAATGCGACCGACTGAACTCGTTTGGAGACTTTAAACCCCTCAAAAATGCCCTTAAAGGGTTTGCTCCCGAAAAAACTCTATGGTAATACATAGTACCTTAGGAAGTATCTATGAATTATTTCGGAATTTTCTCGGATTGCTACCGCTAGTAGGTTGTTTCTATAATTATTTATACGTATGGACCCCTTAAAACATAGCCAAAGGGTTCACCTTGCCTTATTGTGTAGTAACCATCTTAAATAAGATGTTCCATTTTTTTCAGAATTTTATGTGAAAGGGTTTTATGCGGAACGATTTTTTTTTCAACTATCAGAGTGCCGCGCGCGCGGTGGCCCGCTAGCGGTGCGCGTACGCCGGCCGCTAACTTGGCCGCCAGCTTCAGCCTCATCACCCATCCAAACAAAAAAATTACATCACTCTACACATTTAAGAGTATATTTTGAAATTTTTTAAGGAAAATCAAACACGACATATTGGATGAAAAAAAAAAAATTTACTTTTCATAGAAATGGACGTGTATTGCATAAAAAAAAATCTGCAAAATTTTGCTTGCAAAAGTTCGTTTGAAACTGCAACTTTTATGTCTTAAACGTTTTTTTGTACGACTAATAGTTTTTAAGATATAGGGGTTTTTTAAAAAAGTTCAATTTTTCGATATCTCAAAGAAATACTATCAAAAAGTTCTAAAAAAAATTCTACAAATCCCTTGTAAATAATCATGAATTGTGGTGAAATTACTTTTTTTGGAGAGGGTCGAGTTTTTGACCGTTCGAAACCGGATAGAATAAAACCTCAATATGAACAAGTTTTGATGGAAAATGGTTAGTGTTTTGTTTTTTTTCATTTCAATTTCATTTACTTTCTCCAAATAACCATATTGACCAAATTTCATGGAAATTGGTTAATATGTGACGATTTATTGCTTAAACAGTATTTAGCAACAATTTCCTGCCGGTAATATAAAGCCTTAATACCCTGCTTAGAAAATCTGATCGAAACCAATACAAAAAATGTAATGAGAACGAACCATTTTTTTTGTTCAATGCATTTCCAATTCACAGACGTTATTCCCATAGAAAAGTCGAATAGAAATCTATATGACTTACCTGTCGGAACGAATCGGAAGAATTATGCTTCTTAACAATCAGTATTAATGTGTTCGAATTCATTATATATGAATGTGTAGCAATCGGATTTATTTGTGCGAGTACGAATTACTACGAACGAGAATATTCTGCTACCTCTGTTGTTGGTTTGAAACTGTTTGTAACTGGAATTCAGAAGGCACGTCAATCGGAAACCGGAAAATCGTTGTCAAACTATTCAATCGGTATTTATCGGAATATGAAGGAAATTATATAATCAGAATCAATTTGTGGGTTATAATTTTCCCCCTTCAGAGGCAATTGGTTTCTATTGGGGTGAACCATGGAATTTATTTGGTCCGTATCGGTACAGTTCCTATAGTACGCCAATCGGAATTGAATGGGTTTGATCCGATTGACGGCTCACAATCCATTTGGATTGTACTGAAATGCATGACGAATTTTTCAATTGGTATTAACGGGAATATAAGAAAGTGTTTTAATCACAATCAATTGGCATCTGCCGTTTTCTTTCATGAGATGCAATTGGTTTCTTTAGCGGTGAACTATGTGATTTGTTTGGTCCGTATCAGTACGTGTTTGGTTCGTATAGTACGCCAATCGGAATTGAACGGGTTTGATCCAACTGACAGCACGTATTGTATTCCGATTGTAGAGAAGTGCACGTGCTTGCGTGCGTGCGTGCATGCGTGCGAACTACTGCAGCTTGCAAACGGCTTGAGGTAGCCAGTTGAAATTTGACACACTAGTACAGTGGTCATATCTCTTCCCTCGGTGCAGTTTTCATGAAGATTGAGCGGTTCGAGTTTTTACGAGACAGACATTTAAAAAGAAGGTCGTGGTGGCGATAACTTGTGTAAATTTTAAGCTATTGTCCTAAAACTGCATACAAATATAATAATAGAATCAAAAACCTTTGGTATTGAATTTGGCCGATTTCGACGGCTTGGCATGAATTTGGTCAGATTTGATGAAATTTTGATTTTTTTTGAAAATTATTAAAAATGTCGGAATTTGAGCAAATGGACTAGCACTGTACACTGCTGTTAATGAATGCCTGGTCTGTTTTCCTATAGCGCCCCTCTGCTACAGTGTCAGTGGGGTGAAATACATCAGACATGGCTTCAAAACGACGAATGATGGCGGATCACCGGACAAACCGAACATTTTGGCGGATCACGATGATCATATCTGACCCGATGCTTCGTTCTCGAGACAATTGAGTACACGGTAGCCCCTGATAGACAACTGACAGCACGAGATCTACTCGGTGGATGCACGTCGTGCTGGCACAATACAGTCATGTACCTCCGCATGTGACGATATTGTGACGGCACGGCATTTTTACACCAAAAGCTGCTTGCACAGCCCCAGCTTGGCGCAGAGCTCCACCATCTTGACGTGAAGCTCCACAGTGAGCTGGAACTGTGCAAGCAGGTTCTGGTATCAAATATCGTGCCGTCACAATATGGTCACATGCGGACGCACCTAACTGCATTGTGCTGGTACGACGTGGCGAATGCACGGCACGTTTTTCTATCTGGAAGCTTCTCTTTTAAAAAGATCTTTTTAAGTGTTTGGCTTCGAGACGCTACTGCGTCCCCTTGATATCTTCTGCACAATAATAAAGTTCACATCAATTGGACACTCACACCGATACTTACAGATTCTCACAGATACTCACACATATTTACAGATCCTCACTGCTTCGCGCCCGATCCCTAGATTATTTTAATTTAATTTATTTAGTTTATCGGCATAAACGTCCTCACTTGGTACACTTTCCGTAACGCTATGGGATCGAGACGCGCTCAACATATCAATTAACTGAAAAAAAGAATCCCCATAACCCAATTAGAGCTTCCATCGTACTAGAAGGGTTGAGTATATATTTTTATAAATGTTAAATAACATTATTAACGTCATAACACATCGATAAGTTATAAAAAGATACATATGTTATTAATTACAATATATATATATCAGGGTCCAAATGTGCCAGTTTGGTGGCGTAACTTTTCGATACGTCAGAATATTCGACCATTGTATGTTCCAATGTTTGGGACAATCATAGATTTCGAAAATTCTAATGTACGAACTCATCTAGAATAGAAAAATAACGATGAAGGTGTACTACTACAATCTGCATAGTTTACTATGCAAATTACGAATGTTTATATATAATCTAATATAATTATTTACATATCTACAATATATTTATAATATAATTATTCAGAACTGCCCGATAATACCAACGAAATTGAATGTCGTCCTTTTCAAACGGACATTGGCATATTCGTCGATTGTGAGCTCTGGCGAACCAAAAAATACCAAAAACCCCCGGGTGACACCAAAAAACTTGGATGTCATGTCGGTTTCGAAGGGGTGGGGTTACAGTCCCGATTGCCAAATATTCAGAACGGCTATTTTAACGATTTTTTTTCTCGACTTGAAATAATCCGAAAATTCTGATAACCGATATTTTCAAAACAGAAGTGTCGATGTCCCGAAATAGTAAAGTACGAATCGAATAATATCAGAAAGACAACCAATCCGATCAGAGCGATACCGATCAAAAACGCACCTACAGTAATAAGAATCGAATTTCAATTATCGGAAAGCTTATAACTCCGAACGTGATAGGATACAGAAAAAAATTATTCTGCAATAAGCGATTGTTTGAAAATTTAATATTCCGAACAGAGAGTTACGAAAGCTAGATGTGTCGAAAAAAATCATCCGAAAGAGGACAAATCCGAAAAGCCAGAAAATTAACAATGTAGAATTCTTAACGGTCATAAAACCGACAACTCTGAACTATAAAAGGTAAGAACCCGAAAAATAAAAAAATCCGATTGGTAAAGATCCGAAAGGTGAAAAATCCGAAAGGCAGAAATCCGAAAGGTAAAAAATCCGAACGGCAAAAATCCGAAAGGTAAAAAATCCGAATGGTAAGAAATCCGAAAGTTAAAAAATCCGAAATATGGTTGCGTCGCAAGATGAAAACAGAAAAATTTCTGACATGGCACAAAAATCGTATAACATATCTGTAGAAGATCATGTGAATTAATTCAGAATTTTATCTGAATGATACCGCTCGCAGGTCGTCTTTATAGTAATTAGTGCCGCGCGTGCGGTAGCTTACGGCCTCCCATCGCTACGAGAATGTGGCCGCTAGTGCGGCCGCCAACTTCAAGCTCATGTCACAGATTTTTCTTTTCGGAGAATATACGTTCGGGGATTTTGTCTTTCGGAGCATCTACTTTCGGAGACTTGCCCTTTCGGAGAATCTACATTCGGGGATTTGCTCTTTAGGAGAAAGTACTTTTGGGGATTTTGTGCTTCGGAGAATCTGCTTTTAGAGATTTGCCCTCTAGAGGAATCTAATTTCGGTGCTTAGAATGTTCAAAACTAAAAATTTTCGACTTCTAATTCTCGCGTATATGTTCTGTCTGTCAAAGAAATTTCGGACTTTTCGGCTTTCAGGACGTTTGCTATTCTTTAAATTAAATTTCGAGTCTGTACATCTTTTCGGACTTAAATTTTTCTAATTTCCTAATATCGTAATTTAAGTTCTTCGAGATATGAATATTATGTTCTCCATGCTTCCGGAAATTAGACCCATTCTATCAAATCAATTTCGTGTAATTTATCCTTCGAAGCTAAAACCATTATAGGTTTATTTCGATCGAATGTATAGACTCATAGTGAACTAACTCGTCGGCAATTATATCGTGTGGGATATTTCGGTTCGGGATTGCGCACCTTCGTATTTTTAACATTCGGGAATTTAATCCCTCCCCGTTTCGAACACATTTTGAGCTCAAATTTTGACGAAAATATCCAATCCGCAACGGTTTAATTGCCATATTCGTCGATTGTGAGCTCGGGCAAACTCGAAAAGGCAAAAAATTCGAAGAAAATCGAATGTAAATTATAGCGAATTATCATATATAATAATAATAATAATAATTATTATTATTATTATATTATATATACATTATTATATATTGTATATATTATATAAATCACATATATTATATATTGTATATATATTATATATGTATATATATATATATATATATATATATATATATAACTTATACTAACAATAATAATAATTGTGTGGACATGTATACATTCATTCATCATATGAATATGTAGGTGTCCATTCCGATAAATTCCAACAACAAATATACACTAGGACCTCGCTTTGTGCGCCCTCGGTTTCCGTAACAGTCCCCACAGGGAGCGAATATCGTTCGACGCAGTAAGCTATTTGCCATGCTCGACACTTAGTATGGACGGGGCATGCGCAGCCTCGATTTTCGTGCGTGTCAGAGGGAGCCGTTCCCGCCGCTGTGAATGAAGTCGAAGTTCTAGTGTATTTTGTATTCTCATAAAGGTAGCCCAGCCATACCGACAGAATCCCACAAAAAATTATTTGTTATTTCTGGGTAGGACTTATATGAAGTTAGTCTGTTCACTCCGATAAATGCCAATTCAAAATACATTAATAATCTATCCAAAATTATATAGATCACCCATCGATACCGATAGAATCAAATTAAAAAATAAATTGTTGTTTCCGAATAGAGTTCCTACGTAAAAATACCCCTTTGAAACCAATTGGTTGGTCGTAGGAAAATGCCAAACGAATCCATAAATTAATTTTTTTTTTGTAAATTACAATACGAAACGTAAATCGATGATATATTCTATACCTGTTGCTTCCATTTCATTTTGGTCGTAAACTTTATTATTCCTCTGTGGATTCACACCGTTATGTATCGAAAAAGAACACCAATATAATCTTATAGAATTTAGTTATGTTTCATGCACGGACAGAATTTGTCGATATGACCTCATAGGAATTTGAAATGATAAAATTACCAATAAAAACTTATTTCACAATGCTATAGGAAAACCTGTGTTTAATTGCTTGGACAAAAAAAGTATTCAAACTGATTAAAGATTCGAAACCGATAATCCCCGATCGAAATGATCTGTCTATCAGAAAGTAATGATAAAATCATATTGAGTAGCGTTGCCAATGAAATCCCGTTGCTTCCTATTTATCATGAATATAAGCAAAAACTCGTCTCTAAATGAACACATTCGATCCGATTTAAGCTCAATCGGCTTCCATAGGTTTCAAGTTTCAGGTGGGAATATATAGGAAAGTTTAAGCAGGGTAACAAAGTCTCGTGTTAACCGGTCGACGTTTGGAAATGTATTGTTTACACAATATTTGGCAACAATTCCTCACTGGAAATATAGGATATCTTACTCCTATACTAAATTTACAATATCGATCAAATTTGGATCTCGTCGGTGTATGTTTGACAATATTTTGTTAAACAATGTTTACCAAACATTTCTTATCAGCATTATCGTTCCTTTACCTAAATAAGAATATTAACCAAGTTTGGTCTTTATCGGGTCATATTTGACGATGTTTTGTTGAAACAATATTTAGCAACCATTATTTAGTAACAATTTTAATTGGCACTGTGCACCGTGGAGATACCCGTTCGCTGTGCATGTTACTGGCCGCCAGTCCCACATTGGGTAGTATGTCGATTGGCAGATGTGCGAAGACGACGACTACTGAATAAAAAATGTGTTTATAAATATATTAATCTAATGTATAAGCGAGTATTTTATTTTTCACTGGTTGTAATTTAATGTTGAGACAAGATGAAAGTTTATGTGTTTATGGAAGTGCAAGGGATGGGATCATTCACTGCAAATAAAACGAATTCACTCTTTTGTCTCTTAGTTATCACTCCTTTATCGGGCTTACTAGATTACATCGAAATTATAACTAATATCGTCG
Source organism: Amblyteles armatorius (assembly GCA_933228735.2). Classification (NCBI taxonomy): domain Eukaryota; kingdom Metazoa; phylum Arthropoda; class Insecta; order Hymenoptera; family Ichneumonidae; genus Amblyteles; species Amblyteles armatorius. The sequence goes on along the minus strand of OW121691.1, from coordinate 1,821,146 downwards.
GACCGTACCGATTGTTTAAACATAAAAACTAACCAAACTGTGCGCCGCGAAATCCACTTGGTGCCGACTAGCGGCCAGACGCCACGACCTCTCGATTTCAATCACGCGTGCGCTCGTTCTCTCTCCCATGAGACCACTGATTCCCTCGCTCCGAGATCGCCTCGATAACCTTTCACGCATGCGCGTACACGCTCCTATCCATTCTTTTTATCGTGTTTATCTTATAGCGGTGCGAGTGAAACAAGAAGCTTTATTTTAGTGAATACATTTTTTGTCGAGATTTTAATGAAAACGTTCAGAATGTTCCAAAACGTCGAAAAATCATATTTCGAAAAAATGTCTGGATGTGTGCGTTTGTGCAAAATTCAACCGTATATAACTCAAGAACGGTTTTATCAACCGGGTTTTAATTTAGCATGCATGTAGGCACTAATTGAAACGTTCGTTCAGATTTTATTTCGATTTTGAAATTTTTGAAAAAAGTGTTTTCGCGCTTTCGCAAATTTTGAGTTATCGCGCTGAAACTTTCTATAGAAGTAGACCAACATCAAACGATATTCGCTATTGAATTTGGTAGGAATCAGTCGAGTTGTCTCGTTGTTGTGACATTTTCAATTTTCCGAAAAAAATCATTTGCGCTGTAGCTCTTTTAATTTGTTCGATATTTTCCCAAAAAATTCGACATAAATGATTGATTTTGCGGAAACTCAGGTTCCTATCATGTACTACAGCAAGAAAATATAATCATAAACATAATTTTTTATCGTTCGCCCGAATTGCAATAGACCATGGAAAACTTCTTCTACGCTGTTTTATGCTGACGTACCCTGTGGACAAGGCATAAACTGTCATATATGTCGCGGTTTAGAAGATCCGCCGCGACTTGTTCCCGCACTTCCTCAAAAACTCAACTGCAGTGGGTTGCAAAGCCTGACTTTTTCATAATATTATTCTGGGAGGCATTCATTGTACCGTCGACGTCGATTTCTCAGATTGTCCCACAATTGCGATTTATTAATCTGAGGCACAAACGCTTCGATGAAAGCACTTTTGGAGTCATTCCAGCGCATAAATGTGGGGTTTCTTGATAGAAACCACGACCTTGCAGCATTCTTCAAATGTATCGTCGCAGTTTCATAAAGGAATTGCTCGGGTCACGAATGTATGAACGCGGAAGATTCGATATGTTCCAACCAACGTTTGGCCTCCCCCGGTGTCTCTCGACCTGCGAAATCGCCAATCGATTTCACTATTCCGCGGTGTCATAGAGCCGCTACGCTCGTCGTTCGTATTCGCTTGTCGCTGCGAATTGTCACCCGTCGGTAAATCGCAAATCTAATCGTTCAACCTCCGAGATGCATTCGTGACATTATCTCCTAGCGTTGGTCGTGGAGTCATACCCGGGTAGGGTATATACGGTCCCGGCATAACCGGCCGTGGGACATAGTGAACACGCTGAGTAAAAGGCGGCACAATACTCCTTTCCCCATTTTAAACTGAGGTGGATACACACTTAAATTCGATGCAAACATCGAATACGTCGTCGATTGATGTTTCGCGACGCGCACTTGCGCGTCACGAAATCCAATTGGCGGTGACCAATGCCCAAGGCGCCGACCTCTCGATTTCAATTACGCGTGCGCTCATACTCTCTCTCGTGAGACCACTGACTTCCTCGCTCCGAGATCCTCACGATATCCTTTTACGCATGCGCGTACACGTTCCTATCCATTCTCGTTATCACGTTCATCTTATGGCAGTGTGAAATAAGTTTATTTTTCTCCCTTGGATACTGTAAAATATGGGATTTAAATAAAAAATGAACCATTTGCCCAAATTGAAAATCTTTCTTACCCCTTAATTGGAGCACCCTGATTCAATAACATAGTTCAATCAATACAATGCCGCGGGGGAATTAAAGCTAGAACTGATGTATAATTTTTTGTACCTTCTCAGTCCTGATTCATGTAAATATCCGTCCAAAAGCCACATTTTACAGCGGACACACTAGGCTATTAGGAAAAAAATCATACCTTGTATTCTGTATAAAAAGTCTATTTCTTTGGTGATATAATAAAAATATAAAATTAAAATTTAAAAAAAACTCCTGACTGCTAATTAGTCGTTACGCATGTTAAAAAAATATTTAAAAAAAAAACGAAAAAAATCTCATAAAAAGATTGAAATAATTAATAGTAAAACATACATTTGCACAGAAGGTCTCTCTTTTCCATCGATATTTGCAATAATAATAATAATAATAATAATAATAATAATAATAATAATAATAATAATAATAATAATAATAATAATAATAATAATAATAATAATAATAATAATAATAATAATAATAATAATAATAATAATAATAATAATAATAATAATAATAATAATAATAATAATAATAATAATAATAATAATAATAATAATTATTATTATTATTATTATTATTATTATTATTATTATTATTGCAAATATCGATGGAAAAGAGGAAGCTTCTGTGAACATTTATATTTTATTACTAATTATTTCAATCTTTTTGTAAGATTTTTTTTTGTATTTTTTTAATAATTTTTTTTTTTTAATGCATAACGACTAATTTGCAGTCGGGAGTTTTTTTTAAATTAAATTTTATATTTTCATTTTAATCTTTTTGAAAGTCACTATTACGTAGCATTAAACCATTACATCTGTTGCCATGCAAAACTGATTCTTCTTCGTAAGCTTGACCTGAATATCCTAATTTTATTGAATATGTAATAACAGTCTCTATTTGCAATATCTACGCATGCTGCAAAACATTAATATTTTATTCAGATCTAGTGTGTAGCTCTGAAAGAAGTTTTCTGACTTCTACGGAGGGACTCGAATGGTCCTGCTATTATTTGTACTGTCTATGCAGGCTGCGAAGACTTTAAAAATCATGCTGGGCTAGTGCGCAGTATTGAATAAAAATCATCCTGGGCTAGTGCGCGGTATTGAGCATGAAATCATCCTGGGTTAGTGCGCAGTATCGAATAAAAAAATCGTGTCGTAGAGATACAATATTTAGAAAATTATATCGGAGAGGATGAACACATAGGAAAATGTATCAGATAGAAACGACACATAAAAAATTTCATCGGAGAAAAAAGAACCATAGAAAATTACATCGCTGATATATATCAGAAAACCACATAAAGAATGGTATTTTTGAGGAACGACACAGACAAAATTTCATCGAAGAAGAAAGACACATAGAAAATTATATTGCTGGCATATATCACTTTGCAAATATGACGTAACACTAAAGTGATCGAGTTAGAATTATATAATTAATCTCGATAAGACAAAAAATTATAAATTAGGTTAAGTGCATAATTTATGATAATTTTTTATTATTAATGTATCCGGTGATTACACATACATAAATAATTACACATACACATATATAAATTTTTTCACACACTGGTCACGAACTAAGCACCGACAACGTAAAAAAATAATAAATAACAATTCCAGGCTTCTCATGGGGCATTGGAAACTCGGCACTATCTCGGCAGGAGCGTGAAGTTTGCGGTATCATTTACGATTGTAACTAGAGGTTAGGATCGCCGACGTGATTTTTCGATATGTCACCGCGAAGTTTCAATCGGATTTCTCTAATTATGGTTTATTACCGCGAGTTCATACCTCCGCTCACGTATGTATTGTCACAAACATAGATCGGGCTCCCATAACTCCCGTCTTTTTGCCCTAGCGGGCAGTCGGGAGTAAAAGTGAAGAGAATACAGCGGCTAATAAGAAAAAGGATTCTTGTTTCTCATTGGCTAATCGATATGACACCGCGAATTATTAATTTGTTTATTGGAATATGATTTATTGACTTGCGTTTATACCTTAGCTCACATTTTTTTGGTCACAAACATAGATCATTATACAGAGAATCAATATGCCAAATTTGGTTAAGATGCCTTCGAAAAGATGCCAAAGTGGGTCATCGCAGTGAAACGCATAACTCCCGTTTTGTGACCGGGGGGCAGTCGGGAGTTAAAAATGGGGAAACACGGAATAATGCTAATATGGAAAAACATCATGAAAAACACAAAAAAATTGCTTTTGCAAGGATTTTAATATTTATTTTTCTTTGAACGTTGTAGGTAATTAAAGATAATGATAATCTTTATAAAAAATGATAAAAATTATAAAGTATAAAAATCATAACAGTGATAAAATATCATTTTAAAAAATGACAACTATCGACGTCCAAATTACATAATAATAAGTTACACTTGATAGTTCTGACAAGCAAAAAAAATTCACTTACACAAAACACTAACGGGAACTCCAGCGTAGCGTGGATTTCAACCCCAAGCGCGCTGCGTTATCGTCTTGTGTGAAAGCTATATTCAAAAAAATAGATTGTAAGATTCGTAATATTCAAGATAGTGCAAATATTAATTGCAATCGTTACTATGTGGATATTAATGGGTACAACGAGCAATCGTATATTTGCAGTATGATATTGATCCCACCCCTGTTCAGTTATTGTAGAAATGAAGTACTAATGGTCACTATATAGAGAATAGTCACTACAATCGCAGATATTCTTAAATACAAACATCGCATTATAAACTACTTTCAGAAAATATTACTAACTGAATACTAATAATTATATGCATGGATATTAGCCGAAACGATCCACGTAGTGACTAATAGTAGACATAATTGTTGTTTGAAAAGTTTTATTCACAGTTTTTAGTTTACAAATGTCGGATGTTTTCGGATTTACATTTCTCTCTCTTGTTCGGCGCAGCGGTGAAGCTCGACAACCCTGCTTAGAATATCTTATTAAAACCGATAAAAAAAATTAATCGGTATGAATGAGTTTTTTGTCAGGGGTATTTCTAATTCATAACTATTCTTGTACTCAATGGGAACAAATAGGTAATACTACGTACCTGGACGAATGAATTGACTGTAGACTGCTGCTCCGTATTCGGTTTTATATGTACTTATCCTATTGGTATTTAATCGGAAGTAATGAAGTTCAATCGGAAATCATATTAATGGTATGGTACATTCTTGAATTCGAATGAATGGGAATATTCAGCCGTTTTCATCAGTCGGATCTTACCGGCGCTAACCGGTATCAGTAGCAATATTTAATAGGAACCTACAGGAAGAAACTGGTGAATTCTATTGCTCTGAATGGGCATTTTCTGCGCTACATTTATATCGGAATCAAACGAATATTTTCCCATATACGACTACCCCGTGCAATGGGAATTTACAGTAACCTATCGTAACCCATGAATCGGTATCAATGGGAATATTCAGCCGTTTAGGTCAATGGGATCTTATCGGCGTCAACCGCTATCAGTAGCAATATTTAATAGGAACCTACAGGAAAAAACTGGTGAATTCTATTGCTCTGAATGGGAATTGTCTGCGCTACATTTAAATCGGAACCATACGGATATTTTCCCATAGACGACTATCCCGTGCAATGGGAATTTACAATGGGAATGATTCATCAACTCCTGTTCATTCCTATTCAAACTCTGTAGCTGAGCATTATGATGATAGGCAGATTGATACCTATTGCGTTCTAGCTCAACTATAAGTTGCTGTTTCTTATTAATTCCCAAAGAAACGTGATGACGAAATTGACAATCTCTCGCCGATTTATTCCGATTAATCGTGACTTGAGTGCAATACGCCATTTCCTATTAATAGCTATAAAGATTCAGTCGCAGAGGACCGTCAACATTGGCTGATTCATTCCAGTAGACAGTTAACCTAAAAAAAATACATTGAATCCGATTGTTCGGCCGGACGATGCATTCCCATAGAAGTATTGAGCCGACAAGGATTTCACCGATTGCTTCTTGTTGCATAATTCAAATCGCAGTTAGTCAAATAGGTAAATACCGATGTATACCGATAGATTCGTTTCTCATGTGCACATGCAACCAATATATATATTGTAACGAAACAAGGGCTCTGCCCTACCGACGATCCACGCGCGAGCGAGCGATAACGGTAAGACTCGGATCCCAGCATCGATGAACGGGGACAAGCTCCGCCCATCGAGGATCGAACGCGCGTATCTCCGGTCAACTTAAGAAGAGTTCGCCGTTGCAACGCCAAATTAAATTTAAAGTTAAGAGAAAATCGGCGTTGCATCAACGTCACGCATAGCTCGGTCAGTGACGTAGATAACGGGAGTTCTCGAGGGTATATAAGCAAGCGCCGCTACCAAAATCATACACTATCTATCCATTCCATTCTGCGAACATATTTCTCCACCAACCCACCTACACTCCTTGCGGAAGCAAACCCCAGACATCTCTGGCTTTTGCGAACGCTCCTGTGAGAAAGAGACCCCTGTCTAGAAATTCGTCTGCCGTATTCAATAATTCGGGATAGCCCAACTCGCGATTATTACCTTTCGGGATTCAATTTCGGACACTTGAGAAAAGCCCATTCTCCTTGAATGGACTCGCGCTAGCAATAAAAGATTCGCGATAGCCCAACTCGAAATATTAATTGTGACGCGATTCAATTCTCGTAACTTGAGCAAGCCCAGCTCCACGCATCGTGAGCAGCGGACCATCAAGCGTGCATTAAACAAGAAAAGAACGTAGAAGGTGAAATAAGACAAGCGAACGGAAATCTAACAGCAAAGCGTCGCGCTAGCCGTGTCAACCGATTGTTCTGAATTTAGACACGAAAGCATACCCTTGCGTATCCCAGAACAAATAAAATCGATTAAGAAATCCACACGCAAAGACTGCCGGACGACGCGCCGTACACCCGTGCACTTCAGCCGCTTGTTCGGACGTCACCGTGCAACCAGCGGTTCGTATTCGTTATCATTTTCACCCCCGAGCACTTCCGCCGCCAGCGAAAGGTGAAAACGGAACGAACTAAAAATACCACAATTCCAGAGACAGATCAAAACTAAAATCCTAAAATTATCTATCAGCCGTGTAGTCGCAGCGAGTCGACGAGAATACTCGCGAGTGCAAAGAAAATTTGCACCACTAATAAAAGCAGCCAGGTGTCTGCCGAGTACGAGACGACGTACCTCAGGTACAGTAGTGGCGGCTCCGTAAACAAACAAACTATCGAAATAGGCACTCAATTAGACAAAACGACAATAGAATTCAGGCTCCAAAATCATTACAAACATCTCCACACAAAAACTCTTTATCCACACAAAACCCGAAAGCTCGTGATGATAACATCCCGGCCGTTTGGCCATTGTGTGGGTAACCGAGTCTGAAGCTTTCTTCCCAAAAATAACCATTCACCAAATCGCACTCAAAACCGCCAACGAATTAAGCGACGGTCCCGAGCACGAACCTTCCGTGAGCGTAATTTTTCGGTAACAATAATATCGACGATATTAGGAAAATAGCAAATAAAATTACAATATACATATAATGTATGTAAATTCCGATTGATTCCAATTAAAGAATGATTCATTACTGCCTATTCATTCCTATTCAAAGTCTGTAGTTGAGCATTGTGATCATAGGCAGATTGATACCTATTGCGTTCTAGCTCAACTGTAAGTTGCCGTTTCTTATTCATTCCGAAAGAAACGTGATGACGAAATTGGTAAATTCTAGCCGATTCATTCCGATTAATTGCGACTCGGGAGCAATACGCAATTTCCTGTTAATAGCTATAGAGATTCAGTTATTGAGGTCAGTCAACGATAGCTGATTCATTCCAGTTGACAGGTTATCGGAAAGAAACACATTGAATCCGGCTGTTTGACGGGACAAGACATTTCCATAGAGACATTATACTTACCGATAGATCCCGATATACGATCAAAGAATACAACCCATTTCAATCCCATGAGCTCGATATAGAGCTACTTTTCAACGGTACTTTCCGATTAAATCTTGTATAAAACTAAAATGGGGGAATTTCCTATACAATCCGATTCGTTATCTCAATGGGAAAGGAAGCATTCTATGGGATATGACCAGGACAAAAAAACTCATTCAAACCAATACGTCGTCGAAAAATAATATTTCCTATCGGGAAGCCAATTTTATCGGATAATAACGATACGTTCCGATTGATTTCATGTGCCAATTCAAACCTACTGATACCTATTCATTTCCAATGGGAACGCAAATTGCTCTCCGATTAAGACTATTCATTCCGATTGAAATCCTATAGGTTACAATCGGTTTTAATCAGTATCTATAGGATTTTCTAAGCAGGGAAGGTGCCAACAAAATCGGAAGTAAGATAACGCGGAAGAGGCGTGAAAGGAAAAATAGTTACACATGTCTGTGAAGTTAGCATAACTATTAGCATCTCAATAAAAAACTTCATATTTACTTGCATCCAGCATAGTTTAACAGTTCCTGATAGGTTCCAACAATAGTTCCATTTATTTACCTTCATTTAAAGGAATGAGATGCCGACTTCGCATACGAAATCATAGCATCTCATCGCATTTGGAATATTTGAGCATGGAGAAGTTGTATTCAGCACAGTTCTACAGTCCCTGATAGATTTCAACAACAGTTTTGTAGAATTATTCTTAAAATTGCGATTTGAAGCTGCACCAATTTTGCACACGAGTAACTGTCGACCAGAACGCAGCTCAAAACATTTCATTCAGTCTTAAACTGCCATGGGTGACCGATACCAATACCCAAACTCTTGTTAAGAAAACACAATGCCGCTACAAAAACCGAAAATTATTTTTCATTCCATTTACTTTTTTCTCCGTTTTGCAAGAAAATTATAATTGTTTTCCATAGAAAACTAAAGAGTTTATCGAAATACGGCAGATAATTTTTTTTTAATGATCTGCTAAGGGAGCTTGGCGGATTCAGCATTTTCTGATGTCTGGTTCAGAAGTGAAATCGATAAAACTGTCGTTAAAAAGTGTGGAGAAATACAGAACTTGAGTGTATATGAAGGGAATTCCAATTTATTTTCGATCTGCTGGAAAGAGGTATAACGTTTCACGCATATATCAGATACAAAATTATGGTATGCTGTTCATCTAATGGCAGTTTTGGCCTCAATGGGAATCCAAATGAAAGTTTCAATCACATTACAATATTTTAAACAGAGTTCTGGCCACTAGCTCGCAGAGGAATAATTTTGAAAAATAATTTTCGGCATCTCAGACACAAAATCGTGACTTGTTGCTTATCTAACGGCAGTTCTGGCCTCAATGGCAGTTCCAAATGAAAGTTCTAGTCATACTTTAATGTTTTGAGCAGAGTTCTGGCCACTACCTCACATAAAAATAATTTTCGGCAGCTCAGACACAAAATCGTGAGATGCTGTTTATCCAACGGCAATTCTGGCCTGAATGGTAGTTCTGAATTAAAGTTCTAGTCATACTATAATGTTTTGAGCAGAGTTCTGGCCACCAACTAACAGGAATAATTTTGAAAAATAATTTTCATCATTTCAGACACAAAATCGTGAGAAGCTGTTTATCCAACAGTAGTTCTGGCCTCAATAGTAGTTCCAAATAAAAGTTCTAGTCATACTTGAATGTTTTGAGCAGAGTTCTGGCCACTACCTCACATAGAAATAATTTTGAAAAATAATTTTCGGCATCTCAGACATAAAATCGTGAGATGCTGTTTATCTGACGGCAGTTCTGGCCGCAAAGACAGTTCCAAATTAAAGTTCTACCCATACTATAATGTTTTGAGCAGAGTTCTGGCCACCAACTAACAGAGGAATAATTTTGCGAAATAATTTTCGGCATCTCAGACACAGAATCGTGAGATGCTATGTATCTAACGGCAATTCTGGCCTCAATGGCAGTTCCAAATTAAAGTTCTAGTCACACTATAATGTTTTGAGCCGAGTTCCGGCTACCAACTCAAAAAGGAACAATTAAAAAAAAAAAATTTCGGCATCTCAGACATAAATTGTGATATGCTATTCATCTAACGTCAGTTCTAGTCTCTAGAATTGTCAATTACCGCTAGATAGAGTTGAGAATTCGCCTCCGAGTATCAGCATTTCAATATCGCATAGAAACGGTCATAGACAATTATTTAGGGGTGGTTAGAGGCTCTAACTTCTTCGTGTCTTCGTATCGGCATCCCAGTATCATATAGCTGCGATCATGATAAGCCATCGTTAACGATTATTTAGGGGTGACTAGAGGCTGAAAATCTTGCTCCAGCCTCCAGCCACGGAACATTGTAATATAACTAGGACTGTCATTTGGAACTGCTGTCGAGGCAAGAACTGACGTTAGATAATCAGCATCTCACGATTTTATGTCCAAGGTTCCGAAAATTATTTTTCAAAATTATTTCTCTGTGAACTGGTGGCTAGAACTCTATTCAAAACATTGTAGCATGACTAGAACTTTAATTTGGAACTACGATTGAGGCCAGAACTGCCGTTAGATAAACAGCATCCCACGATTTTGTGTCTGAGATGACGAAAATTATTTTTCAAAATATTTACTGTGTGAGCTGGTGGCCAGAACTCTGCTCAAAACATTATAGCATAACTAGGACTTCAATTTTGAAATGCCATTGAGGCCAGAATTGCTGTTAGATAAACATGATCTCACGACTTTGTGTCTGAGATGCCGTAAATAGGTTTTCAAAATAATTCCTCTGTGAGCTGGTGGCCGAAACTCTGCTCAAAGCATTGTAATATGACTAAAATCGTCATTTGGAACTGCTTTCGAGGGCAGAACTGCCGCTAGATAATCAGCAAATCACGATTTTATGCCTGAGGTTCCGAAAATTGTTTTTCAAAATTATTTCTTTGTGAGATGGTGGCCAAAACTCTACTCAAAACATTGTTGTATGACTAGAACTTTCATTTGGAACTACCATTGAGGCCAGAACTGCCGTTAGATAAACAGCTTCTCACGATTTTGTGTCTGAGATGCTGGAAATTATTGTTCAAAATTATTCCTCTGTTAATTGGTGGCCAGAACTCTGCTCTGTAACTTGAGCAAAGCTCCGTACAATATTTTCTCCGTATTCGCGCGCATCCTTTCGTGGAATGGGCACTCAAACGGAAGGATTCGTGGACTCGAGCGTCTAGGAATTATGGGTTGATGTGTCAGACCCACAATCTACGTCGAAAGACCGCTTTTCCGTACTAGCATCGCAACAGTACATTTCGATAGGATCGCGAAAAAACTTTTTCTGACGAGTGTGACTTTGCAGCACGAGCCGAAAGCGAGTATTGCAAAATCACACGAGTTCAGAAAACGTTTTTTGCACGAATATCTGATGAAATTTTATTTCACAAAGTGTGAAACCGGGGGTTTTCGCATACGAAGCGTGCGAAAAAACCGCCTTTTTCCCACCGAGTGAAACGAAGTACTATTATGAGATGTTTAAATAATAAAACATCATACCCAAGATTAGTTTGTGTTTCGACGTATTGTTCTTGGAGAGGTCGTGTGACCCCCCGGACCTTACCCCCTTAAGGTCTTAATGTCCTGAGCTTAGCCGGACAATCGTAACTCGGCTTGATTTTTCCTGAGAAACAAGAAAAACCTGGCGGCCGCAAACTGTTTTTTACCGTCAAGCGACCATTGTGCGCTCGCCTTTACTTGATCACACCCGAGTGATCGGGAACCATAAAGGCAGCGTCACAGTACGTGTTCGATCTTTGTCCCTCATTCGCGCCCGCATGGAATTCGCCTTACGATGCTGATGTCTCTAACTCTTGTCCACGCATCGTGAGCTTAGCCATACAAAATATACAAACACTTTTTGAGAAATTACGGAAAATGGAAATTTTTGCCAAGTCCCATTTGCCTGCGTTTTCAGTTTTTTGAAAGCATTCTCATATTAAAATCTTATCTTTTTTCATGAATATAAACTTTTCTCCATGAGGAAGAAAAGTTGATGTTTGTAAAAAGTGTTTAAATTTCGACTTTTCATTCAAATCATTTTTTTTCTAGGTTCAAGAGAAGTTGGACGTGGAAATCGTGCAGTGTTACTTTGGAAATTGTAGCAGAAAATATTGGCGACTTTGAAGAACTCACGGAACTTGAAGAACTCTGTGCAACGTTCGCGATTCACATAAATCATAAATACGCTTTCTATAGTACAAACGTAACATTATGATGATCTTGGGTTTGTGAAAATTCGAAATTTTATAACGTTGTCAAATTTAGTTTAGATGAGAACACCATTCGAGTTACGGAATTTGTTTCAAAGTGTCTGGGAAGTCACGTATCCGATAAGAAATAAAATATTTGAGTGGTACTATTTTACATTTAGACAAAAATGTATTGCTTTTCGAATCACGTTATATCAACAACAGCTGGCGTCGCTGTTTTCTTGGTCATATCTCTGATAATATTTTGGACCAGTATGGGTGTCTCTACTGACGTACGTAACGACGAAGAATTCACATCACTGAACAATTCAATAATAGGCAGTGTAACTTATCAGTTCGTCGAAGGTGAAAAACAACATATCAACAATGGAGTGACCCAACAATATAGATCGTCTTCTACACTACCGGCTGCTCAATATAAAGGTGAGACTTTGTTATAACGTAAACGAGGTAGTATCTTTCACATAGGTTCAGAATTGAGCTTCGATAGTGAGGTAAAGTCTCACGTGACATAGTTTCAAATTTCCATTGGAAAACTTGCATGCAGAGCATAAACTTGATGAAGCACTTTAAAAATTGTGATGGGTTCTTAACCGAAAATTTCGGTAACTTGGCTCGAGCCACGTACAAATAGAATGACGCCCCGCGTTCTTCGCGTTCTTCTGTCGGGTGTCAGGTGATCAATTTTCATGCCTGATCACCAGGGGTTACCTTCGGGTTCTTCCTGTCCGGTTCGGAGTGGCTCGCTGCAGGCATGGGGTTTGGGGACAATGCGATATATTAATCGAGATTTCTGTGGATCTGCACTTTGCACGTGCGCTACTAAGTTGTTTTACTTAATGGTAATAAAGTTCATTCGATACACAAAATATTCATTCATTCTACTGCTGGATCGACTCGAGTTTCATCCTCCGTACATTCACACTCTTTTTCCGGAATTCTTTCCGTAGCAATGGATGCTCGAGCACGAGTCTTAAACTCCGGTTAAGACCCCCGATACTCGGCCGGTCCACGCGCGCATATTATAATATCCGGGATTCTACTTCATCGAGTCTTTTCGATCTTTCCTCGCAGGTTACGGGGTACGTCTTTTCCCATGCTACGATTTTCCCGGACGGACTCCCGAACGCCGGAACTACCTACGCGAAATCTCCACGCGAATGGCAAACCAGCGTGCGTACTCTATTGTCCAGGTACTCGCTCAGGTACTTTTCGCGTTGCGCTTACACAGTCGTTCGTGCTATTAAATTGCCGTCATCAGACTAATTTGTCACGGGTGTCGCGTGGGGGTCCGGGACGGGGGTCACGGCCGAATATCGAATCGGTCGATTATCATCGCCGTTCCTATCCCTCCACCCATCTTGTCTCTCTCGCTAGCGTTGAGCCCTACGGCGCGACTAGGGATGGGCGATGTTAAGAAAAAGCATCGATGCTGAAATAATCGATTACAAAACAAATCGATGTTTCAGAATGGATTTTCTTCTAAAACATCGATGTCGAATCGATGCATCGTTTATTTAGAAAAAGCCCGCATGAATTTAAACGCCATGCGTTTACGTTTATACGTTTTGGCATTATTATTATTATGCAAAATCAACGTTCTTGATATCTTTAAGACGGTTGATTTTGTGCAGATTTTTACTGTATCACGTAGTAGTGAATTTTTATAATATTTAACTTTTGGTTGGGAATGTTCATGTAATACACACAGAAGAGTTATCTATGCTTAAAAAGAGGTTCAAAAGTAATTTGCACATAGCTTCCTCATTTATTACAATTTTGTGCATAGCTTTCTCTATGGGAAACGTCGGTAATCGATTTTGTCTTCCTCATGGAGGAAGCCATACGCAAAATTGTAGTAAAACCAAAATTCAGAATTTATAGCATGTAGAATGGAATTTCAGAATTTCCGAAATCCATCCTATATGCTATAATTTTGCAATTTCGGTTCTTATAGCATACAGAAAAGATTTCGGAAATTCTGAAATCCATTCTATATTATAAAAACCAAAATTCTAAAATGATACCATATATAGAATAGATTTCGGAAATTCCTCCCATATGCTATATTTAAAAAATGTCGTTTTTATAGCATATGGGAGTGAATTCTAAGTACTCTAATAGTTAACACCCCAAAAAGGTTAATCGGATTATTTTTCATAAAATAGAAAGTCAAATACCGACATTCCAGGATACGCGAGCGATCGCTACTGGTAAAAAAAATAAATAAAAATTCTCGTTAAAATTATATTTATTGAAAAGTCTAGCCAGATAATCATATATTATTATTATGAACAGGAGGTCGTGCTTTGAAATTGTCACCATCGAAACGCTGAATTAAAAAATTTCATGTCCAACTGCGCCTGCGCGTTGACAGTAAAAATCCTCGATTATATGTCTTAATATTCGATCATAATTCGATGAATCGATGCATGAAAACATCGAACGAAATAATCGACGCAACGCGTGAAAAACATCGATTTTTCAAACATCGAGTGAACATCACCCACCCGTAGCCGCGACATTCTGCAAAATCCTGGTTACAATCATTCATCACACTCATACTTTAACTTTTCTCGATTTTCGCTCGAGCGTTGTCTACAGGCGCGTCGCCGCGAGCGCGTTATAGCGCCTCGTCACAAAGTAAAAGTGTTGTATCTACTCGCTTTAGCCGTGTAAATCGTATAGTCATTTTTTGCACGCTTTGTAGCGTGTTGTTTTTGAACAACACACTTCAAGTGTGTTAGTACTGTAACAGGTGCAAGGCTCTTCACATGAAATTCCGTATTGCGCAACTCCTGTATTGGATGAAGCGTTCAAATGGAGGGAATTTCGGGGACTCGAGTGTTCGCGAATTAATTCTGGTGTGTCAGTAACAAAATATGTGATAAAATATTATTTATTTCTTTGAATTACAGTCCGCGCCTCGTGTTTCACCCTTTTCCTCGTATGAATCGGAACGTTTCCACCTGTTCGCGGTTTTAGAAGTGTCCGGTCATTTTACCGCTATCCGCCAGTGAACGGCGGTTCCTGTGTACAGCCGATCCGCAGGCACCCGCGGTGGCAAGATGGCTGCCACGCGCTGTCGTTCCGACCGTGACTTCACGGCGCCCCTGGCATATTGAGCCACCGAAGAAGCGATCCTAACAGCGACGGTTGTTTTGTTCCAAAAATTAACCACACTAATGACATTTGATGTATCGAGAATCAGGCATGAAACCTTCCTCTTATGCTCGACCCGAAGGTCTCTCGCCCATTAAGAGCAAACGCAACAAGTTTCCCTCTATTCTCCGTTGAAACAGCTGGCAGGGGGGACTGGCTTGGAAAAACTCTGCTCTCACCAGTTAAGGATCATTGAACAGATGGACCTACCCTGCCCCATATCGGGTAGCGACTCACCTGGTTGGGCTTCGAGCGATCCGACCAAGGTCGAATCCCCCGAAGTCATTTCCAGCGGGGGCCGCGCGGAGGCGGAGTCGTGAGCACTTGCTCAATCCACTTACAGGTTACCCGGAAAACATCCAGGCTGTTGTCGGGGGAATGGAACCCCGCGTAGCTGCCTTGAACAAGTCGTAATCATTACATTACGACCCCTGCGCAGTAAAAGTGCGGCTGCAAATGCTGTATGGAAGAAAAGTTGATTAGTTTTTCAGTTACCCTGCCTATACCACTCGAGCGAATGGGTGATCCGAGAAGGTTACGGCCCATTCACTCATTCCCGAGAGTTCCGACACATCCCGGTTGAGTGGTACGAGAAGCTAACAATAGGAAAATTAGACCGCATAAAATTTACACTTGAATGGAATTGAGTGAAAGAAATAGAGAAATTTCGCCCTAATATTTCTCGTCACATGGACAAACGCCGAACTCCTTAATAATAAATGAGTGAGACTTCGTCCGAACGCGTTCCTCTTCGTTCTTCTTCTTCGTTCTTCGTTCTTCATCATGTTCTTCATGCGGTCAAACCGCATAAACCGCATGAAATTTTGCACTGGAATCGAATTTCGCCCTAAATATTCTCAGGTTTTTCGTCGCAAGAAAGAATCCCCTAGTCTTTCGAATGAGAAGACGAGATTTCGTCCGGATGCGTTCCTCTTCGTTCTTCGTTCTTTGTTCTTCACCTTCTTCATGTTTCGTCGCACCGCGAGATACGCCGATCTCCCTACTCTACGCCAGCTCAGCGAGCTCCTCCTGCTCCTTAAGCGAAAGGCACTCTCTACAAAAATCGGAGAAAACAGAGAAAGCCTCTTCAGACGACACCAATTGGCGCGCCGCTTCTGGTCATACTCTGTCCCCAATTATCTCCCGCAGAGTGACTCTCTGCGCTTCGAAGTGTGGACAATCCAGGAAAAAATGCTGCGATGTCTCTGGCAAACCACAGCAGCAGTTCCCTCCGTCCACAAGATTGAAAGACGCGAGACGCGCCTTAAAATTCGCATGTCCGGTGAGAACCTGCGTGCTGTAATGGTTCATTCGCAGCCAACGCGCCTCCAGCCTATCTCGAATACTACTAAAATAGGCGTGTGTGGTTCGACCCTTGGTAGAAGAGACCCAATGTGTCTGCCACGTCACCAACGCCTGCTCCTTTATACGTTGAACCGCATCTCGACAATTATTCGCGATATCTACGCCGTTTATCCAGGCGTCCACGCCTATCTTAATCTGATATCTGACTCTACGTTCTATAAGCAAAATATCAACGGGAATGGCTCCGGCAATAACGTACAGCGAATCCCACGACGACGTTCTATACGCGGCTGTGATTGCCTTTAGTGCGATATGCTGGGCCGAGCGAAGAACCCTCGTGTCATGCACGTTACAAAGATCCGCCCACCCTGCAGCCGCGTAACCCACTATCGGGAGGGAGACTCCGCTGTAAACTAACTTCAGCGCCGCGTAGCGCAAACCCCATCCCGAACCTGCCATCTTACCGAGTTTCGTATAGAGCTTTCCTACTTTGTCGCGCAAATACCTACAGTGTGTTCTAACACCATCTTCTTGTCAAAATGGACGCCCAGATACCTTACCGAGTCTTTAAAGGGGATCGTTTTGTTACCTATTCTTATCGTCGGGTATCTACTTGCCAAATTTGGCCTAACTGCCTGTCTACGTTGCCTGTCGGGACGGTTCCCGCCGCGCCTATCTATCGGTGGGGGTCGAACCCACACGGTCTTGAGGAGGATAGCCTCCGTCGTCCGTGCTTCGTCCGAAAGTTCGAGCTTAGCCTTGCGAGACCAACTGACAATCGCGTTGACGATTCTTTGGCCCTCGATCTCGAGCTCCCTTCTCGATTCCCCGCTTACAAGGACTACAAGATCGTCCGCGTAAGCGATGAATCGGTCAGGGCACAGCTCCTCGAGTTTCCGAAGAAGCGAGTCAAACATAATGTTCCAGCATGCCGGACCCAGGACTGAACCCTGTGGGCAGCCTTTCGTGGCACGCTTGGAAACACTTTCTTCCCCCCACGAGAGCGTCACTTGCCGATCTTGGAAGTAGTTCTGGAGGATCTTGTAGATGTTCGCTGGACATTCCCTGGTGCGCAGCTCCCTGAAGACCATTGGCCACCAGACGTTGTCGAATGCTCCAGCGATGTCGAAGAGCAGCGCGACCGTGTATTGCGATTCGGATTCGTCGACCATGGCGCGAAGTTCGATGATCGCGTCCTCCGTAGATCGATTCGGCATGAAGCCAAACTGCCGTTGCGAAACACCTTCCTCTATCACGACGCTCATCTTAATTTTAATAAGTTTTTCTAACAATTTCCCTACGACGGATAACAAGCAAATCGGGCGATAGGACTTAGGGTCCTTCTCGTCTTTGTCTTCGCCCTTTAGGAGAACTCTGAGGGAGCCCTCCTTCCAAGCTGCGGGAAAAATTCCCCAAGTAAGACACGCGTTGTATAATCTAAGCAGCTGACCAAGTATAATTGTACAGGCTCCTTTGAGGACTTCGACCTCGATGAGGTCGTGTCCGGGAGCTTTGCCGTTCTTGAAGGTACGGCACGCCTTCTTCATCTGACCTTCGGTGAATACTCCGGCGTCCTCCGTGTCACTCGGTTCTTGCACTCTTTGGCGCACCGCTCTGTGCCACGGGCTACCCTCCTCCTCCCGGTCATCGGGGACGTGCGTATCGAGAAGGCCTCTGGCGGTTTCTCTCATGTCCATCGTAGTCTCTTCGCCACGCCGGATAGTGCTCAGCACTTTCTGAACTCGGAGTTTATCTGCCTGGTGCTTGTATATGAAGCCCCAGGGCTCCTCGTTCCCGTACGACGTGACAAAAGCCTTCCAGCTGTCACGTTTTGCCTCCTTCACCTCGTTGCTGTATTCTCGCAAAGACGTGCGGTATACTAGCAATTTTTCGAGGCGCAGAGGCTGCGTTCGCTCCCTCTGATACGCTCGCATCTGCCAGAAAACCAACCTCCTCTTGTTGGTCAATTCTCGTGTCCATCATGGGTTGGACTTCCTGAAGCGCTTCTTTCGGGGCATAGACTCCACACAGGCGTCCGTCAGGACACTCGTGAGAGTCGTAGCCATGGTCTCCACGTCGTCTGCCGACTCAATCGCAAGTCCCTCCAGCCTATCTCTCGACAGAGCCGTTAGGATCTCGGCGAATCGCTCCCAGTCTGCACGACGAACGTCGAACCGACTGGGACCGACCACCCGATCTCCCGCTGCGGCCTTCGGCACTTGCAACCTGATATCGATCGCTCGGTGATTGCTGGTTCCCCACTCCGGTCGAACCCTCCAGTCTCTGACGAATCGAGACATGGAAGGCGACGACAAGGTGACGTCGATGTACGACTCTCCCCTTGTCGTCCAGAACGTCGCCGGTTGACCAGCGTCGTTTAAGATATCCAAGCCAAAGACTCGAATGAGCTCCTTCAGCCTGGTACCTCTCTCATCGGTCTCCTGTGCCCCCCACAGAGCCGATTTCGCATTCGCGTCTAACGCCACTATTATCCTCTTCCCCCTCAGAGAACGAAGCACCGTATCAAGGTGTCTGAGGTGCAACTCGATGTCGTCCCGATATTGAAAATAATGCGAGACGACATAAAACGAGAAGCCGGGTGCCTGCACCTCCGCACAGACACAATGTGTCGTGCTGAGCTGCGAGACGAAGAGCATTTGAAAGGCCGGATTGCATACTACCACGGATGCCCAGGCTCTTTCACTCCTTACTGCAGCGACTTGTGCTGCAGTACCTAATCCAAAAAAGGTGTGTGCCGCGTCTGTCTTCTTGACATAAGGCTCCTGCAACAGCAGGATGTCGAGACGCTTTTGGCGGATGAGTTCGCGGACCTCGCCGGTCACTACTTCCGAACGCCTCGCGTTTAGTTGAACGATTCTGATTCCCATGGTACGCCTCGGGTTGATGTTAGCATTAGGGGGATCGTCGCGGGGGTTGTTATCGATCGCGGGTCTATCGCGGGCTGGCACGCGTTCTAGTCGTCTATCGCACCTGTCGAGAACAATTTGAGCCACGCGGGGCTCGAGATTCGCGGGTCTAGTTGGGGGGGGGGGAGGGTCTTACTACCGCGTTTCCCGTTCCAGCGGTCTGGACCGGGAGCCTATCACACCTTTCCAGCACGACACTGACGGCACGAAGGCCGAGAACATTACGCTGACTGCCGAAGCTTCGTTGGTCAGCGACACCCGTGGGATCGCAAGGAGGTGGACCCTGACGAACAGATGCAGGCTGAGAAGCCGTCAACCCCCTCGCAGGCGCACGGGTGCGTGGCCTCGCGACGGTGTCAGCAACTCCCACTTGTGCCGCGCCTGGTTGCCTTTGCTCGGCCAGGCGGACACTCCTACGCCCATTCACACGGTCACATTCATTTCGATTTTTTGAAAGTTCCATTTTTGTTCCCACGAGTAAGGTCGGAAATAAAGATCACACGGTGGTGCAGAGCCGCCTTGCCCCACCCGGGAGAATTTATACGGTGTCGGAGGCCTCCAACCGTCCTAACCGCCACGCTTGAGACAGAACAAATTACCCCCTTCTGCCATGAGACCCTAGCCACGTCGATCGAGCTTAGTCTAGGGGGGGCACTGAGTCACGTCAGTTGGCCCGTCTGTAGGGAGAGTAAGAGCGTATTAACATCACAAGCAGTAAAACATATATACTAGGGTTATTTATTTTGTTAGTCTGTGTTAGTAATCGTATTAGTAAATATACGATATCAGATATTAATTTTAGATACTTGCGTTAAAATGTATCGTATGTTAGTCTTATTAGGCGTTTTATAAGCACACACAGTAATAATAAGATAGAATAAAATAATAGACTCCCAAGTCAGGAGATGGAGACAGGAGAGTGGGAAGACAGGGAGAGGCAGAAGAAAGAAGAGAGAAGAAAAGAAAGGAAAGTAGATAGGGGAAGAAAAGAAAAGCACTCACACACACACTAACACACACACACACGAACACAGACATACCCACACACACACACACAAAACACACACGAAACAAGAACGAAATCTTGTTTCGAAAAACCGGAGGATAGGATAGTAAGGGAACAAGGAGCATGAAAAGTAGAAAAAAGAGAGGAAAGCAATAAATACAAGAAGGGAGATAGTGAAGAAGAAAACAGGGGGGAGCGATTCGGAGCGAACGGGTCGAGTCTAGACGAACGTAACCACGCGCGATACGAACGGCCTCGAGAAGATAGGGAGGACAGAAGCGAAACAAAACGAGACAAGACGAGCCGAAACGACGCGAACCAGAAACGTAACGAATCGGACGGGACGAAGCGAATTGAACCTAAACCTGGAAGGAAGAAAAGGAGTTAGTACCTGAAATATAGAGATTAGTAGACCCCCCGGTTCCGTCACCATCGATGCCCAAGGACATCGATAGCGCAGGGCCCGGTTGGGGTTTCGCGGTCATTGGCATCGTTTTTTCTCATCCCCGAGGGGATAAGAGAAGTCGACGCTGGAGACCGCTAAGGGTAGATGCGGGAACCTGTGGAAGAAAAAGAGATTAGTAGACCCCCCGGTTCCGTCACCAACGATGTCCAGGGACATCGACAGCGCAGGGCCCGGTTGGGGTTCCGCGGTCATTGACATTGCCTTTCCCCATCCCCGAGGGGATAGGAGAAGCCGACGCTGAAAACCGCCGAGGGTGGAAGGAAGTAGGTTGGATAGGTGGGATTTGGTGCATGTAAAGACGTTCCATGCACCAGCCCCGCGCGCCCGTTGGTGCGCAGGGCAAGCCCAATTTCTGATGAGTGCGGCACGAGCCGAACCCGCCATTCTTAAGGCCAAGGGAGAGGAGGATTCCTGCACATGAGTGTCGGCGTTTGTCGATTCGTCATCTGCATCCTGACTATGACAGGATGCATCCGAGGTCAGAAGAACTCCGTTTGGATAAAATCCACTTGACATTTTTCGGCACCACGTGTCAGATCCGACACCCCAGCAGGACCCCCCAGCAACCCTCGGCCCGCCAAAGGACGAGACCGACCCGAACAACCCCCACGAGCGATCGGACCGCCTTGAGCCAATCTGTGAAAACAGCGATCACCCGGTATCCGAAGATCACCTTCGAGAAGGGAGGCTACAAGACTTGACACCAACCAGCTATGAGACGCCTGCTGATGCCCGTTTGGGAGCATGCGGGCGTGTGGGACCACCCGGGTTTACGTGCTTTGGTCACGGCTACTCCAGCACGACCCCCGGATGGGGTGACCCCCATTACCCGCATCCTCGATCGCCGCCACACTAATGACAGCTGAAACAACGCTTTGCCGACACATTTACCGGCTATTTGCCGGCAATTAAGTCGTTTGTTTGATTGGCGACCGAATAAACGACCGCAATAGCAACCGTCTAGAAAAGCTCATCCCGATCGTCAAGAAGCTTATATCTGGACGGTTGCTTTTACGGTCGTTTGTTCGGTTGACAAACAAAGAAGCGACTTTACTGCCGTAATGAGGCAAAAGAATGTCGCCAGAGCGGTCGCTTCGGTGGTCGTTAGTGTAGTTATATTTTGGCACCAAACCACCGTTGCTTTTAGAGCCACTTCTTCGGTCCCTTGGTTTTCTAGGGGCTAGGCGAGTCGATGGCAGCTCGCTCTGCTTGCGGTCTTCGATCGGTATTTATTATGTAATGGGCATGCGAAAGGTCCCGGATTCGACCCCAACTTTAGGTCGTTAATTTTATTGCTTTCTTCGAAATGCGTAGTATAGTATTGTGTCCTAAATTGATATAATTCGTGATAACAATTCAAACCAATTTTTTCAATATTACCAAACCTCTTTGTCGGTGCGTACCGGTTTATTAGCAGTAATTTTATGGTTATACATAAAGTAGAACAACCGAAAAAATGGTACTACCGTTAGTTTTACCGTTGACATTATCAAAACACTGCAGTTGCAGCACTCTATATCGGTTTGTTAGCGGTAATTTTGCGGTCCAAAACCGAGTTTCACAACCGCGACACTAGTACTACCGGTAGTTTACGGTTGAAAGTGTCAAAGCAACCACAGCAGCAGCTCGTCGTACCGGTTTATTCGGGATCATTTTTCGGTTGTAGAACCTGAAAGTAGAACCTACAAAATTTAACGACCAGTAACACGCTGTTAAAATAGTAAAAACAATCGTAAAACCTGCGCTTTGTACTGGTTTGTTAAGGGAAATGTTGTGGTCGGAAGAAAAGTATAACAACTGCAAAAATAGAATTGACATTAGTTTTGCGGTTGCAATTATCGTAATAACCGCAGCAATAGCATTTGTACCGGTTTATCAGCGGTAATTTTATAGTTGTAAGGCAAGGGGACCACCCGTCAAAATAGTACTACCGATAGTTGAGCGGTCGAAATTGTTAAAACAACCGCAACTGTAGCTCTTTGTATCGGTTTGTTAGCGGTCGTAAGGCAAGTACAACAACCGCGAAAATTCTACTATCGGTACTTTTGCGGATATAATTGACAAACCAACTGCAGCAGTAGCGATTGGGGCTGGTTTATTCGCGATCATGGCGAAATTCAAAACACGCACGACAACCAAACCTCGCTGGCAAACGCGGTGCCAGCACTAGACACGGTGCCACGTGGCAGCGCTGCGAGCGGTTAAGGCAGTAGTCTGCTTTAGGAGCCGAAAAAAAAGCGTTTTTTCAACAATTTTTTTGAAAGGGAAGGAAATGATTGCGGTAAACGAAATTTTGAGACGATAGTATATTATATTCAAGCACAATTTTTATTATTACAAATTATTGAAATTTGCCAAAGTTGTAACGATTTTTCTGGGGCGCCTGGAGTGTGCACTCGTAAATCGGTGCCGGTGATGGAGGTCGTGCGATGCATCTGAAACAGTGGAACCAAATTTTTTTTTAGTTTTTATAAGTTCCTTTTCTATATGAACTAAAAAAATACCGAAGAAATGACGAAATTCCAAATTTGTTCGAAGTTTGAAAAAAAAGTCACTTTTTTGAAAAAAAAAATTCACTTTAAGTTGCAAAACAAGTAATTTAAATAGTACTTTTGTCCAACTTTTTTAGTTCAAATAGAAGATAATTCAATACTGAAGCTAGATCACTTTGGTTTTTTTCGATCGGACATATATTGTTTTTACTATCGCCGGCACCGTTTTCCAAAACTTGTGAAAATGAAAACTCGAGAAAACGGGCTGTACAGCCCGTTACGGGCTGTAAGCCTGTAAAGCAGACTACTGCCTTAAGGAAGCTTCAGCGGGTAATGCCACTCATCGGACCATCAGATTTCATGACATTAGTATGTGGATTATAAAATCGATTTTTCATTGCATCTTCATCTTGAATAATTAACCTGTCGCTACGGATGGTCAGGTTTAGAAAATTAACTTTATTTATAATGATATTCGATTAAATATTGTGCTTCTAGTCGATCATTTGACTCGAGTACCAACTTATACACCTTGAATGATTGAGTCGCAGAATTTGTCAAAATACTAATTCCAGGGAATAAATTCCATTTATCGAAGCTGTAAAAGTTAACGGAGTACGAAAAATATCAGGTGGAGGATTATTCATCATTCCGGAATAATACACATGATTCGATTCCCCGGCAGATCCTGCGACCGACAAAACCACCGAGAAAACGACCGGTCGTTTTCGGACAAAAATACGTCCGGTAAAAGGACTGTTAAAACGACTTCATCCACGTCAGAGAGCTTTCAGTCACGTCGTTTTACATTTCAAGACTGGATGAACAACCGCGGAAACGACCGTTCGAAAGACCTTTCAGTCCGGTTTCCGTTATGCGGTCGTTTCTTCGATTGAAAATAAAAAACGACCGGACTGAAAGGTGATTTGAACAGTCGTTTTCGCGGTAGTTCATTCGTTTGTTAATTGTAAAACCACCTGACTGAAAGCCCTCCCTGGAATCTGCTTATATGCGGCTGGTACGGACACGGATGAAGTTGTTTTGACAGTCGTTTTCGAGGACGTATTTTTGTCCGAAAACGCCCGGTCTTTTACTCGGTCGCGTTAAAGGTAGTTTGGTGGTGGTTTTTCAAGTCGCAGAACTTGCCAGGGTTTAGAAAGAAAATTTTCCGTGTGACTTGACAACGGCGCAAGTTTTGTGCGTACAAAAGTTTCACGGTTGTCAGCATCTGCTCTTTCGCCAATTAACCTATTATCGAGTTCAATCAGACAAATAAAAATTTTCTTCTAGGTACTACCTAGGATGAGCAAAACACAATAATGAATGTGAAGGGTTGATTATCTGTCTATTTTTGTAAAAAAATTTTTAGTTCTATCAATAGTTGGTTATTATATCACCACGAATCTTTGAAATGCTCAAAATTCCCGCTTTGAAAGTATTCATCGGTTGTAAAGTTAAGTCGACTGGCAGATGACAATTGCCATCTCAAAGCGAGCAGCGTTGTCGGTTTTCACGAGATCTTTACGAGAATTCGTTTGAGCTACTTCTTTCAATTAGAGTTTTCTCTAAATATATGCGGGGAATTGCCTTTTTCGGAATTGGATAAATAGAAAGTTAATCTACATTGTGAACAATTTTTTTTCCGAGGCATCTTCTTTTTTTTATTTCCAGAACTCACAGAATGTCTGTCGATGACTCAGTTTTCCATAAGCGCTTGTACTAAAAACCCGATTTTTTTACATCGAATATCTCGAAAAATATACGGTCAATTTCGCCCTAATTTTTCGTAGATATAAAGAACAAATCGTCCTTCAACAGACATTAATTGCAGAACTTTATCTTCTAAAGTCGTATTCGCTGAAGCCTCCTTAATATGAGGATTTTTTTTCTTTATTTTTTGTGGTTGAACTTATGGAAAATCACAACCGGTAGTTTTTTCGGTGAATTTACTGTAAAAATTGCGGTTGCCGTCAGGGATCTTAGAAATTCCCTAACTGGTCATTTTGGTCATTTAACCAGAGCGCTCTTGGTTTCACTTTGAAGTTTGAAGTTTGTTTACTCAATTCACTCAGAATTTCTATAAGTCTTTATTTGACTTTGCACAAAGTTCATAAGTTATGTTTACCCTTTACAGCAATATTCTAAGTCCTTATTTGGCACGAAAATTTATATAAGTCGCATTACCGACAGCGGTGGATGCGCGGTTGGCGCACGGCTCCGGTAGTCTCCCAAGTCAAGCAAGATCGTTCTCGGTCAGTATTTAGATGGGTGTCCGCTTAGCCTTGCGCTAGCTGGCGCATCGCCAGTTGAGCAGGAGGCACTTTCTTTTGAAACTTTGGTGTTTCTGCACTTTACTCAAAGTACAAAAATACCGGAGGATCAGTAGAATATGACCATCTGTACCAGCACGGGTTTTCCGTAGTTTCCCCGTGTCCTCGGCAAATGCGGTACAGTGTAGATAAATGTAACCAAAGTTCGCAACGTTGTAGCACCGAAATGACCTCAACTGTCATTCGTATATTCAATGTAGATAAACTACAAATTGACCTGGTATTTTAATATGAATAGAAATGGATGTAGTTACAAGCCGCGTGCATGCTCCAAACAATTATTCAGCATCCTAAGCAATTCACAACTGGTTCCATACAAATGCAACGATGGACTTGCGGTCCCAGCGGATTTTCAAAGGCGATTAATTTTTTTTTTGTCGAACATTTACGAGCTAGATTTGACTCGATAATTATTGTTGAATAATTATCGAGTCGAATACAGCTCGTAAATGTTTTCCAAAAAAAAAATTAAGGGGCTTCGAATATTAGGTGAAGTTTAATCTCGTCGTTATTGGCTCCTAGAAAGTTTTCCGCACAATAGACTCGCATAAAACTTGGTCAACATTTTCAAAGATGTTCAAGAATAATTATCGAGTCAAATCTAGCTCGTAAATGTTCGACAAAAAAGAAAAATTAATCGCTTTTGAAAATCCGCTGGGACCGCAAGTCCATCGTTGCATTTGTATGGAACCAGTTGTGAATTGCTTAGGATGCTTAATAATTTTTTGGAGCATGCACGCGGCTTGTAACTACATCCATTTCTATTCATATTAAAATACCAGGTCAATTTGTAGGTTATCTACATTGAATATACGAATGACAGTTGAGGTCATTTCGTTGCTACAATGTTGCGAACTTTAGTTACATGTAGATAACGTGGCTACGCACGCACTGGAAGTTAGGTAGCTTAGCTGAGTGCGGGTAGGAAGTGCTAGGGGGAACCGCATTGGGGTTCCGTAAAAACCCAGAAGGGTAAACGGTGGAAAAACGGAACAAATATATATATTGTAGTGACAATTCTCGCCGAGGAGAATTTCCCACTAAAAACCCTACTCGTTCTCCCCTTTTATTTTTCCCGGGGCGCCAGGTACGACCGTTCGTACCGGGGAGAACAAAACAATTTCCCGACTGGCTGCTGTCAATCTCCAGGGCAGAGTGGCTGGGTCAGGGGCGCGTTCGATCGGTAAATAAACTATAATAAATAATGACTCGGAACTCTGATTTTATTATGACACAAATTAATGACTCGACGAGAAGGAAACCGGGCAAATCCCGGAGGAAAACCTTCCACCAAAATAACAAATTGACGGGTCCGTCACAACCCGACGGCACCCGCGGCAATAAGTTACAGTGCAGTCCCGACAATACTCGGGATCTCGCTCCGCGCTCTCGCACACGTCCATTCTCACATACACAAAGCACACCACGGCGCGAGACGGTCCTCGGTACGGCCGGCTCGAGACGGTTCAACAAAACACCAAAAATCCATTACACAGTTCTTCCGGAATAAATACTCTCACTATCGTACGCGAACCGCCGGCGGACCGCTCGCCGATCCCGATGTCCCGAAGGCAATCCCCGTGGGAACGATCCCGGGGTGGTTAACGCGAAGCTAATTTTTAAACGAAGAAATAAACTAAATGCGACGGCGCGAATGAGATACGGAAATCTCTCGTCCTCGGCGGGTGTCGGAAAGGTCGACCCGTTATTTCACACGATGGCCTCGAGGCCCGCTTCCTCTCGGAAAACCCGATCCCCGCGCACGCCAACGTGAACTAAATTGTATTTTCCCAAAACGGCTAAAGACTCGATACAAAAACAACAAAAAGATATGGTCTCTGGGACGGACAAGCTCACCCGTTCGGTACCGCGGTAGAAGATCCAGGCCTCAGAAAACGCTGGATGACGAATTCTTCGTTCTGGCTCATTCTCCTCGGTATACGGGTCAAGATGGCCCACACGCTCGTCCGTTCGTCGTTACAGCTCAACGAAGATTGCCCGAGTAGCCGGACGCTCTCGCTCTCCTTGCCCTATCCCTACCCAGCCTAATCGCTCATGTTTCCGCATCCTCGGTAAATTTCGCTGATCGTCGCTAATTCTCGGCACCCGCGCGCGTAGCGTAACGCTGCTAACTGTCGCGCCGGGTGCACAGGTCCTGGGACTGGCGACGGTAACTTCGCACGTCGATTCTTGCCGACTGGACGAATGATTTTCCTTTTCGACGATCGCGATGACCCTTTCCGAGATGACTGCAACGGTGTATCTTCTCCCGCGGCCCAGATGTACTCCTCGGGACCGGCTCGACGATCCGGGCGAATATTTTACCCAGATCGGACTTTTCCCGCGACTCGGACAGCCGGGTAGGGACCATACTGTAAGCGACGACGACTCGGTACAGCTGCTCTCGGCGGCACGACTCGTGCCCGCTGTGTTCTCGACGGCTTAGTGGCTGTTCCTCTCGAGATTCCTCGTCGCGGGCTCCCTCGACCGCCCAGGGTTACATAAAATAAGTTCGAATGCCGTTAATAAAAAATAAATTCCTAATCTTAATTGCACCGGCGGAGCCACCCCTGAGCTGCGACGAACGACGGACGGCCGTTAACTACCGAAATTGTCGAAAATGAGCGCTTATTTCTCTTAAGTAACGTGGCCCATTTTTGCCACGTTACAATATATATATTTAAAAAAAATACAAATATATAAGTTTAATTCGGCACGAAATTTATAAGTACAATTCGGCACTTTATTTCACTTCATTTCACTTTATTTCGCTTTATTTCTCTTTGTTTCACTTTATTTCACTTTATTTTATAGGCGAGAATCGTGCCTACGGGGCAAACGGTGAGCGCGAATCGATACGCGAAGGCAGAGGCAGTGTAGGCCGAGACCGAACGAGAGTAGGTCAAGGTAGAACGTACGTGTGTGTGAGAACCCTGCCGCGCGTGGTCCAAGGGGGAAACGAGAGAGCAAAGAGAGCAAAGCGATTCGAAACGCTTAATTTGTCTAGTCTAGTTAAATTGTACCTTTATTTGTATTTGTTTTCGATACGAGCAGTTGCTTCGTTAGTTTAAACCTGTTTTCATAATAATTAATCTAAACCCGTTGTGTTTAATAAAGTTCTCATTATTCCTTCGCCACGGACTTTCATTCATTGGCGGCCATCTTGCTCAGTACTCCGGACGCGGGTCGGAGCGCGTAAAGGAGTTGAGCCGAGAGACGCGGAATAAATACCTACTCTATTCCTTTCTAACATTCCTGTACTAATCGACCTTGAGTATGGATCTGCTGAATCCTGTGGGCTGGCGCCGCTGTGCTTCCGATCTTACGTTGTGGCGTGCTCCTGCGCATGCACGAGGTTAACTATCGAGCTAATCGCCGCTCGATCGCGTCGGATGGCGCTACTTGTGCCTCTACTGTGGGGATAACTCGCACGTTTTGGAGTGTAGACGATATTAAATGAGAATTCCCGAATTTATTAGAAGACAAATAATTATATCTTTATTTAATACTTTTACATAGAAATGTTTATTAGGCACGAGGTATCGTGTTCGTCGGGACGATATACGTGTATATTCTTTTACGTGTCATGTGTGTCTCATGTCGAGACCCTAGTCTTGTCCAGCTCAGCGAAGTCGGCGCGGAGATCCGGATTCCAGCGGCACGCCTAGCCGGTAGCGATGTGGTAAACGTTGTTACTACTGGTCGAGTCAGGCATCGGTAATGTTGCGTAGCCTGTGTGCCGACTTCTTATTTCGCCTCTCGGGCTCTCTCTCAGTGTTTGCCAGTTGCGTCACTGGGACCACTCGGGGGCTCGGATTCATTAGTGCTAAGTGGTGCTAAAGTATTTAAACGAAAGTATTCACAAGGTCCACACGACGCAGCCCTGTTGAGTTTAACACTCAATTTAATTAAAGTTTGATGAATCTAGGATGGACGCAGATTTCCCGACCTTCATATCTTGTCTGTCGAACGAAAGTAATGGGAGCGAGGTAGTTATGAGAGCTTCAGTGTACGGTAAACATAGTTTCGTGAACTTCAGATCGAAAGGCGTTCACTCGTGTAAGATACTTTAGGATGTCGAAGGTATGGGCGGATATAATTGAGGGAATCACACATGGAAAGGCAGAATAATTTGTTTATCCGTGGTTTATATGTAATGGTTGTAGGTTTTATTTATTTAATATTTTATTCTAACGAGTTTATTTCTCTTTGTTACACTAATGTTGTTCACGACGGAGGGAATAGTTTCTTTATTTCTTTTATACAGTAACTCTTCTCGGCGTATCAAATGGCGGCACCGTCCGACCACGAGGCAGCTTTTCGACCCGTAATTACGCTACTTTCGCGAGTCACGTACTCGCTTGCTCTTACCGAGCCACACTACTGCCGATTACTCCTGCCTCCTTCATCCTTCAGTTCGCGCTTGCGCACTCGTACAGCGTTCCGCGCAGGGCTAACAACCAATCGCAACCAATTATCATTTATCAGTCATATTTAGCGCTCACACTCGCTGAATTTATATCCTCGAAGAGAAAAATATTAACGTGGTCGGGTGACTCAAACCTAATCGCATGAAAATGGATGAGTGCTTAGGAGCCCGAGTACACATCCTACGTTTGGCCATGCACTGGCGTTCGTCTGGCTCGGAGGCATGGCAAATGTCCGGTAACTGGCTGGCGCGAGTCTGGCTTTGGGGTATGGGCATTATAGCGCTCAGCGAACGATCCCGAACGCACGCCAGACTCAAGATGGTTTTGCTGCGCTACTATCTGGCTGAGCCATATAAAACACAATACTGCCGTATTGCTGTCTGGCTCGCGTATGTCTGGTAGATGGCTGGTATCAGACTTTACCGTAGCTGCTTGCATTCTATTTTTCTACCGTCTGGCTCGAGTCTCTCTAGGAGTCTCTCTAGGAGTGCACCCAGTTCTGTAGGTTTATAATTAATCTATAAAAAAAAGATTGAAAATTAAAAAAAACTCCCGACTGCGAATTAGTCGTTATTATTAAAAAATATTCGCAAAAAAGTGAAAAAAATAGTTAATAAAGAAAAAAAATGGAAACGACAAAAAAAAAACAAAAAAAATTAACTATAAAAAAATGGTTAATAAAAATGTAACTTTAAAAAAGGATGAAATAATGAATGCTGTAATACTAACTAATATTGACAATAAACAATAATAGCAGTAACTAACAATAAAGAATGGTAACATAATTAATTTATCGTAATTACATCAATTCATTGATGATAATCTTCGCTACAGTCGGGAGACGTCTTCTCTCACAACGCGACACTGGGAGACCTCTCCCGACTGTAGCGAAGATTATCATCAATGAATTGATATAATTACGATTAATTAATTATGTTATCATTCTTTATTGTTAGTTACTGCTATCATTGTTTATTGTCAATATTAGTTAGTATTACAGCATTCATTATTTCATCCTTTTTTGAAGTTACATTTTTATTAATCATTTTTGTATTTTTTTTTAGTCGTTTCCATTTTTTTTTCTTTATTAACCATTTTTTAAAACTTTTTTTGCGAACATTTTTTAATAATAACGACTCATTCGCAGTCGGGAGTTTTTTTTTATGTTTAATTTTTTCTTTATTTTATGCTTTTTGAATTCTACCGTCTATACAATTCTACCCTGATACAATTTTCTAAGTGTCATTCCTCTCCGATGTAATTTTCTGAATCATGTATGTCTCTTATACTATTATCTGTGTGTCTTTCTTTGTCGATGAAAGTTTTTATTTGTCGTTCCTATCTGATAAAGTTTTCTATGGGTTCGTCCTCTTCGATATCATTTTCTAAATGTTCTATCTCTACAATACGATTTTTGATGTGTCGTTCTTCTCCGATGGAACATTTGATAAGTAGAACGAAGAGCAACAACATATAGAAAATTGTATTGGAGCGGAACGATAGATTAAAAATCGTATCGTAGAGATGTTCCATCGGAGAGAAACGATACATTAAAAATCGGATTGTAGAGATAGAACATTTAGAAAACTATATCGGAGTGGACGAACACATAAATAATTGTATCGCAGAGG
The DNA here is from genome assembly GCA_933228735.2 of Amblyteles armatorius. NCBI lineage: Eukaryota > Metazoa > Arthropoda > Insecta > Hymenoptera > Ichneumonidae > Amblyteles > Amblyteles armatorius. Next base: position 1,789,307 of record OW121691.1, on the reverse strand, counting down.
AATGACATATAAAAAAAAGTTAACGCAGAAGAACAATACATAGAAAACTTTATCGAAAAGGAACAACACATAGAAAATAGTATCGAAGAGCAACGACACATAAAAAATCGCATCGGAGGAACACAACATTAGAAAATTGTATCTGAGATATAATATTTATGAAATTATATTGCTGACATATATCACTTTTCAATTCCGATACGGATACCGCCGCCGAAGCAAGTACAGGAATGCACCGTTATCGTTTCACGTTGTTATCGAGATCGAGGGATATACCGTAACAGCCCTCATTGACTCTGGCGCGACGCGCACTTTCGCTGGAGTCGCGGGTATGAGACTGTTCTCGCTGGTAGGCATTGCCCCTCGTCTGGTACCCCCGCGGAAAGTGATCCTCGCGGCCCAACAGGTCGAGATCGTGGATCCAGCCTCAACGTTCTCTGCCACTCTGCAAGGGCGAAAAACTGAGGCAACCGCGTACCTAATGCCAACGTTATCGGAGGATTTTATCCTCGGAATAGACTTCTTCTTGCGAGCAGCCAAAATGGTCATAGACTTCTTCGGTCAAACCTGGTGTTACCGTGACGTCCCGGAAATATCATTCGCGTTCACTCCCATGGAGCACGCATCACGCGTGATTATGTGCTACGGGTTACGAACTTCCGCGCCTACAGAAACCGAACAGCTTCGAGAGTTGCTCGCCGTAGAGTTACCGATTGCTACCGATAAACCCGGATTGACAACGTTAACGGCTCACAACATCGATATAGGGGATAATCCACCCATCCGGCAAAAACCGTACCCCGTAACCTCCGTGATCCGCGACATAATGTGGCGCGAGGTCGACATCATGTTACGGGACGAGATTATCGAGCCTTCTCAAAGCGACTGGGCTAGCCCAGTCGTCATGGTGAAGAAGCCGAACGAAAAATGCCGATTTTGCATCGACTTCCGCAAAGTTAACGGAGTTACGAAGAAAGATGCCTATCCGATCCCGAATATGACGGGCATCCTCGACGAGCTTAGACAAGCTCACTATATCACCACTCTAGATCGGAGCCGGGCGTACTTTCAAATACCCCTGATTCCTGGGTCAAGAGAGATCACGGCGTTCGTGGTACCTGGTCGCGGATTATTTCATTTTAAGCACATGCCGTATGGACCAACCAATGCCCCCGCGACGTTTCAGAGGCTACTCGATCGACTCGTAGGTACGGAAATGCATCCTTACGTTTATGTATGTCTCGACGATATCATTATCGTGACGAGGACGTTCAAAGAGCATCTACACTGGCTTCAACGGGTGTTACGGAAAATTCGCGATGCCGGACTTACGGTGAATCGAGAAAAATGCGAATTCTGCCGATCCGAAGTACGTTATCTGGGGTTCGTTGTGAACCACGAAGGACTCCAAGTCGATCCTGAGAAAATCGCTCCCTTTCTCGACTACCCGGCGCCGCGGAACCTCAAACACCTTCGACGCTTCCTCGAAATGGCCTCGTGGTATCGAAGATTCATTCCTGACTTTGCTACCGTTGCCGAACCCCTGACCCGACTTACAAAGAAGACCCAAACCTGGTGTTGGAACGAAGACCAGCAGGACGCGTTTGACACGCTCAAAACCGGCCTCACTTCGGCTTCAACTCTCGCGTGTTCTAATTTTGAGACACCCTTCACACTGCAGACCGACGCCAGCAGTGTAAGCCTCAGAGCGGTGTTAACGGAAGTTACCGATGGCCACGAACGTGTTATCGCTTACGCCAGCTGCGCTCTGACCGACGCGGAAAAGAAATATACCGTTACCGAACAAGAGTGCCTCGCCGTTATCTGGGCCATCCGGAAGTGCCGATGCTATCTAGAGGGTTACTCTTTCACCGTCATCACTGATTATAGTAGCTTACGGTGGCTACACAATCTTAAGAATCCGACTGGGAGATTAGCGCAATGGGCGCTCGAACTACTAGAGTACGACTTCACGATTATCCATCGCACTACATCACGTCCCTGATGCGCTCTCTCGAACCCCGGAGAGTCATGCCGAGGTGAATGAAACCCTGACGCGCATGCAACCAACGAAAGACAAATGGTACTCTCGGCGTTATCGTTCAGTACAACGGGTTCCCGATCGTTTTCCCGACTGGAAGATAGTCCATAGTCAACTCTACTGTCATCGACCTTCCGAATTCGAGTCCCTCGAAATAGAGGACATCGACGCGTGGAAATTGGTGTTACCTCGGGAATTAAGTGGACGAGCTATCTCCGAAACACTCATGCTACCGCGAGCAAGCCACCTTGGAGTGGACAAAACGTACCGTCGACTGGCTAACCAATATCACTGGCCAAACATGCTTCAAGACGTGATCACGTTCGTGAAGCATTGCGACGCTTGCCAACGATGTAAGGTCGAGCAAACTCGACCAGCCGGACTTATGGGACGCCGCATCGTCGAAGAACCATGGACGTCGATCGCCGTAGACATCATGGGGCCGATAACGCGTAGCAAGACTGGCTTCTCGTACATCCTTGGGATTCAAGACCTCTTCAGAAAGTGGATTGAAGTGCTGCCGTTACGTCGTGCTACCGGAAAACGCATCGGTGAAGTCGTCGATGATCATGTTATCTGCCGATGGGGTACTCCTCGAGTACTTCTTACTGACAACGGCACTGAGTTTGTAAACAAAGAGATACGTAAACTCGTCGAACGAACCGGCATTCGACACCAGACAACACCGCCTTACCACCCTCAGGCCAAACCGGTCGAGCGCGTGAATCGCGTGTTGAAGATGATGCTACGCGCATATACGGACGCAGATCAACGGGAATGGGATGATAACTTGCACGAATTCCGTTTCGCACATAATAGCGCGCATCATAGCTCTCTCCAAACTACGCCAGCGTTCGCCAACTTCGGACGAGAACCGTTGCCGGTCGTCTCCATGAGACGAAAGATCGAAGGCGATCTCGAGATCGTTTCTAGGGAACCCGGAGAATGGATCGAACGGATGAAGGGCCTCGAAACGCTTCGGCAGGTGCTGGTGCATGCCCTCAGTAAAGCTCACCACCAGCAAGCTCACTATTAGAACCTCCGACATCGTGATCGCGAATTTACCGTCGGTAAACTCGTGCTGCGAACGGCTCACCCGTTATCGAATGCAGCTAAACACTTCTCTGCCGCACTTGCAAAATCGTTCGAAGATCCCTACGTTATCTCGAAGAAGTTATCGCGCGTGCGTTACGAATTGACGGACCTTGCTGGGCGACCCCAAGGCGTTATCTCAATCCAAGATATAAAACCCTACCGAACCCCTTTCGATACCCAATTAAAAGAGGAAAATCGCACTCTCGACCTACTGTGACGTTCTCAGAAAAAAAAAAAATTACCCGTTGCTACCTTGGGGGGAGGACTGCTATCTACAATTAACCTTCAAAAACTGAGCCACTTCCATTCAAAGGTTATCAGGTACCAGAGGATGGAAGGCACACACGGGACTCCAGTTCACCCCGAGTTGCTGGTAGCCGCTATCGAGGGGGCCATGTTGGAACTCGGATCACCGATCGACCCAGACGGGATCACGGAGGGAGCCACGGAACCGATCAACGAGATCAACGGACGCGTCGCCCCGGCACCACCGTTGTACCGAGGTTCTCCATGGATTCCGGTACATCCGTACGTTGGAGTCCTGTGGAGAGTGGAGAACCGACATCCAGACCTGGTCGTGGCTCTTGAAAGAGTCATGCGACACATGGTCCGTGCCCACATGGAGACGGGCGACCCGCGCGTCCCGTCGTTCCCGGAACGCCCCGAGGTGGACAGCAACCCCGGCAGTCCTCGATGCTACCGCTCTTCGAGGTCCAGTTCGAGCTCCAACTCTACCTCCAGCTCCTCGAGTTCGGACAGTTCAGGAAGGCTAACTGTCATCGAACACACCGAAGGGATGGGTCCACCAAGGACTAACCCAGTCATCGTATCCATCGAGACCGTCGACCCCCCACGAGCACTCCCGAGGGAATCACCAGAAGACTATCTGATGATAGAGGATCAGGAGGACTAGATATCTCTGAGTTAGAGCGAGGGTGTTACCGTCCAAGAGGCACAAGAGGCTCAGGACAACGAGGCAGTACTACCGATGGAGGTGACCTACCCGGTGGACGAACCGGCACCTTCCGCCGAGACATTCCACCAGCCGTACACCCCGACACCTCGCGTGGAGGCACCGAAGTACGAGCCTAACCCGGATACACCGCCGGCCACTCCGACTCCACCCAACACGCCGGCTCCTCGACCAACTCCTGCGACGTTCTTGGGTCCGAATCCAGGCAAAGTCATCATCTGTTACGACTGCGGCCGAGAAGGACATTCGAGACGCGATTGCAAGACCCCCTACAGGTGATCTGGTTTGCTATGGCTGCGGGCGTCATCACTACACGATGCGGACGTGTCCAGACTGCAACCAGGGATGGATGCAACGCGGGCCCTACGTCGCCAGCCCGGGTCGCAACGTACCCCAACTGCAGATACCGCGAGCTCTACGAGAGTGGAGGACGCACCGACCGAGGAGAGAGCCAAACCCCGCTCGAAGGTATCCGACGGAAGCGTACCCCGCTCCTCCGAGGACGCAGGACAGCCCACCAACATACAAAAATCCACGACCTCACGGAGCTCGCCACCCACTGGAGCCTCCCGTGAACCGATACCGACAAGAAGGACCTCCACCAGCTTCAAGGAATCTCGAGGGCCGTGGCTCTTACGGCTCAGGCTGTTCGTGGTACAAAGACTCTCCACGCAAGTAGACAAGCGTTATCGGACTTATGGTCTACGTGTTATCGATCTCTCGGACTTGACGCTATCTTGGGTAATTACCCTACAATATTGACGATTCGCTCTGATCGTTATCATAGCCTTGCATTTCGTTTAGTCATTTAAGCGTAATTGCCGAGTTGTGATTTCAGTCATTGTTTTTTTCGATGATTCGTATCTTGCTACCGTTAGTAATATAATTTTGTCGATTTGCTTCAGCCTCCCGCTGTTGATTCGATGAACGAAGTATTATTTTGACGACTCGCCTTGACTTAGGTAATTGTTTTCGACGACTGATACCGTCATGATTTTGACAATTCGCTTTGATTGAAAATCACTGTTTTCGATGATTGATCTCGATATCCGGGCTGTGTTATCGTCTAATCCACGCGACATTACCGTTAACCCATGCGATGTTACCGTTAATTGATGCGATGTTACCGTTAATTCATGCGATGTTACCGTTAATTCATGCGACGTTATCAATGATAAAATGCTACGTTAACTCACATCATATGTAACGACTGAATACCGAGATGTGTTCCCTTCCCCGATGAGGGAAGTTCTCGATTTATTGAACAAAGATATTTTTTCGGGATGGGTGACCGGAAAATGAGATTATTTAGTCGTTTTTGTGTTAGATAGATTTTTGGTTCTGACTTTTTGTCAGTACGATCGAGTGGTTTAACCTAAGTGAACCCAAGATTCACGAAGTGTTATTGAATCACGTTATTTAATTTTGACAAACGAGATTGTTTTAGTTACACGGCATTTTTCTTTTGTTTTTCTATTCCGGCACAGAGTTGTCGCCGTTCAACTCGAGAACACCTTCACCCCTTTTGGGTCAAATTGTTATGTGAGAAGCGTTACTGTTCCAGTCGAGAGTTCTCGACGAAATTGAGACATATATTCCCGTTGCCACTGCAACTCGATATCTGAGTTCTTTGATATTTAGTTGCCATTATTAATTTGAAGTTTGCGCTTACCAAGAGACTGATTAGTCTGTAAAACCTTATACTTAGAATAGGGTTAGCCGTGTCGCCTGGAGCAACCCCGACTCACGGTATCTACGACTGATTAACGTTTGAGAATTATCATTGACTGATTAGAGACTAAGAGTGAGCCCACGGATCAGTTATGGTGATCCGACTAAGACATGCGCCTCCGTGCTTTTGTTATCGCGATATAGTTCGCTTTAGCTTCCTCACAGAGGAAGCTATGTTTTCGTGAAAATGTTTTTTTTTTGAGATTTTAATGTCAGCGTACTAGAAATAGTCGAAAACGTCGAGAAATGTGATTCTTAGCTGGCGTCCGGATGTATGCGCGCGTGCGTGCGAGCGTGCGTGCGTGCGTGCGTGTACGCGTGCTTGCGTGCGTGCGTGTGTGTGTGTGTGTGTGTGTCGGAAACCGCCTGAGATAGCGGGTTGAAGTTTTGTACACTAATAGAGTGGTCACGTCTCTTCCTTCGATATAATTTTTATGAAGATTGAGGCCCGTTTCGAACTTTTACGTGAATTTGAAATTTTTGAAACAAGTCTGTGGTAGCTCTAACTTTCGCAAATTTCGAGCTATCGTTATAAAACTGCACACGAATATAGTATTATTTATCAAAATCCTTTGGTATTGAATTTGGCCGAAATTTACCGAAGGGATCAGGTTTTATCGAATTTTTATTTTTTTGAAAAATTACTAAAAATGCTCCAATTTGAGTAAATATAGAGGTATAGAGCTTAAATTTGGCACAGGACTTACAGTGTACAATGTTTCGTATTAAATTTGGCAAAAATTAATACAACCGTTTAAATTTTATGGGATTTTGAAAATTTTGAATTATCCAAATTTTTTTAAAAGCAGTTTCTGAATCAAACATGACGCATAGAGTAAAATGAGTTATGGTTTCGTAATCAGCGCCGAAGATTAGATTTAAAATTGCCTTTAAACTTTTTTTATTTTTTTTTAGTTATAGCTTCCTCTATGACGAAGCCAAAATGGCACAACCAGCAAAATCGTGAGCAAAAGTTAAAAATCGTAGAGAAAAATCGTAAAATATGAGCAAGTAATTGTGCAAATCCGTTTGCACGCTTTTTTGTTATCGGTGCAACAATAAAGATGTTACCGCAATTTGTAAACCTGTTGTTATCTATGGGGTATCTCAGGGCGTGAGTTTGAGTTTGTTTTAGATGCAACTTCCAAGGGACCTAGTCAACGGTACACACAGCGAAAAACCCCGCAATGGGTCCCGGTCAAGGAGGGGGGAGTTGTGACGTTATTTTTTGGAATAAATGCCCCAAGGACTCATCCGGATGTTATCTAATTAGAATTTAGTTTAAAGTAGGAAATTTCGAAGTTACCGGACAATTATAGGTTCAAAAAGGTACCGATATTTGATATTTTATGGATTTAAGTCAGGGTTACATTGTCTATTATTTATTGGTTACAAGTATGTGCGATTGGAAATTTATATCCCGGTTAGGATGTTACGAGTTATCGCGGATCAGGGCAGATTTTAATTGTGACCCGGTAGTCCGTAATATTTCCCTTAAGGCGACTTGCATAGGTAAGGTACGGAAGTTCGGTTGTAATATCGACGCTCCGTTTCGAGGTATAGGGAGGGGAGACCATTTTCGGTTGGTTTAAGTTTTCTTTGGAAGGCCACGTCGTTTGAGATTTGCGATCATCCCTACGAAGGGGATTGCCAGATCGCGGGTTGGTTTCGGTTTCCGTTCGGCTCATTAGCTCATTGGCCCATTGGCTACAGTTATCGTCCCGTTATTGAATAATATTCTTTTCCCCAATCCTCTCTATACCCGGAGAAGTACCCCCACGCGATAGCCAACGCGGATAGGTAAATTCACAGGGCGACCATCTCCCCTGTCGCACACATTGACGTCTCGTTATCTTTTTGGTTCCGGTTATGCCCCCGATTTTCGCACGGTCAAGATTTAGGGAGTCCCGGTTAGGCGGTCAGAGTTGATTTCTCGCGCTGCTATCGATCCGAAACGTTCTCTCTCCCTAGCTATCGACCCGAGCGGTGCTCTCTTCCCCCTATGCTCTCGTTACGCTATCGATCCGCTCTCTCTCTCCTCCTCGCTGTCGCGCAATCGGCGTGCCGCGGTAGATCCGTGCGCCGAACACGCGTTACCTTGCTACCTGGTGATCGCGTGCTATCGAGTGGCCGGATATAATTCGCGATAGTCAAACACTCGTGCGTAGTTTTCGGAGTACCTGAAGGAATACCCATGCGATCTTTCGGTACGCGACCTCGGGTTAAGGCAAAGTTATCGAACCTCCAATGCGACCGATTTTTAACGCCAGTTCTATCCGAATCGGGTATTGCTATCTATGATTTGCACCCTTTCGATAATCGTTTAATCAGTGTTCCCGCGTATGGTTATTAAGTACGCGTAAAAATAATCTGTGTTGGAAGATTAGTGCTTCGAAAATATGTTCTCGCTTAGCCGTCCGCGCTCGCTTGACAGCTCGCTTCCGGCACCCTGCTAATGTTCTCTCCCTTAGTGGTTTCCTGTGGCTTCGCTTATCTCGTTACGCTGCAGGGTTCGGACTATCAAAGGTTATCAGGTATGCGTGTTTGTTTTATAGAAGGATATTTGTGAACTGATTAGTTATTAATTAATAGTGAATTAGGATTTGTGCGATAAGAAAGTAATACAACTCCGTTACCGGATTCGCTCCCTTGCGCTTATGTGCACGACCGCTTGCTACCGCTTGTGCTGACTCGCTTCCTTCGCACGGTTACGCGTGATCTTGTTTCGTTATCGCGTACGACCGTTGTTATCTCGCTTCTGCGATTACCGTTACCGGTCGCGATCATGCACCGATCTCGCCTTATGACTTATTTGTTCTCGGCTTAGGAAATATTTCATTGTATTTTTGAGGTATTTGATCAATAGTGGAACTCGAACGCAGAACCTCGGCATTTATTTATTCACGATGCTCTCTTTGGCTGGGGACTCGGGTATACCGCGATCTATTCCGTCTATCTCCGTGGCCGTTCAGTTCTCGGTTCGAGTTTCGATTTCGATTCGCGAATTTAAGTTAAGTTTCGATTACGGTTGCGTTTGCGGTTTGTTTATTCTGCCGATAATTAAAAATAAACTGGCGCCCAACTGCCTTCGACAGCGGGGCACAGACGGATTGAGGCGAAGTTTAGCGGGCATAAAACCCCGTTATAGTGCTTGTCGTAAAATTTATAAATGCGATCGAAAAGGAGCATCGACGACATTGTGACGTTCTCGAACTTCCTTCGTACGATTTCGAAATTGATTCCGGGTTAATCAACGTGACACCAGTGTAAATCTATAAAAACCGTGAACATATTAATATACATGTATATATAAATACATAAATTGTGAGCGGGGCCGAGTGGATCGGAGCACGACTCACAGGCAGTAGGCCCGGGTTCGATTCCCGGCAAGCACCAAGAATCCTCTGTGGTGTTTTTTCTGCGGAAAAGTGGTTCGAAACCCACTATAATAAGTAGGTCCAGAGGAAACCAGTGCCTCGGTATGGGAAACCGAAAGGCTGGAAAGTGTCACGGGTTCGATTCCCGAGACTGAAATCCCGTGGGTGAAAGGAAAACTGACGAGGACATAGCTCCGGAGATAGGACGTACAACCTACTACCATATCCGTTGTGACGTATTTTTCCAGAGCTCAAAGCGAACCAAAAAAAAACAAAACAAAAAAACAAAACCAGAAAGGCGAAAATCGAAGCTCAAACCGAACGGGAGCGGAGTGCGAAATCGAGAACTCAAAAAACGTCATCTTCGGCCGTCCGCTTCTACGGATGCATCGACGTCCTGGTGGGCGCCAGTTAATTTTTGTGTCGCCGGTATTAACAACCGGGCTAAACTGGAGGTCGGTGCAACGGCCGACCTCCGCAGGGCCGATCTCAGTTTCGCCGGAATCGCCAAGCCGGACTAATCTGGAGGTCGATGGAACGGTCGGCCTCCGCAACCGAAATGCACGAAAACAGAATAAAAATAACGAGATCACACGAACGAGAACTTAACGGTACGAGAACTAACGCCCATGCATTCGCGAAAGCGAACGGTTGCGGAAATGAACGGTTGCTCAGGATGCGAGTTGTGGTAGAAGGGTCGCGATCCTTCGCCAATAAAATAACGCGGAATCTAAAATATCGGATTTTAGTTAACGAGAAGAACTAATTGTAGGCTGGTAAGCCATGGGATCGCATGCATGTGCATCGGGAAGTGCTCAGCGGATCGAAAGATCGACGCGAGCATACCGAGAACGAATCTATATGAGATCGAATAACTTGTTTTGCGACAAACTCATCGAATCAGCGTAATTTAATTCAATAATAGGCGGGAACTGCATCTCACGATGCCACGAGAACTTAAACACCATCACTGCACCTCAAGAGCATTCCTCAGAACGCATCTCGAGCACAGAAAAATTGGTAATTAATTCGGAACCGAATCCGCACGAAACACAGCACACACGAGTCTCTAGCGAACACGCGAAGAGATAGGTAGCGTAAGCGGGATACGCGAACCGAAGCGAGAGCGATAGCCGGAGTCTACGGTAGCGCGAGCGAGAACGAATGACTCAGCGCGAGACAATAGGCCGAACGTAAACACCGATCGCGCGGGAGGTCCGAGCTGCCTCGAGGACGACTCTCGGTAGACGGATAAGCCTTCGACGATATTCTAACGAAGCGTTATGATTATTGTGAGATCCTTAGCCGATAGCTACTGCCCTCTCAAACTATTCCAGAGCGTCACCTGAGCGGGAACTGAAGCTGTAACGCGGGAATCTTGAGATTCGTCGCAATCGTTACTCCTAATTCAGGACGTGAAAAAAGGCTCTCTCTCTCTTAACTAAAACACAGCACAAGATGTTCCAACCTTGCCCGGACCGAACTGAAACCTCCGCCATTTCTCGAACGTCCTGCATTATCATTTAAACAGAGTGCCGGGTTTGCACCGGACTTTGATGTATTCGCGACGAAATCTCGTCGGGCTCGCCTCTATTCGTGTTTCTCATTTCTTCGAGACTCTTTCCACCGAATAGATTTGAGAATCTCGACCTGATTTGAATTCTTTTGGGCTTATCTCGAAGCTTATCACGCATTCTAGCTCATCAGCAAAGTCTAAACTGGATGGTAACTTTAACGAACTTTACTGAAACGGGAGCTGGACGTATATATCTCTCTATAATATAAAAAGATTCCGCCGCTGTCGCCGCCGCCGCCGCCGTGTCAAGAATCGAGGGGGGGGGGGGGGGGGGGTGCCATGGCAACCGGAGGGGTGATTACCATAGCAACCGGAGGGGTGGTTGTCATAGCAACCGGAGGGGTGATTACCATAGCAACCGGAGAGGCGGTTGTCATAGCAACGGGAGGGATGGTTGCCATAGCAACTAGAGGGGTGGTTGTCATAGCAACCGGAGGGGTGGTTGTCATAGCAACCGGAGAGGCGGTTGCCATGGCAACCGGAGGGGTGGTGGTCATAGCAACCGGAGGGATGGTTGCTATAGCAACCGGAGGGGTGGTTACCATAGCAACCGGAGGGGTGGTTGTCATAGCAACCGGAGGGGTGGTTACCATAGCAACCGGAGGAGTGGTTGTTATGGTAACCATCCTTAAAGGGCCTTGGAATAATAAGGGCCTGAGTCCATTCCCCGCCGTGTAAAGAATCGAGAGGGGGGACAGGACTTGGATGGGTGACCACGGTCACCCATCCAAGTGTTCAACCCGTCTTTTCAAGGGAGGCTTGAGGGGGGGTTGACGACACGCCGTCGTCGCCGTGTCAAGAATCGAGGGGGGGGGAAGAAGGCTTAGAATAATACGGGCTTAGGTCCATCCTTAGAGGGCCTTGGAATAATAAGGGTCCACCAAGCTTAAGGGGGCTTGGAATGATAAGGGTTTAAGTCCATTAAGCTTAAGGGGCCGCAATAGTGGGGCTCAGAATTGTAAGGGCACGCAGAGAAAAGTTTTAGTTACTACAGCATGGCACACGCTACCGTAGCAAATTTCGTATGTCAGCATAGTGACAGCAAAAGTATTTGTTGCGGTAACAAAAAATTTTTGCTACCGTCGGATTTGCTAGGGTAGCAAATATCATTTGCTCGGATAGCAAATATCATTTGCTAGGATCGGAAATGTTATTTGCTACGATAGCAAATGTCATTTGCTAGGATAGCAAATATCATTTGCTGCAGCAGCATAGCTGTTACTGCCGGTTGCAGCAACGGCTTATGGCCCGGCGACCTCGTATCCCTGGCGCTCTTCCTTTCATAATTACATATTTTTATATTAAGTGAAAATCTTATAAGACATACACTGCGCTAATAGAAACAAAAAATAAAAATGTTGATGAAAAAAAAAAATGGATGACTACGAATAGTTAAACTACCTATTATAGCTGCGCGAAGAACGGCCTCGGATGGGGATCGAACTGCCTACCTAATCGTTATGCCTACCTACAAACCTAACACGCTACCGACTACACTATTCCTAACTTGGAACTTTCTTTTATTCAAATGCCCTATAAACTACTTCGGATATTGTAGGTGTGACATCACTGAGTTTTTGCTTCCTCATGGAGAAAGTTTGGTTTTGGCGAAAAAAATGTCGACATTTGAATGAAAACGTGTTTATAATGCTCCAAAACATTGAAAAATCATATTTGGAAAAATGTCTCGATTTATGTGTGAGTGTGTGTATTTGAATGAGATACTAAAAACTGAAATCGCTATAACTCAAGAATACCTCGACCGATCAAGCTGAAATTTTACACACAGTATGTCTGGTTGATAGTCAACGTTTGATCAGAATTTCATAAAAAAAATTTCAGGTGTTTTTTTGTACCTGATTTTCAATATCTTGAAAAATGTTTGCTCGCGCCCCAGCATTTGCAATTTTTTTAGTTATCTGACTAAAATATGTACATAGTTGGAATATGGTCACATGATGATCCCTATTAAATTTGGGGAGAATCGATAAAACCGTAAAAATTTTAAGGCGTTTTGAATTTTGTTGAATGTCGTGAATAGATCAGTACCTTATTTTAGACGAAACTTTCCGAATTAAATATTCATCTATGAATAAAATGAGTGCTTAGTTCGTGATTAACCTGGAAAAGATACATTGAATAAAGTCCCAAAGCGACAACTGACAAAAAAGTTTCTCAGGAATGTTTATAGTCAATATTGCCAAAATTAGTGTTTTTGCGTATTTTCAAACACCGATTACTTTGCTCTCTCATGGCATCGTGGAAAAACCCAGATGATGCATACAAGATGATGGATATGCGGGGTTTGAAAAAGCTAAACACATTCAATTCTCATGGTTTATTGAACGAAACGTACTTTATAAAAATCACAGATATTTTATAGTGCTACATAGATTATTATATTATTATAGATTATGTAACACTTGTTGTATTATACGTTTTTTAAATGCTATATCTTAGAATTATATATTGCTCGCCATTGGCCATCGTATGAGAATATAAAGGTAAAGGGTCAAGTAAATCCGTTGCCTTTACGCAGATCGACTCATCACTTGTCTCAACTTGGTAACCCAACACATGGTCGTTTAATCCTAACGTTATGTAAGAATTACAAATAAAAACTGGGCAATTTGGCAGCTGATCAAAAACTAAAATCTTATTGATTTCACCGAAAGTTGGAGACAAATCTTCAGCACCAGCAATCAATGCCATCCTGAGCTTAAACTTAGTGCCATTGTATTCAACCCAATTAGCAGAGAAACATACTCCTTTGTTACAAATCTCGGATGGAATCGTATCATAAAAGTCGATGGTTGCGTCTAATTGAAACGATTGGCCAGAGCCACCAATCATACGAGGTAAAATGCTTTCATTCGCTATAAATCTGTGACACATCGCCAGCTGGTGCTTTACAGCTGAAGAATGGCAAATATTTACTCGTGACATGTTTACAGAAGCTGGGGCAGTTAAATCTCGGTGCTTAGATTCGAAGCGTATCGACGATAAGTTCGCAAGTGGCCCGCTCTGCAAAAATATTTGGGGAGCATGAAGAAAGATATGATACTTTGGTTTTAGAGTCTCTCCAGGTAATTCCATATACAACTCGTGATGTTCCGCAATGAATACTTCCAACACAGAAGCCATTTTTTTGGATAACTTTCGTCCAAGGGCAATCTCTAGTATCTGCCGCAATAAAATATATAAATGCCAGAAAGGATTCGTCGCGGAAACAAGATCGCCAATAATGACTCCGAAAAGTTTTACGAAGCATAACATTTCCGTCGCGGTCATTTTCAATTTTTTACATTTCAACGCATCTTCGATTATCAATGGTGGCTTGTTCGAGCTATCGATCGGGCCGTAGTTAAACATAAGTATCCGGCTATTCAATGAATCGAGATCAAATTCTTTGTATTTTCCAATCGTGAGAGCTCGAATAATCGGTATCATATCGTAATGACATATTCCTCCTCGAACATCCTGCATTTCGTCGGCAGCAAAGTTTGTGCAAACATGAAAGGACGGAATATTGTTCAAAATACTAGGCGCTTTAATACCGGTTTGGCTTGGATCATTTACTGCTAAATCGGCTTCGTAGTTCGCTTCGTCTCGCAATAATTCTGTCGTTATTGATGTTACTCTTCGACTTTCAGCTTTTCGCATTTTGCAAAATCTACAAAAATAATTAAATTAGCCGAAAACAATTCAACAAAATCAAGAATGCCGTTTAACCCAAGGTTATCGCCCAAAATTAACCCCGTCACGAAATAAACCTGTTTTCTCCCTTGAGTACTGTTGATTGTGACGCCCTTCTTTTCCAACAATGTCAACTCGCTTATCCGCGGTTCTAGTACATTCGCGTTAGAATACACACGTCTCGTGTAACTTTCGAAGAGAAGCACAAGGAAAAAGTTACTCAAGGCAGAGCGGCATTCGGGCGGCAAGGACGCGACGGATGCATAGACTGCTCCGAGCTTTCCGCTGTGAGGGCCTAACGGGTCATTGACCTCAACATCGTCGTAAAAAATAAAAAGTGGTAAAACAATATCAGTTTTTTCATACTTCGATCTCTTAGCGGCTCACAACTCGCATTGTATGAAATTTTCTAATTTAGTCGACTTAGACTGCAGGCTATCCATGTACATCAGGGTATCGTGCAAAGCGTTTGGTAGTTCAAAAAATTTTTGTAAAGTTTGACTCAATGGTATAAATCAACCGGTAACTTTTAAATTGACCTCTCGAACGCCACTTGCAGTTGTTTTTGGAGCTTGTGTGTGACCAATTACATAGGGTATCGGTGCAATATAATTCCCAGAATTTTCGAATCTTTTGAATCTAATATACTCCGTTTTGAGGTGGCTGAAAGGACTTCCAAGTTTATCGAACATTGACTCTATCTCTTTGATTGAACCCTCGTTTGCCTCAGCGTCTGATAACGTTTGGAGTACTTTAGTCTTTATTATTTCAAGAAAACCATCGCCGAGAAAAGAATCTAAGTCATCGATTATTTTCTGAACAAAGTTTCGTGGCAGACGCGGGTTACAACTTGGCCACAAATTTTTCGGCACACGAGTCTAACGTACATGAATATTCTTCAGGAGTTATATCGCGTAACTGAACTGGCAGTTCGGGTTCATCTTCCTTAATAAGTTCATCTACTTCAAGTTTATTAAGCGAAGCATCAATTGCATTGTCAACAGACTGATCGCACTGCAGTGGTTCATTGTGGTCGGTCTGAAGATGTTTCCGAAATGAATTTATTGATCCGAAAATTCGACCGCAGGAATTCTCACCGCAAGTATACGTGTTAAAATTACAAGTTCCATGAAACGCTCCAAAATGCGCGAGAAGACTGCGAATAGAAGGGACGGTCTGATGACATTTATTACACGTCGGCATTTCTCAAATGTTTCAATTTTAAAAAAATCATATATTCAAAGGCGCGGACCTGCCGGATTTCTATTCAGTCTCATATGTCTGTATCGAGAAAAATTGTCTTGTCTTCGAACCGATTCGAATGTTTTGCATAACGAATGTGCTTATTTAGTTCGAAAAATCATTCAGCAGTTTGTCGACATCGTTATAGTATGCATTGTACTTTTTGTTCATCGCCAACCCGTAGATTCCTCGTTGAAAAAACTGCCAGATTCCGGCCGCCTCAGGAGGGTACTGGGCATCCAAGGCGTGAATGGCCTTCAAAGCTATGTCGACAGCTTTTAGTGGTGTTTCTACCTCGTAGCGGTACCCTACGTCGAAGATGACAAAGCACTGCTCAATGCTCTCGAACGACGGACCTACGACGACAGCTGTAGGTTGAAGTTGGCAGCCGAATCGTAGCAATCGATTTTGCCGTTCCTTTAGTTTGACGTCCAAGTTCCCAATCACCTGTAATGCGTCATCATCATCACCAATGTTTATTTCGATGTTAAAAGATTAGCATGAGTAGTACGAGTATTTCTTCTTTTAGTGAAATAGACAGAAGTCGCTTGTGATTTCTTGTTGTTTTTTTTTTTTTACATCTTGAATACGTTTACATTAACATCGTGATTTTTTTTTACGAAACCAAATTAATAACCCTATGAGGAAGCAAAAATCGAGCTATAAAATTGAAACTAACCTTGACGTGAAGAAGGAAGGCTTCTTCCATTTCAATTTTGGACGGCCGCCAGTCCTTTACAGTTTTTGTTTGTTTTCGAGCGCTAACTACGCGAAAGATTTGACTTATATTTATTAACAAGAAGTTAACTTGTGCAGTTGATGAATTAAATATGTAATGTTAATAACATGGTACATATTTTTTTACCTTACGCAAAATTGAATTATAGCCCAAAAGCACTCACTTGGATCCAAGATAGCGCTGGCAGATACACCGTTTACTTTCAGAATTTGCTGTAGTAAGAAGGTTTGCAGTTTCGGCCACAATGCGAACAGTTGTTTGGAGCTGTCGGGGTAGAGGGAATCGAAGTCAATATCCACCTGAAATAAGCACGGTGTATATATGTATTATACATTTGAATGGTACATTGGTCAATGGAATTTGTCCAATATTCACAAGCGCGCACGCTCTCTCATTTTTAAAAGCCGGATATGCCTTGAGATAGTCTCGTATCTCTGCATACTCTCGGAGCAATTGTCTTCTTCTATCGATTGAGGTTTCCGTCCACTTCTTCTCTATTTCGACCCACGGTTCAGCACTGTTCTTAAGCCAGATAATAATATCTTCTTTGGACTTTTCGATCTCGGTATTATCAACTGCTAAACAGAGTATGTCAAGCTTGTTAAACATAGACAAGAGTTGACAAAAACTAAGCGAGGGACTCTGGAATTGTTTTGAAACCAGATTTTTAGGGGCTTTTTTATGATTATTGTAATAAATTTGAGGGAGCAAATAAAATTTGTCATCAAAAACAATTTTATAACACATTCATTACAAAAAAGAACGTTTATGATAAAATTGCAGTTTATTACTTACCAAATCTTGATAGAAATATTTAATCTACCTTTACCTTTATTATCGTTTGCTTTCAACTTGTTAGAACTTTTTTCTCCTTTCGTTGGCCGGGGAATCTAACCGAGTTCCATATACTTTCTTCTCGTATTCGACCGGCGCGTATACAATTTTCCTTTGCCTGTTACAAAGACTCCGGTGATGTCTATGACTGCCCATACACTCTGGCAATAGTGAAAAAGAATAATGAAGCAATTAATTTATAATACATGCATAAGGGCTCATTCAATTTTAATATATAATTGAACATACTTGTGCCTCAGTCGGAAAATATTTCAATATTTGCTTAGACAAGTAGACAAATCGTCCTGGCGAAATACTAAAACCATAAAAGTATAGGCTATAGACACTAATCGGAGATCGTGAAATCTTTTTCTTATTATGCAATGGAAAATACCGTCTATCAAGATTGCCTTTCAATTCATGATCTATAACAGCTCCCGCAATTGCGTCTCTGTCTGTATCCCTGAATTTCCCTCTCGACTTGTAGATGTTCCAGGCTTCTATCGATTTTTTTGAGGCCTTCGAAACTTCTTCCAAATCCTTTGAACGTGCGATGGAATTCCAATAAAAAGACAACGGATGTATACTATTAGAATAAGTAAAAAATCACTATTCAACTATAATTATTAATCTACGCAGAGTGTAGACAGCGGAAGCTTCTGTTTACAAAAAGAGGTTATGATCAGCGGCGGCATTATCACTGAAGCAATTTCTACATGGTATTTTGATATTGATTCGAACCTATTACCAAGCGTCTACGAAGATATGATTATTACATTAATGAAAATTGAACAGGTGAAAGAAAACGAATGTTCTCATTTATAGTGATAAAATTTAACCTGAAAGATTAAGCTGTAGCATTTTAGATGAAGATGAAACATATTTACGATTTCAGCTGTGTCACTGTAGCAGCGTCGTAGCGTCGCTCCGGCTTCTTGCTCTCCGTCAGTTTCCGATGAATGCACTTTTTCTGCCTGTTCTCTTTGTTCTGTAGTATCGTCGAGCACAGTTACAGAATCGTCGTTAAAGTCAACTTCTTCAACGCCACCGATGTCGAGAGTTGAGTTTATATTTGAGTTCAAGAACTCTTCCGCAACTACAACCGGACCAGCGTCATCTGCACA
This sequence comes from Amblyteles armatorius, assembly GCA_933228735.2. Taxonomy (NCBI): domain Eukaryota; kingdom Metazoa; phylum Arthropoda; class Insecta; order Hymenoptera; family Ichneumonidae; genus Amblyteles; species Amblyteles armatorius. The sequence continues at coordinate 1,770,879 of OW121691.1, read as the reverse complement.
AAGTAATGCACAGATTCATAATTTGTTTGAAGAGATGTAATTATGAATAACAGTCTGATATGCAGAAGTTGAATATTCATATTCCTTACCGGCAGTTGCCACTACTTTAATTTGTGGCTTATCAAGCAATGTGTCCTGTGCCGGAGATTTTTGCTGCTGTTACGTCCGAGGTAGAGCAGAGCTCGTTCTCGGATGTAGCAAACCAATATTTTATTATTTTCGTGGGCCGCTTTGCTCCGTCCTATACAGGCCCGGTCCTCGAGTACCTAGGAAGGGGAGAAAACAAAGGGTTCTCGCGAAGAAATAAAGGATGAAGTAAGGTTAAACACTCAAGATAGCTATATTACTAGAACTAAGTACATGGAATAAGTTAAACTATAATCGCCTTTCATCCGTCCATACTCATACTCACTCTTTGCAGAACGGCGGCTGCTTCCCCGGAGGGGGTTCTTAGATTTTTGCACTAACCTAATTTTCCCGAACACGGGTCGTAGAACTAACACTTATTGTCTCTATTAAATGTTTGTTGATTATTTGCCCCGAATAATCCCCGGGGGTTTTATTATAAAAATAGTCCACTTATTTTACGTAACACGAATCGATTAGTATCACTACGGAACGCACTGAAAAGCTACTACCGCGACCTCTTTGCACTCTATTTTGGATCCTAAATCGCGTGTACTTCTTCTCAGATTTAACGACCTACGTGAGCCCGTTTCGCGGAGATCCTCTAAGACGATCTAACTTTGATCGATGCTGCTCAGAGACTAATTTCCCCTGCGTAGTTGGAGGATCCTCCAACGCTCGAGCGAAATCCAGGTTTTCGCTAATTCAGCGATCGCAGGGTGTGAATCTCTCGGCACGCGCAGCGATCCGAAATCGAAAGCGATTCGGACTCGCTGATCCACAAAAACCCGAGCTCGGCCGCGACACTTAATATCATAAAGAGGAAAAATATATTTGTCGGGTGATGCTGAGGATGCACCGCGTGAGCACATCCGGGGTGTGAAATCACACCGCGGATGAGCTCAGCGGCGCAACCCAACACTCGGCGTATCACGTCGCGACTCTCGAGACATTCACGAATCCCAGTGGGATTCGAAAATGACACGAAAATCGGGACGTAACACTGCTGGAAATCCGAATCCAAAATTGGAGGCTTAATTTTTTTTTCGTTGCCAAAATCTTTTTGCCTGTTAATTTTGAAGCGAACCAAATCTAATGCGTCTTGAATCAAATACGTTAGCATGTCGTCGTCGAGAGAGGGCAACAGATCATCCGCGACGCCGGTATCTGCAAGAAATAATTAGCTGCATTCCGGATAATAGAGAGACATTAATGAAAAAAAATTAAACTCTAAAATTACGTCTAAGTAGCGTAATTAGTTTTGTATTTCGCGATTATTGTCTCTTTCGCGTGCGACGAATTCTGTATCAAGGAAAGGCTAAACACATATGAGTGCGAGAGAGAGACAATTAAGATTTTTAATTTCTTTTCCTCCAAAACGATTATACAAAATGAAAAACGAATTGTGAGGCTCACTGCGTTAATCAAATACGCAGTGAACCCCACAATTTACTTTTTATATTATAAACCCGTTTCGTAGAAAAATGGATTCAAAATATTTGGAGGTTATGTTGATCGTCAGCCCCACCTTAGAGTAAGAACAACACCGTTGCACCGGATTTCGACGTCCGAATGTCGATAGAAAAATAAACGTTATTTACAAATTGTGTAAATCGCGTATTGTCGAATGAACACGATTATTCATGTCGTGTGACTAAAATCAGGTACATGTGCACTTACCTTCGAATACTTTTATGGTCTTCTCGCCAAGACCCCATTGTCGAAGACGTTTTCCAGCTGAACTCATCCGAATTATTACATTTAACTTCAGAAATAAAACTGTATAAAGACACTGTATATTTGAAAATCGTTTATTTTACGTCTTGCTCGAACGACACTGCTCCGCCGCACTGCTAAAACTCGACTGACGCGAGTTAGTACCCCTCCACCTCGCGCACGTCTCTACCGGCACCGACAAGCTACGAAGTTACCCGAGCGACTCCCGACCGCTCGACAAATGCAGCAAATTATTTGCTACACCAGCAAATCATTTGCTACACCAGCAAATCGTTTGCAGCATCAGCAAATCTACCGTGACATATAAAATTTGTTCCCATTACAAATTATTTTTGCTGGGAGGACAATACGTTTGCTGCGAATACAAATTTTTTTGCTGCTACAACAAAAAGAACTCAGCAAACGCACGTTTGCTGTCATGACAAAAACATTTTTCTCCGTGGGTATACGTCTTTTTGAAGAACTTAGAATAATAAGGGCTTAAGTCCATGAAGGGGTGCGAGCGCGCGAGGCGCGCGAGCCATCAGCCCCACTAGTATATACATATACATATATATTCTGACGCGGTTTTTTGACCTCGTCACAAAAGCGAGAACCACATGGACGAGAGCGGGCTAGCCCAAGCTCTCACGGCGCACCGTTCCACCTTCTCGGGCAATTCCGTGGGCTCAGTATAAGATAGGCGTATTATTACTAATTTAAGCGAATCGTTTTCATGCACAACTACTGCGGAGATCGAGAACTCTTCGAATACCAAGGAACGGACTACCGGTTCGAGACAGCGAAATGCAACATCCGAAGAGCGATGTACAGGAGCCGTACCCTGCTTCCGGTCTGTATCATCAAAAGGACCATTTTTCCTCACCTTGCACCAAGATACTCGTCATCCCACCGATCGGGGAAAACGCATCAGCGACCAGCAGAGACCATTTATTTGGCTGTCGCCCGCCCTTTTCGTCGTATCTGCGATAACCCAACAGCTGACAGCCGCTATTCCAAAAGATCTTCGCGCGCGCCTCACGAAAAGGTGTAATTGCGAGGCCGCCCTGCGAGGCGCCAGTTACCGGTACGCTGGGTTATGGGAATTAGAGTAGGGAATTAGAGTAGAGCAGGGAAAAATTGTACCGGGTAGCCTTTAAGGATTTTTTATGGAAAAGAGAGCGAGAGACTTTAATTTATTTTATTCGCACTGTTTTTTGCTTGAATTAGATTCCTGTTCAATAAATGATTATTTTCGTCTCTCTTAATGTTATATTGTGATAATCAATTCCGTTTCCACTCAGCTCGAATTCACCGGACCGCCCCTCTACCATCTCCCCAAGGCTGCAGCTAGCCGAGCGTAACTTTATCCTTTTGTTAACATCTTGGCCGATCGGGTCGCACACCGTGTCCGGATGGCGCCCACTTTTAATAAAATATAAACCGATCGAGGGACGGGGTTTTGTGGTTAATTACCGGTAGTGGAGGTTTCAGGGATTTAGCCCTCCACCCGGAAATTTCTCTCACAATATATATATATATATATATACATATATATAATGCGTCTATGGCGATGTTTGCACTCACAATCCTATTGTAAAGGAAAAAAGCCTAAATGCAGCAAAAGTGTTTAATACTTTTTTTAATAAGTTAAATATTTCGTTTATGTAATACGAATTGTGTGTAATCGAGAAGATACTTGTGACTGTTATCGGTAGAACCCTATCCATGTGTAAACGAGGTGTTCGCAGCGATTGAAAGAGACGCGTCATATTGTTTTTAATACGTCTTGGCCCAGCGAACTGGTTTTTTTTTTATGAACGATTAAGTGCGAATATACTGTTTATCGGCAAATCCAAACAAGGACAAGAAACTATACTCTAAGAGACTGTTACAATTAAATCGATTATTCATCCCACGACCATTTAGACTATTTTTTTCTATGTTGTAATAGGTCGGCCGTTGCGGGTATATGCAAATGATGAGAGTAAAATATATGTTTAGTGATTTATTGGTCGCAGCGTAAGTTTGGGAGAGTGTACCGTACCGAGGTCTGAGCTGCACTGATGCTCCGAGGCGCGAGGCTGAGGGCCTCGGGCCCCGCGACACAGTCGCCTCGGATAGTCGCGACGCTCGCGATAAGGGCTTTCTCACGGCTCTAAGCCGTGCGGCCGAATGCAGATAGCCTGGAAGGGCTTCTGCGTATTAAACGCAGCGGAAAAATAATACCGCTGCGTAGAAGAAAATTAATACCGCTGCGAAAGAGGCTGGAGCCGTTACAATGTATTATCTTATCATAATCGGAGCTTATTTGTTTGCAATACCGATTAATCTTGTGGTCAGCGGCTTACAAAGCCTTTTATTACCTGTTCAGCGTGGTTTGCAAATATGAGTGTGTAAGATATCGAAGACATTTTAAATTCACGCGCGATCGAAAACACGACGCGTCCCGGCGCAGAAAATCAGGTCAAAGGAGTGTGCGTGTGCAAAGGCGAAATAATGTAAACACCGCGCCACTCGTCCTATTCGGTCCACTCGACAAATTTCGGCAACGTATCGGCCTCTTTCTCTCTGGGGACGTCGAGTACGACGGCCGCGTCGAATAGCTAGAAGGAAGAAGAAGAATAGCGAGGAATTCGTGTCTGACTCTCTGGATCGAGCGTCGCCAGCCGATCACCGCCAAATATTGTTCCTTATCCACTTTACTGCGAGCCCGAGAGTTAAAAGGAAAGAGCCATCGATTTAAGATAAATCCGAACATTTTGTATTCTTGCTGAACTCGATGTATCTATATTTTTTTATTATTATTATACATCGTTGTACGACGAACTCACTGTAAATGGAGTGACACCGAATTTGAGTGAAGTATGTGAGCGAACGATTGGAGTGAAGGTGACGGGAATGTACGATTTGCGGGTTAACTTAGACATCACTCATTCGTGAAATTACCGAGATAATTTGTTTGGTTAATATATATACATTTCTTTTCCGGAACGAATGTGGATTTAAAATTGTCATCCCAAGCGCACGACCGATTTTGTCCTATTTCTTGAAAGTATTCTGATTATTCGTTTGTGTATCGTGTGGAGCGGTGTTGATGGACTGATAAAGATTTGTGACATTTGAAATTGACATGTGTTAATACGAAAAATTTTCATTGTAGGTTGAACTAGTTTTTGAGGTAGGGTTAAAGTCCCGAATGCCGAATATTCAGAACGGCTATGTCATCGACTTCTTTTTTCACGACTTGAAATAATCCGAAAATTGTAAATGCCGATATTTTCAAAACAGAAGCGTCGATGTCCCGAAATAGTAAAGGGCAAATGAATTGATATCAGAAAGACAACCAGCCAGATCAGATCGATACCAATGAAAGAAGTAGCTACAGTAACAAGAATCAAATTTAAATTATCGGAAAGCTTAGAAGTCCGATTTTGATATAATACAGTAAAAAATTATTCTAGAATAAGCAATGTTCGAAAATTTAATACTCCGAACGGAAAGTGACGAAAGCTGGATATGTCGAAAAAAAATCATCCGAAAGATAACAAATACAAAAAGTTAGAAAATCAACAACTTGAAATCACGAGAGTTTAGGAAGTCAACAATTCAGAATTCCTAAAGGTAATAAAAACGACAACTCGGAACTACGAATGGTGAGAAACCGAAAAGTAAAAACTCCGAATAGTAGAAATCCAAAAGTTAAAAAATCCGAATGGTAAAGATCCGAAAGGTAAAAAATCCGAATGGTAAAGATCCGAAAGGTAAAAAATCCGAATGCCAAAAATCCGAAAGGTAAAAAATCCGAAAAAGGGTTGTTCCGGAAAATTAAAGCTCCAGTATTTCTGACATGGCACAGAAATCCTATAATTGGCCACTGATTTAATTCTACAGTTGTGTTATTTCCTTTTCTCGTCTATTGAATATTCATTTTTATTTATATTTAGACTTGTTGTGAGCATGAAAAAGGTACAAACTTATACCGGGGTTATGATACTGAATCAAGCAGCGATAACGGGCCTGTACGTGCCAACACTCTCACTGTTAAGCATAGCGGCGGCAGCGAGCCCAACACACACTATAGCGTTCTCTCGAACGAATTGCTACTATGTTGAACAGGACCGATGTCACCGACTTGCAAATTTACACGAATATTCTGTAGACTATTATGAATCGAATGGCCCAGATTTTATCCCGGTGACGGCCCTTTGTTATTAACCAAAAAAAAAGTTAACTTCGAATTTTCATGAGCGCGATCGAAGTGACGCGTTCAGGACCGACGTGACCGTGTTATTACCATAGGGCCGTCACCGGGATAAAACCTAGACTGTTCGATTCTTAGAAGCTTACAGAACATTTATGTGAATTTGCAAGTCGGTGATATCGGTCCTGTACGAGTGACATATATTTTCGACCGCGCTCACGAGAATTACAAAACCTACACTGCAATTATAAATTTTATATTATTTTATTTTTATCGTTTATTTAAATTGCATGGTACACCCATTTATGTTGCAGCCTGTAAACATATTTCCATTTGCACTTCTGTGCTTCGTGATTATTAAATATTCTTTATGGTTCCACGAAAACACGGATGACTTGTTGAACATCTCCGCGACATTTCGGGCACCTCTTATCATTTTCTTCTTCGATCGTCGTTGCGCACCTCTCGCAGCAACAGTTATGGCCGCACGGAATAAAAATGTGCGTCACCATATTTATGAGGCAGACGACACATGTTGGTGCTGCAAAATATAAAAAGAAACCGGTAGTGTGTGTTACACCATTCATCCGTCGCTAATTTACATCTCATCGTTTGGCCGAATCATATTTGTGGTTCATATATGATTCGGCCCTGCTGTTCTGTACATATGAATTTACAATTGTATTGCCACCAATAGCGCATATTCCAATGTGATTTCTGATTATACACAGAAGTATATTACAAAAAATACAAAATCACCAGAGAAAAATTACTGTAATAAGTATATTGCTCTATTTCGCTTAGCTCAATGTAGAAATTAATGGCAACATTCACAGTTCGTTTTACTTATTACTTTACGTACTCTAAAGTGAGTTACACAAACAATGGAAACGCTGTTTTTACTCCAATCGTTCATCGTAGCCTGAATACGATCAACCGCATCCACGCTTCGAAAAGCGCGGGCAAAAACACAGAAATCCACTATACTACAGGTATAGCAGAAACGTGCTCTCGGCTGCATTACTGCATGCGTACGACGCATCCAAACTCGAAAGACCAAGCTAAAAATGCTACTTCAACTCATGCTCTTATTGCAATCTGGCATTTGAAAATCATGTTGAACCGAAGAATTGCTGTGGGAGAAGGATCGGATATAGAAAAGAATTAAACACGATGAACAATAGATTTCGTTTATTATAAAGCAACGTATCACAGAACGCGTCTCGTATGCGTAACAGTTCTGGTTCGACTAGCCACACGAGGTGCTTCTCACCGGAAGAGAGACTCTGCTCCCCACTACTATAGCGCGCATGCGCTTACAGCCATCTTGACCTCGCCGCGATGCGTACGCGCCACCGAGCATAGAAATGCGCCTAACCCTGATACTCAACAAATCATAATGGAGTTTCTTTTAATTTAATGCTGTAGGTACTCTGAAGACAGTTATATGTACAAAGGAAACGCAGATTGTACTCTGTTCACTAACTGTATCTCGAATATGATCGTCCGCATCCACGCTCCAAAGACCGCGGACAAAAGCACACAAATCCACTACACTACAGGCATAGCAGACGCGTGCTCTTGACTGCATTACTGCATGCATACGACACATTCGTTCTCGATCAACTTCTCGAAAAAAATTATTTTAACTTTTATTCCTATTGCATTTGAGGTTCATATTGATGATTCATTTTTCTCATTACGTTACGTACACTGAAGACAGTTTATATACAATAGAGGCGAACATTATAAGCTGATCATTGACCAGAGTTTAAACATGATCGTCCGCACCCACGCTCCGAGAAACGCGGGCAAAAGCACACAAATCCACTATATACATGTATACTATATATACACATACACACGCATACTATATCGCACTCCTAAAACAATAGTGTGACATCTCTTATAGGATTATCATACAAAATGTTACATTGTTGGTTAGGTATGTGATATATACATGCACATATATAGTACATATACAATATTGCAGATATAGCAGACGCATGCATACTGATAATTTTACATTAACTATTTCATTGAGGTAACATTTTTCAGTTTATTCTATGTGGTATACTCTAAGTATACCACAATATAGCATACTCTAAGTAACTGTCCGGAATCGAACTTTTTTGCAAGCCACCATCTCAAGAGGCCTATGACTGTCTTCAGTATCAAATTATTCGTATTGAAAAAAATTGTTGACTTCATATCACTATTCCAGGTTTTTCTACCTATTTCTAGATTGTGTTGCAATTTTACAGAAATAAATTTAAAAAATTTGAGCAATTGTTATAACATACACTAGTAACATTATTGACAATGCAAAATTAATTTGCTGTATTCCTCACGGCCAGGATTAAACTATCGAATGATAAATTTAAAAAGTGCTTATAAAGTTTGTAAATTTTATACTTGCAAGTAGTAATAACATGCTGTGATAAAATGCGGGTCGTCAATGGGACTGTTCTCAGGATGATTCATGACTGCGTTTCGGATATTGGCGTGAGTCTAAAATTGCAGGCCGCTCTCTCGGAAGAGAAACGCCGAATAGAGTGTTGCCGTTTTGCATACGTTATTTAGATCTTAACGTGAATTTCAATGAGATACAATAACTGCATATGACACCCGATTTGCCGTACTTCACAATTCCATGCACCAATTTACAAAGTGCATTGATCGTGTGCACTATTCTATACTAAGAATCACTCTTTAATATACATTACACGATTCCGTGCACCACTTTATATCATGCACTACACGATCGCCCGCATGCAGAAATCTATTCCACGGACCGCTCAATTCCACACAACACCCCCGGTAGTCTTAACGCACCATTCGAAAAAGAACTGACAATATCATTTGCCGTTATTGAAATTAAATAATGTTACATCTAAATAATGTATGCAAAAGGGCAGCCCTCAATAATTTGGAACAATCTTCCAATTCCGCGTATTTTGACAACTATTCCTCGTCGCCGGTCACTCCCCTTCGCGAAACCCTTTTTAACTATTTTATCGAATAGAGAATGTTATCAGCACCAAACCCTTGTGCATCATCGCATCGTCAATATTTCCCTGAACATACAATTTCGTGAATTTCGATATCTTTTGCTCGCTCGGGGTCCCTCCGCGTTAAGAGACCATTCTCAAACTATTTTATGCCAATGCGGATCGGTACCAGGTCAAATTATTTTCATTCCAAACGAAATTCTATATGGAACTATTTGTCCTATGTGAGCTTTTCACGGACTTAAAAACGTATACTTGTATATTACAAGTATAAAGCTGTAGTCTATATTTACATTCTCGTTGAACCTCAACATCGCTCCGGTGCCTTGAGGCGCATTTGAGATACATTTTCTGCAGTTTCCCTATGCCTCAATTTGTACGACTAAGGCGAATGCGATACAGAGTGGAAGTTGGCTGCAGCCGCAAAAAATGGAGGGCCTGGCTCGGTGCGTAAGGGCAAAAAAAACAGAAATGAGCAAAAAATAGATGAGGTAATTACTAGTAATTATGCATCAACCGAGTCGACCCGCTATAAGGCGAGTGTCCTCATAAGTACTCATAAGTAGCCAAGAGAAGCTGGGGACCATTCACATTTTAAAAACAAATTTACAAACTTAAAGGCACTTTCTCATATTACTGAAATTTGAAATTTCATCAAATGCCGTGACGAATGGCAAATCAATTTTGTATCCATTATCAAAAATTAATGTTACCTTGTGCTTTCTTCGCCCCGTTGCGCCGGCGCCGGCGCTTGTGTCCGTATGGTCGAGGTGGTAAATTTCCGGCCAAAGCCTTCATCTGGCGACGCCTTTTCTTTCGCAGATTCTTCTTTCTGCTCCGAGACACTGCAAATTATTTGTGCATCGGTAATCAAGAGCACACAGTAACCTCATTTATGTACTTCATTTTTTAATTATTTTACCTCCCGAACGCGATGCCGATGCTGTCGCTGCAGCTGCTATTGCTCCGTCTACGTTACAAAATGGATATTAAAATCAAATGTAGTTGCCAATCACAGATGCGCATTTTTTAATTGAAATCTTGAAAATGTCGCTACTATGCAAGGAAAGATATTTTTTACCGTTGCTAGCGTCTAGAATGATCTCCACCCTGGGATGATCGTTATTAATCGCCCCGTCATCTCTCTCGACTTCTCGGACTTCATCTAGTGGGATTAAAAAAGACGGTGTTGAATCTTAACGTCATCACTCGCTTTAATAAGTTGGTACTGCGTATTGGGTATTGTGTGTTACACCGATCCCCTAAGGGTTACGGGCTCCTTCACTTCTCTCTCTTTCCTCCTTCCTTATCCGTTGTCGCCGGTTCGATTCTTGTGTCCGGAGCTTCGTCGCGCCCCGTCAGGTGTCAGTAGTCCCGGACTTACGGATATAGTCGTAGTTCGTACGTCCTATCTCCGGAGCTACGTCCCCGTCCGTTTTCCTTTCACCTGCGGGACTTCAGTCTCGGGAATCGAACCCGCGACACTTTTCCCAGTCTTTCGGTTTCCCATACCGAGGCGCTGGTCCTTTTCTCTGGACCTACTATTATAGTGGGTTCCGAACCACTTTTACGCCGATAAAAACACCACAGAAAATTCTTGGTGCTTGCCGGGAATCGAACCCGGGCCTACTGCGTGTGAAGCGCGCGCCGATCCACTCGGCCACGCTCACCCTTAATAAGTTGGTACTGAAAAGTACAAGCTTCCGACTGCAAAATTGCATTTTTACACGACCTAAAAAAATGTCAATCTAGAAAATGTCAAATTTCATCGAATTATCTCCATTTTTAATTTATTGCCCCAGGGTCTGTGGCATAAGTTAGCGTGCTAAATATTTCGAAATAATTTAATGGGATTGAAATTTGTTCACGATTTGTGAGCTTTGGATTCCCTCATACGCAGAGTAGATTACAGTGCAGATTTCGAAGTGAAAGGCCGAGCTAGCGGCACTCTAATAGTCAAAACAAAAATCGTTTCGCATAAAACCCTTTGACATAAAAGTCTGAAAAAAATTACACGTTTTAATTAAAATGTTTACTACACAATAAAGCAAGGCGGACCCTTTGGCTACGTTTTAAGGGGTCCGTAGATATAAATAATTATCGGAACAACCTACTAGCGGTAGAAATCCGAGAAAAATTCAAAATAATAAAAAAATAAAATCAGACATACTATTTAAGGTATGCACAATGTATTCCCGAAGAATTTTTTTGGGAGCAGACCCATTAAGGGTATTTTTGAGCGGATTAATAGATACTACGGAAGGTATGTACGGAAGGTATGTACATCAACGAAGAATTTTTTCGGGAGCAGACCCTTTAAGGGCATTTTTAAGGGGCCTGAATTCTCCAAACGAATTCAGTCGCTGGCACAGATGCGTAGGCTGACCGGTAGTTATCCGAGAAAAATCCGAAATAATTCATACATACTATTTAAGGTATGCACTATGTATTATATCGGATTTTTCTGGGATTGCTCCCGCCAGCGGCCGTCTCTATGGGAGCGACCGACCTCGTTTGGAGAGTTTAAACCCCTTAAAAAAGCATTCAACGGGTCTGCTCCCGAAAAAACTCTTCGTTAATGCATAGTACATACCTTCCGTAGTATCTATGAATTATTTTGGATTTTTCTCGTATTGCTACCGGTCAGCCTGCGCACCTGTGGGAGCGACCGACCTTGTTTGGAGACTTCAGACCCCTTAAAAATGCCCTTAACGGGTGTGCTCCCAAAAAAATTCTTCGGTGATACATAGTGCACACCTTAAATAGCATGTCTAAATTATTACGGATTTTTCTCGGATTGGTACCGGCCAGCCTGCGCATCTATGAGAGCGACCGAACTCGTTTGGAGACTTTAGACCCCTTAAAAATGCCCTTAAAGGGTGGGCTCCCGAGAAAACTCTTTGGTAATACAAAGTACGTACCTTAAGGAGTATCTATGAATTATTTCAGAATTTTCTCAGATTGCTACCGCTAGTAGGTTGTCTCTATAATTATTTATATCGTCTTTATAATTGTTTATACGCCTTGCCTTATTGTGTAGTAAACATCTTAAATAAGATGTGTAATTTTTTTCAGAGTTTTATGTCAAAGGATTTCATGCGAAACGATTTTTGTTAACTATTAGATAGCCGCGCGCGCGTTGGCCCGCTAGCGGTGCGCGTAAGCCGGCCACTAGCTTGGCCGTTAGCTTCAGCCTCATCCGTTTCACCAGATATGTGGCCGGCTATCGGGCCGTTTCGCCAGATACCTCGTTATATCTGGCTGACAATTAAAAAGACGCAACGGAAGGAAAATTAATAATCGCCGATAATAAACCAGTTATCGGTCACTTACCGCTGTCACTGTCGGTTGTGTCGATCACGATCGCATTGTCTACGACAGGACCTCGCACGTCGATCTCGATATCACGAGCTACTTCTTGGATTTCGTCTATAGTATGGGAGAATGTTATAAGACATGTCAGTAAGATGTAACCATCGCAGAGTAAGGCTTAATGGAGGTTATCGAAGGTGTGTGAAGTTATTGTATGATTGTGATTTTTTATCATCATACGAAAGGATTGCAATAACAATGCATGTAATTACTTTTACACGTAATGGAACCAAGCTTCGCAACGTTGTCAGCAACGAATACTTTTTGAAGATCTGTCAGATTGAAATAAAAATTAACGTCAAACTTATTCATATTTATGATTCAACCCGACAAGCAATAAAGCCCTAGGGAAAAATTCGCGACTATTCCCAAAGAGACTTACTGGCCATTAGCACCTTAATTAGGCTCAGATGATCTCGCTCTGGGGCCACAGGAAAAAATACCAAAAATTCGGCGCCTCGTATTTTTACGGCTAAAGTGTTCTGGAGGTCCCAAAAATATTACATAAACTAGCGCCCGACGCTAAGTTCGGATCGGTTTATTCGGATTATTTATCCATTTCGAAGTCGAAAAGTCTTTGCACTTCGCGTCGACACGATTTGTTTATTTTTGTTTAGAATTGCATACATTTATTATAGGATTAATTGCCTGTTATTTGATAACGGAATAGTTATTTGTATGGCACGGGCGTAGAGAGGGAGTTCTTGACGAGTGCGGCATTCACACAAGTCAGAACTCCCTTTTCTACGCCCATGCCATTCACATCATTTTTCCTAACAAATTTAAGAAAATCACGCTTTCCGATCCCGTGAAGTGTGCGTAGAAAGGTACTTCTCCGCACTAGTGCTAGAAAAAAGACCACATCGGGTTTGTACGCGTGCGCAGTATTTTTCGTGCACGTGATGCGAAAAAGTGCCTTTCTGCGCACACTTCACATGAATATAAAGCGGGATTTTACGTGCGTACGTTAGGAAAATTTATTTATGTGAACAACCACCCCCAAATCGTTTTGGAGCGTAATGCAATCGGAAAAAGTTTTTTCCGTACACATATTTTTTTCCACTTATCGAGACGATTTGTAACAAGAATAATGAAAAGTATTCCTATTGTGGAAGTGATATTACCGCAGTTGTGTAGGTCAGGTGATTTTGGATATTTATGGAAGAGAACACTAGGATCGATCGGGTGGGCTATGTAATTATAATTCATTTATGATCCATTTTTTAATTTTATGCTGAATTCTCGGTGATGATATGGCATATCCACATCCGTCAGACGAGGCCTCCATCGATCGCGGTGAGCGAGAACATCCGGATAATGAGGATGCATAAAAAAATGAAATTAAACAATTAAAATGTAGAATCGATGAAAATGTCTATGGCTAATGTATAGTAACTTATTTACCTATAAGTGAATATTTAATATGAAAACTTGCGTCGAATGTGAAGAGCTAATTTTATATGAAATTCAGAGATTTCAAAATGCCATAAAATTTACACGGTTCGATTGATCCGTCCCAAATTTAATAGGGGTCATCGGTTGATCATATTCTATCGATGTACACATTTTTGTAAGAGCTAGAGTGTGCACAGACATATTTGATAAAATTAACATCTGCGTACAAAAAAAACAACTCCACATTTTTTAAGAAAATTGAGTTCTAACATTGTCTATTAACCACACATACTGTGTGTGAAATGTAAGAAATGTGTGTGAATTGATCGAGGCAGATCAGGAAGCATCGTACTTCCGACTCGAGAGCCAGATATTGATCTGACTTGCTCGGAAACAGCATACCTCCGGTTCTCGGGTTCGAGAGACAGATATCGAGCTAACGCGCATCTGAATCATCGTACTTTCAGTTCTTCGATTGTACTTTCGATTCAAGAGCCAGATATCGATCTGACTCGATAGGAAGCATCGTACTTCCGGTTTGAGAGCCAGATATCGTTCTGACTCGATCGGAAGCATCGTACTTCTGGTTCGAAAATTAAAGTTGTCAGATCGCTTCTTCAAAATATTCCTCTATTCACAAAGCTTCCTCTATAAGGACGCCAAAAATATAGATAATGCTTTCTCATAGAAGAAGCTTTACGAATAGAGGGTTATTATGGAGAATAGACATGACAATTTCAATTTTCAACTTTACGAGGAAGCGATATGAACATTTCATTTTCTAGTTTACGAAGGAGCGATCGGAGAATTTCAATTGTCAACTTTACCTGAAAGCGATGAAAATTTCAATTTTCAACTTTTTTTTTCTCCTGAGGCCCCACCTGGAGATCCGAGCCTAATTAACGTGCCAATCGCCAACAAGCTCTGAGAATGCTCGAACATTTTTCAAACTTCTGGTATTGCTTATTGAACAAAATAATAAATACGCATAGGTTTGAAGGTAATTTTCATTTGAATTTGACGGTTGCAGAGTTTCACAGTGTAGCGCACGGAAATAATTCGAAGAGTATTAGTTGCTTATAACGTTACGAAACTTTGATTCCATTAAAAGCTTTTGACGAGGAAATTGCATTATCTAGGTATTTAAAAAAATAACATCAAGACTAGAGATCGTTAGTTACCGTTATCCAAGTGATTCCCATAATTCGGACCATTCATCTGATCGGCGTCGTCTAGCAAGTACATTAGATGTACGTTATCTCTGTCGAGCACATCATCGCCAGCCTCAACACCGCGGACTACATCAATTGGTGGGACGTTGCCTGGCGTGTATAAGAAATCACATTTTGCCAGTGATTAGAATTGCATTTATGATCACAGTGTATCATCATTGCAATATCAAAAAGCATTACCGTCTTCATGTTCCCGTTCGACGGGCCGGTAATCTGAGTTTGACTCTGTGAAAGAAGTAATGTCGATATAGTGTATGTCAGATTCTTTGTTTTCATACAAGTTGGCTTTAGTAATATCGAACTTTCAACTGTCACAAGACTTGTGCTTTTTGGTTATGCTCCATAGGATACAGGACTATTGAATGATGACGATATCAACATTCTTTAAAAGGGCATTGACATACCAAAGTACTTAAAACCCAAAAGACGATCTATATTTCTAGAGACTTCAAAACAAAAAATAATTTATTGAAAAATATTCCGGAACTTCGGAGGTACAGCATTTATTTCAAGTATATTTATACTATTGGTGTACACGAAATCTCAATATTATCATTTTCTTTACGACTATACCCCCTCAAAGCACTGTATTTAAATTTACCTTGACCATCAGAACTGACGGACATACGATCCGGAACAGCATCATCAGGGTCTGATTCTAAAACAAATGATTTATAATAAGCTATAGTAAATAAATTTGAGGTGGAATTGTCTCGCTAATAGGCCAATTCAAAATCCACCATACTTCTGTCTACGATACCTTTCCCTGCTCAACGAGCGATCAAGGCAGTTTGAACAATTTGTCGAGTATTCCTAGAGAGTGCTGCTTAAATATGTAACATAAAATGTGGGTTATTTAATATTTTCGGCACCTCCGGTATACTCTACTAGACGTAAAAATATGAGGCCGTGATTTTTTCTGAGGTCCCACGGAGAGATCTCAGCCTAACTAAAGTGCCAATCGTCAACAACACTCTGGGAATTTTATTCGCAGAGACTCTCGCGAATTTTTTCAAATGGCTTGTATTGCTCGTTGAACACAATTATAAAAATGAATAAGTTTAAAGTTAATTTTCATTTGAACTGATAGTGTCAGAGTCTGATATTTTAATGGACGGAAATACTTCGAAGAGTATTAGTTTCTTACAACGTTGGGAACTTTAATTCGATTAAAAGTGAAAGCTTTTGACGAGGAAATTGCATTTTCTATGTATTTACAAAAATAATATTAAGACTGGAGATATGTTTGTTACCGTTATCTGAGTGATAACCATAGTTCGGGCCATTGAATGATTCAGCGTCGTTTATCGGGTCTATCAAATGTCTCTCGGACGCTTGACTACTAGCCCCAACATCGCGGACAGCGTCCATTGGCGGGACATTGTCTAGTTTGTATACGAAAAACAATTTTGCCAATGATTACAATTGCATTTATGATGATAATGGGTCGTGCACCGGTACGTGCACCGCTAGCGGGCCACGAGCTACCGCACGCGCGGCATTCTAACATTAGCTAGAAAAAAAAATCGGCCTGCCTAAAATTCTTAGAAATAAAATTCTGAAACAATGTCATGTATTGTTTAAGATATTTACTACCCAATACGTTGAAGCTGATCTTCGGTTATGTGGTAAAGGGGTATTGGTCCGTAAGATCCAATAACTATAGAGACGACCGGTCAGCGGTAGCGAACGAAATCGTTTCGAGACTTAAGACTCCTTAAAAATGTATTTAAAGGGTCTGCTTCAGAAAGAATTCTTCGGCAATGCATCCTACACACTATAAGTAGTATGTATGAATTATTTCAGAATTGTCTCTGATCTCTATAGTTATTGGATCCTACGGAACCCTTAACCGCATAGCCAAAAATCAGCTCCGTTGTATTGTGTAGTAAATATCTTAAATAATACATGCTTTTTTCAGAATTTGATTTCAAAGAATTTTATTTCACTCGGTGGGCAAATGGCGGCTTTTGCGCACGCTTCACGAAAACCCCCATTTTCGCACTTTGTAAAATAAAATTTTGTTCGACACTCGTGCGACAAACGTTTTCTGAACTCATGTGATCGCAACACTCGCATTCGGTTCGTGCTGCAAACTGAAACTGGTTAGAAATAGTTTTTTCGCACTCGTATCGAAATGTACAAATTTTTCCCGTCGCCTTTCATCCCTTGTTGCATAATATACTAATTATGCGGGCCGATTTTTTTCTGCAGCTAGTATTAGAGTATTAGTATTAGGGTATTGGTATTAGAGTATTGGTGTTAGAGTATTGGTATTAGAGTATTGGTATGAGAGTATTGGTATTAGAGTATTGGTATTAGAGTATTGGTATTAGAGTATTGGTATTAGAGTATTGGTATTAGAGTATTGGTATTAGAGTATTGGTATTAGAGTATTGGTATTAGAGTATTGGTATTAGAGTATTGGTATTAGAGTATTGGTATTAGAGTATTGGTATTAGAGTATTGGTATTAGAGTATTGGTATTAGAGTATTGGTATTAGAGTATTGGTATTAGAGTATTGGTATTAGAGTATTGGTATTAGAGTATTGGTATTAGAGTATTGGTATTAGAGTATTGGTATTAGAGTATTGGTATTAGAGTATTGGTATTAGAGTATTGGTATTAGAGTATTGGTATTAGAGTATTGGTATTCGAGTATTGGTATTAGAGTATTGGTATTAGAGTATTAGTATTAGAGTGCCACACGAACAGTAACTCGTCGCCCGCTAGAGGTGCGCGTACGCCAGCTGCTAAATCGGCGGCCAGCTTCAGTCTCATTATGATCAGAGTATATCATCCTTGCAATAACACAAAGCATTACCGTCTTCATTTTCCAGCTCGACGGGCGGATCAACCGGGTGTAACTCTGTGAAAGAAATAGGAATAGACTTTAATTTCGATATAGTCTATGCCTGATTTGTTGCTTACATACAATTTGGCTTTAGTTATATCGAACGTTCGACTGTCACAAGACTTGTGTTTTTTTATGCTTAAGGGGTACAGAACTATTGAATGATGACGATATCGACATTCTTTACGAAGGACATTGGTGTACCAATAGTACTTTGCGATACTAGTGAAAAAGCGGTCTTACGACGAAAGTTGTGAAGTTGGCTGTACGAGTTGTAGGCGAGTGTTGCCTACTTCCCAACCACCGTCGGGAGACCGCTTTTTCGTACAAGTATCGCATTCTACTTTTAGTAACACCTGCACGAAAAGTTCCGCTTTCGTGCCTGTAAAGTGTGTCGAAAGTGGCGCTTTGTAGCAGAGGATACGCGAAAAATGCTGTAGATACTATTTTTACACGCTAGTTTGTTTTCGCACACTTTTTTTACACTCTAGCTACTATACCCTCTCAAAGCAATGTATCTAAATTTACCTTGACCATCAGAACTGACGGACATACCACCCAAAACAGAATTTTCAGAGTCTGATTCTAAAACAAATAATTTATGTATATCGCCTTAGTAAGATCGAACAATTTACAGGAAATAAATTTGAAATAAAATTGTTTAGCCACGCTTAAAGTAACGTTTCATAATTTACCTTGATTAACGGCGGACAAACGATCAGGACTATGGGAGTCTGATTCTAAAAAATACAATTGAAATATAGCTTTCATATTAATAAAATGAGCTACAGTTATAAAACGAGATTTTTTAAAATGCTTGCACATGAGTTGTATAATGTACCGTCGTTAACGACTGCAACTGGTTCGTCCACGAAACTCACTGATTCCAATATCTCATTATCGAAATCAAGATCCCGATCTTCAATAATAGAATAAAGGACGAGAAATGAATATAAATTAAATTTTCGAGTCATATTTCTTTTACTTCTTGAATGCGATAAATTGTAATTATTTTATTTACCGGTTCTCATAGTTTGCGGACTTTCCGTCATCTCGAATTCATCCTCTGGGGGATTGTTGGCGTTGATTTCGAGTCGTTTTCGTACGTGGCCTTTCAGAAAAGCAGCCTTGTCCAAAAATTCTGCACCCGTCAGATCGCCCGCACGCAAATCTTTCCAAGCTAATGAAATTGATACAGTGTCATGATAAATAGATTTTGCGTGTATTTGTTTACTATAATTCGTGTCAATACAGCTTGAGATTAAACCCGCCCGGCGGGAGTCACACAATTTAATCGACCACCTCGACAGTTAATGTCTTGAACTTAAGTTAAGAAAACCGATCTCTTAAGTAACAAAAAGTGTATTCCTTTCTAAGTAATCGTACACTTAAATAATACAATTCAATACTCTGACAAACCTTGAAGAAGCTCACGTTGCTTGTAAACGGTCGAATATCTTGGATGTCGTTTGATTCTCTTGTTGCGTCTCAGGCTCTCAACGTCGTTTCGGGCTTTCGACGCCAACTTAAGCAGTTTAACTGTCCGAGGAGAAAAAGAAATACGGCAACCTATAGGATGAGGTATCGGGAAGTGAAAAGGAACAGACATTGTGAAGGTGGCAAACCTAAAAACATCCAGGCACTGGGATGTGTCCCGAGTTCGTCAGCAAGTATGCTGTTGTACGATTCTATCACGTTGTTGGTACGCTTTGACAGACCGAACACACAGAAACCTGCAGGCTTGACTATGCGCAACCACTGCCGCTCATAGTATGCGAGGAAGCCACGAAACGTCGTTGCCAACGCTGCTGGTAAACCGTTTTTTAGCGTCTCGTATTCGGGTAGAATTAACTCTTCGAGTAAAAACGCCAAAGCCATAAGTTTCTTCAGAAACTTCTTGGCGACGTCGTCTCCGTTAACGAGACCGTTCAACTTCAACTTGTTGATTTTTTTCAACAAAGCCTGGTTAAATCATATTGATAATTAAAATTCGAAATTATAATTTATATATATATATATATTATATATGATCAGGGCTTGAAACGACTCCGTCAACAGATTACAGGTTCGCATCCATTACACTGTTCACAATTTTTTTTTTTTACGTTCGCATAACTCTCTCCGTTGGAAAGAATTATTCTACCAATGTCGGCTTCGTCATAGAAGAAGCTACGTTTTGGCAAACAAATTTCCATTATTACACATCTACAGATAGACTTTGCCAAAAAAAAAAATACCGCAGCCATTCTTCAGGAATTAAAAATTTGGTAAAATCGAGTCAGGAACTGGCCACTGAGAGCTAGCAATCACTTCTGCCCACTGTGGATGTGACTACTGCGAGGGCTCATGCGACTCTGCCGTTCACTCAAGATACGTTGTTGTATGAAATCGCTTATCGCATTGAATAAAAAAATATAATAATAATCGCGTATTCTGTTAGCAGTTTGCAATGAATTATGAGCTCTCGTGTCTCGCATCTATCATGTGACTTTGGTAAGATAACGAGGTTGTAGAATGGGATTAAATTTTTTGGATAATTCATCAAACGTCCCCGGTGCTTTTCAACTCGTGGGGATATTGAAAGACGATGGGTCACACACTCTACGGAAGACCTTCGTATCGTTAAAAAGTATATAAAATAACGTTGTGACGAAAGTCAAAGCATTACCATTTTTTTCCGAACCATATAATAGCTCGGTGCTTTTCAACTCTGACATAATCTTAAAGACGAACATTGTCCGTCCACTCTGAAACAATTTACACGTCCGTATACCCTGCGTAAGGTTTCCATTGTGCGTTACATAATTATTGGAGCTCCGACGGATATCAATACGTTATATTCATTTTTTCGGAAGTAATGAGAGTCTGGTGCTTTGCAACTCCTGAAGATAATTGAAGGAGACCGTCTCCCGTACACTCTGAAAAATATTTGTCGGTCATACTCCGTCCGAAAGACCTTAACGAAACGAAGGTCTTCCGCGGGTTATGTCACCTATAAATATTTTTCAGAGTGTACGGACGACCGTCTTCTTCAATTATCCTCTGGAGTTGCAAAGCACCAGGCTCTCATTGCTCCCGAAAAAATAAATAGCACATATTGACCTTCGTCGCAGTTACAATAAATATTTAACGTTCAACGGAAATCTTCCGCAGGGTATACGGACGAGAAAATTGTTTCAGAGTATAAATGGAACGTGGTTTTCCAAGAATCCTTAAGAATTGCAAAACACCGAGCTGTTATAATGTTGGTAAAAAAAATGGAACGCTTTGACGTTTATCAGAGCGTTACTTTTTTTTAACGAAGAGACGGTATTTCGCAAGGTACTTTATTACACTATTATCATTACTTACATATTTTTTTGTGTGTATGGGAGACCTTTTTCAAGAATTCCCAAGATTAGCAAAGCAGGCTATTGTAGCTTTTGAAAAAAAAAAATAACGCTTGACCTTCATTAGAGCGTTACTGATTTTGTAACGAAACCGAAGATCTTCCGCAGAGTGCAGGGCCTGAATTTTTTTTGGACCGCATGGCAGGTGTCGTATTTAAGAATCCCCAGTAGTTTCAAAGTACCAGGTTTTTGTTGAATCACAAAAATAATAGATCCCTTCTATGAACTCGATATGTTACCAAAGATCTCATAAATTCGTTACAGACTTGCAGCATTTCAACAGTCACCGACAAGAAATTACACAAAAGTGCTTCAATTTTTGGTGTAATTTTTTTTTCTTTAAGCGATAAGTGGACGAATACGGGAATGTGTGAAGAGTTAAGCTGAGGTAAAGCTGTAGCAAGTAGCCGTGCACGGCAATCAAACTGCAGCCAGTTTTAGTTTAGCCTCGGCAACCTTTCAGCACAATCGTTCGAAATTTACGAAAGTGGTAGCATGTACAATTGGTCAACAACCATTTGAAGAAAGCGAATATTCAGAACTTGAAATGACAATCTACAATTTTTTTTCTTTTCGTAAACATAGCATCCTCTATGAAAAGCAAGATTACCGACTTCTAATGACTTTTGTTAGACGGTCTCACCGATCCTTAAAAATTATTCGGGATCCGAATATAGTTGATACAATTGAAAGTTGAGGCTATTTCATATCTATACGCCGGGGAATTCATGTTTTTAGAGTGTTCAAGTCTGCAACTGTTGTCTTTAAATATAATGCATAGACTGCGTCATAACCTGTTTAATTTTTACTAAATGGGGATTTTCGAAGAGCATGC
Source organism: Amblyteles armatorius (assembly GCA_933228735.2). NCBI lineage: Eukaryota > Metazoa > Arthropoda > Insecta > Hymenoptera > Ichneumonidae > Amblyteles > Amblyteles armatorius. The sequence goes on along the minus strand of OW121691.1, from coordinate 1,748,744 downwards.
TAGCGGCCGGCGTACGCGCACCGCTGGTGGACCACGAGCCACCGTGCGTGCCACCCTTTAATCGTTACAAAAAATTTATTGGCAGAAAACACTGACATAATAGTATATTGCGATACTAGTTCGTGAAAGCGGTCTTTCGGCGAAGGTTGGGAAGTGGCTGCGCGAGAGAAGGCGAGTGCGGCCACTCACAATCGCCGTCGGTGGTCCGCTTTTACGTATAAGTATCGCATACTATTTTACGTAACGAATGCAGGAAGAGTGCTACTCCATGCCTGCTGATTGTAGCGCTGCGAGCAGCGTGTAATAATTTACAGAAATCACACGCGAAAAGAAATCGCACGCAAAGGAGCGGAACTGTGCATGCGTAAAAGTAAATCGCCCGCAGAGGAACCGATCTGCGCGTGCGCCGGGAAATTATTAAACTCATGGCTGGAAAGCGCCAGTTACGCCACCCTCGGCAGGCAGGCAAAGTAGTGCTTTTCATGGATGAGTCACACAAAATTCTGATATAAAATGCACTTATTATGTGAGATGTTTGCTACATAATAAGGTAAAGGCTGAAAACATAGTCTTTGGCTGTTTTCAAAGCGTCCATAGAAATGATATAATTCATAGATACTATTTAAGGTATGTATTATGTATTGCCGAAGAGTATTTTCGGAAGCTGATCCTTTAAGTGCATATTTAAGGGGTCTAAAGTCTCTAACGAGTTCGGTCACTCACATAGAGATGCAGGTTGGCCGGGACCAATCAGAAAAAAATCTGTAATAATTCATAGATACTTCTCAACGTATGTATCATGCATTGCCAAAGATTTTTTTTCTGAAGCTGATCCTTGGTTGCTTGCTTAACGGCTTTTAAGTCTCGAAACGAGCAAACGGACTCGTTTCGACACTTACGTCCCCTTAAAAATGCACTTCAAGGGTCAGTTTCAGAACAAACGTTTTGGCCATGCACAATACATACCTTAAGTAGTATTTATGAATTACTTAAGTACATACCGTAGTATCTATGAATTATTTCGGAATTTTCTCTGGTTGTTTCCGGCTAGTGCGTGCCTCAATTGGAGCGAACGAACTCGCTTGGAGACTTCAAATCTCTTAAACAAGCAGCTAAGGGACAGCTTCAGAAAAAGGGTCTTTGGCAATACCCTGAGTAGAAATATTCGAGTGTTACATCGGGCCCTGATAGGGTCCTGATAAGGTCTTATCAGGCCCTTATCAGGCCTTCTCAGGACCTCATCAGGGCCCGATATAACGCGTGAAAATTTCTACTCGGGACATACCTTAAGTAGTATATATGAATTTCTTCAGAATTTTCTCTGATAGCTATCGGCTCTATGGATAGCTCTATGGGAGCGACCGAACGCGTTAAAGATTTATGACCTCTTAAAAATACACTTTAAGGGTCTACTTCAGAAAAGATGCTTCGGCAATGCATAGTACATACCTTACGTAGAATCTATGAATTATTTCGAAATTTTTTCTGCTTGCTACCGGCCAGCTTGGTTTCTTGTCATAAGAACCGAATTCGTTAGAGAATTTAGACCCCCTTCAAAATCGACTTCAAGGATCAGTAACACAAAAAACGCTTTGTCGTACGCCGGCCGCAAGCTCGGCCGCCAGTTGCAGCCTCATCTCAGATTCGCGCTGGACCTCGCAAATTTAAATTAAAAAAAAAAAATAAACCTGGTTACGATGCCGTGAATGGATAATATCCTGATAATGAATTAAAAATCGGACACTCAGCTTATTTAAGCGGTGGATCGTAGTACTTATTCTACACAAATAGTTAAAGGGACTAGAAACGATATTCAACATCGTTACAGGACTCTACGTAAGTAATTGTTCATTCGTCCACCATTATACTCATGGTCGAAATGTCAAAATGAAATTACGTTTCGGAATACTATAAAAACTGATAAAGCGAGCCAGCGGTAATTACGTAGCGAACAATAATTATATTAAAACTGTATGTTCGTTTCATGCCCTGACTGTAATATAAGGCTGAACAGAAAATTCATACTCGATCATAGTGAACGCTACAGCCAGTAATGTGAGCGTTCGTGAATACGGTTTTGCTCGCGTTCCGCATTGCCTGTTCAAAATCAGTCATGACGATAGATACGTCGGCACTGTCAATCAACTGCGCTATTTCCGTCAATACCGCCGTGTAAGCGGCTTCCGTCTTGCTCGACATCAAAATATGCGCGAATGGAAGGGCCTAGAAATTATCCGTTCATAAAATCCGCTTTACAAGCAATTCAATATGCGAAACATTTTCCCAACTCACGTGACCGTACGTAACGCCTAGAATCGACAGAAGCTGGTAGACGTCGGTTACGTTCGGCGTTGTTCGAAACGTGCCGTCAACGAAAAGGCGTGTCACGCTGCGGAATACCGTCTCGACGAATTGAGTATCGTACAACAGGACGTGCACCTTTCCGAGACTGTCCGTTATTCGTCGGCATACGAGGCGCCCCACGTCATATTCTAATAAGCGAGCCCTTTCGGGCTGCTCCAACTGCATGGCCATTTTCTCGAGGGTAGTTGGATTCGGTGGAAAAGAGTTTTTCCTCCATTTCTTCATGGTGCTTTTTATACTATTGTACGGGATCTCGATTTGTATTTCACGCGGGTACCTGTCGCAGCAACATTAATTGTTTGCAATTTATCATGGCCCGGATGATCCGCATCAAATATAGAATATAACTACGCAAATATATGTCGAGTTCCAGGTAATTAATATCAGTACTGGGCAACGCACCTTAAAGTACTTCAAGTCCAACTACAAAGTACGACAAGTATTCGGAGTATTTGGACATCATAGGGGAAAATATGACAATCGATTTCAAAATCTCAGTTTTCAACTGGAAATCACGTCAGACCGGAAGGCATCACTTTCGGTTTAAAATGTTCTAATGTTTGTCTGGAATGTATCTCGAATGCAGCCAGTGACAGAAATGTATAAATCAACAAACGCTATAATCAAGATTATATTATCAAGATTATCATCAAGTATGCACAACGGAAGGGTGTATTGCAAAAGTACTTGTACTTTGTACTTGAAAAACAAAATTCTGTAATTGTGTACTTGAAGTACTGCCTAGCACTGCTAATATTCAATAGAATTAATTCTTTAATATTAAATTTTTGTCGAGGCAGAGAAAATCAACGATAGTACACCTATCAAAATGTAGGTAACCAGCGATTAGTAGGTCACGAGGTATGAGAAAGATTAATCGCAGCGAGACCGAAAACAAAACTGAAAACAATACTTACAATAGAGCTGTCGTATCATACAGTTGCTTCAAACGCCAGTAACTTCTCTGAAGTGCAGACTTGAGAGCATACATAAAGTCAGCCTTATGCTGACACAAATCGTCCGGGAAGCAAATGGAAGAATGTCCACGACTTAGAACAATTTCCCCATTGCGACGTTTTTTAGCTGTCCCACGGCAATGCTTGGTTTGACAACGCAGATAACTGTAATAAAGGATAAGGCAATAGAATTCGATTCATAGAATGGTTGTTTATTGTAGATCTTAGAAGATACACAATTCATAAATCTTATGAGTTAGTTGCGATCCCACACGACCTCCAACATTTTTAATCACCCAGCCCATCGTCAGGTAGCACATATAGACATGCTCTGATTTTTTATCTAGTAACATGGTCCTCGCCCTTCGACAAACGCCTGGACCCAAGTCCATATCTTTTTTAATAGCAGAGTTATGAATTTCTTTGTGACAATGCCCTATCTGTCCGAAATAACGATAAAAATGGGTCAAATAGAGCATTCTCACGAAAAATGCATAACTCTGCTATTAAAAGAGATATGGACTTGGGTCCAGGCGTTTGTCGAAGGGCAAGGACCATGTTATTAGATCAAAAATCAGCATAGTTTGTAACAGGAGCAAATGCCTTTTACACTAATTTTTCCGTATTTGCGCATCTCCTTAAGAGGAACGGGCACTCAGACGGAAGGATTCGTGGACTCGAGCGTCTAGGAATTATGGGTTGGTGTGTCAGAGACGTTTTTTAAGTGACACGATAATAATTTTTATTTATAAATTGACAGGCTCTCATACAATTACAAAATTCATGAAAATCAGTTATTCTGGTGCCTGGATCTTATTCCTATTTATCTTGGCAAATTAAATTGCTTGAAGTCGGAATACTAAGATGATAGATTTATTCGCGTGTGGGCTGCACTACGCAGGCGCGGGCAGCTCTTCGATCGTCGCTGAATCTAGCTCGTCGTCGCGCTCGGCTGTCTCGTTGTGACGTCACGACACGGCGATCGACGGTGACAGCCCGTTCACCTCGCGAATTGCAATTGGTGTTTATTTGCGAAATGGGCGTTTTTACCTTAATCGGATGGTCGGGTCGTCTTCAGGGGATGTGAACCTTTCCCTGGGTATGCCTTTTGCTGTCCTTGGAGGTATCAAATTATTCCGTGACACTCGAGGCTTTTCTGACGGTCACTTTGGTCACTTTACCCGTTCCCTCCGAACGTCTCGTTTAGCGGCTCAGTCACTTGAGATTATTAGACAGACTTGTTCATCGGTAATGGTATAAATCCGACTTTGGCACCAATGTTCTAAGTCCGAACTGGCACGTTTATTCTGAGTCCACTTTTTGCGAAATGTTATAAGTCCAATTTCCACGATTTTATAAGTTCGGACGGCCCGAATTTTACAAGTTCGAATCGACACAGTTTCTATACTTCCCGCGATGCACAAAAATTCCTAAGTCCTTTTCCGGCACGGGTTTCACAAGTCCAAATTGTCACCAATTTTTATAAGTCCGAAACGGCACCATTTTTACAAGTCCAAATCGGCACAGATTTATAAGTCCAATTCGGCACAAAATTTCTAAGTTCGCAGTGGCACACAATTTATAAGTCCTTTTTTCACAAAGTTTATAAGTCCTTTTTCGGCACAAATTTTATAAGTTCACAGGCCACGAAAGTTTCTAAGTCCAGTTTTCACAAAATTTATAAGTCCTTTTTGCGGACTTTCACTTTTATTTCACTTGGCACTTTGACTTTTCACATTTCACTGGTAGTCCTTGAGAGTTGTCAGCTGGTAAGGTAGATCCAATAACTGATGATCGACTGCCGAAATCGCCGTCTTTTATACCCCGATTTTGGACTCTCACTCCGTCGGTTTGGCAGATTTCTGGCAGACTCGCGTCTGCGTGCGGTCGCCTGATGATTAATTTTCTTATTGGCTGTCAGCCTTGTTCTTCCTCTGCCCTCCAATCCCGGGTCGGTATTATCATGACGATCATCCGGTGTTACCCGCCGAGCTAATGATGTGCTCTCAATCTGCTCGGTCGGTGCCGTGTGCAACTCGTCGTGTCGTCATTTTCGTCCAATCGGTGCGGCCGATTTTCCCTCGCTTTTGCCTTTCTCCGACCTTGAGCGTGCTTTCGCCGCCAGCCCGCTCGGCAGCGCCGCGGTGCTTCCGAATCCTTGCTGGTGTTGGCTATTGCGCGTGCGCGTCGCTCGACATCGGTCGAGCCGCCGCTCGATCCCGTCGGATGGCGCCACTTGGCTCTCCGCGGGCTTGTCCGACGGCTGCTCTGCATCCCTCCTGGCTGACCGCGTCTCCCGGGCTCTCGCGGTGTGACGTCACCGGGGCCACACGGGAGTTTTTATTGTGTAGGGGAGTTACAAGTTCCATATGTGATGCCTGGGAAGATGCAGATCGTTCAAAACAGCTGAAAATACGCAATACTGCATATACAAATACATGCAGATTAAAAAAATACGTAAAAAATAATAAATCTTACATCACCCCATCATCCGTTTGCTGATCCCGAATATTCTGCCATCCTTGATCCGATCTTTCGTCGGGAGATGAATCTTTTTTTTCGTACGAACTGGCATCGTACAACGGAATCGTGATCTCTCACAATGCAATTGATCGGAATCGACGCACGCACTCACTTTAACCACAACTATAAATAATACAGAAAAAAAATTAAACGATTTATAAATTCGCAAAACTTCTTGATCGGATACGATTGGCGATAAAGACTGCACGTTTTGGAGGACGACGGAGATCTAGATGCATGACAACGCGATTTTCCGTGTCGCCGAACCGGATGTTTTTTTTCGTGCGAGTGGGGGGCTGCGCTGGTTCCTTGACGACCAAACGTTACCGCCAATCAATCCCGTCTTCTCGGAATGGTTACATTCTTGCCGAGAAATGAAAATTAAATGACCAATTAATTCTTTATTTACTTCTTTTTTTTCGGAGTATTGTATTAATTTCATTTTCTCTTTCAGATCGGAAGACCGTATTAAATTAGATTTGCCGAATAATTTATGGATCGATTTGTAGATTGATTAATCGATCAATTTATAGATCGATTAAACGATAAATTTGGAGATGGTTTGATCAATTTATAACTAAATTAATCGATCAATATTTTGATCGATTAATTACCTTGAAATATTTATTGACGAAGATATAGGCGGTTTTCATGCAAAATGTTATGGTAATGTTTGGGGAAATGAAATCGAAGAAAATCGCTTAATATACAAGACAAAAAAAATCCGTAAAAAAATTGTAAATATTACATTAACTTGTCTTGCCTTGCCTTGTCTTAACTTGCCTTGTCTACCGTTCAATTTAAAGATTGATTAATGGATCGATTTTTTGTTGTTGATTAATTACCGTGAACGATTTCTTGACGAAAATATAGGCAGTACTGATGTAGCTATGGCATAATAATGTTTAAAAAAAGAATCGAGAAAAATCACTTGTTATACGATATAAAAAAAATACGTTCAAAAAGTATAAATCGTACATCACCCATTGTTCGCAAATCATTTCAAAGATTGATTTATCGATCGAGTATGAAATTAATGAATCGGTCAATTTTTTAAATTAATTACACGCAAATATGCTTGGTTCTGATGCCATAATGCCATGATAAAATTTGAAAAAAAAATTCATCAAAATGCCTTGTTACACGAAGTTAGTAATTATGTTTAAAAAATGGTACATATTACATTCGCCCTTGTTCGCCGATTAGTTTAAGAATTGATTAATCTATCAATTTCTTTTTTTTTATGACTTTTGATGTTTTTGAAAGATTTGTCGACGAACGTATCGGTGGTTCTAATATAATCTGTCATAAAGTCATGATAATGTTTGTGGGGGGATTCATATTATTTGAAACAACCTGACGCGAGGTAGGTAGCTGAAAATATTACGCAACCGCGGCAACTCTTATTCGAGCAAGGTATCCAGATATTGTCGCGAGGATAGAGAATAACGCGAGAACGTGCGATATGGACAAAAACAGTAAACATCGCGCGACCTCGAATCTCGCGCGTACACTCGAGCTTCGTGCGGCTGCGAAGAAGCGAGAAAGATCTACACCCTTGCCAAATATTTCGCTTCGCCTTTTCTATATCTAAGAGCTCTAAATTTTTACATAGTAGGGGAGAGCGGGGCAAAATAGCACACCGGGGCATAACGGGATGATGGGACAAAACGCAATTCTCCAATAACTTTGAGATGGTGGCGATGGTGGTACGTGGGGCAAAACGGGTTTGAAAATCCGGATGTATCGTTGGGACAAAATGGGGCATCCAAAAATGATTGGAAAATTGAGTTTTGCCCTCACAGTCCCGTTTTGCCCCGCTGTGCCATTTTGCCCCGGTCTCCCCTACTTTTGCATAGTTATAAACATGAATTAACAAAATATTCGCAAACATACTCACCCAATGAAACGATATAATGAAATACCGCGCAATTGTTTCAATTCATTTTACCGGTATGAAACAACTTAGTTGAGGCTGTCGCAAAATTATTTACTATATTTTTTACTTACAGAGAGAGGAGAGACGAATCCGATTCACGCGTTGCTTATTCCGGGAGACACTTCACAGCACGTTACACATGACACGTTACACTTGATCGATTCTCGATCGACCACTGCTCTAATAATGTGTCCTCCCGGTAGGCACAGGTTCTGGACACTCTCCACCTTTCCGTGACTCCCGAAAAATCACGCATTACGCGTAACGGCTAGGATTGTCCATTTCGCTCTCTTCACTGCTGGTGCGATACTTGCTCTCTCTCTGCTGTGACGTCAAACCTCCCCACGTCATCGCGAAGGGAGAATTGCGTTGAGGCAAAACAGCGTTGCCACGCGCTTTTCTCGAATATGCCTTGCGACCAGCGGGAGTATTTTCGCTGACTTACTGTAACATCATTTTTTTTTTTTGATTTTTCACTGGAATGTATCTCGATTGCAACTAATGAGAGGAACGTGTGAGAGGAACACCTGCTGAGCGCACCAGAGTCAATTAATCTCACAAGGGGACCTTATGACAGTCGGATTTTTGGAATTTTTCGTACAAATGGTCCGTGAAGCTCGGAACTCCAATATTAATTTCCAACATTAATTCGACGCCATATTCAGAAATTTTCGAGAAAATCGACTTTGAAGTTTTCTGAGCGATTTTTGTGCACCAAAGGTAAAATAATTTTCGAACCGGGCTGGTTGTGCACCCTGTAGCGATCCAGTCTAGTGATCGCGGGGACTCTGATTCGAGTCTTACTTCGCGTACTATTTTTTTTATTCATTTATTTTTCCTATCGGTCAGACCGTGTCTCCATGCGAGCGAACGAACGAACTCTTACAGAGACTTAATTCCCCTTAAAAATGTACTTAAAGGGTTTACTTCACAGACATTTCTCCGGCAACGAGTGGCTTATACCTCTAGAAATGTGTGTTAATTTATTCAGAATTTTATCTGAATGCTACCATTCGCGTGTCAACTTTACAGTTATTTATTTCTACAAACCGCTTAAAACCATAGCCAAAGGATCAGCTTCAACTTATTATGTAGTACACATGTCAAATAATATGTACGATTTTTTCAGAATTTTTTATCTCAAAGAGTTAGTTGCGAATAGATTTTTTTGGTAGCTATGATTGTGCCGAGCGCGCGGTAATTCGTGGCCCGCTAGCGGTATGCGTACGCCGTCCGCTCGCTCGGCCGCCAGCTTCAGCCTATAGCACAGATTTTCGGAGAATGGGCTTTCGGAGATTTTCTTTTCCGGAGAATGGGCTTTCGGAGATTTTCTCTTTCGGAGAATCTACTTTCAGAGACTAGCGCTTTCTGAGAATCTACAATCGGGGATAAGCTCTTTAGGACAATCTACTTTCGGAGATTTGCCCTTTACGAGAATCTACTTTCGGAGATTTGCCCTTTAAGAGAATCGACTTTCGGTATTTCGCCTAGTACGTGAATCTATTTTCGGTGCTTTGAACATTCTATATGGAAATTTTTCGGGTTCTCAATCTCGCGTATATGACCGTTTTTTCGAGGAAATTTCGGGACTTCAGGCTGTCGACACTCTTGATATTCTCGAAATTAAATTTCGAATTTGTACATCGTCGCCGACTATAATTTTTCTAATTTCCTAATTATAATTCATCGGGATATAAACATGAAGTACTCCAGGCTACCGGGAAGTAGACCCTTTCTATGAAATTAATTTCATCTAATTTATCCTTCGAAGCTAACACCATTCTAGGTTAATTTCTATCGAATGTATAGACTCACGGTAGACTAACTCATCGGAAATTGTATCGGGTGACCATATTTCGGTTCGGGGTTTCGCACCTTCGTATCTTTACCATTCGGGAACTTAATCCCACCCCGTATCGCGACCAAATCACCCATAACTCGTCTTTGGACTACGTTTGGATCCACGACGTTTGCCCTGCTTTGAATTTATTTTCAACTCCTCCCCACTTTACTGAATCCTTAACGGCGGTTTTATCGTCTTCCGGTTTTGCAACGCCATCCGCCATTCCTTTACTTTGTTTAAAAGTATTTTATTTATGGGGATCCCATCCTCGTCGCCACTGTCGAGAACCCATTAATTGAGGGATCGGGTGAGGGGACAATTACGGGGACACAAGTGCTGAGAAACAGGCGTTTATTGTTCCGTGTGTTGTCGAGACGGGCTCACACTAGACTGCCTCGTCGACTCGACGTCCGAACATCTTGTCCTCACCAACGGGTATCTGTTACCCGTTGGTAGGGATACCACAGTTTATTATGTAATATCTCCGCTATTTGTTAATATTTCGGATGTTTTTTCATATATACTCAACTATGTGCATAAATGATCTGTAAAAAAATGTTGTCAACATATGCGTCATTTTTTTTAACCGTGTCTAGAGAAGTACCTTCGAAAATCCACGAAATCGCGTGTTTAAGGCCTTGAGGGATTCAGAATAATCATAATTTCGCGTTACCGAAACACTTGAATAATCAGTCTTGTTCGCGACGCTGACCCAGCGGTCCGCTAGATCTCGCGCTCCGGTGTTTATTGTTTTCTGTCCTCGTCGCGTAGTCTCTCTTGCGTATAGTGCTGTCGCTCTCTCATTATCTACGTACTGATGTATACGATACCGTTTCGTTTCTTTGTTTTCACGTGAAAAATATTCGAATCTCTAATAGACCCGGAATCTGGCTACCGTGCTGCGATCTCCATGCTGTTCTCGTGGGTGTTGCGTGCTCCCGTTTCCGCACTTTATGTATTATTCGGTTGATTTGGGGCAAGATTTAAATAAAAAGATTTGTCCCGGTCCCGCAATAATTCCGCTCTCGCTGTCGCTGCCGCGGTCGCGATGATTGCGTGCATCGGTACTGTTTTGAGTTGATGTCTCAGTTTTCGGTTCGTTTCCGTATGCTCAGCGGCTTTCGCAGATAATTAATTTTGTCGCGTTCTTGCGCTTTAGAGCTTTCGTTATGCTTTCGGTTAAGTTTAAGGGATTTTACCGGCCACATAACCCTGCTATCATAATTCACATCCTGAGCAACCCCTGCCTTCCGCTACCATTCGTCCCCGCAAGGGCATTCGGTATTAGCACTCGTTCGATAAGGTTCGGATCGTTTCTCGCTACGGCTTCGTTTTGCGTTGTTTTTTACATTCCGGTTTGTTATATTTTGTCGTACAGATTTGCTAGTCGTAGGAGTTCTAATATTTTTTTACAGTTAATTTTTTCGTCAAGGCATTTCTTCAGGTCAGGTGATAGTTATAGTTATCGTCGTATATGGTGTGACGAGGCGTTAATATGCGCTTGCAGCCACGCGGTAAAAATTAGCGCCGCGTGATCGTCAAGATACAAAACCGCTGGGTTGCCGGATCGTTTCCTCTTTGGTCGGCTGGAGTGTCGGGCCAAAACCGCTGGTCTTTCATATTGCCTTTGTGTTTTAATTTAAACAATGGGTATAGACCCAAGGTATTCTCACTGCCGATGATAATTCGCAAGCGATTCGAATGGCCTCATTGTTTAATATTGTTAATTATATGATGGTCGCTATGCCAATCGCTGCATAAATCCATTCAATGATTAAAATGCGCACTCATTAATTATTTAACGCACAATCACCGCAAAATATCAGCCGTTATTTTGCTAATGCGATTTTCACTATGACTCGACATATGTTCTTATATCCCCTGAGACTTCTATTAGTTCGTCATCAAATATTTATGGCTTTTTAACCGGTTGCATCAGGGAAAATTCACAGAACGTAACCATAATCCTATGTCAATTTCAGATCGTCGGGATGGTGCAGTGGCCAAAGGCTCCAAATATAGCAATGATTCCACTCAGACTATAATTGATGATATTCTATCGGCCAACCACAGTGATAAAATAGAATATGTCTCACCGCTTAAGACAAACAAGAATCAATATGAGGATCCTCGTAAGTAGAAACTCAAGCTAAACACTGTCATCTTTGTGGTTATATATTATTTATTAGTGGTTGTTGTGGCTCGTGTGCTCGGTTTGACTTTATAAAACATCTGTCCCGGAAATAAAAATGTTGAATATACGAGTACTTAATAAAACTTATGTTTCAGCGAGACGCTACCAAGTATTCATACTCTAATATACCGGAAGCGGAATTTTCGAATTGATGTTAATTTAAGACGAAGCATCAGTTCGAAATTTGAAAGACACTTTCATTATGTAATTCAGATACAAACTGTTTAAAGCGCCCAGTTGCGATTATAACTGTTCGGCAGATGCCACGATATGGTCATCTTGAGCCGAAAAAGTTCCGAAATTATTATAAAAATGTCGTGAAGACTTCCGGTTTAGTATATATCGGATATCAGGTTGTGTGAACACTGCGAGAAGGATCTAGTAAAAATTACCGATCATCTAAGAAAAATTACCATAACACATAGTAGTAGGGTGCCAGGACGCCACTAATGGCAGAAAGTCTCAGATTATCCAAGAATTTTAACCATAATTGTGATGCAAAAGCGTCGTTATGTGAGTTCGTTGCTCACAGAGAGGAGGGCCAGGTGCTGCAAATAAAAATTCAAGTAAATTGATTCGAATTGTCCATTTAATAATTCTGTTTTTATTCGAACACAATTAGCTTTAAACCGTCAGTAACTCGTACTTTTACAAAAAAGAATTCATATTTCGGCAATGTTTTTCGCAAGGGATCAAAGTTTAATTTTAAAAAATGAAAGGATTAAGGGGTACAAACGAGCGTAGTCACTCCCGTCCCCAAGAAGCCGCCGGCGCTGTTCCGTGGTAAAGGGGTAACCCAGACAGCAGCAGTTATCTCTGTCTAGTGATGCAAAATGACCGTCTTTTCGTAGATCAGTTAAACGACGACAAAATGACCGTCATTTGATGTCATTTTTCTCACGCATTTTCCTAAATGAAAATAACAGTCATTTTGGTACGCGTCTTTTGACGGTCCTACAACACCATCAAAAGAACAAAACACCTACTTAGTAAGTCGATTCGGAAGCGTGTGAAGAAATTCAGTTGGAACGAATTTTCTAAGATTACGCTAGCAATCAATTGCTGATTGGTTTGTGAAGTGTCAAATTTATAGACAATCTAAATCAGATCGTGACCCACTATGAATGGGCAATCAGATTTATTAAACTTGTACAATTTATCGGGGACTCAATGATTATAACGTCTAGCCAAGAATAAGCGGTCTCAGTGTGAAACGGCGCATTCGAAGTAACCAGATGTAACGATGGGGAGAAAATCCAATTCTTTAAGTAGCTCGACTCGGAATGATCACGTAGTAAATTACAATTAGAATCGCCCGCGATAATTACATTCTGAGAGGCATGTGAAACACGTGCTAGTGATGCAGAGAAATCGTACAACAAGAGACTCTTAAGTCGACGATAAATAGATGCTAATAGCAGTGGTGACGTGTTAGGGACTCAATGATGAAGTAGAAAGAACTCGGGGGAGTTAGCAAAATCACGAGGTGAAAATACAAGAACGTTAGCTTGTAGCGACACTTGTATATAGGACGCGACTCCGTCACCCTGTTTGACCTATCTATCATTCCGAATAGTAGAATAATTCCTTATACACTGAAAAAAAATCGCTTGCGGGCTGCTGAAGAAAAAAATGTTTGTTTCAATGTTACTTTCAATTCTTACAAATCCATGTGATATTGAAACAACGACGGCAAGACTATCAAGGTGACATGTTATCGTTTCAATCCGGTATGAAATTGTACGAATTCAGAGCAGAATTGAAACAAATTTTTGTTTTCTATGGCGGCCCGCAAGCAAATTTTACTTCAATCGATGATCTTTTTTTTCAGTTGACTGTAACAGGAGCAGATGCCTTTCACGACATTTTTCCGTATTTGCGGACCTCCTTAAGAGGAACAGGCACTCAAACGGAAGGATTCGTGGACCCGAGCGTCTAGGAATTATGGGTTGGTGTGTCAGAGACGTTTTTTAAGTGAGAAAATAATAATTTCTATTTATAAATTGACAAGCTCTCATATGATTACAAGTTTTTCTCTTTCTCGAATTATTTCGTTTCTTTACTATCGTTCAAGCTATTTATTTCCGTTCATGACAAAGTTTGTGGAAATCGATTATTCTGATACTCGGATCTTATTCCTCTTTATCTTGAATAATTTACGTGCTTGAAGTCGGAATATTAAGCTACAGAATTTATTCGCCTGTATACCGCACTGCGCATGCGCCGGCAGCTCCTCGATCGTCGCTGAATCCAGCTGGTCGTCGCGCTCGGCTGTCTCGTTGTGACGTCACGGTACGGCGATCGACGGTGACAGCCCGTTCACCTCGTGAATTGCAATTGGTGTTTATTTGCGAAATGGACGTTTTTACCTTAATATGATGGTGTATCCGTCTTCAGGGAGCGTGAACGTATCCCTGGGTATGCCTTTTTATGTCCTTGGAGTTGTCAAATTATTCCGTGACATTTGAGGCTTTTCTGACGGTCACTTTGGTCACTTTACCCGTTCACTCCGAATGTCTCTTTTATCTGCTCCGTTCACTTAAGATTGTTAGACAGGCTTGTTTACTCGTAATGTCATAAATCCGACTTCGGCAAAACTGTTCTAAGTCCGAACAGGCATGAAAATTTATAAGTTCAGTATTGGACGATTTTTATAAGTCCACAATCAGTGCGAAATTCATAAGTCCTTTTTCGGCACGAATTTTTATAAGTCCACTCGGCACGAAAATTCATGAGTCAAAGTGTCACAATTTCTAGAAGTCCAAATCGGCACCAAATTTTGTAAGTTAACTTTTGCACAATTCACTTTTATTTCACTTTTACTCACTGTTCACTTTTCACTGGTAGTCTTTGAGAGTTGTCCGCTGGTAAGGTAGATCGTTGAACTGATGATCGACTGCCAAAATCGCCGTCTTTTATACCCCGATTTTGGACTCCCACTCCGTCGGTTTGGCAAATTTCTGGCGGACTCGCGTCTGCGTGCGGCCACCCGATTATTAATTTTCTTATTGGTTCGAAACATTGTTCTTTCTCTACCCTCCAATCCCGGGTCGGTATTACAGTGACGATCTTCCGGTGTTATCCGTTGAGCTAATAGTGTGCTCGGTCGGTGCCGTGTGCACCGTGCGTGTCGTCATTTCGGTCCAATCGGCGAGGTCGATTTCCCCTCGCTTTCGCCTTTCTTCGACCTTGAGCGAGCTTTTGCCTGAATTCCGCTGGACCGCGCCGCTGTGCTTCCGAATCCCTGCTGGCGCTGGTGATTGCGCGTGCGCGTCGCTCGAAATTGATTGAGCCGCTGCTCGATCCCGTTGAATGGCGCCACACGTTTCTCAGCGGGCTTGTCGGACGATTGCTCTGTAATCACCGGGCTCTCGCGGTGTGACGTCACCGGGGCCGCACAGGGATTTCTCATGATGTAAGGGAGTTACAGTACTAATTAAATCATCCGAGATGTGAACGTGCAACCAGGTCTCAGCGATCGAGATTACATGATAGAAGTGTGGCTCTAAATATAAACGAATAAAATCAATATGGCCTAAAAGCGAATTAACATTAAATTCAGCAAACTTTAATGACGATTGACGAGCACTGCCCGTGACGACCGATAGTTCAGAAGGTAGGGGACGAGGAGCGCGAGATCATTGTCGGAGTTGATACGTATAACTAAAGCGGAGTTGATACGTATAACTTCCGTCTCCGAGCCTGACCGATATTTTTCCATGTCTCACCCACACGTATGTATGTCCTGTCGCTTTAGCTTTATCTTTTGTTCGCCGAAACAAATTATATTTCTCAGTAGGGAGCAGCTCGTTAATATGTATTTTGCGCAAGTCACAACAGCCACTAGTATATGTCTGGGCGATGTTTATACAAAACCGAGATGCCCTCATGGAATTGGGCCGTCGATACACATAAATCTGTGCACTACTACTGAATTCATACTATTTCTTTTGGAAATTAAAAAAATGAACGTGAATGTTTTGATTATTATTATTTTTTACCTGGCCCAGATTTGAGTTTTTGAAGATATACCTATCATTTACATTTTCACGCTTTTATCCCCTGACATCCCGTTTTTAATTTGTTTTATATTACAGCAGATGGGAAGACAACGACAAAGCGACATTACAGTGGCAATTTCCGGCAGCCTACAGCCAGCGTTTGGGACCCCCATCCACAGTATGAGTTTATGGCTTTCGGTCGGGAATTTCTATTACGGTTGAAACACGATTCGAGTTTCTTATCTCCCGACGTTAAGGTAGCTATTTGTAACAAAACAGTGTGCTTAGATATTCTTTAGATACCGTAAAAATCGATTGGCAATATCGATTGGCAATATCGATTGGCAATATCGATTGGCAATATCGATTGGCAATATCGATTGGCAATATCGATTGGCAATATCGATTGGCAATATCGATTGGCAATATCGATTGGCAATATCGATTGGCAATATCGATTGGCAATATCGATTGGCAATATCGATTGGCAATATCGATTTTCAATATCAATTGGCAATATCGATTTTCAATATCGATTGGCAATATCGATTTTCAATATCGATTGGCAATATCGATTTTCAATATCGATTGGCAATATCAATTGGTAAAATTACGAATTTTATGTCACTCTTTAGGTTACCCATATTAGAAATAATGAAACTACCCGGGAGCAAGCGAATCACCAATTAGGGTGCTTCTACAGTGGGTACATTGATGGCGATCCGAAATCAGATGTATCTGTCAGCTTATGTCATGGCATGGTGAGTCAATATTTCTGAAGTCTTTGATCTTTTGTATGAGCGACATGGCGTAGATCATAGTGATAATTCTCCTCAATAAATTAAGGTCGTTCAGTAACTGTGCGTTCTAAGGACTTCGACAACGCATGCAGCAAAGAGATGGGACTGTAACCTGCAGGCTCTTGCCATACTGTTACTCCCGAATTCTGTAGCTTATTCGAAAAACGTGGTAGCGTTTTTACAAGCGACACGCTACCTTATCGTAATACTCCAATATGCCGGAAGTGAAACCTTTCCATCGATAATACTTGGAAACGAAACATCGGATCAGAATTACGACGATACTTTTTTCATATCATTCAGACACACGTTTTCCAACGTGATCAAATACAATTATAATCGATGCTGCAGTGTGACCATCGTGCCCGCAAGAAATGCGAAATTCTCATCCCCTTGTGTAATGTAATGCGAAGTCTCTGCGGTCTATTATGCTTGGGTGCGGCGCATAACCTGACACTTTCGGATATTTTCTTTTTATGAGAGTCAATTTCTGATTTGGCCAGTGCGGTTGGTCGGTCCGCCAACTGTCCCACAAAAGACAGACACCTCGATACGGTGCTTCGTTCTCTGAGGGGGAAGAGGATAATAGTTGCGTTGGACGCGAATGCGAAATCGGCTCTGTGGGGGGCACAGGAGACCGATGAGAGAGGTACCAGGCTGGAGGAGCTCATTCGAGTCTTTGGCTTGGATATCTTGAACGACGCTGGTCAACCGGCGACTTTATGGACGACAAGGGGAGAGTCGTACATCGACGTCACCTTGTCGTCGCCTTCCATGTCTCGATTCGTCAGAGACTGGAGGGTTCGACCGGATTGGACAACCAGCGATCACCGAGCGATCGATATCAGGTTGCAAGTGCCGAAGGCCGCAGCGGGAGATTGGGTGGTCGGTCCCAGTCGGTTCGACGTTCGTCGTGCAGACTGGGAGCGATTCGCCGAGATCCTAACGGCTCTGTCGAGAGATAGGCTGGAGGGACTTGCGATTGAGTCGGCAGACGACGTGGAGACCATGGCTACGACTCTCACGAGTGTCCTGACGGACGCCTGTGTGGAGTCTATGCCCCGAAAGAAGCGCTTCAGGAAGTCCAACCCATGGTGGACACGAGAATTGACCAACAAGAGAAGGTTGGTCTTCAGGCAGATGCGAGCGTATCAGAAGGAGCGAACGCAGCCTCTGCGCCTCGAAAAATTGCAAGTATACCGCACGTCTTTGCGAGAATACAGCAACGAGGTAAAGAAGGCAAAACGTGACAGCTGGAAGGCTTTTGTCACGTCGTACGGGAACGAGGAGCCCTGGGGCTTCGTATACAAGCACCAGGCAGATAAACTCCGAGTTCAGAAAGTGCTGAGCACTATCCGGCGTGGCGAAGAGACTACGATGGACATGAGAGAAACCGCCAGAGGCCTTCTCGATACGCACGTCCCCGATGACCGGGAGGAGGAGGATAGCCCGTGGCACAGAGCGGTGCGCCAAAGAGTGCAAGAACCGAGTGACACGGAGGACGCCGGAGTATTCACCGAAGGTCAGATGAAGAAGGCGTGCCGTACCTTCAAGAACGGCAAAGCTCCCGGACACGACCTCATCGAGGTCGAAGTCCTCAAAGGAGCCTGTAGAATTATACCCGGTCAGCTGCTTAGATTATACAACGCGTGTCTTACTTGGGGAATTTTTCCCGCAGCCTGGAAGGAGGGCTCCCTCAGAGTTCTCCTAAAGGGCGAAGACAAAGACGAGAAAGACCCTAAGTCCTATCGCCCGATTTGCTCGTTATCCGTTGTAGGGAAACTGCTAGAAAAGTTAATTAAGATTAAGATGAGTGTCGTGATAGAAGAAGGTGTTTCGCAGCGGCAGTTTGGCTTCATGCCGAATCGATCTACGGAGGACGCGATCATCGAACTTCGCGCCATGGTCGACGAATCGGAATCGCAGTACACGGTCGCGCTGCTCTTCGACATCGCCGGTGCTTTCGACAACGTTTGGTGGCCAATGGTCTTCAGGGAGCTGCGCACCAGGGAATGTCCAGCGAACATCTACAAGATCCTGCAGAGCTACTTTCAAGATCGGCAAGTGACGCTCTCGTGGGGGGAAGAAAGTGTTTCCAAGCGTGCCACGAAAGGCTGCCCACAGGGTTCAGTCCTGGGTCCGGCATGCTGGAACATTATGTTCGACTCGCTTCTTCGGAAACTCGAGGAGCTGTGCCCTGACCGATTCATCGCTTACGCGGACGATCTTCTGGTCCTTGTAAGCGGGGAATCGAGAAGGGAGCTCGAAATCGAGGGCCAAAGAATCGTCAACGCGATTGTCAGTTGGTCTCGCAAGGCTAGGCTCGAACTTTCCGCACGGAAGACGGAGGCTATTCTCCTCAAGACCGTGTGGGTTCGACCCCCACCGATAGGTAGGCGCGGCGGGAACCGTCCCGACAGGCAACGTGGGCAGGCAGTTAGGCCAAATTTAGCGAATAGATACCCGACGATAAGAATAGGAAACACGACGATCCCCTTTAAAGACTCGGTAAGGTATCTGGGCGTCCACTTTGACAAGGAGATGGGAGTTAGAACCCATTGTAGGTATTTGCGCGACAAAGTCGGGAAGCTTTTTATAAAACTCGGTAAGATGGCAGGTTCGGGATGGGGTTTGCGCTACTCGGCGCTGAAGTTAGTTTACAGCGGAGTCTTTCTCCCGATAGTGGGTTACGCGGCTGCAGGGTGGGCGGATCTTTGTAACGTGCATGACACGAGGGTTCTTCGTTCGGCCCAGCATATCGCACTAAAGGCAAGCACGGCCGCGTATAGGACGTCGTCGTGGGATTCGCTGTGTGTTATCGCTGGAGCCATTCCCGTGGATATTTTGCTTATAGAACGTAGAGTCAGATATCAGATTAAGATAGGCGTGGACGCCTGGATAAACGGAGTAGACATCGCGAACAATGGTCGAGACGCGTTTCAACGCATAAAGGAGCAGGCGTTGGTGATGTGGCAGACACATTGGGATTCTTCAACCAAAGGTCGAACCACACACGCCTACTTCAGTGGTATTCGAGATAGGCTGGAGGCGCGTTGGCTGCGAACGAACCATTACAGTACGCAGGTTCTCACCGGACACGGAAATTTCAAGGCGCGTCTCGCGTCTCTCAATCTTGTGGACGGAGGGAACTGCCGCTGTGGTTTGCCGGAGACATCGCAGCATTTTCTCCTTGATTGCCCACACTTCGAGGCACAGAGAGTCGCTCTGCGGGAAGTAATCGGGGACAGGGTTTGGCCAGAAGCGGCGCGCCAATTGGTGTCGTCTGAAGAGGCTTTCGCGGTTTTCTCCGATTTTTGTAGAGAGTGCCTTTGGCTAAAGGCGCAGGAGGAGCTCGCTGAGCTGGCGTAGAGTAGGGAGATCGGCGTATCTCAAAGTGCGACGGAACATGAAGAAGATGAAGAATGAAGAAGGAGAAGAGCGAAGAGGAAAGTGTTCGGTCGAAGTTTTGTTCCGTTTGTTTAATCTAATATTAAGGAGTTCAGCGATTCATTGAATTCCATTCAATTCAATTGAAAATTCGATATAAATCCGTTCGAGGAAATTTTATGCGGTGTAATTTTTCATATTGTTAGCTTCTGGTACCACTCAACCGGGATGTGTCGGAACTCCCGGGAATGAGTGAATGGGCCGTAACCTTCTCGGATCACCCATTCGCTCGAGTGGTATAGGCAGGGTTACTGTCAACTAATCAACTTTTCTTCCATACAGCATTTGCAGCTGCACTTGAACTGCGCAGGGGTCGTAATGTAATAATTACGACTTGTTCAAGGCAGCTACGTGGGGTTCCATTCCCCAGACGACAGCCTGGATATTTTCCGGGCAACCTGTAAGTGGACTGAGCAAGTGCTCACGACTCCGCCTCCACGTGGCCCCCGCTGGAAATGACTTCGGGGGATTCGACCTTGGTCGGATCGCTCGAAGCCCAACCAGGTGAGTCGCTACCCGACATAGGGCAGGGTAGGTCCATCTGTTCAATGATCCTTAACTGGTGAGAGCAGAGTTCTTCCAAGCCAGTCCCCCCTTGTCAGCTGTTTCAACGGAGAATAGAGGGAAACTTGTTGCGTATGCTCTTAATGGGCGAGAGACCTTCGGGTCGAGCATAAGAGGAAGGTTTCGTACCTGATTCTTGATACATTAAATGTCCCACAAAAGAGCTAACACGAAATTTGTTCTTATTAATTATTTTTTGTGAACGCAAATCGTAAAAGTGAAAAACATTGCGTTTGTGTAAATAACGTGAAACTGTGAATAATTTGTGATTATACAATACAGCATTTTGATAAAATCGTGAAAAAGTATGTTGTAACTCCCCTACATAATTGAATGAAACATTAAAAAGCTCCCGTGTGGCACCGGTGGCAAACACCGTGAGAGCACGGGAAACACTGACAGCCGGGGGAGATCGTCGGACGAGCCCGCTGAGCAGCAAGTGGCGCCATCCGACGGGATCGAACGGCGGCAGGATCGATGCGGAGCGTTGCGCATGCGCCCACATCCAGAATATTGAGGATTCGGAAGCACAGCGGCGCCGCCAATGGAATCGCAGCGAAAACACGCTCAAGGCCGAGTAATATCGAAAAACGAGGGAAAACCGACGCAGAAGATTGGATAACGATGACGACACGCTAGAATATAGACGACACCGGTTGAGTATACGATTAGCCCGGTGGGTAACACCGGATAATCGTCACTATAATTTGGACCAGGGATTGGAGGGTCAGGCAAGAATAATGCGAGCAACCAATAGAAAAATTAATAATCGGCCGACCGCACGCAGACGCCTGGCCACCAGAAATCTGCCAACCTACTCAGTTGAAAATATCAATAAATTTACTTAAGTATTCAGCACTTCAAGTATTTTGCCCAGCTCTACTTTTTTTATACAATATTCAATGCAATATATGTTATGGTTTTTTATCTTGTAGATGGAAGGAGGAAAGGATGTTCGTACAACGGGATACGATAACGTCTCTTTGGTATCACCGAATATCATCCTGAAGATCATGGAAGCTCCTCTAATCTATTCGCCATAGTAGAGTTCGATCGGCCTTCTCCCCTCAATAACAATGTTGGGGAGTAAAATGGGCTGATCTCCAAGGGGAATGGCGATGGTGATCCGCGAAGCGGATTACAAGTCGACGTCGAGGAGCGACGGAGACGGACAAACAACACGGTAGCTGCTCGCTCTGACTAATGCTCGAGGCCTAATAACGTGTTGAAGTTAAATTCATTTACAATGTATAGAGTCCGTTTTCGCGAGATATATGTATTATTTTCGTTTAACGTTTTTATTTACTTATAAATAGGGATGTGCGAATAATAGAAATATTGAATAATTCATTATGAATTGAATATGAATAATTCATTATGAATTGAATATGAATAATTCATTATGAATTGAATATGAATAATTCATTATGAATTGAAAATGAATAATTCATTATGAATTGAATATGAATAATTCATTATGAATTGAATATGAATAATTCATTATGAATTGAATATGAATAATTCATTATGAATTGAATATGAATAATTCAATTTGAAATTTTTGTGAATATTTATCAATATGTTACGTCCAGCGTAACGAGTAAATTTGCTTTATTATTTTTCCTCGCACTAACACTGGACTCAGAAACTAAAATAAAAAGGAAGGGTCAGATAACCCGAAATATGAAAAAGCCAGATAAATGACTCATTTCTGCCAAAGGGTGTGACGGATGGTCGATTGGTCAGGCACCGCGTTAAATGAGTCGAATTGACATTAAATTCGAGCAATTCGAAGATTATGTGAATATCAATAAAGTCTTTTATTAGTCGGAGAGTATAATTCGGCGGTGTAATTGTTCGGAGAGAGTGTACCGTTCGCGGTGTCGGTCGGAACTGAACTGATTGAAGAAGCGGGCGTGAAGCTGAGGGCTTCGCGCTCGCTGTTACAAAGGAATAAAGTCTCTGCGATGTTTAGTCTACTAGATAAGTGGCCGCTCACGGCGGTCCGGATGCGCGATAGTCTTGAGGGCTTCTTTGAAGAGCGCATGGAACGGAAATGCTCCGTATCGATACTCTCGAATGAATATTAAAGTTAAAAGATTGAATAGTTAGGCTGCGGTCGTTACAAGGGCCAACTTAATAAACTCAGTCGGTACATTCGATATGCACGAGAGTCTGGTCAAGCTCGACCGTCAAAAATCTAACGGGATGGTCAAACAGATCTGGATAAAATGAGGAAAAGAAAGGCCGCCAAAAATGGTCTATGACCACCAGCGCCGCCCCTTTTCAGAACGACTAAAAAGTCAACCCATTTGAGGTACCTCGCGACCGTCTTAGGTACGAGTGTCGACTAACATTTACAGATGTCAAGGATCGTTAGATCTTCCGTACCATCGCCGGGGAACCGTTTGGGGCCCGCAGTGATCTGTCGCGGGGCCTGGTTCCCACCTAAGCCAGTCGATTGGAACGGTTACCTGGAGCTCTATGGCAGCCCTTAGGGTTTCCAGCTATCGATAATTCCGATTCACAAAGCCGAGTGCCTCCGGGCCATGAGATTAGAAAGTCATGCTACGGCAGAAACGAGGTACAGCGCCCTTTTTCTCAAAACCGCGAGAGAGAATTTTTGGCAAGCATGTTTTATGACAACTATTACTATAAAGGAAATCTAAAGGAGCCTCCAAACAAAAAGATGAAGACAAGGAAAAATAATATAGACAGATCCGTAATTAAAAATATTCCGAATCCAGGTCTCGAAGAATTAAAAACAATTTTCGAAATAGATAATAATTTAAACAAAACAAAGAAATGATTCCTGATAATTCTTAAACCTAGGATAAATAGGAATAATCAGGATATTTTTTCGCTGTCTTATTGGAATCAACAATAGTTTGATAACAAAAATAATCAACGCCCACAGAGCAAGTTTCAAATCACGAAAGGAAATTTTAAGAATGCTTCCAAACAATTACCTGATTTGCCGGGCGGCGAAATCGCCGGCGCGGCACTGCAGGGAGCCTCGCGCCTCTCAACCGATTCTCAATTGGACAGTTAAATTTGGTTAAAAACCTAAGTAACCACTAATAATTATCTTACAATTTTTAATTGCTTATGAATTGAGGAATTTAGTTGTTTAAAACTAATTTTATCGTAAAGAAGCTCTGAGGGATTCTCGTCCCATGTGGAAAGTTAAAACGATGGATGAACAGTCCCTCGTTATTTAATAAAGAAAAGAATAAACTAATGAGTACGAACGTGGGACCAGAATACTGTCGGAAATCTTTAATTTAGTTTAAGAAAAGGACAAAATATACATATATTGTAATTTTATTCGAAATTACCCGGCGGAGTAACTCCGAACGCTCGTCTTTCGTCTAATTTTACGGGGATCATGCACTGGTCAGTCGAGTCGGGTCGCGTCTCGATTTTCGTCCCTTTTTGCTCCCTCATAGAGGAAGCTTTGTGATGGTGAAAAAAAAATTTCGAGATTTTTATGAAAACGTGTTCAGAATGTTCCAAAACATCGAAAAATCACATTTAGAAAAAAATGTGTGTGTGTGTGTGTGAATCGGACGTGAAAAATTCAAACAGCTATAACTCGAGAACGCCGCCACCGATCAGGCTGAAATTTTGCAGACAGTATGTGTGGTTAATAGTCAATAATTCTGCAAAATTTCGTCTAAACATGTTCAGTTTCTCTTTTTGTACGCCATTTTTAATTTCTTTGAAAATTTCTGTACGCACTGTAGCTCTCGCAATTTTTTAGCTATCAGGCTAAAAACGCGTATTCAGGTAGAATATCATCACCCGATGATCGCATTAAAATTTTTGGAAAATCGCTTGAACCGTTTAAACTTTATGTCATTTTGAATTTTTTCAATTTCATGATTTTTTTTTAGACGCATTTGTTCTGTATCAAATATTCATCTTCGAATAAAATAAGTGTCAGATTCGTAATCAGCGTGAAAAAATACATGGAATTACAGTCCTGGAGCGACAACTAACAAAAAAGTTTACAAGGCATTTTCATAGTGTAACGGACGGTCGATGGGTGACTGCTCTGACAAATGAATATAGTCAGATGAAATATAGAATATGGCTTTATTGGTCGGAGAGTGTAAGAATTTATTCGGAGACAGTGTACCGTTCGCGGTGTCGGTCGGAGCTGAACTGATTTGAAGCGGGCGTGAAGCTGAGGGCTTCGCGCTCGCTGTTACTAAGGAATAGAGAGTCGAAGGATGTTTAGTCTATTCGATAAGTGGCCGCTTGCGGCGGTCCGGATGCGCGATAGCCTTAAGGGCTTCTTTGAAGAGCGTATCGAACGGAAACTCCGTATCGATACGCTCGAATAAATATTCGAAGTTGAAAGAATGAAATTTTGCGGCTGCGGCCGTTACAATAGCCAAAATTCCAAAAATGAGTGATTTTAGGTATTTTTAAACGATTTTTTTGCCCTCCAATGTGCAATAATTTTGTGGAAATGATAAATAAATTTCCATCCAGGTTGAGGTGTTGGTAAATTCGTGTGTATATTTTGTGGGTTTTCCAGCAGAGAATTTGTATCTTTGATCTCGATTACTCATACAAGTGACATATAAACAGGAATTTCGAATAGATTCACAATTATTCCGGATTATATTCATTCGAGTACTAAACATGAATACGAACGCGTCGCGCAACCCATAATACACGATGCATAATATACACACTAATAATATTCAGCTCAGCTCGGCAAAACAAGTTCCTAATCGCGATTCACGTTCATTACAATATAACGAGAGAACTCTCCTAACACAATGTATAGTACATCTACATCTATACATAAATAGCGAAACATCTATATTCACTCACGACTCGCGCAGCGACACATATCATATGGCCGACAAAATATCAAAAATAATAGTTTACAGTGAAATCGACAGATACATATATATAACGAAGAACGGCATTCGCCCACTACTCATGGATGACTAAAAAATTCCTGACATAGAGTTTTTGTTTTATATCATGGCAAAAGAAAAGATAGACATCATGACAGATGACATTCGCTCCCGATTCATGTAGCGATATTAACAGACATACATTAGATTGCGCAGATTTTATACTCGCACATGATTCACATCGCAAAATTCTCGTAGGCACGAAGATAGAATTATTTCTCCCCGAAGTATAATTTCTAGGTACACATTCGCGAAGCAAATAACTGACGAAAGAAATTGTTCATCATAATTAATCGACGACACTTATCTGATTCGGCTATCGCAATGTAATGAGTGGTACCCGAGACGAAATATCCTCAAACTGGCGGACACGAACACGTGTCGGCCGTGAAGCACCATAGTTATTCGATCGTGGTATCGCGCCGATCCTCCTTCGTCTCGGATGGTATATGCGGACCCATGTCCACCGACTTTAGTTCGGATTCAGTCCAGAGCATCACATCCAACGATATTTTCTTAGATGAAAATACGCCCAGCCGCCCTGTGTTGCACACAACACTTCACCCACAGAGTTTATAATTCTTTGATGATAATACTATGCGTGATCTCTCGTATTTCGTCGGATATAAATTAGATTCGCGGAACGGCAATTCGACAGCGTGTCGAGAGCAGCATATATGTACGTACTCACTCCGTTCGGCGTCGTGAGCGACTGGGGAGAGGAGCGTCTTTCGCTCGCTTACGTCGCGGTGCGAGATCGTAAGTCGATCTCGTAAGATGGGTATACTCATTAGCATATTCGGTGCCTCGCGGGCGACCTCCCTCATATATCGAACGCTACGCTCGGTCGATAGATCATCCATTCCATGTTAACTATATACACGGGGCGAGGGCAGCACTGAGACCTCACAAATGGCATCGCGGAAAAAGCCAGGTGCCTATCGTGATCTACAGCAACACATACACAAGACGAAGCTAGATAAAGAGGTATCACTAGGACTTCTGGAATAAAAATCGAAAGGGCAAAAAAAAATTCAGCAGCGCATACTTCCATGTATTTTTTCCGGCCAAGCGCAGATTCGACGAAGTAAACAAGACGATGGAATATTTTTTTACGCGCTGAACCTGAATCGGTCAGCCGTTTTGCATAGAAGTCTAAGACGTTGACGTTGGAAAAAGTTAAAAATTGAAATTTTCATAGCGCTTCCTCATAAAGTTGAAAATTGAAACTTTCATGTCGCTTTCTCATAAAGTTGAAAATGAAAATTTTCATATCGCTTCCTCATAAAAGATGAAAATTGAAATTTCAATATCGCTTTCTCATAAAAGTTAGAAATTGAAATTTTCATATCCCTTTCTCACAAACGTTGGAAGTTGAAATTTTCATATCGCTTTCTCATAAGGTTTCTTTACTCGCGAAGCTTCCTCTATGAGAAAGTCAAAAATACAGACAATGCTTCGTCATAGAAGAAGCTTCGCGAATACAGGAACCTTATGAAAAAGCGATTTGAAAATTCCAAATTCCAACTTTTATGAGAAAGGGATAAGAAAATTTCAGTTTCTAACTTTTATGAGAAAGCGATATAAAAATTTCAACTTTTATGAGAAAGCGATATGAAAATTTCAATTTTCAGCTTTTATGAGGAAGCGATATGAAAATTTCAATTTTTTTGCGAATAGGAAGAAGCTTCAGAGATCCTCGCCAGCTACGTCCGGAGATGGATACAATATCATCAGGAGCTTCCGAGGAGGAGAAGGCGAGGAATGTTGGTTGTTGGTTTCTAGTTATTGGGCGGATCTATTTTTTAAATGGATGGGTGTCTGTACTATTGTAGGTTGTTCTGGCTTGTCCTTCAATTCGCGCCTCGATGGCAGCTGACTCGTCGAGGTCACGTCCTATCTATAAGTCTCGCCGGATGAGAATCGCGAATGATTTTGTCAATTCGCCTCGACCAAACGAATCTTGTTCTGGAATTTTTATTTGATGTTTTGTCTGAATTTGACTCTACGGTTGTTTTTTTAAATTCAATATTCACTTGCTTCCTCGATGTTCGGCAAGTGGAACTGACCTTGCTCAGGAATGCTAAATTTGATTAAACTCGACGCTTTTTCTCCGGCGGCAGACGTGCTCGAGGAAGTAAAAGCGTGAAGAAAAACTGTCGTTTACAACACATTCGTGTGCTCGAAGCAATCGGTGTTCAATAAGTTCTATGCTCAGAACATTTTTACTCGCCTGAACTAATTTTAAAGAAATCTGATGTTCGTTGCCTATGGGCTGTAGCCAACGGAGTTGGGCTAGCTCAAGCTACGCGTTTAGTAAATTTCGATATTCTATTTTATTGAGTTGAGACAGGTCTCTTTCTCACGGAGTGTCCACGAAGGCCAGAGACGACTGGAGCTCACTTTCACAGGAGTGGAAGGTGGGTTGTCGGATATATAAGTGATTCTATAGGATTCTGAGTAGAAAATAAGGTCCCAGCAGTCGGTTGCTCGTGCTTACATAGTTGAGCACAGTCCCGTTATTTTCGTCATCGATCGTACTATCCGTGACGTCGATGCAACGACTAATTGCCCTTAAGGCAGTAGTCTGCTTTACAGGCTTCAAAAAATCGATTTTTCGTTTTTGTCTTAAATCTATTCCAAAACTATCCAAGAATATGTGTTCAAAATTTTAGAGGCCAATTTGACATATTTTCGAGGCTAGATCAGTTTTAGTGGCCGAGCGTCGAGCAGGTGCGAATGCTCGGGCAGACCCGAGCGCGCGCGCTCCACCCCTTCGTGTATTCTATTGTTTGACTATACTCGTATATACCTGAAAGCATTGAACGGTCCTTTGAAATATTATTTCGAGGTTCTAGAAGGTCTGTGTTGAGTAGTTGTTGGGATAACGGTATACAATATAACGGTAAACTATAGCTCTCGGAATCGGCTTCTACACTGCTATTTGTAGCGTCAGCTTTCAGTTTCATTTTTGATTTTGCCGAGCGTACATCGAAATGTCAAGCTACCCGAAAGGTGATCGATGTAAAAGACAGCGTGCTGCGGAACCGCGAAAGCGAAAATTTCACGGCAATCGTTTTACCAGTGTATCATCGGACGACGGAGACTTACACACGAGTCGCAGTGAGCAAAAGTTGAAGGCAGCAAGCAGCGATGATATCATTATTCATTCATCGCACTGCTACCGCATTATTGAATTCATATCGGTGTTTCTCGCTCTTTCGGAAATCGCAATTTGCAGATCATGCAAACAAAAATTAACGTTTGCAGAAAGCGGTCATCGAGGCCTAGGATTTAAAATTGTTGTTCAGTGTAGGTGTGGTCGACGCGAAATCCAGTCAGAACCATTTATAAATACCGGCTACGAAATCAACAGACGGATTGTTTTTGTTATGAGGCTTCTTGGTATCGGACGAGAAGGGATAAACGTATTCTGCGGCCTTATGGATATTTCTACAGGTTTTGCAAAATCTACTTATCAACAAATCGTTGAGCATTTGTACGCAGCGTCGAAGACACTGTTCGAGAGTACCTGCGAAAAAGCTGTCACGGAAGAGAAAGAAAAAAACGTTGAACATGGAAGACCTGCGAATCATTTGAAGGTTTCGGGCGATGGATCGTGGAAAAAGCGCGGTTATACTTCTTTGTACGGTGTAACAACGCTCATCGGATACTACAGTGGCAAAGTAATCGATCTGATTGTAAAAAGTGGTTATTGTCATTCGTGTACCATACATAAAAATAGTTTGGATGAAGATGCATTTGAGGAGTGGTATGAGGATCATAAAGACTCATGCTCCTTAAATCATACAGGTTCGTCTGGGAAGATGGAGGTAGATTCCATAACAGAGATGTTTTCGAGATCCGTCAAGAAATTCGGAGTTATGTACAGTAATTATATCGGCGATGGCGACTCCAAAACTTTTACTGGAATCTTAAATAGCAATCCTTACGGGGACGAGTGCACAGTGACGAAAAATGAGTGTGTTGGACTTTCAAATGACGATTTATTGACGCGGTGCTTAGGCGGACACACTCAAAATTCGAACGAATCGTTCAATTCGATTGTGTGGTGCCTAAATCCGAAACACGTAAATTCCGGCTATAAAACCGTCGAAATAGCAGCAAATATGGCTACAGGCATTTTTAACGAAGGTTATTCAGCTGTGCTTTCTACCATGCAGCTCCTCGATATTGTCATCGGGCAGCAAGGCAAAAATTTTGCTGACACCGTCGATGCTGAGCGCATAACGCGGGAGAACCGGCGCGCATCACTTTCCAGCAAGGAGGCTCGTACAGCTCGAAGATCGGAAAGCCTCCGCCAAAACGAGTTTTTTGAAGAAGAGGAAGGATTATTGTATGGCCCGGGGATAGCCGATTAACATCTAATTAGTGTAAGTGTCCAAAAACTTACATTTTTTTGGACCGAAAACTTTACAGCCCGTTTTCTCGAGTTTTCATTTTCACAAGTTTTGGAAAACGGTGCCGGCGATAGTAAAAACAATATATGTCCGGTCGAAAAAAACCAAAGTGATCTAGCTTCAGTATTGAATTATCTTCTATTTGAACTAAAAAAGTTGGACAAAAGTACTATTTAAATTACTTGTTTTGCAACTTAAAGTGAATTTTTTTTTTCAAAAAAGTGAATTTTTTTTAAAACTTCGAACAAATTTGTAATTTCGTCATTTCTTCGGTATTTTTTTAGTTCATATAGAAAAGGAACTTATAAAAACTAAAAAAAAATTTGGTTCCACTGTTTCAGATGCATCGCACGACCTCCATCACCGGCACCGATTTACGAGTGCACACTCCAGGCGCCCCAGAAAAATCGTTACAACTTTGGCAAATTTCAATAATTTGTAATAATAAAAATTGTTTTTTAAAGCTTGAATATAATATACTATCGTCTCAAAATTTCGTTTACCGCAATCATTTCCTTCCCTTTCAAAAAAATTGTTGAAAAAACGCTTTTTTTCGGCTCCTAAAGCAGACTACTGCCTTAATTTTGAATTCGAGTTGTGCTTGCAACCGTCTAGCGCGCTTATCGCGTTCGGTGATAGGTGCTCGGTTTTGTTTCGAGGCGGAGCCTCCGCTCTCGCGACGCCGAGTCAATGCCGGGTGACGTCGTTGCAACGGCTAATCGGTTTTAATACGAATTTGAGTTTGGCTGCAACGGCGGATCTCGCTTATCCCGCATATTAATACGTGCGCGGGTTATAGATAGGCGGAACTTTTGTCCTCGCGTTAGCGCTTCCCCCTTACGCCGTAGCTGAACGCTCGTGGGTCGCGGGTCGGTGTGTCAATCCGCGCGCTTTCGGGAAGGTCGTGGACCGCGTGTCTGTCCCGTTACAATATGTTGTTACGTCCCGATCAGCAATTTTCACTCCATCTCGGTCAAGGAGAGTTTACACCCTCCCTTTACACGTTATTCGGAGATGACGCTTTATCGAGGTTTTGGCCCTGTTTTGAACCTAACCTTTCGGAAAATAATTCGGGATAGGGCCTAGAGTGTATATATTTAATACTGAGGAAATTTTATTCATGGTTAATAATTGGAATTTACTTGATTTTAAGTCACGATTTTAAACTGGACAAGAAAATTCTGGAACCTGACTCTTTTTACCGAATGGAACACGGTACGCAGCTATCTCACTCTCACGCCTCTCGCTCGACGCACGGCTCGCGACGATTCGCTATCACACTCACTCACTGTTTTCTCCGGACCTATCCTAATACTTTAACGCGCACTACTATAGCTGAAATAAAATTGACCAACACGAATATATATTGTCCAAGTTAATATTTTAACCTTTCAGGTGACTGAACAAACATTGATAAATAGACATCGACAATTAAATATCCAGAAGAAATGAATGTTTGAGATGTAGATGATAAATTTTCCCAACTTACGATGTGATTTAAATGGTTTTACCTCAGAATGAATGGTCGAACAATTCGATTGATGAATGTAGAATAACGATATCAAAATGGAACGTCCTTCCCAATCTGGATGAATATTCGAATCAGAATCGAATGATGATGACTGATTTCCGAAAATAACGTCCTTCCAAAATGCCGAATACTCGAATCTGAATCGAGTGATGATGACGATCGACTCCGGAAATGAACGTCCTTCCCAGATTTTAATGATGTAGATTGATAATTCCGATGATAAAATGATTTTCAGGAGGAATATACTTGATATCGATGAAATAATTCAGAAAGATATGAATTGTTTATTGAAGTCGGTTAAAATGAATACTGGCTCGAAAATTTGACGAATTGATTTACAAGTTCTTTGTTAATGGCTCTAAGTACAATATAGGATTGAGGTCTTTGCCCCGGTCGCGAAGAAGTCGAAGAAGTAGTAACAATAACCCCGAATGGGCGGTGGGCGCGCGATTAAATAACCTCGGTGCCGGACACCCCCGCGTCACCGCTGTCATACCTGCGCCTCGTCTCCCCACTCTCATCACCTGATTCCTTTCTTTGCCTGTCTAATTAAATATTACCAATTTCGTAGGTTCACAACAATTTTGACATCTTAATTTGTCATTACTTAAATTTTATCGCGGATTTTATAAACATACAAATTGAAATGAAAGTTGTACGACCTTTCATTGCGAAGTTAACATTTGTTGACACACATTTTTATCCTAATATTTATCTAATCATTTTCATGATTTTCGGCGTTAATGGTTTACATTTCTTCCCTTTTTCCATAATTTTCTATATTTTTCCTCGTTATTTGCTATTTGATTATTTATTGGTTATTTATTGTTTTTATATTTATTTCTTTTTCTTAATTTTATTTAATTTCTATATTGAATGATATCATGACGATATGGCTTAATTTTCTTCCCTTACTTCTTATTTCCCGATTCTACTATTACGACTCTATTTTATTTCCCGATTCTATTATTAATTATTTCCAAAATGCTATGTCAATTCCGTGTATTCGTCCCTTAAACTTGATTTCTATTTATTCTTCTATTTACTATTTCAACTATGATACTCCTGGACTATAACGATGATCTAGCTTCATCGATATTCATTGTCCAGGAGGTGCTGCACTCATTACGCCCGACGGTCGCTCTCAGCATCGTGCCCTTCGTGACACGCGCCGTACAAGCAGGCCTATGTTCGACCACTGCGAGGAGCACTCCGCCGATATCCTTATCTGCATTCTTGCGCCTCAGGTTACCGACTCTCATGCGGTTGACTTGCTTCGTACAGTCACCTCTGTACATCAACCTGTCGCACCTGAAGGCTAATTATTTTTACCAAATGGATGATTTCGCCATTTGGTATTTTATTTATTTATTGATACTTCAAATTCAACAAATTAAACAATGGCAATTTCTCCAGTGTTTATTTCTAGCGATTTATTATATTTCAGATATTTGTTTAATTATGTTCGAAATATTTCGGGAAAATTCACAGGACGTAACAATGTATTATGACGTGATTTTCCGATCACCGTCACAAAAATACAAATAAATTAACGTTTTACGGGCACGGCTATCAATTTAGTTCGGTTAGCCCGTTATAGTTCCCGATTTACTGCTCTTCAGCTGTCCACGTACCGTTCAGCTCTCGTTAAGTAAAGTTCGTTAGAGTTACGATCCAGTTTCGACTTTGCTGATGAGCTAAAGTGTGTGATAAGCTTGGAGATAAGCTCAAAAAGATTCAGTTCAGGTCGGGATCCTCGAATCTATTCGGTGGAGAGAATCTCGAAGTAATGAGAAACACGAATAGAGGAGACCCCGACGAGATCTCGTCGCGAATACGTCAAAGTCCGGTGCAAACCCTGCAGTCTGTTTAGGTGATAATGCAGGACGTTGGAGAACAGACGGAGGTTTGAGTACGGTCCGGGCAAGGTTGGAACACCTTGTGCTGTCTTTTAGTTAAGAGAGGGAGAGCCTTGTTTTCACGTCCTGAATTGAGAGTAACGATCGCGACGAATCTCAAAATAACCGCGTTACAGTTTCGGTTCCCGCTTAAGTGACGCTCTAGAATAGTTTGAGAGGGCAGTAGCTATCGGCTAAGGATCTCAGAATAATCAAAACGCTTCGTTAGAATATCGTCGTAGGCTTGTCAGTCTACCGAGAGTCGTCCTCGAGGCCGCTCGGACCTCTCGCGTTATCGGTGTTTACGTTCGGGTTATTGTCTCGCGCGCTGAGTCGTTCGTTCTCGCCCGCGCTGCCGTAGACTCCGGCTATCGCTCTCGCTTCGGTTCGCGTATCCCGCTCATGCTACCTGTCTCTTCGCGCGTTCGCTGGTTGACTCGTGTGCTGTGTTTCATGCGGATTCGGTTCCGAATTCTTTACCGATTTTTCTGCGATCGAGATGCGTTCTGAGGAATGCTCTTGAGGTGCAGTGATTGTGTTTAAGTTCCCAAGGTATCGTAAGATGCAGTTCCCGCGAATTTCTGGATTAAATTACGCTGATTCGGGGAGTTTTATCATTTCGGTAATTATTCGATCGCGTATAGCGACGCGATCGCTCTCGACATGCTCGCGTCGATCTTTCGGTCCGCTGAGCGCTTCCCGATGCACATGCGTGCGATCCCGTGGCGTACCAGCCTACCATTAATTGTTCTCGTCAATTAAGAATTTGGGATTCCGATATTTTAGATTTCGCGTTATTTTATTGGCGAAGGATCGCGACCCTTCTATCACAACCCCCATCCTGAGCAACCGTGCATTTCCGCAACCGTTCGCTTTCGCGAATGCATCGGCGTTAGTTGTCGTTACCGTTACTCGTTCTCGTTCGTATCATCTCGTTATTTTGTTCTGTTTTCGTGTATTTCGGTTGCGGAGGTCGACCGTTCCATCGACCTCCAGATTAGTCCGGCTTGGCGATTCCGGCGAAACAAAAATCGGCCCTCGGAGGTCGACCGTTCCATCGACCACCAGATTAGTCCGGATTGGCGATTCCGGCGAAACAAAATTCGACCCTGCGGAGGTCGACCGTTTCACCGGCCTCCAGATCAGTCTGGCTGGGCGATTCCGGCGAAACAAAAATCGACCCTGCGGAGGTCGGCCGTTCTACCGACCTCCAGTTTAGCCCGGTTGTTAATACCGGCAAAACAAAAACTAACTGGCGCCCACCGGGACGTCGATGCATCCGTAGAAGCGGACGGCCGAAGGTGACGTTTTCTGAGTTCTCGATTTCGCGCGCCGCTCCCGTTCGGTTTGAGCTTTGATTTTCGCGTTTTCGGTTTTGTTTTTTGTCTTTTTTTATTTTCGCGTTGAGATCTAGGAAATCACGTCACAATGTATCTCTCTATAATATAAAAGGATTTCGCCGCTGTCGCCGCCGTGTCAAGAATCGAGGGGGGGGGGGGGGGGGGGGGGGGCGACAGTACTTCGATGGGTTACCGTGGTCACCCATCCATGTATTGAACTGACCCTGTTTTTTGAAGTATTTGGAATAATAAGGGTTTACGTCCAGAAATGGGTGCGAGCGCGCGAAGCGCGCGAGCCACAATAACACGCTAGTATATATATGTATATATACACACATGTGGGAATAGTAGCCGGGGCGAGCGTGAGACAGAAGCAACGGAAAGCGTTGACTAACGAGAAGACGGAGACAAGAGTCAGTCCACCAGAGAATGTAAAAAAGAACACATCTCTGGCCTTCGCGTTGAATATTTCGCCGTTTGACCATTTAATAAACTGTTCGTTTTTATATATTCTCGTCTCATTTCCCTCCAATAACAACATCACTACTGCATATATATATATATATTGCATATTTTATCAAACTTTTTGATTTTCATTTTTTAAATGAATTTATTATTAATTATGTGGGGGAAGAATTTTTTTTTGTCAATTGTGTGCATACCCTTATGTAGTCGTACGCTCTTTCCCCCCGTCGCGTGTCGGCGCTCGGTTCCCATGGGGGTTGTGAGAAGGGGAAAAACTTCCCTCTTTTTCGTTCTGCTTTTTTTTCTTTTTTTTAAAATAAAAATGGATAAAAATGGATAAAATAGGTAAAATAGGTAAAATAGATAAAATAGATAAAATAGATAAAATAAATAAAATAGATAAAATAGATAAAATAGATAAAATAGATAAAATAGACAAAATAGATAAAATAGATAAAATAGATAAAATAGATAAAATAGATAAAATAGATAAAATAGATAAAATAGATAAAATAGATAAAATAGATAAAATAGATAAAATAGATAAAATAGATAAAATGGATAAAATAGATAAAATAGATAAAATAGATAAAATAGATAAAATAGATAAAATAGATAAAATAGATAAAATAGATAAAATAGATAAAATAGATAAAATAGATAAAATAGATAAAATAGATAAAATAGATAAAATAGATAAATAGATAAAATAGATAAAATAGATAAAATAGATAAAATAGATAAAATAGATAAAATAGATAAAATAGATAAAATAGATAAAATAGATAAAATAGATAAAATAGATAAAATAGATAAAATAGTGTACTTACATTGCCGTGAGAATTATGAATATTTATAATGTGGGTTGCAGATTTTTTTTTTTTTGTTATTCCTCGGTTTTTTTTGCTTCCTTTATTCCTTCTATTTGTTTCTGTGACGTCCTTCCTTCCTTCTTTTTATTTTAGTTCCATTTTTTTTTTGGTGTCGGATGGTCCGTCGATCGGTGGGGCCCGTCGCGTCGGATCACCGCTGGGCGGGTAGCCGACGGTAACGTCAGTGGCTGTTGCTGCACGGAGTTTTTCTCGGTCGTCGGAAGTTCCGACGTCACTTGCTCGCACGCTCGACATTGTTAATAATTCTTGTTTCTTTTTCACTGTGTTCTATGTTGTTTTTTTTGCACTGTTGTGTCTTTTTTATTATTATTATTCGTAGGTTACTATTTAATAAATGTGTGTATATTGTGAGAGGGATTTCCGGGTGGAGGGCAAACTCGTCGGAACCCTCCAGTACCGGTAAACACGTCACAAAACCTGAACTAGCGATCGGTTTATACTTTATTACCAATAGGCGCCAATCGGATCACATCACGTGATCCGATTGGGAAAGATGTTACGAGGTCAAGGGTGTGTCCGGCTAGACAAGCAGCCTTGGGGGGATGGTAGAGGGGCGGTCCGGTGAATTCGGGCTGAGTTAAGGAGAAACAAACTAATCAACCAGTCGCAACAAAACACTATGATACGAGAGACGATACGACTGTTTATTAAACAAAAGAAATTACTTAGATGAAACAGTTCCAAAATCAAAGAAATAAAATGTCTTGCTCTCTCTCTCTTTTAACAATTCGATCTTACCCGCTACCCGGTACAACAGTCTCTAATAAACCTCCGGCGGCTACTCAATTCACCGTCGGAAGGTTGTTACCTAATGCAAATAAAATCCGAAATGCCAAACAAAATTTAATTCACAAGAAGTACGATAAACATAATTAATTACACAAAGCCCTGGTTCCCTGCTAAATTCCGACTTAATCTAAACAACGCGTCTCTCAAACGAAAATGAATACGAAAGTCTTGAGTGACGGACTGTCGTCTATTTCCAATACTCCTGGCTTAACAAACGAACGCGCCCTCCGCCGACCGCGGCGGCGATCTCGCGGCAAGCTTAAGGAGACCTCGGTCTCGCGAAACAAAACCCGACGCGAGAATCTCTGTTCGTTTACCGGTAAAATGACGAGGCAGGCAAATTTGCACAAAAACCGAGTGCGGTACCCGAAAAAGCCGGGGCGATACAGACACAGCCTGTTCTCGCTACCTTTTCCGCTGTTGTACCTGTTGGACAGCTGCCGCTGCCGACCAATCAATGTACCGGAGGTTTTCGGTCGCGAAAAACGGCACAGAGAACCGCACGTCATACACCCGAAATGCCTCTAAATGGTTGTAAACGGAAAAGCACAAAATAATAGGATTCTCCCGGTTTTTCTCAATCAATTCCGCTTACGGACTCAGTAACCGATTCGCGAGCGTCACTCTTCGACACTTCTATAACGCAACACTATAACCGAAACAAAATAATGCACCTCTCTCGGCAAATTAAACATTGATCTCGCGATCGACGGACTGAACTAAGGCCCCGGCGCTGCCAGCGCGTAGATAACAAAGAAAACGGTCCACAAATACAGGTTGCGATGAGCTTACCGGTAAATAATACGGAAACAAATCCCGCGAGAGAAAGGCTAGCTAACTCCGCTCCTCGAAAGTCGGTTGGGATAACTTTTGGCTTCCTTCCTTCGTTATCATAATCGTTTTCTTTCACAATTCGTCCGGTACGCCAAATCGTTGCGAGAGAGATCGTCGAGCTCGGACCGTCACGGTCACCATTCCCCAGGAGAATCCCCGAATATTCGCGAACGCTTATCGAACGTGATCGCTCTAGCCTCTCTCTCTCTCTCTTCCCCGCTCTAGTTCTCACGGCTTAACTTAACTAAGTGGCGCCTCGCAGGACAGCCTCGCAATTATGCCTTTTCGCACGGCACGCGCGTAGATGTTCAAAATCGAGGCTGTTGGCCGACGCATGGTCGCAAACACAGCGACGAAAAGGTTGTGCGCTAGCACATGACAGCCAGATAGAGCATTCTGGAAGATGATGAGCCAATTATTTTCCTTCGATGGTCAGGGACGGAGAAAAATCCTCCTTGCTACGTCCAGAGAGAGTTGATGCAATCCTTTCTGTCGGTCGATCGACGATTTCGTCTACCGGTATCAGATGACCTTGGACCTTGCTCGACGCTCGAGCCTCGCCGTCGACGAAGAATACATGTAAAATATTCGATAAGAATAAATAATCTATTTGATCAACGCTACTGAGCCCTTGCGAATTTGCTTGAGAGAGATGGACGGAGCGCCGTGAGGGTGCGTGTCGATTTTTTTTTCGACCGATTTTTTTTTTTTTAATTCAAAATCATTATTTTTTTTTGCAACGTTGAGAAAAAGAAAAAAATTTGTGAGGCCATGTTTATTTGGTTCGCCACCTTCTGACACCATGTGACGGATAGTCGATGCGGGTACGGAAGACTGTTTGATTGTGATGTTGAATATAAATGCTCGATGACTTTATTAGTCGCAGCAATGCATTGTTCGGGAGAGTGTACCGTACCGAGGTCTGAACTGAACTGATGCTCGGAGGTGCGAGGCTGAGGGCCTCGGACCGCGCAACAAAGTCGCGATGGACAGTTGCGACGCTCGCGATAAAACCCTTCTCACGGCTCTAAGCCATGAGACCGGATGCAGATAACCTGTAGAGCTTCTACGTATTAAAAGGCAGCGGAAAAATAATAGTGCCGCGAAGATGATATTGGTGTGAACGAGGCTGGAGCCGTTACAATTGCTCGAGTTCAACACTTGCGTGACATGCTGAAGGGCGATTTGAACAATGGTACTTATTGTTGTGAATGATAATAACTCTCAAAATTCGTTACTATCGACTAATTCAATTGTTTTTCGTGTAAATACAAATCTAGAAGCCAAGTCTAGATTTGTATTTAATTAAGCAATTAGTTCTGCTTTCGTACATGCTTCCACCAAAGGGTCGAATCCGCCCAGGAAATCGCGGTCACTGGAAACCTTCAATGATCGAATCCGAGGAAAGCCTCGTCGTGCACACTGCGGTAAGACTATTCCGCAATTTTGTTTGAAGTAAATCGTGTTTAGAGATAATTAATTTGCATGTGTTTATTATTACAGACTGCTAATGATGTTTCCCGCATCAGAGACGAGCGCGTAAATTTGATGAATCCCGGAAAAAAAACTCCCGGAAAAAAAACCCCCGGAAAGAAAACCCCGAAAAAAAACTCCTGGAATATAAACCCCCTGGAAAAAAAACCCCGAAAAAAAACCCCCTGGAAAAAAGACCCCCGGAAAAAAAACCCCCGGATAAGACGAAGATTATAAAACGGGGGATTTCTTCCAGGGTCACTCTTATGGTTTCGCTTATCGCGCTGAGAAACGATGCAACGGTGTGCTCTCTGCCATCATAAGCATGGCATATGTGTTGCAATCTTTCTTGTCTCTCGACTACTTCAGACCGTTTTTTCGGCTTCTGAATGACGCCAGCGTTACGCTGGGCTAATTTCGTAGCATCGACAGACTGCTCGTCTCTCATCTTCTCAATCAATAGCCAAATTGTTGGATGAGCCACACCAACAATATGCCGGAACCGGTTGTTCCATCCTTCCGTCTGATTATTCGTACGATCGCCACCCTCCTTCATGATCCTGTTCACATTCCATAAATCTTTTGGAAATTTAGGTAGGATTCGGCGAACTTTAACAGCGGAAGAACCATT
This sequence comes from Amblyteles armatorius, assembly GCA_933228735.2. Lineage (NCBI taxonomy): Eukaryota > Metazoa > Arthropoda > Insecta > Hymenoptera > Ichneumonidae > Amblyteles > Amblyteles armatorius. The sequence goes on along the minus strand of OW121691.1, from coordinate 1,708,901 downwards.
CTCGCGGCAACCAACTTGTCTCGTGCTACCGTTGACGTATGTTGCATCAAAATACTCGCGAAGTTCCATGCCTTTCTCGCCCATCGGTGGTGGCAGTTGACGAAGGTACTCAAGCCCTTGCTTAACATCCGGTTCAGGGAGAAACGCCAAACCATCGAGCATCCCACAGAACTTGCTCAGCGATTCGTCTTGGAGGTAGGCTGTCTGCAAGCCTAGTTTCTGAACCTTTCGATGGGTGCTTTGCGTCAGGTGATAAAAGCATCCTTGGACTCTAACATCGTCGCCTAGAGTCGATTTGACGGCGCCCATCACGGCATCTTCAAAATCGACATGAATAACTTCAGGATCCAGAAAAATCTCTCGTTTGCTGCATTCGTCCAGTATGGTTTGCAACATGTGTTCGTACGTCCTCTTCGTTTTTCGTTCGAGCAGGCAATATGCCACCGTCACGAAAGTATCGCTCACAGAAACTCGTAGAACGTAGAGTTGCGTGAATAAAGATGGGGTGACTTCGAACGTTCCATCCGTCCACCACACTTTAGCCTTGTCCAGTAGTTGCAACATATTATCGCCCGCGAAGATAATGATTCGTTCGTCAGCATCGGTTCCATTATCGCTGAGAAGGAATCTGCGCTCTTCAGTTTCGCCGGTAGTCGTCCAATTGCCTAAAGAATATATGAATTCAAGATTAATCCCGTGAATAGATCTACATCAGATTCACGCACACGCACATGCACACGCACACGCGCACTCCTCATAGAGGAAGCTTCGCAAATAAAGGAACAATATGAGAAAGCGATAAGAAAATTCCAATTTTCAACTTTTATGAGGAAGCGATTGGAAAATTTCAATTTAAAATTATTTTTAACGCCAACGTCGTGTTTCGCTTTTATGCAAAAGGGCTGGCCGATCTCTATTCAGAAAAAATACAGCAAGGTCTTGCTTCACTTTGTCGGATCTGCGTTCGGCGCAAAAAAAATATATGGAATTATGCACTCTTGAATTTCTTTTTGGAACTTTCGATTTTATTCAAGATATCCAAACGATACCTCTTTCTCGAGCTTTTTCAACTCCGCCATATCCATCATCTCGTGTATTTCTTGCCGCAGGACATGATAGGCACCTGGGTTTTTCCGCAATGAAATCGATGTTTGAAACGTGAGTTTTAGAGAAAATTTCGAACACTTCTCGATGGGATAAAAATCTAAAAAAAAACAAGTATATGGGAGATGCTGCAAAGATTGTTTTTGTGCAATAATAATTCGAATTTGTTATCAACAAAGTGAAGATAAAAATTCTTATACAAAAATTACCCGTGAACTTAACTATTTTCCTTCATAAAAATGATTCTTTTATTTTTCTGAATATGAATTTTTTCTGATTTTTTTGTAATCTTGGAAAATTGCGTTTTTTCACAGCTTGACCATAGAAAAAACGCGATGTACAACGATTACCAAAAATTTTGAAAAAATTCATACGTATTCAGAAAAAAATAAACGAATCATTTTTATGAAGGATAATAGTTAAGTTGACGGGTAATTTGTTGTAGAATAATTTTTATCATCAATTTGTTAGTAACAAATTGCCATTATTATTGCACAAAAACAATCTTTGCAGCATCTCCCATCTACTTAATTTTTTCAAATTTTTATCCCATCGAGAAGTGTTCGAAATTTTCTTCAAAACTCACGTTCGGCGAGACTGTACAACTCCAAAATCCTTGAGCGTTATGCAGGCTTTAAGAAAAAGGTGCAAGGTAATTTGCACATGGCTTCCTCATTTATTACAATGTTTCTCATATCTTTGACTATGAGAAACTTCATTGATCGATTTGAAAAAGCCAAATAATTAACGAAAAATAATTTTCTATGAATCACCTTCAATTATAAGATCCTGCAGTGATTCGGGATCTTTCGGAGCATTCAACTTTCTTTGGTTACGGAGAGTCCTCTTAACCGATTCCTCCAACGGCATTTTCGCACGCGTTGCATCGGAAAGTGTTCGTACTCCTTGGGCGAATATCTGACTCGGGTCCGTCGGTGTTTCGCTAGCCACGGTCTTCATCAACGCTACGGCTTTCATTGCGTTGACTTGCTCGGTATCCATTGTATGATTGTGTGGATGGATCAGCTCAGGATTGGTTGTCTCAAGACTAGTTATGAACGTAGCACGACACTATATGGTATGAAGAATATATTATTATTTAGTTATTACAAAAATAATTTTTGGAAAGATGCCAATTATGATCTCATTTGAATTGTATCCAACCAAACAATAGAAGTAATGCAACGAATTTCGGTTGTGTCGGTCGTCGCTCCGGGACTATATTTACGGATGTTGGAGCTGTAGAGTCCCGCCAAACGTGAGTTTCAAAGAAAATTTCGAACACTTCTCGATGGGATAAAAATCTAAAAAAATCAAGTATATGTGAGATGCTGCAAAGATTGTTTTTGTGCAATAATAATGCCTATTTGTTATTAACAAATTGAAGATAAAAATTAATATACAAATTATAAAACAAATTACCCGTCAATGTAACTATTTTCCTTCATAAAAATAATACGTTTATTTTCCGATTACGTATGAATTTTTTCAGAATTGTTTGTAATCTTTGAAAATCGCGTTTTTTTATGTTCAAACTGTGAAAAAGCGAAATTTTGAAAGATTACAAAAAAATTCAGAAAAAATTCATACGTATTCAGAAAAATAAACGAATCATTTTTATGAAGGAAAATAATTAAGTTGACGGGTAATTTGTTGTATAAGAATTTTTATCTTCAATTTGTTAATAACAAATTGGAATTATTATTGCACAAAAACAATCTTTGCAGCATGTCCCATATACTTGATTTTTTCAGATTTTTATTCCATCGAGAAGTGTTCGGAATTTTCTCTGAAACGCACGTTTGGCGGGACTGTACAGCTCCAACATCCTTAATGTATTTTTCCACGCTGATCACGAATCTGCCACTCATTTTATTCATGGATGAATATTTAACACAGAAAATTGCATCTAAAATAAAGTATTAGAATTCATGAAATTTAAAAAATCTGAAATGACAAAATTTAAACGCTTCGATCAATTCTCCCTAAATTTAATAGAGATCATATTCCATCTGTGTACACTTTTTTAGCCAGGAAACAAAGATATTGTCGAAGCCAGAGCGCGAACAAACATTTTTGAAGAAATAAAAAATCGTGTACAAAAAAAACTGCAAATTTTTTTATGGAATATTGAAAAAAGCACGCACACGCACACGCACACGCACACGCACACGCACACGCACACGCACACGCACACGCACACGCGGACATTTGTTCTAAATATGATTTTTCGATATTTTGGTACATTCCGACCATATTTTCACTACAATCTCGAAATTTGTCTTTTCCACCAAAACGAAGCTTCCTCTATGAGAAAGCAAAAGGTTTACTGATTATTTGTTGAACGATTTTCTTTAGCGATTTGTTAATAACTTTTTCACATTATTATTATGCAAAATCAATATTCTTGGCACCTTTCATGCAGTTGATTTTTTCAGATTTTTATACCAATAAGAAGTGTTTAAATTCTCACTCAGTCTCATTTTTGGCTGACAATGTATGTGTCAAGTATCCTTAAAACTATCATGCTGTACGGTTAATTGAATATATTATTAAAATTGAATGTATTATTAAAATAGAATTACTTACGTGTTTTGAGCTGTACTTCGAGCATCGCCATCGGATCTTCGTCGCACATTTTTTATGCACTGTGTATGCGTATCCGTCAACACATAACTTTTCTTTCCCTTTGTTTGAAAGGATCAGATCCATAATCGGACACCTTATCGCGACGAAGAGTACTCGCATACTAATTTTCAATGGACACATTCTTACCGGAGTCGAGAGCGTCTAGTATTATTTTTATTATCGCCAGAAAAAGCTTGGAATCGGAAGAAATCTATAGTTATAGCGGGCTAAGGCGTGTTTGTAAACCCCGCAAGATCGAAGTTACCTCTGGGGAAAAGACCAGTCAGACTAACCGAAGACTGCCAACAATTTGTGTAGAAAAGTTCGCATACAGCCTATAAAATTTTATGTGTGATTTGCTAGTTTAATTTAAAACACATTCATAAATTTCAATTAAGGGCTTATGACACAATAAATAAGTAAAAACGCATGCATACTTCGTGATTTTTTTCACGGTAAGTATACGTTTTATCGATTCAATTTGTTTAGGGTTGAAGGAGGATATATTAAACAATATTTGGGCATTTTGTATTCAATTTCATTGTTATTATGTATTGTTTTTATCAGACGGCGTAAACAATTTTTTTGGAAGTTCTTTTGCGAAAGCCCTGATTTCAAGCTGCCCTTTTATCAGAAACAAAAAATTGTAATAGTTTTTTAACACATGATGGATAATGTGGTCCTTGACGAGGGGAAAAAAAATAAAAATTTGCAAAATGGTGGCCCTTTGAAAAATGTCGATTGTTACCCATATTTCAAAATTGAATCTTTGTTTTAATATGCGACGGTCAAGGACTAAAGAATCTGTTGAAGGATATCGGCACAAATTTTCATAAAGATCTATTGAGCCATTTTTAAGATATTAGGGACACTAATCTTTAAATCACGTTTTAACAAAAACGCGCTCAAAGTTCGGCCGCGCCGATGTTCGAGCGCTCCTCGCAGCTGCACGAACACTTTCGTAATTCGTTCAAATACAACATTAAAATTTAACAGAATATTCTTGACACTATGAACTATAAGAAAAAAAAGTTGAAATTGAAATTTTATAGCTTTCTCATTAAACTTGAAAATTGAAATGTTCAGATCGCTTTCTCATAATATTTCTTTATTCGCGATGCTTCTTTTATGGAAAAGCATTTTCTGTATTTTTGGCTTCCTCATAGAGGAAACTTCGCGAATAAAGGAACATTATAAGAAAGCGATATGAAAATGTCAATTTCCAAGTTTTATGCAAAAGCGATAGAATTTTTTTTATTTTTAAGTTTTATTAGGAAGCGGTATGAAAGCTTCAATTTCCAACTTTTATGACGAAGCGAAATGAAAATTTGAATTTTCAACATTTAAAAAAATCAACCTCATGGTAGTCTTTTATGCAAGCCGGCTGACCGATTCAGGTTCAGCCTGTAAAAGTACACCAACGTCGCGCTTCACTCACTCGGATCTGTGTTCGGGGCGAAAAAATACATGAACTCATGCACTGATGATTTTTTTCAGCACTTACGATTTTTACGTAATGAATCCAAATGATACCTCTTTTAATCAGGGTTTTTAAAATTTGTTTATACATCTCTAATCCCTAATGGAATCCACCACAACCCTGCTTTGATTTTTTTTCAAGAACTTGGGAAATCCCCCTGGAAAAAAAACGCCATTTTGTCATCTTCATTTTTTCCGGGAGTTTTTTTTCGAGGGTTTTTTTTGCGGCGTTTTTTTTTCCAGGGTTTTTTTTCCGCCTACCCGTTGTATTACCTATTCTTATCGTCGGGTATCTATTCGCGAAATTTGGCCTAACTGCCTGCCTACGTCGCCTGTCGGGACGGTTCCCGCCGCGCCTACCTATCGGTGGGGGTCGAACCCACACGGTCTTGGGGAGGATAGCCTCCGTCTTCCGTGCGGAAAGGTCGAGCCTAGCCTTGCGAGACCAACTGACAATCGCGTTGACGATTCTTTGGCCCTCGATTTCGAGCTTCCTTCTCGATTCCCCGCTTACAAGGACCAGAAGATCGTCCGCGTAAGCGATGAATCGGTCAGGGCACAGCTCCTCGAGTTTCCGAAGAAGCGAGTCAAACATATTGTTCCAGGATGCCGGACCCAAGACTGAACCCTGTGGGCAGCGTTTCGTGGCATGCTTGGAAACACTTTCTTCCCCCCATGAAAGCGTTACTCGCCGATCTTGAAAATAGCTCTGGAGGATCTTGTAGATATTCGCTGGACATTCCCTGGTGCGCAGCTCCCTGAAGACCATTGGCCACCAGACGTTGTCGAATGCTCCAGCGATGTCGAAAAGCAGCGCGACCGTGTACTGCGATTCCGATTCGTCGACTATGGCGCGAAGTTCGATGATCGCGTCCTCCGTAGATCGATTGGGCATGAAGCCAAACTGCCGCTGCGACACACCTTCGTCTATTACGACGCTCATCTTAATCTTAATGAGTTTTTCTAACAGTTTCCTTACGACGGATAGTAAGCAAATCGGGCGATAGGACTTAGGGTCCTTCTCGTCTTTGTCTTCGCCCTTTAGGAGAACTCTGAGGGAGCCTTTCCAGGCTGCGGGAAAAATTCCCCAAGTAAGACACGCGTTGCATAATCTAAACAGCTGACCGGGTATAATTCTACAGGCTCCTTTGAGGACTTCGACCTCGATGAGGTCGTGTCCGGGAGCTTTGCCGTTCTTGGAGGTACGTCACGCCTTCTTCATCTGATTTTCGGTGAATACTCCGGCGTCCTCCGTGTCACTCGGTTCTTGCACTCTTTGGCACACCGCTCTGTGCCACGGGCTATCTTCCTCCTCCCGGTCATCGGCGACGTGCGTATCGAGAAGGCCTCTGGCAGTTTCTCTCATGTCCATCGTAGTCTCTTCGCCACGCCGGATAGTGCTCAGCACTTTCTGAACTCGGAGTTTATCTGCCTGGTGCTTCTATACGAAGCCCCAGGGCTCCTCGTTCCCGTACGACGTGACAAAAGCCTTCCAGCTTTCACGTTTTGCCTTCTTCACCTCGTTGCTGTATTCTCGCAAAGACGTGCGGTATACTTGCAATTTTTCGAGGCGCGGAGGCTGCGTTTTCTCCCTCTGATACGCTCGCATCTGCCTGAAGACCAACCTCCTCTTGTTGGTCAATTCTCGTGTCCACCACGGGTTGGACTTCCTGAAGCGCTTCTTTCGGGGCATAGACTCCACACAGGCGTCCGTCAGGACACTCGTGAGAGTCGCAGCCATGGTCTCCACGTCGTCTGCCGACTCAATCGCAAGCCCCTCCAGCCTATCTCTCGACAGAGCCGTTAGGATCTCGGCGAATCGCTCCCAGTCTGCACGACGAACGTCGAACCAACTGGGACCGACCACCCGATCTCCCGCTGCGGCCTTCGGCACTTGCAACCTGATATTGATCGCTCGGTGATCGCTGGTCGTCCACTCCGGTCGAACCCTCCAGTCTCTGACAAATCGAGACATAGAAGGCGACGACAAGGTGACGTCGATGTACGACTCTCCCCTTGTCGTCCAGAAAGTCGCCGGTTGACCAGCGTCGTTCAAGATATCCAAGCCAAAGACTCGAATGAGCTCCTCCAGCCTGATACCTCTCTCATCGGTCTCCTGTGCCCGCCACAGAGCCGATTTAGCATTTGCGTCTAACGCCACTATTATTCTCTTGCCCCTCAGAGAACGAAGCACCGTATCGAGGTGTCTGAGGTGCAACTCGATGTCGTCCCGATATTGTAAATAATGCGAGACGACATAAAACGAGAAGCCGGGTGCCTGCACCTCCGCACAGACATAATGTGTCGTGCTGAGCTGCGAGACGAAGAGCATTTGAAAGGCCGGATTGCACACCACCACGGATGCCCAGACTCTTTCACTCCTTACTGCAGCGACTTGTGCTGCAGTACCTAATCCAAAAAAGGTGTGTGCCGCGTCTGTCTTCTTGACGTAAGGCTCCTGCAACAGCAGAATGTCGAGACGCTTTTGCCGGATGAGTCCGCGCACCTCGCCGGTTACTACTTCGGAACGCCTCGCGTTTAGTTGCAATATTCTAATTCCCATGGTATGCGTCGGGTTGACGTTAGCATTAGGGGGTTCGACGCGAGGGTTGTTCACGATCGCGGGTCTATCCTAGGCTATTACGCGGTCTACCATGAGTTTATTGCACCTGCCGAGGACAATTTGGGCCACGCCGGGCTTGAGATTCGCGCGTCTAGTTGGGGGGGTCTTACTACTACGTTCTCTGTTCCAGCGGTCTGGACCGGAGGCCTATCGCATCTCTCCAGCACGACACTGACGGCACGAAGGCCGAGAACATTACGCTGACTGCCGAAGCTTCTTTGATCAGCAACACCCGTGGGACCGCAAGGAGGTGGACTCTGACGAACAGATGCAGGCTGAGAAACCGTCAACCCCCTCGCAGGCGCACGGGTGTGCGGCCTCGCGACGGTGTCAGCAACTCCCACTTGTGCCGCGCTTGGTTGCCTTTGCTCGGCCAGGCGGGCACTTCTACGCCCATTCACACGGTCACATTCATACAGATTTTTTGAAAAGTCCATTTTTGTTCCCACGAGCAAGGTCGGAAATATAAGTTACACGGTGATGCAGAGCCGCCTTACCCCACCCGGGAGAATTAATACGGTGTCGGAGGCCTCCAACCGTCCTAACCGCCACGCTTAAGACATAACTAATAACCCCCTTCTGCCATGAGACCCTAGCCACGTAGATCAAGATTAGTCTGGGGGGGGGGGGGGGGGGGGGGTACTGAGTCGCGTCAGTTGGCCCGTCTGTAGGGAGAGTAAAAGCGTATTAGCTTTAGAAGCAGTAAAACGTACACACTGGGGTTATTTATTTTGTTAGTGTCAGTGTTAGTATTAGTATGTACGATATTAGATATTAGTATTAGAGATTTGTGTTAGAATGTAGCGTATGGTTAGTCTTATTAGTAGTTTTATAAGCACACACAGCAATAATAAAATATAATAAAATAATAGAGTCCTAAGTCAGGAGACAAAGACAGGCGAGTGGGAAGACAGGGAAAGGAAGAAGAAAAAAGAGAGAAGAAAAGAAAGGAAAGTAGAGAGCGGAAGAAAAGAAAAGCACTCACGCATACGATAACACACACACACACACGAACACTGACATACCCACACACACACATTCACACACACAAAACACACACAAAACAAGAACACATTCTTGTTTCAGGAAACAGGAGGATAAGATAGCAAGGGAACAAGGAGCATGAGAAGTAAAGAAAAGAAAAGAAAAGAAAAGAAACGAAAGCAAGAAATACAAGAAGGGAGAGAGTGAAGAAGAAAATAGGAGGAGCGATTCGAAGCGAACGGGTCGAGACTAAACGAATTTAACCACAAGTGATGTGAACGGTGTCGAGACGATAGAAATGACAGAAGCGGAACAAAACGAGACGAGACGAACCGAATCGACGCGAACCAGAAACGCAACCAGTCGAACGGGACGATACGAATTGAACCTAAACCTGAAAGAAAAAGGGTTAGTGCCTGAAAATAAAGAGATTAGTAAACCCCCCGGTTCCGTCACCATCGATGCCCAAGGACATCGACGGCGCAGGGCCCATTTGGGGTTTCGCGGTCATTGACGTCGACTTTTCCGCACCCGAAGGGATGGGAGAAGCCGACGCTGAAGACCGCCGAGGGTGGAAGGAAGGTGGAAGGTGGAGGAGGGTTGGATAGGTGGGATTTGGTGAATTTAAAGACCTTCCATGTACCAAGCCCCGCGCGCTCGTCGGTGCGCAGGGCAAGCCCAATTTCTGATGAGCGCGGCACGAGCCGAACCCGCCATTCTTAAGGCCAAGGGTGAGGGGGATCCCCGCACATGAGTGTCAGCATATGTCGATTCGTCATCTGCATCCTGACTATGACAGGATGCATCCGAGGTCGGGAGCACTCCGTTTGGATAAAATCCACTAAACATTTGTCGGCACCATGTGTCAGATCCGACACCCCAGCAGGGCCCCCCAGCAACCCTCGGCCCGCCAAATCATGAGAACAACCCGAACAATCCACAAGAGCGATCGGACCGCCTTGAGCCAATTTGTGGAAACAGCGATCACCCGGCGTCCGAAGATCACCTTTTGGAAGGGAGGCTACAAGACTTGACATCAACCAGCTATGAGACGCCTGCTGATGCCCATTTAGGAGCATGCGGGCATGTCGGACCACCCGGGTTAACGTGCTTTTGTAACGGCTACTCCAGCACGACTCCCGGATGGGGTGACCCCCATTACCCGCAGTCTCGATCGCCAGTTGAAACAACACGGCGACTTCTGGCGATTCGGGCACTCCCTCATCTCGTGAGCCCCTCCGCACTGACCGCAGAGCGCTTCGCGCTTACAATTTCTCGCCGAATGCCCGAAGCCGACGCACTTACAGCATTGCAGGACCTTAACATGGTCCTCCACCGGAAACGAATGGCCCAAGAGAACGGACCTAACCCCCGGCGATACCTCAATTACGATATTCCGCGTCTTCCACGAATCACGGGCCAGGTACATGTAGACAACTCTCGCAGCATCCTTCGATTCGCCCGGCAAATTCATGCCGGACAGCTCCTTCAGGAACTCCTCCTTCTTGACCTCCACCGGCACGAAACGCACCAGCAGCCTCGGGCGCAGCAACATGTCGTCCTTGACCTCCAGGCCGGCCTCCTTCAGGGACTTCAGGCCCTTCAGATTGACCGCATCCCCAGCACGGATGTCCAACCGCACTCCCTTGTCACGAGCACGCTTGACATCAATGACCTTGAGCTTCGACTTGGAGGGATCCACCGCCTTCTCGATAGCCGCCCTCGTCGCGTCCGAGTCCTTGAACTCGCCGCCTCTTCCCTTAATCGGTCCGATAAAAACACTCTTCGTGGCCGGAGCAGACCTCGCGGGACCGGAATCCACACCGTCCTGCCCGGATCTCGCCAAGCCAGACGCCGCCAAGGCCGAGAAAGAGAGAGCACCCGCCGGCGTTCCTATTTTACGGAGAGCACTCGATAGCGGCCCCGCATAGGCACGCAGTTCAGCCCGCACCGACTTCCTGACGGACTCAGCGATCCTAAGAACCGCAAGCAGGGATAAGTAACCCGAAGCCAAGGCATTAACGGCGTCCACATGCTCCTGAAGAACCTCCATCGTGACCTGTCTACGCTCCATGCTGTTCTTCGAAGAAAAAAGATGCCCAGTGAGAGAAGCCGCTCCCTTCATCAGGCCGGCCTTGACGGCCCGAATATCAGCCTCTGAGAACGGGATAACAACGTCCCCAGTAGCAACCGATTTCTCATGCAGCGAGTCATCATCCTCGTCGCTCGCCACTCCGCTAACACGATGAGGTGAGGTTAGGTCCGCATACCAAAGAAAAGAGCCCAAAAGCAGCCAAGCACAGCCAAGAAGCACCAAAAAATGAATCCACGGCATATGACAATACGTCACGAACGAGAGGGAGAGAGAGAGGGAGAGGGAAAGGATCAGGAATTGAAGAGCGAAATAAATATAGAAATAATAGCGTGGGTTTGTGGATACGCGGGAGTGAGAGAGAGAGAGAGAGCGAGGAGGACAAACTTTGTAAAATATTGTAAATTACGGATAAGGACGTTTAAACGTTGTTAATTTTGAAAGGATGCGGGAAAGGACAGGAAGTCTATGTAACCCCTAGGGGAATCATTAAATAAATACATACATCCATCCATACTGAACCGTTTCAATATTCCGTGGGAGCGGAATATCGAACTCACGATTTTTTACATCGTCTTCTTCCAAAAGGAAGGTAAGAGTTCAGTACTGGACCGGCTGGATAAGGTGTGGAGGAAGGGATTCCCACATATGCTTCGGGGTAGAGGGAGGCAGCTGGATTGCTGGACCCCTTGATAACGCACTGAGTGCATTATCAGAACGCTCTCCTACATATGCGAGAGAGAACAAGGAAAGAGGAGTTCTTCGGTCTTGCAATTCGGGGACTATGAAGTCGACCCGACGTTCAAGACCGAATACTCTCCTCTGTGAGCCTACTATGCTCAGAACACGTATGCCGAAACATATGTGCTTACACAGTCTACAAACTAACACAAGGAGGCCCGATTCTGAGTTAGCTCGAGGAGGTAGTGGGCAATTCTTTTGAGGAGTGGGAAAGGACCTAGAGGATACGACAGGCAGAGCCTTTATGGCTATCCCAGGGCATTCTCGCTTGCGAGAAGCGGACGCCAGCCGGCCATCTAGCGGCAGAGTGCCAGACTCTTTGCCAGACACCGATTCTTTGGCTGCACCGCTGTGTGCGTATGTGCGTCGCCTCGCTCCACGTGTTAGAGCGATAAGGTATCATCTCCTTTCGCATGTGGGAAAGATTCATGTTGCTTTTGCGTTATAATTAAGACATTGGGTATGGACCCGAGGTATTCTCGCTGTCGATGACCTTCGAGAGTGAGTCGAATAGCCTCTTTGTATAACATGGTCAATCATGTGATTGTTGCTATGCCAATTACAAAATTAAATCGTTCACCGATTTAAATAGGCAATTATTAATTACATAACGTGCAATCACCTTCCGGTGGTTCCTTCGTTAATATGATTTTTTACATGACTCAACAATTGTTTTTTAACTCCCTAATGAATTTATTATTTCATTATCGAATATTTCCAGATTTCTGACCAGTTGCGTCAGCGAATTTTAAAGAAAATCCACAGGACGTAACTTTGTGATGAAAGAATACGAAAACAAAAACAAAATGCTTGATCATATTTAACGTTCAAACGATAGTATACTGGCCCAGCGTATAAAAAATTGACGTGCAAGTTTTTTTTTTACAATAGCTATCATACATGGTTCATTAAAATAATAGAGGGATCTGGAGGGAACGCCGAGTCTCCTACTGTACTAAATACGACATGGTGCGTCGGTGCGACATTAATCCTCTTATGATGCAATCCAACTACCGTCTCCATTTTGTTTCAGTAGGTGCGCATGTGGCACTCTCGGTGAACCATACTATTCACATATTAATAAATTCGCTATGCGGGACCGATAGCTTGCTTTGTTTCTATTGGCCCTTCCGGAATCATCCATGGTGAAATCTTATTTATCATAATTTAGCCTTAAAAAATGCATCATTATCTTTATAAGGTGCATTAACATATCTGTTTTCAATCTACAAGCATGCACTTTCGTCCACCAACACAACACAATGCAATATATTTTCTGCTCAATGCCTTGAAATATGTATTAATATTGGATGTTTGTAAATTCAACTAGAAAATGCGTCAAGGAAGTGTTGAGTACGTTGTGAATAAATAGAAACCTCTTTGCACATCCTCTCCCACAACTACTTTAATGAACCATGTGCAACAGCTAATGTAAAAAAACTAGCACCCCAAGTTGTTGTATGACGGCGCAGTTTACTATTGTTTGATTGAACTTTTTATTTTCGTATTTTTTTATCACTGTTTTCAGCATAGCCTTCAGTTCATAATATATGGATGATACGCGGTAAGTTGCGTTGCGATCCGAAGTCTCTTCGAAACGTTATTGTGTTTTTGGACAGAGAGACCTACAGGCCTACAGACAGACAGAAGTGGCAAAATGCTTTTTTTGCATTCTAGGACATTTTTCAAAACATATCTTGATACCATACCATATTTTGAGATTCCAATTTGTTTCAAAATAAAATACTTTCCCTTCTAATATACTTCGTATAGCATGAAAAGGAAGAATCGTGTAATCCCCCGGTAAACCAATAAACAACATAATAGAATATATAATAATATGTGAACTTCCTTAAAGTCAATACTTATTCTATCGTATTCTTGTTTCAGACCGGTCACATCAGAACATCTAATGGTAGTTATATCATCAAACCTGTGGAATATTGGAAAGAAGAGAGAGGTCGAACACTGAAACATATTTTTTATCGTGAATCGAAGACCCGGTCCAATGGCAGCAGTGTTAGCGGATCTGATATTCAACCTAGAACGAAAGATTGTGGAGTAATTGGTAAGACCTTTAATTTGTTACTTGCCACTAAAATGTGTGTTGAGCTGTCATAAAAAGATCGGTGGTAAAAAAAATGGTCTATCATATATAATTATAGCGAGCTAATTTTGGATTATCTGAAAAAATGCGATACGCTATTGGGCTGCAATTCAAATTCCAGACCTCTCATTGCCAATCGATTTTTTCCGAATTGTCCGCATTAGTGCTACTTTCAACATTATTACAAGCTCCTCTCAACTTAACATCATTACAAACGCCCCAGTCGATTTCGACTTGAACCGAATCGCACTCGATCTCTATATTCGGGTGGGCGTACTGTATACAGTGACTGTTTAAGGTATGGCAGGAGAAGTGGGAGGACTCTTTAAGATTGCCCGAAGGAAGGTAAAGCAATGGTGCACTCCAGGCCCCGTACTTTCACCAAGGTGCTTTTGGAGCAAGCACATGAAACTCCACTCTATATTAGAAAAGAGAGGGCCATTGATAAACTACTCCCGAAAATAGGTCTTAATCGGTTACACTCTCTAAGCGCCAAGCTGTTGCTAATAAACGATAAAAAGTCTCAATACATGAAAACTTATGCATTAAATTTAGAATTTATGCATTAAATCCTTGGAAGTCTTAGCCTCCATAGATATTTTGAGATCCCTTTCCTCGGGATGAATCAGCCAGTATCAAGAAACATCGGGGTAGGGAAAACATTAACAAGTATAAAGAACTCGGTGTAACGTTCACTGAAGTCCCGCTCCCCCCGGAGCATATATGTCGGAAACCAACTCGGGATGCCGAGCGCGCCGGTAAGGAGGAGGGCGGGCGAAACAGATACTTATCTGAAGAGGTGGCAGCACCGCGGCTTACGTTCTCCTGGGATCCATTGTGCGCTTACGATCATGCGTCCGGCACGAAAGAATTGCGTCAGCCGCGCGTGATCACGGGGGACGAGGGAACAGACGTCAGACTGACGTCATGAGGCGAGGAAGGGGTCCCGGATCGTGCCGTGGGCAACACGGCCGATTCAGTATCAAAGACGGGCCAAGCGCCGGAGAAGGCACTCTTGGCCGAACAGTGACTTCGCTCACTACCAAGACTCTTCCCGCACGCCAGCACCAGCAATCTTCCCTGGAGACAGGGATCACCGCTGCTGTCTGGGTTACCCCTTTTACCTTAAAACAGCGCCGTTGACTTCTCGTGGAGCCGCGAGAGACTGCCGCCGTCTGTTAATCCGTTTTTTCAAGGCAGCATCGGCGACTACTCTTGGAGACGAGAGTGACAGCTGCCGTGTGTCTCCAACCTTCTTTCAAAAGCAGCCTCGGCGACTGATCCTGGAGACGGGAGAGACTGCTGCTGTCTGTTTCCCTGCGCAATCTTTTTCTGTATATTTTTTTATAGAATTTAATTCAGTGCGAGACTAATTACTGAAAGATTTTTTAAAAATTTCAACGGCTTTATTGATTGTATTCAAATAAAACAAAAATTTTTCATTAACGTTAAGAATCTATCGTTTCTCGAATTTTTATTTACAGCACCTGCCCTCACCAAAATTAAAAATAAGCAAAGAACCCACATAACGTCGCTTTTGGAGCAGAGAGCTGTAGTCAGCCGCCAAAGTTGAAACGTTACACCGGATGTAAAACTTTTACAATTCATTTTATAATCAGTGGCAGAATCATACGGTATAATATACCGACGGATCTTGTTGTACGCCAAATGGCGTTTGTCCCTCGCTCGAACCTAAAAAACCTGTAACAAACAGAAAAACACTATTAATAATTAATATACAAATAATACACTAGTCTATATACTGTGACGTGACATTTCGTGTCCCGTCACTTCGGACATTTTTGGTGGGACAGTGGGCCGGGTTCACGGCCCTGAGAACGCCGCTTGTCATGCCGGCTCGATTACCGACTCGCCGAAAAGGAATTTTATTCGTCCTTCTTTCATTTTTTGTAATTATTATTCCGGTCACCGTTGTTTTTTTGGTGTGTTGTTTCCAAGCATTTGTTTCAAGAGTCTTGCGACTCTCCGACCCGACCGTCGGGCGGTGTTGCCCTCGGTCGTGCCTATCGAGGAGATTGGCCTAAGAGGGCCGGAGAATCTCCGATCATCGAGCAGGCGGAAGCAGAAGACCCGCTTCCGCGGAACAGGAGGCCGGAGGGACGCGGGTTGTGACCGATATACAAGGTTTCCCGTCCCTCCCGACCACACGGCCTGGAGCCGTTCCTGTCCCATCGATACCCACGGACAACGCGGACCGCTCATCACGGCGCCTTCACTTGCGGGGATTACGAGGAAGGACTGGACACCGAGGTGCAGTTATGTGGCGTACCGAGTGGGCCCACCGCGAAGGAAGAGGGACGCCTTAACTTCGCGAGGGAGGCCTCCTTTAGTGTCCATCTTGCCACACCGGATCCCGGGAGGAAGTAGTCCGTGGACATCGACAACAGCAGCTGCGAGCGGAAGATTCTCGCGGGTAGCGGGGCACGACCGGAGGAAAAACCGGTTTCTCCGGCGTCTCAGCCGTTGAGCGCAGGCTAGATTCGGGAGTCGCGAGAGAGGGGGTAGCGCTGGTGCGGACAGTCCCGGGAGCCGCTAATTTATTCAACAGTCGGTGATCTAGTGCGGTGACGAGTGGCAGCGTCTGTTTTTCGTCCAGCGTTCTCCCGGGCTGTCTACACCGGTGAGCCCCGTCTCTCCCGTTTGCTCTGTGCTGGCCAGAGATGCCAAACCGGACCCAATTATATAGAAGCATTTTGTAGAGTTTTGTTTTCCTTCTTATCGTGCCTTTTGGGTATCTTTGCGTAACTTTTTCCTCTAGTTTTCATGCCCTCGGGCGACATATTGGGTCCGGCGAATCATACCCGGCTAGAATTCTCTTATTCTGGTCAAATGTTTTCCCTGTTCTATTTTCTTCGGTCTCTGTTATTTCTGACTCAACCAATTTGTTTTCCTACAATTTTCTATTAATTTCGGCTATCTGTCTCGACATTTCCCTTTGCCTTTCTATCGATCTTGTTAAGTTTATCCGCGGGATGGCTAGCGTCATTGGAAGATCGTACTATCGGCTATCTTCCGCGGGCATATTAAGTAATGTTTTTTTGGCGACTTCACCGGCTACGTCGGCTATATATTCTATCCAGCGAGACAAAGGGGTCTCGTGCGCGCTAGATCGCGTTCGTTAGGCCGGTCAATAGAGCGTTGGCTATAGAGCACGCCAAAAGGTCACGGTCGAGCGGAGATTACACCCCGCGGTTCGTACGGGAAATCTTACCGGCTATTTCGGCTATCTTGCGTTCGAGTATTATTTTCTAGCACTTACCGCCCCTTTGTTCTATCTCGCGTCGAGCGCAACGGTGGATCGGCTATATTTAGGGATTCAATGTTCTGGCAATCGCAACTTGTTAATTTCTTGCCCTTTTCGTTGCGTCTTCGCGTATATTTCGTGTGTCTTTCGGATAGTCCTTCGTCGTGTCGAATGTTGTGTTTCGCGTCTCGGCTACATTGAATTTCGGTAATTTAATTCTCGGCTACATTCCCTTCCGGCAATAGTTTATTTTCTCTGGCTACCTTTGATCTTCCGGCGATAAGATATATTACCAGGCTACATCTCTTTTTCCGGCAATAGCTTATTTCCCCAAAGCTACATCTAACCTTGCGGCAAAAGTTTATCTTTTCTGGCTATAGCCTACATTTAACTTCCGCCTTGCTACCTTTGATTTGTCGACAGTGCTTTGTTCCCCCTCGGCTACATCCAATTTTGTCTCTCACTGGGGTCATCTTACCGTTAATTTAAGTTACCGACGTCGAATATCTGTCGTTTCTGTACCGATTACCCCGTTGTTCTTCAGTGAAATTAATATCATAATTCTGGCCGATTTGTCATTCACTCGCCCGTCCACCCCCTCTACCATTTTCTCCCAGGTGGGCTGAGTTAGCCGGAGTCTCTCCAGCTTCGCCATACCCTCCTCCCTTGCTTGCCGCGCATCCCACAGCGAATCTCAAATAAAAATGCCGCTTACTGAGCGGTGGTACCTAGGTACCTGGCGCCCAACCGCGTGCGGGCAAGGGGCTTCCACCTTGCCCCGCGGGGACAACTGGGCTCGGTCGGTATCGACAAGAATAATCAATCTCGTCGTGGGTTCGAGCCCCGAGATTCGGTACCGAGCCTGGGCAGGGGAGCTTGGACGTCGGGAGTTGGAGCCAGGATGTGCGTGATGTAAAAATCACATCACAATACTTATCTTTCGACGAAGGGCCGCAGCCCCCTCGTCGCCTCGTCCAGGTCCCCTCCACCTGAAAAAATTTAAATAAAAATTAGTCACTAAAATAAAAAGTAATGGAAAGAAACCTTACTTGCAAGGAGATGGCGATTCCTCGACGAAGCCACGAGAGCCTCCAACGGCAAAACGACGCGGGGCTCCCTAGCAGTTTACCCGCTACCTCCCTATATCTGGAAAAGACTTGAAAAACACTCATTAATTCATGCTCAGCATTAGGAATAAACGATAACACAAAAAATTCACCTGTTGTGATGATGCCTCGACGGACTCGACGGCGACCACTCCCTCGACGACACCGAGCAGGGTAGCGGCTTACCCGCTGCCTTCCAGAACCTGAAAATGTAAAAATATATTAATCAATAGATCTAGATACAATCTTATTCTAATTAGTAAATCAGTCTAAAATAAAAACTCACCTGAGACGCAGATATTACAGATGGGCCTTCCACCCATGTCCCGCGACGACGGACCTTCCGTCCGGTTCCCTCAATGCGTCGACGCCGCCGATGACCCTGAAACAAAAAACAAAAACATGTTCATATTTGAATTAGGAAAAAAGTATACTTACCTGTGAGGCGAAGGCCTCTGGACCCTCTGTCTATGTCTCTCGACGATGGATCTTCCGTCCGGACCCCCGACACGTCGACACCGCTGTCGAACCTGCAACAGAAAAAATAAGCAAGTAAAAACACTCTCACGAGGAGGGTACTTGAAGTTTTAATATTATATCAATAATTACTCACCTATTTAAGGATAATCCTCGTTGCCGGTGTCGCACCTGTTGCACAACAGAAACGACACAACACGCGCCGGCAAACACGAAAAAAACACACAAACACATGTTGTCACGCGCACAAACCGTATTTTAATTATTTAATATTTCTCGCACTACACTTCCGTCACTTCACTTCGTTTTAAAATACTATAAAAACAATCTAATTACAAAAAAAAACACACACGAGATCTCGAAGTGAGGTTAGGGCGTACCGTCGCCACCGCGCACACGCTTGTTCAAAACACCGGAGCTTCGTGGAAACCACGCGCTACCGAGGGTCGCGATCACGCTCTCCAGCCGCTACGCGCGAACTTAGTACTAATCCTCACCACCAGAGGGAGATTTTGTAATTGTTTCTCGCAAGCGAGACTGTCACTGTGCGGCTGAAACCAGCCTATAAATTCTGAATAAAGACGATCTTTGCATCCATCAATCTTGCTTCTCGTAGCATTGGCGAGGAGTTTTGCTTGGCTCCAACCCGAACATTCTGTCTCGACTCCGAGACCCGTACCGGTCCTCCGCTTTTTTCAAAGCGAATTAACTTCCGTTTTTTTTTCAAAACGCTCTGCGGATTAAGCGGCCATCATTACCTTCCGCTGATTAAGCGGCCTCGCTGACTAAGCAGCCATCTTAGATCCGCGCCTACCAAAAGCAACGGCCACTCCTCGGATCACGGAGGACGCGGCACCGGTGGCTCTTTCAGAGCTACCAAAAAAGCGGACGGGGACGCTACCCCCACCGCATTACTGTAAATAGTTTCGTTAGTTTAGTTTTCTTTGTTTTATTTTGTTTCATTCTTCCGTCGCCCCGTATGTCGCGTTCCTGGACGAACGGGTCTTACCTCCGCCGTCAAAAGACCCCAACCGCGAGCCTACAGCCGGCCTAACCGATAGAACCACCCGAACATACGAATAGAAATCGTCTCCCTGTGATGACGAGCCGCTAGCCCTTAGTCGGTTTTGTCAATCTAAATATCCTGATCGCGACAAACGTACTGCTGTGGTCTATTCTAATAAATATGATATCGAATTCTATTCGCGACAAGACCACTCTCGTGGCGGAATTAGGATTTGTCGCATTTTCGGAGCACCGCACATGAACGAAAAAATAGAGGGAACTTCCGTGAAAATTAATATTTTATCGTTAATATTTTTGTAAGATCTTCTTTGGGTAGTTACAATATTTTATACTTTTTTCGATTTAGTCATTTTTTTCGTAGTCGGGAGTTTTTTAAAACAAATTATTATTATTTTTTTTTAATTTCATGCATCATTTCATGCTTGTTTTTTTAGGACGCTACTATTTGAACTACACCGTTGTCACGGTATCCACCGTCGACTGTGTATACGGTATAGCATGCACGGATACGGTATAATTGCGGTCCGTAGGTAAATATACCGTGTACGGGGTTTAATTTCATGGGAGTATCTGTGTATCTTTTTAAACACTTATTCACTTTTACAATCATTTTACAGTTTATAAAGAAGGATATGTTGCATTAGAAAGATTTAGCAAATATGAAATCGTGTCGAAGAGAGTCTTCGAAGAGATACAACGAATAGAATATTATTACATTGTGATCTACGGTGATGTATTCTACGTATGGAAAATTACATCGTAATAAAGGCTGTAGTGTATGGGAGATACATGCGCGCCCTCTGGAGTAGGGGAACGCCAGAACGTGCAAGATGGCTGAACCTGGAGAGTCACGAGCAGGCAGAGAGAATAAAGTTTAATAATAAAACGGGGTTACATTATTGAAACTACATTGGCGACGAGGAGAAAACGGGAAAAAGTGTATCGCGAATCCCGAGAGAAATAAATAAGTGCCCGTCGACAAGTCGAAAAGACGAGAGACTAGTTTTTTCTCTATCTACAACAAAGCCGCCATGAGCAGCGACTCGAGTATTACGCAGTTTAATCCGAACGAACATCCTAACGCGGTGTTTCCGCGGTGGGAGAGATGGCTTCGAAGCTTCGAACTGTTCGTAGACAGTAAACAGATCACGGACAAGAAGAGGAAAAAAGCGATGCTTCTGCATTATGGCGGGCCAGAGCTGCAAGACGTTTTCTACGCAATTCCTGACGCCGACACCGTACCGGAGGGCGGGGACGCGTATATAAAAACAAAGGACGTGTTAACAGCAGTGTTTCGACCGAAAATTAATACGACGTTCGAAAGACATGTTTTTCGGGGAATGTCTCAGAGAGACAATGAACCAACGGCACAATATGCGACAAGGTTGCGTCAGCAAGCGAAATATTGCCAGTTCCACAACCAAGACGAAGAAGTTCGAGACCAAATCATTCATGGGTGTCGGATGTCGGAACTACGAAAGCGATCGTTGGAAAAAGGAGAGGTGACATTGGTAGACGTGCTCGACATCGCGCAAGCGTTAGAGGCGTCGACGATGCAAGCAAGATCGATGGAGGGGGAATCGGTATCGAAGATCTCTACTAAGCCAGCAGAGGGCACTGGGACACAGACGAAAGCCGGCAAATGTTTTCGATGTGGCTTCTCAGGGCACATGGCTAATGACGCATCGTGTCCTGCCAAAGACAAGGAGTGCAACAAGTGCAAAAAGAAGGGGCACTTCGCTTCTGTCTGTAAGACGAAGAAGGCTGCTGGAGAGCAAGAAGAACGACAGAAGAAAGCGAAGAAGAAGACGGGACAAGTCAAGATGGTGCAGAACGAGAGTACCAGCGACGATGGCTATGCTTTCGGGGTGACAACTCGGGAGGAGGTTAACAGCGTAACGGAGAAGACTGTATCCGCCGACGTGGGTGGAGTAACGTTGGACATTGTCGTCGATTCAGCATCATCGTGTAATATCATAAGCTATGAGACGTGGCAATGGTGTAAAAAGCAAGGTATCAAATGCGTATCAAAAAAGGGGTCAGATAGAGTAATTTACGCGTATGCGCAAAGCGAAAAGCTCGATCTCGAGGGAGAGTTTCGTTGTTTGCTAAAAGTGGGAAAAAAACAAGTAGAAGCCGAGTTTCTTGTAGTACGGGGAGCGGGAAAATCGTTGATGAGTTTTAAGACGGCACGCGAGTTACAAATTATAAAGGTCGGAACGGAACTTCAAGTCGATAATGTCGAAGAGAGAGAAATCGATGATAAATTGTTCGTGGGCATCGGTAAGCTTAAGGGGTTTCAATTAACGATTCCGATTGACGAGAAAGTCGTGCCGGTAGCTCAGCCAGTCAGAAGACTTCCGTTCAAGCTTCGCGACCGTGTAAAAGAACAGATTGAAGAGCTCATAAAGTTGGATATAGTCGAGACAGTCCAGGGTCCGACACCGTGGGTGTCACCGGTCGTACCGATAATTAAGAAATCGGGAGAAGTTCGAATGTGCGTCGATATGCGCCGGGCTAATCAAGCTGTTATTCGAGAGCGTTATCCACTTCCGGTTCTAGAGGACATATTGAACGAGGTTAAAGATGCGAAACTATTCAGTGCATTAGATATAAAAAACGCGTATCATCAAATCGAACTCGACATGAAATCGCGCGAGATTACGACTTTCGCTACAGAAGATGGTTTATTTCGATACAAAAGACTCATGTTTGGTATTAGCTGCGCACCGGAAATGTTCCAAAGGATCTTAAAAAGCGTATTAAGCGGTTGTGAGGGAACAGTAAATTTCTTCGACGATATCCTCGTAACAGGAAGAACGAAAGAAGAACATGACGAGAGACTGAGAAAAGTTTTTGCAAGACTGAGAGAAAAAGGGTTAACGCTGAACAGAACCAAGTGTCGATTTGGCCAAAAAGAAGTTTCATTTCTGGGTTTCTGGATTTCGGGAGCAGGTTGCAGGCCATTAGAGTCAAAAGTAGAGGCAGTAAGAAATTTTAGAGCACCCGCTACCCCTGAAGAAATTCGTAGTTTTTTGGGTCTCGTAAATTTTTGTGCGGCGTTTATCCCAAACCTGGCTACGATTAGCGAGCCTTTGAGAAGATTGACGAGAAAGGATGTAAAGTTTTGTTGGGGAAAAGAACAAGACGAAGCGTTTGCTGAGATTAAGAATCGACTCGCGAGCGCTGAATCGTTGGCAATTTTCGATCCAGAGTCCGAAACTCGGGTGATAGCAGACGCAAGCCCGATAGCGGTTGGCTGCGTCGTTACTCAAAAACAAAAAGGAGAATGGAGAGTGGTTAGCTATGGTAGTCGCAGTTTGACAGATTGCGAGCGCAGATACTCGCAAACCGAAAAAGAAGCGCTAGCGTTAGTGTGGTCGTGTGAACGATTCCATAATTGGCTGTATGGAACAGAGTTTACTTTGGTCACGGACCATAAAGCGCTAGAATGTATTTTCGCGCCCAGGTCGAAACCGTGCGCCCGAATAGAGCGATGGGTATTAAGGCTTCAGTCGTATAATTATAGAGTCGTATACGAGAAAGGAAAATCGAACATTGCAGATCCCTTATCTCGCCTCGTGCTAAATCAGGATCGCGGAAAGAATCGAGAGATCAGTGAAAGCGAGGACGAGTTATATGTAAATTGGGTTGTTGCTGAAACACTACCCCGAGCGATGTCAATGGCGGAGATCGACGCCGAGTCGGCAAGGGATGCTTTGTTAACGGAAATCCGAAAAGCGTTGCAAACGGGCATCTGGGAGACTCTATCGAGTTCGAAAAGTCGAATAATTAAAGACGAATTATGTACAGTTGGTAATATCGTGCGTCGCGGAACGAGACTTGTAATGCCAAAGAGTTTACAAGAGCGTACGTTGGCAATAGCCCACGAGGGCCATCCGGGAATTGTGGCTATGAAGAATCGGTTGAGGAGTAAAGTCTGGTGGGACGGCATCGACAAAGCAGCCGAGAATATTGTTCGAACGTGCAAAGGGTGTCAGCTAGTACAGAAAACCGCTGATCCGGAGCCGTTGACTCGGAATCCTTTGCCTGACAAGCCGTGGGAATCTCTCGCTATGGACTTACTGGGTCCTCTCCCATCCGGAGATAATCTATTTGTCGTAGTAGACTATTACAGTAGATACTATGAAGTAGAAATATTGAGAAGCACGACGACGGACGTAATAATTGATAGATTGCGCGAAATATTCGCTAGACATGGTTTTCCGAAGATCGTTGTCTGCGACAATGGTCCGCAGTTCGCGAACGCGAAATTAAGCGAGTGGGCGAACGTGAACGGGTTTAAAATCGCGCATTCGGCACCATTTTGGCCAAGAGCTAATGGCGAGGTCGAACGTCAGAATCGCAGCATTCTTAAACGGCTGAAAATAGCGCATTCAGAAAACAAGAACTGGCGAGCCGAGCTCTACGACTATTTGTTAATGTACCGATCGACTCCGCACTCAACGACAGGCGTATCGCCAGCCGAGTTGCTTTTTGGTCGTAAGCTGAAATCGAAGTTACCTGAAATCGACGCGGATCGGAATTTGGATGAGGAAGTCCGTGATCGCGATGCTTGGATAAAGAATCGTGGAAAAGAATACTTTGACAATAGATTCCACGCTAAACCGTCGGGTATCCTTCCGGGGGATTCGGTGCTAGTCAAAGCTGCCAAAGAAAATAAGCTATCGACAACCTTCCAGCCGACTGAATACACGGTGACGAGTCGTACGAACAATACTGTAACTGTTCAGTCGCCAGACGACGTGACGTACACGCGAAATACGTCGTCTGTTAAAAAGTTTAACGATACACCGAAGAAACCGAGTGCGACAGAAACGAGCGACGAACAACTTTGTGGTCATGATCCGAATTCGATTACGAATAACGATAGTTCGATTCAGAGCGATCGTCCTGTAGCTGAAAGACCGCGACGCGATCGCAAAGTTCCAAAGAAATTCGACGATTTCGTTATGTAACTTATTATTATGTACTATGTATCCTATTATTATGTATTATGTATCCTGTATTCTGTATTAGAGATAAGTTTGTTTTGTTTAAAAAGAAAAAGATGGATGTAGTGTATGGGAGATACATGCGCGCCCTCTGGAGTAGGGGAACGCCAGAACGTGCAAGATGGCTGAACCTGGAGAGTCACGAGCAGGCAGAGAGAATAAAGTTTAATAATAAAACGGGGTTACATTATTGAAACTACAAAGGCGACAGATATATATCCTACGAATCGACAATTATATTGTAGAAAGGCTACGGAGAGATTGAGGGGTAGTAGCGTCTCAAGACAAGTACATTTACAGTCGGTAAAACAGTTAGCGGGACGCAACCATTCTTGTTTACTCGGAGGATCGCGGATTTCGGCCTTCACCAAAAGAATTTTTTCTTAATTTTCCATTATAGATTGTTCTTACGATGCAAATGTGTGTATATTATGTAAATGTATGTATTTGGTAACAATCTATCGATTGCGGCCAAAGTTACGACTAGAGATATAGACCCATGGGTCTAATGGGTAATATTTCATCTTTCTTACCTCACGAATGCCCCATCTTCCTAATTGAGTGGTCGTCGTCCCCGCACACCTGGCAATAGCTATGCTATACCTCGTGACTACTGTTCGCGGTGGCATGTAGTCAGCGGCACGTAGCTTAGCGGGTTGTTCGCCTGGAACTGTTATATGAATATAAATGAAAGTACATATAGCAGTTTTTGATGTATGTATAGTGAGAATGAAACAGTGATATCCATTTCCATGTATGTATATTGTAAAGTTTCACTTTCTGGAGGCTTACGATTCTTATGTAAGAATGCCGATCCCTTGCCATTCTTGGACAATCGTTTGAGCCTCGGGCCGGCATTAACTGACGGGTCTCACTTGTCGAGATTGGCCCAAGTGTCAATAAAATAATGAACGTTGCTGGGCAAGTCAATAAGCTAGGATTCGGCATGACACTACTACCAAATGTCAACCAGGGGACCGTCCAAGAATGGCTCAGAGAGTGATCGACATTTGTTTAAGCAACGGAAAATTCCTAACATAATATGTAAGCCGATTGCTGGCTGGATCTCGGAACAAGTTTTTCTGTGTCATCGCAAAATAATCTTCGTTTGATTTTTTTTTGTACTGTTGAAGCACGGTAAAATACTGGCTCTTGTTCCAGCCAACAATCGAACGGCCTCCGGCAAAACAATGGTAAATTCATAATATAATATCTGGACCGTTTGTTAGTCCAATCTCGGCACAAGCTTGTCCGTATCTTTGCGAAATAATCACCATTTAATATTTTTTCTGTACTGTCGAAGTACGGTAAAATACTGGCGCTTGTTCTGGACAAGAGTCGAACGACCTGAGGAAAAACAACGGTAAATTCACCATATTATGCCTGAGCCGTTTGTTGGCCAAATCTCAGGATACGCCTGTGCGTGGCATCGTAGAACTATTGTTTTGTGGATTCATCCGCGATTGATATTTTTCCAGCCGTCTTTTGGCAGTAACTAGAATCAAAGATAAATGAAGGATTTGTTGTCGAAAAATGGTCAGTCCCAATTTGAGTCAATAACATAAACAGAAAACAAGAATGAAAGAAAGCAACGACACGACTAAAGTACCAATTTAAGGCATATATCCGATACAAAACTATCTGTATTCGCAAGCGATAATAGCGTACGGGTAAAGTGCTAGTTCAGAAACTGTTAGGTCCGGGGTTCAAGCCACATTAGGGTATAAAAATTTTGTTTTTCAAATAATGTTAAAATGTTAATAATCATGGCGAGGATAACAAATGATAATTATAAGAAGGTCACTATATTCTATATTCTATTTTATATTCTACAGTAGTGCTCATTTGAAGTGGGACAAGGTATTTTTGGCCGATTTCCGGGGATCTGCGTCCGATTTCAAAAAACCAAAAAAGTACATTCGAGTAAATTTAATTACTTTTCGAATGGCGTTGGTTTCATCGTGATCGGTTGAAAATTGCCCGCGTGCACGAGGATAACGTAAATGTGAGAAAAAAAGAGGATGTGCGATGACCGCGGAAGTCACATACGCAGGAAAAAAATCGCGGATCACCTTGTGCCAAACCAAAGGCCAGCTCGCGGCGTGCAGAAAACACTCGTTACTGACCTCAATCGGATGATCCCAGGGGAAGCTATGCACCCTGGAAGTCGAAGTGGTTTTTTGGGAGTTACTCGAAAACGCTCCGACCGATCCGGTTGAAATTTGTCGTAGAGTCATTTATCGCGACGCCTCACGACATAGAGAAGCGTCGGTGGTAACAACTTTTCTCGGGGCTGAGATTCAGGTGCATCCCGAGTGCGCTGTTTCTTTTATTGACATTTTTCGCATTGAAGGCCTCCGATCAGAGCATCGAAAACACCTGGAGGTTGAAGATGAAGTTTCAACAAAGAAAATGACCCCAGGTTCATTATCAAAAAGGGCCTAAATGTTCCGAATCGGGACTTTGAAAAACGCGTAGGAAAACGGGATGTCGGCTTCGAGTCGCAATCCGGTTCGCCGAGCGATAGTCATTTGTTTAAATCAGGCCTCGATCTCGCGAGGGCTTCGCCCGCTTAGCACAGATCGTTCTTTTTCGTTTGAACGTTTCACCGATGAGCCAGATGTTTGCAAAAAAATTGGGTGCGAGGGTGGGGCTCTCCTTTCCCACCCCCGCATGATTCGCTCGCCCTTAAAATCATTTTATTAATTCGTAATTCGGACAGTAGACGCTCTGCGAGTTACAAATCGAAAACATCGGTGCATTTCGATTGAGTGCACGTAGAAAAAGAAAAATTAATCTTGTTTCCGCCTCCGCACGCTTTACCAGCCCGCTCAAAACCAACGAATAAATCGATAATTCGGGCGATAAACGTTGCAGGGGTTCCAAATTCATAAGATCGGTGCAGCTTTACTGTGCGCGCGTGAAAAAAAAATTGGATTATGTTTCCGCCCCCGCACACTTTTACACGTCCTTAAAACGAGAAACTTGAGCTGCCCTCGGGGCTGCGATCGGATCCCGAAGCTCGAATCGATACAGTAGATCCGTATCGAGAGTTCGAAGGTCTAGGCATTTTTTTTTTTTTCCACCCCCGCTCGCTTTTAGAGAGCCTCAAAACGAGGAACTCGAGCTGTCCTCGGGGCTGCGATCGGATCCCGAAGCTCGAATCGATACAGTAGATCCGTATCGAGAGTTCGAAGGTCTAGGAATTTTTTTTTTTTCCCACCCCCGCTTGCTTTTAGAGAGCCTCAAAACGAGGAACTCGAGCTGTCCTCGGGGCTGTAATCGGATCTCGAGGCCCGAATCGATACTGTAGTCTCGAATCGAGTGTTCGGAGGTCTAGAAAAAAAAAAAAAAATGCCACCCCCCGCTCGCATTTAGAGAGCCTCAAAACAAGGAACTCGGGCTGTCCTCGGGGCTGCGATCGGATCCTGAAGCTCGAATCGATACAGTAGATCCGTATCGAGAGTTCGAAGGTCTAGGAATTTTTTTTTTTTTCACCCCCGCTCGCTTTTAAAGAGCCTCAAAACGAGGAACTCGAGCTGCCCTCGGGGCTGCGATCGGATCCCGAACCCTCGAATCGATACAGTAGATTCGTATCGAGAGTTCGAAGGTCTGGGAATATTTTTTTTTTTTTTTCCACCCCCGCTTGCTTTTAAAGAGCCTCAAAACGAGGAACTCGAGCTGTCCTCGGGGCTGTAATCGGATCTCGAGGCCCAAATCGACACAGTAGATCCGTATCGAGTGTTCGGAGATCTAGAAAAAAAAAACAAAAATGCCACCCCCGCTCGCTTTTAGAGAGCCTCAAAACGAGGAACTCGAGCTGTCCTCGGGGCTGCGATCGGATCCCGAAGCTCGAATCGATACAGTAGATCCGTATCGAGAGTTCGAAGGTCTAGGAATTTTTTTTTTTTCCCACCCCCGCTTGCTTTTAGAGAGCCTCAAAACGAGGAACTCGAGCTGTCCTCGGGGCTGTAATCGGATCTCGAGGCCCGAATCGATACTGTAGTCTCGAATCGAGTGTTCGGAGGTCTAGAAAAAAAAAAAAAAAAAAAATGCCAGCCCCGCTCGCTTTTAGAGAGCCTCAAAACAAGGAACTCGGGCTGTCCTCGGGGCTGCGATCGGATCCCGAAGCTCGAATCGATACAGTAGATCCGTATCGAGAGTTCGAAGGTCTAAGGATTTTTTTTTCCACCCCCGCTCGCTTTTAAAGAGCCTCAAAACGAGGAACTCGAGCTGCCCTCGGGGCTGCGATCGGATCCCGAAGCTTGAATCGATACAGTAGATCCGTATCGAGAGTTCGAAGGTCTAGGCATTTTTTTTTTTTTCCACCCCCGCTCGCTTTTAGAGAGCCTCAAAACGAGGAACTCGAGCTGTCCTCGGGGCTGCGATCGGATCCCGAAGCTCGAATCGATACAGTAGATCCGTATCGAGAGTTCGAAGGTCTAGGAATTTTTTTTTTTTCCCACCCCCGCTTGCTTTTAGAGAGCCTCAAAACGAGGAACTCGAGCTGTCCTCGGGGCTGTAATCGGATCTCGAGGCCCGAATCGATACTGTAGTCTCGAATCGAGTGTTCGGAGGTCTAGAAAAAAAAAAAAAAATGCCACCCCCCGCTCGCATTTAGAGAGCCTCAAAACAAGGAACTCGGGCTGTCCTCGGGGCTGCGATCGGATCCTGAAGCTCGAATCGATACAGTAGATCCGTATCGAGAGTTCGAAGGTCTAGGAATTTTTTTTTTTTTCACCCCCGCTCGCTTTTAAAGAGCCTCAAAACGAGGAACTCGAGCTGCCCTCGGGGCTGCGATCGGATCCCGAACCCTCGAATCGATACAGTAGATTCGTATCGAGAGTTCGAAGGTCTGGGAATATTTTTTTTTTTTTTTCCACCCCCGCTTGCTTTTAAAGAGCCTCAAAACGAGGAACTCGAGCTGTCCTCGGGGCTGTAATCGGATCTCGAGGCCCAAATCGACACAGTAGATCCGTATCGAGTGTTCGGAGATCTAGAAAAAAAAAACAAAAATGCCACCCCCGCTCGCTTTTAGAGAGCCTCAAAACGAGGAACTCGAGCTGTCCTCGGGGCTGCGATCGGATCCCGAAGCTCGAATCGATACAGTAGATCCGTATCGAGAGTTCGAAGGTCTAGGAATTTTTTTTTTTTCCCACCCCCGCTTGCTTTTAGAGAGCCTCAAAACGAGGAACTCGAGCTGTCCTCGGGGCTGTAATCGGATCTCGAGGCCCGAATCGATACTGTAGTCTCGAATCGAGTGTTCGGAGGTCTAGAAAAAAAAAAAAAAAAAAAATGCCAGCCCCGCTCGCTTTTAGAGAGCCTCAAAACAAGGAACTCGGGCTGTCCTCGGGGCTGCGATCGGATCCCGAAGCTCGAATCGATACAGTAGATCCGTATCGAGAGTTCGAAGGTCTAAGGATTTTTTTTTCCACCCCCGCTCGCTTTTAAAGAGCCTCAAAACGAGGAACTCGAGCTGCCCTCGGGGCTGCGATCGGATCCCGAAGCTTGAATCGATACAGTAGATCCGTATCGAGAGTTCGAAGGTCTAGGAATTTTTTTTTTTTTCCACCCCCGCTTGCTTTTAGAGAGCCTCAAAACGAGGAACTCGAGCTGTCCTCGGGGCTGTAATCGGATCTCGAGGCCCGAATCGATACTGTAGTCTCGAATCGAGTGTTCGGAGGTCTAGAAAAAAAAAAAAAAATGCCACCCCCGCTCGCATTTAGAGAGCCTCAAAACAAGGAACTCGGGCTGTCCTCGGGGCTGCGATCGGATCCTGAAGCTCGAATCGATACAGTAGATCCGTATCGAGAGTTCGAAGGTCTAGGAATTTTTTTTTTTTTCACCCCCGCTCGCTTTTAAAGAGCCTCAAAACGAGGAACTCGAGCTGCCCTCGGGGCTGCGATCGGATCCCGAACCCTCGAATCGATACAGTAGATTCGTATCGAGAGTTCGAAGGTCTGGGAATATTTTTTTTTTTTTTTCCACCCCCGCTTGCTTTTAAAGAGCCTCAAAACGAGGAACTCGAGCTGTCCTCGGGGCTGTAATCGGATCTCGAGGCCCAAATCGACACAGTAGATCCGTATCGAGTGTTCGGAGATCTAGAAAAAAAAAACAAAAATGCCACCCCCGCTCGCTTTTAGAGAGCCTCAAAACGAGGAACTCGAGCTGTCCTCGGGGCTGCGATCGGATCCCGAAGCTCGAATCGATACAGTAGATCCGTATCGAGAGTTCGAAGGTCTAGGAATTTTTTTTTTTTCCCACCCCCGCTTGCTTTTAGAGAGCCTCAAAACGAGGAACTCGAGCTGTCCTCGGGGCTGTAATCGGATCTCGAGGCCCGAATCGATACTGTAGTCTCGAATCGAGTGTTCGGAGGTCTAGAAAAAAAAAAAAAAAAAAAATGCCAGCCCCGCTCGCTTTTAGAGAGCCTCAAAACAAGGAACTCGGGCTGTCCTCGGGGCTGCGATCGGATCCCGAAGCTCGAATCGATACAGTAGATCCGTATCGAGAGTTCGAAGGTCTAAGGATTTTTTTTTCCACCCCCGCTCGCTTTTAAAGAGCCTCAAAACGAGGAACTCGAGCTGCCCTCGGGGCTGCGATCGGATCCCGAAGCTCGAATCGATACAGTAGATCCGTATCGAGAGTTCGAAGGTCTGGGATTTTTTTTTTTTTTTCCACCCCCGCTCGCTTTCAAAGAGACTCAAAACGAGGAACTCGAGCTGTCCTCGGGGCTGTAATCGTATCTCGAGGCCCGAATCGATACTGTAGCCTCGAATCGAGTGTTCGGAGGTCTAGAAAAAAAAAAACAAAAATGCCACCCCCGCTCGCTTTTAGAGAGCCTCAAAACGAAGAACTCGAGCTGTCCTCGGGGCTGCGATCGGATCCCGAAGCTCAAATCGATACAATAGATCCGTATCGAGAGTTCGAAGGTCTAGGAATTTTTTTTTTTTTTTCCACCCCCGCTTGCTTTTAGAGAGCCTCAAAACGAGGAACTCGAGCTGTCCTCGGGGCTGTAATCGGATCTCGAGGCCCGAATCGATACTGTAGTCTCGAATCGAGTGTTCGGAGGTCTAGAAAACAAAAAAAAAATGCCACCCCCCGCTCGCATTTAGAGAGCCTCAAAACAAGGAACTCGGGCTGTCCTCGGGGCTGCGATCGGATCCTGAAGCTCGAATCGATACAGTAGATCCGTATCAAGAGTTCGAAGGTCTAGGAATTTTTTTTTTTTTTCCACCCCCGCTCGCTTTTAAAGAGCCTCAAAACGAGGAACTCGAGCTGTCCTCGGGGCTGTAATCGGATCTCGAGGCCCAAATCGACACAGTAGATCCGTATCGAGTGTTCGGAGATCTAGAAAAAAAAAACAAAAATGCCACCCCCGCTCGCTTTTAGAGAGCCTCAAAACGAGGAACTCGAGCTGTCCTCGGGGCTGCGATCGGATCCCGAAGCTCGAATCGATACAGTAGATCCGTATCGAGAGTTCGAAGGTCTAGGAATTTTTTTTTTTTCCCACCCCCGCTTGCTTTTAGAGAGCCTCAAAACGAGGAACTCGAGCTGTCCTCGGGGCTGTAATCGGATCTCGAGGCCCGAATCGATACTGTAGTCTCGAATCGAGTGTTCGGAGGTCTAGAAAAAAAAAAAAAAAAAAAAATGCCAGCCCCGCTCGCTTTTAGAGAGCCTCAAAACAAGGAACTCGGGCTGTCCTCGGGGATGCGATCGGATCCCGAAGCTCGAATCGATACAGTAGATCCGTATCGAGAGTTCGAAGGTCTAGGGATTTTTTTTTCCACCCCCGCTCGCTTTTAAAGAGCCTCAAAACGAGGAACTCGAGCTGCCCTCGGGGCTGCGATCGGATCCCGAAGCTCGAATCGATACAGTAGATCCGTATCGAGAGTTCGAAGGTCTGGGATTTTTTTTTTTTTTTCCACCCCCGCTCGCTTTCAAAGAGACTCAAAACGAGGAACTCGAGCTGTCCTCGGGGCTGTAATCGTATCTCGAGGCCCGAATCGATACTGTAGCCTCGAATCGAGTGTTCGGAGGTCTAGAAAAAAAAAAACAAAAATGCCACCCCCGCTCGCTTTTAGAGAGCCTCAAAACGAAGAACTCGAGCTGTCCTCGGGGCTGCGATCGGATCCCGAAGCTCGAATCGATACAGTAGATCTGTATCGAGAGTTCGAAGGTCTAGGAATTTTTTTTTTTTTTTCCACCCCCGCTTGCTTTTAGAGAGCCTCAAAACGAGGAACTCGAGCTGTCCTCGGGGCTGTAATCGGATCTCGAGGCCCGAATCGATACTGTAGTCTCGAATCGAGTGTTCGGAGGTCTAGAAAAAAAAAAAAAAATGCCACCCCCCGCTCGCATTTAGAGAGCCTCAAAACAAGGAACTCGGGCTGTCCTCGGGGCTGCGATCGGATCCTGAAGCTCGAATCGATACAGTAGATCCGTATCAAGAGTTCGAAGGTCTAGGAATTTTTTTTTTTTTTCCACCCCCGCTCGCTTTTAAAGAGCCTCAAAACGAGAAACTCGAGCTGCCCTCGGGGCTGCGATCGGATCCCGAACCCTCGAATCGATATAGTAGATCCGTATCGAGAGTTCGAAGGTCTGGGAATTTTTTTTTTTTTTTTCCACCCCCGCTCGCTTTTAAAGAGCCTCAAAACGAGGAACTCGAGCTGTCCTCGAGGCTGTAATCGGATCTCGAGGCCCAAATCGACACAGTAGATCCGTATTGAGTGTTCGGAGATCTAGAAAAAAAAAACAAAAATGCCACCCCCGCTCGCTTTTAGAGAGCCTCAAAACGAGGAACTCGAGCTATCCTCGGGGCTGCGATCGGATCCCGAAGCTCGAATCGATACAGTAGATCCGTATCGAGAGTTCGAAGGTCTAGGAATTTTTTTTTTTTTTTTTTACCGCCGCTCGCTTTTAGAGAGCCTCAAAACGAGGAACTCGAGCTGTCCTCGGGGCTGTAATCGGATCTCGAGGCCCGAATCGATACTGTAGTCTCGAATCGAGTGTTCGGAGGTCTAGAAAAAAAAAAAAAATGCCACCCCCCGCTCGCATTTAGAGAGCCTCAAAACAAGGAACTCGGGCTGTCCTCGGGGCTGCGATCGGATCCCGAAGCGAAACCTCCAGGTTGAAACCTCCAGGTGTTTTCGATGCTCTGATCGGAGGCCTTCAATGCGAAAAATGTCAATAAAGGAAACAGCGCACTCGGGATGCACCTGAATCTCAGCCCCGAGAAAAGTTGTTACCACCGACGCTTCTCCATGTCGTGAGGCGTCGCGATAAATGACTCTACGACAAATTTCAACCGGATCGGTCGGAGCGTTTTCGAGTAACTCCCTAAAAACCACTTCGACTTCCAGGGTGCATAGCTTCCCCTGGGATCATCCTATTGAGGTCCGTAACGAGTGTTTTCTGCACGCCGCGAGCTGGCCTTTCGTTTGGCACGAGGTGATCCGCGATTTTTTTCCTGCGTATGTGACTTCCGCGGTCATCGCACATCCTCTTTTTTTCTCACATTTACGTTATCCTCGTGCACGCGGGCAATTTTCAACCGATCACGATGAAATCAACGCCATTCGAAAAGTAATTAAATTTACTCGAATGTACTTTTTTGGTTTTTTGAAATCGGACGCAGATCCCCGGAAATCGGCCAAAAATACCTTGTCCTACTTCAAATGAGCACTACTGTATTACAAGTCGCGGAAACAGAAAAATAACAGGCGGAAAGTGTTGAAAAAACTTCGCCGTTCCTTAGCTGATCGGCTTAGAGATATGCTCAAATGGGTCAAGCAGCACGAGTTCAATACTAAACCTTTGATATAAATCTATTATGTCACAATAAATAATATAAAAACGTTTCCCATATGTTAGTCACACATCACAGATACCATTTCAATGGTTATGTATGATATTACAACAATTATACCCTTAGCAATATTAAATGTTTGCCCAAGTGTCTATTAGCTGGAACCTGTAAGTCATTGGTAAGTTTACCTTAGATGCAGGAAAAAGCTGATCAGGACGTAACAACAGCATAAATGACCACAAACTTGAACGGATGAAGTTGATGAAGGATTTGGGAGTTCTATTTGATGAAAAGCTGTCATTTGCGCAACATGTGAAAGATGTCGCAAATCAGGGAATGAAAACCCTTGGCTTGGTGAAGCGCTTCCCGGTTGATTTCTCGGCACTGTCAATTATCAGAACACTATACATCTCCCTAGTCCGCTCAAAGTTAATGTACGCGTCCACGATGTTGTCTCCGCACTATGACACCCATTGTAAGAAAATCGAAACGGTGCAACATAAGTTTCTAAGATCAATTGCATTCAGGTTCGGAAATACTATGACCTATGATAGTCACAATTATGAGGAACCGGCAAAGTTAGCGAATATTCCGTCCCTAATATCCGTAAGAGTGTTCAACGATCCGTGTTTTCTTTTTAAGATTTTGAATGGGATTATTGTATCACCTTCGCTATTGAGCCTGATTGGTCTTAGGGTTCCGCAACGCGTCCTAAGAAATGCGCCGGCACAACCATTCCATGAAAACACATGTGTCACTAATAATGCGCGGAACTCATCAATTGCGTGCCTTGTCCGTCTGGGTAATAATTACTCGGAGTAAGGGTTCACCGGGCAAACCTTCAGTGTTTTCCAGAGGCGAGCACGGGAAATGATATTTCAGTATGAGTAGCGAGCATTACCTAAACTAAGCTAAACGGTAATAGGAGTGAAGTAAAATCTTTATATTAGTTATAAGACACATTTTATACATGTTACACTTAGAAAATTGGTTAGCAAATTGGTAAACAAGCGAACAAGCGAACAAGCGAACAAGCGAACAAGCGAACAAGCGAACAAGCGAACAAGCGAACAAGCGAACAAGCGAACAAGCGAACAAGCGAACAAGCGAACAAGCGAACAAGCGAACAAGCGAACAAGCGAACAAGCGAACAAGCGAACAAGCGAACAAGCGAACAAGCGAACAAGCGAACAAGCGAACAAGCGAACAAGCGAACAAGCGAACAAGCGAACAAGCGAACAAGCGAACAAGCGAACAAGCGAACAAGCGAACAAGCGAACAAGCGAACAAGCGAACAAGCGAACAAGCGAACAAGCGAACAAGCGAACAAGCGAACAAGCGAACAAGCGAACAAGCGAACAAGCGAACAAGCGAACAAGCGAACAAGCGAACAAGCGAACAAGCGAACAAGCGAACAAGCGAACAAGCGAACAAGCGAACAAGCGAACAAGCGAACAAGCGAACAAGCGAACAAGCGAACAAGCGAACAAGCGAACAAGCGAACAAGCGAACAAGCGAACAAGCGAACAAGCGAACAAGCGAACAAGCGAACAAGCGAACAAGCGAACAAGCGAACAAGCGAACAAGCGAACAAGCGAACAAGCGAACAAGCGAACAAGCGAACAAGCGAACAAGCGAACAAGCGAACAAGCGAACAAGCGAACAAGCGAACAAGCGAACAAGCGAACAAGCGAACAAGCGAACAAACGAACAAACAAATAATTCATTGATAATCTTTGGTGCAGTCGAGAGACGTCTCCAAGTTTGATCCACTCCGTGACCGCGAAGATTGGCTGTACAGTACACGACCGCGTTCCTCCGATCCTCGGAAGCCAATCCAATTAAGCACGACCGCGTAAGTTGGATACCCCACTACCTGCCCAAGTACCTGCCCACCGTTCCTTTCCATACGCCAAATTCCCTTTCCGAGCGCCGTTACGCGTTGGGCGCGGAGATAAGTTTAGCCGCAAAAATGACCGTAATATAAATGTGCAGAAATATACTCTATGTATTTCGCAGCTCAAGTCATAGTTCGGAACTGACTTCTTAATTTGAATATGAAATGCATTCTGTCGTTTAAGGGTGACCCATAAAAATCCCGTTTTGTAAATTACGAATTTTATATTTATTTGATTGGTTGCTTTGCTGAGGTTAACAAGCCTTCGTCTATGATAGATATATTGCTTCCTCATAGAGGAAGCTATGATTTCGTAAAAAAAAATCGCGCGATTTTAACGTTAGAGTACTCAAAATAGTCCAAGACATCGAGTAATGCGATTATGAGCTGGCGTCTGGATGTATGTGTACTCGGTCGGTACTCGGTCGGTACTCGGTCGGTACTCGGCCGGTACTCGGCCGGTACTCGGCCGGTACTCGGTCGGTACTCGGTCGGTACTCGGTCGGTACTCGGTCGGTACTCGGTCGGTACTCGGTCGGTACTCGGTCGGTACTCGGTCGGTACTCGGTCGGTACTCGGTCGGTACTCGGTCGGTACTCGGTCGGTACTCGGTCGGTACTCGGTCGGTACTCGGTCGGTACTCGGTCGGTACTCGGTCGGTACTCGGTCGGTACTCGGTCGGTACTCGGTCGGTACTCGGTCGGTACTTTCATAATACGAATTATTCAAATATTCATGAATAATCGGGTTGTATCGATGTAGAAAACCGGGGCAAAAAATCGGGATGCATCTGTGGGGCGAAATAGAGCACAAAATCGGGATGTATCTGTAATATCTGTGCCTATAGAGATAGGAGTAGGTAGCGTTCAACTGAGAACACCTCAGTCT
Organism: Amblyteles armatorius; assembly: GCA_933228735.2. Taxonomy (NCBI): domain Eukaryota; kingdom Metazoa; phylum Arthropoda; class Insecta; order Hymenoptera; family Ichneumonidae; genus Amblyteles; species Amblyteles armatorius. Next base: position 1,671,667 of record OW121691.1, on the reverse strand, counting down.
CGCCTCAGCTATCGACCAGCTCGGTGCATACCAATAAAGGGAGCACCGAGCAATATCGTGTGCGTACTCCTCTCCCTCCCCCCCCCCCCCCCCCCCCCCCCCCCCCCCCTCCAGAGCAGCCGTGTGGATTAGAGTCCCACATTGGCGACGAGGTTGGAATTCATTGTTTCGTTCGTTTATTGGGAAAAGTGAAATGTGCCTTGCAGAATGAGCAAGGAACCCGAATCCGAAGCGTGGATTATAGACGGGGAAAGAGATTGGGAATCGGCAGAAAAGAAAGTGAAATCGAAGAAAACCGCATGGGTACAAGAAGGATCGAAAGACAACTTAGTGAAATTGTGCCAAAAATACGGTGTAGACACCAGTGCGCCTAAAAAATTGGACGATTTGAGAAAACGGTTTGTGGAATTTTAAAAAACGAGAGGAAGACAAGAAGAAATCGAGAACATAAGGTCAGAAAACTTCGGAACGCCAGACGTCAGGGATCGACCAGAGCCGGCGGTTCAGATAGTAAAAAAAATGGCGGGCCAGATGAACGCTTTGGAGCCATACAAAAAAGGTAACAATTGGAAAACATTCAAAAGTCAGTTAGAAGCTTCCATAATCCTTAACGATGTGCTAGAAGTGAAAAGGTACCGTTACTCGTAACGAAACTATCGCCGAAAGTATTCGGGGAGTTAATTGGGCGTTAATTGGGAAACTGGAAAAGATACATGCCCGAAAAGAAAACGTGTACCTGCGGAGTTACGCGTTGCGCGAACGGGTCCAGAAACCAGGAGAGAGCATCCGAGAGTTCATTGCGGCATTACGGGAGTCGGCTAACGAGTGCGATTTACTATCCGCCGAACTACAGCGACAATTAAAAGATCGAATTATAGCGGGAACAAACTCCAAGGCCGTCCGATATGAATTATTGAAGGCACCCGAGGCCGATTTGGATGTTTTTATCGAGTTGGCAATAACGATAGAGACAGCTGAAGGACAAGCAGAGCACTTGCGACCGGTTCAAGGTAGCAGCAACAACAACGATGAAGGAACAGGAGTACTGGCGAAAATAAACATAATCCGAAAAAATGGCCGCGAATTTTGAGGCGGAAATTCGGGAGGCAGAGAATTTCACGGTGCGGCGAGAGACACACGTTTGACGCCCGTCGGCTCCAATCAGACCAGTGGTAGTGGCGAATGTTATTGTTGCGGAATAAAGGGACATCGGGAGCCGCCGTGTAAATGGCGCGACAAGTACTGTAGTGAATGTGGTAAACAAGGCCACGTTTATAGAGTTTGCTCCAAGTATAAAAATAAACCGAACTCACGAACGCAAAATTTCGTGAGAACGACCAACAACAAGAAGACGATGAGGAATTCGAAGAAGAAGGAGAAGGGGAGGAATTATAGCCGCACGATCGGTTCGTCGAAGATTTTTTTACCATCACCGAAGAACGACAGCCAGAGAGACTGGCAAGTGTGCTAGCAAGAACTAGCAGAAACGTCGACGAGCCACACACAGAGACAATCAACGTAAACAATGTTCCATTAGAGATGGAAACAGACACCGGTGCGACGATTGCAGCAGTCTCGGAGGCGGACTACAAACGAAATTTTTCGACCGAAACTATATACGACTCAAAAATAAAATTGAGGGCATACAACCAACAACCGATACCTACATTAGGATACCTAAAAGTAAAAATTGAGCGAAACCGAACGACCGCCAATCAGGTATTATATGTCGTTAGAGGTGGGGAGACACCGATCGTAGGGTGCCGCTGGCTGCGTGCATTACGGATGTGGCCTCCACAATTTGAGAATAACGGCAAAAATGCAGGTGAGCCGATGAATGCAATAAAAACAAATTATGAAACAGGAATCAATAAATGAAAACATTTTCCGACGGTATTCACTTCGGAGTTGATATTTTTCACTAAAGGGGAGTTACATTTAAAATTACAGCCGGAAGCCACACCCAAATTCATTCAACCACAGCGAATTCCCATCGCTCTCAGAAGTAAAGTCGAACAGGAGATCCATCGTTTGCAGGCTCGCTGAATAATTGCAGTAGTACCTGTGCTCAAGGGGGACGGATCGGTTAGGTTGTGTGGAGACTGCAAAGTCACCTTAAATAAATATTTAGAGGTAGACCGTTACCCGTTACTGCGGTTAGAGACGGTACTCGATACGGTGGGGGGTGCGGCGGTATTCACAAAGCTAGATTTATCGGAAACGTACCAACAGCTGCCGTTGGCACCAGAGACTCAAAAACTTGTGGTAATCAGTACGCATTTGGGATTATTCAAATACCCGAGGTTACCGTACGGCGTTTCGACGGGGCCAGGTTCATTCCAACGGATTATAGCCACGTTGTTGCTTGGGATTCCGGGAGTAACAGTTTTCCTAGACGGCATCCTGGTGGGAACGGCAGACGGGGGAACACACGAAAAAATTAATAAAAATACAGGAAGTACTCTCGCGGTTGCAGGAGGCAGGCCTTTGTTTAAACTTCCGAAAATGCAATTTTTTTCAAAAAGCGGTAGATTATTTAGGATATAGGATAAGCAAAAACGGCACAGCACCGTTGAAGAAGAAGCTCCAAGCGGTAAAAGAAGCCCCGCAACCGCAAAATGTTACCGAATTACGAAGTTTCTTGGGATCGATCAACTACTACGGGCAGTTCATGGAGCGATTAGCGCATAAATTGAGTTATTCGTGTATCTTGAGAAAGAAAAATTTCATTGGTCGGAAGAATGCACAGAGGCCTGCGAGAAAATAAAAAAGAGCTCACGTCCGTCAGTGTCCATTTCGAACCTAAGAAAACAATAGTAGTTACATGCGATGCGTCACCATACGGAGTCAGTGCATCGCTTGCACATAGAGAAGTGGGCCTCGACCGGCCTATTTGTTTTTCTAGTCGAACGCTCATCGTGGCAGAGAGACGACATCCACACGTGGAAAAGGAAGCGGTGGCGATAATTTTTGGCGTTTGGAATTACTATGAATACATATGGGGAAATGATTTCTTATTTCAGACAGACAGCGCCGCGATCTCGCGAATTTTCCATCCCGAGAAAACAATTCCAAAGATAGCAGCAGACAGGTGACATCACTGGGCTATTTTTCTGACACCGATTAAATATAGAATCAGACATATGATAGGAAACGCGAATTACGCGGATTGGTTGAGCCGTCTGCCACTCTCCACCGAAGCCGATCATATGAGCGAGACACCAATATGGCGATGGGGCCAACTGTGATCTCTTCAAATGGTGGGAGGTGAATCGGAGTAAAGGAGAATGGGGAGCCAGACAGCTCGACTGTCTCAATTTTTTGCCCCGTTTTGCCGCATCGATATAGCCCGATTTTTTGCCTCCTTTTGCCCCACCGATGCATCTCGATTTTTGCCTCACCGATACGTTCCCCGATTTTTCGCCCCGTCGATACATTCCGATTTTTTGTCCCATTTTGATCCATCGATGCATCCTGATTTATTACCCCACCGATATATTCCCCGATTTTTTGTCCCATTTTGCCCCATCGATACATCCCGATTTTTTGTACCGTTTGTGAGACGGATGGTCGGTTGCGGGTGATGAGTGATTTAAGAAAGCTGATGAGAATGTTAAATGTAATTGTTCGTTTATTGGTCGGAGCGTAAAGTCGTAATTTGGGAGAGTGTACCGTACCGAGGTCTGAGCTGTACTGACGCTCGGAGGTGCGAGGCTGAGGGCCTCGGACCCCGCAACAAAGTCGCGACGGATTGTCGCGACGCCCGCGATAAGGGCCTTCTCACGGCTCTAAGCCGTGCGGCCGGATGTAGATAACCCGGGAGGGCTTCTACGAATGAAACGCAGCGAAATAATATCGCTGCGAAGAAAGAAATTAATATCGGTGCGAAGAAAGGCTGGAGCCGTTACACTCCCCCTCCAGAGAAAACGATGCCCCCGCATCGGATGTTGAACAGAATTTACATTTAATAATTGTTGTTAAGTGTGATTCTATATAGATGAAAAGTTTTGGGGGGTTTTTGTTTTTTTTTTTTTAATATTTTCATTTTTTGTGTACTTGTGTTATTTTTGTGTATTTTGTTTCGTTAGTTGTTGGTTGTTGGTTGGTCCTTTTTGTTGTCGTCCGAGTTTGGTTTTATTTTAATTATTTTCCCTCGGTTCTATATTTCCTCCGGCACACTCTCGTTGTTGAATATATTTAGGTAGTGGATGCTGATTTGTATGCTGATCTGTAACAATCTAAGCAAACTGTTATTCGTTTGTGTTAGTGGGAATGGTTTAGTTAGGTTGGATGGGATTAAATTTGGTTTTAAAACAAAATGGTTGAGAAAAATTAAAATGTTGTCCTGTTTTGTTCGTTGATGAGATCCAATTATTGTTTTTTTTTTTTTTTTAATGTTTTCCTTTTGTCAAATTTGTCCATATTTGATAGGTTTCGGTTCCTCCTTCCTGGTTGTCCATTGGTTACTGGTATAAACATTCTGTTGTCCCAACATTCCCTTTTCGAAGTTTAGGTTATAATTTTGGAATTTTGATGGTATTGTGCCTGTAACATTCTAAGATCTGATTAGTGGTGGTTAGTGGGTTAGGTATGTTATTTGGATGTGGTTTGTTGGCGAAAGATGGAAGTTGTTTCTGGAAATGGGTAAAATGATTAAACACGAATATTGATATTATATAAAAAAGAAGCGTGTATTGGTTAAAAAATAAAAGCAAGATATATATATATAGAGAAGGAAACGAGGTACAAGTAATAAAATAAGAATAAAATAAGATTAAAAATAGAACAAAAATAGAAATAAACGTGAAGTGAAAAGAAATTAAAAAATTAACTAAAAAAAAGATTTTTTTTCCTTTCTTTTCCTTTTTTTTTATAAAAATAAAGGGGCCTCGTATATTTTTTTTCCTCTCATTTTTTTTTGGGCCTTGGCCTGCGCGACGCGTGTCGCGTGTGTGTTTATGTATGTAGTTATGTTTTATGTTTGGGTTATTTATATATGGTTATTCATTAATTTCTTAAGTATTTATTTATTAAGTAAAGGTATATGTAGATGGATAAGGATATATTGGATTATTATTTATTATTATGATTATTATTTTTTTTATTTTGTTAATTTATCGCGTTTTTTTTTTTTTTATGGTAACGCGTTGCGATCGTGGTATGTTAGCGCGTAGATCGGTCTACGGGCTAGTTGGGGTGGATGGTCTGTGATGATAGCGACCTCCCTACATTCGGTAACCGGTTGTGGCTGAGTCTCGACCAACTCTATCGGTTGTCTGTGATAGACAACGGTCGGTTCGGGAGCCTCATCGGCTTGTTGTCGTGTTATTGTTTTTCGTTTTTTCGTTACGCAGGATATAATTTTGTATATATTAGATATTTTTCCGAATAGGGAGAATTTCCATCCTACTGCTAGCAGCAGGATGATTGAACCCAAATAAATTCCGCTATACTTTAATATGGTTTCGAGCGTAGAGAGTCTATGGCTCATGTAGTGGGTTTTCGAAATTTCTCTTGCTTTTGCTATAACGGCTTTTAATGCTACTTCGTTTTATGTTAGATCGTCATGTATTGAATTTGAATTTGATAGGCCTGTAAGAGTTTCTGTTTCTGTTATGATTTCCGTGTAGTTTATGTTTTCTATGTTTTCCATTGATTTTTGTATCATTGCTGTAATATTCAGAACCGGTGTGTGTGCGAATTTTATTTCGATTGACGATTTTATTTCTATTGAAGGAGTTAGTGTTGTTGTGCGAGTTTTTACTCGACAGGTGGGTTCGATTTGTAATATTCCAGCGTTTTCTATTGTTTTGATAATTGATTCGTGGTTGTCGCAAAGAAGGTATAAGTTTTCGGGTTTTGGAGCTGTGAATAGCCATGCGTTTGCGTTTCGAATTTGTTTCCAGTAGGTTTGTTTTAGTGTTAACGAGATGAACGAATGTTAACGAGAAGTTGGACCTCGCACTCAGTTTCGTCGTTGATCTGTGCTATCGGGTAAATTTGTTTGCAGATGTATCGATTAACTGCGAATTTACATTCGTCTTCGCTTTCCAGGTTAAAATAGCTGCTAAAGTCTTCGGAGACTGCGGTATATTGAATTGCTGGTTTGATGTACGCGAATCTCGCGCCTTTCGCTGCCGAGAGTTGGCGTACCGGAACTGATAGGTGTTGGTATAGTTTGTAATGTGTTAGGTCCAAAAGAGGAATTTTAATAACGTAAATAAGTCGTTCTCCGTTATGGAACGCTGTGAGCTCGATTATTTTTGTTAATTCTGGTACGTATTCCGCGCTGAGTGGTATAGGGAATATTGTGTTTGGTGTTGATTTTCGGATCGCTTCTGCGCTAATCAATATCTTTTTTGCTGAGAGTATTTCAGGGTGTACTTGTCCCATTTTTGCGAAGAGTACTGCGTTTGTCAATGTTTCTAAATCGATTTCGTACTGGATGAGTGTTTCCTCTACTAGGCTGGTGTATGTTATGAGTTGTTGGATTATGTGCAATTCGTATTGAAGTGTTGCTTGTTTCAGTTTGATGTCTTTTATTTCTGCGTGTATTATATCCGCTAACTCGATGATTTGGCTTTGGGTAAAATTGAAACCTGATTTAATTATGTGTGTTTGATTTTGTACGATTTCTGCTAGTTCGGCAGTAGTGTTTGCTAGGGCGTTTATTTGTGAATCTATTCTGTCTGTATCCTCGCTGTCCATTGTTCCGAAAAGTATTTTACTGATTTTTCCTACGAATTCTAGTGGTGCGCGTTTTTTACGTTTTTCTGCTGGGTTGAGCTCGATTGATGGTATTAATTCTTCTAATGTTCTTTCTGCGTTCGCAATGTTGTTCAGTCGGGCTTGTACGTTTTGTAGTTGACCTCTTGTTAGGCAATGTCCCCTTAATGTGAAGCAAAATGCGTTAGCGGCGTCGAGGTTTTCTTGTATTTGTTGTCGTCTGGACGTTAATCCATGTGTGTCTATATACGTTATTAGCGTCCAGGTCGTATGGTATGAATGAAGTGTGCCCAAAGATTCTGAGTAGAGTCCAGGGTTTTTCGTCAGTGGTGTAATTTTGAAGGCGTCTGGTGCGGACGCCCTTACGTAATTGGTGTGGCATCTGCAACATATGCCAGTTTTATTTTATCTACGTGTAGAGTTTTTGTCGTATTGTCGTCTAATTGTATTTTAATGTTGCGTTTATTCGGAATTTCTACAATTTTGTATGGGCCTAGCCAGTCCTTATCGAATTTACTTGTTTTGCGTTCGTTCTTTGCGAGAACGAGTTGGCCTATTTGATATTCTGGTTCGACGGTTCTTTTGTCGTAGTATCTTTTGGTTCGTTCTTTGAACTTGATCGCTTTTTCTAAAGCGAGTTCCTGAATGTTTCTAAGATTTCTCGTTAGGTCTGTCATATAGTCGTCGTAGGTTATGATTTTTTCGGGTGGTGGGAACGCTGAAGGTGTTCGAGCTCTCCTACCAAATACTAATTCGTATGGGGTGAACCCTGTACTTTCGTGTATACTGGTATTGTATGAAAATGTTGCGAATGTAAGCAGTTCATCCTAGTCTCGATTACTGTCGATGAAGTGCTTTAGATATTCCACAAGAACGTGATGGCTGCGCTCGATTGCGCCGTTCGATTGTGGGTGATACGCAGTTGTTCTGTGCTGTTCTATCTGGAATAGTTGCGTGAAATCTCTGAACATTTCCGACATAAAGTTCGTACCTTGATCGGTTAATATCGCGCGAGGCGCACCGAAAGTTGATATCAAGGTTGTACAGAGTGCTCTCGCTACGTCTATTGACGTTTGATGTTTTAATGGTACTGCTATACTGAATTTACTGAATAAGTCGAGCATAGTTAGTATGTATGTATGCCCGTTTTTTGTCTCGCGTAATGGACCTACAATGTCAATGGCTACTTTATCGAAGGGTTGCGCTGGTGTGTCCGTAATAATCATCGGAGCTCTACTTTTTACTCGGACCAGTTGGTTTTTCTGGCAGTCGAAGCAGTATCGAATGAACGTTTCTACGTCTTTTTTTAATCCTCGCCAGTAGTACTGTGAGATAATGCGCTGGTAAGTTTTCGTCACGCCTTTGTGACCTCCGACTGCGGATCCGTGTAGTTCTCTGATGATGTTTTGTCTATTTTCCTGATCTGGAACGGTTATAAGACCTTCGCATAGCCTAAAGGTAATGTTTGAGTTAGTCGCGAGTACTCGTAGGTATCCTTTGATATTAGACCACAAAAATGTATCGATGATTTTTGGGTCTTTGGATAGAGTACAGGATGTGATTTCGTTTTCTACTAGAGTCTGTACAAGATTTTCTAGACACTTCTGAATCGTGAGTGTACTAGTAGCGTCTGTCGATTTGTTTTTGCAAATCATCGTAAAGTATCGTAGCGTTTTGTCGCGTGTGACGAAAATATGTCCGATTCCGGGATCGGACTGCGAAAATACCGATTGAGTTAGTTTACCCTTTTCCGCAAGTATTTTTGAAACCATTGTGTCCATGACACCGTCGGCTGACAGGAAGTGAACTATATTGTCTTCCTGCGCTAGGATGTTTTCCTGCGTTACTGCGATATTGTTTTTTAGTTGTACGTCTTCTGTTATTGTGGATCCCCTTGTTCTTGGTGGAGTTTGTAATGTTAGACGTTTTCGTTGATATTGCGATGGTTGATATGCTGAATCGTTGTCAGAATCACTTTCTGACGATGGCGACATTTGGTGGTGTTGGTTTGTTAGTTTTTGGTTTGATATGGTTGGTCTCGATTCGTTCGATTTCGAATCTGTTGTTTCGTGTGGAATCCACGTTGGCGATCTGAATGTTGGCTCGATGTCCATTGATGGTGTGCTGTCGTCGATTTGCTGTGAGCACCCTGGTATGGCGACTGATTGTTCCGGTGTGTAGTCGTCAATTTGCCATGAGCACCCTGGTATGGCGACTGGCTGTTCGATTCGTGGATCGGTAGTTTGTTCTATATATGGTGTTTTATCGGGAATGTCTGTGGTTTTTGAGTCCCAATATTCCTGTGTCATTTCAGATGACATCGGCACAGGTGATTGTGTTTTTAATTGTGCATCCTCAGGATCCGGTTGGGTTGGGGTTTCTGGTATTACATCGTTGGTATAAGTTACTCTGGAGTCCCAGTATTCTGTTGTTAATTGTGGTGATGGTTGTGGATCTGAGTCTGATGATGTTGTGTGCGGAAGTTGGAATCGAGTTCTTGTTTCTCGTTGTGGATTTTTGGTTTTGCGGGTGCTGCGCGTAATTTTGGAATCCTAGTATTCGTCTGTCACTTCGGGTGACAAATTCTTAGGATCGTTCAAGTTTTTGTTTCTCGTTGTGGATGTTTGGTTTTGAGTATCTGGTACTTTCGGTTGTTTATTTGCCAACCTTTCGCTACGTCTAGTCGGTTCTTTTGGCGCCTTTTTCGTTCGCTTTTTGACTGGTTCGGGCAATCGTTTCTTCGATTGCTTTATTTTTGTAGTTTTCTGAGATTCTAAAATTGCGGGTGGTGAGCGGAAATTCGGTGGTATCGTCCGTTTTCCGCTGTTTTCGTCTTTTTGTAGATCGTTGGATTTTTGTGTCGGAAGTGAAGGTGGTGACCTGAAGGTCGGCTGAACAGGTGGTTTGCCAGCGTTCTCGTTCTCGGATTCCGTATCGTTTTCCTTATGTTTCGCCTTTTGGTTGTCGTTTTTGTTTTCGGATTTATTGGTTTTTTCGCTTTTGTCACCGTATAAGTGGCCGGTTTTCCCATCAGGGCTGACTTTTTCGCGAAACTCGCTTTTGTTTTGCTGCGATAAGCTTTTTGTTTTTTGTGGCCTCATTGGGCTCTTTTCTTTTTGTTGCCTCGTTGGGCTTTTTCCGTTTTGTTGCCTCGTTGGGCTTTTTTCATTTTGTTGCCTCGTTGGGCTTTTTCCGTTTTGTTGCCTCGTTGGGCTTTTTTCGTTTTCTTCTTCTGTTGTACTATCTTCCATATCTGTATATTTATATTGTTTTTCTGTATCATTTCGTTTCCTAATTTGTTTGCGCGGTCGTTGCCTATTTCCTTCGTCGTCCGTTGTATCAACTGGACGTTTGGAGAGTCGCCATTGTGGTTGCGTATTCTCCTTTGAGTACAGCTCTTCAACTATTTGCTTGATTGGTTGAATGAGCTCGCCTTCGTTGTCGGATAATTCCGAGATTGATGTATCGGTATCTATTATTAAATCGTTTTTTGTGGGTACACTCTCCGTTTTTTGTTTTGATTTTTTTTTTTTTGGTGGTTGGTTCGTTTCTTGTTGAGTTTGTTTCTTTGTTATTTGTTCCGTTGGTTCGTCGGATGTATCCTGACTGTTTTCCTGTATAATACGCTTTTTCTTTGGCGCTGGATTCCCAGAGCCCGTATCAGTTGTTGACCGATTGCGAGTCTCGGGTGATGTTTTAGGAGTCAGTTTTTGCTTTTTTGACTCTTGGTTTGCGACACTTTCCGACGAGCTTTCGTCGCGTTGCCTAATCGGCATAATTTCTGCAGGGTTCCTCGACAAAGCGTCGGCAACTACGTTTAGTTTTCCGGGTTTGTGTACGATATCGTAATCGTACCCGTTCAGGATTATTTGCCATCGTTGTAGCTGTTGCGGGATATCGGGTTTGTTTTTTATGTACGTTAACGCTCTGTTATCCGTGACGAGCGTAAAGCGTTTTCCGTATAAGCACATTTTGAAGTACTCTACCGCATTTACTATTGCGAGTAATTCTTTTTTCATCGCGTCGTACGCGATTTCGGTTTTTTTTAATGCTCTCGAGTAGAACGCTATCGGATGGTCAAAGTCGCCGTGTTTTTGGCTAAGTACTGCGCCTATGGCGTAGTCTGATGCGTCTGTAGTGAGAGTGCAAGTTTTATCGAAATCCGGATATTTTAGAACCGGTCGTTCGATGATTCTTGCTTTTAGGTACTCGAATACCGATTGGCATTCGTTTGTCCATACAAATTTTTCGGACTTTTTTAGTTGTACGGTTAGTGGAATAGCAATTTTCGCAAAGTCGCGGATAAACCGTCGGTAGTATCCGGCGAGTGCGACGAACTGCTTAATTCCTTTTTTGTCTTTTGGTATCGGGAAGTTTTCTACTGCGCGAATGTTGTGAGTATTTGGTCTAACGCCATCTGAGGATATGATGTGTCCCAAATAGGTCACTTCTCTGTTTAGGAAGTGGCACTTCTCTGTTTGTAGCGTTAGCCCCGCTGAAGTTAAGCGTTTTGCTAAGGCTTTAAATTTGTTTTCGTGTTCCGTCATGTCTTGTGCGTATATTACTATGTCGTCTAAATAGACGAATAAGTATGTGCCTTGTAATCCGGATAGAACGACATCCATCAACCTCTGAAAGGTTGCTGGCGCGTTTTTGAGTCCGAATGGCATTCGATGGTACTCGTAATGTCCATTCGGGGTCGAGAAAGCTGTTTTGTGTTTATCAGCTGGGTGCATCTCAATTTGATAGAAACCGGACGCCAGGTCGAATGTTGAGAAGTAACGGGCGTTACCCAATTGATCCAATATATCGATGATATTTGGGAGTGGGTACGCGTCTGGCGTGGTTTTATCGTTGAGTTTTCGAAAATCTATTACGATTCTCCATTTTTTGTTACCTTTCGAGTCCGGTTTTTTGGGAACGACCCAAACTGGAGAGTTGTAAGGAGAAAGGGACGGCTGTATGATTCCCTTGTCTAGCATATCGCTGACCTGATTTTGTATCTCCTTTTTGTGTACCTGTGGAAACCTATATTGTTTTGTGTTGATTGGTCTGTCATCCGTTGTATGGATCTCGTGTTTTGTTAGTGTCGTATGACCTAGCCGATCCCCGGGTAAACAAAATAGATGTTGGTATTTTGAGACCAATTCGAGCACGTGGTCTCTCTCTGTTTCGTTTAGGTGATCCAGTTGTAAAAGTGCTCGAAGGGCTTCGAGCCTGGATTGATTATCTGATTGTATCGAGCATACCTCCGCACGATTCTCATGCTGAGAATCGCGGTGGTCGCTCAATGTGAGATTGTCGATCGGTTTTTCCGAGATAGCCTCTACTGGGATTAGCTCGACTGTCGGAATTTCTAAATTAATTTCGCAATTGTGCGAATTAATCGCGCAAAGATACGCGATTCCGTTGGTGTTTTTAACGAGCGCGTTACCCAAGTAAAGACGATGGCCTACGTCCATCCTTGGGATATATCCCTCCTCGAGATCGGTTGGCTTTAGTCTGACAGGTACAATGAGCTTTGACCTGCTAGGTATTGTTACTCGTTCGAAGCTCTCGAACGGAATTCGATAGCCAGCGAATGTTATGCAGGCTTCGCTATAAAGAATATCGGCTGGGGTCCCCCTGAAGAAGACGTCGCCGAGTATAGCGTCCTGTGTAATCGGGAAAAAGTCTTCCACTAGGTGGAATTCGACTTTAAATTCTTTAATTCTCAGGTAGCATCTACCGAGTGTTTTTGTTGTTCCGTCTGTTATTCCGTTAAGCTCGTATATTAGCGTCGGATCTACTTCCGTACGCAAGCCCAGGAATGATTGTTTTAACAGGTTTATTTCCACTCCAGTGTCGGCGAGAAACAAAGCCTGTTCAGTGAGTAGATTTGGGGACTCTAAGGTCACCGTTGGTGGTCTGTGCCGGCGCGACAATCCTAACTTGATTGTCGCTTTTTTAATAGTTATACTACCGTCTATATTTTTAACATGATTAGTACCTACATATTTTACAGGTTCGGTTTCGGTTTGCGCCTTGTTTGCGTCTTTTATTAGTTTGTCGTTGACGAGCGCTCCGGTGTCCGACCTCTCGTCGCGCTATCGCGAGAGGCGGATCTCTCGTTTTTTTGGAGTAGGCGCTCGAAAATCTGCTCGATTTGCGCTGCATCGAGGTTCGACTGCTGGTCTGATTTTCGCGAGTTTCGACCGTTACTCGGGTTCTGTTTTTCTCGCGAGTTGTCTCGGCTATTTCGGTCACGCGAATTATCCTGATTATCTCGGTCGCGTGAATTATTTCGATGATTACGCTCTTGCGAATTCTTTCGGTTATTTTGATCGCGCGGATTGTTTTGTTGTGGGTTATTTTGGTAGTTGTAATCCCACGAATTGCTTTGTTGTGGATTACTCTGATAATTGTGCGTGCTATCACGATTGTTTTGTTGTGAATTGTCTCGATAGTTATTCCGCGGGTTATTGTGGTAGTTTCCACGGGAATTGTTTTGATAATTACCCTGATAGTTTCCGCGTGAATTGTTACCGAAACCCCCGCGTGAATTATTTTGATAATTCCCGGGTGGTTCGTTTTGATAGTAGTTGGGCGGATTATTCTGATAATTACCGCGTGAGTTATTTCGGTAACCGCCACGAGTGTTGTACTGGAAATTTCCGCGAGAATTGTTTCTGAAATTACCCGGTGAGTTGTCACGGTATTGGCGGCTGTTAACGCGTGTATTCGTATTTTCGCGTAATTGTTGCACGGAATAGCATTCTGATGTTGAATGTGTAGGATTTTCGCGATGGACTTCGCAAAATTTTAGTCCGTTGTTGTCAGTTATTTGCGTGAATCGTACTTTCGCTTTTTCCGGGCTTTTGTCCCTAGTTTCCGATTTATCGCGTTTTCGTCCCTGGTGTACGTTTTGTCTACGTACGAGTTCGTTTTCGATATTTAGCGCTTCGTCGGCTGCACTGTCGAGAGTTACGAAATCTTTTTGCATAATGAGATTCGCAATTTGATCGAAAAGACCGCGAATGAATGCTTTTATGACGGTTCGTCGAACTTCGTCAGTGCGGTTTTGTAAATATTGCTGCTGATTTTCTGCTCGATAAACTTCTTTTAACCTATTTTCAATTTTAGTCGCGATTTTTCGCGTGCGCGTCGCGTAATCAACCACCGACTCGTTATAATTTTGTGAGTTTGATTTTAGTTCGAGTTCGAGGTCCGATAATTCGACTGGTTTTTCGAGCGCATTTCTGAGATCTCCCAGGAGTGGCTCTAGTGCGTTGTATGTTTTCGCGTCGGCGATATCGGCGGCGACTCCTGACAATTTAAGTTGGATGATCTCGAGGAGCTGCGGTTGATCGTGCTCCGAGATGATTTTTGCTGCTTTTTTGCAAGCGCGCATGAAATCATGGAACGGTATGTTTTTACCGTTAAAACTCGGTATGAGCTTTGTACGTCGCGGAGCGTTATCGAGCTATTATTGTTCGCCATCGCGAAGTATGTTCGCGACGGGAGTCGCTCGGTAGACAACGCTCGGCGATGAAAATTATATTCGCCGTTTGCTCGCGCGGGGCGCTAAGGCAGCTCTCGTAGAGCAATTTTGGTGTAGTTGTTGAATTACTCAAGTAATTAAAAAAACAAAATTTTAATAAATCCTTTTTTTTTGTGTTGCTGCCGTCTGGGTTGAGGCGCAATTGGATTTTTTTTGTGAATATATGTATGTCTATATTAGATACATAGTATATAGATATTTCGTTTTTCTTTCTCTTTTTCTTTTTTTTTTCTAATATGTCTTTATTTTGCTGCCATCAAGTCTGAGGCGCACAAAAAAAATTTTTTTTTTTTTTTTTGGATATGGGTTATTATTAATATTATATATGTATATATATTTTGTTATTATTTACTTATTTATTTATCGTTAGTAATTATTAATTTGTGTAGGTATTTTGTTTCGCTGCCATCCGGTGTGGGGCGCGTTAGGAAAAAATACTAAATAAAATAAATTTTTGTATTTCTCTCTTTTTTTTTTTTTTTTAATATGTATTATGTATTTTTTTGTATTTTTTATTATTATTATTATTATTATTGTTTTTTTTTTTTTTTTTTTTTGGTTTATCGAATTATTTGTTTATTATTATTCCCATTATCGCTATTTGTTGCTGTAGGTATATATATATATATGTATGTATTTATCGGATGCTGTTGCTGCCGCTTGTGTGCAGCGCGTCTGGGATTATTATTTTTTTTTTTGCTTATTATTTGTTTTTGTAAATGTGTGTATATATATGGATATCGGTTATTTTTATTATTATTTTTTTTAATTTTATTATTTCTATTTATTAATATGTATATATATTTTTTTTTATTTCGCTGCCGTCTAGAATGAGGCGCGCTAAAAAAATATTTTCCTCTCTTCTCTCGTTTTTTAAAATTATTATTATTAATTTTTTTTTAAATTTATTTATCTATCATCGTTAATTATCTCCGTCATTGGTGTTTCCAATGACAGAGAGAGGAAGAGAGAGAGAAAAAAAAAATTTCTTCTTTCCCTTTTTATTAACGGTTTTTTTTTTTTTTCTAAATTATTATTATTGCTATTTATTTATTTATTCATTGTAGGGGAAGGTGTGGATATATTAGTTAGTGTTTTTTTTTGTTTTTTACGTACCCTTAGCGGTCGCACGCTTTATACACGCGTCGCGTGTCGGCGCTCGATTCCCGTGGGGTCGTGAAAGGGAAAAAATTTCCTCTTTCCTTTTTCTTTTTTTTTCAATAAAAAAGGTAAAAAAAAACACTTAAGATAAATTAGATAAAGGGTACTTACGTTGCCACGAGGATTGCGAATAATAATCGCATGGATTATAGGTTTTTCCCTTTTTTTTTTTTTATTCCTCGGTTTTCGTTTTTTTTCCTTCCTTCCCTCTATTTTTTTCTGTGGCGTCCTTCCTTCTGTTTATTAAAAAAATAATTCAGTATCGGATTGTCGACGATGGCGGACAGCTGGCGGGTGAGTCGCGTCGGTGCGGCGGATCACGGCCGTGGCGGATCGATGCCGCGGTCGATGACGGCTCGCTGGTGGTAACGTCAGCGGCTGCTGCGCTGCGCGAGGGTTTCCTCGGCCGTCGGTAACTCCGAACGCCGCTCGCTCACTCGACACTTTTATTGTTATATTTTTTTTTGTGTGCAACCGTTTGTCGCCTTAATGTTTAATATATTAACTAATTAGCGTCTGTTCACTGTGTATTCTACTATTTCGTGTCTTTTCACTGTATTTTTTTTTTTCTTTTCTAAGTGTCACTACTTACTATTTCGTGTCTTTTTACTGTATTTATTTTTTTTTTTTGCTGAGTGTCACTTTTTTTTTCACGTTTCACTGTTGGTTTTTTTTTGTGTGCGAGCACGGCTCGAGCACGGTTGTCGCGTCCGGGTGAAAAAATTTTTGGCAAAGTGAAGAAAAAAGAAAAAATATATATATTTTTTTTATGTAGGCGTGTTTGTATGGTAAACCGCTTCTGACACCATGAGACGGATGGTCGGTTGCGGGTGATGAGTGATTTAAGAAAGCTGATGAGAATGTTAAATGTAATTGTTCGTTTATTGGTCGGAGCGTAAAGTCGTAATTTGGGAGAGTGTACCGTACCGAGGTCTGAGCTGTACTGACGCTCGGAGGTGCGAGGCTGAGGGCCTCGGACCCCGCAACAAAGTCGCGACGGATTGTCGCGACGCCCGCGATAAGGGCCTTCTCACGGCTCTAAGCCGTGCGGCCGGATGTAGATAACCCGGGAGGGCTTCTACAAATGAAACGCAGCGAAATAATATCGCTGCGAAGAAAGAAATTAATATCGGTGCGAAGAAAGGCTGGAGCCGTTACATTTGCTTCACCGATGTATCGATGAAGCAAACGGTGAGACTCCCGAGACTCTCGGGACTTCCGAGAGTCTCGAACCTACAAATTTGAATCGCCACCCGACGCAGCAGCGAGTCAGGCTCGAGCATGTTCGATCAGCAACATGTTAATTCGAACATCGAGCTGATCGAGTCTGCCAAGGTTCTTGCACATCCCTAACTGCATTGCGTTTGTAATCGCAGCTTAAGTCTTCTTCTTCTTCAGAACAAGTATCAGAATCCACTGGACCTTCATGATATTGCCAAGGAGCGTCTTTGATAGGGTTAACATCATATTGCGTGAATGGCTCTTGAAAATCTAGCGATTGTTCCTCGAAAATTTCAACTCCATTAGAATCGTCCATATAATCCCTCATGAAAATGAACCATTGGTCGTCAAATGGTTACGATAGAATCTGAATGGTGTACTGAATGGTGCATTAGTGGTAACTATTAGCTCTGAATGGTATGAATGGTGAACGATTGACACTTTCAATGGTTACGCTTCGTCCTTTGACCATTGATAAATAGTAACCATTCGGAATGTAAGGATTGGTGTATTATAACCATACGGAGCGCAACCATTAGTGAATGGTAACCACCCGAGACATTACCATTGATCAATTGTAACTATTGAGAACGTAACTACTAAGCAATTGTAATCTTTTGAAGTATTACCATTGACCAATTGTTACTATGTAGAACCAAACAATTGATGAATAGTACCTATTTAGAGCATTACCATTGACTAATTGTAACTGTGTTAACGAGGGAGGGGATTGAGTTCCCAGGTTAGACAGACCGTTGGCCTTGTAAAGACCGGTACGTGTTACCCCGGGGAAGGGCAGGGGGAGGGTACGGAAGCACCTCGCCCCTGGTTAGACAGAGCGTTGGCCTTGAAAAAGGCCGTGTCTCTTCAGTGGATTTTGCTTTATTTCAAGTAGGGGTTTTTCACCGGAGGGTTGCCGAGGAGGAACTTGAGACAGGGAATTTGACGGGAGGACGTGGTGGGAGGACTGGGTGTTGAGGTGGTAAGCGGGAGGGAGCGAGGGGTAGGGGAGTCGGGGCTGAAAGGGAGGTGGATTTTTTTGGCCTGTAGTCGGGCTCGGACGCTGTGGGTAGGATTTTGGGGGAATCGGGTGAGGTGACGGATCCTTTTGGGAGTCTTGGGTATGGGAGTTATTGGGGATGGAGGAAGAGGGAAGTCGTGGAGGATCGCCGCGACCTCTGGGTCATGGCGAAGTTGGGAGCGGTTTCTCGAGGATCGAAAAGGGGAAGTTTCGGGGAGAAGGTGGACGATTTGGATGGGGGGTCCGGGGGAGGGTCGATGAGCAGAGGAGGAAGTGGGAAGTTGCCGAGAATAGCCTCGATCTCCGGATCGCGGAGGGACGGCGCCGGAGATCTGGGCGGAGGACAGTGTTCGGGAGGTATAGGAGGACGAGGAGACGTCGACTCCCCGTGGATTCTCTCGAGGTCAGAGTCTGAGAAAACGGGGAAGAGGTTTAGGGGAGGAGTTTCGAGAGCAGGTGGGGGAGGAGAAGGTTCGGCCGCTCGAGCCCGAAGCCTGGGATCTCGGGAGGAGGAGGGTGGAGGTGATATATTTTACGGATCCTTTGATCGGTGCGTTTCTAAAATCACCGGGATGAGTGGGTTCTCCTCAATTGTCCGAGCGGTGGCGAATTTTAGTAGGGAGTGACGGTCGTTTCCGTACGCTAGTGGAAGCTGGAACTCTGGTGGTGAGGGGGCTTGCAGGGCCAGAGGTTTCCCTGGTTGTTGAGGCCCGAATTGGTACCTCGGGGGTGCCTGGAGGATCTCGGTTGGTTCTCCGCAAGTGGGAGACGGAGGACGGGAGTCCGCAGTTCCGTCCGGGGGTTCCGCTTCGCGGGCAGCAAGCGCCCTTTTTTGTTCGATGAAAGCGAAGCGTTTCAGGATACGCTTTTGGCCAGCTCGATGCCTGGGCATGATGGAGTCGGGCAG
The DNA here is from genome assembly GCA_933228735.2 of Amblyteles armatorius. Taxonomy (NCBI): domain Eukaryota; kingdom Metazoa; phylum Arthropoda; class Insecta; order Hymenoptera; family Ichneumonidae; genus Amblyteles; species Amblyteles armatorius. The sequence continues at coordinate 1,653,091 of OW121691.1, read as the reverse complement.
TCGAATGATGCCCGAGCCATGACGATGCCGGCCTTTTATACTGTCGTGGAGAGAAGTCGGCCCGGTGGGGGTTCAGGTAGTAGGGATGGTTGCTAGGCGACGTCGTACTTCGTTTGGAGAGGGGCATGTGCTTCGTGCCTGGCTCGATACTATCCCGGACGGTAAGGTAGAGAGTGCGTTTTGGACTAGAAGGAATCTGGTGCGCGGCCGAGAAGGGAGCGTCGGCACGGTGTGCCCGACACTCGAATTCCTGGCAGGGAAGCCGCCGGAGGATACCGCGGGGAAGCTCCGGCACGTCGTTCGTGCTAGGAGCGTCTAAGGATCTAGGTAGAAGAAAACCCGCGCGCGGGCGGCATAGAAGAGACCGTCGGCACGGCGTTCGTGCCTTACGCTTGAGTCCCCAGCAGGGAAGCCGCCTGGGGATAACCGCGAAGGAGCTCCGGCACGTCGTTCGTGCCAGGGGAGTCTTAGGGTCTAGGCGAGAAGGCTGCAGCCTATATGGCCCAGCGCGGACCCTGGAGAGAGAATGTTCTCGAGAGGCAGGGTAACGTGAGTAAGTTATACGAGCTTTTAAGATTAATACGGTCTGGCTTTATTCGGACAGAGTTCCGTTCTATACAAGATATACGAGCCGCCTTATATAGGGGGACCCGCACCGATCGGCAAGCGTGAACGGTGGTGGGGAGGTGCCTTTAAGGCGATTTTTCACTGGAGTCCGAGGCCACGACCGACGCACCAATGGGAGGCGAGCGGCCGCGGTACCTCGGCCCCGGTGGAGCGGCCAATCGCAGTGCGCCAGGCCAGCCGCTCGATGTGAGTCCCGTACAGGGTTTTTATTTTTCAAAGAAGGTATCTCGGAATCCTGGAACGGGGCTTTTTATGACGGAAGTGGCGTATAACAACTGTTAGAAAAATTGCCATTGACTAGATGTAACTATTCGGGGCACAAGGATTCATCAATATTTGCTATTTCGATCTTTACTTTTAACAAATTAAATCCTCAACTTGTAATAAATGAATTAATGAGAGCATTGGTTCAGATTACAGCGAACATTACATTTCATTAAACTCAAAACGATAAACAGAATCGAACATCTCTTGTGAACATTTCTTATGAACATCAGAACGACTTTTGCACTGACCAAAGAACGCTTTAGAAATTTCGTCGATTTTCTGGTATTTCCTACGATTATAAATACCCACGAATTAAAAATGATTGTGCATTGTCACATGTTACTGGCGACTCAGTCATTAAAATACCAAATCAACTTTTATGTCATCCAGGTCGGAAAAATACAAAATTGATCAATAGTGCAGTGGCAGAGCTCTTGTCTGGTTTGACGAAGATCGTCGGTTCGATCCCAACATCAGTCAAAAGTTTTTCCCAATATAATTAGATCGACATTTGTCTCATAAGCAATAGTAACAAGGCAGAAAGTCTGTGATACAAGAATAAAATATGGATTTTTGTTTCTTCATATTATTTGCTTTGAAATAATAACCAACGGTAACTATTAAAAAATTGTATGGTTACCATTGGGTCATTTGATAGCTACCATTGGGAAATTTAATGGTCACCATTGCGAAATTGAATTGTTACCATTGAGAAATTGAATGATCACCGTTGAGAAATTGAATGGTCGTCCGAATAGTACGCCAAATTACCATTAGACATATTCCAATCGTTATTCCAATGGTTTTTCTTAATGGTGACCAATGGTTCATTTTCATGAGGGCTGCGCCAGATCGCAGCGCAAACTGTACCATGCACACTATTTTTCCTTTACAATCTTTTAATTCCCGCGATTTTTTCACGACGTTTCGATAGTATACGTGTCGCTCATATACATTGCTTGCCAGATAAACTTGATTCCTCACGGCGCGATTACGGCACAGACCGATTATTCGTAATGTTTTAACTAGACGTTTTATTTAACCTCAAATCAATCATACACTTTCGTTTCCACACATGCTTGTCAATTGCACAGAATTTTGACAACACAACCCAATTGTCTATGACATCATTACGGTGCTTTTTAGTCCGTCATATACGATCCACTACACAGTTTTCCAACACATTTCGAAACTACACTAAATTTTGCAACACAATTCGATACTACACAATTGTCGCCATCGATATCGATTTATGAAATATCTCACGTGGGGAAAGTAGGACAATTAGAACATTTTTCGATCGAAAAAACTTTCTCGTGTATCAAATCGTGCGGGAAAAAAGGGCTGCCGTGACCCCTGCAAATGAATTTTTTTTCAACTTCACGTGAAATTTTCGTTGTCTTCAATGAGGAGTATTTTTCCTTTTGTTTTATTATAATCAGTTGAAGCCTTCTTTGTGAAACTGCATAATCACCCCCGACATACCTATCTTCCCTAGCGGACCGATTTGACTCGTTTCTACGATCAACTTACGGTCTATCGACGAAAATCGGTCAAGTGTCAGTCAACTTCGAGTCAATTTTACATAAAAATCATCAATCGGCTCGTTTTGGTGAACTTTTATTGACTTGAACGATTATTGACCAATTCACGAAGGCGCTGTTTGGTTAGTTTATGGTCGACTCACGATTAGTCGACTGATATTGGACTGAAAATAATTAAAGGTCAATTAATGGTCAGTTTTTATCAACTTGACCATATATCAACTCAATTTGGTAATCTCCGTTCTGTAAATTTATGGTCGACTTTTGGTTTATCAACTAAGATTAAACTAGAAGTAAAGATGGGTCACCCATACACAATAAATCGGGCACACACATTACGGCCGCTTTTAAGTACAATTCTAGTTAATCCGCCACGATTAAACTTAGAGCATCGTCAGATCTCATTGCGGTCGACTTTTATCGATTCGACCAATTGCTGAACCAATTGGAATGGTTAATAGTGAATGGTTAAACTGTACCTAGCAAGTTATTATATAAGGCACAAACTACGATCGTATAGCATGTAAGTTCAAAGGTAATAAAACACTATACAGGAAGCCGTCTATCGTGAACGTATATAATTGTTTCTCAACAAACGATGTCAACAGTAGGTAAAAAAAAGTTTATCAATTAGAGGTATAAATGTATCGTATACGACTAAGAAGTAAACAGTCAAATATTAGTCGACCGATTGGAAGTCGACCATAAACAAACTCACATCGCTCCGCTTAAGCAAGTAAAATTTCGGTCAACTTGCTGAAAGTCGACCTGCAAAACTCTGCTGAATTAAGTGAGATTTCAGTGAACTCACAGAAAATCGACCACAAATCGACTCGATTGCTAAACTAGATTCAGTTAATTTTCGGTCAATCCAGTGAATAATGTCCATTTTGTTACTCATGTTGGTTCAGACACCTTGGTTAAATTTCGGTCTATTCACTTAATATTGACCAAACATTGCCCCATAAATGTCTATTGCATCAGGTCGTGACCTAATCAATCATCTCTAACTCGACGCCATATCGACAGAAAACATACCCATTGAAATGGGTCAACTGCAGTTGAATGGAGGTTAAATTTGTGCACAAACCGACCGTCAAATTTTGGTCCAATTTCGGTCGGACAGGTCCGCTAGGGTTTGAAGCGCGATTTCACCCCTTAGAAATGTTTTTACGCTGATAAAAAACACGTGTCTTTTAGTTTTTGATGGTGTTGGCATGGTTCGAGCAAGAGTCCGATTTTACTGGTCGCTCAATTAGTCGAGTTACCGGTAAACGACGCGAGAGGCGTCGTACCAAAGTACAGAGAGAGAAAGCCTTTCCCTTTCTCTTTCAGTTCGTCTCCAGCTCTAGCAAGGAGCAGTTGACAATTTAAAGTCATTACGAGTTCAACTTTGTTGACTAATTTTCGTTTAACACTTAAATAAATCATTATTATCGAGTTGTTTAATATCGTAAATCTCGTGTTATTATTTATTGAGAATCAACCACCTCTTTCAATTCCTATACCACAGATTCTATCTCAAAAGAACAAATTGACCTTTCTTTCCTTCCCGGTAAGATATAAGTCAATAGGTTATGGGCCCAGTCACGCTGACTGTGAGATAGAATCTGGATTGGTAAAAGACCGGTTCTCGGGAGTGTCGCGAAAATAGCGGTTTCGTTACGCGAGAAGCGTAAAGACGCGTGTAAAAGCGCGGCGTGGAGGAACCACGTGTGGTGAAACCGGCGGAAGCCATCGTGTGGCAGTCGTGAGAGAACTGATTAACGTGTGAAACGTGCCGAGTGTAAAAACGCGGTGTAATTAACGTGTGAAACGTGCTGCGTAAATCGCGGTGTAAAAACGCGGGTAGCGTACCGGTAAGCAATACCGTTTTTGAAAGTCACGTGGTGTAACCGGCGGACGGCCATCTTGAAAAGTGTACCTTGTGAGAGAATTCGTACGCGGGACGCGAGAAATACGAATCCACGATGTCTGAGGCAATCACAACGAAGAATGTCTCAAAATTCGACGGCCATGATTATCAAGGTTGGAAATTTCAGATGCGGGCGTTATTTTTGGCGCATCGTATCTGGGGAATCGTGAACGGTACAAAAGAGAGGCCGGTCGGAGCGACACCAGAGGCTGAGGCGTGGGACGTCGAGAATGCGCGTGCCATGTTCCTCCTGTCGTCAACGCTCGAGTCAGAACAAATGCGGCCATTATTAATTTGTGAAACCGCATGTGAAATGTGGAAGAAATTGGCGTCGATTCACGAACAACGATCGGCATCGAACAAATTAATGCTCTCGACGAGACTGTATGAGTATAAAATGGAAGCAAACGACTCGATCACTCAGCACGTGGCCAAAGTAACAAATATGGCGGCTCAGCTGATGGACACAGGAGAGGCAGCCTCAGATACGACGATCATGGCGAAGATTTTGGGAAGTCTTACGCCGAAATATTCGCATTTTCAAACCGCGTGGGATAATATGCCGCCAGCCATGCAAACGCTGGAGAATCTGGAGGAACGGCTTCGTCGCGAAGAGTCGCGTCTAACAGCAAACGACAACAGTGAAAGTGCGTTCGTAGCGGTGAGAAATGCGAAAGACAAAGACAAAGACAAGAACAAAAGCAAAGCGAGTTCAAAAGACGCGAAAAATAAGAAAAAGGGTCCGAATCCCAAAGTTCGGTGTTTTAAGTGTCAGGAACTCGGCCATTATGCGTCAAGCTGTAAAAAGAAAAGCAGTGACAGTGGCGGAAACAATTCGAATGATAGTGCTTTTGTCGTCGAGAACGCGAGTGCCGGTAAACAGAAAAATACCGATAAAAGTAACGTGTTCAGTGTACCGTCAGACGTAGTGCGTGCAATACTCGCTGCCGATAAAAGCGATAGTTGGCTGACCGACAGCGGAGCGTCGCGTCACATCACTTACCGACGGGACTGGTTAAGTGACTATCGGGAGTTACCGGTAGGTAATACAGTGTCTCTCGGAGACAGCGCAGAGTGTCGTGTCGCGGGAGTCGGTACAGTAGAGATCGAAAAGTTCATAGATGCCGGGTGGGCATCGTCTCGTATCGAAAATGTTTTATACGTCCCGGATATGACGAAAAATTTATTTTCGGTCGGGGTCTGTGCGGAAAAAGGCCTTGGAGTGTTTTTCCGGGGAAATGGTGTGCGTATTGACAATAACGGTTTCGTGGTTGGTTTCGGTGTGAAACAAGAAAATAAAATCTATCGAATGATTTTTAAAACCAAAAGTGCGAAGTGCGGCAGTGAAGCCAACGTTGTGAAAACGAGTTTTCGAGTTCGGCATGAAAGACTTAAACATGTGAACGGAAAAACAGTGAGAAGTCTAGTCAAAGACAATTTAGTAAAAGGCGTCGAGTTTTCGGAAGACTCAGAAAATTTTTGTGGTTCGTGTCAGGAAGGGAAATCGTATAGAAAAGTGTTTAAGAAAACGCGATCTCGCGCAAAGACAATACCGGGAGAAGTGATCCACACGGATGTGTGCGGACCGATGTCCGAAGCGTCTCTCGGTGGCGCGCGATTTTTATTGACTTTTAAAGATGATGCGACGAGTTTTCGTCACATTTACTTCCTGAAACACAAAAGTGACGTGCTGAAAAAATTCAAGAAGTTCGACAAACTTATCGAAAACAAATTTCGCAGGCCGATGCGAATTCTTCGGTCAGACAACGGTACGGAGTTCAAGAATCGGGAAATGGAGAGCTACACGGATTCAAGAGGGATTCAACGAGAGTTCACAGCCCCGTACACGCCACAGCAGAACGGTAAATCAGAGAGAGACAACAGAACGTTGATCGAGAGTGCGCGGACCATGTTACTGGCGAAAAATCTCCCCAAATTTCTTTGGGCGGAAGCGTGCAGTACGGCCGTGTACTTGATGAACCGAGCTGGAGCGTCAAGTGTGAAGAAAGGAAAAACTCCGTACGAAGAATGGATCGGTGTGAAGCCGGACCTGACGCATCTGAGAATTTTCGGCTCAGAGGCGTATGTCAACGTACCGAAGCAACAGCTGAGAAAATTGGATGCGCGCGCCAAGAAGATGGTTCTCGTCGGCTACGACAGCAACTCATCGAATTACAGACTCTACGATGCGAAAAATAAAAAGGTGATAGTGTCGCGGGATGTGACATTTCACGAAGTCATCGGACCGTCAATCCCGTCCGAGAAAGGCGAATCGAATGAGTTGATTTTGCCAAAGAACGAAGAGCGCGAAGAGAACGAAGAAGACGTTCCAGCTCCGGCGGAAGGAGACGAAGAAGATGACAACAACGAGGTGTTCGAGTCAGCTGAGGAAGAAGCAGTACAGCAGGAAGCTGCCGAAGGTGAAAGGCGACAGTTACGAGATCGGAGTCTCATTCGAAGGCCTTCGAGATTCGAAACGAACGTCGCTGAGTGTGAAGTACCGGTAACCTACGGAGAAGCCCTTCGCAGCAGAGAGTCGGAAAAATGGCAGGAAGCTGTTGACTCTGAACTCAAGTCACACCAGGAAAACGGGACCTGGACGCTAGTAAACAGGCGACCAGGAATGAAAACAATCGATTCACGATGGGTTTTCAAGGTCTTGAAAGGCGAAAATGGAAAAATTCGTCGATACAAGGCTCGTCTCGTAGCAAGAGGGTTCATGCAAAGAGAAGGCGTGGATTTTACCGAGACGTTCGCTCCAGTCGTGAGATACGACTCGCTGCGGGTTCTTTTGGCTGTCGTGGCAGCAAAAGATTTGGAGCTTTCCCAATTTGACGTACAAACAGCTTTTTTGTACGGCACACTCGACGAAGAAATATTTATGGAATTGCCCGATGGATTACCGGTAGACGAGGAAACGCGAGAGAACAAAGTGTGTCTTCTCGATAAATCGTTGTACGGATTAAAACAATCCCCTCGTTGCTGGAATCGGGAATTCAGCTCGTTTCTTTGGAAATTCCAATTCAAAGAAACAAGCGCGGACAAATGCATTTTTGTCGGTCGAGTGGGAGAAAGCGTCGTGTACCTGGCCCTATTCGTCGACGATGGCCTGGTAGCAGCTGAGAACGAAGGAGCAATTGAAGTCGTTCTCAAACATCTGAAGGAAGCGTTCAAAATCACCATCGGAGACGCAAGCTTGTTCGTCGGAATGCAGATCGAACGAGACAGATCAACGAGGACGGTGTTTGTGCATCAGAGCGCATACGCGAGAAAAATTCTCGAGAGATTCAAGATGGTCGATGCGAAGTCGACAAGTGTACCGTGTGAAGCGGGATCGAAACTTCTACCGGTATCCGAAGGAGAAGAGGGAGAAGAAGTTCCGTATCGAGAGGCCGTGGGGTCTCTAATGTTCCTGTCGATTGTGTCTCGCCCAGACATTTCATTCGCAGTAAATTTGGTAAGCAAATTTTTTCAATCGACACAGCAAGGAGCATTGGCGCGCAGTCAAGCGCATTATTTCGTACGTCGCCGAGACGGTTGACTACGGAATAAAATATCAAGACGAAGGAGGCAGTTTAAATCTGAAAGGGTACTCGGATGCCGACTTCGCAGGGGACGTGGAAACGAGAAGATCCACGACCGGGTACGTGTTCGAGCTGGCTGGTGGCCCGGTGACTTGGGCAAGTCAACGTCAAAAACTCGTCACGCTCAGTACCACTGAGGCAGAGTACGTGGCAGCATCGATAACATCGCGGGAAGCGGTGTGGCTGAGAAGACTGTTATCCGACATCGAGCAGCCTTGTGAAGAGGCAACGGTCATCCACGTCGACAATCAAAGTGCAATTCGACTCGCACGGAACCCTGAGTTTCATAAAAGGACGAAACACATTGACGTGCGGTTCCACTTCGTGCGAGAGAAAGTTCAATCTGGTGAACTACGAGTCGAATATCTTCGGACCGAAGAACAGAAAGCCGACATCCTTACGAAAGCTTTAACAAAGAATCGCTTTTGTAAACTGAGGGACGATATCGGGGTCAAGGAACTCTGACTCTACTCAAACGGCGGAAGTGTTGGCATGGTTCGAGCAAGAGTCCGATTTTACTGGTCGCTCAATTAGTCGAGTTACCGGTAAACGACGCGAGAGGCGTCGTACCAAAGTACAGAGTGAGAAAGCCTTTCCCTTTCTCTTTCAGTTCGTCTCCAGCTCTAGCAAGGAGCAGTTGACAATTTAAAGTCATTACGAGTTAAACTTTGTTAACTAATTTTCGTTTAACACTTAAATAAATCATTATTATCGGGTTGTTTAATATCGTAAATCTCGTGTTATTATTTATTGAGAATCAACAACCTCTTTCAATTCCTATACCACAGATTCTATCTCAAAAGAACAAATTGACCTTTCTTTCCTTCCCGGTAAGATATAAGTCAATAGATGGTCTATAACATACGTGAGTTTCATCAAAATCGGAGGAGGACACCAAATGACATTCCTTGTTAGAAACACTCACCCACAACGTGAGGAAATCATAGTAAAATTTACGCCAAGTGTAGCCGGCCAATTCCCAGATCGATTTCCAAAGCTCAAATGTTTATGTGTACAGTATGGCCCGGCTTACAACAGCTTACTTCCGGTTCATTTGAGTACATGTTGGAAGTCTTGTTTGTGAGAATTATAGTTCCTCGCTGCCTAGTTTCGCGTGGTAATGAGCCACTTAACCGCACGTGTATTCCGCGATATCGTTTTGATATTATAGATCGCGTGCAACGTCCATCAGAGGGTGAGGTTATTTGAGTACCTCACCCTCTAGTATTTGAGGCCGTCAGAGTATATTTAAAACCGTATATTGAATGGCCATGTGTACTTATAATTGTAACGAATCAATTTGTAGATGATTATTTCCTTGTTATAGATTACGACGTAGAAGATAAAGTACCAGTGCCTCTGGTTGACGATAATTCTGCGGGGGAAATGTATGTAGGAGATCGGCATCGAGAACGAAGATCTTCAACGACGAAGATATTTTGGGATAATTCCATACAGTCAGAATTAATCAAAAATCGATTGGATACATTTATTTGGCACAAGGATCGTCGACTTCATTCTATTCACGAAAATACAAACACAAGGTTAGTTCTCATAAAGTGTTTCTCATACAGTACACGATCTGTTAAGTTGAGGTCATGCGTGTCACTTTACGTAAATCGGTTTCTTACTAGACATAATTCACACATACGTTATTTCCTGCTTTCAATACATTTAATCGGTTATACCCACGGGCGAGTCGCTAGGTAAAAACAAATACCCGCGCAAAAACGCATTAGTTGTAGACAAAAACAATGTCTTCTGCGACATCTTACTGAATGAATGAAGCCAAAATATGTCTTTCCCGTTATAATCCTTGATTTTTTTTCTCATTATAAAAAGTTTCGTTCGATGTCTTGCTCGATATCCTGCTAGGTATCCTGCTCGGTATCCTGCTCGGTATCCTGCTCGGTATCCTGCTCGGTATCCTGCTCGGTATCCTGCTCGGTATCCTGCTCGGTATCCTGCTCGGTATCCTGCTCGGTATCCTGCTCGGTATCCTGCTCGGTATCCTGCTCGGTATCCTGCTCGGTATCCTGCTCGGTATCCTGCTCGGTATCCTGCTCGGTATCCTGCTCGGTATCCTGCTCGGTATCCTGCTCGGTATCCTGCTCGGTATCCTGCTCGGTATCCTGCTCGGTATCCTGCTCGGTATCCTGCTCGGTATCCTGCTCGGTATCCTGCTCGGTATCCTGCTCGGTATCCTGCTCGGTATCCTGCTCGGTATCCTGCTCGGTATCCTGCTCGGTATCCTGCTCGGTATCCTGCTCGGTATCCTGCTCGGTATCCTGCTCGGTATCCTGCTCGGTATCCTGCTCGGTATCCTGCTCGGTATCCTGCTCGGTATCCTGCTCGGTATCCTGCTCGGTATCCTGCTCGGTATCCTGCTCGGTATCCTGCTCGGTATCCTGCTCGGTATCCTGCTCGGTATCCTGCTCGGTATCCTGCTCGGTATCCTGCTCGGTATCCTGCTCGGTATCGTCCTCGGTATCGTACTCGGTATCTTGCTCCCACCCACTGGCCCCGCGCCCAGTTGGTAATGAAATGAATGCCGTTTTGAGACCGCAGTCCGCCGAGGAAAAAGAAAAGTCTCAATCCGGCATACAGTACAGTTTTTTTTTACTGACCGCGGAATTTCACATCGCCATGTGATGTAAGGCCATGTACCCTTTCCTTCCCAATACCCTTTCCTTCCCGCCTAATCCAGGTCTGGTCGGTACCGAAAGATGTATTGATTGATATTTTTCGCCGGTACTGATCATTTCTAGTTGTTAGCAAATTGTTACATCAAGAAGATGTCATCGCAAGTTCGTATCACGTGCTCTTAAGGTAATGTGAAATATCGCCGCCGGTAAGTAAACTGCACTGCATGCCGTTTTGAGACCGCAGTCACCCTGGTCAGAACGATATCCCGCGAAACTATCGATTTTCGCGAAAAATTGATGGTTTCGCGAGATATCGTTAAACGCCCTTAAGGACGCGAGTCCGAAGCTTCTGTCTGGGCTTATCGTATACTTGGGTGTTAGAGAAAAAGGTCTACCGCAAAAACTACCCCATTTTCGAGGTACATCACCCCCCGCACGATTCAATTCAGAAAAATCGATGGTCTCGCAAAATATCGTAAAACGCCTTTGAGGACGCGAGTCCGAAGCATCTGTCCGGGCTTATCGCACACTTGGGTGTTAGAGAAAAAGATCTACCGAAAAAACTACCATATTTTCGAGGTACATCTCCCCCATAGGACTTAATTCAGAAAAATCGATGGTCTCGCGAAATATCGTAAACCGCCCTTAAGGACGCGAGTCCGAAGCGTCTGTCCGGGTTTATTGTACAATTGGGTGTTAAAGGAAAAGGTTCACCGAAAAAACTACCCCATTTTCGAGGTACATCACCCCGGTACGTTTTATTTAAGAAAAAAAGAATTCATCAAGAGACGCGGTAGCGTCTCGACGCCAAGTACTTAAAAAAAGTTTTTAAGCGAGGTGACGAGACGCTACCAAGTATATATACTTCAAAATGCCGGAAGTGGATTCTTGGTTCTCGATTTTTTCGGAAACGAAGCACCGGATCGGAATTCTGACGACACTTTTTTCATATATATCAGAGACAAGCTTTCCAACGCGCCCAGTTCCGATTATAACTTTGCGGTAGATGCTGAGATGTGAGCATCGTGTCCCTCTTGAGGTCCGAAAATATTATAAAAGTGTCCTGTCCTGTGATGTGATGTGATGTGAGTCCTCGCGTCTACTACGCATGCGTTCGCCATATCAGCTGGCTCGCCTTTCGATGAGGCTGAAGCTAGCGGCCGAGTTAGCGGCCGGCGTACACGCACCGCTAGCCGGCCACCGCGCCCGTTGCACTCTAATAGTTGAAAAAAAAATCGTTCCGCAGAAAACCCTTTGACATAAAATTCTGAAAAAAATTACACATCTTATTTAAGATGTTTACTACACAATAAGGCAAGGCGGACCCTTTGGCTATGTGGGCTATGGGGTCCGTAGGTATAAATAATTATAGACAACCTACTAGCGGTAGCAATCCGAGAAAATTTCAAAATAATTCATAGATTCTCCTTAAGGTATGTACTATAAATTTGAAAAATTGGGTCGCCGGGTCATTTGTTCAGCAATTATTTGTTTGATTGATTTGTTAATAACATGTTGAACTGTTTATTATGCAAAATCAGTCTTTTCAGTACCTTTAACAGTTGGAAATTGGAATTTTGATATCGCTCGCATTTACAGGATTTCAAAAATAGGTAAAATCAAATACAAAACACTTTTTTTCAAAAAAGTAAAAATGGTACGCCAAGTACTTAAAACGTTCAGAAAATATGTTCATGAAAAAAACCTCTTAAAAATTAAAAAATCTACCAAAACAGATGTTTATCCGAACAGTAAAAAAAATATCTGTGTATCAAAATGTAAAACAAAAAATCGAAAAAAATCAAATCAAACCAGCCAAGTAGTATTATAAAAATCTTTAAAAAATAAAATAAAAGATGTAAAAAATCTTGAACAAAAAAAACTTGGCGTGCCAGTTTTTTTTTCTAATCGCTGTCGTACGTAGTTTATCCAAAAATTGTTTTTAAAAACTGGCACGCCAAGTTTTTTTTCGTTCAAGTTTTTTTACATTTTGTATTTATTTTTTTTAGATTTTTGTAATACTACTGGGCTGGTTTGATTTGATTTTTATCGATTTTTTTTGTGAGATTATCATACACATTTTTTTTTTATTGTTTGGATAAACATCTTTTTGGACGAATTCTTTTGTTAAGAGACTGCTTTGATAAACATGTTTTCTGAACAAGAATACAAATTTCAAGTACTTGGCGTACCGTTTTACTTTTTTTAAAAGATAGTATCTTTGCTTTGATTTCACGTATTTTTGACACCCAGGCATATAGTTTCATTGATTATTACCAACATGCAGGCAATACAGAACGAAAACATTGTTTCTAGTAGAGAATACGATGATATATGTGGGATTTATTTAAGGGAGCTTTCCAGTGTGACAGCCCGAAAAATCGCTGTTTTTCGCGATTTTTTTTTTTAAAGAAAAAATAATCTAATCGGTCTAGTTTTTTTTTTGTATATTAATTGGGTATTGAAGAATACAAAACAATTTTTTAAAGATCGATTTATTTATCAATTAATATCTATAAAAATGATGAAACAATTGTTGCAGAAAATGCACTTGGATGTGGTGTCCACGTTGGGGGTCACAATTTTGATCTGAAACAAAAAACACAAAAAGATTATTGATCGGTATATAATGGCTTCTATAATGGATCGGTATAATTGGCTTTCGTGCTATGGAGGTTTTTTTTTTTGGAAAGAAACAAGATTCATTCAATAAGATTGCAATACAACGGATTGACATCAACAAAATTATTCACGACGTAACTCGTTCAAGGCATTTTTCTCACTGATCATCTACGCTTGTTTTTGTGTCGTCTTGACAACCACGCGCAGCTGTTCTCGCGTCGGCTCGTCTCGTCCCTATGGTATTCGATCCAACACATCGGCCATCCTGAGGCTCATCCGTCTCGGATGAGGAATTCTCCCCTGACCATGGTTTTATCATTTCCGCACAAGTTGTTGTTTTAAGAGTCCATCATGAAATCCTTCTATAACAACATTATAGGTGTCGTTGAATTTCAGTTTTACTATACGACATGGTCCGAGAAGTGTTGGCTTTAGTTTGAATCCTGGGCCAACTTGGGTTCGTTTTGTTGCAACTAAAGCGTTTTCTTCGTACAATCGTGTGACACGTCGACGATGGTTGTATGTTCTCTTATTCTCCTCTTGAACTTTCGCAATTTGTCGCTTCGCATTTGTTCGTAACAATTCTCGTGATTCCTCGAAATCATTTTGTATTTCTTCCTCGATAATCTCCTTTATTCTCGTGTTCGTCTTCAAGTTCATCTTTACACCAGTCAACAATTCAAACGGAGTCGTGTTGATACTTCGCTGAAACGTGGAATTCATCGTTTGCTGGAGTTCATCGATATGCTTGTACCATTTTGATGGGTCGTCGAGGAATAATCCCTCGACCAATAATCCTTTAGGCGAATAATCCTTTAGGGATTATTGTGTCATTTATTCGTTCCTCCTGTCCATTGGCTCTCGGTAAACCGGTGGTAGTCCTTGCATGTTTGATACTTTCTTCGTCGCAGTTACTCTCAAATTCTTAAGAAGTGAAAGCCGTACCTCTGTCGGTAACAACAACAGCGGGATTTCCGAAATTCTTTTGTTGATTTTTTATCTTTGCTAGGACTTTTGTCGTTGCGGTCTTAGTGGGATAAAGCCACGTATACTTCGTAAATGAATTTACGATAACAAGAATGTGCTTGTAGTTATTTGCAGTAGATTCAAGGGGACCAACGTGATTAAGATGATACGTATGTAATGGAGTTCTCTCCATTCGATAGCGGGTGTAAATAACTCTCTTGTTTCCCTCTCTTACGATTGACTAGAATGCACGAAACACAGTTCGCAATGCATCTCTCAATTTTCTCGTCAAGTTTGGCAATATAAAAATCTTGCTTTAGTATTTCTTTCGTCTTTCTTAATGCAAAGTGTCCCTTCTCATGCGCGTTCTTAATGATTTCCGCTTGCATAGAGTTTGGAACAAACAAAACTTCTCGATCTTCGGGATGTTTGTAAAGCAAATCATTTTTCGTGTAATAATTGTCATATGATCGTTCTTTCAGTAAATCCATTATTACTTTAAATTTCGAATCTGCTTGTTGAGCTATCTTCATGCGATGAACAACACTGTCGGTCTCTTCGATTATCATAACCGGAGATCTGCTAAGGGCATCTACATGACGCATTCTTGATCCACTTCGATGCTCAATTTCATAATCGAAATCTTGCAGAATCATTACCCAACGTGCTATTCGAGTGACAAGATGTTTTTTTGCAAAAGTCTTCTGGAAAGCTTGGCAATCCGTGATGATTTTAGAATGGAATCCAAGTAGATAGATTCGGGATTTATTCACAGCTTCAACTATAGCCAGGCCGTCTAGTTCGTAACTGCTCCACTTTTTTTCGTTGTCGTTAGTTCGCCAGCTTGCATATTGAATAGGATGAAAAATGTTATCGTCGAAAGATTTTTGGAATAAGATCGCTCCATATCCTTCCTTACAAGCGTCTGTGTGTAATTCCATTGGTGCTCCCTGTCGAAAAATAGTGAGTACTGGCTTGTCAGATAAAATCTGTTTTAGCTTCTTGAACGAATATCTTTCTTGTTCTTCGAATTTGAACGTACTTTCCTTCTTCAATAAATCGCTCAGGGGTCAGGCAATTATGGAATAGTTCGGTATAAATTTCCTGAAATAGCCGCTTAATCTCAAGAAACTTTGTACTTGTGTCAAATTTTCCGGCTCAGGAAAATGTGTCACAGCTTTTGTTTTCTCCGGCGATGGGTATAATTTCCCTTCTTCGATAATATGTCTGTTGTGCCGCAGAAACTCGGTTAGCTACTCCGGTTTCTGTGCTTGAGCCGTGAGCTCGAATGTTCGGGATATATCCAGTAAAGGGTTAGAACCCAAGAGAATGAATGCACAATTTATTAAAAAGGTCTTTAATATGTTATTGTATATTTACCCATCGCGGTACACCCCGTAGCGAGCTACTCGCTAACCACAATTATCTCGGTTATGCAATTAACGTATCGTAATCAACCGTACCGTATCCTGAGTTCTGATCAGACTGCCGAGTACCTGCTCTCGATCCTCTATATACTCATCGAGAGCACGTATGTCAGCTTAATATCTAGCGCAAGGTTATGGTTTACTTTAATCTTATAAACAAATATCTTTCCAAATCCTCGCTTTTCTAAGGTCGAGATTTGGAGCATATTTTACATTTCGCAATAATTGCCTCGGTACTCGAGCCGATCGAGTTACCGAGTCACTCGCGGTGGCCTAAGTGCTGCGTCAGCGGTGTCGGTGACGCGATCGACGCTCGATTTACGCTCGTCGTGTGCCGTTGCGTACCTTGACTATCTCGCAACCGGTGTCCCGAAATAATATCCTACTATGCCAGCCGGGGTACAACATGACCTAGGAATTCCACGCGCCGTTTAAAAAATTGACACTTCTTTTTGTTGATTACTAAGCCGTATTCTTTAACTCTTTGCAACACTATGCTAAGTTTTTCGATTGCTTCTTTTTCGTCCACCACAGGAATGATGAGATCATACATGTAAGGAAGTGCTATTCCTTGTTCAGCGAAGTCTTGAAAAATCGTGTTAATGAATCGTTGGAACACGGCTGGGAAATTACATAATCCGAATGGGACTCTTTTGAATTGGTATTTTCCGCGATGAGTTACGAAAGATGTATATTTTCGACTCGGTTTATTCACTCCGACGTGAAAAAATCCGTTTTTCAAATCCATCGTTGTAAATACGCGTGCTTCTTGTAAACGATCAAGTGAATCTTTGATCAGGGTAGTGGATGTCGGTCTTTTACAGTTACTGCATTCAACTTCCTGTAATCGATACATATTCTCGGAGAACCATATTTTTTCAAGACAACCACTACGGCACTTGCGTAGTCCGACTTGCAAGGCTCCAAGATCCCATCTTTTATCCATTCTTCGACTTGTTTATCGACAATATCTCGTTTTGTGAAAGGTAATCGACGAGGTCGCTGATAGATTGGTTCTTCTTTAGTCACTACAATATTCATCTCAACGTTCGTAGTTTTCGGTTTTCTGGTTTCTAGATTCATAGAGTTTCTGGTTCATAGAGCGAAGCCATTGCCTCGACTTTTTGCCTCGTCTTCAAATCAATGTGTGAACCAATGTTTAACATTTCATTCGTCTTAACATCGATATTCATCAAGTCAATTTCATGCTCCGTTCTTGTGATCGCCATGCCATTTCGATTAATTTTCGCTTCGGCTTCGTCGACTAAATCATCACCCAAAAGAGCTCCCATTGTCATTGATTCATTGGGTACTACGTGAATTGTTAGTCTGAACTCACTCTTATCCACCGATATTGTAGTTTCAAAATAACCCAACGACTCAGTTTCGGACATTCCGAATCCGCGAAGAAGTAAAGTCGATGGCTGTAATGCAGGAGATCCAATCTTTGCATAGATATCTTCTCTCAAAACACTTGCTCGACTGCCGGTATCGATCAACGCATTAATAGTGACGTTTGAAATCTGAATTTCTTTGTACATTTTGCTCGGACCCTTATCAGCGAGATTGTTAACCATAACTGGCACCGTAGAATTTCCTTTTTCTGTCTTCTCTTTCTTTTTGGGACACGTTTTTGCGAGATGTCCAAATCCATTACAGCCGAAGCATTTAGGACCCAAATGTTTTTATTCGCAATCGGGCGATTTGTGTCCTGTTCCACCACAATTATAACATCGTACTTCGCCCGAACTGTTTTTACCACCTGTTTCGTTCTTTTTCGTTGGATTTGTTCTTTTTTGGACATTATCTTTAGACAAATAACTTTGCGTTTTTTTCTTCATCAATTCGTACGCTTGCAGCTTGGCTTTGAACTCTTTCGTATTCTTTGCGCCGTATAGAATACATTTATTAATAGGATCGTCGTAAATGCCATCTATTACGTACTGCAGTAGAGCTTCGGCTTCAATCGTACCACGACTATCTATTTCTTTCATCACGAGGAAGTACTCTTGAACAGTCTCTTATTTCTTCATTCTTCTTCGCTGCATTATGTCGTGGAGTTCTGCGCTGTTCATGGCAGTTCCGAATTCTTGACGTAGAGCGTCTACCAGATTTTTCCATGATATGATATTCGACTCTCCTTGTATAAATAATTTCGCTCAGCCCGTCAGAGATTTTTTTGCGAATACAAATTTTTGTAACTCATTCCATTCGAAAAGAGCTGCAACTTCTTCGAAGTCTGTTATCCATTTGTGAAGGGAAATGTTATCGCTGCCGTTAAAATGACGAATCGAATCTTCAACATCTCTAAAAGCGATCGAAAATTTCGTTGTGTTTGTAAGTGTTACGTCCTGATTAGCATTGTCCTGCATCTACGGTAAAGGAGATTTCTCTCCCTATTACACGTTTATCGCATGTGACGCTTTATAAGAACAGTGTCCCTTCTGAATCTAACCTTTCGGAAATTTATTCAGGGATGGGCTGAGAATGCATGCCAAACGAATATAGGTCGATGATTACCATATGGTGTTTACTAAGGCTCGGTATTTAATTCTACTCGATGGGTACTACGATGTTTACTACGTCGAACTGATATGACACTCCGCGTGGCCCTGACATACCGTAGTAGCGTAATGAAATAAGACTCCTGATGGCTCGCGCTGCGCTGCGCGACACTGAGTCAAGGCTAACGTTATCGCGAACTGTCGGGTTCGTTACTCTACCTTGGATGGCCTCGATGAAAAATCGATAAACTCAACTTTTTGTTTTTAGGGAATCTTTCATTAATTCAATCAAATCCCGGCTCGAATATTATTTTTCTTTGAGTTATTTAAATAATTAATTAAAGGTTGGAAAAATAAGCAAAATAGAATATTCGTTGAAGATAGATGAGAATGAAAAAATTTTAAGTTCCAATGACTTACGATGATTCGAAAAATGAATCGAATGCTCGGATTTGTCAGATGATTCTAAATGAATGAATAAGTCGAATTTAGAATTCCTCGTTCCTCCTTCCTTCCTTGGTTATTTTAGAAAAGAAATAGATGGAATGGATGACCAGTATCAACGATAAAGATGATAATAATTGAAAACTCCGAATTGTTTCAATTGTTCATATAAATGTTCAAGTTGTTTATTTATCGGTGATTGGAAGTTAATATCCCATTTTTAATCGTACATTCCAAGAGTTAAGATGATTGACAGTTCTTCGGGAAAGTCAGTCTTTTAAATTGTTCAGCAGTAATGACTTCTTGACAATTGGAACTTCCGCGAAGAGAGATGACGTTCGCCTTTGAAGAGCTTCTTTTATCGTTTCGATCGGGGGGCACGAGCGCCACAAAGCTCGCCATCGCATCCGCAGATGTCCAGTAAGCTACCGGCTGATCGGCTGGTCCCCTTCCTCGGTCATTATCGATCGGCCTTGACATCTTACATTGCTTATTTTAACAATTTTACAATCATTAACCTTGACAATAATTTCCCGGTTTAACAATTGATTCTCTTAATTTTCGTTTTCAATTTGAAGAATTGAGAAATTCGAACGAAATTTCTATCAAAAGTTGTTACCTTAATTAGTTTTCTTGTTTAAAAATTCCTTATTAATTCCAGATTTTCGACAAATAATTATTTAAATGTGCTTAAACTACAATAAAAACCTAAATATTTACTTCAGATGATACTAACTAATTCCCCGCTATTAACCACTCTTTTGGCAATAACAATATTCATTTCGAGTAAGTAGATAATTTCTCTGATTTCTAAATAATTATTTATAATTTATATAATATTTTTATCCTGACGATTTGACCCAAATGGTTTACCAAACTTGATTTTACCAAGTTAACATTTAATTATTTATTTAATGGTCTTTCTCCACAAATATTCAACTCAAATGAGCCTATTATCAATAATTAATAATTATTTGTTTTTATCTTGGTTTGAATAATTATCCTCTGAAAGGTGCTGCACTCGTTAGCGCCGACGGTAAATTTTCCAATCAATCGCTTCGAGACAGTTGCACCGATTCTTTCGCTGCACCACTGTGTGCGTACGTGCGTCGCCTCGCTCTGCGTGTTAGAGAGATAAGGCGTCGTCTCCTTTCGCATGTGAGAAAGATTCGTATTACTTTTGCATTTTAATTAAGACAATGAGTATGGACCCGAGGTATTCTCGCTGTCGATGACCTTCGAGAACGAGTCGAATAGCCACATTGTTGCATATTGTTACCCATGTGATTGTTGCCATGCCAGTCACTGGGTATAATTATCCAACGATTTAAATGCGCTATTATTAATTATTAATCGTGCAATCACCTTTCAGTTGTTTCTTGTTACTATGATTTTTACTATGACTTGACTCGAAAATTGTCTCTAAGTCCCTTGTAAATTTATTATTTTATTATTGAATATTTATCGATTTTCGACCGGTTCCATCAGTGAATTTTACAAAAAATTCACAGGACTTAACATAAGCAAGTTTGGTTGAATGTTTATCGGGTCTGCATAAACACTCTCAGCTCTTTGTCCTGCACCTTCGTTGACTTCATCGTTGATTCTTCTTTGATTCGTTTCTTCTTCTTCATCTTCGTCGTCGTTATCTTCGTTATCGTCGTCGTTTATTAACGAATTTAAATCTTTCAAACTAAGGCAAATTCTTTTCGCAAGTTCGTCTTTCATTCCAACGTAGTCAACGCTGAGTATTTTTGAGATAGCCACAAGGTCACCAACACATAAATTCCTGCTTACAAGTTGCAGTTTTCTCTTATGTTCATCGCCGTTTTCGGCAAAATTAAATTCTGGGAAACCTCGTAAGTGGTTTCGATTGTTTCTATCGCCCTGATTTTTAAACACAAAGACGTGGAAAGCTTTCATTGTCTTTGAGGAAGCTGTTTTTCTGGCGTTATTAATCCTCTCAACTTGCGCGAGAGTTACCATTTCGTGACAAATTTCCTTTTAAACTTGTCTGCAGATATGTTTTTAATGAGATTTTTTGTATTATTTGCTTTTCTTCGTAATTCGTCGTAACTTCTTCGTAACTTGTCGTAACTTCTTCTTCGTCGCACTTTAGTAATGTAATCGTCTTGCAATAATTTAATATTTTATTTTTTTTCACTACATCTTTACTTCGTTATGTCACATCTATTGCTCATTTTCTTTTGAGGCACATCCCGGACGAGCCCCCATTTTGTGGGATTTTTATAAAAGAAACAAGATTTATTCAATGAGATTGCAATACAACGGATTGACATCAACAAAATTATTCACGACGTAACTCGTTCAAGGCATTTATCTCACTGATCATTAGGGATGTGCACGAACCTGTTCGAACTTGTTCGAGCTCATCATCAAAGTTCGGCATTTGTTCGAACTTTTTTCGAACCCAGGGAACTGTTCGAACTCGTCGAACTGTTCGAACCCGTCGAACTGTTCGAACCCGTCGAACGGTTCGAACCCGTCGAACGGTTCGAACCCGTCGAACGGTTCGAACCCGTCGAACTGTTCGAACCCGTCGAACTGTTCGAACCCGTCGAACTGTTCGAACCCGTCGAACTGTTCGAACCCGTCGAACTGTTCGAACCCGTCGAACTGTTCGAACCCGTCGAACTGTTCGAACCCGTCGAACTGTTCGAACCCGTCGAACTGTTCGAACCCGTCGAACTGTTCGAACCCGTCGAACTGTTCGAACCCGTCGAACTGTTCGAACCCGTCGAACTGTTCGAACCCGTCGAACTGTTCGAACCCGTCGAACTGTTCGAACCCGTCGAACTGTTCGAACCCGTCGAACTGTTCGAACCCGTCGAACTGTTCGAACCCGTCGAACTGTTCGAACCCGTCGAACTGTTCGAACCCGTCGAACTGTTCGAACCCGTCGAACTGTTCGAACCCGTCGAACTGTTTAAGCACTTAAAAAGGCTTGTTCGAAGCTGTTAAATATTGTAATGTTGATTGTAGCACGAGTATTAATACACGAAAACTTCCAAAAGGTCTAGCTTGGACGGGGCGATTGTCTCGCGGTCTAGGTGTACCGCGATGACTTCCTCGAGGTTTAGCTTGATCGGAGCGCCTCTCTCGCGGCCCACGTATATCGCGAAGACTTTCTCGAGGTCTAGCTTAACAAGAGCGTTTCCCTCGCGGTCTTAGTGTACCGTGATTACTTCCTCAAGGTTTAGCTTAACCGGAGCGTCTCTCTCGAGGTCTAGGTGCATCGCGATAAGTTCCTCGGTCTAATTTAACCGGAGCATATCTTTCGCGATCCAGGTTTGAGAACGTTGTTTCCTCAAGGCAGATCTTAAGAGATGTTCTCTCCTGAAGCTGATATCGAGAAAATCTTTGCTGTATATCTATACCGCGAGAGAAACGCTCCTGTTGAGGATGCTTCACACGTACGTTCCCAGTCAAAAGTGAGATTCAGTGAGAATTTGACCATTTCCTAATGGTATAAAAAACTGAAATAAGTGACTGTATTAAAGTTGTCAACGACATTAATTTTGCATAATAAAAATTTTAAAAACGTTATTAATAAATTGTTAAAAAAAATTGTTCAACAAATAATCGTCAAACTTCAATTTCTCGTTTTAAATGAATTCTGATTTTCTTGAAGCCACATAAATTTTTCCGGAATTTACTACCATTTTTTGATAGTCTATTAAATTTTTTTTAAGGCCATAACTACGGAACGTTTGGCGCAATCGCCTCGAAACTTTTTGTGTGTACTATAGAATCGTGGTAGTGAAACAGGTTTGAAATTTGTGCCTCTACATCGATTTTTCAAATTTTCGAAAAGAAATATTTTGAAATGTTGGAAAATTCTAAAAAAATTCATATGAATTTTTAAAAATCGAGGAATTTATTTCAATTGAGAAACTATAAAGTTGTCTGATTTTTTTTTGATTTTTTTAAATAATCATTCATCAATAACTTTTTAGCATTATTAATATACAAAATCAAAGGTCTTGACATAATTAATACGGATGATTTTTTTCAACATTTTGGCATGTCGTGAAGTACTGAAATTTGAACATATTAAACTTTTGGTTGAGAATGTAAATGTGATGCATTCTTAAGCTGGACCTCGAGGAAGTCTTCAGGGTAGACGTAGTTCGCGACAGAAACGCTCCGGTCAAGCTAAACCTCCAGGAAGTATCCGCGATACACGTGGACCGCGGGAGGGACGCTCCGGTCAAATTACACCTCGAGGAAGTCTTCAGGGTAGACCTAGTTCGCGACAGAAACGCTCCGGTCAAGCTAAACCTCGAGGAAGTCTTCGCGATTCACGTGGACCGCGAGAAGGACGCTCCGGTCAAATTACACCTAGAGGAAGTCTTCAGGGTAGACCTAGTTCGCGACAGAAACGCTCCGGTCAAGCTAAACCTCGAGGAAGTCTTCCCGATACACGTGGACTGCGAGAGGGAGGCTTTGGTCAAATTTGTTGTTAAGCTGGTCCTCGAGAAAGTCTTCAGGGTAGACCTAGATCGCGGGAGAAATGCTCCGGTGAAGGTAAACCTCGAGGAAGTCATCGCGGTACGTGTACTAATACTCGTGCTACAATCGACATTACAATATTCAACAGCTTCGAAGAAGCCTTTCTCAGTGTTTAAACAGTTCGAACCGTTCGACGCGTTCCAATTGTTTGTCGGGTTCGAACAGTTTGTCGGGTTCGAACAGTTCGACGGGTTCGAACAGTTCGACGGGTTCGAACAGTTCGACGGGTTCGAACAGTTCGCCAGGTTCGAACGTCGCCGCCGCTCGAGCTTGGCTCGATCAGGTTCGATCAATAGCTTACCGAACCGAACCACGAACTGTTCGAGCAAAGCGGGTTCGTGAGCATCCCTACTGATCATCTTCGCTTGTTTTTGTGTCGTCTTGACAACCACGCGCAGCTGTTCTCGCGCCTGCTCGTCTCGTCCCTCTGATATTCGATCCTACATACATATAAATAAAAGATCTTGAAAACTAAACGATTCACTACAAATTATATATTACAATAATAGTAATAATTTTTTTAAATATGATTCTAAATTACGAAGTATTTTTTTAAACTGTTATCCATCGCTGTCTCTTAAGGCATGTGAAATACCGTGGTCATTAATAAAAACGGTAATTAACTTTTTTCACGGATGCTAGCATCTGCGGTCAACAGAATAGTGTCATCGAAAGCTGTAATGTAATCTGTCTTCGATGACACTTTTCTTTTTACCTTAGATATCACCGTTCGTGAAAAAGTTTATTACAATTTTTATTGCGGACCGTGGTGTTTCACCTGCTCTTAAGATGGTGTTGGATAACCTCCCGCCCACCCCATGCCCAGTTGGTAATAAAAATTACACTGAATGCCGTTATGAGACCGCAGTCCGCCGAAGAAAAAGAAAATTGTCTTTCGCTGGAGAATCGGCAGACGCAGGCAAAGAATTTTTTTTTGCTCGGTGTCTGCGGTCTCAAAACGGCATTCATTACAGTTTTGTTACCAGCTGAGCACGCGGTAAGTGCGTGGGAAGGTGTTCCACATCACTTTAAAACGCAAACTTCTCTTCTACGCTAATTTTTTTTTTTCAAATATACAAAACTTTCACTCGCAATTATGTATGTATCTGATACAGCTTTTGTATATCGTTTACAATTGAAACATAAGTTTTGTATCGTATTTAGAAAGTAGGAACTATTTACAGCAGCTTCACTTTTATTTTCGTTATTTTTGTTTGTGGATTCCGTCAATGTGTACTGTACGTATATGTATAAATGTCGTTGAAGCAGTCGCTCCGCAAGCCCCGGTCGCGAAACTTCGGCATGACGACAAATAACTTTTAACGATTTAAATAATAAAAACAAAATTCTTCGGTCTTTCCGGAATAGTAAAACTATTGTTGAAATTCAATTTTATTCGGTAGGTGACTTTACAAGTGTATTCAGTCTTCGATATAAATTATAACTATAGTATTTGTGGTACAACATTTTTACTCGTTATTACGTACACATTTTTTAATTTTCACACTGCTTCCCCTTAAAAGTTGAAACTTCAAATTTTCGTATGGCTTTCTTATAATGTTTCTTTGTTCACAAAGTTTCCTCTATGAGGAAGCCAAAAATACAGAAAATCCCTTCTCATAGAAGATGCTTTATGAATGAAGGAACATTATGAGAGGGCCATATGAAAATTTCAAGTTCCATCTTTCATAAGAAAGCGCTATGAAAATTTCAATTTTCGACATTTTTTTTTACAATTGTTTGACACTCTTTGAAGATTGTATTAAGATTGTTTGTTTGTTATTTTTAAAGATTGTGTAATGATCGAGCGGAGAGCTTGGGAACTTGTAGATATTGATATTGCAGATGGACGGGCGAAGTATCGAAGAGAGAAACACATGGTGATCACCGGGATTCGAACCCAGATTAATCGGTTACTGAGTAAGAGCGCTAACCACTGCGCTAATGTCACCTATGTATTTCTCTCATTCGAATCGTCCTCTTATATGCAATGCAGGGCCGTCACAATTGTTCAAAATTGTCTTCCAATAGACATATTTTTTTGAAACATAAGGAATTTTAAGCACTGGTTGTACCATTAATGTTTTTTTTTTTTTTTTTGCTTGACATTAATTTCTATATAAAATATAAAATAGTCTAATTGCTTGATAGTCCTGTCACTGTTTCTGCACTATGTATTGTGATTTAAGTAAAGCAAAATCATTGCTCTGTTTTATTTGGAATTATATTGGAGGAAATGGTTTGAGTGCAGAATAGTCCTATTCTAAGCTCTGACGCAGAAGCAATAATATAACATTGACCTGTGTTGGATGGTGACGAAAGGCTCCTAAGACTTCTAAAGTAGTTGCTCTTGATGCTCTAGACCTTCGAAGGCAGCTGCATCAGAATCAGAAGGTGGTTTTCATCATGCGTAGCTAAAAAAAATGATCTCTCTCGCATGATGGGTATAGACATCTTTTGATCCTGACGCAGTGCCTCTGAAGTTCCAGGGCATCGAGGGCATCTGTGTGTAGAGCTGGAGATGCCTTTCACCACCATATGCAACAAGTATATTTAAAAATTATACATTTTTACTGCGAGCCTTTGATTATATATTCTCTTTATATTGTTCCTATCAACAAAGGGAAATGTTTCAAAAAGAATGCCAGCACCGCGAGGAAAAAATGTTTTCCTCAGTTTGGATAGGTGAATAAGTTCATGTTTTTCTGACGGAGCGTAGATTCCATTTTTAAATAACTGTACCATCTTCCTCTCAAATATATTTGTATAACATTTTATGGTGACGAAAGTCACCTCAGACTTCTTAAGTAGCTGCTCTTGATGCTCTGGACGTTTAAAGGCAGCTGCGTCAGGATCAGAACGTGATTTTCATGATGTGTAGCTAAAAACAAACTTATCTCTCTCGTATGATGAGTAAAGACATCTTTTGATTCTGACGCAGCGTGTCAGAGTGCGTCTGAAGTTCCAAAGCATTGAGGGCATCTGTATGTGGAGCTGCATATGAGGCATTCCATATCAATTCAACTACCAAAAAATAAAAATAAAAATCCCGAAAAATGTCTGAAAATCAGGTTTATCGGTTCCAACAGATACACCAAATTTTAAATATTTAAAAAATGTCCCTGCCGAAATATGCCAATTTCTTCATTTTTCATTTAATCTGTAATATCGCAGGAACGATTAATCGTATCAACATCTCCAAAAAACGAAAATTTGCGTTTTTTCTTGGCCCACAAGAAGAAAGTTGATTGAGAATTAATTATGTAATTTTAGCCCACATTTTACGGCAAAATCAACGAAATTATATTTTTTTTATGGGAAGGACTTCGGATATCGACATCGAAAAAATTGCTTAAAATTCTGTATACGAATGTCGAACTTTTGGTATTTTTGTTTTTATGGCATTCCCAAACGTTCATAAGTTATAGCAATTTGGAAAAAAAATCCGTTTTTTCTGCGTACAGACCCACATTTTGGATAAATCTCGATTTAAAGAGAACACAATGTTCGGAATGTTATAGCTGTTTAATGTTGATTTCTTTTATTTAAGCAGAAATTGAGCCGTGATTGAAGGTAAAAAATTAAATTGGTAAAAGAGCGATGTAACTTCTTTTATCATCTTATTTAGCATTGGACAGGGGGACTTAGAATTATCTGCCTAAAATACGTGTTACTTATTTTCATACGTTAATGTTTAAAAATTTTCTATTTACTTTCTTCGTGCTTTTGAATTTTTTTATTTTTCGTTTTTTCCACTTTGAAAATGTTGTTTTTTTTCATCAAATAGACAACGTATCAGGGATTTTTTTTTAATAACTGGGATAACCGCCATTAGCGGGTACCTGAGAACAGCCGCGTTGTAGCACGAAATACGACGATAATGAAGTTATCCTATGCAATTATATTAATCTCAATACCGTTCCACCCTCATAAAAAAAAAATATTATTGAAAAATAATTAGTGTAGCAGTCGGATAATTGATGTAAATATCAGACGCTTCTTTCGCATCCTGAAAAACGAATAATGTACGCTCACAAAATACGAAAATGAAATCCACGGTTAAGGAGATACTAGACTTTCCTGTTTTACCGACTGAAATAGGCGATTTCTTAGTTTTCACTATTCGTCAGTTTTATGTCAATATATCATAGTCCCGCATGATTTGATGCATATGCGTAGTATATTAACAATGCTAAGTCAGAACTGAAAATTGTCTAATTCCATCGGTAAAACAGCTAAAGCAGGTTCAAAAAGAAGGAAAACAGCTCCAACATCCCTTGAGCGAAGTTAAATTTTTGAGAATCGAATTGTAATGGATAATTATGTCACTTCTAGCATAGAACGTCCCAAAGTATAACTTTGCATCAGTGCAGTCGATGAATGTAGAGAATATCACTGTTGAAGAGATCGACAAATAACTATCATATTTAAACAAATGAGCCCATCACGGAGTATTCGTTCGTTGAAAGTTGATAACAATTTGTGAAAATCGTCGAGTTTTTTTTCGGAATAGTGTATTGAATTACCAGCTTACGAAATTTCACACGTTTCTGTTTTGGACGGAATATTTGCAGAGGGTTGCACTCTTCTGGAGTGCAGCCTCGCTGAAAGTGTTAATGAAAAAAAAAAATGTGGAGTCCCTCGCCGTTTAACTAATCGATTGACCAATTCGCTTATATAACTGTATATATTTTTACATCACATAGTCGTGAAACAAATTAGAAAAAAGAAAGGACAAAATTTAAAAAAATGAAATTGGACATAAACAAGATAACGTGTAACAGCAAACTGCTATAACATTCCGAAAATTATGTTTTCTAGAAATCGGGCTCTACCCAACATAATGGTCTGTTCGCAAAAAAAAGGATTTTTTTTTTTAATTGCTATGACACATGAACGTTTAGGTATCGAATGAAAAAAAAACCAAAAATTCGACATTCGTATACAGAACTTGAAGCAATTTTTTCGATGTCGATATCCGAAGTCCTTCCCATAAAAAAAATATAATTTCCTTGATCTTGCCGTAAAATGTTGACTAAATTTACATAATTAATTCTCAATCAATTTCCTTCTTGTGGGCCACGAAAAAACGCAAATTTTCGTTTTTTGGAGATGTCGATACGATTAATTGTTCCCGAGATATTACAGATTAAATAAAAAATTTAAAAATTGGCATATTTCGGCAGGACATTTTTTTTTTAATTTGAAATTTGGTGTATCTATTGGAACCGCTAAACCTGATTTTCAGACATTTTTTGGGAGTTTTTTTTTTTTGGTGGCTGAATTGATATGGAATGCCTCATATGCCTTTCGCCACTATGTATAAATGTAAATTTTCATTGCGAACCTTCACCGACAAGAGGAAATGTCTCAAATAGAATCCCAGCTCCGTTATTAAAAGATTTATTCTTTTACTAACGTATTTACTTATCGGTTTGGATAAATAAATAAGTTCATGTTTTCCTGACAGAGCGTAGATTCCATTTTAAAAAACTGAACCATCTTGCTGTCGAATATATCCAACACATTCGTTTAACATTTGACAAAAGCAAAAATAAAACGAAACTTAAAAAATAGGTTAGTCACAAAAATATCAAGGAAAATTAACTTTACACGTTGAACACATAATTAAAAGAATAAAAACATACTTATTTTATGACATATGATGTTTAATAATCAATTTTTTTAGAAAAATCTTTTTTATTGACACTTTCACATCAAAGTTTTCATTTTTCATATTCTATAAATTCATAATCGGGGTGCACTCTTTCACATTTTGTTTTCGGTTTCTTCAATTAATAAAAAATAACAATTTTGTTTTGCCGAGCGATTAACCGAAGCGCGAGAAGTGCTGCGCTGATATATACGAAACAAGAAAGATGGGTGGAGAGAAAGTGTTGCGCTGATGCGAATCCGAGAGAGATAGAAGATGAGTCAGCTGGCGGACGCATGCGCAGTAGACGCGAGGACTCACATCACAGGACTCTTTTATAATATTTTCGGACCTCTTGAGGGGTACGATTACCGTATCTCAGCATCTACCTAACAGTTATGATCGTAACTAGGCGCGTTGGGAATCTCGTGTCCTATATTTATCATAAAAGTGTTATATCCGCAGAAACTCAGTTAGCTACTCTGGGTTCTGCGGGAGAGCCGTTAGCTTCTATGATTCGGGATTTATCCAGTTAAGCGTTAGAACCCAAGAGAATTATAGTCACACGATTTATTATTTATGACAGTTTATTAAAGAAATGTTCCAAATAGTTTATTAGAACAATGTTTATTACAGTTTATTAAAGAAATGTTCCAAATAGTTTATTACAACAATGTTTAGTAGAGTTTATTACCAATCGTATCGAGTACACCTTGTACATTGGTCTTCCCGTAGAAGAACTTGAACTTGTCCGAACTAGTAGTATCACTTATTACCGAATTGCGTGCCCTTCCACAAATAATCGTAAACGTAACGTAACGAACGGAACGTAACCAACCGTACAGAACCGTAATTGATAATTATTTTAAACAATCATCAATTATTAAAAATAGGGCGTGGCGCACGCAGGCGCCGTAGACGCAATCACATCACATCACATCGCGTCACATTTTATAATATTGTCGGACCTCGAGAGGGACACGATGCCTACATCTCAGGATCTACCGAACAGTTATAATCGCCCCCTTAGAAATGTATACACGTGAAATAAATGTACAAAACATGTTGCAAATACATAAAGCTTATAAGTTGAGTATATCCTTGACATAAGTCGTATACTGAAAATGTATCACAAACATATTTCGTATATGCAACATCTTGTCGCTTCCAATAGATGGGAAGTATATGCGAGTTGTATGCAGTATATATACTGCAAAGAAAGTGGATATCCAATTTCAATATTGATCATGAATATACCACTGCCATGGATATTCATGATTGCAAAATATCGTGTATAATCAAAACAAATAACGATCGCATATTTCCATACATGCTACATGTCTATCGTATATACAAAAAATGTACATGAGGACTTCTTTCGTATATATTTGTTACACATATATACAAATATGCGACGTGCATATTACATATCAAGAAAATATACATAAAATATTCTGACATATATTCAGTACATACACACACACAAATGCAATATGTATATCGTATATGCCGAAAATATCCGTGAAAAATATATTTAAAAACGTATTCATCATGTAATGGATAGAAATCATATGCATGTTTGTTTATTTATTCCGTATAAAAAATGGTGACGTGACTTATCTTACGGAGTTCAGAACTACATGAACAATAAGAATGATGAACGAAATGAAAAATAAAAACAATGAAGTGTTCAATGAAGTGAACAATGAAGAACAATGAAAAAAAGATCGATCCCGTTTGGTTTCGTCGCCATGAACAGTTGATTATCCTCTAAGGATTGTCGTCAGGGTTCAGTTGTTGTGCAGCCTGAAATTTCAAATCAATATACTTTAATACATATGCTTCAAAAAATCTAAGCCATGACGTACAGTTACTATGACTGAGGTTTATAAACAATTTGCATTTTTTCAACATTAGAATAACAAGGTATACAGTAACTTACTTCGGTTGCACGTATTTTTTCCGTGCTACAAAGGGAATTCAGTTTGTTGTTCATGGATATGCTCAGCCCAGTTGCGTTAAACGTTTTAGGATGATGTGTTTCCACGGTGTCTGAAAGATATGACAAGTACAAAATATTCCCGCCTCGACGCATCGTGACGTCATCTAAAAATTAATCAAATAATGTATAAACAATGTATTTTTTCCGAGATGTGCCGAGTCTTGTTAGAATATTTTGAGAATTTGACGAAAAAAAAGTGTTTACGATGTGTCAACTATCACGAAATTCGAGTCTATCGCTGCCGGCAATATATATAAACTTGAAGCAAACTGTGCGTTTTTCTTTTCGTCTACAACAGTCCATTAATTTTTTTTACATCAACACGATATTATTTGATTTAATGAGCAATAAGATAGGAACATATTTTCAAATAACAATGTATCAGATAGCCAGGAGCTTTGTCATTCTATTTATATCGATACACATCGTAATGGCTAAAGTTTCCCACAAATAGCACCAGTCAGAACGTATTGCAATACAAAAATGTACTAAGAAACAATTTGTTTGGAATTATCATGTTTCTAGTAGAACATGCATTGAAAAATATCTCCTGCAATACTAAGAAAAACGTACAAGAAATAATCAAGGGTTTCATATACAATATTACGCAGCTCTTAAAATATCTAAAGTTGCATTTTTCGAAATATTTCAAGCGTAATTTTTCCTAAACAAATGACTACTCATTTGAAAAATATTGAACTCATTATGTGTCTGACACGTTAAAGGAATATATCAAACAGTGTGTTTTAAAAAATAATGATAATCCTTACAATTTATGGCTTCTCGAATTTTTTTATCCAACGCTTGGAACCTCGGAGTATTCGGTTGGCCTTGAATCTTCCTGGATCCTCCTTTTAAATTGCTTCGGAGCAGGACCTCAACAGGAAACAATGCCTTCAGGAGTGAGAGTCCCATTGCCGTATACGTGGCTTGAGCTTTTGCAGTACGCCATTGGCTGTAGGTTACACGCACTCCCGATTTTTTTAAATTGATTCGCACCTGATAAGTAATGTGCGAAAAAATGTATAAAAGATACGTCTAACTTGGAAAAACGGAAATAGGGGCTACATAGAACTGCGAGAGCGCTGACACACTTCTCGGGATTGATACGCCGATCAATACCCTTGCAAATTACGAGCAAACGAGAGAGACGCGTACTAGCCGTCGTACCGATTACAATGCAACATGATCGAGAAAAAGTTATGGACCGGATCGTCACGTTCAACACACGCATTAATTAACGCACGGTGACGATTGTGAACATACATTTTTTAACTGCTTTCGTATTGAGGACTATGCTGTACGTGCGCCTATACTTTACGCACAATTAATGAAGATGTTTCAGTTTTCCTATAATTTCATTAGAGAGTATTTTTTCTGCCACCCGCAAGCCCTTGTTTCTTAAACGGATATTAGAAATATTTTTGAAGAGAGATCGACATACTATTTTTCTTATAGCAATAAAAATAATTTCCCATAGGTTCGTGCTCGTCCGAATCACTCGAACTGCTACTTGATGAATCTCTTCCTCGCTTTTTACGTTGGCTTCTCAACTCCTTGCATACTTTCGTCAGTTGATACTCAATTTTTCGGTTGCCTATGATTA
The DNA here is from genome assembly GCA_933228735.2 of Amblyteles armatorius. Classification (NCBI taxonomy): domain Eukaryota; kingdom Metazoa; phylum Arthropoda; class Insecta; order Hymenoptera; family Ichneumonidae; genus Amblyteles; species Amblyteles armatorius. The sequence goes on along the minus strand of OW121691.1, from coordinate 1,620,752 downwards.
AACAATTTTATGGTAAAGTTAAAATGTGTCAACGAGCTTACGTGGAACGGGCAATCATGATGCGTGATTATATTCTACCTTGAATCATTTGCTTTATCATTTTAGAGCTGGAATTAATCTCATCGATGTCCGATTCATCGTCCGTCATCAGATTGTTGTTTTGGCGGGATAACACCCACTTCTAATCTTTGTTGTTTTCGCATCAATGGAGGAACCTCCTTCTCTACCACGTTTGATTTATTTGAATTCTCTTTTATTTGATTGTTATTACTTGCCTTTCCTTTATTCAATATCGATCCACTGTGTGGCAAGTTTTTTTCGTTATCCTACAACATTTAAATAAACAATCATTTTAAGTTGGATTTTCGACCTGAACATATACGTTCGTTGTATAACAAACATTTAACATGCATTCAATTTTTAAAAGATTTTTATTGAGCATCCACATAACAAGAATGTTCAGATTTCATAAATGGCTCTTAAAAGATTTTGTTAAGTCTTCTCATGCCTCGATTTTAGCAGAGCAATTCTCTGAGTTGATAGTGAATGAAGTCTTAGTTGAAAACTGCTGAGAAAACAATGCCTAAGACTGTGAAGAACTTTTAAAAAAGCATTTTAGATTCCTTAATTTGAATGCTGGTCGGGTGATATCGAAAATTGTTTGAAATTGTATGTTTTAGTGTCTAATAAAATGTTGCAACGCCGTTAAAGTAAGTATTTGCTTTTAGCCCAAACATCTACTGGACTAAAATTCCTCAGGTGCAGTCTTTTAACATATGTACGAGATTGAAGAAAGTAAAAAATACAGAAGTTACGTGTGATTGAGAAAATAAATTAGGGCTAAATGGTCTGACTAATGACCACGGGGAGTATCGAAAAAATAATGTGAACAGATTTACATGACAAATATACGTACCCTATCATTTTCTTTTGATGCCTCATTTGTTGTAGTAGGTGTAATAACCACCTTTGTGGGACTCAGAATACCATCAATCTGATTCAACTTTTGTTTGAGGTAGCTCAGATGATCTTAAAATGTAGAACAAAAAAACAGGTAATATTAAATAATATTATATAATGTTATTTCTTCAATAATGATCTCATCAAAATCGAATTTACATTATTGTAATGAAGAGCGCTATCGACAGTGGTGTTCCGATCTCCGATAAATAAAAAACCAAAGAAAAAAAAGTTCGAAAAAATTATTTCCGATGCTTGCTGGGTAGCAATAACGCCTCAATAGAAAAGTCAACTGTGATAGATTTCTGCAGAAGATTTCAGATTGTTTTTCAGAATATAATTGTTATCTATTATGGATTAATAAATAAGCCAGAAAAGCAATTAATTCATGCTTCCTGCATTGTAAAGTTTCTGATGGATCATCTGATTGCAATACTTCTGTAGAGAAACAACCCATACAATTTGCCTATATACTATATCAATAATGTTTCTACTATGAGAGACTAATCTTGACGAAGAAAGCCATTAATAAACCTGCCATATCGAATAGAATATTTAATGAGTCAGCGTAAGAATTTTTCTTAATGTTTGCTGTGTAACAAAGCTTTTGATGGATCTGTTGAGTGTGAACGGTTTGTTACGCAGCAAACATGAGTTAGCGAAAGAATCTTTCTTGATGTTTGCTGCGTAACAAAAATTTCGCACTGAACAGGCCCATCAAAAGTTTTCTTATGCAGCAAACATGAGCTAGCGAAATAATTTTTCCTGATGTTGGCTGCGCAACAAAGCTTTCGCACTCCACAGGTCCTTCAAAAATGTTATTATGCGGAAAACATGAGCTAGCGAATCAATTTTTCTTCATGTTTGTGGCCGGCTTAAACTTTCCTATTGATTCCCAGTGAAACCTATGGAGACCAATTGAACTTCAATCAGATCGAATGTGCTCATTTGGAGACGAGTTTTTCCTCCGATTCACGCTAAATAGGAACCAACGAGATTTGATTGGCAACGCAACTCAATATGATTTCATGAGTACTTTCTGATTAAAAAAACCATTTCAATCGGTAAATGTCGATTTCAAATTTTTTATCATTTTGAATCCAATTTTGTTCAAGGAATTTCCAATTGAACACAGGTTTTCCTATAGCATTATCAAATCAGTTTTTATTAGTAATTTTTTCATTCCAAATTTCTATGAGGTTATATCGGCGAATTCCGACTGCAAGAAATGTAACTAAATTCTATAGGATCATATTGGAGTATTCTTTTTCGATATATAACTGTATGAATGCGCTGAGAAATAATACAGTTTACGTTCAAAATTAAATGGAAGCAAAAGGTATGGAACTTATCGTCGATTTACTTTTCTTATTGGAATTTACAAGAAAATTATTGGATTCGGTTGGCATTTTCCTATGAACAACCAATTGTTATTAAATGGCTATATTCATAGAGAAACTATTCGGAAACTATTCCGACACAACGAATAGCTTGTAGATTAGGGTTTATTGGTATCAATGGGGTATTTTTATGAAGGAACTATTTTGAAATAACAAATCATTTTTCAATTAGATTCTATTGGTATCAATCGGCCATCTATATGGGAATGCTAAATATATTTTGAATTGGAATGTATCGGGATGAACTGACTAACTTCATATCGGAACTATTCAGAAATAACAAATAATTTCTCAATTATATTCTCTCGGTATCGCTGGGCCATCTATATGGGAATGCCAAATATATTTTGTATTGGATTTTATCGGAATGAACACATACATATTCATACAATGAATGAATGTATACATGTACATATCTCTCTATAATATAAAAAGATTTCGCTGCCGCCGCCGGGTCAAGAATGGGGGGTTCAATAACAGGGCCAGAGGGGGTTAATAATAGGGTCAGAGGGGGTCAGTAATAGGGTCAGAAGGGTCAATAATAGGGTCAAAAGGTCAGTAATAGGAACGTGAAGTTGGCTAATAATAAAACCGCGAAGTAAAGGGACTTAGAATTATAGATTAAACGAACTTACCAAGTGCAGTTCGATCATAATTGTATGAACGCCTCTTCCGAAGTGATCAAGGATCGTAGTACCCCCTCTCAGTCCCAGTGTCCACCATTTTGAAGCTCAAACAAAGCGACGCGTATGTCGCTGCCGTCGCCGCCCTTCCGGATCATTCTTCAAAGCTGTGCCACGGTGGAACCGTGGTTGTGCCGTGACTTCTCGGGGGAGAAGGGTCTAATTGTAACGTAGACCTAGGTTTGAGGGCGGGAGTGATCACTTCGGAAGAGGCGCTCATACGATTATGATCGAACTTCACTTGGTAAGTTCGTTTAATCTATAATTGTATTTCGCGCCTCTTCCTCGTGATCAAGGATCGTAGATGTTTAAAGTCTAGTTACGGCACCTCGCAAATGTTTCTGAGTAACTCGTCCATCCGGCTGTTTTCCGGATGGTGTCTAAATCGACTCCGTGTCTTCTTGCCGCTGAAGTTGCGGCATGACGAGTACTGTAAGCAGTGAATATTCCCGTATCTACTCCACTTTCTGATAAAACTCCCTTTATCCATCGACTTAATGTCTGAGACGTTACTGCCTTAAAAGGCCTTTTGAAAGAAATGAACAAAGACTTCGTGGAGCCACGAATGTCCTTCGTGCGTTCCAAATACTTCTTCAAAGTCGACGCTACACAAATTTCTACATCTTCTAAATAAAACAGCAAGACTAGGCAAGGTTGCCTCCTATTGGGTCCTGACGTTTCTATTCTTTCCGGGATTTTGATTCCGACGAATTCCGCTGTTTCGCGTATGTTTCCTATATCTAGTAAACCGAAGGTCTGTAATCTGTGACCCGTGGTTAACGCTAATAAAGTAATTCGTTTTTTGGATAATGCCTTAAGGGCAATATCTTCCTTATTCGATTGCGCCGATAAGTAATCGAGGACGACCTTAGGATCTCAGGTGCAATCATACCTGGGCTTGGAAGGTCTTTTTCGAAAAACCCCTTTGAAAAACCTCTTAATGCTCGGATCCTGTCCGATCTCGTGACCGACTATTAGTGATATTGCCGAACGTAGGTAATTTAAAGTGCCATATGAAGCACCTTTCTCGAATACGTCCGTTAAGCCTGCAAGTATCTCCCGAATCGAATTAGTGAACGGGCTAATGGAGGTCGCGCTACAGAAAGCCCACCACTTTTTTAAGGCGGAATCGTACTGTTTTAAGGACGATTCTGTTAGCGATGCCATTATTATCTCAATGGTGTTCATGGGTGTCTGTCTTCGTTTGAATCCTTCCCTGATAATTTTCCTGCCACCAGGGTAAGGTATCGCCATAGTGGATGAGGCTCCCTGTCACACGAAGTTGACAGATTAACATTTGGTTTTAGATCAATATTTTTTGAGACTAGCATTTTGTTGAAGAGCGGAAACCAGGGTTGTGCAGGCCACTCGGGGACGACAACGATGCCCTCCGCTCCCTCGTCTTTAATTTGCTGGAGGACCCGAAGAATAATGGCGAATGGCAGAAACGCGTAGAAACAGAGATTCTCCCACGACTTCGTGAACGCATCTACTGAAAGCGAGTCCGGATCTTTGAACCATGAAAAATATTTTTCACACTTTGTGTTAATACGGCTGGCCAACAGGTCAATCCGCGGTTTCCCAAACTTCGTAACAATTTTTTCGAACGCTTCGTTTGCCAATTAGTACTCTGTTTCCGGTTCAATCTTTCTTGACTCTGCATCAGCAACGAAATTGTCCTTCGAACTTATGTACGATGCAAATAGTACAATGTCCCGTTCTTCACACCATTGCCAGATTTCTTAGGTTATCCTGTTCAAACTAACGTACTGCACTCCGCCCATCCTATTGATGTAGGAGATAGCAGTCGTGTTGTCTATCCTGAGAAGGATGTCTACACTTCGCAAGTGTTTCACAAAACATTTTAATCCGAAGAACGCTGCTTGTAATTCGAGGCAATTGATATGCATTAAGCGTTCCGATGCATCCCATGAGCCGCGTGCTGTTTCGTCTCCGCAGACTGCTCTCCATCCCGTCAGCGATGCATCCGAGTAGATCTCTAATTGAAAATCTAATGCCTTCAACGAATAACATGACCTTTGCACCTTGCATTTCCACCAAAGTAGATCTGACTTAGCGTTATCGTTCAGGGTCACGATCGCGTCATAATTTCCGTTACTTTTCTCTAGAGCTAAAAATGTTTCTCTTTCTAGAGCCTTTGTGTGAACATATCCATATTTTATTGCTGGGCAGAACGAAACAATTGAGCCTACCATCCGAGCGAACTCTCGTATCGTGCATTTCTGTGTCGAAATGAATTTTATTGCCGATTCTAATGCTTTTGGTTTTTCTCATTCGGGAGTTCAATCGTTATTCGATTAGTATCGAATATAAAGCCTAAATACTTGCATCTCTGGACGGGATGGAGCTGGCTTTTCTCCCGATTAATTATATATCCTAACTCCTCTAACATTATCTGAGTGTGTGAGACAATCGATACGCATTCGTTATAAGACTTTCCGAGCAACAAAAAATCATCCAGATATACCACCGAAAGGAACCCCATTCGTCTGAGGTCGAAAATCATTGGTTTTACAATTTTTGTGAATACATAGGGCGCGCTAGACAGGCCGAAAGGTAAGCACGAAAACTGAAAGAGCTTTGCTCCAATTTTGAATCTTAAGTATTTTCTATCCGAGTCTCTGACCGGTATAAGTTAGTACGCATCTTTTAGATCGATTGAGGCCATGAACCAATTTTTGCTTAACAATCTCGCTACTGTCTTGTGGTCTTCCAATTTGAAGTGTTGTGTTTCCACGAATTCGTTCAATTTTTTCAGATTTAATATCAACCTATACGAGCCGTCAGACTTTTTCCGTAAAAAGATGGTCGAGATAAATTGGTCTCGAGTCGGCTCAACCGGTTCTATAGCCCCTTTTGTCAATAAATCTGTGATTTTTGACAGAATCTGGGTTTCTTCCACTCGCGACCAATGGGTATCTTTCGGCGGTTCTATTTGGAATGGTTTGCGCACAAAAGGTATGTTATACCCTTTTACCCACGACAAAATAGATTTGTCACTAGTTAGCGCCTGCCATCGAAGCAAAAACGATCGCAGCCGACCGGCTGGTTTACCTACGGGAATTATGTGCGGCTCCTCCCGTGCCTCTCGTTCTGTTACTTCCTGTACGAAGGCTTGCTGTGCTGAGACGATCTCGAATTCCTCTGGGATTGTTGTCGATTCCCGCCCCCCGACGCTGGTTGACTCTTGTAGCGTTGTTGGCGAGGCGGGAACTTCGGGTTTTTTGTCTGTTTTTTCCCCTGCGGCTTTGACTGCTTCAAATCTTTTGATGAGGTTTCGATCAATTTCGCTGCCTTGACATTTTCGGACAAGTATTTTCCGAAAAGCCATTCGTCGATATCGGTCGAGCTTAGCGTCTCTTTCATCGCAGCGTTAATGTTTGTCAACATTAAACATCTCCGAATCGATGATTCATCGTGATGTAAATCTGCCAGAAGTCTGCTTGTGTTTCCGAGCGCTTCAATCATTGCGAGATTTTCTGACTCTCCTTTATGTTTAATTAATATCGATAAGGCTTTGCCTATTGCCGCAAGGCATGCGCAAATTTTTTGTTGTTTTGCGACAATCCTTTCGTCTCTTTTCCAGACAGCCTCTTGCAACGAAGCTTTCACCTCTCGGTTAAGCTTCGGAGGATCGGTTCGCGTACCATTTGACGGAGAAGGATACTTTTTAAGAAGTTCTGTCCGCTCCTCTGCTGGGAGTCCTAGCTTGAGAATTGCTTCCCATCTAGCTACTAAGTCGCTGTGTATTGGCTCGACTAGAGTCCGTTCTTCAGCAAAACGTTTTCCTATTACGTTCAGAACGTCCTCATCTAGCGCAGTCTCTACGGGTGTCTCGGTCTGGTTTGGTGTTTCAGTATTCGTATGATCGCGTAATACTTTGTGTGTGCGCCGCGCATCTCTCCCAGACGATGATCTGCTGCTCCTGCTGCTGTCTCTGCAGCCGCTGTTGCTACTGCTGCCTCTGCTGCTGCTGCTGCCGCTGCTACTGCTACCTATAATACCAAGTGCGAGGCATTTTTTATTTTATTAATTTTATTCCTTTTTTTTTAAATTCATTTCTAGGTTAGAGCCTAGGCAAATTTTTGTTGGGTAATCGAAATATTCGATTTTCCTACGACAGATTAGAGTCTGTCTACTTAACCGCAACGGCTGAAAAACAAAGCCCCAAACGCGTGCGGTGTAGGCTAGGGCCTACGCCGCGTCGCTTCTCCGTAGTTGCACGTATAGGTTAGAGCCTGTGTGCCAACGATGCAGGTTAGAGCCTGCGTGCGTTGTTTTTGATCCCTCCACAGGTTAGAGCTTGCGTATGTTGTGTTTGATTCCTTCACAGGTAAGAGCCTGCGTTGCGTGTGCGTTAATGCACGCTAGGCAAGGAAAGGAAATGAAAAGAATATATTCATGCTCACTATGCGAGGATCGCGACGAAGCTGAATCGCTCGACGACGATCTCGAGTATCTCGAACGTCGGGTTTTCTTTTCTTTCTTCCGATGTCTCCAGAATTCCTCTTCCAGATGTTTAGCTCGTTTCTTACAACGATTCTCCTTTTCCGATTTCCTATTCGATTTTTTTGCATCTTCTTCTTTTATTTCCCATCTTGAGCGTGTGGACGCCTTGGCACCAAGATGAAGAATGATCCGGAAAGGCGGCGACGGCAGCGACATACGCATCGCTTTGTTTGAGCTTTAAAATGGTGGACACTGGGACTGAGAGGTGGGTACTACGATCCTTGATCACGAGGAAGAGGCGCGAAATACGATCAGGGATGTGCACGAGCTTTCGTAGACTCGAGCCGCTCGCTGTTCAAATCGCCAGGCTGCTGCTCGAACATGTTCGAGCCTAGCTCGATACTGCGTCGTGTACCGAATCAAATTGCAAATTCGCGATGCTCCAGACGTTCGAATCGTTCGAATCGTTCGAATCGTTCGAATCGTTCGAATCGTTCGAATCGTTCGAATCGTTCGAATCGTTCGAATCGTTCGAATCGTTCGAATCGTTCGAATCGTTCGAATCGTTCGAATCGTTCGAATCGTTCGAATCGTTCGAATCGTTCGAATCGTTCGAATCGTTCGAATCGTTCGAATCGTTCGAATCGTTCGAATCGTTCGAATCGTTCGAATCGTTCGAATCGTTCGAATCGTTCGAATCGTTCGAATCGTTCGAATCGTTCGAATCGTTCGAATCGTTCGAATCGTTCGAATCGTTCGAATCGTTCGAATCGTTCGAATCGTTCGAATCGTTCGAATCGTTCGAATCGTTCGAATCGTTCGAATCGTTCGAATCGTTCGAATCGTTCGAATCGTTCGAATCGTTCGAATCGTTCGAATCGTTCGAATCGTTCGAATCGTTCGAATCGTTCGAATCGTTCGAATCGTTCGAATCGTTCGAATCGTTCGAATCGTTCGAATCGTTCGAATCGTTCGAATCGTTCGAATCGTTCGAATCGTTCGAATCGTTCGAATCGTTCGAATCGTTCGAATCGTTCGAATCGTTCGAATCGTTCGAATCGTTCGAATCGTTCGAATCGTTCGAATCGTTCGAATCGTTCGAATCGTTCGAATCGTTCGAATCGTTCGAATCGTTCGAATCGTTCGAATCGTTCGAATCGTTCGAATCGTTCGAATCGTTCGAATCGTTCGAATCGTTCGAATCGTTCGAATCGTTCGAATCGTTCGAATCGTTCGAATCGTTCGAATCGTTCGAATCGTTCGAATCGTTCGAATCGTTCGAATCGTTCGAATCGTTCGAATCGTTCGAATCGTTCGAATCGTTCGAATCGTTCGAATCGTTCGAATCGTTCGAATCGTTCGAATCGTTCGAATCGTTCGAATCGTTCGAATCGTTCGAATCGTTCGAATCGTTAGCGTCACCTGAGTCGTTCAATTAAATTTCGAAAAAAATCGTACATATAAAAAAATATAATGATGTTTTATGAGAACTTTTAATTACGAATATTTGTTTAACATTAACTTTCGAGCTTAATGTTGATTTGATTAAAAATAATGTGACAGTACGGCGTTGCGGGTATAAATGATTCGAGTGAACGTTGATGTAGATTGTAATTACTAGTTTTTTAGTCGTAGCAATGAGATTCGCGAGAGTGTACCGTTCGGAAGCTGGAGCTGGACTGATGATCGGAGGTGCGAGGCTGAGGGCCTCGGACCCCGTAACAAAGTCGCGACGAACAGTCGCGACGCTCGCGATAAGGGCCTTCTTACGGCTCTAAGCCGTGCGGCCGGATGCAGATAACCCGGGAGAGCTTCTGCGTATTAAGACGCAGCGGAAAAATAATACCGCTGCGTAGAAGAAAAGTAATACCGGTGCGAAAGAGGCTGGAGCCGTTACAATAATATGGCATATATTTGCACGGTGAGTTTGGCATTTTTTACACGATAAACACAGGACAGTTCCTGGAGTTTATGTTGTGGGCGTGTCGTTGACCGAAGTTCTCATGAAGAAACCTTAGTTGTTCGACGTGAGAGGATAACAACTGAGCTCTGGTTTGAGTGACGATGTTTCCGGCTACCGAGAAAAGCCGTTCGCTCGTTGTTTGGGCTGCAGGTATATTTAGGTACTGTTTCGCAACATGGGCTAAAATCGGGAATCGAGTTTGATTCATCACACACCACTGGAAAACGTTGGTGCTGCGAGGCTGAACTTTTTCGACCGAATAGGTCTGCAACTCGCGCTGCACATCATCGTCATCGTTATTGTTGTCATGTTCGAGAAACGTTTCGAGCAATTTAAGCAACTTTGACTTAGGTTCACCTAGAAGAAATTTTTGTTTAGGTTCACCTAGAAGAAATTTTTGTTTAGGTTCACCTAGAAGAAATTTTTGTTTAGGTTCACCTAGAAGACATTTGTAATCTTTGAAAATTGCGTTTTTTCACAGCTTGAACATAGAAGAAACGCGATTTTTAAAGATTACAAAAAGTGCTGAAATAATTCATACGTATTCAGAAAAGAAAACGAATCATTTTTATGAAGGAAAATAATTAAGTTGCCGGGTAATTTGTTGAATAATGATTTCTATCTTTAATTTGTTAATAACAAATTGGAATTATTATTTTACAAAAACAATCTGCTGCACCTCTCATGTACTTGGTTTTTTCAGATTTCTATTCCATCGAGAAGTGTTCGAAATTTTCTCTGAAACTCACGTATGACGCGACTGTACCGCTCGGACTACCTTACAAAAAAGGTGCACACTAATTCGTACATGGCTTCCGTATTTGTTGCAATTTTAAGCATAGCTTTCTCTATGAGAAACTTCGTTGATCGATTTTGGCTTCCTCATAGACGAAGTTATGCCCAAAACTATAGTAAATAAGGAGGCCTTGTGCACATAAATTATTTTGCACCTTTTTTGGACTATTAAAAAATTTTCACATTTCATAAAATTTCAATGATTAAAATTTGCAGCAAAATTTACTGCAATAAAAAGCTAACGAATAGTTTCGTAATTCGTAGTTTTAAAGCTATTTTTTATCTATTCTTCACCTTTTTTCATCGTTTTAATTTTTTTTTAAAAGTGAGTTGACGCCGAAAGATAATGTTCGTAAACCGGTTAACATTGGGATCACGTTACTCATACATCCACCACACACATACCCATACCATTACTCACACATTGTGCCGCTTCCCTCCGGCGGGGGTTCTTAGTTTCTACACTATTACAATGCTTGAACATAAGCCGCTGAATCACTAGAGTCTCTAATAAGTTCTTGATTACGTTGCTGGTAAGTTAATATTAATTCACGCGACCTGATTCACTCCGCGGCGGAACACACTCACGAAGCCACGTTCTCGATACTATCGTTACTATCTTTGTAACAGTATCGAGGGCCAACTATCGGAGTTTGACAGACCTATGCGGAAACAGATCACAGAGCTTTGCTTATCATTAACACGACTCGATTTACACCACGGCGGAACACACTCACGAAGCCGCGTTCCCGATTCTATGGCGAACTATCTTTGTTGCAGTACCGGGTGTTAACTATCGAAGATTTACAGACCTATGTGGCCACGATGCGGAGACCCTAGACCGATCTATCTTCGATCGTGGCTGTCTAGAGACTACTCTTCCTCGATCGTCCGAGGCTTCCCAAAGCCGCGGCCGATGGAGGAGAGCATCGGTTTCGGGTCGACACAGCAGTCGCGGGGTGCAGGCTCCGCGGCGCGTGCAGGAATTTGCAAGTCCTGGACGAGTCGCGGAGCTCGCGTCTCCCGAGCCTCTTGTTCTTTTCATTTATTATATTTCTGATATCCATTTATGCTAAGCGATTTCCGCCAACTCGGGATCGCACCGCGAGGACAACCAAGGTTTCAAATGACACCCCGGATGCCCGGCACGACTCGCCGCTCGACCCGCGGGAAAGCGCGTCAGCAGAAGAGAGTTACGCACCGATTCCCGAGAAGTTTCGAGAGACTCGAAACTCGCGACAACCGGGACGTAACACGTCCATGATGGCCGTATCCGATGCTCTAACTTTCTTCAGTGTCTAAACGATCGGAATGTACTGAGAGAGCGTCGGACAACTGTCGATGCTCATTATAACCGTAGCTTCTTTAACCGGCACGAGAACTTCGATGTTCTCTTCCGCGGAATCCCATTCAGTTTCGGTTAAATTCGAAGGCATTCCTGTTACATAAGAGTATGTTCCTACTTATTAGAAACCAGTTCAGCTCGGGTGGATAAATAATAATCGTGTTCAGAACGTTCAAAAATGTTAAAAATCACATTAAAAAGAAAAATGTTCGGATGACATGCGTGCGTGTGCGCGCGTGCGTGCGCGAAAAGTTTGAAGCGCTATAACTCGAGCATGCCTCGACCGATAAAGGTGCAATTTCACAAACAGCATATGTGATTAATAGTTAATGGTTCTTCAAAATGTAATTTAAAAATGTTCAGATTCTTTTTTGGAAGCGAGTTTTAATATTCTCAAAAATGTCTGAGATTTTCATATCACCTCCTCATGAAAGTTGAAAATTGAACTTCTCACATCCCCTTTCTTATAATGGTCCTTTACTCGTGAAACTTCCTCTATGAGGAAGCCAAAAATCCGAAAATGTTTTCTCATAGGAAAAGCATTGCGAATAAAGGAACAGTATGAAAAACGATGTAAACATTTAAATGTTCAGTTTCTTTAACACAAGTGTTGGTGTTTCACGATATATGTTGAAATCTTGACGTCAGGTTATTCGCGCTCCGATTGGCGCTCATGGAAAAGTTAAGGTGGTAAAATTCGGCTGACTCAAAAAAAAGAGATTTAAGAAAAACATACCTCTATCACACAGGACAGCGCTTAGAGCCTCCATCAACACCAAAAGCCTAGCGAACATGTCATATTGACTGTTCCAACGAGTGTTCACGTTTTGAATAAGCTTAAGTGCTTTTCTATCCGGCATCAAGTTTTTTTGAGCTTCGTCCAATTTCGCGTGCCCCGAGGTTGACCGCGCAAAATAGCTTACGATCGTTTGCGTTTTTCGACATAGAGTACCGAACCCTGCAGACTCCTTAGAAGTACAATTGATATGTCATATGAAATGGTCATAATTTATTAACTACTATTACGTTTGTTTATATGTTGATATCGTAATGCAGAATAACGAATGATGAAATATAAGAAAATATATTCAGATACTGAACAACGTTTTGGCATTGTGCAATATAATAAATAAAAGCTTTCTGATATGATCACAGTATTACGACTTTCTATCTCAAAATAAGACAAAAAATCGGTTAGGATCACCTCTACTATATCCTTCACGACGAGTTGCAGGGTATGTGCAAAGCATGGAATTCTAAACCAGCCCTTACCCATACGTATCGCCGCGACAATATTGGCTGCGATATCGGTAGTGAAAAATGTCGATTTACTTTTTTCGTTGTCAAGTCCCCAGTCGCGAATGGTCGTTTCGATAATTTCATGCAAGTTATTGCTTGTATGATTTTCGGATAAGTGCGCTATTGCCAACGTGAACCTTCGCGGCTTGAAGTCGTTCTTCACATAATGTAGTGTGACCGAAATGTAACTTTCGATAGCTCGAGACGTCCAACCGTCAGTGGTCAACGCTATCACGAAAACGCCTAACGATACAAATGATCAAAAATCAATAGTGTAATTAAACAAAATTTGTGTATCGGGTTAGCGGACCGGGGAGATGCGTTATTTCTTTCATATATTAGTAAAGAATTTTATCTTTCAAACCATTTAATGTGACGTTATCATTTTTGTATGACGTCCTCGGAGGGAACCCTGTTCAAGTCTGATCAAGAAATTCTTCATATTTTTTCTAACCTTTGTTGGCAGAGAATTTAATGATAATAACTCTTACGATATTAGCTATATGTCGCTTCAAAGAATTGGAATACTATCCTATAGTAAACAAGAGAAATTCTTAAATCGTACAGAATAATATTAGCTGTGAAACAGTTGCCTGCCCAACATTAATATTCCAGTGAAATTTCAACTCATTCATTCCCATTATTATTAAGACGCGTCTGACGAAGCTAAATTTTCAATAATTAAATCGCTACCGGGTGAGCTACTGTCAACAGAGCTACAATAGACTTTGGTCAAAGTATATCATTTGTTCGTCCTAATCACCTTCCTTAATATCACGAAGGATTGTTCGTTTTATCCGATCCTTTTCCGTCTCGTAAATATTCGGAATTATACTGCGTGAGAACGTCGTCCGATCTGGCATCACGTACTGTGGTTCGATCTTACTTATTAAAGAACGGACAACGCGGTGTTCTACTATGTTATAAGATTCGAGATCCCAAATGATCATTTCGGCAATTGACTTCGTTATTTCCTTTGCACGCATCGAATTATGGTCAAGCGGCGTTGCCGATCCCGCAGTTTCATCCTCTCCGGCTACGTTAAAGGTAAATAAAGTCAAAGATAAAATTAAGCAAGCGTGCAAATTGTAGAACACGAAAAGTACAGAACCGGGCATGTAAGGGTGATGTTGCCAAATTAAGGAATTCTTACTACAAAATAGTAGTTTACGATACTTAAACTTCTTCCAACGAGTGTGACTTTGCAGCACTCGCCTTCGGCTCGTGCTGCAATCACACGAGTCAGAAAAAGTTTTATCACACGCGTATCGTACGAAATTTTACTTCACGAGGTGTGAAAATGGAAGTTTTGTGCACGCGGTGCGTGCATAAAACATCCATTTTCGCACCGAGTGCCATAAATAATAGTACAGTACATACGTGTCGTCGCATTTGGATGGATATGGCGCAAATGTCGCCAAAATGAAGTCGTCGAGCTTGTCGTGGCCTTCAAAACTTTCGGACAGAGGTTGCACTTCGTACTGCCACTAGCCTTCGTGAAATATTTCCATATATTGCTTCGTCCAGTCGCCTCGGATATCGCCATAGTAACGTTCATACTATCGGAGTCTTCATTATTATTTGACCCACTCGGGGCAGTGGATCCGTCACAGGAATTATCCTCGATTTACTTATTTTTGGGTCGATAACAAGTCAAAAACTGTAGCGAGAACTATGCTGTGTATTTTCAACACTAGCGACACTACTACTGTAATCGAACGTATATCCCGATTTTAAGCAAAGGTCAAACACGTATGAGTGCGAGAGAGAGAGAGTTAAAGGTACGAAAACGTTTTTCTGCGAAACGATTTTATAAAATAAAAAACGAATTATGGGGTTCAATGCGTTAAAGATGCATCACGCGTACATTCCCAGCCAAAAGTAAGATTCAGTGAGAATTTGAACACTTCCTATTTGTAAAAAAATCTGAAAAAACATCAACTGTATTAAAGGTGCCAAGAACATTGATTTTGCATAATGAGACTATCAACCAGTCATCAAATAAATTTGCTAAACAAAACGATTGTTCAACAAATTATCAGTACACCTTTTTTCTCTTTTCAAACTAATTCATTGAGTTTCTAGAAGCAATATGATTTTTTTCAAAATTTTCTTACACTTTTCAATTCTTCGTTTTGAATTTTTTTTAAGGGCATAACTACGGAACTGTTGGCACAATCGTCTCCATACTTTTTGAGAAGCGTGCCTCTAGATCGATTTGCCAAAAATCGTGCCTCTAGATCGATTTATCAATTCTTTAAAAACAAATTTTTTAGAAATGTAAGGAAATCTTGAAAAATTAATATGAATTAAAAAAAACAAAACAATTCATGTAAAATGAGAAAAGAATAGGGTCTTGGATTTTTTTAAAACATTTTATTTGTTTGTTTTTTATTTGTTATGCAAAATGAAAGGTCTTGCCATAATCGATAGAGCTGTTATTCTTTTAAAGATTTTTAGCATCACGCGAAGTACTGAAATTTTTATCGAGTTTATCTTTTGGGTCGAAATGTAATATATCCTTAATCAAATACGCAGTCAACCCCACAATTCGTTTTTATTGTACATAAAACCGTTTCGGAGAAAAGGGTTCGGAATATTGGGAGGTTGTGTTGATCTTCAGATCCACCTTAAGGATAAGCCATCAGGTACAATGGTTAACACCTTACGGTTAAGCTATCAGGTACGTTTCATAAAATTTCAATTTTGGAACCACGCGTCCCCTCGATTTCTAAAACGAACTTGATCTTCATTTTGAATACAT
This sequence comes from Amblyteles armatorius, assembly GCA_933228735.2. Lineage (NCBI taxonomy): Eukaryota > Metazoa > Arthropoda > Insecta > Hymenoptera > Ichneumonidae > Amblyteles > Amblyteles armatorius. The sequence goes on along the minus strand of OW121691.1, from coordinate 1,605,073 downwards.
ATTTTTCTTATTTTCGATTCAGACTCTCTCATACTTGTAACTAAAATTTTTCCAATTTTTTTCCAATTCAAACGCAACAATCTTCCATTTGGAACTCATATGTAACCTAAAATATTGTGTGCAATGTTACGTTCTACCTTAATTATTGTCTCGTATCCTAGGTTTAATTTTATTTTAGTTTTATACAAGAATGTAGTGTTGTTGATTTAAAAAATCTTACCCACCCGGCAGCGGCACCAGCCCGATTTGAATCGAGCGACTGACTAAATCAAATGAGTGAGTAAATTAAGCGACTGACTAACTCAAGCGCCTGTCTAAATGCTTGAGAGGCTCGGACCCTGAAAAAGAATTTATTTAATAAAAATAAATATTGTGTGGTTGCACCGATCCCCTCAGGGTTACGGGCTCCTTCACTTTCCTCTCTCCTCCTTCCTTATCCGTTGTCGCTGGTTCGATTCATCAGTCCGGAGCTTCGTCGCGCCCCGTCAGGTGTCAGTAGTCTCGGACATACGGATATAGTCGTAGTTCGTACGTCCTATCTCCGGAGCTACGTCCTCGTCCGTTTTCCTTTCACCCACGGGGCTTCAGTCTCGGGAATCGAACCCGCGACACTTTTCCCAGTCTTTCGGTTTCCCATACCGAGGCGCTGGTCCTTTTCCTCTGGATCTCCTATTATTGTGGGTTCCGAACCACTTTTTCGCAGAAAAAACACCACAGAAAATTCTTGGTGCTTGCCGGGAATCGAACCCGGGCCTACTGCATGTGAGTCGCGCTCCGATCCACTCGGCCACGCTCACCCTGATAAAAATAAACATTTATTTGATTTAAATAAATATTCATTTGATTTAAATAAATATTCATTTGATTTAAATAAATATTCATTTGATTTAAATAAATATTCATTTGATTTAAATAAATATTCATTTGATTGAAATAAATATTCATTTGATTTAAATAAATATTCATTTGATTTAAATAAATATTCATTTGATTTAAATAAATATTCATTTGATTTAAATAAATATTCATTTGATTTAAATAAATATTCATTTGATTTAAATAAATATTCATTTGATTTAAATAAATATTCATTTGATTTAAATAAATATTCATTTGATTTAAATAAATATTCATTTGATTTAAATAAATATTCATTTGATTTAAATAAATATTCATTTGATTTAAATAAATATTCATTTGATTTAAATAAATATTCATTTGATTTAAATAAATATTCATTTGATTTAAATAAGTATTTATTAAAATCAAATTTATTTAAACGTCCTGAACGTCGCGAACGTCGCGAACGTCCCGAGCGTCCCGAGCGTGCCGAGCGTCCCGAGCGTCCCGAGCGTCCCGAGCGTCCCGAGCGTCCCGAGCGTCCCGAGCGTCCCGAGCGTCCCGAGCGTCCCGAGCGTCCCGAGCGTCCCGAGCGTCCCGAGCGTCCCGAGCGTCCCGAGCGTCCCGAGCGTCCCGAGCGTCCCGAGCGTCCCGAGCGTCCCGAGCGTCCCGAGCGTCCCGAGCGTCCCGAGCGTCCCGAGCGTCCCGAGCGTCCCGAGCGTCCCGAGCGTCCCGAACGTCCCGAACGTCCCGAACGTCCCGAACGTCCCGAACGTCCCGAACGTCCCGAACGTCCCGAACGTCCCGAACGTCCCGAACGTCCCGAACGTCTCGAGCAGCTTGGTTAGCTCGATATTAATCTCGAGCAAGTGCCTAGTCGCCAGGGCATGACTCGAACAGGCTCGAACACGTCTCGTGCACATCTCTACTTAGAATGACAAGGGTTTAAGTCTATATCTGATCAGATCTGTAAGTGTCTGTGAGTATCCGTGAGTATGTGTGAGTTTCCGGGTGAAAATCTGTGAGTATCCGCGTAAGCATCTGTGAGTATCCGTGTGAAAATCTGTGAGTATCCGTGTGAGTATCCGTGTGAGTATCCGTGTGAGTATCCGTGTGAGTGTCCGTGTGAGTATCTGTGAGTATCCGTGAGTATCGGTGAGAGCAACTGTGAACATCTGTGAGTTTCTGTAAGTATCGGTGTGAGTGTCCAATTGACATGAACTGTATCATTATGCAGAAGATATCAAGAGGACGCAGTAGGGTCTCGACGACAAGTACTTAAAAAGATTTTTTTAAGATACGCTACCGTGTAGTTTTACTCAATTATCTCGGAAACGAAGCATTGGATCGAAATTTTGAGGCCACTTCTATCACACAAGCTTTCCAACGCGCCCAGTTACGATCAAAACCGTTCGGCAGCTCCTTAGATACGATTATCGTAACTCGCCAAAATGTCCGGAATTATCATCTTGTGGCGTAATTTAATGTAAAGTAATGTCTCCGCGTGCTACTACGTATGCGTTCGGCGTGGTAGCTGGCTCGTCCGTCGACTACAGTACGGTTGGTCGGGAAAATACCTAATCTGCATTTTTTTATTGATCGATTGTTTTTTTTATAAATAAAAAATTTGTGTCCGTAACCTAGAATAACTTTTGTGTATAAAATTTAGAAATATCATGAAAAATGTATCTCAAATATATCCAATATTAATTTTAATTAATAAACATTCATTCTTTTTCTTGAATTTGTGTTGTGATACGTGCCGGATGTGTAAAATTCCGATTTCTGCATCTTTACAATGACTAACCTGTATTTGTCGTTCTGCAATATTCGTTTGGATTAATAAATAATTAATTATTTTTCTTGATATATTTATTTAATTATACAAAATCCTAATCTTACATTCTCACTCGCATGGGACATAGAAATTACTAAATCGTGTGGAATCGTATACGTGTGGAGGTTAACCATTATTCGCGATTTTAAGCAACGGGAAAAATGTGCTTTAATAACGTGAAATTGAGGCCTTGATGAAAATTTGATGAGAAAAAAGTATAGAATTAGTGTTTTTGTTTAAAAAAAGTCTCATTCGAACCTTGTGCCGCAGTCAATTTATATTTAAGTGAGACATATACTTATTTTTTGTACATGGTGGTAAAAGGCATCTCAGACCCTGAACACAGATGCTCTCAATGCTCTGCGATTTCGGAGGCACTGAGTCAGGATAAGAAGATGCCTTTTATTGTCTGTAGCTGAAATACTTACCTGTTTCGCATAGTGGAAAGGCATCTCTGACTCTTAACGTAGCTGCTCTCAGTGCATTGGACATTCGGAGGCAACTGCGTCAAGATCAGAAGCCCATGCGTACCCACTATGCGAGACGGCTGGCGGAAAAAAGGCCCCGGAAAAAAAGGCCGCGGAAAAAAGGCCGATGTACGAAAATTTTGTGTGAAAATGTTTGATAAAGCTTTTAAAGAAAAAAGTATATAGATTTTATTAATTGCAATATTGATGCAATAGTGATAGTGTTTCAGAAGGATTAAACGCGTGTCAATCGTCCGGATGCTATCTCCTAATTGAAAGATTGTCGTCACAGACCATTGTTGCAGACCATTAGCGATGTTCGAATTACACCACGTGGCTTTTGTCTGCTTAGTATTCCTTGCGTGTGTGTGTCTGTGCGTGCGTGCGTGAAAGTGAAAAGTTGAAGGTTGAAGGTTGAAAGTTGAAGGGTGAAGGTTGAAGGTTGAAAGTTGAAGGGTGAAGGTTGAAGGTTGAAGGTTGAAGGTTGAAGGTTGAAGGTTGAAGGTTGAAGGTTGAAGGTTGAAGGTTGAAGGTTGAAGGTTGAAGGTTGAAAGTTGAAAGTTGAAAGTTGAAAGTGGGACACCATGATAATCTGCTAGAAAAAATGGACATGCAGCCGTTTCTCTGCGGCCTTTTTTTCCATCAGCTTTTTTATCCGGGGCCTTTTTTTCCACAGCCTTTTTTCCATCGGCCTTTATTTCAAGCCTTTTTTTCTGCGGCCTTTTTCTCCGGGATTCATGCGAGAGGGGTAAGGTTTTTATTTTAGCTACGCATGATGAAAATCCATCATCTGATTATGAACTGTCTTCGATGGTCAACATCAAACCTCAAGGGAGCCTCAACAGCAACTGCGTTAAGAGGCAGAGGTGCCTTTTCCCACCATTTAGAATGCATAAATGTCATATTATTTTTCCTGTGCCGGAGATTAAAATGGGAAATTTCTGCACTCAGACCATGTCCTCCGATATAAGTAGAAATAAATCAGAACAATGATTCTGTTTTGTTTGAATCTATACATAGCGCAGAAACAGTGATAGGACTGTCGAACAATTAGACTATCTCATCGGAGGGTATCTTAACAAAACTTGATAGCCACAAATTTATTGGTATAGCCAAACAACCTGAGCCTCCTCAAGGCGAGGAGTATCTTCTTATATCAAAAAAAATTGAAATTTGTTGTGCCGCAGAAACCCGGTTAGCTATTCCGGATTCTGCGCTTGAGCCGTAAGCTCGAATGTTCGGGATATATCCAGTAAAGGTTTGGAACCCAAGAGAATCAATGCACAATTTATTAAAAAAGGTCTTTATTGTGGTATTTGTATATTTACCAATCTCGGTAGACCCCGTAGCAGATAATGTACTGAGATCCCGGCACAAGACCGTTATCTCTTGCTCGACCCGAAGGTCTCTCGCCCATTAAGAGCATACGCTTACATTCTTCCTCTCTGTCTTCATAACGCTATATTATGCCCCGCAGAAGCCGACCTCAATTGAGGTGCACACGACCCAAGCATAAGTCGTGCGGGCAAGCACCTCCCCCACGATACCTTTGACTGACACCTCTTACGGGTGCCGGTTAGCCACCCGGGGTAGACCGAAGCGAGAGAACACCATTCTCTCGACGGACGCGCCACCAAACACGTCTTCTGCCACACATGCGGTCCCCAATAATATATGCACCACGTGGGCTAGCTCGTCACAGCCCACTCCTTTCGGAACAAGGCAGTTCCGAGAACCGCGTCCGATACCCTAGTGATACCCTGATACCCTAGGGAAAGGATACCTGATTTAGGCACCAGGGTGGCATCCGAACGATTGGCTTACAAATCCGGGTCTCCTTGCCTGAACGGTTCTGTAGCAGGTCTTTTTCGCCAGAGGATCTGTTGGTTGTTGCGTCAAACTAGTTACATCGAGGTCTAAAAGACCGAGAACCGCGGAATGACGACTTACGTAAGCCCCTTCGCACCGCGACAAGGTCGATCTTGACTTGACGGCGTTAGCTATATTTTCGCAATACCGCCCTGGAGTCGATATTCGTCTTCTTGCTCCAGTCGCAGACACGGTCTACCTTACCGTCCGTCACCTTCTTAGCCAAGAAGAACCCTATTGACTCCGCTAGGGAGACCCCGTAGCAAGCCACTCGCTAATGACAATTACCTCGGTTATGTAATTCAATGTATCGTAATCAACCGTACCGTATCCTGAGTTCTGATCAGACTGCCAAGTACCTGCTCTCGATCCTCTATATACTCATCGAGAGCACGTATGTCAGCTCAATATTTAGCGCAAGTTTATGGTTTACTTTAATCTTATAAACAAATATCTTTCCAAATCCTCGCTTTTCTGCGGGCGAGATTTGGAGCATATTTTACATTTCGCAATAATTGCCTCGGTACTTGAGCCGATGCTCCAGTTACCGAGTCACTCGCAGTGGCCTAAGTGCTGCGTCATCGGTGTCCGGTGACGCGCTCGTCGCTCGATGTACGCTCGTCGCGTGCCGTTGCGTACCTTGAGTATCTCGCAACCGGTGTCCCGAAATAATATCCTATTATGCCAGCCGGGGTACAACAAATTAACCAAAAATATACTTAAAAAATAAAATAAACATGGTACGCTAAGCACTTCAAATTCTTTATCTGTTCCAAAAAAGATGTTTATTGAAACATTCTAAAAAAAAGAAATAATTTGCACATGGCTTTTTCATTTGTTACAATTTTGCGCACAGGCTATGAGAAAATTCATTAATCGATTTTGGATTCCTCATGGAGCTGTGCGCACAATTGTAATAAGGGAGGAAGCCATGTGCAAATTATTTCCTGGCTTTTTTCGTAACAATAAAAAAAGGCTACAACTCATCAAATTGAAACGGTAAAAAGGTACCGTAAAATGTATTGTAAAAATTACTAACTGAAACTTGCATAATCCGTCGTTTTGAAGCCATGCCTTATGTATTTTACCCCACTGATGACGAATTGCCAAATGATTTTACTTATAGAGCGACATCTGATGCATAAACTCGTGCCGGAAATAAAATCCAAATTTGTCTAAAAATTCAAGATTTTCAAATACCCTGTGATATTATTTCCCCCGTGGGGAGGGAAAAAAATTGCTAATAAATGTTGAACTGAAAATGGGACTAAAATCGTGCAACGGCATGGGGAGAGGAAAATCGAACAAAATAATAGTACTAGGCGGGAACGATGATAACAATAGTTTACTGAGCAAGAAAAATATGACACTAATAATAATCGATAATACAAAAGTAATCCGTAATTCAATAGAAAAATTAGTCAATAACAAATTAGTCGGAAATAATCGATAACAAACGGTTCAAAAGTAATCAATAATAAACAATAATAACGGGGGAGAAGTAATTAAAGAAAAATATTCGGGATGACCTTCACCGAGTTTTGGGGACTTTCAGAGGGCTTTTTGGGAGGGAGAGCTGGTCAGAACATAGTTGCACGAAAATTAAATAATGAACTAAATATGGGCTCGGATGGGCGCCAGCTACTTTCTCGGTGTAGCACCGTAACGGTCCGTGCAGACGGCACGGATCTTTTTCCAAAATAAACTAACTCAAAAAAGAAAACTCAAAACTTGAAAGAAATCTCACTGTCGCAACGGACAGGCGGACTAGCTCGGGAGAGGGGAGAGGGCTCAGGGGGAGGGTACACGAATCCGACGGCTTCTTACAATATTACCTCGGTCAATACTAATTTACACAAAAAATGTCTCAAAATCTTAATGGAATGGATGGGAAAAACTTTACCTAACTAAACAATCTGTTATATCGAATTTTACGCCGCTCACCACGCGCGCGATTACCTCTTTGCTCGTGTAACCAAAATGTCGACCACGTGTCGACCACGAGGCAAAGTCTGTTACTTATAATTTTTACAAAAGTACGGGGTACTCAGGGGAGGAAAACGGGTCAAGGGGGTCGGTAAAAATTCGAGCAAAAACCTACGAGAAAATCGGGGCTCATTCACTCAACACACTTGGATCGGTTACAAACTTTCCTCAAATCAGCGGACAGCCTCAGTCGTTATAAAATCCGCGTATCGGTCCAAATCGTATCCCTGGGCTATCGCTGATTCGTCGTAAGGGCGGGCTATGCTCTCCGTAAGGAGTCTGATCGTTGTACAATGAATAGCCGAGTCGTGTTAGGGTTCCGTAATTTTTCTCACACTCGCTATACAATCTTTTCGGACTTAAAATTAATGACTCCCGATCTCACACCCGTCCACACGCCACGCGGCTCGGCTCGGAGTAAGGGACATGGCGGGGTCTTCTTCTTCATCGGCGTTGGCGCTGATGGTGGTGGGGAACGAGAGCACCTGTGCGTCAGCTTTGGTCGATAATCGGAGTCATGGACGGGCGGCGAGAGGTGGCGACAGAGGCCCCGCTGGTGTGGCGCCTTTAGCATTGTCGCCGCACCGACGCCTATGAAAAGCAGCCAGCCAATGGGAAGCGAGAGACGTCTCCCCACAGGCTAGGCGTAGCGTCTTGCCCCAAGCTTCTGGAAGTTTCTCAACGCTTCTTCGGGTTTTCTCAACGGCTTTTGTAAAAATCACATCGTCTCGATCAAAGTTTATAAAGCATTGTCTAAGAATAAATATTTCATACAACTCAAACTCTGTTGTGATTTGTTGTCATTCCGCGTTTAAAGGCACCTCGATTACCACAGAAATTGGTGACCTACGACGTGATTTTCATCACGCGAACTTTTTCGACCGCGTTGAGGTTATCCCGCCAATAAAATCGACGCACCTGTTGCGCTCAAAAAACGTCTCAAACGTTCCAGCATCCGCTTGATATTTCGGACGCATCATTGCAGTTCATATTACTGAACTTTAAGAGATGGTTCTTGAAGACGAGCGAACCGCGGCGGAGCGAGAAGCCGCAAGACAACGACTCGCAGATCAGGCAGCCGCCGCGGCGGCGATGGCAGCAGCGATGGAGCGCGATAGGCTGCAGGTCATCGCCTATCAAGACACTATCCGTCGTGCACAAGCGCAAGGATTCAACTTGCCTCATGTTCCCGAAGCGAATCCTGCGATCAACGTTGCCCGAGCCGTCAAATTACCACCGTTCTGGAAGAACAACCCTGGGCTCTGGTTCGCACAAGCCGAAGCTGCATTCGCGATCTCGAACATCACAGGAGACGTGACCGAATACAAGTATATTGTTGTCAGTTTGGATCAAGCAATACTGCCATTTATCTCTGACATTATCGCAGCTCCACCGGAGAATGGAAAATACGAGGCTCTCAAAACGCGAATAATCAGTTCCTTCGACGAAAGTTCAGAATCCAAGCTCCGTCGACTGTTGAGAGGACACGAATACACGGATGAGAAGCCATCAAATTTTCTCCAGAGACTCCGCAATCTTGCAGCAGGCCAGTGTAACGACACTGTGCTTCGCACACTGTTCCTCGACCATCTTCCGGACCAGATGAAAGGGATTCTCGCTATCAGCGAAGTGGCAGACTGCGATAAAATCGCAGAAGTTTCAAAATGGACCATCGCAGCTGTCGCGCCTTCCGGAAAGGAAAACCGCCCACCTGCCCCTGCGGATTCTGCGCTCGCCGAAGTGATTAAAAGACTCGAAGAAATATCGCGCAAGATCGGGCAACTTAAATCTGTCAAACAAACAAACCGTAACCGCAGCCCGAGGTAGGTTGCCTTCGCGCGAGCAGACGCCACACCGGGAGCCCTGCGATCACGACGGACTCTGTTATTACCACGAGAAATTCGGTGACAAAGCACGCAAATGCCGCGAACTGTGTTCTTGGTCGTCTAACCATTTGGAAAACCAACAGAGACTTCTCGCGAGCTGGCGGTAGCCGACGGCCCTAGCCAATACCGCCTAGTGATAATGGACAAAAAAACTAAGGTTAGGTACCTGATAGACACGGGCGCGGATCTGTCGGTACTGCCGAAATCTCTAGTCACACGAGGTAAAAAACTGCCTATAAACGATTTTAAGCTCTACGCAGCAAACGGATCCTTGATCGACACGTTCGACGCGGTGCTGATCACGTTAAACCTCGGTTTACGTCGACCGTTTCCGTGCATCTACGTAGTCGCGGACGTCTCTCAAGCGATCCTTGGAGCCGATTTTTTTTTTATAGCCTGCTAGTTGATCTTCGTCACAAACGACTTACCGACAGCGTGACGCAATTGCAGTCTATCGGGAAACTTGTAAATTCAGAGCGAGGCACGATCTCTTCCATCGACCCAACCATAGACGGGCCTTACAAAAAATTACTCGAAGAGTTCCACGGCGTCACGGTCCCTGAAAACAAGAGAAAAACGACTCATCAGATTCAGCATCACATCGTCACTACCGGATCGCCTGTTTCCGAACCAGCACGGCGACTGACCGGCGAAAGACTTGAAGCTGCGCTCAATGAGTTCGAATATACGCTTGAACAAGGCATTTGTCAACCATTGAGCGGATCTTGGGCGAGTCCTCTTCACCTTGTCCCGAAAAAAAATGGAGACTGGAGACCTTGCGGTGATTATCGACGCTTGAATAAAGTCACTACACCGGACAAGTATCCGATCCCGCACCTCCACGACTTCGCAGAGATGCTCGATGGACGCAAAATTTTCACAACGTTGGACTTGGTACGCGCTTATGACCAGATTCCAGTTACACCGGAAAATCGCCCGAAAACGGTGGTGACGCCATTTGGACTTTATGAATTCAACGTTATGACCTTTGGACTAAGAAACGCTGCGCAAACTTTTCAGCGTCTGATGGACTCGGTTCTACGTGGCCTAAACTTTCGTCATTGATACGTCGACGATATCATTATCGCCTCAGAAAACGCTGCGGAACACGAAGAGCACCTCCGAGCTGTTTTCGAACGTTTGGATCAACATGGATTGACCATTAACGTCTCGAAATGTTTCCTCGGAAAAAAACAAGTCGATTATCTTGGCTACAGCGTCTTGCAGGAGGGAACAACGCCTTTTGAAGAACGCGTAAACGCTATCAAGAATTTCCCAAAACCGACGAACATCAGCTAACTTCGACGCTTTCTCGGAACGCTGAATTTTTATCGACGTTATCTTAAAAACGCAGCACCGATTCAGGCTCCACTTCACGGACTGCTGGTCGGCGCTGAGAAAAAAGACAAGCGCCCGATCGTTTGGACACCCGAGACTACTGAAGCTTTCGAGAAGAGTCGCAAGCAACTAACTCAAGTTTCTCTGCTTGCTCATCCCCTTTCAGACGCACCTCTGCGAATCCAATGTGACGCGTCGGACACGGCACTGGGCGCAGTTTTAGAGCAACGTCGAGGAAACAGCTGGGAACCCTTGGCATTGTTCTTAAGAAAATTCACTGAGACACAAGCTCGTTACTCCACTTACGACAAAGAACTGCAAGCGATGTACAGCAGTCTGAAATTCTTTCTACACATCGTCGAAGATCGACAATTTAGCATCCTCACGGATCACAAACCTTTGACCTACGCTTTTCTGCAGAAATCCAGTCAAGCTTCGCCGGGACAACGTCAACTGGATTTCATAGGACAACACACGACAAATATCGAGTACGTTTCCGGCGAAGATAACACTGTTGCGGATGCGTTGTCTCGTGTGAATGCGATCGACATGCCTGTCGTCTGCATTAGCGAGCACTGAAGAACGCGCCGAACGTCAGGAAGAAGACGAAGAGTAGTAGTAAAAGTATTTATTGACAATATTTAACAATCTTTGGTTGCTGATACATTTATAAAATTAATTACATATAATACTGCTATTGCTATTGCCAATAGACCTAAGTCCTTCAGCCCTTGAGTCGCTTTTTTATTATTGGGTAGTCTATACGTTTTTATGAGGGTAACATTGCTTTGGATTCTATTTATTTATTATGGGGTTATATCTTCCCTTGCCATACTTTCGAGTTGTTGGTATATTGTGAGTGCTGGATATTTGTATCTGCGATTTGCATTTTCTGTAGGATGTATGCATAGCGGTTTAATGTTTGTAATTTGATCGGCGGCAAACCGTTTAGTAAGGATTTTTGTTCTTGTCATAATGGGCGTGATTTTCGTTTTTTCGTAGAGTAGTGTGTTAGGGGGGTTATGTAGAGGGTTGTTCGGGTGTCTTAGTCATGTCAGGTTTCGGATAGCGCGGGTTTCGGCTGTTCTTATTTTTTTGATAGCTGTTTCCTTGCAGTTCAGTAGTATAGGGTGTCCGTACTCTATTATTGGTCTGCATATACTTTTATAGATTTTGGTTAGGTGTTTTATGTGGATCTCTCGCTCTCTGAATGTTATTTTCCTGAAGTGGCTTGCTCTTGCTGTCATTTTCTGTTTACAGTGTTGAAGGTGGTAATTCAAGTTCATTTTATGGTCTATGTATATGCCGAGATATTTTGCGTGTTGCTTAGCTGGTATTTCAGTATTGAGTAATTGGATTTTTGGTGATTGTTGGTTTATTCTTTGATTGAAGATGACCAGTTGGGATTTTAGTGGATTAGGTTTGAGCCGCCATTTGTTGAACCAGATTACTGTCTTGTCGACCCTCGCTTGAAGCGTATCCATTGTTTTTTAAAGGTTTTTTTGGTGTACGATTAATGCGGTGTCGTCAGCGAATTGAAGGATGTATTGGCTATGGTCTATTGCGTTTGTGCTGTTTAGATTATAATTGTAGATATCATTGCAGTAGATATTATAGAGCAGCGGTGATAGTGGGGAGCCCTGAGGTACTCCTTGTTCTGGTGTGAAAGCGGTGGATACCACATCGTCTGTCCTAACCATGAGTTTTCGTGTTTCGAGAAAAAATTTTGTCATAATGATGAGGTAGCGGGGGCATTGAAGCTGGTGTAACTTGTGTAGAATTCCGTGGTGCCAGACGCTGTCGAAGGCTTTTGCTATGTCTAGGAATAACGATGCTGATTTTTGATTTTGCAGTTTGGCTGCTTCTATATTTGAGGTGAGGATTGCGAGAGCGTTTATCGTTGATTTACCGGTTCTGAACCCAAATTGGTAGGCTGGGATTAATTCGTCGACTGATTGTTCAATTCTGCTCTTTACTATTCGTTCGTATATTTTTCCTATAGTGGGCAGGAGTGTAATAGGCCTGTAGTTTCCAATTTCTTTATGATCTTGGTTCGGTTTTGGTAGTGTTATGATTATTCCTGTTTTCCATGTGCTCGGGAAGTGTGAGGTCTTGAGGCAGTGGTTGATTATTTCCAGTATGAATTGTAGGGCTCTGGGGCTTAGTTGTTTCACTATTTTTATTGGAATGTTGTCTACGCCTGGTGAAGTGTTTTTGCATTTTTTAAAGATGTTTGCCAGTTCTGCAGATGTTTCTCTATTGAAATCCGGATTTTGCTCGGTGGGTTGGTTAAAGTATTCTTCGTACCAGTTGGAGACATCTCTGAAGTTTTGCTCGTCGAAGTTTGGGTCGTTTGTGATTTTGTATGTACTGTGGAAGTGTTGAGCGAATGCTTCTGCCTTTTCCCTGTTATGTGTTAATGTTTGTCCATTGAAGATAATGTTTGGGGATGTATTGCGGGTCTGGTTGTATTTAGTGAGTTTTTTTATAGTTTGCCAGTAGTTCCTACCTTTGGCTTCGCGGATTTCGTCGCAGGCTTTCAGCCATGTGTGTGTTTTATATTGTAGGATCATTTGTTGAATGTTTTTGTTGTATGCGTTAATTTTTGTTTTGAATGTGTTGCATTTGTTTCTTTGGTACTCTCTGTACAGTTGGCGCTTTATTTTTATTTGCCTTATGATAAATGGTGGTAACGCGTGTACATAAAATCTTTTTTTGATTGTCGGTGTATTTGTTCGGATTGAATCCGATAGTTTCATGTTAAAAAGCTCTATTACTTCCTCATTTATCGTCGAGTCTGTGTACGAGGCCAGGAAAGAATCAATTTCTCGGTTGATTTGTTCTATGTTTGCTTTTTTGAAGTCAAGTTTTTCTGTCTTCTGACTTATCGTAATGGGTGTACCTGTGTCTATTGTTAGTACTATTGAGAGGTGGTCAGCGCCTATATCTGGGATTAGCTTAACTTTTTTTATGTTGTTTACAATATTTTCAGTACAAAAAATTAAGTCCGGAGTGGAGTCTCTATTATGAGGCATGATAAACGTGGGTGGCGTTATGATTTGAGTAAAGTTAGAGCTCTGTATAAAATCCTTAATCTGAGTGCGTTTTCCTCGGTCTGGGTTGAAATCCCCAAGAAGGATTGAGTATTTAAAAAGTTTGCTTTTTATGAGGATAGAGTTTTCTATTGTTGAATTGTTATGTATGTATACTAGAATTATATGAAGTCGTTCGTCGAGAAATGGGATGGAGAAATGCAGCGCGTTGTTTCGTACGTCATTGATCCGGGGGGGATTTTCTTTACGCATTCTCGTACCTGGGTGGCATTGGATGACAGCTCCTCCTCTTATGTTTCGATTAATTATATTTCCATGTTGGGTTAGTATTGTCCAATCTCTGTAGTTGATGTTTGTTGCCGGGTCATTTTTTGTCTCGACGAATGCAGTGCATTTGATTTCTTGGTCTTCTATTATGTTTTTTATGAGGTGGCTTTTGTTCCTATAGCAGTTGACGTTGGAATACAGTATTTTAGACTCCATTGCTGACCGTGGCTGTAGTGGCGTAGCTTGCTCCTTTGATAGGTTGCGTGGGCGACTCTGCTTCCGGATTTTCACAGTCGATCATTATTATATACATCCAGTTGCCTGTGAAGGTTACGGTTGTATCGACCTTGTACTCTTTGATAAACCGAGAATTTAATTTCTGGATGAGTTCGGCTCTGTTTACGCTTGTCGGTTTGTTGATTTTCCTCGTGTATGTATTGATGATGGTGTCGTGTATAGTGATCGTTTTGTGCACTCGGTTATTGTTTGTGATTTTTGCGTCGATTTGTCTACCCTGTTTATTGAGTAATTTTATTTGAGTGTTAGGGATTCCTTCGATTGGTGCCTTTGGGCGTCTCGGGCATTTAATGGACCAGGCCACGTGATCGGTCGTGTTGCATGCGGTGCATTTAATGGGAAGGTTTTCCGGGCACCTTTCTGTTCGGTGCTGTCCGTCGCGTTTGCTGCATTTCATTGCGTTCTGACATTTTTCGGTAATGTGGGTGAAGGCGGAGCATTTCGCGCAGGGTTGTGGTAGCGGTGGCGGAGGTGTGCTCGGTGCGGCTCGGAAATGTTTGCTTAGCATATAGAGTCCTTCGTTCATCAGCTTATGGTAAGCCTCGGCGTTTCCCGTTATAACTCTTATTATTGTCGTCGGCTTGGATGTGGCCCGCGATATAATCCGCTTACAGTATCTGTGCGTGATGTTGTTGTTGTTAAGCGTTCGACTAATTGTTTCATCTTCGATTTCGAAGTCTACTTGCGTGATTACCGCGGCGAATGTTTCTGGAGGGGTCGCGGGTGTTCTGTTGCTGGTGCGCGCTGCTGTTTCGTTGTAACTATCGATGATAGAGTTACTTTTGAGTTTGGCGAGCATGTGTTCTACTCTTTCGTGTGGAGTGTTAGTTTTGAGCAAATAGCCTTTTGCTGTTTTTATGATTGCGTCACGGCAGAGCGGTGCTACCTTTGCCCATTGTTCGGCCATTTCGACTCTTGATTTGATGTTGGTTGCGTTGATGTAAAAAAGGTATTTGTATGATTCTGTTACTTGCGGTTTGATTGTTGATGACGTGTGTTTGTTGTCCATGGGCGGAGGTATTGTATAGTCGCCGGTTTTTCGTCCTGTTTGACTGTCGGATGAAGACGCAGCTCGTTGCTCCTCCATAAGTTTCTTTCTTTTTCTGGATGACCTGCCTTTTCCCTTCGGAAGTGTAAATCCCTTAAGAGTGGTAGCGTCCGTTTCTGTACCCTCGTCCATCGATTCGTCGCTCGCCATCTCTAGCTCAGAATTCGTTGAGTCGAGTAGATTAGTGAATATCTCACTCGGTATTTACTCTCGCGGACTGTTTACTCGGTACGTCTGATCGGCGCCGAGGTTCACACACGACTGGAGACGATGAGCTCAAGCGCCTCCTGGAACGCGGATTATCAACATCACTGGACCTTCGAAAAATTCGCGTCGACGGAACGGAAACTAGTATTTACTGCGACGTCTCTTGACCTAAAATTCGACCGTACGTCCCTCGATCGCTCCGAAAGCGAGTCTTCGACATAGCGCATGGCCTTTCGCACCCGAGTGCACGAGCAACAAGGAAACTCATCAGCCGTCGTTTTGTGTGGCCTAGCATGAATCGCGACATCATCGAGTGGGCACAGACGTGTTTGCCATGCCAACGAGCAAAAATTTCTCGGCACAACATCAACGTACCGCAACACATCGCAATCCCAGACTCGATGTTCTATCATATTCATCTCGACATCGTAGGACCGTTGCCCACGTGTCAAGGTAACCGATACCTGCTGACAATGATCGACCGGTTTACTCGTTGGCCTGAAGCAGTACCAATCGTCGATGTTACGGCTGACACTGTCATCAAGGCTTTCTTCAGCGGATGGGTCTCGAGATTCGGAGCACCAACGATCGTTACTACTGATCGAGGATCGCAATTCGAGTCACAATTGTTTCGTGCATTGACCAATTTAATTGGTTGCGAGCGCACACGAACTACAGCGTATCATCCCGCCTCTAATAGCATGATTGAACGTTGGCACCGTACACTCAAAACAGCGATCATGGCCATGGCAGTTCGAATTGGATCGAAGTTCTTCCAGTCGTTCTTCTTGGACTACGGACAACGTTCAAGGAAGATCTCAAGGCTACTGCAGCCGAGCTGTTGTACGGCACGACTCGGCGACTCCCGGGTGAGTTTTTCATCGATGAAGAACCCTCGGCCGATCCGCAGATTTTCGTGGAACATTTTCGGGAGCTTATGCGAAGCGTTCGTTTAGCGCCTTCCGCGCATCACAACAAAAAAAAACCCTTCGCACACAAAACGCTCTACACTTGCACACACGTGTGGGTTCGAGTTGACGCAGTGCAGAGACCATTGGAGTTTGCCTACGAGGGATCTTACGAAGTGATCGAAAGAATCACGGATTTCGAGTTCGTCGTGAATGTTAAAGGCCAGGCAGAAACCGTTAGCACTGAGCGATTGAAGCCTGCCTTTTTCGAGACATGGGAGCCGCAATTCGGCACACCAGAGCATGGAACTCCGCTCCCAGTACAACCGTTTGGTGGTTCGCAACCGCCTGTTAAAGGGCATTTAATGTATCAAGAATCAGGCACGAAACCCTCCTCTTATGCTCGACCCGAAGGTCTCTCGCCCATTAAGAGCATACGCAACAAGTTTCCCTCTATTCTCCGTTGAAACAGCTGGCAAGGGGGGGACTGGCTTGGAAAAACTCTGCTCTCACCAGTTAAGGATCATTGAACAGATGGACTTACCCTGCCCTATATCGGGTAGCGACCCACCTGGTTGGGCTTCGAGCGATCCGACCAAAGTCGAATCCCCCGAAGTCATTTCCAGCGGGGGCCACGTGAAGGCGGAGTCGTGAGCACTTGCTCAGTCCACTTACAGGTTACCCGGAAAATATCCAGGCTGTTGTCGGGGGAATGGAACCCCACGTAGCTGCCTTGAACAAGTCGTAATCATTACATTACGACCCCTGCGCAGTTCAAGTGCAGCTGCAAATGCTGTATGGAAGAAATGTTGATTAGTTATCAGTAACCCTGCCTATACCACTCGAGCGAATGGATGATCCGAGAAGGTTACGGCCCATTCACTCATTCCCGAGAGTTCCGACACATCCCGGTTGAGTGGTACCAGAAGCTAACAATATGAAAAATTACACCGCATAACATTTCTCAAACGGATTTGAATTGAATCGAATTTTCAATTGAATTAAATGGAATTCAATGAAACGCCGAACTCCTTAATGGTAGATGGAACGAAACTTCGTCCGAACACTTTCCTCTTCGTTCTTCTCCTTCTTCATTCTTCGTTCTTCATCCTGTTTCGTCGCACCGCGAGATACGCCGATCTCCCTACTCTACGCCAGCTCTGCGAGCTCCTCCTGCGCCTTCAGCCAAAGGCACTCTCTACAAAAATCGGAGAAAACCGAAAAAGCCTCTTCAGACGACACCAATTGGCGCGCCGCTTCTGGCCAAACCCTGTCCCCGATTACCTCCCGCAGAGCGACTCTCTGTGCCTCGAAATGTGGGCAATCAAGGAGAAAATGCTGCGATGTCTCCGGCAAACCACAGCGGCAGTTCCCTCCGTCCACAAGATTGAAAGACGCGAGACGCGCCTTGAAATTCCCGTGTCCGGTGAGAACCTGCGTACTGTAATGGTTCGTTCGCAGCCAACGCGCCTCCAGCCTATCTCGAATACTACTGAAGTAGGCGTGTGTGGTTCGACCCTTGGTGGAAGAATCCCAATGTGTCTGCCACATCACCAACGCCTGCTCCTTTATGCGTTGAAACGCGTCTCGACCATTGTTCGCGATGTCTACTCCGTTTATCCAGGCGTCCACGCCTATCTTAATGTGATATCTGACTCTACGTTCTATAAGCAAAATATCCACGGGAATGGCTCCAGCGATAACACACAGCGAATCCCACGACGACGTCCTATACGCGGCCGTGGTTGCCTTTAGTGCGATATGCTGGGCTGAACGAAGAACCCTCGTGTCATGCACGTTACAAAGATCCGCCCACCCTGCAGCCGCGTAACCCACTATCGGGAGAAAGACTCCGCTGTAAACTAACTTCAGAGCCGAGTAGCGCAAACCCCATCCCGAACCTGCCATCTTACCGAGTTTTGTAAAAAGCTTCCCGACTTTGTCGCGCAAATACCTACAATGGGTTCTAACTCCCATCTCCTTGTCAAAGTGGACGCCCAGATACCTTACCGAGTCTTTAAAGGGGATCGTCGTGTTTCCTATTCTTATCGTCGGGTATCTATTCGCTAAATTTGGCCTAACTGCCTGCCTACGTTGCCTGTCGGGACGGTTCCCGCCGCGCCTACCTATCGGTGGGGGTCGAACCCACACGGTCTTGAGGAGGATAGCCTCCGTCTTCCGTGCGGAAAGTTCGAGCCTAGCCTTACGAGACCAACTGACAATCGCGTTGACGATTCTTTGGCCCTCGATTTCGAGCTCCCTTCTCGATTCTCCGCTTACAAGGACCAAAAGATCGTCCGCGTAAGCGATGAATCGGTCAGGGCACAACTCCTCGAGTTTCCGAAGAAGCGAGTCAAACATAATGTTCCAGCATGCCGGACCCAGGACTGAACCCTGTGGGCAGCCTTTCGTGGCACGCTTGGAAACACTTTCTTCCCCCCACGAGAGCGTCACTTGCCGATCTTGGAAGTAGTTCTCGAGGATCTTGTAGATGTTCGCTGGACTTTTCCTGGTGCGCAGCTCCCTGAAGACCATTGGCCACCAGACATTGTCGAATGCTCCAGCGATGTCGAAGAGCAGCGCGACCGTATACTGCGATTCCGATTCGTCGACCATGGCGCGAAGTTCGATGATCGCGTCCTCCGTAGATCGATTCGGCATGAAGCCGAACTGCCGCTGCGAAACACCTTCTTCTATCACGACACTCATCTTAATCTTAATTAATTTTTCTAGCAGTTTCCCTACAACGGATAACAAGCAAATCGGGCGATAGGACTTAGGGTCTGTCTCGTCTTTGTCTTCGCCCTTTAGGAGAACTCTGAGGGAGCCCTCCTTCCAGGCTGCGGGAAAAACTCCCCAAGTAAGACACGCGTTGTATAATCTTAGCAGCTGACCGGGTATAATTCTACAGGCTCCTTTGAGGACTTCGACCTCGATGAGGTCGTGTCCGGGAGCTTTGCCGTTCTTGAAGGTACGGCACGCCTTCTTCATCTGACCTTCGGTGAATACTCCGGCGTCCTCCGTGTCACTCGGTTCTTGCACTCTTTGGCGCACCGCTCTGTGCCACGGGCTATCCTCCTCCTCCCGGTCATCGGGGACGTGCGTATCGAGAAGGCCTCTGGCGGTTTCTCTCATGTCCATCGTAGTCTCTTCGCCACGCCGGATAGTGCTCAGCACTTTCTGAACTCGGAGTTTATCTGCCTGGTGCTTGTATACGAAGCCCCAGGGCTCCTCGTTCCCGTACGACGTGACAAAAGCCTTCCAGCTGTCACGTTTTGCCTTCTTCACCTCGTTGCTGTATTCTCGCAAAGACGTGCGGTACACTTGCAATTTTTCGAGGCGCAGAGGCTGCGTTCGCTCCCTCTGATACGCTCGCATCTGCCTGAAGACCAACCTCCTCTTGTTGATCAATTCTCGTGTCCACCATGGGTTGGACTTCCTGAAGCGCTTCTTTCGGGGTATAGACTCCACACAAGCGTCCGTCAGGACACTCGTGAGAGTCGTAGCCATGGTCTCCACATCGTCTGCCGATTCAATCGCAAGCCCCTCCAGCCTATCTCTCGACAGAGCCGTTAGGATCTCGGCGAATCGCTCCCAGTCTGCACGACGAACGTCGAACCGACTGGGACCGACCACCCGATCTCCCGCTGCGGCCTTCGGCACTTGCAACCTGATATCGATCGCTCGGTGATCGCTGGTTGTCCACTCCGGTCGAACCCTCCAGTCTCTGACGAATCGAGACATGGAGGGCGACGACAAGGTGACGTCGATGTACGACTCTCCCCTTGTCGTCCAGAAAGTCGCCGGTTGACCAGCGTCGTTCAAGATATCCAAGCCAAAGACTCGAATGAGCTCCTCCAGCCTGGTACCTCTCTCATCGGTCTCCTGTGCCCCCCCAGAGCCGATTTCGCATTCGCGTCTAACGCCACTATTATCCTCTTCCCCCTCAGAGAACGAAGCACCGTATCGAGGTGTCTGAGGTGCAACTCGATGTCGTCCCGATATTGAAAATAATGCGAGACGATATAAAACGAGAAGCCGGGTGCCTGCACCTCCGCACAGACACAATGTGTCGTGCTGAGCTGCAAGACGAAGAGCATTTAAAAGGCCGGATTGCATACTACCACGGATGCCCAGGCTCTTTCACTCCTTACTGCAGCGACTTGTGCTGCAGTACCTAATCCAAAGAAGGTGTGTGCCGCGTCTGTCTTCTTGACATAAGGCTCCTGCAACAGCAGGATGTCGAGACGCTTTTGGCGGATGAGTTCGCGCACCTCGCCGGTTACTACTTCCGAACGCCTCGCGTTTAATTGAACGATTCTGATTCCCATGGTACGCATCGGGTTGATGTTAGCATTAGGGGGATCGTCGCGGGGGTTGTTATCGATCGCGGGTCGATCTCGGGCTATCACGCGTTCTAGTGCTCTATCGCACCTGTCGAGAACAATTTGAGCCACGCGGGGCTCGAGATTCGCGGGTCTAGTTGGGGGGGGGGTCTTACTGCCGCGTTTCCCGTTCCAGCGGTCTGGACCGAGAGCCTATCACACCTTTCCAGCACGACACTGACGGCACGAAGGCCGAGAACATTACGCTGACTGCCGAAGCTTCGTTGGTCAGCGACACCCGTGGGACCGCAAGGAGGTGGACCCTGACGAACAGATGCAGGCTGAGAATCCGTCAACCCCCTCGCAGGCGCACGGGTGTGCGGCCTCGCGACGGTGTCAGCAACTTCCACTTGTGCCGCGCCTGGTTGCCTTTGCTCGGCCAGGCGGACACTCCTACGCCCATTCACACGGTCACATTCATTCCGATTTTTTGAAAGTTCCATTTTTGTTCCTACGAGTAAGGTCGGAAATAAAAATCACACGGTGGTGCAGAGCCGCCTTGCCCCACCCGGGAGAATTTATACGGTGTCGGAGGCCTCCAACCGTCCTAACCGCCACGCTTGAGACAGAACAAATTACCCCCTTCTGCCATGAGACCCTAGCCACGTCGATCGAGCTTAGTCTAGGGGGGCACTGAGTCGCGTCAGTTGGCCCGTCTGTAGGGAGAGTAAGAGCGTATTAACATAACAAGCAGTAAAGCGTATATACTAGGGTTACTTATTTGTTAGTCAGTGTTAGTAATCGTGTTAGTAAATATATGATATTAGATATTAGTAGATACTTGCGTTAAAATGTATCGTATGTTAGTCTTATTAGTAGTTTTATAAGCACACACAGTCATTATAAGATAGAATAAAATAATAGACTCCCAAGTCAGGAGATGAAGACAGGAGAGTGGGAAGACAGGGAAAGGCAGAAGAAAGAAGAGAGAAGAAAAGGAAGGAAAGTAGATAGGGGAAGAAAAGAAAAGCACTCACACGAACACTAACACACACACACGAACACAGACATACCCACACACACACACACACACACACGAAACAAGAACGAAATCTTGTTTCGAAAAACCGGAGGATAGGATAGTAAGGGAACAAGGAGCATGAAAAGTAGAGAAAAGAGAGGAAAGCAAGAAATACAAGAAGGGAGAGAGTGAAGAAGAAAACAGGGGGGAGCAATTCGGAGCGAACGGGTCGAGTCTAGATGAATGTAACCACGCGCGATACGAACGCCCTCGAGAAGATAGGGAGGACAGAAGCGGAACAAAACGAGACGAGACGAGCCGAAACGACGCGAACCAGAAACGCAACGAATCGGACGGGACGCGACGAATTGAACCTAAACCTGAATGAAAGAAAAGGAGTTAGTAGCTGAAAGTAAAGAGATTAGTGAACCCCCCGGTTCCGTCGCCATCGATGCCCAAGGACATCGATAGCGCAGGGCCCGGTTGGGGTTTCGCGGCCATTGACGTCGCCTTTTCCCATCTCCGAGGGGATAAGAGAAGTCGACGCTGGAGACCGCTAAAGGTGGATGCGGGAACCTGTGGAAGAAAAAGAGATTAGTAGACCCCCCGGTTCCGTCACCATCGATTTCCAAGGACATAGATAGCGCAGGGCCCGGTTGGGGTTTCGCGGTCATTGACATCGCCTTTTCCCATCCCCGAGGGGATACGAGAAGCCGACGCTGAAGACCGCCGAGGGTGGAAGGAAGTAGGTTGGATAGGTGGGATTTGGTGCATGTAAAGACGTTCCATGCACCAAGCCCCGCGCGCCCGTTGGTGCGCAGGGCAAGCCCAATTTCTGATGAGTGCGGCACGGGCCGAACCCGCCATTCTTAAGGCCAAGGGAGAGGAGGATTCCTGCACATGAGTGTCGGCGTTTGTCGATTCGTCATCTGCATCCTGACTATGACAGGATGCATCCGAGGTCGGAAGAACTCCGTTTGGATAAAATCCACTTGACATTTTTCGGCACCATGTGTCAGATCCGACACCCCAGCAGGACCCCCAGCAACCCTCGGCCCGCCAAAGGACGAGACCGACCCGAACAACCCCCAAGAGCGATCGGACCGCCTTGAGCCAATCTGTGAAAACAGCGATCACCCGGTGTCCGAAGATCACCTTCGAGAAGGGAGGCTACAAGACTTGACATCAACCAGCTATGAGACGCCTGCTGATGCCCGTTTCGGAGCATGCGAGCGTGTGGGACCACCCGGGTTTACGTGCTTTCGTCACGGCTACTCCAGCACGACCCCCGGATGGGGTGACCCCCATTACCCGCATCCTCGATCGCCCCTGTTAAAGGGCAATAGCCTCCGCCAGTGCAAACGCCTGCTACTCAGCAACCTTCTGCTCGAAGGCGATTCGTAACGCAATCGCAAAATCCGATGCAGCCAACAACCCCAGCGTTGCCTCAGCAGCCAGCAGCGATTCCAACGTTGCCTCAGCAACCTGCAGCGATTCCAGCGTTGCCTCAGCAACAATTACCAACTTAAATCTCGCCTAAGCAACCTGCATCGACTCCGGTATCGCCGCAAACACCGACACCTGTTCGGAGATCGACGAGAAGTTCGCAAAGAAAGACTTTTCCTCCAACGCTGAAACCACCGAGAAAAACTAGACCACGGAAAACTGCAACGAAAAAAACTGCATCGAAAGAAACTCCAGTTCCTCGTCCTGTTCAACCTCCAGCTGCTGCAGTAACTCCGTCGACACCGATGTATCAGCGTCCTGAAGAAAGAAAAACTTATTCAAGAAAACGAAACGTCAATTTCGCATCTTAACTTAAAAGAGTTAAGCTACTCGCGGGGGAGTAGTGTGGCGCCTTTAGCCTTGTCGCCGCATCGACGCCTATGAACATCAGCCATCCAATGGGAAGCGAAAGACGTCTCCCCATAGGCTAGGCGCAGCATCTTGCTCCAAGCTTCTGGATGTTTCTCAGCGCTTCTTCGGGTTTTCTCAACGGCTTTTGTAAAAATCACATCTTCTCGATCAAAGTTTATAAAGCATTGTCTAAGAATAAATATTTCATATAACTCAAACTCTGTGGTGATTTGTTGTCATTCCGCGTTTGAAGGCACCTCGATTACTACACTGGATCGTCAATCGATGCCGTGCATCGGCGATCCCAGCGGTCGGCAGGCGGGCAGCGGCGGGCTTTTCGAGGCTTTTTCGGACGGTCTTGTTGGCGGCTTTTTCCCCTCGTCCACGATCCTCCTACCTTCCTCGGCGTCAGCACGTTGGCTTTTGCTCCTTTGCTATTTCTTGCTGATCGTGGACCGTCGAGGGGGGGGTTGTCGATATTGTCCTCGAGTCGCGCACATTCAAACAAATGGGTAACGGGAGGGAAAAAATGGGAAATCAAGTGCTAGCTTACACAAAATAGGTAGGAGAAAAAAGCGTAAAAATATCCGGGTCTAACGGTGGGTGAGCGGCGGACTCGAGCCGAGTTTAGGGAAGGACTTGTGACGTACCACGTCACAACCCATAGAATATAAACGGCTAGATCAATTTTCGCCAAATTGAATACGAAACATAGTACAGTGCTAGGCCATTTAACGAAATTCTATCGTTTTTAGAAATTTCGTTAACAAAAGAAAAAAAAATTTCTTCGAATCTGACCTCAGATAGATTTCGGCCAAATTCAATACCAAAGATCTGTGATTCTAGTATCATATTTGCATGCAGTTTTAGGACGATAGCTTCAAATTTACACAAGTTAGACCGACCACGACCTTTTTTAAAAAATTACAAAATCTCGTATAAACTCGAACTGAGACTCAATCTTCATGAAAACTGCATCGAGGGAAGAGATGTGATCACTCTACTAGTGTACCAAATTTCAACTGGCTATCTCAAGCCGTTCCCAAGCTATAGTAGTTCACAGACGCACACGCGCACGCACACGCACACGCGCACACGCACACGCACACGCACACGCACACGCACACGCACACGCACACGCACACGCACACGCACACGCACACGCACACGCACACGCACACGCACACGCACACGCACACGCACACGCACACGCACACGCACACGCACACGCACACGCACACGCACACGCACACGCACACGCACACGCACACGCACACGCACACGCACACGCACACGCACACGCACACGCCCAAGCACAATCACAATCACACGCACACCCACACGCGCACACGCACACGCACACCCACACGCGCACACGCACACGCACACGCACATGCACACGCCCTCGCGCACTTCTGTATAATCGGAATAAAATAAATGCTGTCAGTTAGATCAAACCTGTTTGAATCCGATTAGCCAAATATAGGAACTGTACCGGTACCGACCAAACCAATTGCATCTCATGAAAAAAATGGCAGATGCCAATTGATTCTGATTAAAACACTTCCTTATATTCTCGTTAATACCGATTGAAAAATCCGTCATGCATTTCTGTACAATCCGAATGGATTGTGTGCCGTCAGTCGGATTAACCCCGTTCAATTCCGATAGGCGTACTATAGGAACTGTACCGATATGGAACAAACAAATGCGATGATTCACCCCTATAGAAACCAATTGCCTCTCACAGACGAAAATTATAACCCACAATTGATTCTGATTGTATAATTTCCTTTATATTCCGATGAATACCGATTGAATAGTTTGATAATCATATTGCGGTTTCCGATTGACTTACCTTCTGAATACCAGTAACAGACAATTTCAAAACAATAAGAGAGGCATCAGAATACTCTCGTTCATAGTAATTTGTAATCGCACAAATAATTCCGATTGCTACATATTCATATACAATGAGTTTAGACACATTAATACTGATTGTCAAGAAGGACGATTCTCCCAATTCGTTTCGAAAGGTCAGTCATAGATTTCTATTTAACTTTTCTACGAGAATAACCTCTGTGAATTGGAAATTCCTAGGACAAAAAAAAGGTTCGTTCCCATTACTTTTTTTGTATTGGTTTCAATCAGTTTTTCTAAGCAGGGAAATCCATTACGAAAACAGTGTGCGATCGGGTACAGCCGCATTTTCCATCGTGAAAATACTTAGTAACGAAGGACCGAAATACTTCAACAGATTCTTTAGTTATTGACCGTTGGACATTTTAAAAAAATGATTCAGTCCTGAAAATTAATAAAAATCGACTTTTCTCAAATGGCCGCGACTTTGCCAATTTTTTGTTTCCCCGCGTTATATATCCTTTGTTAAGAAGCAATGGGAAATTTTCTTTTCTGATAAAATGACAAGTTGAAATGTGGCACACCGCAAACGAACTTAAAAAAAAATGTACGTCGTCCGATAAAAAAAATACACAATAACAATGAAATAGAATGAAAAAAATTCCTAAATGTTTTTTAATATATTCTCCTTCCATACTGAAAAAAAATATAATCGATAAAGTGTATATTTAAGGAGCACAAAATCAGGAAGAAATATACATGCGTTTTTACTGTGGCGTTAGCTCTTAAATCAAAAATATTAAATACCGTATGGTATAGCTAGACATTGATGAAGCTGGAATAGGATGCCCCATGCGTTTAGGCTTCTGTACCTTGTCTATCCATGGGTCAATTTCAGGTTTGTTTATAAGTTGCTTGATGTGTTGTGACAGGAGCAAATGCTTCGTACAATACTTTCCTTATTTGCGCACCTCCTTAAGACGAACGGACGATCAAACGGAAGGATTCGTGGACTCGAGCGTCTAGGAATGATGGGTTGGTGTGTCAGAAACGTTTGTTAAGTGAAACAATAATAATTTTTATTTATAAAGTGACAAGCTCTCATATAATTACAATTCTCTCTATTCCTAGAATCAATTTGTTTTATTTATTATTGTCCGGTATATTATGTCAGTTGATAACGACCTTTGTGGAAAATAATTATTCTCAGATTCGGATCTGATTTCTTTTTTTATTGCATTAATTAATTGCTTGATGTCGGAATATTAAGCGATAGAATTTATTCGCGTGTGGCTCGCACGGCGCATGCGCGTGCAGCTCCTCGATCGTCGCTGAATCCTGCTCGTCGTCGCGCTCGGCTGTGTTTGCTCTGACGTCACGACACGCCAGTCGACGGTGACAGCTCGCTCACTTCGCGATTTGCAATTGGTGTTTAATTTGACATGTGAAGCTTTTTCCTTAAGGCCAGCTTACTCCAAAAAACGTAATTTTTTTCAATACATTTCATTTATAGTACAAAACATGTTGAGTAATCAATTTTTTTACATATGAAAGCACATATATGAAATTACTTGAAATTTTTTTTTTTTTTTTTTCAAAATGGCGGTCCTGAAAATGGCTGCTGAAACTCATCTGATTCGTAGATGGATGACATCATTTCTTGGAAAAGGATTATCTGAAAGCAAAAAACAAAACGGTTTCATGTTCTGTATCGAATTGGCTATGGCCTCAAGCAGAATGAAACATTTTCAATGAAAAAAAAACAAAATGGCGAACTTTTGCATTTTTTTAACCCTTTTTTTCACTTTTAATTGTTTATAACTTTTTTAAATAATAATGAATATTTCTGGTTCTGCTTGAGGCCATAGCCAATTTGATACAGAACATGAAACCGTTTTGTTTTTTGCTTTCAGATAATTCTTTTCCAAGAAACGATGTCATCTATCTACGAATCAGATGAGTTTCAGCAGCCATTTTCAGGACCGCCATTTTGAAAAAAAAAAAAAAATTTCAAGTAATTTCATATATGTGCTTTCATATGTAAAAAAATTGATTACTCAACATGTTTTGTACTATAAATAAAATGTATTGAAAAAAATTACGTTTTTTGGAGTAAGCTGGCCTCAAATTGTTGTTATAGTCGTCTTCAAGGGAGGTGAACCTTACCCTGTGTGTGACTTTTTTTATGTCCTGGAAGTTATAAAATTCTTCCGTGATATTTAAGGATTTTCTGACGGTCACTCTGGTCACTTTACCGACGCGTTCTGAATGTTCGTCGAGTTTTACAGTTCTCAATTTTCGTTACTTGGGAGTCTTAGTCAGTCTTGCTCACCCGTAACGTCATGAATCCGACTTCGGCACAATTTTTTATAGGTCCTTTCGCGGCACAAAATGTATAAGTTCACTTGACACAAACAAATTATAAATCCAATTCAGCACCGATTTTATAAGTTCAATTCGCACAAAACTTTACAAGTTCAAAGCAGCACAATTTTTACAAGTCCTTTTGGTACAATTTCTCTTTCACTTTCACTCACTTCTCACTATTAGTCCTGGAGAGCTGTCCGCTGATATGGTAGATCGTTGAACTGATGATTGATGGTCGATTTGTTGCCTTTATAAATGCAAATTTTCATCTCCCTCCCTGTGAATTTTTGATATTCTTGGCGGACTTGCGCCTGCGTGCGATCGGCCGATTATTAATTTTCTTATTGGATACTCGCGGGGAGCTCCCCTCGCCCTCCAATGCCGGGTCGATATTCCCGTGACGCACTTCCGGTGTCAGTCGCTGAGCTAATAGTGTACCTGTTGGTGCCGTGCGATTTTTCAGTGTCGTCACTTTTGGCCAACCATCTGTACCGGTTTTTCCTCGTTTTCTCCGTAATTCGGCATTGAGCGCGTTTCTGTATTGACTCCGTTGAACGGCGCCGCTGTGCTTCCGCATCCTCGATGTCCATGGTTTCTGCGCGTGGGCGACGCTCGGCTACCGATCCAGCCGCCAGTCGATCTCGTCGGATGGCGCCACTTACACCTCGCGCTCTCTTACTCGGTGCTGACAGCCGCGGGTTTGGTTAGGTTTCGTGGGAGTTGCCGATAGTGAAACAGTTACAGTGTGTGTATGTGTGTGGGGCAGCTGGGAGCGAGGATGGTGGGGTATTGTTTCCTTGACGGGCTGCTGTAGCACGAGCTATGCAAACTAGTAGGCTGTCTACGTGTGAACATCTCCAGTGTGCGGCAAAATAATTCAGTGCTGCAATCATTGAAAGATCGGTTCGTGCATCAAAGGTACGTACAAATTATACCCATAGCTCTTCGCCGATAGATGATACTATGCTGTCATAACAGTATTTCGGTACATCGTTTCTGGGAAATGTTTATTTGTTATTTTACCAAAGGCGAGATGTCCGCGAACTCTGATGACGAAATGCCGCATAAACGGCAGTGGCTCTCGTCAGATTCACTTGGAGAAGAGGATCGCTTAATCACGAAGTGCAATGAGTGCCAAATAAGAGACTTAGATTCAATAATTGATGGTAACTATATATTAAACTCTCTTTCTAATTGTTTGCGCCGTAGAGAATTATTTTTCTCTATTTTAGACGGTTCTTCAGCATCGTAATATATAGGAATAAATAAACTGGCACTTGGAATAGAGTAAACTGGCAACATTGAAGCGTCTTTTGCGTGATGAAACGAATTTTTTTTAAGTTAAATGATTGAGACTTTCGTACATAATTGTGAATAATTGTAGCAATGGTTTCTATACGAATTTCTATTGTATTCTATTCTATTCTGTTCTGTTCTGACTTTCTCCCACAAATAAACTCCTGTGATTGACTGTAGTAATGCCCAAACCGCTTCAGTGGCAGTGTTTTGCAACAGCCAAAAAATAGACGAATAACACGAAAACAACAAAAATATTGAATGTTCGATATCATATAACGTGTATTCGTTTAAATATAACAGCACGAACGTCATGTGAAACTACCTCATCTTAAAAGGAATTTGCGATCACTTAATAATCACAACCATTCATTTTTCTTAGGGAATACATTAGAGAGGAAATTTGTTATTTTTTCCGTATCAATGAGGAACCTCCAATACAGCTTGGTAATCTCAAGACACGTACCTTCCTGCAATTGAAACGTGGGTATAAATAATTATCTCCTAGGCATGCGCTTAACTACACAGTAGAAAAGATTTGTACATTTAACAAACCTTTTTTGTCCACAAACGTCCACAATTATTTTGTTGTTAATTTTATTAAAAATATTCCCACAATTAACAGACGTTTTGATAAAATGGACATGATTTTTTTTTTTTATTAACGTCACATTTTTATTTTACGTTGGAAAACGGAAATTTGAATGTTTCCATTTTCCACAATCAGGACGTTTGTGGACAAGAAACGTTAGTAACTATTTTACTGTGTATCTATCACCCAGTATTAATGATAAACACATATGTAGAACTTTCCGTTTCGTTTGAATCTTTCTGTTAGACATTATTCTAGTACACCTATAAATGGATACGCCGAATGTTGAATATAATGTAAACAAAATTTTGTTTGAAAATTAATTAACGGTATTGGAACCTTTTTTATACAAACCATTTCTGAAATTTCAAACATTTGTGCGTTGCAATTTTACAATACAATTTTTATTTTTAATTAATGTTTTGTAAACTTCAAGCAAAAGATTTGTAATTTTAATATCTGGTATTTTTATTTTACAAAAAGTATATTAATGTTCACTCAATGCAAGTGATGTAAGCAAATTTCAAGTTCCAGTACATAACATTTACATTTTATTTTCACCGTGTGGATGAGCTTCACAAGTCCTCTAAAAATTGGTGTCAACTCAGTTTGTGTAATCAGCATTGTTTTATACGATACGTTCACCGAAGCGTATATGAGGCGCCTGATTGCAGATGGGAGAATAAAAATTCCGGACGCCACAATTGAAGTCATGTGGAGATCCCTTGATACAGTCGAATTGAAAGTACATGAGAATTGGACTATCACGGATTTATCCTATCCTTCACGGATTTATTAATAAATATTGCATATAATTTTTAATATACAAAAATTGCGTAACGGAGCCTTGTTTATTTTTTAATAACTAGTGAACCAATCGAGCTCTCGACAGATATGGACATTGCAGGCCCGAATGGGGACCAACACCGTCTTTGCGTAATTTCACAAACAGGTATTGTTAAATTTATTCACTGTGACTAGACATTGCCCTCGCGTTTATGTGTATGCATGAGATAGCTAACGGAACATTTCCGTGAATGCTATTAATCTGAGTGTCAATTGAGGGATCAATTGAGGGCAAAGCTTGCGGCCCAAAACAATCGGTTGATTCAGTTTTTCAATGATACTGTAAGGATAATGACGTAGCGATTTTACACAGAATTAATACGTAGTTATGCCAAGTTTGTTTTTTTATTTACAAATATTGATAAACTTTATTGCTGATCAATATTGTTCAATAAAAAAACTCAAACTTGGGAAGACTGTATTAATTGTGTGCAAAATCCCGACCTCGGCATCTCAATACTCTCATCACAAAACAATTTTTGAAATGCATTTGCTCTTTGGGCCCCAAGCTTATGCAAATCGCTTGATTTGAAAACTATCCAGTGAAGTATTACGCATCTGTACTGATTTATTTCATTTCGATGATGGCGTAATTAACTCTATTACTGTTAATGAACTTTGAGATGGTCTTAAATCTAGAATTTATTTCACTGGATTATATTGTCTATTCTCATATATTGTGACGTGGTACACTGCCCGTCATTGATGCCTGGTTTTTCTGGTTTTTCTATCTTCCTCAATATCTTCCTCGATATCTTCCTCAATATCTTCCTCAATATCTTCCTCAATATCTTCCTCAATATCTTCCTCAATATCTTCCTCAATATCTTCCTCAATATCTTCCTCAATATCTTCCTCAATATCTTCCTCAATATCTTCCTCAATATCTTCCTCTATATCTTCCTCAATATCTTCCTCAATATCTTCCTCAATATCTTCCTCAATATCTTCCTCAATATATTCCTCAATATCTTCCTCAATATCTTCCTCAATATCTTCCTCAATATCTTCCTCAATATCTTCCTCAATATCTTCCTCAATATCTTCCTCAATATCTTCCTCAATATCTTCCTCAATATCTTCCTCAATATCTTCCTCAATATCTTCCTCAATATCTTCCTCAATATCTTCCTCAATATCTTCCTCAATATCTTCCTCAATATCTTCCTCAATATCTTCCTCAATATCATACTCGATGTCTTAACGGGGTCGAAGATATCAGGGAAGACATCATGCAAGACCGACATCTTGCTGGATAGCTTGCTTGATGTCTTCGATTCCGTTAAGACATCGAGGTATATATCCAGGAAAGCCAGGCATCAATGACGGGCAATGTACGTCACAAGTCCTTCCCTAAACTCGGCTCGAGTCCGCCGCTCACCCACCGTCAGACCCGGATATTTTTACGTTTTTTTCTTCTACCCATTTTGTGTAAGCTAGCACTTAATTTTCCCTTTTTTCCCTCCCGTTACCCTTTTGTGTGAATGTGCGCGACGCGAGGACAATATCGACATCCCCCCCCCTCGACGGCCCACGATCAGCAAGGAACAGCAACGGAACGAGAGCCGACGTGCTGACGCCGAGGAAGGTAGGAGAATCGTGGACGAAGGGAAAAGCCCCGGGAAAAAGCCCTGAGAAAGACAGCCCGAAAAAGCCTCGAAAAGCCGCCGCTGCCCGCCTGCCGCCCGCTGGGATCGCCGACGCACGGCATCGACCGACGATCCAGCGGGGCCTCTGTCGCCACTTCCCGTAGACCGGAAGAAAAACGCCCGTCCATGACTCCGATTACCGACCGAAGCTGACGCACAGGTGCTTTCGTTCCCCACCACCATCAGTGCCAATGCCGACGAAGAAGAAGACCCCGCCATGTCCCTTACTCCGAGCCGAGCCGCGTGGCGTGTGGACGTGTGTGAGATCGGGAGTCATTAATTTTAAGTCCGAAAAGATATTGTATAGCGTGTGTCAAGCGAATAGCGAGTGTGAGAATAATTACGAAACCCTAAGACGACTCGGCTATTCATTGTACAACGATCGGACTCCTGACGGAGAGCATAGCCCGCCCTTACGACGAACCAGTGATAGCCCAGGGATACGATTTGGACCGATACGCGGATTTTATAACGACTGAAGCTGTCCGCTGATTTGAGGAAAGTTCGTAACCGATCCAAGTGTGTTGAGTGAGTGAGCCCCGAATTTGCCTGTAAGTTTTAGCCCAAATTTTTCCCGACCCGTTTGACCCATTTGCCTCCCCCGAGTACCCCGTACTTTTGTAAAAATTATAAGTAACAGACTTTGCCTCGTGGTCGACATTTTGGTTACACGAGCAAAGAGGTAATCGCGCGCGCGTTGAGCGGCGTAAAATTCGTAATAAGTGAAAGTTTTATCAGTAAGAGTTTTTCCCATCCATTCCATTAAGATTTTGACACCTTGTTTTTCGAGTAAATGATTAAGACCGAGGTAATATTTTAAGAAGCCGTCGGATTCGTGTGACCTCCCCCTGAGCCCTCTCCCCTCTCCTGAGCTAGTCCGCCTGTCCGTTGCGACAGTGAGATTTTTTCAAGTTTTGAGTTTTCTGTTTTGAGTAAAGTTTTTTTTGAGAATAGATCCGTGCCGTTTGCACGATCTGTTACGGTGCTACACCGTGAAAGTAGCTGGCGCCCATCCGAGTTCATATTTAGTGTGTTATTCGATTTTCGTGCAACATTTGTCTGACCAGCTCTCCCGTTAAGCCCCCTTAAAATCCCCATAACTCTGCCAAATTTATTCCGAATATTTTCCCCTTTTGCGTCCCCCTTTAGTAGTGTTTTTTGAATAATTTGAACCAATTGCATTTTTGTTTTTCTCTGAGATTATTGTTCAGAATTAAGTATTTGTGATCCAGCCCCCTTTTTTGCGATTATATTCAGTTTATCCCTTACCGTTTGTTTTTACTTTTGTTTAACCCCCGATTGATTATTATTATTATTATCTAACCTTCCCGCGAGCTTGTTATTATTTCTCCGCCCTCCAAGTCATCATTATCGCTAGTCCCACTTCATTCTTTAGATTTTGTTCTTTTTTTTTAGTTCCGGATATTATCACCGAATCTCATTTTGTTATTATTTCGTTACGGATGATTCTTGTATTATCGATTATTATTAGCGTCACATTTTTCTTGCTCAGTAAACTATTATTATCATCGTTCCCGCCGAGTACTATTATTTTGTTCGATTTTCCCCTCCCCATCCCATTGCACGATTTTAGTCCCATTTTTAGTCTGAGATTTATTAGCGATTTTTTTCCCTCCCCACGGGGGAAATAATATCACAATATATAAGATTTAACTATGTACTTTTCTTCAGATATTCGAGAAACATCGGATCAAACCCTCGACCAAGAAATCGAACGACTGAGCCGAATTTCCATTGAGAAAGAATTCGTTCCCAACCCTCTTGAGGTTGAGTGCAACAAACGCGCGTGCCTTGATGGGAATTTTTTACCATAAAAATGGAGACGTTCGCGGTTGATGGTGCTATTTATGCGCAATGCAACTTTTGTAAGCCGGACAACATCATCAAAGTATCGTTGCGTTGTACATCGAACGCAACGTCACACCTAAAGGTAAATCTGTACAACTCTACAAATAATACGTTGTAATATACATTTTATGGGTATTATTGTAAAACTACTACAGTCGTTATGATCTGATATCTGCCGTTGCACCTGTTCTTGTATAAACCCGAGACGTTTTAGTTTTTATTAATTTTTTCATTTATATTAACTATAACGATACGACCAGCTCGTCCGGAGGCTGCTGCAACCCTCCGACGAACCGATCATTATGCTGCGCCCTAGAATTAAGCCGCCGCTGCGAAGACAACCCGACGCCACCGTCACGAAGCTAATGCGGAGCTGCCACCACTCCACATCTCATACCCCAGGGGCCGAGACCAATTCTTCTTCCGGCCAAGACACCGAGGGCCTGGAAGAAGTGTAAGACGCAGGGTTAGGATGGATCGCTGTAAAGGAAACAAGCAGAATAGTGAACGGATTACCTGTGGCTATTCCGGTCCTCCAGTGGGACGAACAACCGACGAATATTTCGTCACGAAGAATCTCTTAAGCAGATGACGCGGTACTCGCTATCAATGAGAATTACGCAAACTTTCAACGAAAACATCGAAGAGATTCGCCAGATAGTAGCGAGCAATGAATACGTTTGCACAACTGCCGATGCCTGGTCTGGAAAGAATCGAAGATTCTTAGGCGTGGCACTTAATTGGGTAACTTTTATTCAGATTCGTCTAAAAACAAGTATATAATCATGGAATCGGGCATGCTCTTCGATGAAGATGATCTTTCGTCGTTGAACCTTTATCATACATTCCAAAAGCACTCCATGTAATTAAAGAGTTTGCAGTTTTTAAATGCTGTATTCCTTTGAAGCATGGCGTTTTAGAAATAGAATATGTATTCAAATTAAAACACAAGAAACTGTCGGAAAGAATGTTGGCAAAATTCGATTAAAAATGCTCGAATACGTATTCGAACTAGGAAACAGACCTCTGATAAACATGCATCACTTTACAGACGGAAGTAAAAATACTGTAGTGCTGATGCTTCAACGGGCTAATGAATTTATTCATTGTATGCTCACAACGAATTCTACCTTATTTACGAATAAGTCATTCTGTCGTTATTTTATTGTTTAACGTCCTCTTGAGACGTTACGTTCACGCTTGACAGTTGTAGTAAAATGCCAAAGACATGAAGAAATTGGATTTGTTATGATTACTTTCTACGATTCAAGTTAGCAGGTCTTGCAGGATAAAATATTATTTAATTTGTTTTTTGTCTATTCGCACAGATAGAAGAAAAAACGTACGAACGAAAGTCGGCCGTGATTGCATGTAAACGATTCCCGGGAACGCATTCCCACGAAGTGATCGTGCGGTATCTTTCCGAAATTTACAACTCCTACAATTTGACGCCGAGAAAAATTTGTTGCTACGGTTGCTGATAACGGATCAAATTTTGTTAAGACGTTCAAGGAGTATGGTGTCGATGCCTCGGACAGGTTTTTCTTTGGTAACAAAAAACTCTTGAGATTATCATTGGGGTTTTTATTCATATATACTGTCCGGCACTTCGGTCGTGTATTGTTGGATTTTTTTTCTTCATATTCTCGCATTTTTTGCGATCATAGTATTAACTATAGTTAGATTTTTCCTACATATTTATTGTCTGGAACTCAAATAAATGGATTTGGATCACTTAAATGTATTGAAATTGTAAATCTACATCACATCATTTACTAAACTGTTGTGGTTCAATTCGGTGGAGGAGATTTTACAAAATACGTTCAGCATAAGAAACTTAATCTTACTTAATGCACATCGTCAACATTTATTTTATCATTTTTCAGCGGAAACGTCGGTCAATGTTGGAGACGATGCTAGTGCTGAGACACATGCAGTGGAGGATTTCTCCTCAAACGACTCTGCTGCCGAAGATGCTAATTTTTCTAAGGCATGTCAACGATTGCCTCAGCATTTACGGTGTGTGAGCCACACACTGCACCTCGTAGCTACTACTGACGGCATCAAAGCTATCGAATAATCTGGAGAGCTGAAGGAAATGCATTCAAGAGTATTGGCGAAATGTGTATCGCTATGGAAAAGTTTGCGGTCACCGAAAATGAACGAATGGTTCAAAAAGTATTTGGGCTCTGCATTGCGCAAGCCGGTGGTGACTCGTTGGAACTTCCTCTTCGATGCTCTCCAACAGCTGGTGACATTAACGAAGAAGCTGTTAGTATGTAGTTCTGGAAACGCAGAAGGAATATCTTTAAGAGATAACTTCACAAGGTCGGACTTCCGATATCTCCAAGAATATATTACATCTACGAAAGCTCTGGCAGAGGCCATCGATCGGTTGCAAGGTGAAACCAATTGCCATTACGGGTATCTCTTGCCAACCCTCGTTTCCCTCAGAAGGAAGCTGCTTTTGCTGCGAGATAATGCTGAAATTAGAATCTGTCAGCCACTGGTAGTAGGGATGATCGAGAGTCTAGAAATGAGATTTAAAAAATGTTTGAAATTTCGGACGAAGGAATAGTGGCAGCCATCGCAGCAGTATCATATCCGAAATTTGAAATACGTTGGCTACGATGCTTAAGCTCCAGTACGCACAAATACGTGTACGATCATGTGATCGATGCGGTCTCAGCTGTGTCGCAATCGGAAATACCCTTGGAGCTAAAAGTTATCGAGCCAAACGACGAGTTTGATTTCGGTAATGGAACATCCATTTTCAAGATCTGGAAACATGTGTCACCCATGCTGCTGCAGAAGTCCAAGTAACACAATATTTGAAAGATCCCGATACAAAATTGAATATGCTGAGAAATTATCCAGTAATGCAAAAATTATTCCGCAAATTTAATACGCTGTTGCCATCATCAGCCCCTGTGGAACACCTTTTAGTTACGCTACGATGATGCATCTCCCAAAATTTAATCGATTGAGTGATGGACATTTTGAAGAGAGAGTACTTGGTGCAGCCAATGCATCCAAAATTTTTTTGTAAACAAGGTATTGAAATAATACTGTATCGCTTTGTAACGTAAATAAAACGTTTGTCATAAATGAGAAAGCCATGTGCAAATTAATTACACCTTTTTTAATTTTCTTTTTTTTTTTACCTATTTTAGAATCGTAATTTACGATACTTATTATATAAAACTTCTTCTGATGCGTGTGAGTTTGCAGCATGAGTCGAAAGGGAGCGCTGCAATCCCTGACGTACGGATAAAGTTTTACACACGAGTATCGTACCAAATTTCACATCACAAGGTGTGAGAATGAGAGTCTTGCGCAAAGCGTGCGTAACTGCAATTGTCGCATCGAGTGTAATACATTGATTTTACTTATCGTTAACTGTTTGAGAATTGCCAGGATGAGTTATAGCGGAACGGGGGTTAAATAATTTCACACAAGATGTTAAACAGTGAAAATAAACTCTTGTTATTAAAACAACAGAAAAGATGGTAAAATGCGCAAAAAAACACTGTACAAATGAGTAACACTGTTGAGCTTGACCGATTAACAATAATAATACTAACAATAACAGTTGAGCAGTCCCCACTGAGCGATCCCGATGAGACAGTTAGATTATATGAAATCGCTTGAACTCCCGAGTGAGAAAATACCCGCGACTCTGTCACGCCGCGAGGTAACCGCCAAGTGAGAAAGTCTATCCGAAGCGCTGTATCGCCACGAGGTAGCCGTTGAGAACGTGAGTAGTCCCGGTGAGATTACGCGACACGCGTACCCGAGAAAATCACTCGCGTTATGCTCCGTGTGAGCCCAACCGATATCACAAAACAACGATACGGTTGCCCGAATTGAGATTAACCGAAAACTGAGCAAAACCATTGAGCTGTTCCGTAAGAATGCCGAATTAAAAATGGTGATCTACCCGACCCGACACGTAACCCGTGCCGCTTCGGATGAGAGCCGATGCGCGTGCGTCGGCGGCGCGCGTCGTCCTCGCCGGACTCGGCCGGGAGGTGCTGCCGAACAGCGGCCGCTCGAGCTAGCGCACGTAGCCGCGCTGATTCTCGAACATGAATCAACTTAAAAAATTTGTTTTCCTTATTTTTTACCAATTTGAGAATTTATTTTCCTTATTGTTAACCGATTTTTTTAATTTATTTGATTTATTTTTTTACCTATTAAAAAAATTTATTTTACTTATTGTTAACCGATTTTTTAAATTCATTTTATTAATTTTTTTAACCGCTTTAAAAAATTTATTTTACTTATGCTTTTACCAATAAAAAAAAATTATTTTACTCATTGTTTTTACTGCTACTCCAGTAATATCTCCAGTGTATGGCTTTCGAAGTGACAAACAATATTTTTACGCTTTACGATATTGCGCAATAATTCTTGCGTCTGTTGTGAAGTACGAATAAAAAAAATCGAGGCTTTTTTAAACCTAAGGCGGATAGATTCTTACCAAATTCAACAGGGAACACGGATCCGTAATAGTTTATTTATGTCGGATTTTTGGGTCAAATAACTTAAAAATTATAAGAGCATGCGTACAAAAAGATATTTTTCGAAAAATGAAAAATGTCACAAAATCCAGTCCCCTACTGATTCTTATCAAATTCATTTGCGAAAATTGTTTGATGTTAGTCTCCTGCTGTAAAAAGTTTTAACCCCATAATTGCACATTTGCGAACGATAGAGTGCGAACAAACTTTTTTCAAAACATACAAAATCACAAAAATTCAAAAGCGCATGAAATTTAAATAATTCGATCGAAGCTCACTAAATTCAATACCGATAAATGGTCGATAATAGTTCATGTCCGGAAAATTAGCCCAAAAACGAAGCAGGTTTTACGACTTTTTAGAACATTTTGAACACCGTCACAAAAATCTTGATTTTATTTAAATGCAAAGATGCTTCCCTATGTGAAAGCAATAATTGATAATGAACCAGATACCGACTACGGATTGGATGTATAACAATGGATAATGGAGCAGAGCCCCATTGGCCATTGCCAAAACAATAGATAATGGAGCAGAGCCCCATTGGACATTGACAAGTCAATGGATAATGAAGCAAGGCCCCGTTGTCCATTGACAAATCAATGGATAATGGAGAACGGTTTCATTACCGATTTAAAAAGTAATGGACAATGAAGGAGGGTTCAAGTACCAATTTCCAAAAAAATGGGCAACGAAATGAAAAAATCATTATGGAAGTAATGCATTAATTGCAACTCTGGTTCGTTTGATCTTTGAAGTTTGGTGATTAATTTTTTTAAATTTAATACATGTTGCAGAAACACTCAGTTGGAAAAATTGGTTAATCGTCGAGCAGATCAATCAACAACTACAATGGATCCCTTTTCTATCTGGCGGTCTCGAAGAGCTGTTTCGCAGAAGTACTTCATCGAGATAATGGTTGTTGCTGATAAAAAGATGATGGAATATCATGGCACTGAGCTCCTCAGCTACATTTTAGTTCTGATGAGTACAGTAAGTGGTATTAAGCATATCTATCACTGGTTACTGATACGAGTTTGACTTGCAATGCGAAACTCGCGAACATAGATTTCCAAATCGATGCGATATTAATTGCAGTTTTTTGCGTTAAACTTAGTAGTTATCTGCGAAACTCGCTTATATCGAAGTTATCGTAAACTCGGCCTTCCACCCGACGGGAGGACTTGTCTCTCACGGTTTGAATTGGCCTGAATAGTCCGGACGATTTGACGATGAGGCGTATCGTGCTATATTCATTTTGCTTCCTCGTAGAGGAAGCTTAGTTCTCGTGAAATTTTTTTTTTTCGAGATTTTAGTGTCAGAGTACTTAAAATAGTCCGAAGCGTCGAGCAATGTGATTTCTAGCGGGAGTCCGGACGTGTGTGTGTGTGTGGGTGTGCGTGCGTGCGTGCGTGCGTGCGTGTGTGTGTGTGTGTCAGGCTTGCATCGTTTAAAATGACTATAACTTGGAACCGGCTTGAGATAGCGAGTTGAAATTTGGTCGACTAGTCGAACGGTCACGTCAATTTGTTCGGTGCAATTTTCATGAGGTTTTTAGACCTGGTTCGAGATTTTACGCAATTTTGAAATTTTTGAAAACAGTTTGTGGTTGCTCCTCCTTTTTCGAAGGATTTACACTAGGTGTAAAACATATACATTTTTATGTACAGCTGTACTTTATATTATATCGAATAAAATACTATAATATTTTACTGAACGTATCATTTTTTTTTTTTTTTTGTATTGTCCCGGCTTCTCAAAGCTACTGTCTTATAGCGGGTCGGCGCGGTTTGATGCGCAATTACTAGTCCTCTATTTATTTTATGTCCATTTCTGTTTTTTGTCCTTACGCATCGAGAAAGTCCCCCCATTTTTGCGGCTACAGCCGACTTCCCCCCTGTATCGCATTCGCCAGTCTTACGACTAAAGGCACAGGGAAACTGCAGAAAACCTATGCCGATACAGTCAGTCTCAGATTCGCTTCACGGCACCGGAACTACGTCGAGTTCCGCCAAGAATGTAAACATGGACTACAGCTATATACTTGTGGCACACACGTACAAGTACGCGTGTGCCTCAACTATATATTTGGAGCTATGTCCCACCCATATTTCAATTCCTCGACGAAATGACGGCACCGGGAATCGAACCCTCGACCTGCCGATGCTCTGGTTTAGAGGCGAGCATGCTAACCACTAGACCAATGCACCGGTTTTACTGAACATATAATTCCTATTCCGAATTAGAAATAATACATTTTACACAACAGTAACGGATGAAATATGGAGGCTTATTAAGCTGAGTTGCTTGGTTTTTCTAGGCTATGTGTTGAATCGCGCCAGAACTGTGTACAGTCTGTGGAGGATTTGCGTGCAGTTGCGCCTTTAGGCAGGTGGGTAAAGCTTCACCCTTCCGCTATATATCCTTTTGCCGGTCACTCATGGAAAGTCTCGCTGTGTGCAGTTGCGGCTGTGTGGAGTCGTCACGTGTGCAATTGGGTCTGTGTCGAGTTTGGCTGTGTCGAGTAAAGGCGTGTTCAGTTTTGTCGAGTCGAGTTTAGGCGTGTCGAGTTCAGCTGTGTTTAGTTTCGCTCCTTTCAATTTACGTTGTGTACATTTGCGCCGTGTTCAATTCGGCTCGTGTTCAATTAGTCCGTTTGCAATTGGAACACTCTTGGAAACCGTCGTGAGGGTTGGATCGTGTTCAGTTGGGTCCGTGTTCAGTTGGA
Organism: Amblyteles armatorius; assembly: GCA_933228735.2. NCBI lineage: Eukaryota > Metazoa > Arthropoda > Insecta > Hymenoptera > Ichneumonidae > Amblyteles > Amblyteles armatorius. The sequence continues at coordinate 1,564,137 of OW121691.1, read as the reverse complement.
ACCTGTAGAGTTGACGTATTGCCCCTTAGACCGCTCGGCCAACCGGTCATTCTCTATCTTAGAGGAATTAAATGAATGATATTTTTTAATAAATAAAAAATGACTTAATTTAAATATTAATTTTATGTAAAAAAATTGTATACAATAAACAATTACATTGTAAGGATATATAAACCTACAGTATGAGGTAAAACTGTAAATAAACAATTGGTTCATACATATCCAGAGTGGAGGGAGTGGAGCGAGTGGAGCGACCGACTGACTTTATTGCAATGCCTTACTTTAAAACTATGAGGCAAAGTAATATATATCGAGGAAAGAGATGCTTAAAACTAAAATAATTTAACAATTTTCTTGATAGAATATTAAAAACAAGATAATGGCGGTGAAACGAAATAGGAGGAGAAGCAAGTGAACGGAGCTGTAGAAGATCACTCATAATTAGATAACGCATCGATAAACTGAGGTATAGGAAACAAAACTAAGAATAAAAACAAAAATAAATCGAAGTAAAAATACAAATGAAAATAAAACTAAAAGCTAGAAAATGAAAATGAAAAATGGAGAAAGAAAAATAAAGATAAAAATAAAGATACATCGGCAGAAATGGACTGGATGAGAGAAACTGAGAATGAAGATAATACGCACCAAACGGTAGAAAATAGCTGGTGAGAGTTAGTTGGTAGAATTAGGAATGAGCACAAGAACATGCGCAGCACTTAAGGTCCTTTGAGCAGATCGCTCTCGTAGCTAGCTACTACGAGCGAGAGGAGGCGGGAAAATAGGCGTTTTTGAATAGGGAGAGCAAAGGTTCAGAGGTAATAGATGAGGGGAGGCAGATCCGTGAAACAGGTCGGCCACGCGGCATTGCCCCAGCTCGAATCATTCGTCAGATTGTTCTCGAAGTGAAAACCCGTGACGCTGTTGTTGAGCTTCAAGTATGCTAGAGGTAGACAATACGACTCCTTTGGTACTTTACGTGCCGTCTCCGCCTCCCGGCATACGGCACGGCACCCATGTGCGAGGGGCCGGCATCACGCCCGGCCAACGCACCGCCCCGACTCCCGGCACGCACGTGAGTACTAAAGCGAGCCAGGGGCGGCTCCCAATTCCCACCCGGAGGCTTAGCCCGGGTAGGCCCCTTGACGAGGGGGGGGGGGGAGCACTTTCAAAACTCCCTACGGCCTATGCAGGAACGTACCCGAGTGGGGACATCGCGCAACTCACATGCACCACCACTGCCCCGCGAGTCCAACCCAATGCCTGGTTGGTGACGGCACGAACCGTCACCGGGCTTCTCGGCCCCCGCGGTACCAGTATTCGCCACTGGTCGGACGTTCGTGGGTCAATTTGGCCCACTACCGGTTAAGGCTCTACCCAGCCTTGGCACCGGTCGGCCAGCTCAGGTACGCGGGTCTTCCAGACCCGAAAGGGCCGGGGCCATCGACCTTCTGCACCCTCCCCTGCGTTAACGGGCGACCTACTCGCAGACTGCTACCTGGGTCCTCGTCTCACCACAAGGCTCAGGCCGCAAAGCGCCTGAGGGCCTGGAAGTTCCCAGGGGAGTTGACCACCGTGGTTACATCCCAGGCCCTGTCAACACCGCGCACTACCCCCATCGCTGCCAAGTCTCTCCGCTCCCCATAGAGCCGGCACTCGAGTAAAATGTGAGGGAAAGTTACCTCAGCCTCACCGCACTAGCACAACGGGGTCTCCGAAAGAGTCCTTCGGTGGAGGCATTCGTTCAGCGACCCGCGACCCGTTAGAATATAGCCGGTGGAGAGGCCAAAACAACTCCCCCTCATCAACTCTGCGGGACCCGCCGGATCGGGGACGTACCGGCGGGTAGTCCTGCCATTTCCGCACGCCCACCAACGCTCACCCCACTCACACCACAAAGCACCCCGCACCCGGGCCCACGCCGCGGCCACCCCCTCGCCTTCTACATGCGGAAGCCCCCACGGGACCGGCTCTCCTTGCCGGAGAAAGTACGCCGCCTCGGCGCACTTAGCCTCCAAGTCCCACGGGAGTTCCCCCATGAGCACCGTTATTGCCTACGTCGAGACCGTCCGGCAGACGGACAGCGCAGCGAGGAGAACCGGGCGCTGTGCCCTGTTGAGCTGGACGCGCGCCGTCACCCTCGCCCTCATGAAGCCCCCCCAGACCGAAGCGCCGGACATCGCGCACGGGACAAAGAGTCCCCGGTACCAGGACCCGATAGTAATACGCCTGAGATCCCAATCCCGCCGCATAACTTGCCGCAACTGGCACACGAGGGAGGTGGTCTTCTCCCGGATCCCCTGCAGGTGCGGCCCAAAATTGAGCCGCTCACCCACACCGATGCCCAAGTATCGGACCTCCTTCCTGTACGGCACGGCAACCCGATCCAGGAGGACCCTGGGGCGCCTGGTGGTCGCAAACTTGCCACGAAGCACCATGCGAACGGTCTTCTCCCGAGAGACTTCGACCGCTGCATTGACGCCCCACTCCCTGACCACCTCTAGGGACTTAGTGGCCCGAGTCTCAATCTCAAGACGCGAGTCTCCCGAGGCGATCAGGAGCGCATCATTGGCATAGGCGACGACCTCCACCGCAGCATCCCGGAGCCGCCGCAATAGGGGGTTCAAGGCCAGATTCCAAAGAATCGGTGCGGACGTAGACCCCTGTGGGCAGTCCAGCTGCACATCCAGCTCAACCCGATCATACCGAGAAGCCATATACGCCCAACGATGGCTGAAAAAGCTCCGCCAGATGCCCAATTCAGGGCATCCAGCGGCACCTAGGATCCCGAGGATGGTGTCTCAGCTCAAGTGATCGAAGGCCCCTTTAAAGTTCACAGTCGTACCGAGTACGTATTTGTAGGGGGACTCCTCGACCACCCTCATCGCCAGATGCCACGCATCCTTGGTGCCCCTGCCAGCCCTGAAGCCAAACTGCCGGTCCGCAAGGGAGTGAACCTCCCTCGCCTTCAATCTCCGCACGAAAACTTTCTCCAGCAGTTTGCCCATTACCGACAAGAAGCTGATCGGTCGGTAGGATCGAGCCTCGTCGCGCGGCTTCTCGGGGCCCTTCAGAATGACCACGACATGGCCCCGCCGACCCCGGAGGATGCGATAAACGTCCCCCTAGGGGTCGGCGTTGCCCACATCACCCACAGAACTCCGCCAATCCTCCTCTTTTCTTTGGAGGACCAGGCAGTGGTAGCTCCGGGCGAGTTCATGATACGCGACCCTAAGCTCCGCTCGGCCCGGCCTCCACCAACGCGTCGCTATCCAGGCCGTCCGCATATGGTGCTGCCCTGCCTGCGCCAGAGCAGCACCATAAGCCGCCGAATCCACGCCGACAGTCTGCCACCTGAGTACAAGCAGCGGAAGATCGGACGCCCCATCCCTCCGGAGAAGGGTCACACAGATGGAGTTGTGGTCTGAGTGCACCAATTCGGGCAGGATCTCCCACCCGACCCGGTACACCCTCAACACCCCTCCCCAGAGTCTCATCGATATCTGATCTACCCGTAGATCCGTCGAACGTGAAGTACCGGGGTGACTCGTTCAAAACCTCCATGTCACACGCAACTATGAAGTCCTCAAACTCGCCACCCCTGACGTCATTCTGGTGCCCCCTGAAGCGGTTCCTGGAGTGCCACAGATGGAACAAGGCGTTTGCATCCATGCCCGCCACCACAGAGGCCCCCGGCAGCTGGATGAATACCCACTTCAAATACTGGACATAACCATCGAGGGGCTCCCCATAATGGCAGTACACGGAGCTAAAGTACAGCGCACCGAAGTCGCCGCGAACCCACACCGTGGCACCCCTGTCCCCGCCAGGCACGGTGACGGCCCCGCATGAAGCGACGCATTGGAGAGGACGACGGCAGACTTGCCGTCGCCGCTCGGGAAGACCCGTATCCAAGCCGGGAGCCCCGCCACGACACCGCCCGCCCGCAGGCATGGCTCCTGCAGCAGTGCGGCGTCATAGCAGCCCTCGACAAGGGTCTGGCTGAGTTCGGCCATCACCCCTCGGGACCGCTAGCAGTTGAGCTGGAGGACACGGAGCCGGACTGGCACCGGGCTCCCCAGCCCACCAGCAGCACACGCAGGGTGAGGCCGACTAGCCATTTTGAGCTAGTGAGGCGGGACTAACTGGGGGCCCACGCCGGGCCTGCTCCTCCGCAGCTGCAGACCTTTGCCACTCAAGCGCCGCTCGGTAGAGCGGACACGAACCGTCCATCGCCCGATTGGCGGCCCCCAGGCCGGCCTCTCTACAGTTGGTACAGCAAGGAGGCTGTTCCCTCGCCGGGCACGCCAAGGCGGAATGCCTGCCTCCGGCACACCAGCCACACGTCAGCTCCCGCTTTGGGCAGGACGCAGACGGGTGACCGAAGCCCAGACACCGGAAACACCGGTCCGCCTCAACGTAGTCCCGGACCAGGCAAAAGTGCCAGCCCAGGAAGACCCGCCCCTTCGCGACCAGCGCGGTCGCGATCTCCGGCGCGACCTCCAGCACCCAGTGGGCCGCCTCAGGGTCGCCCTGCCTCCCTCGAACTTCCGCGATACCCTCACGGCCGCGCGGAATTCCTCCTCACCCATGTCGGGCAGTCCCTGGGATCGGAGGGCGGCCAAAACCGCCCCCTCCGACGTCTCGCCAGGGACCGCGAAAACCCCGACCTTCCTCCTCGGCGGCTCGGGTGCCGACACGGTCAGCCCACCCCGGCGGATGGCCTCGCTTCCACGGCAAAATTCGAGATCCGCCTCCGTGCGGTTCTCCATCAGGACACCACCCGGGACGGACCTCACCCCTCACAAACCGGCCTCCCCGGGTTTAACCAGCGCTTTCAGCTTCGCCTTTATATCCGCCGGCGCCAACGACCCCTCTGCCGCCATCACCAAGACGGCGTGCCGAGGGACTCGTGGCGCCCGGCGTTTGGGTGGGGGCTGGGGATAGACCATACAGGCCCCCACCGGTCGCGGGGACGCTCCTCCGGGGGGCGTCGCACGAGCGGCTCCGGCGAACGTCTTCGGACGCCCGGGCGCCGGCGGGGCAAACGGGCGCGGAGCCACCCCAGGACCCACCGATCGAACCGCCACCTGCCGGACGACGGGCTCGTGTGCGGTGCACAGGCCCGCATACCCTCCACTCGCCCCGACAATGCGACGAGGAGAGACATCATCCCCCCAGTCTCTCCTCGATGTAAGCGGCCACGCCCTTCGCTACCTTGTTGTCGGGGTTCAGGGTGCTTGACCGCACCTCTCCCGCCAACTGCTCCGCCCGAGCCACCAGCTCGGCCAGCTTGACCCGGGTAGGGGTCCCCTCCCTGCCGAAGGCTGTGGCTGGGAGCACCAGCCCAAACGGCGCAGCCGGCCCGGCGGCCCCGGAAGGCTCAGCCACTTGCTGAAGCGGCTACTCCCGAGGCTCTGCCAAGACGGCCGCCGCCTTCCTCTTCTTCTTCTTCGATCTCTTCTCCGATTCCTTCCCTCCCAAAGAATCGGCAGTCGGCGCGGAGACCCGGCGCGGAGACCTGACCCGCAGTCAGATGCCCAGAGGCCACCGCACCATACACCTCGACCGACGACTCCGCCTCTCCGGAGGGCGGCACCGGGCCCCGGGATCGGTCCACAACGCGCTCACCTACCGGTGACGCCCTCTTGCGGCCCAGCCGCTTTGAGCTTTTCGGCCCCGGGTGCAACGCAGACGCGGATGACTCCACCGCTGACTCCTCAGCTGAGGCTACCAATTCCTCCACGTCCATATCTGCATCTGACCCCGTCACGGTATCGGAGGGCAGACTCTGGCGATGGGGATCGGGCTTAGTCGCATCACGCACCGCCATCGGGGACTTGCTCCTCATCACCGCCATCCTCTTCATATTCCTCGAGCTCCGGCGCGTCACCGATGCCGATGGGGATGATTTCGCCGCCGATGACGCGTCGGCCGAGTCCTCGCCCGAACGGGGCGCTCTCCTCTTCATCCCAGGTGAGACAGGAGGAGGACCCATAATGGGATTCCTCCCCAGCCGCACCACGAGCTCACCGTCGGTAGTGGCCGAACCACCTCCAGCGCCGAGATTCACCTCCTTCGATAGCTGGGCCGCGGGAGACCCAGTGTCCTTGGATACCGTTATAACTTCACTTAAACCGGACATGTTTTCATAAAGTGAGGCTTTTTTCTCGAGAATCCCCAGCTCGATATACCCAACACACCCATACCCCCCAATACCACCCCTCAACCCGAACCCTAACCCGATACCCCAGCCCCCCCAACCAGCTAAACCCAAACCGCGACCCCCCTCCATGTACCTCTGACTTACTGCGACGTGGCCTCGGCGGGGACAACACCCTCCCCTCTCCCGCAGGTCCGCATCCCGGTGCTACCGGGCACTGCAGAGGCAACACGGGCTTTTTACACGCGGTGCTACGGGGCAGCCCAGCCGGGTAGCGACTCCTGAGTCGGGCCCCGGTACTACTGCGCGGCCCCCAGGCGTGTCAACCCTCCAACCGAAGAGGGCCTCCCAGGTTTCTCGCTGTACCCTCGCCGCATTCGGCAGAGGCACTAGAGGAGGACGGTTCAGGCGCACCGGAAGGAGCGCCCGAGATAACGGGGTGTGTTGCTCTTAGCTGGAATCTCACCGCCGACCCAAAGCAGACACGCCGCTCGGCCCGACGGATCATCGGAACACGGAGCCCCCCATCACTATAAGGTGGCAACACTCGGAGGGGAGGGGGGGGGGGGGGCAGAGGTAGACAGACATCGCCTATTTTATTTAACGTGCTGTCTCCGCCTTCCGGCCTACGACACGACACCCAAGTGCGAGGAGCCGGGATACGCCACAGCCAGCGCGCCACGACAAGCACAGCTACCAATTCCCGGAAGGGTCTCTTGGTGGGGTACTGGCAGCCACCTCTGCCAGGAGTACAAGAAGGAAAAACTCCCGTTCTCCCCCATATATTTCAAAGAAATATAGGGTTCACAAAAGGGGAGAAGAGAAACCACCCAAAAGGAACAACTCACTTAGCCGTCTTCTTGCAGCCGTCATAAATAAATTCCGACCGCCCAGAAGCCGTTGTCAGCGGGGGCCTCATGAAGGCGGAGTTGTCAGCATAAATGCTCGGCTCATTTTCACTGATACATTTCAGGTAACTGGTTGACCAGGAACATTTGCAGAGCAAAGAAGCCGGACCCCTAACGAGTCCCCTGTAAGAACCGTGCTCGGTAACCGCGGGGTCGCAGAGCCCGAGTGGTGTGAGCAGCGGCCAGGCACATGAGTGGCGTGCCAGCCCACAGCCCGGGACACCCCCCTATCCACCCCTGCGGGTGCCAGAGGTAGACATTTAATGTATCAAGAATCAGGCACGAAACCCTCCTCTTGTGCTCGACCCGAAGGTCTCTCGCCCATTAAGAGCATACGCAACAAGTTTCCCCCTATTCTCCGTTGAAACAGCTGGCAAGGGGGGACTGGCTTGGAAAAACTCTGCTCTCACCAGTTAAGGATCATTGAACAGATAGACCTACCCTGCCCTACATGGGGTAGCGACTCACCTGGTTGGGCTTCGAGCGATCCGACCAAAGTCGAATCCCCCGAAGTCATTTCCAGCGGGGGCCACGTGGAGGCGGAGTCGTGAGCACTTGCTCAGTCCACTTACAGGTTACCCGGAAAATATCCAGGCTGTTGTCGGGGGAATGGAACCCCACGTAGCTGCCTTGAACAAGTCGTAATCATTACATTACGACCCCTACGCAGTTCAAGTGCAGCTGCAAATGCTGTGTGAAAGAAAGATTTATTAGTAGTTTGTCGGTGACCCTGCCTATACCGCTCGGATGAATGGGTGATCCGAGAAGGTTACGGCCCATTCACTCATTCCCGAGAGTTCCGACACATCCCGGTTGAGTGGTACCAGAAGCTAACAATATGAGTGATTACACCGCATAAAATTTATTTTCGAATGGAATTGAATTGGATCGAGTTTTCAATTGAATTGAATGGAATTGAACGAAACGCCGAACTCCTTAATAGTAATCGAGACGAAACTTCGTCCGAACACTTTCCTCTTCGTTCTTCTTCTTCTTCGTTCTTCGGTCTTCATCCTGTTTCGTCGCACCGCGAGATACGCCGATCTCCCTACTCTACGCCAGCTCTGCGAGCTCCTCCTGCGCCTTAAGCCAAAGGCACTCTCTACAAAAATCGGAGAAAACCGAAAAAGCCTCTTCAGACGACACCAATTGGCGCGCCGCTTCTGGCCAAACCCTGTCCCCAATTACTTCCCGCAGAGCGACTCTCTGTGCCTCGAAATGTGGGCAATCAAGGAGAAAATGCTGCGATGTCTCCGGCAAACCACAGCGGCAGTTCCCTCCGTCCACAAGATTGAAAGACGCGAGACGCGCCTTAAAATTCCCGTGTCCGGTGAGAACCTGCGTACTGTAATGGTTCGTTCGCAGCCAACGCGCCTCCAGCCTATCTCGAATACTACTGAAGTAGGCGTGTGTGGTTCGACCCTTGGTAGAAGAATCCCAATGTGTCTGCCACATCACCAACGCCTGCTCCTTTATGCGTTGAAACGCGTCTCGACCATTGTTCGCGATATCTATGCCGTTGATCCAGGCGTCCACGCCTATCTTAATCTGATATCTGACTCTACGTTCTATAAGCAAAATATCCACGGGAATGGCTCCAGCGATAACACACAGCGAATCCCACGACGACGTCCTATACGCGGCCGTGGTTGCCTTTAGTGCGATATGCTGGGCCGAACGAAGAACCCTCGTGTCATGCACGTTACAAAGATCCGCCCACCCTGCAGCCGCGTAACCCACTATCGGGAGAAAGACTCCGCTGTAAAGTAACTTCAGCGCCGAGTAACGCAAACCCCATCCCGAACCCGCCATCTTACCGAGTTTTGTAAAGAGCTTCCCGACTTTGTTGCGCAAATACCTACAATGGGTTCTAACTCCCATCTCCTTGTCAAAATGGACGCCCAGATATCTTACCGAGTCTTTAAGGGGATCGTTGGATTACCTATTCTTATCGTAGGGTATCTATTCGCTAAGTTTGGCCTAACTGCCTGCCTACGTTGCCTGTGGGACGGTTCCCGCCACGCCTACCTATCGGTGGGGGTCGAACCTACACGGTCTTGAGGAGGATAGCCTCCGTCTTCCGTGCGGAAAGTTCGAGCCTAGCCTTGCGAGACCAACTGACAATCGCGTTGACGATTTTTTGGCCCTCGATTTCGAGCTCCCTTCTCGATTCTCCGCTTACAAGGACCAGAAGATCGTCCGCGTAAGCGATGAATCGGTCAGGGCACAGCTCCTCGAGTTTCCGAAGAAGCGAGTCAAACATAATGTTCCAGCATGCCGGACCCAAGACTGAACCCTGTGGGCAGCCTTTCGTGGCACGCTTGGAAACACTTTCTTCCCCCCACGAGAGCGTCACTTGCCGATCTTGGAAGTAGTTCTCGAGGATCTTGTAGATGTTCGCTGGACATTTCCTGGTGCGCAGCTCCCTGAAGACCATTGGCCACCAGACATTGTCGAATGCTCCAGCGATGTCGAAGAGCAGCGCGACCGTATACTGCGATTCCGATTCGTCGACCATGGCGCGAAGTTCGATGATCGCGTCCTCCGTAGATCGATTCGGCATGAAGCCGAACTGCCGCTGCGAAACACCTTCTTCTATCACGACACTCATCTTAATCTTAATTAATTTTTCTAGCAGTTTCCCTACAACGGATAACAAGCAAATCGGGCGATAGGACTTAGGGTCTGTCTCGTCTTTGTCTTCGCCCTTTAGGAGAACTCTGAGGGAGCCCTCCTTCCAGGCTGCGGGAAAAATCCCCCAAGTAAGACACGCGTTGTATAATCTTAGCAGCTGACCGGGTATAATTCTACAGGCTCCTTTGAGGACTTCGACCTCGATGAGGTCGTGTCCAGGAGCTTTGCCGTTCTTGAAGGTACGGCACGCCTTCTTCATCTGACCTTCGGTGAATACTCCGGCGTCCTCCGTGTCACTCGGTTCTTGCACTCTTTGGCGCACCGCTCTGTGCCACGGGCTATCCTCCTCCTCCCGGTCATCGGGGACGTGCGTATCGAGAAGGCCTCTGGCGGTTTCTCTCATGTCCATCGTAGTCTCTTCGCCACGCCGGATAGTGCTCAGCACTTTCTGAACTCGGAGTTTATCTGCCTGGTGCTTGTATACGAAGCCCCAGGGCTCCTCGTTCCCGTACGACGTGACAAATGCCTTCCAGCTGTCACGTTTTGCCTTCTTCACCTCGTTGCTGTATTCTCGCAAAGACGTGCGGTATACTTGCAATTTTTCGAGGCGCAGAGGCTGCGTTCGCTTCCTCTGATACGCTCGCATCTGCCTGAAGACCAACCTCCTCTTGTTGGTCAATTCTCGTGTCCACCATGGGTTGGACTTCCTAAAGCGCTTCTTTCGGGGCATAGACTACACACAGGCGTCCGTCAGGACACTCGTGAGAGTCGTAGCCATGGTCTCCACATCGTCTGCCGATTCAATCGCAAGCCCCTCCAGCCTATCTCTCGACAGAGCCGTTAGGATCTCGGCGAATCGCTCCCAGTCTGCACGACGAACGTCGAACCGACTGGGACCGACCACCCGATCTCCCGCTGCGGCCTTCGGCACTTGCAACCTGATATCGATCGCTCGGTGATCGCTGGTTGTCCACTCCGGTCGAACCCTCCAGTCTCTGACGAATCGAGACATGGAGGGCGACGACAAGGTGACGTCGATGTACGACTCTCCCCTTGTCGTCCAGAAAGTCGCCGGTTGACCAGCGTCGTTCAAGATATCCAAGCCAAAGACTCGAATGAGCTCCTCCAGCCTGGTACCTCTCTCATCGGTCTCCTGTGCCCCCCACAGAGCCGATTTCGCATTCGCGTCTAACGCCACTATTATCCTCTTCCCCCTCAGAGAACGAAGCACCGTATCGAGGTGTCTGAGGTGCAACTCGATGTCGTCCCGATATTGAAAATAATGCGAGACGACATAAAACGAGAAGCCGGGTGCCTGCACCTCTGCACAGACACAATGTGTCATGCTGAGCTGCGAGACGAAGAGCATTTGAAAGGCCGGATTGCATACTACCACGGATGCCCAGGCTCTTTCACTCCTTACTGCAGCGACTTGTGCTGCAGTACCTAGTCCAAAGAAGGTGTGTGCCGCGTCTGTCTTCTTGACATAAGGCTCCTGCAACAGCAGGATGTCGAGACGCTTTTGGCGGATGAGTTCGCGCACCTCGCCGGTCACTACTTCCGAACGCCTCGCGTTTAATTGAACGATTCTGATTCCCATGGTACGCATCGGGTTGATGTTAGCATTAGGGGGATCGTCGCGGGGGTTGTTATCGATCGCGGGTCTATCGTGGGCTATCACGCGTTCTAGTACTCTACCGCACCTGTCGAGAACAATTTGAGCCACGCGGGGCTCGAGATTCGCGGGTCTAGTTGGGGGGGGGGGGGGGGGGGGGGGGGTCTTACTACCGCGTTTCCCGTTCCAGCGGTCTGGACCGGGAGCCTATCACACCTTTCCAGCACGACACGGACGGCACGAAGGCCGAGAACATTTCGCTGACTGCCGAAGCTTCGTTGGTCAGCGACACCCGTGGGACCGCAAGGAGGTGGACCCTGACGAACAGATGCAGGCTGAGAATCCGTCAACCCCCTCGCAGGCGCACGGGTGTGCGGCCTCGCGACGGTGTCAGCAACTCCCACTTGTGCCGCGCCTGGTTGCCTTTGCTCGGCCAGGCGGACACTCCTACGCCCATTCACACGGTCACATTCATTCCGATTTTTTGAAAGATCCATTTTTGTTCCCACGAGTTAGGTCGGAAATAAAAATCACACGGTGGCGCAGAGCCGCCTTGCCCCACCCGGGAGAATTTATACGGTGTCGGAGGCCTCCAACCGTCCTAACCGCCACGCTTGAGACAGAACAAATTACCCCCTTCTGCCATGAGACCCTAGCCACGTCGATCGAGCTTAGTCTAGGGGGGCACTGAGTCGCGTCAGTTGGCCCGTCTGTAGGGAGAGTAAGAGCGTATTAACATAACAAGCAGTAAAGCGTATATACTAGGGTTACTTATTTGTTAGTCAGTGTTAGTAATCGTGTTAGTAAATATATGATATTAGATATTAGTAGATACTTGCGTTAAAATGTATCGTATGTTAGTCTTATTAGTAGTTTTATAAGCACACACAGTCATTATAAGATAGAATAAAATAATAGACTCCCAAGTCAGGAGATGAAGACAGGAGAGTGGGAAGACAGGGAAAGGCAGAACAAAGAAGAGAGAAGAAAAGAAAGGAAAGTAGAGAGGGGAAAAAAAGAAAAGCACTCACATACACACTAACACACACACACACGAACACAGACATACCCACACACACACAAAACACACACGAAACAAGAACGAAATCTTGTTTCGAAGAACCGGAGGATAGGATAGTAAGGGAACAAGGAGCATGAAAAGTAGAGAAAAGAGAGGAAAGCAAGAAATACAAGAAGGGAGAGAGTGAAGAAGAAAACAGGGGGGAGCGATTCGGAGCGAACGGGTCGAGTCTAGACGAATGTAACCACGCGCGGTACGAACGGCCTCGAGAAGATAGGGAGGACAGAAGCGGAACAAAACGAGACGAGACGAGCCGAAACGACGTGAACCAGAAACGTAACGAATCGGACGGGACGAAGCGAATTGAACCTAAGCCTGAAAGGAAGAAAAAGAGTCAGTACCTGAAATAAAGAGATTAGTAGACCCCCCGGTTCCGCCACCATCGATGTCCAAGGACATCGATAGCGCAGGGCCCGGTTGGGGTTTCGCGGTCATTGACATCGCCTTTTCCTATCCCCGAGGGGATAGGAGAAGCCGACGCTGAAGACCGCCGAGGGTGGAAGGAAGTAGGTTGGATAGGTGGGATTTGGCGCATGTAAAGACGTTCCATGCACCAGCCCCGCGCGCTCGTTGGTGCCCAGGGCAAGCCCAATTTCTGATGAGCGCGGCACGAGCCGAACCCGCCATTCTTAAGGCCAAGGGAGAGGAGGATTCCTGCACATGAGTGTCGGCGTTTGTCGATTCGTCATCTGCATCCTGACTATGACAGGATGCATCCGAGGTCGGAAGAACTCCGTTTTTATAAAATCCACTTGACATTTTTCGGCACCATGTGTCAGATCCGACACCCCAGCAGGACCCCTCAGCAAGCCTCGGCCCGCCAAAGGACGAGACCTCGGCCCGACAAAGGACGAGACCCGAACAACCCCCAAGAGCGATCGGACCGCCTTGAGCCAATCTGTGAAAACAGCGATCACCCGGTGTCCGAAGATCACCTTCGAGAAGGGAGGCTACAAGACTTGACATCAACCAGCTATGAGACGCCTGCTGATGCCCGTTTCGGAGCATGCGGGCGTGTGGGACCACCCGGGTTTACGTGCTTTCGTCACGGCTACTCCAGCACGACCCCCGGATGGGGTGACCCCCATTACCCGCATCCTCGATCGCCGCCAGAGGTAGACAGCTGAAAGGTGAAAGGAGTTCCGGAGAGATACTGTTCGGTGGAGGGGAATGTGGAAAAACTCGGACGAGGGTAGACGTTTGGATCGCCGAGTGTTTGGATCGACTCTGGTGAACATATCGCTGAGATACGGTCGAGTTGCCACCGAAAGCCACCTGAGTCGATGACGGAAGGGAGTGATGTGACCATCAGTTCAATTCATCAAGTTTTTGAAGTTTGGCGTCAAGTTCGTTAGTCAGGTCATTGTACACCAAACAACAATAATCGATGTCAGGAAAGATGAGCGTGGTGACCAGCTTGACTCGCAATTGTTGAGATAGGGACTGTTTGTTGTACTTAAGCTTGTGGAGGGTGTGGTGGACTTTCTGGGAGATCGTGGCAATATGCGTGGCCCATGAGAGATTAGCACACATCGTTACTCCTACGTTACGCGCTTCACTAACATAAGGAAGCTCGGTCGCCTTAATAGTTAATGATGTGGGATGCGAGCATCTAGGGAGCGGACATAAGCGTCACTCACAAGGATGTTGACTTTTGATTTTGCGAGGTTTAGTTTCAGACCGTTAGAGTTGGCATGCTCGAAGATAGCCGTAGCGTCAGACGCAATTCGATTTAGCCCATGTTGCAACAGCCGGGGAGGACATTGAAAGTGAATTTGAGTATCATCAGCAAAGACCATGTGTTCGGTATAATTTAGGCACGCGCTGATGTCGTTGATGAAAAGTGAGAACAAGAGTGGGTCGAGCACGAAGCCCTGAGGGACACCAGAGAGGAGATCCGTGGCGAACCGAAAGGCGAACAGTGGTGAGGAGGACGGCGGTGTGAAAAGCAGGTGGGCATTGAGCACGTGCGAACTGGAAAAGTTGTGCACAGGGCAGTGAGACGAAGGCCACGTGAAATATGAAAGGAAAAGGTCAAGAATGAAAATGAGATTTGGTGGAGGCGGTGAGGAAGTGAGCGGCACGAGGCAGAAGGGGAAGAAGCAGCGGAGCGGAGGAAAAGACATTCGATGTAGAACGAGAAAGCGACACAGGAGACCAGGACGAAGAAAAGGATAAAAGGAAAGAAGGAAGGAAAAAGGAGGAGAAGAAAGTAGAAAACAAGACAGAGGAGCCAGGAGTGGCAGCACACGGGATAGCGGGAGAGATAAAGAAGCAAGAGAAATGAGGATAGATCGAGGTGATGAAGGCAGATGACGAGAAAAAGAAAGCAGGATAGGAAGAGAAAGAGAGGAGAGCGGCAGAGGAGATGAAGGGACGAGAGAAGAGCGCGGAAGAGAGAACGCTAAACAAAGGATGGAAGATCGCCACGAGAGACAGAAGAGATAACGCTAAACAAGGGATGGAAGATGGCCGCGAGAGAGACGGAAGAGATGAAAGATTCCCGAAGAAGTAGTGCGGAACAGAAAGAGAAAGAGGAACGGAGAGAAGAACAAGAAAAAAGGCGGATGAGGTAGAAGAACGTGATGCTGACAGGAGAGGTGGAGGTAAAAAAGATCGGAATCAAAGAATTGAAAGAACTGATCTAGGAAGGCCTGGGAAAGGAAATGAAAGTTGAGAAGACAGTGAAGAAGAAGCAGATACGCGAAGACGGGCTGGTGATAGTGGAGATGAAGGAGGAGAAGGACAAGAAGGAGCTAGGGGAAAGAAGAAGAGAGATGGAATCAGCCAGAGAAGAAGTGTGCGAGGACCTAATGTAGTGGGAGAGAAGGACGAAATTCAAGCTGAGGGAAAAGGCTATCGTGGAAAGAAGGAAATGAAAAAAATGTGGATAGAGAATAGGAAAACTTAGAGTGGACGGAAGAGAGATAAAGGTTGACAAAAGGACAGAAAGATGGATGGAGGAGAAGGAAGGAGAGAAGGAGAACGACAACGGAGACAGGCCAAGGGTCGAAACGAGCGAGATGCACAAGAAGAGAGAAGAAACGAAGAAGGCCGAGGAACGAAGAAAAGACGCAAAAAAATGTATAAAATGTAAAGGAGTTTTGTATAGAGTGTGACGTATTTTCCTCGATCTCGACGTGAATACAAAAAGCTAAAAAAACAAAACCGAAAACGCGAAGATCGAAGCTCAAGCCGCACAGGAGCGAAACGCGAAACCGAGAACCCAAAAACGTCACTTTGGGCCGCCCTCTTGCGCGAATGTACCGGCGTCCCGGTGGGCGCCAGTTAATTTTTATTTCGCCGGTATTAACTAATCGGACTAATCTGGGAGTGGGTTAAACTCCGTCAGTACGAAATCTGGAGGTCGGTGGAACGAGCCGACCTCCGCATGGACATAGCACAAATGCAACAGAACGAGAACCAAACCGTAACGGGATCAACGAACGTGAGAGTTCGAACATCGATAAGTAATACCGGATACACTCGTGAAAGCGGACGGTTGCAGAAATGCACGGTTGCACAGGATGCGGGTTATGGTAGAAGGGTCGCGATCCTTTGCCAATAAAATAACGCGAAACCAAAATGTCAGAATCTCAAACTTTAAATAACGAGAATAATCTTAGTTATAGGATGATAAGCCACGGGATCGCACGCAGGTGCATCAGAAGCGCTCAGCTGACCGGAGGGTCGGAGCGAGCGTAACGAGAGCGGATCTATGTGCGATCGATAAATTATCTTAACGATAACCTCACCGAAACTGCATGATTTAATCCAATAATGGGCGGGAACTGCATCTCACGCTGCCTCGAGAACTTAAACACAATAACTGCACCTCAAGAGCATTCCTCAGAACGCATCTCGAATCCGCAAATCGGCGAAAAATCCATACCCGAATCATGGAGATACCCCCGATACCCCCCAAGTGACACTTGGCGCGAGCGAGACACACAAACCGAAGCGAGAGCGATAGGCCGGAGTCCACGGTAGCGTGGGCGAGACACACACCCCTGACTCACACGCGAGCGCGAGAAAAATTGGCCGGAGCCGTAAACACCGATAGCGCGAGAGGTCTGAGCTGCCTCGAGGACGACTCTTGGTAGACTGATAAGCCTACGACGATATTGCAACGGAGCGTTATGATTATTGCGAGATCCTTAGCCGATAGCTACTGCCCTCTCAAATTATTCCCGAGCGTCACTTAAGCGGGAACCGAAACTGTAACGCGGTAATTTTTGAGATTCTTCGCGATCGCTACTCTCAATTCAGGACGTGAAAACAAAGCTCTCTCTATCTCAACTAAAACACAACACAAGGTGTCCCAACCTTGTCCGGACCGAAATAATACCACCGCCTGTTCTCCAATGTCCGAAATTATCAGCTAAACAGAGTGCCGGGTTTGCACCGGACTTTTGCGTATTCGCGACGAAATCTCGTCGGGCTCTCCGCTATTCGTGTTTCTCATTTCTCCGAGATTCGCTCCACCGAATAGATTTGAGAATCCCGACCTGAACTAAATCTTTGAGCTTATCTTTAAGCTCATCACAATATCCAACGCTTTCAAGACGTATCTAATACTAAACCGGATCGGAAAATCTCACGAACCGAAAAATCACGTCACAAGAGTCAAAGGGATGTTGAAGGAGCAGGAGGATGTAATAAGGAGAGAACCTTGGAAAATAAAACTTAAAACCCTACGGGGAGCAATAAAACCTACATACATAATAAACAATAATTGTAATTATATCAATTCATTCATAATCTTCGCTACAGTCGGGAGACGGCTTCCGAACACAGTTCGATATCCACACAAATAAACTTGGTAGCAGAATGTTATCATGTGCTATATAAATCTTTGGTTCGGAAGCCGTCTCCCTACTGTAGCGAAGATTGTGAATTAATTAATATAATTACGATTAATTAATTTCACAATTATTCTTTATTATTAATTATTATTATTATTATTTACTTAGCTGTACTCCATTGTTTTCATTCTCGGTGAGACGCGACGAAAGTCCGATGTCGGGAACCGAACGTGCGACCGTATCGGCGTAAGGGACGTAATGTACCCATCGCCTGCGACGCCGAGTCTGTGTGTATCAGACTCGACACTCCGCAATAGTTATCCCTGGCCAGAGTGTAAGCTATCGTGCTCGGGCTTCATGGCACCGGGGTATGGTGCGTCATAACGATGCTTCTAGGTATGCCAGGCGACTATCCTAGAATACTTTGAGCCTTGCCTCTTTAACCTGGGGCTCTGAGGAGGCCGGCCATGTTTCCCTACAGGAAAGTTTCCCTACGAGGAAGTAGCCGATTAGTCGATCCACGCGGCCGGAGGCGATATTTTCTTGTGTGATTTTCTCGTGTATAAATAGCCTCTTCGGCGATCCGTGCTCGCGTGTACGATCTTTTCTCGTCTACGATCTTCGTCTCGTGTTTTTTTAATTTCAATTTGAAGGCGGGGCATTTTTTTTCTTAGCCATGTGTGGTCGATTATCGAGCTCCACGGGATTCTCTCGGGTCTACACGGCGGTCATAGGTTTGTTATTAGCTGCCGGGCGTTATTGGTTATAAGTTCTGTCGTGTATATAAGATCCCGTTCTATTTTTAATGTTCTTAAATATACGCGTGAGGAGAAGAATATTTACGTATCGACTGCGAGAGTGGTCAATGAAACCGTCGGGCTTTAACAGTAAAATGATATCAAATTAATTCGGTCATAAAATATTCTTAGCTCCCCTCAGAGTCCACATTCATGTGTCCTTCGCACCGGCAAGGAAAATGGTTACACGACTTTTCCCTGACACTGACTGAGGATTCGTATGCGAACTCGATGGGTAGAATAGCAGGAGTGGGAGGTTTTTATCGATCACTGACGTGTGGCACGCGTATTGAATGTCTCGACTCGTTATCACCGGCCAAGGAGCTGGGTCTTTTGAATTATACAGTTTTTCGAATTATATGTGAGGTCGTAGCCGAAGCAATTAGGGGTCAGATCCTTAAGACTACCGTCTCTATGATTTCCGTTCCTGATTTTACCCGAATAACACTCGTCCCCTCCCCGCGTGGGTACACGCAGGTTAAGTCCTTTAGCACTGTTCCGACGAAACGTACTGCTCTCGAGTTGCAAAAACTGAAGGCAGAGCTCATTGTCATAACTCAATTAGACAAATCTCAGGGCGCAATGACCAAAATTATAGGAAATAGTCGAGGTCCTGATTGTAAAGATGGTAGCGAGTGTTAATAACGATCAGAACCAAAGTACTGGTCTATGCCGCAAAGTGAAACGTATCGTACATGATTTGCGAATGGAATAATGCCCTGAGTTGTTTATTATGCGGTTAACTTTAGTTTTAGATAGAATCCCCCAGGTGCGGTTTTATAGCCGGGCTGACGTTGGACCAACTGTAACCGCCTGAGTTACAAATTCGACCCGACTGGTCGCCAACGTAGGCCCGACTACCAGTTGACGTTGGGATGATAACATCGGCCTCGTTGGCATCATATCAAACGACGTTGCCCCAATGTTGGCTGCCGATGTCCAGCCAACGTTAAATGGAATACATTAATATGCAATACATTATTTGATCGATCTGCGCGACTTTTAAGTGCTTTTTTTATCATCCTACAATTGTTTTGTTGTAGTTTTTTATCTTCACATATTGAAAACATCATAGTACAGTTTTTAGTCTGTAATAGGGGCTGGATCCGGAACCCCGGGACTACTAGTCCCCGATCTTATGCACTCGGCTATGCCTACCTTGAAGATTTTTGTTTCGAATCTTCAATAAAAGCAGCATGTCTACTGCATCTCTATCTAATCTTAACTTAGCAATTGCTTTAAACTGTCCAAGTTCTGATATTTCATTTTTTTATTGACCCTTCAATTAGTAATATTGATGAAACTTAGGCTATCTGCACTACAGTACTGTAGATAAAACTATAATAAAGGAATCTGGAACAATAAAAAAGGATTCAGCAGTCGCTGAATTTATTGTTTAAACAGTATCTAGTAGCAATGTTTTACCGGGAATATTGTTTCTTTGCGTAAATAACACCATAGACCTAGATTAATACCAATCGATTCATATTTGGAAATGTATTGTTCAAACAATATTTTGCGAAATTTCATTCCGGCAATATTGCTCGTTTCCCTGAGTAACAATGCTGATCAAGTTTGATGTCACTCAGTTCATATATGACGATTTCAATATTAAACAATATATTGTGACGGAACGACCTTACCCATTGAGGCATTTCGGCCAGAGGTAGGACCCCGCGCACCATCTAGCCTCCCACCGGCCGAAAAATCGATAAAACGATAAATTCGCGTACGTTTAGATCTCCTCACGTTAACTTCAAACACGAGGCGACCGTCGAGAGGTCGTGCGCAGAGGACGACGCGAAGCGTACGCGCACAACAGGACATGACGACAAGGACCCGGTACAATCAAGGCTCGAGAATATTCTCGAAAGTTCTAGGCCCAAACGAAGGAGAGAGAGGGGATCAGACTACAAAGCCACGCACGTGGGCCCGCTCGCCCTCATTCTGCCTACCAAGTTTTACTTAACTACACACGTTTGTATGAAACACTCGAGTTCTCATGCAGAGCTCGTCGTTCGATTAAATTCGCGGCTTAACTACTTTTCACCTGATACCCTTTGATTAAATTCGTGATCCAAGTAAATTTCCTTTCCGGTTTCGTTCGATTAAATTCACGATCCAAATATTTTTCACCCGGTCTCGTTCGATTTAATTCACGAAACCGGTATATTTTTTTTGTGTTGCTCGATCAAATTCGCGATTCACAGATATTAGCGGGTCTCGTTCGATAAGATTCACGAGGCAGATAACCTCACCTTCCATTGCTTTTCGCATTAGTCCGCGGCATTGTGCCACCTCTAAGGCGAAGAGCATCCTAGGCTCGAACCTCGACATCGTGTCGACCGACAGCGTTTCCTAACCACCGAATTCCTGATATCCGACAACACCGAAGTACTGCTAACTGACGAGTTCCTACGTCAGTTATCAGGTCGCCGATTCAAAGGTAGAAAACCTTCCGAAATCCCGATCGTACACCCAACACAGTGTTGGCTTTACGATCATCCCACTAGGGGTCTTAGAAAGTGCTAAAACCGCACTAAAAGGCACCACGCCTGAATTGTGGGCACAGCATCGCTACACACTAAGACTACGGAGTAGTCGTGCTGTGAACGATGCATATTTAATTCTCGATCGAAACTATAAGAACAGTTCTGCATGATGAGTACCCTGCTCTGAGGGACTCGTTACTTAGAAAGGCGATAGGCAATTCTTTAGAAAATAAATTATTTTCTTGTTCTGGGCATAACCGGCTCCACGCGATAGTGTCAACCCTCTCGCGTGAACTTTGAGTCATTTTGTTTTATCATTTACATTGCCGAATCTATTATAATCCAGTTTTCGAGGCATCCAAATAGATTTAAAGAAAGTTGTATTAAAGCGGATTGTACTCGACGCTCATCTCCGGCCGAGATGAACGTTGAGCGCAAAAAAAAATTATCGGAGACGGGATCTGAGCTTCCCGGACAGTAAACCCGACGGAGAACAATGGATTCGCTATCGTGATTGACACTTATTTTTGCGTTTATTTTTAGGCTGTCAATTAGCTTTTCGACACCTCAACAGAGGTCGTATGTTTCGAATCAATTTTCTAACAAGAACACTTACAAGGAAAAATTAAACGAATTAATGTACAATAAAGCCATACTCCATCTCGACTCACAATTACAAAAATATCGATTTCACCCGAGTTGGTGTGACAAATAATACAGTGAGGCGGGTTCGCCTTAGAATTCAAGAATAATGACGATCGCTATGAGACGAGAATCCGCGATTGTCTCGCACAATCGACACCGTCGGCGTACACAAATGTGGCGAATTCGCCTCGAGATCGAATTAAATACATTTATTTGGGCCCATAGGCACGCGCGCCGCTATTCGACACGAGACATAAGACAATAGATTAGCCGCGACAATTGATGTGTGATCGAGGCATTAATTTCGACCAAAATCGGCCAACGAGATCGCCCAGAATATCGGAGCGCGGGAGAAATCGGCGATGCACTTAACTTTGAGGGCGCTGCGGCCCGGTGTCGGATGATCGCCGTTGATCCAGCGAGAAGCAAGGTGCGCGACGGGCTCGCCTTTTTCCCCGGAGAAGTGATGCTCCGCCGTGGTCATTCGACTTCCTTAGGTCTCCAGAAGCCAGTCTCCAACGGCGACACGTTACGAACTTCTCAGCTTTCGGTCGACGATGTCCTGGCCCATTGGCCGTTATATTAAGTGTCCCAGTCACCGGCTGTGGCTGGTGATTAAATTGTCCGTGATCCGCACCCATTCTCTTAACCGGATACAATTTCAAAAATAGGCTTACCTCTATATAAGTGTACACGTTTATTCTCGAGACGCAGCGCTGCCGAAGGATCGGCTCGAAGGCGTTCGAGGCCGACACAGGATTAGATATGGTGGGAGATTTCCGAAAACGCGAGCGGTCTCCGTTACTGTTCGGCGATGACTGGGGAGAGGTATCGGTTGTACGATGGAAGGAAGGGAGGATCGAGTCGGTGTGGCGGACGGCAGCGCGATTTTGGGAGATTTGTGAATTACAATCGATGTCGAGAGCGTATCGACCGCGATCGATTGTCGCCGCGGATCGAAGGATGTAGCGCGAGAGGGCGACGCCAGGCCTACAAGTAGGCGGCTGGTTACAAAGTGGAGGAAATAGACAGGCCACGCGAGGGCCTTTGGGTGGCCGTAACCTCCTGAGTCTGTCGCGTTATATCGTTAGTTGGATTTTTCCTATTTCCCAAGTCGAGTCATTCAAACAGAAGAAATGTCGATGATGAACTGAATGCCGTACTGGCTAACGTAGCCCGCGAGCAGCTCGGACTGAGACATTACTCTCCAAGAAAAAAAAAAAAAAAGAAACAATAAGAGAGATATCCGGAAAAGACTAAAGGCCGTCCAGTACATGAACTCTGGTCTGCGATCCTTTAGCGCGAGACAATTTATTTTTTTTAATCCCATTTTCAGGTTTCGCGAAAGGAAATACGTGAAAGCTGTAAATCGTAGAGTCACAATATATATTCGATGGTTTCCCAGTTTAAACAATATTTGACAACAGTTTTTAACACGCAATTTTTACTGGCTCGGTGAACCGTGCCTGATACTATGTCGCTGTGCCAATCACACATTAGGTAGTATAGCGCGTGACAAGCTCGTGACACATATATTTCGGCGAACCGTACACGAGCTACGTCCAACTATTTTGACGCCCGATTAACGATGACCTTGGTCCCCATGTTGTCCTTCCACACTTTACTGGGTGCCAGGCAATCAATTTTCTTGTAACCCAGATTACCAGTGGTATCGGCCGTTCCCATCCGGTGCGACGTCTCCTATAGGGCTACCTGGAAAGGGTGCAGTTCAGAGCTCGCAAAAGAAATAATATTTGGAAATCATTAAGACATCTCTGCGCTTCGCACGTTTATTCGAGTTTCTGTACAGACAATTTCTATCCTAAAATTCGACACGAGTCCGATAAAAAGCAAGAAATCTGTTCACACTCCACTTTCACTCTCTGATTCCATCTCGCTACTTATGCTTGTCGCTTGACATTTTTCGATTAATCGAAAATCGATGTTTTTTTTGTCACGATCGATTATTTTCAACCGACGTTTGTGAACACCGATTAATCAATGTTCGATGTTTTTCTCAGAAACATCGATTAAAAAAAATATATACATATTTATTTGTACCGGCATCCAATAGCGGTGCGCTTGTAAGGCATGTGCATTTCTCTGCGTTTTGGTTTATATGTTTTATTTTCTTCATTTTTCTATGCTCGATTTTTCACCACAAAACAATAATTTTACTACTCCATTCCCACTTGTAACAATAGATGGCCTTATAATTTATTAATATAACTGTAAGTTTCTGTTTCTACATTACCAAGTTTCTAAAAGTACATACCGTTCAAAAATATCAACAATGATTGTATTTAAATGTCCCAGTACCTTTAACTCGATTATTTTGAGAATATTAATATTTTTCACAGACCAAGATAACCGAATCGAGTTACAACTTCCAGCCGCACATCCCCGGAGCCAAGAAACCAGACCAATCAACTTGAACACTGCATTTATATCTCCTTTTTTTTATGTTAGCGTACACGCATTTATCATTAGCAATATCTGCAGTCGGTAAAAATTTCATTCGTTGTCCAATTCTAGTGTACCGACATCGAATAATAGATATTTCGATGTTTCTTCAAATAAATCGATTACCGATAATCGATATTTCTAATCATCGAGTATTTTAACATCGATGTTTTTTAACAACATCGCCCATCCCTACGCTTGACTCTCCGCTCTCGCGCTACCGTCTCAGGCTATCCCTCTGCCTATCTCCGTCTAACTGACATCCTTGTTCTCGCTAACACACCTGTTGAGTCTTGCTTCGGATATCTGGGGTAGGGGCCAGGTGTTCAACCGATTCCGTCGATCGTCGCTTGATTTCATCGCGCTTCCACCCTCGACCTACGTTCCCCTCGCGCATGTCCTCAACACCTCGAGCGAATTTCTGAGAATTCCTAAAATTGGTAACTTATCGGCAGCCTAACGTGTTAGACTTTTATTTCTACGATCGACGGCGAGAAACGATTCGACAACGTGGCTGTAGCTCGAGCTTCTACGCTCGAGGGACCTGAACTTAACGCGTTGCTGCGAGCGCGTTAAAACGCCTCGTCAGAAGCGATGGAAGTAAAAAAAAAAACAAACAATGTTATCTATATGCCCATAGCTACAGCTGTTATTTTGAATACATATATTTGCGTTGTTAAAACACCCTGTAGTGCAATAATCAGAGAAAAATTAAAATATTGTTTTTGGTGAGGGGTTGGAAACCACGATCTTTCGTGTACAAGAGAGTGCTCACGTCTCGTCGGGCGTATATCAATGGCGTAAGTGCACTTGTCTCGAGATGCTACCGCGTCTGTTAAGGGGCTGCTGGACCTATCTGTTTTACCGACGAAAATAGGCGTTTTTTTAGTTTTCACTATTCACCGTTACTATACCACGCTTATGCTTCAAATCTTGCAGGACTGTATTAATAACATAAGCGATTCGGCGTGCACTCGAATCTTCGTCGAAATCATCCGAAAAATAAAGTAAAATCTAATATTATAAATTGTCACGGAAACCAACATGGCCGCTGAAATGTTTACAGCATCCGGTTTGTTGGATATAAAAAATGCTAGATCTTGCATACGTTAAAAGGCCGTGCATACCGATTCTGTGAAGTTCTCCGAATATTCCAAAACCGTCGGAAAGTTGCTCACTCAAAAGATAATCACGCATAGTTTAAACTGCGATCATTTAGTCTATCGACTTGTAATGGGTGATCAGAGCCGATGAACGCGGCACGAAAGTAGTGCATGATGCAGAGATACGTCAATCGTGACACTACGTTCACGCACTTTCGCAAACTACAATATTCGATTTTCTTAATTCCTTGTAAGTTTTCAATCAAAATTTGACTGCACACCGCAGCGTTTATGTCAATACCATAATCCTGCATGATTTTACGCATATGTGTAGCATATTAACAACGCTAAGTCGGAATGGAAAAATGGTCTAGGTCCGTCGGTAAAACAGGTAAAGCAAGTTAAAAAAGGAAACAAAACAGCTCCAGCAGCACCGTGATAAAATTAGGAAAGTTGTGGATGGTATGATCCACTGTACGCAATCGAACTATGACGTCGACGTCTTCAAATGCGTTTGAAATCAAACTTCTAGCAACGACGCACGGGAACGCCCTCGGTCAACATTATTTGTGAAGCTGGTATTCCTAAAGAGGCACGTAAGTTCACGCTTTCAGTCAGTACATTTCGACAAGTGATACCACAATCAAGTGGCCGGTCCTCACTTCGCAAAACTTTGTCAGAAACAAGTACATACGTAATTCAATAAATACGCTATTGTTACGTCCTGTGAATTTTCGACCAAATTCACTGACGCAACTGAGGAAAAATCATTAAGAATTCTAATAAAATAATAGTCACAGAAGAATTCTTCAAAATTCATAGAAAACAAATATTCGCCGGGAACTAATTACGTGTTCATTAATTAATTATGCCTCAGCCAACACCGAATGATTCTATTCAGTGATTGGCAACAAGTCACGTAACTAAAAAATATCGCAATAGAAATATTGGGTTGCTCGAGGGGTGTCATCGGCAGCGAGGATACTTTTCGGCTACCTGTATAACCCATTGTTCAATTATGTAATGATCGAGCGGAGATTTTGGGAACCTGTAGATGTTAGTATTGCTGATGGACGGGCGAAGTATCGAAGAGAGAAAACATATGGTGATCACCGGGATTCGAACCCGGATTAATCGGTTACTGAGTAAGAGTGCTTACCACTGCGCTAATGTCACCTATATGCTTCTCTCATTCGAATCGTCCTCTTATATGCAATGCAGGGCCGTTACAATTAGAACGCAAAAGGCAATCCGAATTTTTAGCTATATGCGTCGGAAGACGGAGCCTTATCGCTCCAATACGTAGCACGAAGTGATACACTGTAACCGTATTTTGCCCGCTTCTTCAAAATCCCCAATCGAGACGGCTACAAAACCCGTCTCACTCGGCCTGAAGGGTGCCAGCCGCGAGAGCGAGAGCTCTCACGACAAAATTTTAATTTTAAGAGCCGAACGAGAGACGAGAGCGACCCGGCGTCGCTCAGCCTTGGGAAATTGGTAGAGGAGGTGGTTCGGTCACCTCCGCGAGGAGAAAACAGAGACTGAGACGAAATTATGGGAACTCCAAAAGATATTTTATTTTAGTGAATATCGGGAGCGTGGTCGAGAAGCGACTAGCGTGCACGCTCGTTCCCGCAATAACCCAAAATCCTCAAAATATAATAACAACAATAATTCGTAATTAGGTTCGATAACAAAAATACGGTAACGGATAATCGACGACAACGGGTGTTCGATCGCTCGACACTAATCTCTCATACGCCAAGCGTGGATCGCAGCCACGGTACCATGCACAACATAACTTTTACTCCACCCGATCGCAGCGGGGATACGACGTCACAAAACCTAAACTTCGCCCGATCGTAGCGGGGATACTACGTACTTAACGAGAAGAAGGACTCTACTGAATAATGACTCTACTGACGAAAAAGAAATAATGTGAGCAATGATTAGTGAGAAAGACTTAAAGATTCGTTTCAAGGAAAAAAAGAAAATAGGCTACGAGGTAGATCGTTAATAAACGGCATAACTCTCTCGATGGACGAGACCTTCGAGGCGGCGGGGAGACGGGAGCAACCGGTCGCGAGAAGCGCTAACGGTTCTACATCTAATCCGAATATTCGCGAAGCTTGGTTCCCCGCCCCTGAACTGACCTTGACGAACACTAGCCTATGGACTCGCACGTGGCGCGAAAAGACTATTGAATTAAATGAAGCGAATTAAATGAGAACCTTCCAGGCAAAATAGTTACGGAAAAAGAAAAGTTATAAACGTGAA
Source organism: Amblyteles armatorius (assembly GCA_933228735.2). Taxonomy (NCBI): domain Eukaryota; kingdom Metazoa; phylum Arthropoda; class Insecta; order Hymenoptera; family Ichneumonidae; genus Amblyteles; species Amblyteles armatorius. The sequence continues at coordinate 1,537,154 of OW121691.1, read as the reverse complement.
TTTACTAATGTTCCCCGAGAACAAAACCCGCGGGCCGCGCGCGAAAGCATGCCGTTCCCACGATAACGTGTCGAGCTTGTCCTATTCAATCTCTAGTCCCAAACCGAACACGTACGACGGTCTCACCGGATTATGTTGCAGTTGCGGGAGCCTCTCGAGTTATTCTCGGCCAGAAGTCCCACGTCGCGATTGATGAGATGTCGGTATTCTCGCAGAACGTTTTGCACGGATCGACTACGGTCACCACGTCCTTCCTTTTCGGGAGCCTACGCTTGAGTCCCCGAGAGAAGTAACGCTCTCGCGATCGCGGGTCCTTTTTCCCCCCACCCTATGCCTATCTTCGTTTTCGCCCTCTGCTCTATTTGTCGGAGTTCCCCGAATTACGGAGATCTCGCGCGGTTCTTTGAATTTCCTCGCGTTCGTTGTGACGTGAACGCGAGGGTTTGACTACGCTCGTGGTGGGAGGTGAATCCACGGGCGTCGTTGCGCGTAGACACAGGAACTCCGGTGGGACAAGCGAGGTGCTGACATAGCGACGAGCCGAACGCTGTAGATCTCGGTAGCTGGTGGCTCGTCGTGTCCAGGCGGCTTCGGAGGGTGGAGAGCCCGTTGTCGGTAACGTCGCGCGCTACTTTGGTAGCGGCGCGGCTGGACGGATGGCAACGTGTCGAGGTGCTGGCCGGGTGCGACTGCGTCGAGATCGGTAGCAAGGCTCCAGCCTGCTGACTGTGGCTGGCGGCGGCGAGATCGGTAGCAAGGCTCCAGCCCGATGTATGTTGCTGAGATGCGTCGAGATGTTCTGGCAGCGGTTACGATCGCTGTACGCTCGAGAGGAGTATCGAAAAGAAAGTAACAACAAAAATTAGTCGTGGAAACGGTTGGCTCGCGTTTGACCGTGTCTGATTGCCTGGAAGGGACTCTTCCCGGGACGAAGGACGCCGTGCTTCGTGTCGATTCGTGCGAGAGCCGGACATCGGGCTCTCTTTGTAACGGGAGCAAAAAAACCCCGTTACAACACATACGCACACAGCGGTGCAACCAGAGAATCCGTGTGACTGTCTCAAAGCGACTGATTAAAAGAATCACCGTCGGCGCTTATGGGTGCAGCACCTCTCGGGGCACAATTATTCAAATTAGTATTAAAAACATCTTCAAACCTTGCTAATAGAAATAACGTTTAAATGGGATAAACATGGGAATTTGGTCAGAAAATAATGAATGAAGTAATTAACCGGTAGAATCACGAATGACATATTAATTGGGTCAAGTCGTTAACATAAAATTGTTTAAAAAATTAAGAAATACACACTATCCATATTATAATCATCAGAGAAATTAATTCATATTTTTTAATCATGTTTTTATTATCCGTAGAATAGTAAAATAAAATAGTCAATAGCAGGGAATTAGTTATTAGCATCTCTGGAAAATATTTAGAAACATCATTATTAATTTAAGTGAAGTTAAATAATTATCCGTTAAAAATCAGGAATTCATTGATAATATTTGTGACAATTTCATAAATCAAGATTATAACTTTCGATAGGAGGATCGTAGAAACGTCGTTCAAATTTGTAAATTCTTATGATTTAAATTGAAATTCATCAGAGTAATTTGTTTATTTGGGAATTGACTGTAAAAACCAGAATTTTGTAATTATTAAAATAAGCTGTGGAAGACGCCAAAACTGATCGATATTGACTAAAGAAGGGGGCAGCTGATGCAACGGACAACTTGGTGGCGCGGGTGCCCCCCGATCAAAACAACTAAAGAGGCACCTCCAAGGGCGCACGGTGCCACTTCGCGGACGCATCCACTTTGCGGAACGACAGTCTATCACTTCGCACATACTTCACTTCACGGATCGTCACCTCTTTATTATCTTCGCGGAAAAACAACTATTGTCTGGAAGTCATTGATTTCTCGCGGAATATTACATCAACACTGTTAAAATTTTATACAATTTCGGAGTCTGAATTTTCAGATTAATAATCAAACAAATATTTCAAATTATCACCGGATAAATAAATCGGAGTTCATCAAAAAGTTATTTCATCACCTGCATATTTCGACATCAGCATTTATTCATCTTTCTCTACATTCATCGTTGATTCAACGAATTTTCATCTGAAAACGAAGGAAGGAAGGAAGGAGGAATTTTGAGCTCGAAATCAACATCGTTCATTCATTTTTTATCGTCTCGACTCATTTTCACTTGTCATTCATTGACAATCACCGCAAGTCATCGAATCATTCAAATTCCAATTATTTTATTTCGCTCCTTTGTCTCCGAACATATTATCTTATCTTGATTCTCCGCTTTTATGGATGCTTATTCCTTCGAGCAACCATTAACTATTTTAAAATAATTCAAGAATAATTAATAACCGATCGAGGTTTTCCCAATTAAAAATGGTGATAACTGAGAATTTAGAAGCCGAGGTTTTCGATCTTTCTTAAAGAGGACCAGGGTATAGAGTAACGAACTCGACGTTTGATGATAACGGTAGCCTTCAGGCAGTGGCGGCCATCATTGCGGGACCGCGAGGGTTCTAATAACACAGCCTTGCTACGGTATGTCAGGGCCACGCGGAGTGTTATATCAGTTCAACGTAGTAAACACCGCAGTACGCATCGAGTAGAATTAAATACCGAGCCATAGTAAATACCACATGGTGATCATCAACCTTATAATAACAAAAATATTCTTTCGGCATGCATTCTTAGCCCATCCCTGAATAAATTTTCGAAAGGTTAGATTCAAAAGGGCACTGTTCTGATAAAGCGTCACAATCGACAAACGCGTAATAGGGAGAGAAATCTCCTTGACCGTGGTTGCAAGAAGAAGCTAATCAGGACGTAACACTATTGTTACACCAAGATAATACAGCGTTTGAATAAGTATTCAGTGTTTGCGATTTGTAAACGAGGCAAGCGTTTAGTACATTTTTTTTGACATATTTTTTCGCCTCGACTTTTAATATTTCCTTTACCAACGCGTGTTTTCCGAACTTTTCTAAACTTCGTACGTTAGTCGTGACTAAAGGTGACGACAAAACAGAAAATAGTAGGTTTATGAAAAGAAAATTACAACTAGCCCGGCAAGATTTGTTCATTGCATTTTCCACAAACATTTATCCACCAAAATACCATGAGTTTAACGCTTTATAAGTGATTATTTTTTGCCCATTTAGGCTTTGCGACTTGGGATTTCGTGCGGTGTATAATCAATTTGAGCTCTATTGCTTGGACTGACCTCTCACCTATTTTCAATGATTTTGTTTCCAGGTTTATCGTATTTACAAAGATCCTTCAATCGGCAATCCAATAAGCATTGCCGTAACGAAGATTGTTCAAGTTGATCAATCATTTGGATTGCAACATAACGGAACTAATGGAATATCTGCTGCAGAGATGTTAAAGAGCTTTTGTAAATGGCAGAAACTCAACAATCCTAACGAACCATCGCCGGAACACCACGACGCAGCTCTTCTTTTAACTAGGTTAGTATTGGAATACTTAGCACAGACTTGTCACTTAGTTTCATGAATATTGAGCATTGCGTATCTTTTATATACTGATAACCCAGATATTTCAACTATAAAATATTGGGAACGTCACGATCAGAAATACGACTTTTTGAATTTTTCGGAATTTGAAGACATCTCGACTTTCAGTGAATAACACGGTAGGCGGAAAAAACCCCCGGAAAGATAACCCCCTGGAAAAAGACTCCCGGGAAAAATGAAGATAATAAAATCGCGTTTTTTCCCGGGGGATTTTTCAAGTTCTTAAAAAAAAAATCAAAGCAGGGTTGTGGATGATTCCTTTAGGGATCACAGACATCTAAACAAATTTGATAAACCCTGATTAAAAGAGGTATCATTTGGATTTATCGCGTAAAAATCGTAAGTGCTTAAAAAAATCATCAGTGCATAAATCCATGTATTTTTGTCAAGAATATTCTGTTAAATGTTTATGTCGAATTTGAACGAATTACGAAAGTGTTCGTGCAGCTGCGGGAAGCACTCGAGCATCGGCGTGGCCGAACTTTGAACGCGTTTTTGTTACAACGTGATTCGAAGATCAGTGTCCCTACTATCTTAAAAATGGCTCGATAGATCTTTCTGAAAATTTGTGCCGATATCCTTCAACAGATTCTTTAGTCCTCGACAGTCGCATATAAAAAAAAGATTCAAACTGTTGAAAAATCGGTAACAATCGACATGTTTTCAAATGGCCGCCTTTTTGCGAATTTTGCTTCCTTATAGAGAATGCTTTGTTTTCGTAAAAAATAATGAGATTTTAATGTCAGAATACTTTTAAAAGTCTAAAACGTCGAGAAATATGATTTTCAGCTGGCGTCCGGATGTGCGTGCGTGTGCCAAGTGCGTGCGTGCGCCAAGTCCTCCCGACGGGAGGACTTGTCTCTCACGGTTTGAATTGGCCTGAATAGTCCGGACGATTCGACGACGAGGCGTATCGTACTGTATTCATTTTACTTCCTCGTAGAGGAAGCTTAGTTTTCGTGAACATTTTTTTTTTCGAGATTTTAGTGTCAGCGTACTTAAAATAGTCCGAAGCGTCGAGAAATGTGATTTCTAGCGGGCGTCCGGACGTGTGTGTGCGTGTGTGTGTTCGTGCGTGCGTGTGTGCGGGTGTGTGTGTCTGTGTGTGCGTGACAGAGCTGCATCGTTTAAAATTACCATAACTCGGAAATGGCTTGAGACAGCGAGTTGAAATTTGGTACACTAGTAGAGCGATCACGTCGCTTCGTTCAGTGCTATTTTCGTGAACATTGAGGCAGTGATGCCAGATTGGAGGGAAATTTCCCTCGGAGGGAATTTTTTAACACGGTATGAGATAGGCGAGGGAGAAAAAGAGTGGGGGAATCTGGCATCACTGCATTGAGGCCCAATTGGAGATTTCATGCAATTTTCAATCTTTTGGAAATTCTCTGTGGTAGCTCTAACTTGCGTAAATTTTTAGCAATCAACCTAAAACTGCAGGTTAATATACTATTTTTATCAAAGACCTTTGGCATTAAATTTGGTCAAAATCCATCGAAGTGGTAAGATTATAAGGGATTTTGAGTTTTTTTGAGTTTTTTTTTTTTGAAAAATGACTGAAAGTGTTCTAATTTGAGTAAGCTTGAAGGTATCGATCTTAAATTTGATACGAACATGGACTAATACTGTACAATGTTTGTTGTTGTTCCAATTCCACCGTATACCCTTGTCGGGTTTTTACGGAACCCCATCCCGATTCCCCCCTAGCACTCCTTACCCGCACTCAGCTAAGCTACCTAACTTCCAGTGCGTCCGTAGCCGACTTAGCTACACTGTACCGCATTTGCCGGGGACACGGGGAAACTACGGAAAACCCGTGCCAGTACAGACGGCCATATTCTACTGATCCACTGGTATTTTTGCACTTGAGTAAAGTGCAGAAACACCAAAGTCTCAGAAGAAAGCGCCTCCCGCTCAACGGTCGATGCACCAGCTAGCGCACGGCTAAGCGGTCACCCATCCAAGTACTGACCGCGAACGAATCAGCTTGACTGGGGGACCACCAGAGCCGTGCGCCAACCACGCATCCACCGCTGTCGGTATGATACTGTACAATGTTTGGTATTAAATTTGGCGAAAATTGATATAATCTTTTAAGTTTTATGAGATTTCGAAATTTTTTGTTTTTTTGGCAAAGTTGTATTTTTGTCCAACACGAGTTTACGTATCAAGTGTTGCCCGAGGAGTAAAATAATTCGGAGACTCGTCATTGGTGGGGGAAAAATACATTAGACGTGGCCACAAAACGGTGAACATTGGATAATTGACTTAATTATTTTAAAAAATCTTCTTCCAAAACCCTGTATTTCGTTAATTGAAGTAGGATGTACGGATCTAAAAAAGCGAAGACATTGGTGTATTTTTTCGCGATGAACCTGAATCGGCCAGTCGTTTTGCATAAAAGGCAAACGACGTTGACGTTAAAACAAGTTAAAAATTAAATTTTTGACATCGCTTCATCATAAAAGTTGAAAATTGAAATTTTCATATGGCTTCCTCATAAAAGTTGAAAATTGAAATTTTCAAATGGCTTCCTCATATGAGCTGCAAATTGAAATGTTCATGTGGCTTTTTCATAAAAGCTGCAAATTGAAATTGTCATGTGGCCTTCTCATAATGTTCCTTTATTTGCAGAGCTTCCTGTATGAGGAAGCCAACAATACAGAAAATGCTTCCTCATAGAAGAAGCTTCTCAAATCAAGGAACATTATGAGAAGGTCATATGAAAATTTCAATTTGCAGCTTTTTATTTATTTTTTTTCTCCTCGTAAAGGACCGCATTATAAATAATTTGTTCAAAAAACAATTACATTTTTTTGTTTCTAATAAAATGGTAGGTTGAAATCAGGGGAATCACAAAAGAACTTCCTAAAAAATTGTTTACGCCGACTAAAAAAAACAATACATAATAACATTAAAATTGAATGAAAAAATTCCCAAACGTTCGTTAATATATTCTTCGTCAACCCTAAACAAATTGAATCGATAGAACGTATATTTACCGAGAAAAAAATCACGAAGTATGCATGCGTTTTTACTCATTTATTGTGGCATTAGCCCTTAATTGAAATGTATGAATGTGTTTCAAAGTAAAGTAGCAAATCACACGTATAATTTTATAGGCTGTATGCGAATCTTTCTGCACAAATTGTTGGCAGTCTTCGGTTGGTCTGACTGGTCTTTTCCCCAGAGGTAACTTCGATCTTGGAGTGTTTACAAACACGGCTTAGCCAGCCATACCTATAGATTTCTTCCAATTCCAAGCTTCTTCTCGCTAGAAGAAAAAAAAATACAAAAAGATTGAAATAATTAACCATAAAATAGAAATTTTCACGGCAGCTCCCTCTTTATCGATATCAACGACAACGACAACGACAACGACAACGACAACGACAACGACAACGACAACGACAACGACAACGACAACGACAACGACAACGACAACGACAACGACAACGACAACGACAACGACAACGACAACGACAACGACAACGACAACGACAACGACAACGACAACGACAACGACAACGACAACGACAACGACAACGACAACGACAACGACAACGACAACGACAACGACAACGACAACGACAACGACAACGACAACGACAACGACAACGACAACGACAACGACAACGACAACGACAACGACAACGACAACGACAACGACAACGACAACGACAACGACAACGACAACGACAACGACAACGACAACGACAACGACAACGACAACGACAACGACAACGACAACGACAACGACAACGACAACGACAACGACAACGACAACGACAACGACAACGACAACGACAACGACAACGACAACGACAACGACAACGACAACGACAACGACAACGACAACGACAACGACAACGACAACGACAACGACAACGACAACGACAACGACAACGACAACGACAACGACAACGACAACGACAACGACAACGACAACGACAACGACAACGACAACGACAACGACAACGACAACGACAACGACAACGACAACGACAACGACAACGACAACGACAACGACAACGACAACGACAACGACAACGACAACGACAACGACAACGACAACGACAACGACAACGACAACGACAACGACAACGACAACGACAACGACAACGACAACGACAACGACAACGACAACGACAACGACAACGACAACGACAACGACAACGACAACGACAACGACAACGACAACGACAACGACAACGACAACGACAACGACAACGACAACGACAACGACAACGACAATAATGGAGGAGGTGGGAAGATGGTGGCTGGGGCAGTAGTCGTGAAAGAAAGGTGCTGGAAAGGAGTGAAATAGTGATGGAAGAGGTGAATAGAAATTGAAAAAGTGCAGTGAAGAAGAACGCTGAGAAAAGTGGAATGGAGGGGAGAAAGAGGAAAAGATATTAAACGTGGAAAAGTGAGGAAAAAAGAGTAGAAAGAAAAGGTTAAGAGCGAGGATAGGAAAGATACGATGGACGAGGGGAAAGATGATGAGATGAGGGGAAGGAAAAGCAGAAGGCTAGAAAGGCACGAGACGATAACGGAAAAAGCCAAGGGAGGCCGAAGGAGGAGTGTGGAATGGAAGGAAGAGTCGAAGAAAGCCGAGGAATGGCGGAATGCCCCGAGCCGAGAGAGATGGAAGAGAAGTCAAAGAGATGGTAAAGGATGACAAGAGAGAGGGAAGGCACGAGTCGGACCTGCAGGTAGCCGAGGGCGACCGAGCCGAGTCAAGCGAGGAAACCCGAGGATGGACGAAGGCAGCGGAATAAGGTAATGAGAGTGCACGAACGTGATGAAGGGACCCGAACGGGACAACGGCGAAAGAGACCGAGTGGCAACGGACGACAGGTGGACATAAAGCACCTGTGGACAGGTGACCAACGCAAGAAAGGATGACGAAGGAAGGTGAACGGCAGAGGAGAAAAAGGAACGAGAGAAGAGCGAAGGAGATAGAGTGTGAATCAAAGGTTGGAAGATGGCCTCGAGGAAGACGGAAGAGATAAAGAAGGAGCGAAAGAGAAGAGCGGAGCGAAGAGAAAAAGAAGAGAGGTGAAGAGAAAAAGAAGAGAGGTGAAGAGAAGAATAAGAAGAGTGATGGAAAAGAAAGAGAACGTGAGGCGGAGTGGAAAGGCGAAAGCAAAAGCGATCGGAATACAAGAGATGAAAGAGCTGATAAAGGAAGGTCTGGGAAAGGAAATGGAGATTGAGATGACAGTGAAGAGGAAGAAAGTCGGAGTAGACGGTTTATTGGCAGTCCAGATGAACAAGGAGAAGGACGGTAAGCAGGAACTATGGACAAGAAGACGAGAGATCGAAGCAGCCGGAGCAGAAGTGGAGTATAAGAAGGACGAAATACAAGCGAAGGGAAATGGCTATCGAAGAAAGAAGGTGTCGGTGGAGAAGGCGAATAGTGGACGGAAGAGAGTTGGAGTTTAACGAGAAGATGAAAAGTAGAGTATTGTATAGTTTCAAAAGGAGAGGCTGAAGAAGGAGGTTGTAACAAGGAGAGAACCTTGTAAAAGAAACTTGGAATCCTACGGGGATCAATAAAAACTGTGACGTGATTTTTCGATCACCGTCACAAAAATACAAATCAATTAACGTTTTACGGATACGGCTATCGATTTAGTTCGGTTAGCCAGTTATAGTTCTCGCTTTAATGCTCTTCGGCTGTCCAGGTACCGTCCAGCTCTCGTTTAGGTAAAGTTCGTCAAAGTAACGGTCCAGTTAAGACTTTGCTGATGAGCTAGAGTTTGTGATAAGCTGTAAGATAAGCTTAAAAGATTCAGTTCAGGTCGGGATCCTCGAATCTATTCGGTGGAGAATCTCGAAGTAATGAGAAACACGAATAGAGGAGAGCCCGACGAGATCTCGTCGCGAATACGTCAAAGTCCGGTGCAAACCCGGCACTCTGGTTAGGTGATAATGCGAGACGTTGGAGAACAGGCGGAGGTTTCAGTTCGGTCCGGGCAAGGTTGGAACGCCTTGTGCTGTCTTTTAGTTAAGAGAGGGAGAGCCTTGTTTTCACGTCCTGAATTGAGAGTAACGATCGCGACGAATCTCAAAATAACCGCGTTACAGTTTCGGTTCCCGCTTAAGTGACGCTCTGGAATAGTTTGAGAGGGCAGTAGCTATCGGCTAAGGATCTCGCAAGAATCATAACGCTTCGTTAGAATATCGTCGCAGGCTTATCAGTCTGCCGAGAGTCGTCATCGAGGCAGCTCGGACCTCTCGCGCGATCCGTGTTTACGTTCAGCCTATCGTCTCGCGCTGAGTCGTTCGTTCTCGCTCGCGCTACCGTAGACTCCGGCTATCGCTCTCGCTTCGGTTCGCGTGTCCCGCTCACGCTACCTGTCTCTTCTCGCGTTCGCTAGAGACTCGTGTGTGCTGTGTTTCGTGCGGATTTGGTTCCGAATTCTTTACCGATTTTTCTGCGATCGCGATGCGTTCTGAGGAATGCTCTTGAGGTGCAGTGATTGTGTTTCAGTTCCCGAGGTATCGTAAGATGCAGTTCCCGCGAATTTCCGGATTAAATTACGCTGATTCGGTGAGTTTTATCGTTCCGGTAATTATTCGATCGCGTATGGATTCGCTCTCGATATGCTCGCGTCGATCTTTTGGTCCGCTGAGCGCTTCCCGATGCACCTGCGTGCGATCCCGTGGCTTACCAGCCTACAATTAATTGTTCTCGTTAATTAAGAATTTGGGATTCCGTTATTTTAGATTTTGCGTTCTCGATTCCGCGTTATTTTATTGGCGAAGGATCGCGACCCTTCTACCACAACCCGCATCCTGAGCAACCGTGCATTTCCGCAACCGTTCGCTTTCGCGAATGCATCGGCGTTACTTCTCGTTACCGTAAAGTTCTCGTTCGTGTGATCTCGTATTTTGTTCTGTTTCCGTGTATTAGGTCGGCTTGGAGATTCCGGCGAAACAAAAATCGACCCTGCAGAGGTCGACCGTTCCATCGACCTCCAGATTAGTCCGGCTTGGCGATTCCGGCGAAACAAAGATCGACCCTGCGGAGGTCGGCCGTTCCAACGGCCTTCAGTTTAGCCCGGTTGTTAATACCGGCAAAATAAAAATTAACTGGCGCCCACCGGGACGTCGGTGCATCCGTGGACGCGGGCGACCGAAGGTGACGTTTTCCGAGTTTTCGTTTCCGCGCTTCGCTCCCGTTTGGTTTGAGCTTCGATTTTCGCGTTTCCGGTTTTGTTTTTTTTTCGTGTTTTATAGTCGCGTCGAGATCCAGGAAAATACGTCACAAAATTACACACATACAAACATGCATAATAATAACAATAGTAGAAGTCGGGAGACGTCTCCGGCCGTGTCACAAATGCTTTTCAAGTGCACGTACCAAGTCCCTATGTGACACATTCGGAGACGTCTCCCGACTTCTATTATTATTATTTTTTTTTCTTTTTTTTTCTCTACGGAATCCATACGGGTTTCGTAAAGGAAAACAGAAGTTGCGGAATCCAAGTTACGGATTCCACCAGCCCAGCTGGTGGGTATGTGGGACTCCCGTAGTCTACCCACTAAACCGCCCTCTCCTTTCGATCCTCCCCCAACCAGGAACTATGTTAATATTACTTCTGGTTGGGGGATCTGTCTGTGTACGTCTGTTCGTTCTGTTTATTCGTTTCTTCTCACGTCAGTTCGTCTGCTCCGTCATTCGAGGCAGCCGTCTGCGTTTTTTCGTCTGAGTATCGTCTCTGTGTAAGTGGTAACAAGTTGCCATCTCTCTGTTGTGTCCGCCCACCTAGCCGAGTCGAAGGCGTTCCTGATGTCTAGTGTCGCCATGTGCACGATTGGCCGCGCTGCGTGACAATGTCTGTCTGTGTCCCTGAAGATGTCGACTACTTTTTGGATTGCTCCAATCGTTGATCGACCCCTTCTGAAGCCGAATCGCTGGTCCGAGAGACCGCCTCCAGCTTGTATTGGGTCTGTGAGTCTGGGTCTCAGTAGACGTTCCTAGAGTTTCCCTGTCGTGTCGAGTAGGCTCAGCGGCCGGTAGGCTGATGGCTTGCCGGGGTCGCCCTTTCCTTTGGGGAAGAGTACCAGCCTTGCCACCTTCCAACGGTCGCTGAAGGTTCCTGTTGTTAGGCACGCGTTTTACAGGTCGAGGAGTATCTCAGGCCTCAAGTTGGCCATCAGCCGGATAATCTCTCCCGGTACTCCGTCTGGTCTCGGTGCTTTTCTAGTCTTCATCGCGTTGGATGCTCTAATGAGCTCTTCCGCGGTAAAGATAGGGGCTGCCGGAGCCTCTGTGTCGTCTGTCTCGTCCGTGCGTGTCGGGTGTGTCGGAAAAAGTCCGTCGACGATCCGTCGTGCGGTTTCGGCGTCTTTGAGTTCCGGTAGAATTCGTCCCCCTAGTTTGCCGGTCACAATCTTGTAGCCGGTTCCCCAGGGGCCGCGATCCACCTCCTCGCAGAGCTTCTTCCAGCATTGCGTCTTGCTGTCTCTGATGGCTTTCGTCAGCGTCTTCCGAGCTGTCTTGTAGGCGGCTCGAAGGTTTTCCCTTTCGGGCCTTCCGCCAGCCCTTGCGACTCGTCGTCTATTTGCCAAGCAGATTCTTCGCAGTTCGGCAATCTCGTCCGTCCACCAGTACTGCGGTTGTTTGTTTCGTCCGTTTCGTCGTTTCGGCATTGCGCTGTTGCACAGCCGTTCCGTGAGTTTTGCCGTCTCGTCCGCCAGTCTTTCCGCCCTTTGCCGGCCAACCAGTTCCGGGGGGACTTTTGTAATCGGGGCTGGTGCTGCCACCAGTTCGTCTGAGAACTTCCGTGCGTCCAGTTTGTTTACGTTTCAACGCGGGGGGTGCTGGATCCTTGTCCGTATCGTTGTTGTCGATCCTGCTACTTCGAAGGCTATGTACTGGTGATCGCTGGCCGTATAGTCCTCGATCACCTTCCATCGCCTCACTTGTGACAGAAATTTGCCCGATGTCATCGTTACGTCAGGAATAGAGTCTCCAAAACCTGGCCGTCTGTATGTCGGTACGTTTCCTGTGTTTGCTACGACTAGATCTAGCCTTGCAGCCATCTCCAGAAGCAACCGTCCCCGTTTGTTCGTAACTGTCATTCCCCACTCGATCGTCCTCGCGTTGAGGTCCCCCGCAACCACGATGTCTCCGGGCAAATCCCTGATTCCGTCCTCGAGGAGCTCCACCTTTTTCTCGAACTCCGCCACGGTGCAGTTGGGGATCAGGTAGACACTGACGTAAGTGATAGCGCCGACCTTAGCCCAGACGTAGTCGTCGCCCACCCCGTGGTTCGTTATCTGAGATCGGGCAGCGCCCCTCACCCAGATGACTGTTGTCTCGGTCTCGTTCGTTATCCATGTCTGCGCTGTCCTTTCTCTGTAAGGTTTACACAGTATCAGGATGTCCGCGTCGTGTTCGTCGGCTATCTGTGGCAGTAGCATGTCTGCTGTCCTGCTTCGGTTCAGGTTTCCCTGAATTATTCTGTCCGTCATCCGGCCCGCTTCCTGCACTCCTCTAGCGCAACCCGGAACACAGCGCACTTCCCGGATCCCGCGAAGTGCCCCACGTCCGTGTGTCCCGCCTCGGTGCACAGAAGGCAAGCCGGTGGGTTCGCACAGTCCGTAGCGTAGTGTCCCGTTTCACCGCATTTTCTGCAGTTTTTTGTCCGGTCCTTGTTCGCGCAGTCCGCTTTTGTGTGCCCGTAGCCCAGGAACTTGTAGCACTTCGTCACTGTTATTCGTTCTCGGACGCGGCATCGCACCCATCCTATCCCGATCCGCCCCCGGCCGAGCAGCGTCCTGGCTTCGTGCGACTCGAGTTTGCACACCGCCATGAACTGCTCCGCCCGGTTCGGACCGAAGATATGGACACTAAAGTCCGCGTCAAGTCCTGTCTCTCGTTGCTGTGCCAGTCTTACGTCGTCCTTGGTCGTGACGCAGTCCAGGTCCATGATCTCCAATTGAATCTTGAAGGTCCTGGTCCTGACGCTGCCCTCCTCCCCGATTGCCTCCTGGAGTGCACGTCGGAAGTCCTCTTGCCCTTTCGGGTTGGACTGTATCTTCAAAAGATGTTGTTGCAATCCGAGTGTGAACAGTTTTCTTTTGTTCTGGAAGGGAGACGGATCGTAGGAAGAGAAATATATATATCTTTGAATTCGAGGTAACAAAAGAATAGATTTATTTTTCCTGTACAAACGCTTGCTCAACAGTTTTGAATCAACTGCCTCTCGCTCGCTACGCTGTGAGAGGCTCGAGCGTGGTTCGGGAACGTTCGTGTTCCTTCGGTATGCGCACGCGCCTAGAGATGCGACGACTCGCCTCAACGCTTCCGCCGTCGGCGCGTTCTCTTAAAATTCCGGGACTCGAGCAAAGTTCATTGAATCGATTTCTCGGAAGAGCTTTTGTAAACATGTCCGCGAGTTGTATTTCGGTGGGCACGTATATTACATCTATTTCCCCGTTCTCAACTTTCTCGCGGATGTAATGATATTTCACGTCTATATGTTTTGTTCGCTTGTGGAACTCAGGGTTGCGAACAAGCCGGATCGCGCTCTGGTTATCTACGAAGAGTGTCGTCGGCCTCTCGCAGCGGTGTCCTATGTTATCTAACAAAGTACTTAGCCAAATAACCTCTTTCGTAGCAGTCGCAGCTGCAATGTACTCGGACTCTGTTGTGCTCATAGAAACTATTTTCTGTCGCTGAGACGACCACGTTACTATCCCGCTCGCCAAACAGAACGCGTATCCCGTTGTGGATCTCCGTGTCTCGATGTCGCTTGCGAAATCTGCGTCCGAATAACCCGTTAACTCGAACTTCGACTCGTCTGCACGGTACTCGATCCCTTTTCCCGTTGTCTCGACTAGGTGCGAGAGAATGCGTTTCACTGCTCGCCAGTGACTCTCGTCGTGATTGTTCAGGAACTTGCTTACCAAATTAACCGCGTACGCGATGTCCGGCCGTGTTACTATCGCGAGAAACATTAACGATCCTACGGCTTCGCGGTACGGAACATTGTGTTCGTCAGTTTTCAAATCTGCCGGATACCGCGCTACGTGGGGATCCGCCGGTACGGTAACCCCTTTTGCCAAACTCATGTTAAATCTCTCAATCACTTTTTTCGCGTATGCCGTCTGATGCACGAACATCGTCTTTTCTTCCCGATTGCAACTGATTTGCATCCCGACGAACAAACTACAATCGCCAAGAGTGATATCGAACGCTTCGCTCAGCGATTTTACAATATTTTCGATTATTTCTTTTGAGCCGGCCGCGATTATACCGTCGTCTACGAACAACGCGAGATGCACTTTGTATCCGTCGTGCACTCCGAAGAACACACACTTGTCGGCTTCTACCTCTTTCAAATTGAAACGCTTTAGGAACTTGCTGAACTTAATGTTCCAGCACCGGGGTGCTTGTTTCAACCCGTAGAGAGGTTTTCGAAGTTTGCGCACTACACTGTCGTTTCTCCCGACGTTGAGTCCTACTGGAACCTCCATCCGGATATCTTCGATCAGTTCCCCATGTAGAAACGCAGTGCGTACATCGAACTGTACTACCTCCAGGTCCTCCTGGGTGATGATGGCCAGCAGCACACGGAGAGAGTCGTACCTGATGACTGGAGAAAACGTCTCCGAGTAATCCACTCCTTGTCGCTGCATAAACCCTCTCGCGCACAGGCCGGCCTTGAATCTGCACACGCTTCCATCTGTGTCTCGGAGTACTTTGAAAACCCATTTTGAATCGATGAGTTTCTCCCCTGGTTGCCGTGGAACCAGTTCCCACGCTCCGTTCTCATCGTGTGCCTGGAGCTCGTCTTCGATGGCCTCGCGCCACTGCGCTGCCTCTGGTCCGGACACGGCTTCTTGGAACGTCGTCGGCACGCTGTACTCAGCGAGATTTACCTGATATCTTACCGGCAGACATAGCGTCGCTCGATCTCGCAACGTGCGAGGCGTCAGGTCTCCCTGTTGTCTGCGACGTGCGTCTGCTTCATTCTCGTCCCCGACCCCTTCGTTACCGACGGCGGGTTAGTTACCGACGTTCTCGACAGCAGCTCCAGAGGGCCCTGCATTACCGACTGCGGCTCTGTTACCGACCGCTGGTTCTGGCTCGTCCTCCTCCTCGCTGTCTTCGCTCGACGGGGAGATAGGCAGCTCGGCTCTGGCTGTCGGTAACGGCGCTTTCTCTTCGTTCGACCTCTCGTTGAACGTCACGTGCCTGGACACAGATACAGTTTTAGTTTGCGGATTATACAACCTGTAGTTCTTTGACTCGCTGTCATGTCCCACTAGGACCAGTTTCTTTGCTCTCGCTTCGAACTTCGTGGTCTTCTGTTTTGGTATGTGAGCGTAGGCGTCCGACCCGAAGACTCGCATGTGGCTGAGGTCTGGTTTCCTCCCTGTCCACAGTTCGAACGGAGTACGGCTTCCGCCGTTTCCCGACTGTCCCGTTCTGTTGAGTGTGTACACGGCCGTCGCCGTCGCCGTCGCTTCTGCCCACAGATGCGCCGGCAGCTGCTTCGCTTGCAGCATCGTTCTCGCTGACTCGACGATGGTCCGATTGTCTCTCTTCGATCGCCCGTTCTGCGCTGGAGTGTAGGGCGCCGTCGTTTCCAGAGTGATGCCTCGTTTCTTCAGGTACTCTCGGACTCGCTCGTTACAGTACTCGGTGCCGTTGTCCGTCCGTAACGTTTTCATCGTCCGTCTAAATTTGTTCTGTATCAACCGCTCGAACTCCACGAGTCGGTCAAAACATCGGATTTGTGACGCATGAAATAAACGTACCGGAATGCTGTCGCATCGTCCTTGAAAAGTACGTAGTATTTCGCACTACCTGGAGACTCCACGGGCACCGGTCCACACACGTCGCTGTGAATGAATTCTCCGGGCTCTCTCGGAACTCTCTCGACCTGTTTCCGAAACGGGAGTTTGTGTAGCTTGCCCAGCTGACAAGCTTCGCAGAAAAACTCTCCAGCGTTCTTCACTTCGACGCCGTTCACTCCCCCTTTTTTCACCAAGTCGCACAGCGCGCGATGGTGGATATGTCCGAGTCGCTCGTGCCACACTTTTAAATCGACCGCGGTCGCGTTTATCTCTCGATCGCTCGTTGAGACCCGGAAGAATATCCGGTAAAGACAGTTCGACTGTCTGACCCCCGTTGACGTAACCGTTCCGTCTCGTGTGACCTCTACGACGTCCTCGTCGAACTGGATTCGAAAGCCTTTTAGCGCGCACTTTCCGACACAGAAAAGATTTTTCGTCACTCGCGGCACGTATAGTACTTTCTCGATCGAGCCACTTTGCCACACACCGTCGACGAGTTTTTCAATCGGTACTCTTCCGATCCCAACGACCTCGCACTCACCGCTGTCTCCGAGCGTGACCGTTTCCCCCGTTACCGACCGCATGTCCTCGAGCTACTCTCGTCGAAAAGTGATGTGCGCCGCCGCGCCACTATCGGTAAACCAGACATCCTTTGTATCGGTGCTCAGCAACTGCTGTGTCTCCCTTACCGACGGTCGTCTTTGGTGAGTATTCACCGCTAGCGCTGCCTTCTCACTCTCGACTCTTTCCACCGTGTAAGCACAGCTGAAGGTCGACTATGGTTTGTTGTTGTTGTCACTTTGGTTCTTCTTCAGCGGGCACTCGCTCGCGTAGTGTCCTTTCTCGTGGCACCGAAAACACTCGATGTTCTCTTTGGTTTTTTTCTTCTTCTTTTCGTCTTTTCCTTTCTTCTTCGCCTCGACCTTCGGTTTCCCTTTGCTCGCCACTGCAAACGCGGACGCCGATTCTCCTTGCTCGCCGAGTTTCCCCGCTTCCTGGATGAGCCTCTCGAGCAAATGTTCGACGGTCTGTCTCGCCGGTTCCATGCCGCCCCAGACGGTTTTGAACACACTGTATTTTGTCTGCAGACTCGAGATAATGTTTGCCATCAACGCTCTGTCCGTCACCGGCTCGCCGAGATCCTTCAACCTCCTGGCCATGTTTTGCACTGTCGAGACATGTTTTATGACTTAGTCCGTCGGTCCCATTTTGTACGAGTAGAAACTTTTCGTCAGCGTATACACATTTGACGCGGATTTTTGCTCGTGCATCGCGACTAGCTTATCTCAGACCTCTTTTGCTAAGCTGCACACGATCACGCTGTCCGCCTGTTCGTCCTCCATGGCCGAGATGATGATGGCTGCCGCTTTTGCGTCGTCCTTGATCCACGTCTTCATCCGTCCCGCGTTGACTCCTTCCGTATCCGGTGGCCTCACTCTCGAACCGTCGACCACGTCGAAGATCTCGTTCGCCACTAGGACCGACCGAATGCGGTATTTCCACGTCTGGAAATTTGTCCCGTCGAACAGCTTGACCCCTCTTGCGAGCGAGTCGTCCGGCATTTTCCTCTTGTGCCGGCACACGCGACCTCAAAGAAAACTATCACCACGTGCAGTCGAATCACTCGACTCCGAGACTTTTCCGGTATTCTAGACGATCGCGAAACTTTCGATTTCCGCGATTACTCCGGATCCCTACCACGTGCCTTGCTCGCACGCCGTCGTCTCGCTACGCGCTCTCCTCGTATCTCTTTCACTTCCAGAAAAAACTATTTCTTACACAGTTACGGGTGCCTGGGCCCATAACCTGTTGTAGCAATCCGAGTGTAAACAGTTTTCTTTTGTTCTGGAAGGGAGAAGGATCATAGGAAGAGAAATATATATGTCTTTGAATTCAAGGTAACAAAAGAATAGATTTATTTTTCCTGTACAAACGCTTGCTCCAACAGTTTGGAATCAACTGCCTCTCGCTCGCTACGCCGAGAAAGGCTCGAGCGTGGTTCGGGAACGTTCGTGTTTCTTCGGTATGCGCACGCGCCTAGAGATGCGACGACTCGCCTCAACAAAAGACACAACCCTTTCTCGGTCTTCCTCAGATCCATCACCTGCACGTGACTTTTCTTCGGGTCTACTTCCGTCCGTATCTTCCGCACTATGTCAGAGTACGTGCTGTCTTTCCCCGGCTTAACAAGTACAGCCGTTCCCCGTTGTTTGGGTGCCGGCTTGCGCTTTCCAGCCTGGGGGTTCGCGTTCGTCGCGTTTGTCGCGTTCCTCACGTTTATTGCGTTCGTCGCTTTTGTCGCGTTTGTTTTGTTTTTTCGTGCCGCTGTCTTGGTTTTTTTGATCGTTACCGTCTTCCAGGCTTCGGCCGCTTCCTCTTGTTGTACGCCAGATAGGGTAGTAGCACCCTATTAAGGGGGCAGTAATACGACAGTAATTAATTATTATAATTAATTAATGTAGTAACATTAATTAGTATAATTAATTAATGTAGTAACATTAATTAATATAATGTTATACTATATTAAACATTATTGTACATTTTCGGGCAACAATACAATATTATACCATATTCGTACAATAGTATAATATTATAAAATAGTCGTAATAATATATCGTAGTATATTATAGTATACATTCCAGTTCGGACAGCGGTGTCCGAAAAGTGGAGCAACTCCGGTTGCACAATATCGAAGTATGCAGCGGCACGCGACGAGCGCGCGTCGCTGCAACCAAGACCACCAAAACCCTGAGTCAGCCGTTAAGCAATCACGGGCGACTCGGTAATTAGAGCATCGACTCGAGAATTATCGAGTCACTTATGTCGAAATAAAAACATTCTCCAAATCCCATTCTCGAAGAAGCGAGGATTTGGAAAGATAATTGTTTACAGAAATAAAGTAAACCGTAAACATCAAAACAATATTAAGCTGACGTGCCTGCTCTCTTATTCGTATATAAGGGATCGGGAGCAGTCACTCATCAGTCTCTTCGGAACTCCTGATTCCTACGGTTGACTACAGATACACCATACGAGCGAAGCTCAAACGCGATAAGTGGGTTGTGCGAATATTGGACCCTTATCGCGAAGGATTAACGCACGATAGACGGTAATCCGGTCGGTGTATCGAGAGTACAAATTGTACTACGATTGGTAATTCAAAAGGACAGACGTAAGCATAAATAGAGCTTCAACGATCAAACTAAAGCATCAACGGATAACATATAAATAGAACCATATCCATACAGTGGAATAATCGAGCATTAACGGTAAAGCATCGAAATATAAATTAATCAAGCTTTAACAGCTAACTTAATAAAGCATTAAGTGAGCATTAATATCAAGGGATAAAATATTGAAGCGAACCTCAGTCGAAGGTACTCGGTAGACATTGTTATATGAGAGATATAACAATGTCACCCTGGTAAATCCCCGATAATATTAACGTAATTTTAAACACATTAAATATAGTGCTAAATGAACATTGTTAAACAATCTCCGATAATATTAATATATTGTAAAACCTGTTAAATATATTGTTAAACAAACATTGTTCAACACAGTCTAAATAAATAATACGTTTGTACTTCACTTGGGTTCCAACCCTTTACTGAGCACAACCCCAACCTTACGAGCCAACGGCTCGCGCACAGAACCCAGATGAACTACCTGAGTTTCTGCGGCATAACACTCTGTTGGAGGTCGCTTGTGCGAAGGTTCCGGCGGGGTCGCGGTGGCCGAACGTTTTCGTTTCGTCCGCTGCGTCTCCCGTTCTTTCGTCTCCGTTTCCGTGTCCGCCTGTTCGTAGTCAGAGACGTGTCTTCTCGGGGTTGCCCTCGTGAGCTCATGCAGCGCCACGTCGGCTGCCTCAAGGATCGTCTTGATACCGTTCTTGACCGTCATGTGCATGTTCTTTTGCACAGCGGCTGCCTCGGCCATTTTCGCCGCCGTCGCCTTTATCCGCGTCAGTAGGTCCGCGATGTCCGGGTCGTTCCGTCATCGTTCCGTATCGTTTCGTTCGCCAGTTCCGTCTGGGATAGTGTCTCGCTGTCGATAGCGGAGGTAGCCGAGGTATAGCTCGCTCTGCTGCCTGCGCTCGACACGCTGTCCGTCCTTCCCCTGCCGAGCAGGTTCAGTATCGTCTTGTCCGTTCTGTTTCTCGTGTCCGTTTTTCTCGTTGCTGCTCTCGTCTTTGAGTCCTTGCACATTCTGCGGCCCTCAGAATCCGTGCCGCTGCCCTGGGCCACCGGAGCTTTCATCCGATCGGAGCCCGGGGTGGATTCCCCCTGTGCTGGGGTTACCACCTGAGGTATAGTCTCGTTTTTCTTGTGCATGTCATGTTTTGTGTTCCTGTCTGCTAAGGGTCTCTCGGGGGCGCGACTTCCCGTACCGTGCCGGGACGCAGCACGGCCCCTGAGATCCCCGTCCCTATGTGTAGTGTCCCCCTTTGTTTAGCGTGCATGAGTGTGAGTGCTCGTGCCTGTCGGCGAACTACCGGTACATTCATCCGTCGTCGGGAGAGCCCGTTTATAGGGATCCCGGCCACACGCTTTTCGGTGGGCAGTGTTTATAGGGATCCCCCGAGCATTCGCTTTCTCAGGATGGCCCGTTTATAGGGCCAACTGAACATTCGCATCACCGGTATGTTACTCGGGCGTGTTTGTGTAGGTGTTTGTGTATGTGTGTGTGGCTTGGTTTTGGTCCACCCCGAAAAGTCTCGGTACCGTCCATTTCTGGAAGGCGTCCTCCTATCCGCCACCCGGAGAGGCGCCCAATGCGGGACCAGCAACCCGACACGGGATTATTATTATTGTTATTATTATTATTATTATTATTGCAAATATCGATGAACAAAGATGGAGCTTCCGTGAAAATTCATATTTGATGGTTAATTATTTCAATCTTTTTGTATTTTTTTTTTACAAATTTAAAAAAATGAATAACGACTAACTTGCAGTCAGGAGTTTTTTCAAAAATTTAATTTTACTTTTTATTTCAGACATTTTGAAAGTCGCTGTTATGTAAAAATTACTTATTTAATAAAAAAAAAATTGTTATCCACGAGCCAAATGAATTTCTACAACTTTATTATAATTTCAATAGAAAAATATTGTTATTAATATAAAATTGTGGTATTAGGGAAAAAAGCCAATGAAAAAAAAGCCAACGGAAAAAAGTCGAAGAAAAAAAAAGCCAACGGAAAAAATTGCAACACGTACAAATATTCGTACATTATTTAATCGTACAAGCAGCATCGCAGTACCATTTGTGCCGTTCATACTACCGTATTGTTATACCATTTTTTCGTATCGTAGTTCTTTTTGCGTACAGGTATTCGAACGTTAGGTTATAAAGTCTAATCGATAACAATAAAACTTTTCGTTAACTGTATTGATGGGTTTAGTGACTTCGGAAACACAGAACGCTGCTGACTGCTTTAAGGAACTTGCTCATCGGCTGCTTCCCTCTACTGTATTCTTCGCAAATATTGAAGAGTTGTTCCTCCCGAGTTTTTCGCGTACTTGGTTTTTTACTGTGCCTCCCAATGCTATATTCAGCGAGTTTCGTTGTGTCGACCGCTACTTCTTGCCTCATTTTCTCAATGAGACTCCAGATCGATGGGTGATTGTAGCCGACGATTTTCGCGAATCGGTTGTTCCAGCCTTTCGTGCGATTGTTGGTCCTATCGCCTCGATCCATCGTAGCCTCGAGAGCATTCCACACTTCGGGTGGAAATTGTGGAGCTATCCGTCGCAGTTTTGAGGGATGCGGATTCTTAGTGGATTTAGACGGTCCGATTGGCTTGGAAGTGCCGCTGACTTACGTTTCGTCAAAGTATTTCGCCAAGTCTTCTGCCTCAGGAGGACAAATCTTCTTCAAATAAGCCATTCCTTCTTGCGGAATAATCGAGTCACTCGAAAATAAAATCGACATGCCGGAATACCAAATAAAAAATAAGATCCTCTGCAAAAATATACAAGGCATGCCACGCGCGGTCATTCCAAAGCCGGAAGTCGGAAAAATCATTACGGCGTGTCATAAAATGTACGGGCACGCGGGAGCAAAGAAATGCTACCTCATCATGCGCGACGACTTCCACTGTCCGAACTTGTATAGGTTCACGTGAGCTCGACTAGCCGCGTGCGAGTCATGCCAGAAGAATAAAATATATACGAAGAGATCATACGCTGAGGCGAGGAGCATCCTGCCCGACCGGCCAGGCAAGCTCGCGTCCCTCGATTATTATGAACCACTGCCGACGGCGAGATATAGCATGAAGCACTTGCTTGCAATAATCGACATATTCTCAAAATCAATTAGACTCTACCCGCTGCAGAGCGGGACCGCGGAAGCCACCATAAGATGCCTCGTTAATTTTCATTGAAATCTGAATTTTTTTCTCCATAACAACGTTTCTTTTATGAGGAAGCAAAAAAATTGATAATAGGGCGAGATCGATTACCCACTTTTTGGAAAATGGGAATCTCATAACTCTGGATATATATGGAACGATAGTTTATTTACAGTTTTTACCTTATTATACTGAAGCTTATCGACCATCGAATGCCTCCATCACGCAAATATCTCGAAATATAACTTTGCCGATGCGAACGTCAAGTCCTTGAAGAATTGGCTTAATTAATCTCAGGCGTGCAGTTACTGTAAAAAACCGGGCATCTCTAGAAAGATTGCCGGGCACGTAAGCAGGCCGGCAACAAGCGTACAAAAAATAATAACAATAATAGTAAACGGCAAAATGAGCATCCGAAAGAGGAAGCCGCCATGCATCCGGGGCAGGAGGGAACCGTGGGGACGTTCCGGGTCAACATGGCCACGGCAACGGAAAGGCCCTTAAGGGAGGCCAACATCTTCACAGCGGTAACAACCGAAACAACGTCGGAACTCGAGACGCCAACCGCCGGGCTACTGACGGTGGCCTCACTCCGTGGGAGGGGACGAGTGGAGCAGGTCAACCCCCTTAAGGAAGCCGAGGTGTACGTGATAGGGTCTGCAGCGCCCCACGCATCGGTTAGCGACTTCCACGTAAAGTCCCTATCCAGCCGGCAGGGAATTCTGACCCTTAAGGCGGACACTGGGGCGACGGTAAGCTTAATACACGAAAATGTGCTGTCCATCGATACTCCGGCGGCAAGGTCAGGAGTGTCGTTAAAGGGACTGGGGGAGGAGCCCTGAACGCGCTCTACTCCGCCCTTGTGGAGCTAGTCACACCCTCCGGATCCGTGAAGCGTTGGTTGCATGTGCTATCGCAGAATCTTCACGTGCAGACCCACGGAATCCTTGGGATGGATTTCATCAACGAAAAAGGGGTGGACATCCTCGGCGGAAAAATCATCAAAATCAAGGGACACAGCATGCAGCTCGTGGATGCAAGCCTACGAATCGCCTCACCACCACGCAGTGAAAATATCGCATACGTGTCGACAGTAAATTCCGAGGAGGGAATCGTCGAGAAACGCGACGTCACCGAGGGGGTAATATTGGGGGCATGCGTGGACTCGCACTAAGGCAACAGCTGCGCGGTGAGTCTAGTGAACACAACACCGGGATATGTTTACGTTGAACAACCGGTGATGAAACTCGAGCCGCTTGCGTCAGCAGATGAGCTGCATAGCAAGCTCGCCGCCGCGACGTGCGAAATAAATGCGGCAATGGGAACGGGCAGCACGCGACTCGAGAAATTATGACAGGCGATCGACGTTACCCATCTCAACAGAGAGGCGGAAAAATCTCTCCTGGAAGTCTGCGAGGAATACGCGGATATATTCCACCTCGAGGGGAATCAGCTACCCTGTACCAACATGGTGGAGCACAGCATCTCAATCTTGGAGGGAGTGCAACCCATCAAGGTACATCCCGGTCGCCTGCCGGAAGCGCATAAAAGGAAGGTACAGGAACAAACAAAGGGCACGCTCGAAGATGGCATCATTCAACCGAGTCGGAGTCAATGGAACGCTCCGCTACTCGTCGTGCCGAAAAAGCCTGACGCAACAAGGAAGATAAAAATGCGAGTAGTGGTAGACTTTCGCAAGTTAAACGAGGTCACCATCGGGCTCGTCCCCGCTGCCGCATAAAGCAGAAATATTGGACCAGCTGGGATGAGCTCACTATTTTACGACACTCGATCTCGCATCCGGTTTCCACCAGATTTCGATGGCGAGAAAGGACAGGGAGAAGACAGCATTTTCAACACCGCATTGACACTTCGAGTACACTCGTATGCCCTCCAGTCTAAAAAATTCCCCGCCGACATTTCAACGGCTAATGAGTACGGTACTGGCAGCGCTCGAAGGGCTAAAATGCTATGTGTATCTGGACGACATTGTAATCTTCGGAGCGACCTTGGCACAGCATAACAATCGGCTCCGAGAAGTCTTCCATCGCCTGCGAGAGGCGAAGCTGGCATTTCAACCGGGAAAATGCCGATTTTTGCGTTTGGAGACGAAATACTTCGGACATGTGATCTCCAGCGAGGGAGTACGCCCTGATCCGACCTTGGTAACGTCCGTCCGGGAATTTCCCAGCCCGAAGGACGTGAAGGGCGTGCAGTCCTTCCTAGTACTCGCGGGAAATTGCCGTAAATTTATCCAGGATTTTTCAAGGGTCATTGAGCCCTTGACCGAGCTCACCAAAAGGGATCATAAATTTGAGTGGACAGCGAAACATGAGCAGGCCATGGAGGATCTGAAAAGGGCCTTGACCACCGCACCTATTCTACAGTACCCGGACTTCGAGAAGCCCTTCGTCATTACCACGGACGCATCGGATAAGGCCATAGGGGCCATATTGTCTCAAGGGTCGATAGGAGAATGTCTGCTCATTTGTTACGCCAGTCGGACTTTAAACAAGGCGGAACAAAATTATACAACAACGGAAAAGAAGCTACTCGCAACCGTATGGGGAATTGCACAATTCCGCCCTTACGTATATGGTACCCGATTCACGGTGGTAACGGATCACAAGCCCTTAACGTGGCTATTCAGCGTTAAGGATCTCGGGTCGAGACTCATGCGCTAGAAAATAAAATTATCGGAGCATGAGTTCGACGTGCAATACAAAGCGGGGAAACAAAACACCAAGGTAGACGCGTTGAGTCGCATATGTGTGGCAACACGCTCACAAACGAAGAAGGAGTCGAGCGAGTCGAGCAGCAGCGGCGATAAGGAAGGCAGCGCCTAGCCAGGGGTACAGTTCCGTGGATAGTCAGCCCGAGGCACGACGCGGGAAGGAGTATGAGCGGTTACGCTCAGACGGAGACCGCCTGAGCGCGGAAGAAAAATTGAAAATCTTCCACGAGCATCACGATGCACCCCTGGGGAGGCCACCAAGGGGTAGCTCGGATGCTCGCACGTATAAAATTAGGGTATGCCCGGCCCAGCATGCGTAAGGACATAGAGGCATATGTGGCACGGTGTGACAAGTGCCAGAGAAACAAAATACGACTGGAAGCGAAGGCACCGTTGGTGATAACCGACACTCCGACTAGGGCCTTCCAAAAATGTGCGATGGATATCGTAGGGCCGTTACCCGAAACGGAGCGCAGAAATAGGTATACATCCTAACCTTTCAGGATTTTCTCACGAAATACAGCGTGGCCATACCGCTGGAAACATAACAGGCAAACGAGGTGACAAAGGCATTTGCCAAGGAAATAGTATGTCGGTACGGAGCGCCAGAGACCGTCCTTACCGACCAAGGTACGAATTTTCTTAGTGCCATATTTAAGGATGTGTGTCGGCTGTTGCGTATAGAGAAAATACAAACGACGGCATATCACCCTGAGTCAAACGGGGCATTGGAACGCTCGCACAGAACTCTTGCGGAGTACCTTGAGGGTTACATAGACGAGGATCAGGGGGACTGGGATGAATGGTTACCCTACGCCATGTTTGCTACAACACGACACCCCATACGGCAACAGGATTCACCCCGCATCACCTGGTCTACGGAGAGAACGCTGTTGTACCCCGGGTCAACGCTCGATTATTCGGGGAATGCGCTTACCCAATAATCGCGGTATGCAACGAGCACACAACGCCTTGCGAAATACGGAAGAAGCGAGCGCGCGACACATTGCAAAACACGGAATTAACAAATAGCATTTAAGAAATTAGCAAGTAATTAGCCGACTCAGCTATTGGGAAATATCGGAAACCCGAAAGCCATAATTGTTTAAACAATTGCAAAATAGCTGACATTGTAAAAATTAAGCTGACATGCCTACTCTTATCCCTATATAAGAGACCACGAGCAGGCATTCAGCAGTCTGATTTGAATCTGAACAACGTTACGGTTACTTAGTTACACCGTAAAATATATACTCTCTTCGAAAGGAAAAAAAGCGTACAGAGTGTACTTCACAACTATTGGTAAATAATCTCGAACAAACTATTGCAATTAATTTTGATATAATAAATCGTGCCTTTATAATTCATTTCGGTTTCAACCCTTTACTGGATAAATCCCGAAAACCTTTGAGCTGATAGCTCCCGCAGTACTCAGGGTAGCTATCTGAGCTTCTGCGGATATAACAACGCCGAGTTACCAACAGCCCTTCAAAGGGAACCCAGGCCCACCTACGCATACAACGATTACGCGCAGGAACTACGGAAGTGCCTACGAGCGGCCTGGTCTACACCACACAACAACCTAAAAGTCGCCAAGGTCTGCTATGATCGAAGAACACGAGAAAGGAAGTTCAAGGTCGGGGACCGGGTCTTTCTGCGTGACGAGACTATACGCTGAGGACGGTCCGCGAAATTAACCCCGAAGTGGGTGGGACCCTACCCCATCGTGGAGGAGCACCCTCCATGCAACAACACCCTTCACCAAGGGCGATGGGTGGGCAAAGTGCATGTTGACCGTCTTCGAAATTATGTGGAGGAGTAAGGGAAATTAAACGATGGGAAAAAAGCGGGTCTAGCGGCGGGTCTAACCCCAGTTAGACCCACAGGATGTCACCGGCTTCGACAAGGCTTCGCTCTAGGGAAAATAAATGGCGGAAAAGTTACAAAGCATGAAATGAAAAATCACAGATTGTTGCTGGCGGGTCTACCGGCGGGTCTACCGGCCGTAGCCGTCACTTTCTATGGCCCGTACGAGATACAGCCCTTTGTTATGCCGCAGAATCCCGGTTAGCTGTTCCGGTTTCGCGTGTAACTGTTTTTAGGGATTATCCAGTAAAGGGTTGAAACCCACGTGAATAGATAACGCAATTTATTTAAACAATATTTATTCTTAATAATTTGTGAGCACAGTTCGATGACGTTTCATTTAACAAGGTTAAATAACAATTATCTAACTAGGTTCATTTAACTAATTGTTTAGTTAAATGACGGTTCTCGATTAATTGTTTAATTGTTTAGTTATTTACTACTATTTGAAATTTTACTGTTCTGGTACACTTTGCACCCTTGTCGTTCCCTTCACAAGTCCCTCGGGAACGATCTTACGTATTCAACCGCACCGGTCAGAATTGATTTCAGACTGCCGAGTATCTGCTCTCGATCCTCTATATATTCCTCGAGAGCAGGTATGTCAGCTTAAAATCTAGCGCGAGTTTAATATTTACGATAATCCTGTAAAAAATATCTTTCCAAATCCTCGCCTTTTCGCGAGCGGGATTTGGAGCATGTTTTCCTTTTCGTAAGTCTCGCCTTGGTATTCTCGAGTCGGTGCTCTAGCTACCGAGGCGCTCGCGGTTGCCTTACTGCTGCATCAGCAGTATCGACGCGCGACGCTTGACGTTCGACGCTCGATGTACGCCTGGCGCGTAACGCAACCGAATACCTCGCAACCGAAATAATCGGGGTCGAGAAACAATGCGAATAATAATGTCGCTATACCCGGGGCACAACACCTTCAGGGATGCAGTCGGGTTGTACTTCGAGAAAATCGGACTGCTGCATCTCCACACCAACGTCTTGACTGTGGCAATTCGGATGGATGTGTTGAACCTGGCAGACATGGAGCATCAGATCAATTTCTGACTGGGGGAGGTCCGAAGGAAGTGTAAATTGCGTGGTAGCCCAGACGGCCATTGTGCGGAGATGCTGGAGCATCTTATCCGTCTGTCAGAAAAAATCGAGGAGAACGTAGGAGTCGTGCAAGATCTCGTCGGCGCAGAGCCGAACCGGAAGTGACGGGGATTGATCGACGGTCCAGGCACTGTGGTAAAGGCCATCACCGGCAACCGGCGATGCGGAGATCGCCGCAATCCAGGGCACTCAGGGGACTCTGAAGAGGGCCATGAAGGAGCAACTGCAGGTCGTGGAGACAACGCTGGAAATGTTCAACGAGACGTCACGAGCCTCGCAGAGGAATCTGCAGAAGTTACACACCATGGTACGCACGGTGAACGGGTACTTCCGGAATCCCACCCAGGTGCTAAGCGAACGTCAGCATTTCGACGAGAGTCTCGCTCTTATCGAGGCCTCCGTGGAAACCTATCTACGGGAGGTAGAACATCTTGGCCGAACTCTTCGCCAGTGTGGCCTCCGGTACCATAAGTGCTTCAACGGTCACGCCGGCCGCACCAACGGGTTGCCTCATCGAAGCCCTACTGCACCTACCTACGGGGTATGGGTTTCCGCGACCAGTCACGCGGGAAAATGCGGCGGCCGTCTTCCGTCTGGTAACGCCGCGTGCGTATCAAAAGGGAGGCACAATAACCCGCATGTTAAAAATTCCACTGGTCGGACCCTCGGTCTACAACGTGAATAACGCTTATCCTTCCCGAGGAGGGGAAAAAACGACACCTATTACTACGTAGCCACCGCCGAGGATCGTGTGGTGGTGGACCGAGAGAATCGGCATTACCTTCGAGAGGGGACATCAGACCTGGAAACCTGTAAAAGGGATAGGGACGAGTACTATTGTCCACCCCGGTACCCTACTCTGAGCATCAACATGGATGCCCCCTGCGGCCTGCGACTCTACACCGAGGGAACGGTAGGTTCCCTCGGGTCAGCACTGCCCGAAGGAAATAATCAAGCTCACACACACACTCGTAATGGGTATGCGGCAATACGGACAGTGGCTGTATGTGTCACCACGAGGAGAGTCGGAGAGCATCGGCTGTCACGATAAGCCGACGAGGCAGAAGCATCCCGACGGCACGGGGCTGTAGACCGTCCACGGACGGTGTGTCGTCACCGCGGCCGACTTTAAACTCGAGATGGTGAAACGCTGGAGTCAGCTAGTCGGCGGCGCAGGCTATGTGCCTGTCTACAACCTTACCCTGTTACCGGCCGAGGAGGAAAAAAAGGCCTCCAATAATAGCGGAGGTAACGGATACCAAACTCGAACAGGCGATGAATAGACCGCACGAGTTACAAAATCTAAGCGTACAGATACGCAAAACGAAGGCGGAATTAAATTCGACGGAGCGATCTAGCTCATCGACTCGCACGCAACTATACCATACGATCGGATCGTATGCAGTGGGCACGCTAGCCCTATCAGCCATCGTCGGCTACATAATTCACCACGCCCTACGTAGAAGGGCGGGAAAGACGCCCGTGCAGAAGCCATATATAATTCCCCGGGTGGCAACCCGGGTCGGCGCATAATTCGGGAAAGGAAAAAAAATAAAGCCAGAAATTCTTTTCCAAAAATTTCAATTTATTTTGAAATTTTGAGAAAAGGGAAAAGGAGGACCGGATACAAGTGAAACAAATTTCTTAAGGGAGAAAAACCATTTATTTATTTTCCCAAATATATATTTGAAAAAAATATGTGAATAAAACACATAAGGAAAAAAAGGAAAATTAAGGAAAAGGGAAATTAAGGAAAAAAAATGTCCAACAATAAGATAAAATTGATCAATGATAACGGAGCGGGGGAAAATTAATTCCACTCCACGAGGCACCAGTTCATGACACCTGCGGCGGCACGGCGACGACGAGAAGCCAGATCCTCTTCCTCCTCTTCACTCGGAGACTCCGAGTCCGAGGCCCCTGCTGGACGCGCATCACTCGAGGAGTCCCTCGAGGCAAGGGGGCGAGGCGAAGTAGGGCTTCCCCGGGCCTGGGCATCCAACCATGGGCACCGCTGAACTCCATCGCAGCCGCTGAGGTTTCCGCGGACAGGAGGAGCGGACCCTCTGGGGGGCGGGATGCCTCCTCTGGGACCCCAGCGCCACGGCGGGAGGCCACGGCCGGCCTAGCCACGGCCGGCTTCGTCTCAGGCCCGATGACCTCCACGTCGGGGCAGGACCGACCCGAGGAACTTGGGCGGACCACTAGCATGTAAATTAGGTCACCGGGAAGAGTGACGCGCACTCTCTGGAAAATGAGAAACAGAAAAAGAAAAAATGATAATCGGGTAAAATATTCCTTAAGAATATTCGAATGATAGTTACTTAAAAAACAAAAAAAAACATTAAATAATAGGGAAAATATTAGAAAGAGTAAATAAAGAAAGTACATACCTTAGCGGGCGGGCTCGGGCAACGTCTGGAGCTCATCTTGCGGAAGTTCGAATAGATAAAATAACTGACGGTCGATGAATGAATAAGTGAAAACACCTGGGAAGCGACGGTTAATATATCCCAAAAGTGCAAACGCGTCGACCTACTGAGCGTCGATCTCGACCGTCAGCATAAAGGAATAGCGGCGGCTTTCCGCCTCCGTATTCCGCAATAGCCCGGAAACGCGCTTAACTCATACGCAAACTCGTCAAATGAGGAATTCTCTCACACTTATATTTTACGGGAAATTTTTTATCTTTTATGTTTTCCCATAATATTAGGCGCAGGGCACACGGAGATCATAAAAATAAATCTCGCCAGAGACGAGCGAAAAGAAATAAGATTTCTTTTTTTTTTAGGGGGGAGGGATGTTGTGCCCCGGGTATAGCGATATTGTTTCCGTTATTTCTCGGCCCCGATTATTTCGGTTGCGAGATATGTTCGGTTGCGTTATGCATCAGGCGTACATCCAGCGTCGAACGTCAAGCGTCGAGCGTCGATACTGCTGACGCAGCAGTTAGGCAACCGCGAGCGCCTCGGTAACTGAAGCACCGACTCGAGAATTACGAAAAGAAAAACATGCTCCAAATCCCGCTCACGAAAAAGCGAGGATTTGGAAAGATATTTGTTTACCGGAATAAGGTACATCATAAACTAGCGATAGATATCAAGCTGACATACCAGCTCTCGAGGAATATATAGAGGATCGAGAGCAGGTACTCGGCAGTCTGATTATAATTCTGACCTGAACGGTTGAATACGTAAGATCGTTTCCAAAGGACTTGGAAAGGGAACGACAAGGGTGAAAAGTGTACTCTGATCGGTAATTTCGAATAATATTAAATAATTAAATCATCGAATAATTAAGCAATCCAATGAATAACCGTTATTTAACTAAATGACTAGTTAAATAAACTTTGTTAATTGATTGTTATTTAACCTTGTTAAATAAATCTGACTCGAACTCCGTTAATAAACTATTAAGAATAAATATTGTTTAATAAAACTGTGTTATCTATTCACGTGGGTTCCAACCCTTTACTGGATAATCCCTAAAAACACAGTAACACGCGAAAGCGGACTAGCTAACCAGGTATCTGCGGCATAACACACCATATATATTGTAACGTATTCGCGTAAAGAAATAAGGCACTGCGATACTGGATTCGCAATAACTCTGTGAGTATCCGTGAGTATCCGTGAGTATCCGTGGATCTGCGAGTATTTGTGAGTATCTGTGAATACTGTGAGAGTACCTGTGTGAGTAACAATTCGACTATCGGTGACTATTTGTGTGTCCAATCGACATGAACTTTATTATCATGTAGATTTTTTGTTCGGAGTAAGCGATCGAGATAAAATTGGAACTAGTTTATTTCTCATAAATCGTTTTCCCTAAACTGCTTTTTGGAAATTGTATTATTTTCTACGACCCATATCTTTCACGAAAACAAACTTTCCCCTTGAAGTGGGCAGAAATCAGTGGTTATCTCAGTTATTTCTCCTTCCCTACTCGTTAAAAGAATCCATTCCCATTTCTGCTTTTCTCAATATTATTTTTTAAAACCTGGAAAAAAGACCCCAGGAAAAAAACCTGAAAGAAATCCCCCATTTTGTTATCTTAGTTTTTTCCGGGGCTTTTTTCCGGAGGTCTTTTTTCTAGGGAGTTTTTTACCGGGTATTTTTCCAGGGGGTTTATATTCCCGGATTTTCTTTCTGGTGGTTTTTTTTCGGGATTCGTCAAGGTCCCTTGCGTGTCATGCAGCATCGTGATTTCTGCGTTTAGCCCTACGGCTAAATTCATGGTGCCCGTTATCACCTTTGACGGCATGCCGAGCCCGTTGATTCATCCTCAACGCCTTCGGGTTGGTTCTACCCCAGCGAGGACTTATTCGATCCCCACATTGTCCTCCATCATCTCAGAGAGGTGTTATATCCTGATGCATATATTTTTTTATTTTCCTGGAAAGAATTTCCGACGATGTTTTTTTAACATTAATTATTTTTTTAAACATTTTTCCCTGTTCAAAGCCTGATCGAGCGCAGTGACCGTCCCAATGTTCCCCCTACTCTTCTACGTGGCTTCGCAGATGGTCCACTTGTATCAAGGCGAGTTTCCCTCGGTGACCTTCCCGTTTTGATGACACCCCTGCCCAGGTGCGGTTTTAAAGCCGGGCTTACGTTGGACCAACTATGACCGCCTGAGTTATAAAGTCGACCCGACTCTGGTTGCCAATGTAGGCCCGACTACCAGTTATCGTTGGGATGATAACATCGGCCCTATCGCATCAAACAACGTTGCCCCAATGTTGGCTGCCGATGTCCAGCCAACGTTAAATGGAAAATATTAATACCCAATAAATTCTTTTTTTTAACGACCTGCGCAACTTTTAAGTACTTTTTTATCATCCTACAATTGCTATTTTGTAGTTTTTTTATCTTCACGCATTGAAAACATTAGAATAAATTCTTTAGTCGCTAATGGGGACTGGAACCCGGGAACCCGGTGACTACTTGTCCACGCTCTTACACACTCGACTATGCTCACCTTGAACATTTTTGTCTCGAATTTTTTATAAAAGAAGCATGTCTACTGCATCTCTATCTAATATTAACTTAGCAATTGCTTTAAATTGTCTAAGTTTTATTATTTCATTTTTGTATTCACACTTTAATTAATAATATTGATGAAACTTAGGCTATTTGCACCACAGTACTGTAGATAAAAATGTAATAAAGGACTCTGGAATAATAAAAAAGGATTCAGCAGTCGCGCAAATTTTAAAAAGATTGCACTGTTTATATTTTTTATTTTTTTTATTGTTGTTCCATTTTTCCACCGTATACCATTCTGGGTTTTTACGAAACCCCACAGCGATTCCCCCCTAGCACTCCCTACCCGCACTCAGCGAAGCCACCTAACTTTCAGTGCGTCCGTAGCCAACTTAGCTACACTGTACCGCATTTGCCGGGGACACGGGGAAACTACGAAAAACCCGTGCCGGTATAGACGGCCATATTCTACTGATCCTCCGATATTTTTCCACTTTGAGTAAAATGCAGAAACACCCAAATTTCAGAAGAAAGCGCCTCCCGCTCAACGGCCGATGCGCCAGCTAGCGCACGGCTGAGCGGTGAACCATCCAAGTACTGACCGCGAACGTTCTTGCTTGACTTAGGAGACCACCGGAGCCGTACGCCAACCGCGCATCCACCGCTGTCGGTTTTGATTGCATTGTTTATAAATATTTGGTGTTGGATGGTGGCTGAACGTCGCTAGCGGGTACTGGGCTGGGAAAGTCGTTCGACGTCGTGAGCGAACGTCCACTTGATATCCCCGAACACAAATCATTACGACGATATGCCAGCGTTGGCTCAACTTTGGTAAGCAGCGTTTTGCCAACTATTAAGCCCAACGTTGGCGTGGTTGTCAATCGACAATACATATGCAAGCAAACGTTTGCATATATATTGTCACACTAACTTCATACGATCGAAAAGGTTAAAAATACATCCATATTTATTCTTCAGTCACTGAGTTCTATATAAAATTTATTTGTAATTTATCTTTTTATACTTTGATATTATTGAAAAAGCGTTGGTTGAACTCTGTCAACTAGTACATGCCCCACGACGGATGTAAAATTTGATCTAAATAAGGATTTTATCTAATATCGCGGTGAAGTTTAAAACGTTGCAAGTTTGCAACACTTTTCCAGCTCCCGCGCCCCGCATATGACGGATTGTCAGAGAGGTTATGGCACCACAGCAACGCAATGTTTTAATTTCTCGTCGCATATCAACTTTTCTACATTACAACAAGTATGATTTTGGTAATACAATGCCCTCCATAAATATTTCAGCACGAAATCTATGACCACATAAGCTTTGAACAGCGTGTACGTTACAGAGAATTCATTGTCCGTTACAGTGAATTCTTTTTTTAAAAAATAAATCGTACGGGGGTGATGTACCTCGAAAATGGGGTGGTTTTTTCGGTGAACCTTTTCCTCTAACACCCAAGTATACGATAAACCGGGTCAGAAGCTTCGGACTCGCGTCCTTACCCATGTAGGTTTCGCCGATTGAACGGACGCGGCCGATGGTCGGGCTAGTGTTGGCGTAGCGATTGAATCCCCAACGCTCGGCCAATATTCGGCTAAGTATTGTGTCGCCAATAGTTGGTTTGATCATTTGTGGCCAATGCTTGGCCGCGTTCGACTCACCAATTGTTGGTTAGTCGATTTGAGGCCAATGTTCGGCCGAATATAAGCTCACTAAACATTGATTTTCCGATTTAAGGCCAATGTTCAGCCGAATACTCATTCCCCAACCGTTGGTCGGTTGATGCATGATCTCATGAGTCATTGGTGTGCCGATTTCAGGCCAATGTTCGACCGAATATTGATTCACCAACAGATGGTCTGTTGATGCATGATCTCACGAACCATCGGTCTTCCGATTTCAGGCCAATGTTAGACCGAATATCGAGTCACCGATTATTGGTTTGCCGATGTGACGCCTACATTGGACCATCAATCATCGGCTATCGCCGCTAGATGGCGTTAACCCAAGTTGTTTCTCGCAAGCGAAAGTGTATCCGAGCGTCAATATAAGAGCATGCGAAATTACACCTTTTTTAAATTTCACAAAGTATGTGTATTTTGGGTTTGGACTAGGTACACTGCTATTCATGAGTGCTCGGTCAGTTTTCCTATAGCGGCCCTGTTCAGATCGTCCAGGCATTCATGAACAGCACCGTACTCAATAATTGCATTGACATACCAATATACAATATGTATTGCCAACACATTGACCAAGTTTGATCGCTTTGAAAATACTTGCAGGAGAGAATATGTAAAATATAATCTCTCGCAGACCAATTCCAACTTTTACAATGTAATAAAAGTATTGCTTCAAAATCACTCGCGCTCTATATGAGTTACCGATAGAGGGCCGACATTGACAACCAATTATCGGCCGATCTTCTTGATCGGCCTTGGGGCCAATGTTGGGTGCCAATGTTGGCATGTACTGTAATATAATTTGCTTTTTCATTGCGTAACGTTCTTTATTGCGCTCGCGGGGTATCGGCAAGTTGAGGGCTTCGGTACTGGACCGGGAGCGTTTAGAGGAGCGGATGGATCGAGGATTCCTCAGATAACCTCCTGAACATGGTCTAACAGACGGTGAGGCATCTCATCATCGGAATTTTGGTGATGAGTAAAGCTACCTAGTCGTATGTCGCGCGAACTGTACCGACGTTCACGGCCAGTCGACACACTTCGCGCGAGATCGATGTCCACCTTCAACCAAAGTGGGAAGTCAAGATGAATTTTGAAATATTTTCCAAAAGGGTTTTTCTCTTTTTTTTTTTTTTTCATTTAACTACGTTAATTTTGAAAGTATTCGTGTGCGTAGCTAGGTGCTAACGCACACGGAGCTGACCGAGCTCACGGATATTACTTCTGAATTTTGGAGTACAAGTAAGGCCGCCTTAAAACTGTCGCACGACCCGTGCCGATGTTCACGGCCAATCGACACGACTCGCACGAGAGCTTATGCCACTCGACGGTGCTGCGATAAATTATTTTACTATGATCGAAAAAGATTTTTATTTAAATTTGGAAAGGAGAATTTCGTGGAAGGAGAGGAAACGACGCGACTGCTCGCGTTCCGAGCGTACGGTGTTTTATGCTGAGCGCGCTATGGCCTGCCTATCGCGGATTCTCCTTGCTGGTCAATCGTTCTTCTATTCGCCTATGCGACCAATTTTGTTAGCGGAAAGTTCTCTTAATTAAACGAGAGTTGTTAATGAACTGGGCTTGTTCGAGGAATTTCTGTTTAATTAATGAGCTGGGCTTGCTCAAGGAATCACTGGTGTCCGGGGCAATACCGTAACCAGTGGGGGCTTTCGGCTAAGGAAGGATGTAGACGCGTGTCGGTTATACGAAAAACTGAGTAATCGGCGCTCGGTTCCCTCGGTTATATAGCCTCGTGGCCTTCTCGAATATTCTCGCACCTTCGCGATTATTTTCGTCGCTTCGACGTGTCGTCGCTTCCGTGTTTATGCGCACGTCTGTTTACGCAGTGATCGCGATCGCGTATTTTCGCTTGACCGCAAGATCGCGTTACAGGTGTCGTTCACGTCGCTTACCGGTAATTTCGATATTTCCATTATCGTCGCGCGGAGTCGTCACGTCGGTACGGTTGTAATTCACGTGAACGTGACAGTACTTATCATCCAAGGCTCCCTCGATGATTGGGCCAAGTCCGCATGCCAATGTTGGCAACATCGGTACCAGGCTTCGCCCAACCACTGGCCACATCCGATCACCCTACATGGGTAAGGGCGTTTATCGATATTTCGCGAGACCATCGATTTTTCTGAATTAAATCCTACGGGGGTGATGTACCTCGAAAATGGGGTAGTTTTTTCGGTAGACCTTTTTCTCTAACACCCAAGTGTTTGATAAGCCCGGACAGAAGCTTCGAACTCGCGTCCTCAAGGGCGTTTCACGATATTTCGCGAGAGCACCGATTTTTCTGAATTAAATCGTACGGGGGTGATGTACCTCGAAAATGGGGTAGTTTTTTCGGTAGACCTTTTTCTGTAACACCCAAGTGTACGATAAGCCCAGACAGAAGCTTCGGACTCGCGTCCTTAAGGGCGTTTTACGATATTTCGCGAGACCATCGATTTTTCTGAATTAAATCGCACGGGAGTGATGTACCTCGAAAATGGGGTAGTTATTTCGGCAGACCTTTTTCTCTAACACCCAAGTATACGATAAGCCCGGACAAAAGCTTCGGACTCGCGTCCTTAAGGGCGTTTAACGATATCCCGCTAAACTGTCGATTATCGCGAAAAACCGCCTCCCAGCCCCATCAGCGAGACTTTTGATTGCTCCTCCGGTGCATCATTCGTTGACACGTTCTCGTGTATTAATCCCAGTTCAGCTCCCGCGTCGGCCTTTTATGTCAGCGTACTGCTGTTTCTGGTCGGAAATGGTGTGTGTAAGTCGCTAGCTATTGTTAGTTGCCCTCGGGACTCTCCCAGGGATGCCTTGACCGTTCTGAAGAGCCCGTTTATATCTGCCAGTCCCTTCCCACGGAAGGACACCACAGTTTACGATCCTGGAGTCGGTTGTTGGAGTGTTGTCGCTTTCAAGGTGAATATGTTGGCCTCCCTTAAAGGCTTGTTCATTGCTGCGACCGTGTTGACGTGAAATGCCCCCACAGTTCCCTCTTGTATTCGTTGTGCGGAGCTTATTTGCGAAGAAAATAAACACCGCAATCGATGCCTTTGAGGTATGAACGCGTCCGCGACGTCGACTTTCTCGTACGCGCAGTGGACCAGCGTAGTCTACTCTGGCGTTTACGAAGGGCATCAAGGTTTCACATACGCGCTCGCTTGGCAAATCTCCCATAATGATGTCTTTTCAGGATGTTTTAAAAAATGTTGAAGATTGTATCCAAATTTAGAAAATTGTTATCCAAATTTAGAAAATTGTTATCCGAATTTAGCAAATTGTTATGCAAATTTAGAAAATTGTTAGGCAAATTTAGAAAATTGTTAGGCAAATTTAGAACATTTTTGTCCATATTTTGAATATTTTTATCGAAATTTTGAAGACAATTTTACGTAGTTTTTCTTCAAACTACGTAGATTCTTTTTTACTTCAAAAAATGAATTTTCGTCCAAATTGGGTTCGAATTTTTTTTTAATTTTGGTATTTTCCAATATGTGTCAAAGACCGACTGTGCCCGATGATTCAATATCAACAGTGTGATATCTGACATCACTTATCTTGTACAAAAGTGCAAAAAAAATCAATGTCTTTCATTTGCAACAGTTGTAGTTGAGACGTTTTATTGAAAAACATTTTTCCACATTTTTTTTTTTTTTTTTGTATTAACATGCACGTAAAATCCCGCTTTCCGTTCCTGTGAAGTATGCGCAAGAAGGCACTTTTTCGCATCGCGTGCGAGAAAAATACTGCGCATGCGTACAGACGCAATATGGTATTTTTTCCCGCACTAGAGCGGAAAAGTGCCTTTCTACGCATACTTCACGGGAACGGAAAGCGTGATTTTGGTGAATTTGTTAGAAAAAGTTATGTATAAATGACATTCACACGCGTCAGAACTCCCTTTGTACGCCCTTGCCATGCAAATAACTATCATGTGTTGCTTACAACTTTATGAAGAGACTTCGGATTGCAGAAGTTCGGAGTGCGAAATTTGTTGAATTAAATTTCGAAATAATTAATGCATCCTTTATGGTAATTTACCTAAATTGCGTATCGGGATAAAATTTGCAGTCTAAATTTAGATAACATTTAGATAGAAGTTGATTTTGAAACGTCAGAATTACAACTCCAACCCGAGCTGAGAAGCTATTCACTTTTTAGTCAGATGAGCACCCAATTCCATACTTGTAACAAGGATATAGTGTTCGAGAGAAATCTACTACATCGCAAAACTTCCGTCATCTTGCATGGGAGGGATCTAACTCTGGTGAGCTGCTGTATCATTTATGTAACCTGTTACGTCCTGCCCCTTGAATAACACTGTTCCATCGACGATAAATAATGTAATTTCTTTTAGATAATATTTTCTCACGAATCTTGTCTCCGTTAAAATTAGAATTTAAGTATTTTTATTTTGAGTTTCCGTTCACACGGTCAAATTATGCATATTCAATTTTTGTCGTCCGGTCTTTCGATTTTCTCTCTCTCGACCGGACGCTAATATCAAATTTCTACAATCCATATCCGCTCGCGCCAGACGCGAGCGTTCGCTTTATTTTATTTTACTTTTTCGAGTCTTTTCTGTACTCGCGCATGGCATGCAAGCACAGCATTTTTGGCCGCTTCACAGCAATTAGCTCTACCGAAGTTATTGGTGTTCATCGAAACCTCGAACGGAACAGTCGACTGGTCTTCCACCAGTCTACTAAAATAATCGCGACTAACATTTTAAATCAAGTGTAATCGCGTATATATCGGGACAAGCTCGATTAAAACTATTAAACAAAATGATTGTTTCGCACGGTAATATTAAGTCACCATTTGTCAAACCACATAAATACTTAAATAAATCTGCAAAATATCTTAATTCGTGACGGAACAGAATAATTATTCCGTACGGAGAACGGGCCCGTCGATCTCGTTGCTTACACGTCTCCTATTTCCTCGGCCTCTGAGGCTCTCGAGCGTGCTCCCACCTCTGAGCCGCGAGCGATAAAGTTTAAGGGGACCTCTTATCGCTGCGGACAAGTTATTCGCACGCCCTTGACTCGACGAGCACATGTCTCGTATTTAAACCGACCTCTAAGACATAACATAACCCTTTGAACGATGGAGTGATGGATTTTTCGGCACATCGGTCGATTAACAACGGAGATATGAGCATTTGTTTTCAGGGGGTTCAACTGGGGCGGTCTTCCCCTACTAGTTTTAAGTACTTACTCGTTTTATTCGAGAGATCTAAGTGATGAACTAAGCTCTGCCGGAAAGGCTTCTCTTTGCGTGATATTGATGTCTTTTCTGCATGCAAAAGCTCATCAACCGAAAGCGAACCATTATTTTTTTCTCTCAGCGCATTTGTTTTGAACCTGACAGCAAAGGCGATCCCTCGTTGAAGTTTCTCAAATGAAGAAAATTTCCACAGCACGTTGAATGTCGGCATCGTGATGTTTGCAAGAACCGGCGGGAATTTCGTCTCCTTCATGTAGATTTCAATTTCTTGTGATTTTGGCCATTCACCTGTGCAGACAAATTCGGGGCCATGCCATCAGCGCTCGCTCTGTTTCCACTGATCTACGGAAATTCCTCTTGCAATTCAACCAGCAGGATTTTTTTTTATGATACGTGCCGCCAAACCAGCCCTTGCGACAATTCTTGAATTTTTGTTATTCGATCAGCAACGTACATTTTCTGCCGTTCGGCGACGTTGTAATCCAACTAAGAATGATCGCCGAATCAGTCCCATGAAAGGTTTTCGCAACTTTTCTTCCATATGCTTATTTGGATATATCACACAACTTGATGAGCAATAGCGCTGCATTTAATTCTAATCTCGGTAACGACATCGTTTTAAGTGGCGCGACTCTACTTTTAGTGCCAATG
This sequence comes from Amblyteles armatorius, assembly GCA_933228735.2. Lineage (NCBI taxonomy): Eukaryota > Metazoa > Arthropoda > Insecta > Hymenoptera > Ichneumonidae > Amblyteles > Amblyteles armatorius. The sequence goes on along the minus strand of OW121691.1, from coordinate 1,496,142 downwards.
AGATGTGATTGCTTCTTACCAGTCGAGACAGCGTAGATGCACACTCCATACGCAGTCTCCGATGCATGGCCGAATCCTATGAGTTCGAACGTTCCTTCTGTATTGCCAGGATTGAGATTTCTATTTATTTGAACTTCATTGATTTTAGGCAAAGAGCCATAAAACTCAGACGATGCTTCTTGAAGGTCTACTGGCGGAGCCTCGTCCGATGCAGTCCTCAACTGACACATTTTTTGAATTATGCACTTCGCTATGATGATTACAGGACCTAAGAGATCCAACGGGTCAAAGATCTGTGCGATTTTTGAAAGCGCGACTCGTTTCGTTACCCTAGACGCCTCTTCGATTGTCATGTTATATTGCATTGTATCGGAATTTGCATCCCAGAGAAGCACAGGTATTTTCATCGCGCCTTCTTTGTCTATTGTCAGCAGACTATCTGTTTCACTTTTGTTTGAAATATCCTCTAGTATTCTTCGATCATTCAGATGCCATTTTCTAAGGTGGAATTGACCCTTTTAAACAGTTTATCTGATTGTCGTTGTAACACAATCGTTTTTTTCTATCGTACTCTCGCCTGTTAGGACATCATTCATGTAGAAATGTTCCTCAACGACTGTTGCTGCTTCTTGATAATCGTTTTCATCTTTTGCTAATTGCCGCGGGCATCTCATCGCAAGGTACGCTGCAGGCGCCGTGCCATACTCACCGTGTTGAGACGATACGTTTGAATCGGTTGCTTCTCATGCGGGAGCCATACAATTCGCTGAAAATCTCTGTCCTTTTCTCTAAAAATTATTTGATGGAACATAACTGCTATATCCGCAGTGGAAACGAACTCGTGTGCTCTGAAGCGCAGGGTTATGTCAAAAAAATTGTTTTGTCGATTGGGTCCAGCCATCAATTTGTCAGTCAAAGCTGTACCGACCGAGCTTTTCGTGGAGGCGTCGAAAACAACTCGCAACTTCGTTATGATGCTATCCGGTCTTATCACCAGCTGACGGGGTAACACAAACCGGTCTTTCGGTTTGATATACGCGCCATCGGGTACAAGAGACATGTGATTTTGCTCTTCGTAGTCTTCTATAAACTTCACCTACTGTTCTTTTACTTCAGGACGAGCTTTCCAACGTCGCTCGCGCGAAAACAAACTTCAAACTGCTCGCTTTGCTGATTCTCTCAAAAGCACGCCGGGTTTTTAGGCAAGGCCACTATAAATCTTCCTGTGTCGTCTCTTCGTACCGATTGCACAAATTGTTGTTTACACTGCAATTCTTCTTTTGTCATTCGTCGTTTCTCGAGGCTCTTCTTGGTTCCAAAAACGTTCTAATTGCTCTTATAGTATCGCATTGGTTACTAGTCCCCAAAATGTCTGAATCTTCGGCCTTGCATCAATGAGCTCGCTACCGGGAGTCCACCAACGCAGCGTGTTTTGCAACCTCAGGATACCCGATTTTTTTATTGAATCTGAATCTTCCCTCGATAAGATATTTTACCAGCCTACATCTCATTTTCCGGCAATAGCTTATTTCCTCATGGCTACATCTTACCTTGCGGCAATAGTATCTTTTCTGGCTACATTGTAATTTACGGAAATAGTGCGTCTACGTTTCAGTGTTCGGCAATAGTTTACATTTAATTTCCGACAATAGTATTTCTCCTGGCTACCTTTGGTTTTTCGACACTGCTTTGTTCCCCCTCGGCTATATCCAATTTTGTCTCTCACTGGGGTCATCTTACCGCTAATTTAAGTTACCTGCGTCGAATACCTGTCGTTTCTGTACCGATTACCCCGTTGTTCTTCAGTGAAATAACTATTATAATTCTCGCCGATTTGTAATTCACTCGCCCGTCCACCCCGTCTACCATTTTCTCCCAGGTGGGCTGAGGTAGCCGGAGTCTCTCCAGCTTCGCCATACCCTCCTCCCTTGCTTGCCCCCGCATCCCGCAGCGAATATTAAATAAAAATGCCGCTTACTGAGCGGTGGTACCTAGGTACCTGGCGCCCAACCGCGTGCGGGCAAGGGGCTTCCACCTTGCCCCGCGGGGACAAGTTGGCTCGGTCGGTATCGACAAGAATAATCAATCTCGTCGTGGGTTCGAGCCCCGAGATTCGGTACCGAGCCTGGGCAGGGGAGTTCGGCCATCAGGAGTTGGAGCCAGGATGTGCGTGATGTAAAAAATCACGTTACAAGGCATATGAGATTCATATGAATCTTGACTTGAGGTAATCTCTCTGTAATACTTGACAATGCCAAGCGCTCGACGATCTCTTCGAATTCTGCGTGCATTAATTTTATTTTTACCTTAGTCTTTCTGGCGATACTCGTCTGTGATTTGTTAACGCCGATAATAAGTCTGTCTTATTTTTCAGAATGAAGTCTTTACCGATGCACGAGCTAGTCACTAATAAGGTTCGACTATGAGCCCGCATCCGAGAATACCCGAGAAGTGTGTCGATCTCCATTCGTGTCTTCAACTTCAACATAAGCTGTTGTATATGCGAAACTGGTTTCCTCACGAAGTTTGAATTCGGAGTAATGGTTACTTAATTTCGTTAAGAGTCATTTCTGGCGCAATGAGTCGATACAGGTTTCTTGGATGAATCGCTGCTCAATTTTTGTTCTGCTGTGGATTTGGCCTCTTGCTTTGAGTGCAGTAATGTGGTGTGTTCCTTGCTGCACTGTTTACATGTTGATGTCTTACAGACGGCAGCAGTGTCCTTTACCCAAGCAGTTTGTGCCCAATTTCTTCATTCTGGCTTTTTGTACTCTGTCTGATACCGAGAGGTGCAGAAATTGTGGGCATCGATACAATGAATGAGCCTGGTTGCACATTGTGCAAGAACTCTGTAAGACGGACGCTAAAGCCACTTTTTTTGTCCTTTTTTCCCGCGGGAGCTTTCGTCACGTTTTGTTTTCTTCTTCCTTTGTCAACCATCTCGGTAGTATGACACATTTCGTCTAGAAATGACAGATAGTCTTCTAACGTTGATCGTTCATCCTTATCGCGAGATCTTCCTAATCTTTTTGAGTACCATCTTGTATTTTACTAAATGGATAAGAAGCTCGTTTTTGTTGTAATTTTTTTAACTTTGCCACTTTGCGGTTTTTGAATCGGAAATTATGAATATGGGAAACTTATTGTAAAGAACACACTAACCTGCGTTCGTGCTGCGACCGATGATGCCTGCGACGATGGGGCATGTCCGACGACGATGAGGTGATCTCTCCTCATTGCTTGCTGCGATGACGACTAGTGCAACGACTGTTGCCAATTCGCTGATGCTCTAGTTCAATTCCACTTCGCGAAAGTAATTCGACTGAAGTTTAGAAATTTGTTGCCGATACAATCATGGATTTTTTTTCAATAATGAATTACAGTAGAAACTTGATTATCCGAACCAATTGGGGCCGAGACCAGTTTAGATCAACGATTATTCGGATAATCAAGTTATGCATAAAAAATGTAATAATAACATACTTAGTCGTTCGTCAAAGACCCGACCCTCTTTTCCCGATATTCTCGTGACTTGAGCCCGATAAACCTTGGACATCAACGCGGGATGCCCGAACTCGCCGGTAAAGAAGAGCGCGGACTAGACAAGTACTTACCCGGCAAGTCGGCAGCAACGGAGCAACCTGCCCTACCCAGGGACGCATCGCACACCTTTCTTTACGCGGCTGGCACGGAGCTGTTGCGTCGGCCGCGCGTGATGGCAGGAGGCAAAGGAAGAGACGTCACTCTGACGTCAGACGTCCAAAGAAGGAGTATCGAGGTGTGCCATGTGCAACATGTCGGATCAGTATAAAGGACGGGCCAACAGCCGGAAGAATCATTCTTGGCTGGGCAGTATCTCCGTGCACAACCAAGTGTTCCTTTACGAACGCCAGCAACGGTAACTACTCCTGGTAACGGGAGTGACCACCATTATCTGGGTTACCCAATTTCCTTAAAGGTAGCGACGGCAACCTTCCTTGGTGACGGGGAAAACCGCTTTCGTCTGACTCCCGCTATACCCAAAAAAAGGCAGCGCCGGCGACCTTCCCTGGTGTCGGGGATAACCGCTTTCGTCTGCGACTTCTTTCCTTGCGTTACTCTTTTTCTTTTTACAAATACATTTTTTTTGTATAAAATGTAATCAATTTACGAATGCGAATGGCGCAAAGAGCTACAGAAGATTCAATCAGTCAGAAGAAAAGTTGCACTAAAAACTTGATTGAAGTAATTTGTATTAAATAAAAACTGAATTATTTAAATTGACGATTAGAATCAATTCTGTGTCTTGAATTTTTCTTACAGCACCTGCCCTCACACAAATAAAAGCGAGCCGAGAACTCACATAAAGACGCTTTTAGAGCAGAGAGCTCTAAGCCTCAGGAATTCATACGTTACAATGAGTAATGAATACGAGTTTTTTAAAATATAAATTTGCATGCAGACATTATATATATTGTGACGGGCTCTTTACCGGGAATTTCGGCAACCGCCTCGAGCCACTCGTCCCAAATATAATGACGCCCGTTCTACTTCGCGTTCCTTCGGTCCTTTCGATTGGGCGCCAGGTGATCGTTTCTACCCCGATCACCAGGGGTTCGCCTGACTCTTTTTTCCGTCCGGTCCTTCGTGGTCTTCTACCGGCTAGCTGCGAGCGTGGGGTTCGGGGGCAATGCAGAAATAATAACGATCAAGATTCCGATATAAATCCGCACCTCACGCGTGCATTACTAGTTTATTTAGTTCCATAATAATAAAGTTCACTCCAGACACAAAATATAACTCGTTCGTTCATACACTGCTCGACCGACTCGAGTCTTACTTCGAGTTTTTCTCTTCTTTACCCCGCTTACAGTATCCATCGTCGAAGCAAATTTCATAAGCTCATCTCGATTTTTTTTTATGTCGGCGATGGTCGCTTTTCCGACATTATAATAGAGACTTAACGATGTGCTGGTCTCACCGTTATCCAGTTTCGCGAGAATTTCAAATTTTTTTTTCTACCGTCGAAATTGTATGCTTTCGTTTGGCAGTAGTTCTGTTCGTCGAAGCCATAATGGTTTCAACTTTAAAACTGTTATTTCAATATAAACTATTGTTTAACGTTGCGCTCTTATAAGTATCTCCGTTCGACGCCAAGAACTAATGAATACTGTGCAAAGTCGACCGCCGAGCGAGCAGTATAACGTGCAAGCGCATGATGTAAACTTGCACACGCCTGAAACAAACTAACGCTCGACGATATGTAACAACGAAATTTTGCGGCATGGTTCGAATAATAAAGGTTCGGATGAAGTAAATTCGTCTTCGGATAATAGAAGTTCGGATAAAATAAATAACAGTTCGGATAATAGAAGTTCGGATAAGATAAATTGCAGTTTGTATAATCGATGTTCGGACAATCGATGTTCGGACAATCGATGTTCGGACAATCGATGTTCGGACAATCGATGTTCGGACAATCGATGTTCGGACAATCGATGTTCGGATAATCGATGTTCGCAAAAAATCCGTAGAAACATTAACTTTTTTATTTTTCATAAACGTTCGAATGACGTAGTCATAATTTTCCTGATATGGGAAAGTCGATATTTCGTTTAAAAAAAAGTTAAAACAATTTTTTTTACTACAAACACACCTTCAATTCTGGTTCCAATTTTACACGATATTTAGCAGAGTTGGGCAGTACTTGAAGTACCGAGTACTTTTCGGTACTCAGAGTACTTTTTGGTGATTTCAAGTACCAACTACAAGTACTTTTTTCATCTCGATTCCTTTCGAATACTCAATGATTCTATGATACTAAGATTCTAATTTGATTCTCTGTCTTAAGTTTGAATTCATATAATTTGACTAAGAAACGTAAAACGTAAGTTACGGAGAGCATCGTCGTGGATCACAGACGGCTTTGTCTACGTGATGAGGCGATCCACACCGCAGGATCTTCCGTGAATCTCATAACATCCGAAACCGTAATCATAATATACCAGGACCTCGATTTTTACGCCCTCGGTGTCCTCAACAGCCCCCACGTAGCGAATATCGATCGACGCAGTAAGCTTTTAGGCCATGCTCGACAGTTATTATGGGCGGGGCACGCGCAACCTCGGTTTTGGTAAGTGTGGTACGGAGCCGGTCCCGCCGCTGTAAACGAAGTCGAGGTCCTAGTGTACCAATTTACTACGACTCTTTTGTTTGACTGACAGTGGGGAAGTCAGATTTGTGTCGGTTTCGACTTTTCTAGTAGGACTCGAAACGTCGAGTTGCACGGCAGTAACTCGAGCTACTTTTAAAATGACGCGAATTGGTTTGCGAATGCGGAAAAAGCCCACGGTTTTAGAGGAATCGAATTGCGAGGCTCAAAATCCAACTATTTGTGAAACAAAACCAACAATGGTGCCGCGTAATACACATCGACACGTAACACTCCGGTCGACCAATCAGTTTCGCCAGGATTATTAAAAGTAATAATAATGGTAACAGAATGCTTATACATCTTTCTTTGTCACCTCAGCAAAGTAGTATCAGCAAAGTAGTATACAAGAGTTCGTAGCAACGCTGGGAACACAGTTGCGAAAAGTACTTGCGAAATACTTGAAGTACTTAATACTTCGAGTACTTCCTGCACTTTGTACTTTGTACTTTGTACTTTGTACTTGAAGTACTTTTTGGTACTTTGCCCAACTCTGATATTTAGCATTGTATGAAGATTCTAAAAAAAAAAATTCCAAAGTGGTACCTGCGATTCTTACGTACTAAAAAAATTAAAAAACACAAATTTAACTTATATAGATTCGTATTAAACTCGACTATTATTTAGATATTTTTTTAGCACGTAAGAATGGCAGGTACCACTTTAGGAATGTTTTCTCAGAATCTTCATACACTGCCAAATATCCTGTGAAATTAGGACCAGAATCAAAGGTGAGTTTTTTGTCAAAAAAAATGATTTTTTTTTACGCAACATGGACTTTCCCGTATGGGGAAAATTATGACTCTAACGTCATTTGAAAGTTGATGGAAAATAAAAGAGTTAATGTTCCAACGAATTTTTGGAATGACTAACATTTTTTTATATATTGTAACGGGACACCGATGGTGCACCTCGTCACAATCAAGTGGCCGCCCGTCACCTCCGAAAAGACCGTAGATCGGCATCCCATCGAGCAACTGCGGAGATGAGAACAACTCGACAGTTGAAGATTTTCTTTTAATTTAGGCCCGAAATTAAAAGAATCGAAATGCGAAATTAAATTAAACTTAAAATTAACCCATTTCTGGAATTCAATAACCGACAGACGGGACAGGGCGCCAACGCACCTGAAACCCACGCTCGGCACTGCCTTAGCGTCAAGCGGCAGCGTGACGCAAGGTCCCTGGATACCGAGACCGACGTCACAACACGCGACAATCCCACTTCCGCTCCAATTTCGGACATCGAGGAGGCCGGGCGCGTATCCCCCTCACCGTACGGGTTACATAACCGTTCGCAAGGGCTCCACCGGTACCTTAGCAAAAACAACGGCCGGCTAAAACCGGGACTATCCCCAGACCACCTTGCGAAGCAGGCCTTGGGATAGGGCAAGGTCACTTGACATCGCATGGTCCTTACCCTTCCGCGAACGAATTACATAACCCACGAAAGGGTATAAAGATGACGCGCGCAATCGATCCCGCTACTCCGTATACTATCAGCAAGAAGACGAGCCGTGCTCTTTGCTTTTTTTCATACCCAGCACCCGGTGCTGATTAAAATCGAACTCAATCTGTTTTCATTAATTCGGTTTTTTTTATCCGCATTAAATTTATCATGCGACTAAAATAGGAACCTCTTCTGACGTCTTGACGACGCGTTAGGTGTAGAAGATAGGAGAGCTTCGAAGCTTCGGTAGGGCCAGGAGGCAGGAACCGTGCCCTGAGCGCGTTAACCAGGGCCCGACGCGTCAACCGTGCGCTCTGAAAGAGCCGAGTTTCACAACAGCGAGTTGAAAATCGCGATTATAACAAGACCCTATAGACCTAGCCGATGATGAAGGGTCATGTCACTGTGTCAGCGCGAAATGCGTGAGTGAGAAACTTTGTACCGATCTGAGGCTATCCAGAAACTCATCCAAAGGAAAACTAACGGGAATCAAAATCCGCTGATTCAACTCAGGCCACACGGAGGAGGCCACTAGCATCGTAAAGTTTCGCGACACTCGCGAGCTCGCTCAATTCCTTGGATCGCAGAATCTCAAAACGTTTTAATAAATAGATATTGAAAAAAACGTTAACCTTGAAAGGTGTACTTTAAAAATCTAAAAAAATTACAGAAGCACCTCTGAAGTAGTACTGCAAACTGGAAAATTTTAAAAAACATCTGAGAGGTCGACCGAAAAAAGTGGCCCAGTTGATAAAGAATGCCTCATGTGTGAGATGATAAAAACCACAATTTTTATTTAAAAAAACAAGAGCCTTTATTTTCTTGGCATCCTCCTTCTCGCCATCTTAGTTTTTTACTATACTACTTTTTTCCTTGCCAGAGATGCTGTACTCGGCGACAATTACGTTTTTCATACCGTGTTCGAAATTCATCTGAGCAGTTTTCCGGGTGGGTTCTCTAATATAACGAGCCCCCTGTGGATAGACTTCCTCGCATAGCTTCTGGATCATCTCGACCGTGAGGGTTTCCGCCCGGCTAGCATGTGCGGAGACATTCTCCTCCACAATCTGCTGTAGGGTGCAAAATTGGTACTTCAACGATGCGAGCGACTCACGTTTCCCGTAGAGTGCTTCTAGTTCTGTTTGTAAATCGCTCATCGTGACGATGGTTTTGTGGCACATCTTGCGCATCGCTCGATCCTCGAACTTTCCGCTCCGTATAGGAGCAAAGAGTGTAGACCGCTGGAGGGATCGAACCATCGTCCACGTCGCCTCGCAAGACAAAACGAACCCGTCCAGCTTGGTGGGGTCGTTCTCGTCAAAGGTCTTGATATTCCATAGGGCTGTCTGAAAGTACAAATACTCGGGCTCCTCTTCGGCTTGTACCGACACCCTGGTTCATCGCCGATGTGACGATCGTTGCCTTCGAGGGGATTTACCGCGTGGTCCCTCCCCATGACCCTCCAGGACAAAGTCCCTCATTATTACCTCCATTGCTAGGAGTCGCTCACGAACCGAATCCTGCTGTGCTGGCCCCTTCGGAGGTGGGTATCCTCCCGTGTGGGGGTTGTACCTCTTGGGACTGTTGCTTCTGTAGTTTCTGCGGGTCCAGTTTCAGAAGCTGTTGCTCCATCCGTTCGCGTCGCCTAGCTGCTTCCTCCTCGAGAATAGGTGGCTCCTCCTGCTCTTCAAGTTCCCCTTCGTCCACGGGCTCGAGCCCAGAGGCTAAGGTTCTTTATGTCTCTTGTAGAACTGCCCCAAGGGGAGGCATTTCTTCCCCTTCTCTTAGTGTACCCAGTAATCTGTTCTGAACGTTCCAGTCGGGTTAGTCCCACTCACGCGGAACTCGCCATCCGTGGTAAGCCTCGGCCATGCGATCTATTTCCTGGTCCACCATGGCCCGTGTGACCTCATTCCGCCTGGATTCAAACATACGGATATTCACGTCCTACCAGCCGATCTGGATTCCAAAAGTGGACCCCACGTGCACCGAGTTTGTCCGGCGACTTGACAATGGGGTAAGACACGGCCATCGATTGGAAAGAGGAAGACCGTATAGGAGATATTTTCATTGTTAAAACAGGAGACCATTAGGACGAGTAATGGCTAATGGTTTCCTATTACGAATGGAAGTCGATACAGGGACGTTCACCTCGGTGATGTGTGAAAAAGGGGCAAACAGATTTTCCCAACTGTGAGAGTGTCGCCAAAGTGCAAAATAATTTTTTTTTTAAGTTGAAAATTGAAATTTTCATATCGATTTATCATCATTTTTTTATTATGTACGGCACAAGCCCTTTTATATGATACTTATACATTCGAGTGTTGAGGTTGTGAATCTATACAATTTCGATATCATGGTTTACATTTTCTCTTAGTTTTCAGTAATAATATTGTTTTATTTGTAAAGCTTCTTCTATGAGAAAGCCATGCCTGTGTTATTGGCTTTCTCATAGAGGAATCTTCGCGAATAAAGGAACATTATGACAAAGCGATATAAAGATCTCAATTTTCAACTATTATGAGGAGATTTGAAAATTGCGTATTTTCAAACAGCTGTTGTATCCGCAGGAACTCGATTAGCTACGCCGCGTTCTGCGTTAGAGCCGCTAGCTCGAATGTTCGGGATTATCCAGTTAAGGGTTAGAACCCAAGAGAATTATAAATGCACAATTTATTAAAACAAGGTTAATATTTTGTTCAGAGCAATGTTTCTTATCGTTTATAAGAACAATCTTTATAACAGTTTATTTACCAATCGCAAAAGGACACTTTGTACGTTTGTCTTCTATGCGAAGAGTTGATCTGTTGTGTATCTTGCTTATCGACTTACGAGCCCTTGCTCGGATTAAATGTATCGTAATCAACTGTAATAATTAGGAGTTCCGAAGAGACTGACGAGTGTCTGCTCGTGGTCCCTTATACAGGGTGACAATTATAAAGTGGCCACCTATTTTTTAAGGCACTTGCGGGGTGATTAGAATGGATTTAGGGTACGATTCTTGAACGATTTTTCAAGCCCTCTTCGATGGCGTAAAAATTTTGCCGCAGAAATGCATAGTTTTTAAGGAGGTAAAAAAATTTATTCGAAATTGTTGGGTAATTAAATTCTCAGCTCGTATTAATAAAGTTGATAAAAAGCTGAGTACAAAACACTCGGGGGCCGTTTGATTTAAGTGAATTTTCATAGAGATAATTAATTTCAAAGTCGGTGCTTTAAGCGAAAGATCCACGGCTAACACAAGGAACGACGGAGACGAACCAACGTTCCCACCGCGCATGCGCCTCGAGCCTCGTGAGCCAGCTGAACTAGCGGCTGTCACTGAGAGAGACCACGACGGTCAGCTAATATTGTATTGAAATACAACGGCATTAATATTAGTTGGGGTAAAAGTAGTGAATATGACCCACTGTTATTAATCGGGTCATATCCACTGCTTTTACCCTAAAAAAATTTTTTATCGTGCAAAAATACGGAGTAACTACATGATGCAATTTTATTTAGGTCATTGTCCTGATAAACGGTCTCGAGGTTAGAGCGATTGCTTGGAGATTCGAAGGATCGGGGTTCGATTCCTTGATGAGCAATATTTTATTTTTTTTTTAAATCTTTCGGCGCTTATTTGCACTTTTTCGGCGGACTTCTCCCGGCTCTCCAATGATCCTGCAGGTAGACATCGCGAAAGATGTCGACAAAACCGGGATCATTAAACAATTAATATTTTCCTTATAAAGATAACTCTTATCGGCTGGGTGCGGGGCTTGATCAGAACTCGTCGTTTTGCTCATCAGGAAGTCCCCATCCACTCATTCTTTTGGCTTGAAAATCTCGTTTGTCGACCAACCACGGGACGATCCGGGATCGTCCAGGGATGGCGGGAGATTCGGCGAATGTATCTCGATAAGCGAGCGCTATCGAGGTGGCTTGATGTTCATTTGTCGGAGTAACAAATGAGAATCAGGTTACGAGAGGCAATTGTTATCGTGATACGAGATTCATTACAAATATGGAGGCTACACGGTTGCGCATGCACGCAGCTCTCGCAATCGTGAATTATAATTATACGGCTGCTGTGCGACTTTATCGGCAAACTCATGGTGACCCGACGCCCTCACGGCAAAGTTTTCGGCGGCTACATAATACAATTCGTCGATATGGTGCATTGAAAGCCCCGCGACGGCAGCGAGCTAGGACTGTCAGTGACCCCCTGAGAAGACCAGTCTTGCGAGCGATAGAGCGAACCCCAATTCAGAGCGCACGAGGTCTTGCGAGGAACTTAGGTAAGCAAATTAAGCGATGCAAACTGTCGATACTGAATTTATTATCGTTCGCCTAATGCGTCACCAATGGAATTACGAAATGGTTCAAAACTTTAGGGTTTCACGGGAATGTCCTGTTAATCGCACGAACTTTATCCTGTAATAGGCGCAAATCGTGAAACGGTACGGAAGATCGTGAGGTCAGTCAACTATCCGTACAAGCTCAATACTCGACAACAATTGCGTCCCACCGATTATGGAAACCGAGAGAATTTGTGTGTCTGGGCCCTAGGGAAAATTGAAGACGACAGGAATTTTTTCCAGACTGTCCTTTTCACAGACGAAAGCTCCTTTACCAATGTCGGTCTCCCGAATCATCACAACTTGCGTCTCTGGTCGCGAAATAACCCGCAGTGAAATGAAACACGCTTTGATCTTGTCATCAATATCGACGGTTCTCAATTTCTTCCCAGCACTATCCGATTTCACAGCTCCTATCGAATTACATTATATAATATTCATAGGTCCGGTAAATTGAAGAGCAATTGGTGGGACAAAATCTTACGTTTTACCACTTTCGCTAGAGCAAGGTTCGAAAACGACTCCTTTGAATACTTGCCGGTATAATTGTAAGTGGTTGCGAGATTGTCGGTGAAAAGGATCGAAAGGATTCGAGGGATATACGTTTTGCCCTTGACAGTAACATGCTTCGACAGCTGCTCAATCTATTTTTTACGTTATAAGCATTTAAGTAGAATTTTTAATTGTCGAATTGATTATTTCCACGTATTTTTGTAATTATAGTTTTCGACTGTTTTGGAACATTCTGAACACGTTGAAAACAAAATCTTGAATGCTTCAAACGAGTGCAGAGCCTCTTTTACCAGGAAGAAAGTTCATCAATGGTCACCAATATTTTAGTTATTTTTAATTATTTACCAACGATTTCCTGTAAGATTTGTCGGTGTTGAGGCGTACTTCCATGCCAGCAACGTCGGCAACCGAATTCAACGGGAATCCGTCGAGTGTCGAAATAGAGCTGTCACTGTCAGAGTCGCTGCTACTGTCACTGTCACTGTCTTTGTCATTGTTACGGTTATCGACGGTGTGAGCTGTACTAGCGTTTGGCGCGGTTGAATTTTTTTGTTGAGTGCGAATGGCCTCTCGACAGTTCCGCACTTCTTCTTGCAGGCCCTTAATCTTCTCACTCAAACCCGCTAGTGCAGCGAGAATAGCATCGTCGTGATGTTGCGGACGTTCTAATGCACATTAATGAATGTTAATAAATATGTCGATAAATTAATTTATATTAATAAGTGACTCGTAATAGTTCTGCACAAATTACTGTCGTTCTTCGATGATGTAGATGGTAATGAAGAGGTGTCGCGCAAAATCTCATCAAATTTCGCTCTACATTCTTCATATGAATCTTTAAGAGACAAACCAGAAAAAATCTAATAAAAAATCTGTGTGCTTTTGATAGGTAATTCAGTCATTTAGAAATTGTGGCTCGAATAGAAGGTGTGAAGGGATGAGACTGAATCTGGGGTCTAAATCGTCAAAACAAGTTCGGTCGCTCCCATAGAGACTTTAGACCCCTTAAAAAACCCTTCAAGGGTCTGCTGTTGAAAAACCTCTTTAGTAATACATAATACATACCTTAAGAAGTATCTATGAATTATTTCGGAATTTTTTCGAATTGCTAACGATAGCAGGTTGTCTCTATAGTGATTTATACCTACGGACCCCTTAAAGCATAGCCAAAGGGTCTGCCTTGCCTTATTGTATAGTAAGCATATTAAATAAGATGTGCGATTTTTTTCAGAATTTTATATCAAGGGGTTTTATGCGAACCGATTTTTTCTCGTAACTATTGGAGTACCGCGCGCGCGGTGGCCCGCTAGCGGTACGCTGGCCGCAGGCTCGGCCGCCAGCTTCACCCTCATTGTGAAGGGTTAGACCCAGGTCAAAATGATATGGAATACCTCATAAACAACGTATCAGAATGTTGTTACCGAATGAATGCAGGATCGAAGTCACTAGACAAACAGTCCAGCCCTCTTCAACGGAGATGGAATTCTTTACCGCACTGCTTAATTTTCGCCGATTGCATATTCGTGGCCAGTGGCTTTTTTTCCGGTTCTTCAACAGCCACCCGTCTGGCACCATTTCAAACGTACCGTCTCCGAATTGAACGACGTGGAACTTTCCCATAATTCTTAAACGTTTACGTTTAATGTTTAATCCTAAGCACAAATAACATCGGCAAGAGCCCTTACCGATATTTTTACCCGTTGCACGCCAGTAAAGAATTTGACAGTTAAAATAAACATCAGCATGTAGCAACGTTCTTTTTTTATAACAGAATATTTTTAATAACGAAATGGTACATGGGATATCATTACATATCCTTTCCGGTCGAAAAACGAGATTTTCAAGCCGAAAGGACGAACTCCGGACGTCCTTTCCGGTACAGTTGAAATTACGAGTGGATGGGGACTTTCTGACGAGCAAAACGACGAGTTCTGGTCAAGCCCCGCACCCAGCCGATAAGAGTTATCTTTATAAGGAAAATATTAATTGTTTAAACAATTTGTAACAAAATTTGAGGATATTCGCCATGTCAATTCCCGGGGACGATCCGGATTTCACGGGAGCGCGAATGATCCCGGTTTTGTCGACATCTTTCGCGATGTCTACCTGCAGGATCATTGGAGAGCCGGGAGAAGTCCGCCGAAAAAGTGCAAATAAGCGCCGAAAGATTAAAAAAAATATATATATATATTGCTCATTAAGGAATCGAACCCCGATCCTTCGAATCTCCAAGCAATGGCTCTAACCTCGAGACCGTTTATCAGGACAATGACCTAAATAAAATTGCATCATGTCGTTACTCCGTATTTTTGCACGATAAAATTTTTTTTCAGGGTAAAAGCAGTGGATATGACCCGATTAATAAGAGTGGGCCATATTCATTACTGTTACCCCAATTAATATTGATGCCGTTGTATTTCAATACAAAATTAGCTGACCGTCGTGGTCTCTCTCAGTGACAGCCGCGAGTTCAGCTGGCTCACGAGGCTCGAGGCGCATGCGCGGTGGGAACGTTAGTTCGTCTCCGTCGTTCCTTGTGTTAGCCGTGGATCTTTCGCTTAAAGCACCGACTTTGAAATTAATTGTCTCTATGAAAATTCACTTAAATCAAACGGCCCCCGAGTGTTTTGTATTCAACTTTTTATCAACTTTATTAATAGGAGCTGAGAATGTAATTACCCAACAATTTCGAATAAATTTTTTTACCCCCTTAAAAACTATGCATTTCTGCGGCAAAATTTTTACGCCATCGAAAAGGGCTTGAAAAATCGTTCAAGAATCGCACCCTAAATCCATTCTAATCACCCCGCAAATGCCTTAAAAAATAGGCGGCCACTTTATAATTGTCACCCTGTATAGGGACCACCATTTAGCTTAATTTTGGCAGTGTCAGATATTTCGTCATAATTGTTGAAACAATTATTCTGACTTCCGGATTACCTGTCCGGTTCTCTGCTTCGATCTTTCTCAATATCTGACTCGACTAATTAATTGCCGATTGCTTAAATGCTATCTCATCGGTGCGTTGACCCGAGGTGCAATACTAGCTTCTCCGTCTCTGTCAATCAGAATTTGGAGAGGCTACGACTGCGCAATACCTGACTCGGCAATTACCAAGCCGATGCTCGAATTATCGAGTTGCTCGCTCTTGCCTAAATGCCGTCTCGACTATATAGTGGCTTCGCTGATTTTGTTATTATTTCGCAAAGGCGTGTGTTCGTCGTATGCCGCTGCCTACTACGATTATTGGGCAATGTCGTTGCCGCAATAATCGACGTATCGACGTACCCGGGATACAACACAGCGATTTCTTTCCGTCCGAATGACATCGCGGAATATCCCAGGTGCTTATCGTGTTCAATGGCAAGAAAAACACAAGATTACGATATGACGGGGTTGAAAACCCTATATAAAGCGGTTTCATATAGATTTCTTAAGTAAAAATCGAAAGGGCAAAAAAAAATTCTCGAGCGCATAGTTCTATATATTTTTTTCGCTCCGAGTACAGATTCGGCAAGGTGAACGGCGACGCTGGTGTATTTTTTCGCGCGAAACCTGAATCAGTCAGTCGTTTTGCATAAAAGTCAAACACGACGTAGACGTTAAAAAAAGTTGAAAATTGATGTTTTTAAATCGCGTGCTCATAAAAGTTGAAAATTCAAATTTTCAGATCGCTGTCTCACAATGTACCTTTATTCGCGAAGCTGTGAGAAAGCCAAAAAACTCCTGATTTTTGGCGAGACGAATCTCTTTTAGAGATATCTCTTTATCGTAGATACACTTTGGAGAAGGTTTAATACCGTCAACGAAACTTGGTTTAAATCAACTTAATCCTGCAGTTACGGGTGGTGAACAAAATATCACTCCAATTGACTGCAAAATTTATTTGAATTTTGAAAAAATATTTGTTTCCGTGAAATGTACATTTCTTCCTTTCTAAAAAAGTCCAGACTCAATGGAACTAAGTTTTCAATTTTTCCCAACCAAAGTATGCTTTATTGTACTGAAAATTTGAGTCAGCAGGCGGAGTCTACACAGGCATTTACGAAATATCTGTTTTAATCGAAGACATATTTAATTCGCAACGGTACATTATCTTGTTTTTGTTCATTCAGTAGTTCTTTATCACACATAACCGGTAAACCTTATGATTATCAGTAGCAAAGTAAATGTGTCCTGTAACTAAGCGAAAAAATCTTTGTTCGAAGTAAATATCTACTCATACTAAGAAAAAAAAAGTTTGGCCCAACTCACTCCATGGTTGGGGTCCCGGTACTGTTATTTACGTTATTAGTTAGTAATTAATTTTACACATGGTTACATCGCGTTGTTATGCCGCAGAAACTCAGGTATTTAATCTGGGTTCTGTGCGCGAGCCGTTGGCTCGTAAAGTTGGGCATGTGCTCAGTAAAGGGTTAGAACCCAAGTGAAGTACAAACGTATTATTTATTTAGACTGTATTTAACAATGTTTCTTTAACAATATATTTAATAGGTTTAACAATATATTAGTATTATCGGAGATTGTTTAACAATGTTCATTTAGCACTATATTTAATGTGATTAATATTATATTAATATTGTCAGGGATTTACCTGGCTTACATTGTTATATCTCTTATATAACAATGTCTACCGAGCACCTTCGACTGAGGTTCGCTTTAATGTCCGATTAACGTTCTACTTGACGTTATTTTGTCCCTTGATATTAATGCTCACTTAATGCTTTATTAAGTTAGCTGTTAATGCTTGGTTAATTTATATTTCGATACTTTACTGTTAATGCTCGATTATTCCACTGTATGGATATTGTTCTATTTATATGTTATCCGTTGATACTTTACTTTATTCGTTAAAGCTCTATTTATGCTTACGTCTGTCCTTTTGAATTACCAATCGTAGTACAATTCGTACTCTTGATACACCGACTGGATTACCGTCTATCGTGCTTTAATCCTTCGCGATAAGGGTCCAATATTCGCACATCCCACTCATCGCGTTTGAGCTTTGCTCGTATGGTGTATCTGTAGTCAACCGTAGGAATCAGGAGTTCCGAAGAGACTGATGAGTGGGTGCTCTCGATCCCTTATATACAAATAAAAGAGCAGGCACGTCAGCTTAATATTGTTTAGATGTTTATGGTTTACTTCATTTCTGTAAACAGTTATCTTTCCAAATCCTCGCTTCTTCGAGAACGGGATTTGGAGCACGTTTTTATTTCGACATATGTGACTCGGTAATTCCCGAGTCGATGCTCTAATTACCGAGTCGCCCGTGATTGCTTAACGGCTGACTCAGGTTTTTGGTGGACCTCGTTGCAGCGACGCGCGCTCGTCGCATGCCGCTGCATACCTCGATATTGGGCAACCGGAGTTACTCCATTGTTCGGACACCGCTGTCCGAACTGGAATGCATACTACAATACTATAATATACTACGATATATTATTACGACCATCTTATAATATTATACTATTATACGAATATAGTATAATATTATATTGTTGCCCGAATATGTATAATAATAATTAATATACCATTACATTATTATACTAATTATATTAAATATATATTAATATCCTATTAAGATATTATAATACTATTGGCCTATAATAGGGCACCACTACCCTATCCGGGGTACAACAGCGTCTTATATATTCAATTGATATCAATACAATCGCTGCTTATCAATATAACACAATTTTTACGAATTCATATTTTTAATATCCTAGCGGGGCCCGAACCCCGAACCTAATGCATTCTGACCTAGTACCTTACCACTACGTCATAATCGCTTATTGATATGTATAATCTTGAATCGGATCTATAAGTTATTCCTGTCATTAACTTAGACTCAACTCCCATGATTTGACATAGAAATGTCCGAACAATTTGACCTTATTTTTTGTGGGCAAAATATTTGTAAATGACTAAATTGACGTCTTGCCGGATTGAATAATCATTTTCAAGAGGACATATTTTTGTATAACAATGAAACGTGGTATATGTGATCAATTTTTGGAATTTAAGTTATGATTCCACAGAGTGACATTGAATAGAGTTTAAAAAACACCGAAGGTTATAAATCTTTATGTTGCCTCATATATTTTTTCAATGGGGATTGAGAATGAAGTAAATGTAAGTTCAATTCCACTGAATATTGGATTGTGGAAACAACATACTTTTTGATAGTATGTTCATTTCTTTTGGTTCACGATCGTCTAGAATCTAGAAGTAAAAATACCAAAGTAATAATGCTTCGTTTCAGCACAGCACTATTTTGGTACATATATTAATGTATCCAGAAATAGTCTTTTGGGCTTGTTCAAAATACGCAATTTGAATTCAGCATCAAGTATGATCTGACTGAATTTTCTTTTGGAGTAAATCAAACGAATGTTCTGTCAAATTAAGATGTATGTTACTACGAACATACTAATTATTCCGTTATTTTTCATATCGATAACATAAATAATCCGCAAATTGACTAAACATTTCGTTCGTATCAACGAATACGTAGTGGCTTCGATCAACTGATGTATTCCCCTCAATTGAATAGCGAAGCAATTTGAATTAAATAGTTTTATTTCGATCGATGACTGAATGGATCGTTGATATAAACATTATGTATTCTGGGTTCAATGAAAAAAAATAATCGTACAACATTATTCTTCGTCCAGAATTATGAAAACAATTACAATAAAAAAAAATTAAACATCAATTAGTTGAATAAACTCAAATTTAGTTGATCTAATACAATTTGCGATTAGATCAAAGTTACTATGTTGATGTAATTATTTAGTTGTTTCAAATAAACTGCATTGATCGATTGGACCAAAATGTATTTGAAGGACCTGAAAGACGTTTAAACGAATCCAAATTACCTTAACTCAATATGTGTAGTTGGTTTCACTAAACCTTTTTCTGAGTGTACAAGAAAATGCTGATCAAGATGTAACAGTGACATCTTGACCACCCAAAGCGACCTAAACCGACCCGAACTGACCCGAAACGACCCGAACGGACAATGACGTGGTTAATAAAAACTGTTGTATTTAGTATGTTATGTTCAGTATGTTCAATTATTCTCGATTTTGAAAAATGTAATATTATAAGGAAAACATTATAATTTTCCCTTTTTAAAAATCGAAAATAATTTAATTACCAAATTAAAAAGAATAGTACAACACTATTCTCGAAACCGTCTGATGAGCATTTCGTAATTGCATGCGGGATATCTGCGGGCTTCGACTGGGCCTGTGCAGGGAGTCCTGCTAGAGTCCCGCCAGGATTCCTGCCGGGACTCTCTTAGGTACTAACATTTCCTGTGCCGTCAGCCATGCAGATAATTTTCTTTTTTTAACTTCGTTCCACAAATACAGAGCCGTTTAGCTTAGAGCTTTATGGTGGGTTGGCTCGGTTTGGTTGTTATAATTTGTTATTTAATGTTCTTGTCCTCAAGCATGCCTCGCATGCATTTGTGTCTCGAGCGAGTCCTCCCAAAGTGCGGCCGCAGCCAACTTCCCTCTCTGTATTACATTTTCCAATGATATTTTTACCATGGGCATAGGGAAACTGCAGAAAAACGATGACGACACAGCTTGTTTCTTTGGATTTACTAAATGAATAACGGATGTTCATCTTCTTATCGTACCTCCCGATGTTTCGGTCTAGAAACGAAGACGCTAACCGCTAGACCCCCACATCGGCCATAGATTAAGGCCGTAGATCGAAGAATGTAGTTACGACGTAGTTACGACTATTTTCAATGTACTCCCTCTATACCTTATGTGATAACGATTATTCGCTGTATACCTGTTGCACTAATTGTGGAATAAAGCAAATTATTATTAGCATAAAATTCCGAAAAGCCAGTATTCAGCTAAACTGTTAGATATATTCGTGTTTTATAGAGAAATCTTATGTCAGGATCCCGGACAGAAGCGCTGCGAGACACTAGGACTGGCCGAACTAGGTGGAATGTGCTCACTTGGATCTTCTTGTGCGATCGTTCAAGACAATGGGTTACCGACAGCATTTACCATGGCTCACGAAATAGGACACGTGTAAGTTGAATTAACATCGTAGTCAATAAAACAATATCGGTGGCATTGTGAATAATGGTGCAGGCGATATTGATGGATAGTAATGAATATTCAAGCCATGACTTATCTTCGTAACTAATCATTCTGCCAAGTAGGATATAATATCAAGAGTTCTGCAAAAATTTTAGGACGAGAAGAGACCATTGGTAACATGTGGAGAAGATTTCTTGGCACATGGTATTGTGACTATTACGCCATATTCATTTGGAAAAGCTCAGGCGCATTCACGCCTTTTGCATAATTTAATAATACTATAATTGTTAAACTGATCCCGAGGCCATGTAGGAATATAACATCGTGCCAATTTCGTTGCTCGGCTGCCAGTGCGAAGTCATACTGAAGAGCGAACAGTCACCAAGCCTCGATCAACGTCGGATTCCATATCGGTAAAGGATCAATTGTAGCTTGGCAACAATAGCCAAGGCTTCAACATCGACTCGGCATTTTCTCGATTACTGTTTACTGATAGCTGATCCAGTGCCGAGCTGTTGCTATCATGTACAAGTTATATAAAAATAATGTGTCGCGACTTTGCCAAATGAATCTCCAGTTCATGTCCGGCGAAGATCAATCAAAACATGATCCCGTAAAATTGAGCTTACCTCTAAAAGTCAATGTCAAATTTTGTTATTGGCTTGAAAAATTCTAATTAACAGGGACAAAAGTCTCAAAGGGATCATGTCTCGGAGATGTGCTCTTCGACTAAAAACGACAACGTCAAGTCGAAAAAAACTGAAAAAGTGAGTTTTTACTAAATATTGTTTAGAGAGACTCAGAACTAGGGTTAATCATTATGAAACGCTTTCATCGCTTGCACGAGAATTTCTATTAACTGGATTGAAGAAATGTCGGAGATAGCCGACCCCGACCACGCGGATGTGATGAACAGGCATAGAATAGGAACTCTTTACCTTCTATTTGGAAGAAGACGATCAAAAAATCGTGAGTTCGATATTTCGCTAGTCCGGGGATATTTAAAGTTTTAATACCTTTGTTGTGTCGCCGCCAGGCGCATCTGATCCTCCAGCTCATGTTCGGCAAAAATTGACATTGACTTTGAAATACCTTGGAACACGCTTCTCAATGCGCCAATGGACTCGAAGACGACCGGCTCTTTGATATCCAATGTTCTGCACTTTAAACCTTATCTGATCGTTGAAGCGCTTTCCCAGTTGTTCGAACTCACGCCGATCTGGAATCGCCTCCGGCTGTAGAGGATAATTGTTTGCAAAATCAAGAAGCATCTGGCGATAAATTTCGTGAGCTGTTCCAAAGTTTCCGAAAGCTTGATCAATAGCACGCAACCTGCCGGTTCGACACGTTACCTGCAGCTCTCTGGAAACCTTTTAAGGTCCCTGCTTTCTAAATTCAGAATTACAAGGAACAGGTGGTACTAGCCAATGAAGTTCGGAAGTTGTGCAGTGGTGGAAACGAGGCGTTACTCCTTCTACTTGAACCTACGAAAGGGCGTTTTTGCCACGTTTCATAACACTTGTTACAAGCAATGAAATTTAGAAGATAGGAAACCAGAGCAATAGAAGGAAGTAGGCGCGTTTCGTGCTAATGCGGTCACAGCAACACATAAGCCCAACTGGGCGGCGAATATTATCACTCCGGTGATGGCAGAAGCAACGGCAGAGTCCCGGACCCCGATCGCAGGGCTGCACACTATGGCATCATTCCGGGGGAAGGACCGGACGGAACCAAATGGGCCATCCAGGGACGTTAACCGATATGGGGTGGGGTCACCTGGACCCCACGCATCGGCTAGCGCCTTTCTTATTAAATCCC
This sequence comes from Amblyteles armatorius, assembly GCA_933228735.2. Classification (NCBI taxonomy): domain Eukaryota; kingdom Metazoa; phylum Arthropoda; class Insecta; order Hymenoptera; family Ichneumonidae; genus Amblyteles; species Amblyteles armatorius. The sequence goes on along the minus strand of OW121691.1, from coordinate 1,473,757 downwards.
CGTCGAGCATGGGGGGTATGTTAACCTTGAAGGTCGACACAGTAGCTTAGGTGACCTTGGTAAATGAAGACGTGCTATCAAACGACACATCCGCGGGGAAGTCGGACGTCTCACTGACGGGACTCGGGCGGTGGGATCTTGGAAGCGTACCAAGCAGCCCTTGTAAAATTAGAAACTCCAAATGGGTCCGTAAAATACTGGTTTCACGTAATACTATGCAACCTCTACGTGCAAACCTATGGAACCCCGGAATGGATTTCATCAAGGAGAAGCAGGTGGATATACTTCGAGGCGAGTGATACGGATAAAAGGGCATTGAATGCCTCTCGTGGACGTAGGCTTACGTATGGTCTTGCCACCCCGTAGCAAAAATATTGCGTTCGTGTCAACCTTGAGCACGGATGAAGGAATCATCGAGAAGCGTGAGATTGCCGAAGGAGTAATACTGGGGGCTTGCATAACCTCGCCTCAACAGCTGTGAGGTGAGCCCAGTAAGCACAACGCCGAAGCATATCTATGTCACACGACCCATGGTGAGCCTCGAGCCGCTTGTTCTCGTACAATTAGCACCGTCAGAACGGGAACAGGCGGAACTTGGCTCGAACGGTTATGACGCGAGATAGACGTCGGCTACGTGAACTAGAAGGACGAATAAACACTCATGGAAATCTGCGAGGATACGCAGACATCTTTCACCTCGAAGGCGATTGGTTACCATGCACCGACAGGGCGGAGCATCGGATACCCCTCGAGCGGGTGGCTCGACGAGTGAATCGGATTGTGATCGGGATTTTTAAGGGATTCCCCAAAAAGGGGGTCCTCGTAAGAATCCAGACGGATCCCGATCTGGAAGTTAAAATCGATCATCAGCGCCGCTAGGGTTGTTTCAGAGACATCCTTAGCAGGGCGTCCTTACAAGAATCCAGACGAATCCCGATTTGGAAGTTACAATCAGGCATCAACGTCGCTAGGGCTATTGCAGGAACATTCTAAGCAGGACATTCTTATAAGAATCCAGATGGATCCCCATTTCCAAATTAAAATTGGCAGTTAGGGACATTGCGGGGAAACCCTACACGGGGCGTCCTTATAAGCATCCAGCTGAATCCCGATTAGAACTTTATTCCTCCCCAAATTATAGTTAAATTTTGTTAGGAAACATGTATTTGTAGATCTTTTCGATAAGACACCCATTTAACTTTTTAGTGAGCGGGGTGATGCATCCATTCAACTTTAGTATGCAAGGTGATGAATCCATTTAACAACTCGACGAGATTAAGCGTTACGCGAACATTTTTATCAACTTTAAAAATGTGATAGTCGTCAGGTATGGTCAAGGGGTAATTTAGTATAAATGCTTATGGATGAATGAAGTCCGAATAAATGTAGTTAACCTTTATTGAAATGAGATGTGAGCGAAGGAGAGTGCACGTCACAAGGGTTCGGGACTCTGAGATGAACTGATGCAAGGCCCTGACGGAAGTAAGGCCCTCGCCTATTAATGCGTGCGACGCGGTGTTCTTACGCACCGATAAGACGGCCGCTGCCCGCACGTGTCGCGTACAGCCGCTGGACCGTTGCCGTGAGAAAGCGGACAGTCACACGGAAGGTGCTGACAGCTCAAAAATTAGCAAAAGTGTAGATACTCGTAAGAACTTGAGTTTCCTGCGGCTAAAATTGTTGACTTAAAATATGGGACCGTCACAAAAAATGTAAACAAAATCCATTAGTTGATAACATAGAAGAACCGTAAATTAATTTCGGTTGAACCAATTGTTATTCAATTAATTGTTAATCAATTGATTGTTACTTAAACTTAAATAATGATGCGTAACAGATTATTCACTGTTCACTAATTCATAATCTAACAGCATATAAAATCAATCAACGACAGTTAATTGCTCTACTCATAGTAGATAAGTAATTATTGACTATAGTAGACTGACAAATGTGCCTCACTGTATACGAATATAAAAAACCATTTGCGCTCTGTGCATACATTTCATGTTCATAAACATTATTGTTATCAGTATTCAGATCGCAAAAAAATCATTGTCATATACACTATATGTATACAGCGTTTTTCACGTACTTTGCTGGCAGGTGGTTGGTCGTGATGTGTGCAAAGTTACCAAGCCGTTTTTGGATATTCGCAATAGTTACTTCGTTGTAAGCATTATAAATTTGAATGAACGGACTGTTATGCCGCAGAAACTCAGGTAGCTAGTCTGAGGTTTGTGCGCGGGCCGTTAGCTCGGAAGGTTTGGGGATGTGCTCAGTGAAGGGTTGGAACCCAAGTGAAGTACAAATATAGATTTATTCAATTAACAATATTTACTCAATATATTTATAGTTATTTATTTAATATATTGTTGAATATTTATTTAACAAGTTATATCTGTGAAACAAGGTATCCAGATATTTAATAGGCTTATCAAGTCATTTATTACAAGGGTGGCATTGTTATATTTACTATGTAACAATGCTTATCGGAAGCCTTCTATTAAGGTTCCCTTCTTTTGCCCGAACAGGGTCAAATCAACGCTCAACTTGACGTTAATTTACTCCTTGATTAAAGCTCGCTCGAAGCTTTATTATTTTATCTGTTGATGCTTTATTAGTTTATCTTTCGGTGCTTTTACCGTTTATGCTTGGTTCTTACACTGCATGGATATTGCCCTATTTATATGTTATCCATTGATACTTTAGTTTATTCGTCAAAGCTTTATTTATGCTTACGTTTGTCCTTTTGAATTACCAATCGCTGATACACTCTGTACGCTTAATACAACTTCTCGATTAATGACACTCCGGCGTTAATCTTTCACGATAAGGGTTTACACTTTACACGACCCAATTATCGAGTTTGAGCCTTGCTCGAGGTGTATCCGTATAGTCAACCGTAAGAATCAGGAGTTCCGAAGAGACTGATGAGTGCCTGCTTTCGATCCCTTATATATGGTGTAGCGCTTTTCCCGGATGGGCAAAAACCTACACCCTAACTCCCACGATCTTTCCCCTTAATTTTTCCCTCAATCAGGGATGGGCGCCAGGTACGTCGAAACGCACCGGGGAAAGATCGACAAAAAGAACCTTCCCGGTTTCGCTGCGGTCTTCTCGAGGGCAGAGTGGCTGGATTAGCGACTACCGTTCGGACAACACAAGAATAGATAACATAAAAATAAATTGCACAAATACCGAAGCACGGGAACCAAAGACTCGAGTTTATTGATTAAAGAACGAAGCTAATGAGGGGAAAAACCAGAGAACCCGGAGTGAAACCCTCGTCCCGCAAATTCAATAACAGCTTACAAAATAGATCTCACAGATCAAATCGCCAAAGAATATTCCCGACTCACGGGACTCGCTCGCTTCGACGCTCTCACACATACACTCACATACACAGACGGTCGCGCTCTCCCGAATCTCCTTATTGTCTCACGCGTGATTGTTCAAATCCAAAAATTCACACCCACACAGCGCGGCACAAGTTCCGGCGCTCCCATTCACCTCGCCCGATTAATCGGAGCGTTTTAAGCATACACCCGGCCCGTTCGACGCGGCAAGAATTAACTCACACACGCACCCGAACTCACGCGCTCGGAAATTCGCAAACGACGAATCGACAGTCAGCACACTTTCCCGTGAAAGGTTCCCAAGGCGACACAAATATTCCCGGAAATAACTTTTCCCAATATTTAACGCGACTCTACCAATTTTCCCCAAAAATAAAACTCTCACGACGGTCTCGAGTAAGGCCGAGTACGGTTTCCCGGTCCGTCCACACGGCGCACAACCAAGACCAAAATTTCACGTACGCGACGTTACATACACCTGCCAAAACACGGGGGTCCCGATCCCTCCGGCACGGCCGAACGAGGCACGCCGTCGGTACTACAATATTAATTTTCCCTCGCACGGGATTACAATAAACAGGCACACAAAATCTCGCCGTTTTAATACAAAGAAAAAAAACCCTTGGACAGAAAGCTCACCGCAACGAGAGCCAGCTCGACCAGGAACGGTCCAGATATTCGGCCGTAGGACTTCGGTTTCTTCCGTCCTTCCTCCCTTTCCCAAAAATCTTTCCCGGTATTTGCAGCTGTCGGTCCCGCTCGGCGCTATTCGGCGCGCTCGAGCGCTTCGCCTTATCGACCCGCGCATCGACTATCGCGTACTGAAGATGCTCTTCACCCGAAGGCCAAATTGTCTCCGCAATTTTAATAGGCGTAAAACAGAGGCCCCAGAGGTACTCAATTCCACCTGCCAGGAGACTCCCGGTAAAGCTTCTCTTGCCCGAGACCCCAGACAGCTGTGCCACGACTTCGATGCTGCGATGCATCCGGTGAAATGCGACAATCCGCATCGTCCTGTCATCCACGATTCCGACGGCAGGGAGGTAGGACTCACGAGCTCGACGTACTCTTCCGATTTTCCCGTCCGTCGCTCCTTTCGCCCGGCGCTCTCGTCTCGTCAATACATGAAAATATTATTGAATAAATTAAACGCTATCCTGACTTAACAACTAAGCCTTGCGGTGTCGCCTCGTGTGAGCCCGAGTGAGCCGATCATTCCGGCCTGAAAATTAGCCGCGCTACAATGGATAAGAGAGCAGGTACGTCAGCTTAATATTGCCTAGATGTTTATGGTTTACTTTATTTCAGTAAACGATTATCTTTCTAAATCCTCGCTTCTTCGAGAACGGGATTTGGAGCATGTTTTGATTTCAGCATATGTGACTCGGTAATTCTCGAGTCGATGCTCAAATTACCGAGTCGCCCGTGATTGCCGAACTGCTGACTGAGGTTTTGATGGATTTCATTGCATCGGCGCGCGCTCGTCGCGTGCCGCTGTATAATAATAATTAATATACCATCACATTATTATATTAATTATATTAATAGTATATTAATATCCTATTAATATATTAATGGCCCTTAATAGGGTGCCACTACCCTATTCGGGGTACAACAGGACCAATCAGAACGAAGTATTTTGCCGTGCTGGAGTGCACGAAATATCCGTGCGGAGGTCTGGCAACATCGGACGGGACGCACCTCCTGTCATGTGACAGGTTCTGCGATACTAGACAAGACACCAGGAGAAACAGTAGGAAAGACAGCGATGAAGACAGCAAGGAAGACAGTGGGGAAGACAGTGAGGAAGACAGTGACGAAGACAACGCCGAAGACATCAGCGAAGATTGCAGATAATGCTCCCCCTGTCAGACGAGAGTAGGTGCGTCTTGACCGATGTTGGCAGATCTCCGCAAGGACATTACGAGCGCCCCAGTGCGGCAAAAAACTTCATTCTGATTGGTCCGTTCATACAAATTTATGATCCTCATAACTAATAAACTATGGCGAATTTTCAAAAACAGCTTTATAACTTTGCTCACATCACGACCAACTACCTGCCAGCAAAGTATGTGAAAAACTTCCTGGATCACGCTGCATATTCTTTTGCTACATGACTTAAAAACTTTAACATTAACATTTACAATTAAATTAACATTAACGGATATGTGTCCAGCCTAGGGCCATCACATGCCTACAACGCTTTAAGTTTCAAATAAAAATTAAATTTTTCTAAGATCTGGATAGCCGAGTGGGTTAAGGCGCAATGTTCGTACTATTCGATCCCGCGGGTGACAAAATTCATCAGCGTTTTTTCCCGGATATTGTTGTGCCTCTCGATAGAGTAAGTTCATATATATAATGTAGCGCGGCAAAATTTTGCGCCGTAATTTTTGGCTCGTTCGGGCTCACACGAAGCGACACCGCAGGGCTTAGCTGGTAAGATAGAATAATTATTAATTTAAGTGTAACAAATTTTCATGCACGTCGGGACGAGAGCACCGATCGAGGAGAAGATCGAAGATTGGAGCAGCGAGCCGGGAAAGCTCGACCCGGAGTAAAATTGGGAGTACCGTTCTACTTCCCTGCTGTCGGAGTCGTCAATGATAAGAAATGCTCATCTGAGAAGATCTACGATTCACCTTGTCATCGCATCGCATCGATAGTTGCAGTCGTCCGGAGTCTCGGGCTGCACCGAAGCTAATAGCCGGGAGTTGAGTACCTCTGAGGGAGCTCTGTATTACCAGCGTTAGAAGAAGATCCGCTCATCAATGTGCGTAGCGTTCGGCTGTGCCGGAAAGGGCCGAGGAACGGCTGTGATAGTGCGAATTTGTCGTGGCGATTAGGCAGGGAGGTAGGGATGACGGTAGCGGGCGAGATCGCGGGTCGATACTCGGGCCACTCTCCGTTGTGAGTCCGAGTGAGCGGATTGATTAACAGATTCACGTGTCCCGGGATTGATCCGTGGAAGAAATAGCGGAAGGAAGACGGGATCATTTCTACGGCGATTGTATCTAGACCGTTTTTCCCGTTCACGTGGCTGCGACTCGATACAGTGAGCTTTTTATCCAAGGGTTTTTTTGTTTGTGTAAGGCTACGGCCAATTAGTATTTTTATTTTTTTTATTTTGTAATCCCGAGCGCAGGAGGAAACTATAATATGTGACCGACGACGTGCTTCGTTCGGCCGTGCCGAAGGGATTGAGACCGCCGTGTTTCGGCAGGTGTGTGTGTTATACGCCTATGTATTTCCCCCTACAATCGTTTCATATCCCTCCGAAGTGTTCTACCGCGAAATAATTCCTTGGTAACTTTTGGTAACTTACAGAAAGTCTCTTCCCGCAGCTCAGAAGCTTGCATTCGGCTTTCCAAACTAAAGTGCAAAAATTACCAAAAGCCGGTCAATTTACCGACAGTTACCACGGTCACTTAACCCCTTGCACGGTCCCTAGACGACCCACTGCCTTTGAATTCATTAAATCCCGCGTTTGGTCAGATGACCCCGGTAATTTACCCATTGGCCATTTCATTAATTAATCATTTTTAATATTAATTGTTCATTTGTAACTGCAACATCTGTAAAATCAAAAAACATAACAGTTCTCGGTCGCTCACTTGGGAGAAACGGTGTGGTTTGAAGCTGATCTCTGGAGTATCTTGCGATGCCCTGTCCCTTTCCTCTGCTGCTCTAGCGGACGCGCTCTCCTTTTGCCCCCAGTCCTGGTCGCGAAAGGTAAGTTGCCCCGTTTCTATACTGACCGCCCCCACTCCTAGGTCGCGGTCAGCTTGCCACTCTTGACCGCCCCCCAGTTTTTGATCGCGGACGCCCTTGCTAACTGGACTGCCCCCACTTCTTGGTCGCGATTCTCAACTCCTTGCAAAACGAGAAACACGCACGCTAACCGGTTCGGACCTATCCGAACGAGAAGAAGGCAGCGGTTCTCAATCGGGCCATCGACGCTCGCCAACACCAACGCCAGGGGAATTTCCAAACCTCCCCACTACTGTCTTCGTCCACCGAACGGAATGCGACGCGACAACATGTGTTTGACGTTGCGTACGGGTTTTGTCTTTGTTTATCGCCGCGTGGTCGGCTCAGGAAACCGTATGCGGTCTTGCTCGGAGCCGTCGAGGTTTTTCTTTGCGGGGGAAGATCAGTAAAACTCGAACCTTAAATTCAGTAATTTGCGGGAGGGTAGTAAAGTGTCGCCTTGGAAGCTTTCACGGGGAGTCGCCTCATCATCGTGTCGTCGCCTGCGGACGTCTCTAGCGCGGGATTCCTTGTGTGTGTTTTTACTGTTGCCGCATCGATTGGGCCGGGTGAATGTAGTTATTATCACAGTAATTTGGACGGGGTAAATGAGAATGCGTTGTGCTGTGTCAGTAACGCCGTGTGTTTGTCCGTGAGATTGCTCCCATATCACGCGTGATACAATATGAGAGTCCGGGAGGCGCGACCGTCTGTGTGTGTGTGTGAATGAGCTCGTATCGAAGTGTGCGAATCCCGTGCGTCGGGCAAAGATCTTCGTGTACAGAATTGTTACTTGATTTTTATTTACGGGACGAGGGTTTTATTCCGAGTCCTTCGGTTTTTCCCTTCATTAGTTTGTTTCTTTTCAGTAAATAAATAGTCGAGTCGTTGGTTCCCGTATTTTCTGTGGTTGCAATTTATTTATTTATTTGTTTGTGTTTCGTGAATCCGCCCGGGCCATTAATCGCTTATCCAGCCACTCTGACCTCGAGACGACAGCAATTTAGCCGGGGCTGTTGGGTTTCTCTCTCGGTGCATTTCGGTGCACCTGGCGCCCATACCGCACAGGAAAACAAAAAGGGAGAGAAACTCGGGAATTAAGTAGACCATTTTCGGCGTTGAGAAATTGTGCTACAATAATGAGACGTGAAAAGTACTTTCGAAAAGTACAGTTTAAGGTATTGTTTACTTAATTTTCAAACTTGTTAGCTGAGATTCAAACTGTATTCTGATCGGGATGCCAGACCAGGATCCTCGTCTGGAATCCCGATTAGAATTCAATTTGCGACCATTACATCTCACTTCGGGAATCTGACTGGATATCCGACTGGATCCCGAGTTGCTAGTAGGGAGTCTAGTAAGAATCCATCTCGATCCCTACCCACATTTCTGCACAGGTATTCAACCACGAAGAAGGAGTTGCTAGCTATCGTTTGGGGTATCGCGTAGTTCCACCCATATGTGTATGGTACCATATTTTACCGTGGTAACGGAACACAAGTCCTTGACTCATGCGGTGGAAAATAAAATTATCCGGGCACGAGTTCGACGTGCAGCACAAGGCAGGAATGCAAAACACCAACGCCGACGCGTTGAGCTGTATATGTGGGGCAGCGCGTGCACACACGAACGCCGATAATAGCGAGAGCAGCAGCAAGGAGAATCGCCTGTGAACCCAAGAAGCTGCAACCGGCGCGACAGCCGCTGCGGGACGGCAGGGGCATAGCCCCGACTCGCTCCACAGCGACGAATACGGGGTGCCGTCGAACAGCGCGTACCCGGGCACGGAGGAAAAGCAGAAAATACTATACGAATACCACGACGCACCTCTGCGATGCACCAAGAGGTCGCCAGGATGCTCGAACGAATAAAAATAAGGTACTCCTGGCCCTGTATGCGCAAAGAGGTGGAAAAGTACGTGACCAGCTGCGACAAATGCCAACGGAATAAATTGCGTCCTGCAGGGAAAACACCATGGTCATAATTGATACCCCACAGGGGCCTCCGACGAGTGTGCAATGGACATAGTAGGGCCATTGCTGGAAACGGAAAGAGGGAACAAGTACATCCTAACTTTTCAAGATTTACTAACAAAGTACAGCGTCGCCATACCGCTGGAAAATTAGCAGGTGAACGAGGTCGCGAACCGTCCTTACCAACCAAGGGACGAACTTCCTGAGCGCGACCTTTAAAGTGAAGCGAAAGTCACGTGACGGAGCCAGGAGGAGAGAGATAGCAGCATTGTTCTTACGGTAGAGCGAGAGAGAGCGACAGAGAACGTGTTTCACTGCACCTTAAGGGGGTCTGCAAGTGACAACGAATAGAGAAAATCCAGAACATAGCATACTACGCCATATTTGCCTGCAACACATACCCGCACACGGCAACCGGATTCGCTCCACATTGCCTGGTCTGCAGGGAAAACGTCGAGCTCCTCACTGCCCTCCAAAGGGCACCGAGGCCGACTTACTTTTACCATGATTACGCACAGCAACTCAGAGAACGCCTACGAGCACCCTGGATTACAGCTCAAGACAATCTGCAAGTCGCGAAGAAGCGAGCAGAAATCCAATACGATCAAAAGTGCAGGGAAATAACCTATAGGATGGGATGGGAGACAAGGAACTGTTTCATGACGTAATGGTGCGTCGGGGACGCTCCGCAAAGTTAACCCCGAAATGGATCAGGCCATATCCCGTCATAAAGGTGCACCCACCGTGTAACTATACCCTCCGCCAAGGGCGATGGCGCGTGAAGGTCCACGTAGACCGTTTACGCAACTACGTAGAGGAATAGAATAGAGACAAATACGAACCCTGTCAGGATGGTTACCGGCTTCGACAAAGCTTTCGGACAGGTCATAATTTTCGGAGATACACAAAAAAATACTTGTATAAAATTACAGATTACTACTGGCGGGTCTACAGACCATAGCCACCATTCCTAACGGATCACTTGAGGTACGGTCCTCCAACGATGCCCCCGGGCTCTACTCTAAGAAAGCGGGAACGATGTACCTCTACGCCGATGTATGTACCTTAGCCATCCGTAGGGACCTATCGAACCTGGCCTACATGGAGCATCAACTCAAGTTTCAGCTGAGCGAAGTCCTGCCGAAATGCGAAAAATACTGGGTCCAGACGGCCACTGTGAGGACATGCTGGAGCATCTCGTCCGGCCCTCCGAGAAAATAGAGGAAAATGTAGGGATCATGCAAGATCTCATCGGGGTGGAACCGAGCCGGAAACGTCGAGGGTTAATCGACAGGCTTGACACCGTGTAAAAGGCCATAACCGGCAACCTGGACGCGACCGACGGAGAACGAATCGACGCAGAGATCGCCGCGTTCTAGGATACCCAGGAGACAATGAAGGGAGGCATGAGGAAACAACTACAGGTCGTAGAGACTACATTGGAGATGTTTAATCGAACATTCTGGGCTTCGCAGAGGAATCTTCAGAAATTATTTACGTTGGTACGCAGCGTGAATGGGTATTTCCGAAATCTCACCCAGGCATTAGAAGATCGGCAGCACTTCGATGAGCGGCTAGCACACATCTAGGCCTCCATCGGAACCTATATACGGGAGGTAGAGAAGATGGCCGAGCTGTTCGCCAATGCATCATCCGGGACAGTAAATGCAGCCACGGTGACGACGGCTACGCTCACAAATTATCTCACGGTTGCGTTGCCATATATACCGAGGGGGCATAGCTTTCCACGGGCGATTATGTGGGAAAATGCGGCGGCCATACTGCGCCTGGTCACGCCACGGGCATATAAGAAGTGTGAAATACTAACCCCCGTGCTCGAAATACTTGTACCCCCGGTGCATGTTCTCCCGAGGAGGGGCGAAAATAATTCCTACCGCTACATCGATACCACAGACGATCTCGTGATCGTTGACAGAGAGAAACGGCATTACCACCAGGTAACGGCACATAATCTGGAGGCGTGCAAAAAAAGATAACGAAAAATATTACTATCAACCCCGACACCCTGTCATGGCCATGAGGAGAGCATGAGGATGCGCCTTGCAGTATACGTCTCTACGTCTCTACATGGAAGGCACGGTAGGTCATGGACAGTAGTGCTCGAAGAAAGTTATTAAACTCACACATACCCTAGTGATGGGATTGCAACTGCCAGGGCAATGGCTTTATGTGTCCCCACACTACGAAACAGTGAGCATTGGTTGCTCGGGAAAGCCGCCGCAGCAGGAAGCACTGCGAGGCACGGGGTGAGTGACCCTCATCGAGCGCCGCGTGGTCACCGTTGCACATTTTGAATTGGAGACAGTACGAAGCAGCGCACGGATAGCACGTACTACGTGCCGGTTTACAACTTAACGCTATTACCTGCCGAATAGGAAACAATACCGCGCTTGGTGGCTGAGTGTACGAATATACAACTCGAGCACGCGGTCAGCAGCCCGCACGAGTTAAATGCTATCGGACGACAGATCCGCGAAATTGAACAGGAGCTGGAAGCAACAGCCACTGCTGGACTGAGCAGTCAGGCACAATTGTACGACGGTGATCCAATATTCCGTGGGCGCGGTCTCTGTACTGGTCCTTATTGTCTATGGGCTGTACCAAGGACTTCAACGAAGGATAGCAGCGGCGGAAGTGCGAGAATCGTCGATTGTACCAAGGGTGTCACGAATGCACGCCTGAACGGAACCACGCGCGTATAGCTAGGAGGAAAACAAAAGAACACAGACAAAAAAAACAGAATCTGAGAAGGTACGAAAATTGCGGATTTTTTTTTTTCATTAAGTACAGTACACGGCCACGTAAGGGTGAGCGTGGCCGAGTGGATCGGAGCGCGACTCACACGCAGTAGGCCCGGGTTCGATTCCCGGCAAGCACCAAGAATTTTCTGTGGTGTTTTTTCTGCGAAAAAGTGGTTCGGAACCCACTAAAATAGTAGATCCAGAGGAAAAGGACCAGCGCCTCGGTATGGGAAACCGAAAGACTGGGAAAAGTGTCGCGGGTTCGATTCCCGAGACTGAAGCCCCGTAGGTGATAGGACAACGGACGAGGACGTAGCTCCGGAGATAGGACGTACGAACTACGACTATATCCGTATGTCCGAGACTACTGACACCTGACGGGGCGCGAAAAAGCTCCGGACTGATGAATCGAACCGGCGACAACGGATAAGGAAGGAGGAGAGAGGAAAGTGAAGGAGCCCGTAACCCTGAGGGGATCGGTGTAACTACACAATACAGTACACGGCCACGTTTCTCCCAACCGTATAATTCCGAATTCAGCCCCTTCTCAAGGTCCGTTAACTACTCCGTGGGGAAACAAATGACCCCTTCCCTTTTGCCACCTGCGAATGAAATCGTCGCTGCCATAAATCTGACAAAGAAGGAACGAGGCGATAAGCTTGATGCAAGACAAAGATCGACGAACTCTTCCTCCTCTACATTTTCTCGTATTCGAGCATCGGACATATTCGGTCATTTTACCATACAGGAGAAGCTGTTCCGTCAGAAGACCCCAAGATGCGCCATTTTTATTTTTTTATTTATCAACATTTTACCTAATTTTAGGGCGATTTATCCGGCTTCAGCTCGATGGATGGACTTTTGCTAAAGTTTAAACTATGACGGTAATTCTTTATAAAATTGAAAATTTCATAAACTTTAAATTACTATATCACTTCTTTCTAAAAGCAATGCCAAACATCCGTGATAATAGCCTGATTTATACACAACATTTCAACAGCGTAGGAAATGCAGCGACAACTTTTTTTTTATTCGAACAATAACGACATGAAAATTTCAATTCTCAACTTTTTCATCGAGGAAACCGTTTATATTACTTTAGATGCCTGACTCGATGATCTATGATTGCCGCATAATATGAGAAAAACCACAAGACTGAAAATGGACATTTTTGAATAAAGTAAAACCAGATATTATTTTGCTGCTTGAAAGCAGCAATTGAGTTTCACTCAAATAAATAGCGCATAACCAAAACAGCATTTGTTAACTTAAGCAAAACAACAAATCAAATAAATATAAAACCGGTGCTTTATGCAATGAAATTCTTACAGGTCGTCCTTAAACGACCGAATGCATTCGATATTCAAATTAAGAATTCAGTTTCGAACTAGGGCTGCGCAATACATAGAGTATATTTCTGCACACTTATATTACGGTTATTTTTGCGGCTATACGTATCTCCATGTGCGACGCGCAACGGCGCTCGGAAAGGGACGATGGGCAGGTACTTGGACAGGTAGTGGGGTATCCAACTTACGCGGTCATGCCTAATTGGATTGGCTCCCGAGGATCGGAGAAACGCGGTCGTGTACTGTACGAACAAGTACAGGACTTACGAATTTGTTTAAGGCCTTATGTATACGAGTTATTCCATACCAAGTGGTCCACCCTAATTTTGTGTGGTCTCAAAAAGTATTCATACATTTTTTTTAAGTTGCTCACAGTGTCAAAAATGTCCACACATTATTTTAGATTTTTCACGCTTATTGGTCCGGAAAAGTTAATAATGCTTTCGTTTTTTTTTGTTGTACTTCTATTCGCTGTAACTTTAGAACCATCCATTGCACAAAAAAATGTGTTGCAATGAAAATTTGGGTTTTCGCACGTATATTGTAATACAATTTTTTTATCACCACTCCGGATAATTTTCAGTATTTTTTGGACAAAATAAAGTAAACCATTTTTTGTCGTTGAGAGGGACCGTTTTGATTTGCTTCAAAATTTTTCAGAAATTTCGTCATGATGTTTACAAGTTACAAAAAAATTAGCTTGATGGTGAATCCATATCTTTGCAAGGTCTGATCGAAAAATATAAAAAGAACTTCAAATTAAAACAGCTCTCTGCGTTTTACAGGGTTGAGACTGTCAATGGTTATTATCTAAGGCCCGCATTACTTTTTTATATTTTTTTTCTTTTTTATATTTTTTTACTTTTTTATATTTTTTAAAACTTTTTTATATATATTTTTTTACGTTTTTCATTTTTTTTTTTTTTTAAACTTTTTTTTACATTTTTACTTTTTTTTTAATTTCCGCTTTTGTTTTGGATTTCTCAACGATTTTACCTCTTTAAACCTATTTTCTTTGTTTCAGATATTGCTTTTGATTCTATACTTTACGTTTCTTCGGATACACCGTAATCTCCGTAGCTAAGGAGTATTTCCTCAATTCTAATTGGCCATATTGACTTGGCATAAAGCTGTGATACTGTTGCGTTCCCGGAATAGTTTTGGCAGTATCAAAACGAGATTTTAACTTCAATTTTGTTGATTCATGGATCTCCTTTGAAGCGAAAAAAGACATTTGTAACGGGAAGATTTGTTTTAGCCCATTCATACAGACGTCGCACATCCAAAATTGGTTGCGCTACTGATGATCGTTGCAAGCTTGCACGTACTGCAAGCCTCTTAAGATTTCCGCTAATGCCATCGCAAGGACTTTTACCATGGGCTGTCGCGTGATAGTACCATTCTGCTGGGATTTTAAAGTTTTCTTCGTGGTTTAATAAATTAGCGAATTGGAATTTGTTCTTATAATGCAGTGGCGCACCGTCAGTAACGTAGATGATTTTTCTGAAATCGCGGTGGTGCTGTCTTAAAAAATCGATCATCAATTCTTGACAGTCGTATACAGCGGCAACATCGTGATGAAGATTATCCGATAAAATGATAATGCTGTGATGCACAAGTTCAGCTTTCGACTTGGTATAAATCACCGCAGTGTGAATAGATGTTTGGTCATTGTTCCAGTGGAAAGCTTGAGCAGCGTCTTGCACGACAAATGCGTAATTTTCTGCGAAATCACATTAAACAATGAATTCTCCATCTGTCAGTTTATCTTTAGTTTCTCTCAAGAATAATGACTGCTGAGTAGCGATATTGTGGTGGCTTCTTAGAATGTCCAGTTTTCTTACGAAACATTCAATAAAAGCTTCACTATCCATGGCTTGTTTGTTCAGAGTACATCTATCTGTAGACTGTGTTGTGCCCCGGATATAGCGACATTACTATTTCCATTATTTCGCGACTCTGATTATTTCGGTTGCGAGAGATATTCGGTTGCGTTACGCACCAGGCGTACATCGAGCGTCGAACGTCAAGCGTCGAGCGTCGATACTGCTGACGCAGCAGTTAGGCAACCGCGAGCGCCACGGTAACTGGAGCACCGACTCGAGAATACCGAGGCGAGAATTACGAAAAGGAAAAACTTGCGCTAGATATTAAGCTGACATACCTGCTCTCGAGGGATATATAGAGGATCGAGAGCAGGTACTCGGCAGTCTGATTTCAATTCTGACCTGTCCGGTTGATTACGTAAGATCGTTCCCAAAGGACTTGTGAAGGGAACGACAAGGATGCGAAGTGCACTTGATCGGTAAATTTCAAATAGTATTAAATAATTAAACAATTAAACAAATAATCGAGAACCGTTATTTAACTAAACAATTAGTTAAATAAATCCTGTTAGTTAATCGATTCTTAACCTTTTTAAATAAAACACCGAACTGTGTTAATGAAATATTAAGAATAAATATTGTTTAATAAAAGTGTGTTATCTATTCACGTGGATTCCAACCCTTTACTGGACAATCCCTAAAAACAGTTACACGCAAAACCGGAATAGCTAACCGGGATTCTGCGGCATAACAGACTGCGAAACGTTGAATACAAGTTCATCGATCGAGTTGTTATCGAACACAGTTCGTAAAAATACTTGAAGCTCGTGATTACCGGGGCATTCAGTGCATTCATCTAAATAACAAGCCG
Source organism: Amblyteles armatorius (assembly GCA_933228735.2). Classification (NCBI taxonomy): domain Eukaryota; kingdom Metazoa; phylum Arthropoda; class Insecta; order Hymenoptera; family Ichneumonidae; genus Amblyteles; species Amblyteles armatorius. The sequence goes on along the minus strand of OW121691.1, from coordinate 1,457,870 downwards.
GTCCAGGATTCTCGCACATGGTAATTTTCAATCAATCTTCGTAGTTTTTAAGTAATGGGGATGTACTTTTTGTTAACACTGCGATGTTGGCACCGTCAAGCATCAACTTTACGTTTTCATGGTAAGTACAGACACATACGCAATGCGTGCCACTTGCTCCGGCGAGCACACCGTGAGCTGGACGTAATTCCGCAAAGTTCGAGAAGCCAACATCGATAAACCTATTCAATGATTTGAAATTATGGTAAAGTTCCTTCAAATTACAAAGAACAAGTGTCTTCTGAACATGATGCCGTTTTCCATCAAGCCCTTTAACCGAAACGAAGTCCTTTTTCCCTGGCATGATGCGACTATTTTCGTCATCTTCATAGAACGTTATAATTAATTATTTAGTTACTTCCGGCAAGGAAATTCCACGCTTAGGATTAGGTGCTGTCATAATTCCATACTCACTGACAAGCAGTTTTGCTTTTCGTGCCTTTCGTCTAAAAGCCTTGAATTCTTTCGCTAATTTTGGCATGCTCCAAGATTTCGGAGCTAGAGTTAATATGGTAATCTTTTCAGAATCGTTGGTCGTGGCGGCGCATTTTTCCTTTAACTGTTGCAGAATCTCGATGGCTGCGTTATACTCATCTCTGTTAATCTCCATATCGTTATTATGATTACTATCGGTATTTCGTATCTTGTGAGGAGAAGGCTCGAAATCAGAATCTACACTAGTCTCCATCGGAGAACTCGTCGGAAAAATCAGCTCATAAACATTCGAATCCGCATTTTCATTTGGGTGAGAGTTTCCAGAAGTGGAGACATTCGACCAAATCGGGGAAGAACGCCGAATTGAAGATTCCAAATCGGAATCCGCACTCTCGCGATTTTTATTGCGATCGGTTTTTCGGAATTTTCTAGGGGAAGGCCCACCATCAGGATCCGCATTGTTTTCAGTCTCGAATTTCGCTGGAGCTGACGACTTGAATGAAAAATCATCGGGTTTAGAATTTTCATTCAGACAAGAGCCTTCCGAAGTGGGTAGGTTCGAGGGACTCGGGGAAGAACATTCTATTTGAGGACGATGCAAATAGTTGTAAGGACGACCTCTACAACATGCACAAAGCTTAGAACCCTCCGGTAAATTTGGATAGTTCTCTTTGACTTTGAAAGAGATTTTTCGCAGAAGCTTTCCACGTCCATGATTCACAATTCCGAAGGGATTACAACAACGCTCTGCGAATGGCTTTTGAGAATCTCGGTCTCGTTTACGCTTACGGGCGTTGGAACTCATGATACCTGGCCGTTAGTTTCCTCGAATTTAATGTGAACAGCAATCGTTAGATCTATCTGAAATATTTCAAAGAAAACGTGGTTCATGAGTAGAATTCGAGCGTGTACAAAATTTCCCGGAGAAAAAAGTCCGTGGGGAAATCTATTCATTCTACTCGGCTGTTTAAAGCAGTCTGCGTCATGTACCTAGCAAGGAACGCCGCGGTCGGTCGCCACCTCGCGGCTGGTTGAGGGACCCACGTTCGTGCGACGTCCGCCCGAGCCGAGCCTTATCTTCAAGTTACCACACGAGAGTGCTCTAATGGCTGTAGAGGAGAGCGGTAGTTTTGGAAAATCTAGAAACGCTTCTTACTCCTACAAGACGGAAAATGACGAGGAAAGAAATCAAGATCTTGTCATAAAAGGAGTCAAAACATCCAATAACAGAGTCTACTCGTTGAACTCCGTGTTTTTGCGAACTAACCTGCAAATGCAGAACGGATTTTTCAGATCCACGGTAAGCTTTCACGTTCTATGCTCCGCGATTCACGTTCTACGCTTTTTCGTTCTGGTGTTTTTGTGTTATAAATAATTGTATGAGACTGCTTTTGCCACTGATGAGAAGACCCAATTTGAATCAGTCGATCGATAAAGTCAAAGCGGAAACGAAATATGCTCGAGATACTTGGTGGTTCTACCGAAGGCGCCGAATGAATTAAATTTACCAGTCAATAATATTTTTGTCCGTACATTGAACTGAGTCCAACTTCAGCAAGGCTATACGATTTTTATATCTAAAGAAACTAATTTTATAATCAAAATGGATATGACACAACCACAACTAATGCGAACACAGCAAATCAAGCTATTATGATGGCTGGTATCGAAGATATTTCGACAGTCCATTTTTCAGATCCAAACGACAGATGTTACAGCTTGTATAAAATCGTCTTTTACTATACTATGAAGTCACTCATGTAGCGGGTCACGAAAGAGTCATACACGAATGGATCGTTTTCGATGTAAAGTGACAGAACAAAAAAAAATCGTTGTTTAACTCACGGTTAAGCTATTCATAGTATTGAAGTATCTCAAATCGTAGATGTACTTGACACTATAAATGACCGGCACCGGTGGTCAAGTAGCTAGCGTACTAGCCCAGTACTACCGGCGACCGGGAGGATCGGGTTCGATCCTCGGTTTGGGCGAAAGTTTTTCTGTGACCAGCAGCGCGCAGCAGTATACAATGTATACTGTCGTAAGTCGTTGACACTGTGACACTATAACAAACCTTGCGAAGATGTGGATTTGTGATAAAAATAATTAACGCCCATGCTCTAAAAGCCCGGCATTAAAAGCCTAGTTATTTTATTTTCTCATAGGGGGCAAAAAGAAAGACTTCACTTCCGTTTCCGTTTCTCTTTTTGCGCCATCTTGTTTTTGTACGCCAATCGCTTTTGTTTATACGCAACAGCAAATAAAGATCATCCATAATTATTCACTATAATCCGTGTGTGAGAACTGATTTAAACCGTCTCCTCGAACAATTTGCCATCGCGCCAATTTTTTTGTAACTTGTAAACACAATAACGAAATTTTGGTAAAATTTTGAAAAAAATCGAAATGGTCCCTCTCAACGAAAAAAAATGTTACTACTTTATTTTGCCTAAAACGACAGAAAAGTATTCTCAGTGGCTATGAAAAAAAATTTCATCATAACGTACATTCAAATACCTAAACTTTTATCGAAACACATTTTTTTATGCAATGGATGGTTTTAAAGATAGAGCAAATCGAAGTAAAACTACAAAAAAGAAAGCACTATTAAATTTCTGGTGAATGATAAGAGTTAAAAATCTAAAATAATTTGTGGACATTCTTGACACCCTGGCCAACTTCTAAAAAATGTATGAACACTTTTTGAGACCACGCAAAATTGGGGTGGCCCCCTTGGTATGGAATACCACATACGAAATATTTCAAAATTTTTAATTTTTTAAATTTTTGATTCCATTAGCCTGAACGGTTAGGAATATTTTAAGCTTTACAGAATTGAAAAATTCCAAAAATTGTTAAAGTTACAGCATTTGGAGCGTAAAAACTTTTATTTTCTTGGAAGCAGGCAGGTAGCGGCGGTAACCGGCCGCGCTACACGGACACAGGTGTGTTAGATCGACAATGACCCTTTTTATTGTTCACTAATTATCCCTACATAGAATCGTGTAACGGTAAAGGTAACGGTTTTTGTCGATTTGGTCTACGATAAAAAAAACGGTTTTTTCGGTTCGGTATAAGCCTAAAACCAGGAGGAGGAAGTAAAATTATTTAGTCCGAATTGAGACATAGTAGAGGCAAGAAAAAATTGTGAGCTGAGAAAGTTATATTTTAACATAAGTAATTGTGAAGGAACCCACACTAGTTTAAATAGGAACGGTTTACAATTCATGGGAGAACGCCCAGGTATTGGTAAAAAACGTCTTTTTCACGGCAATCAAAATACGATAAAATTGGAAGCCGAACTAAACACAAGTGCCTTTGCCAAAAAATGAAAAGTCTCGACACCACTCGGTGTAGATATTGACCGCGTACATGGCTACGTAATCGTAAATTTTGTATCCGTGTTCGATGCAATTGTTTCTCTCGCAAAGTGCAAAACTTGTAACAGTAACATCAAGTTCTCTGAAACACGAGTTAGAGGATTGGGATTTACCTTAGTTGTCAAGTGCGAGAAGTGCGAGCAAAAGCAGATAAGTTCGAGTCCTTCGCCTTGTTGTACTCCAGCTGGCATAGTAGAATATTATTTCGGGACACCGGTTGCGAGATAGTCAAGGTACGCAACGGCACGCGACGAGCGTACATCGAGCGTCGAGCGCGTCACCGGACACCGCTGACGCAGCACTTAGGCCACTGCGAGTGACTCGGTAACTGGAGCATCGGCTCGAGTACCGAGGCAATTATTGCGAAATGTAAAATATGCTCCAAATCTCGCCCGCAGAAAAGCGAGGATTTGGAAAGATATTTGTTTATAAGATTAAAGTAAACCATAAACTTGCGCTAGATATTAAGCTGACATCCGTGCTCTCGATGAGTATATAGAGGATCGAGAGCAGGTACTCGGCAGCCTGATCAGAACTCAGGATACGGTACGGTTGATTACGATACATTAATTGCATAACCGAGATAATTGTGATTAGCGAGTGGCTCGCTACGGGGTGCACCGCGATTGGTAAATATACAACAACATAATAAAGACCTTTTGAATAAATTGTGCATTCATTCTCTTGGGTTCTAACCCTTTACTGGATATATCCCGAACATCCGAGCTCACGGCTCAAGCACAGAAACCGGAGTAGCTAACCGAGTTTCTGCGGCACAACAGCCTAAAAGTTATTGTTACGGAATCTATCGCAGCTTCACGTTGGCTATGCGAATATTAGTTGTTGGATTGACGGGATTGAAAATTTTCTGCGGTATTATGAATCTCCCAAAATGTTTCAGTCAAACGCTCTACAACAAAATAACCAATCAAATACGAGATTCAAAAGAAGTTGCAGATTCGTCTATGCGAATGGCAGCTGACGAAGAAAAAAAAAACGACAGAAAACGAGAACGCCAAAGACGCTAATGGAATCGCCGTCTCCGGGGATGGTTTTGGAAGAAAAACGTTTTTCTTCTCTGCAGGGTGTTGCGACACTTATCGGAATTTTGTCTGTGAAAGTTGTCGACATTATCGGCAAGTCGTCATTTTGTAAGGCCTGTCAATCGTGGAGTGAAAAAAGGGAACAGAAGGATATGAAGAATGGTACGCAGAACATGAAGATAAATGCACAAGTAACCACAAAGGAAGTTCTGAAAAGATGGAGGCAGATGGAATGGTTGAAACGTTCAGCAGCCTGAAGATTAACACGACAAAAAATATTTGTATTATGTTGGAGATGGCGATGCAAAATCATTCAAGTGCATAACAGAAGCCCATCCGTGCAGAGCGAACATTATGATATGTAACCGATAATGCATTGGTCGTGTTCAAAAACGAATGAGCGGCAGACTCCGCAACGTCAAGAAACAAATGAATGGTCTCGGAGGAAGAGACAAATTGACTGAAAAATGGATTGACGTATTGACCGTGTTTTATGGATTGGCTGTGAGAAATAATTGCACGTCTATCGATGACATGAAGAAAGGAATCTGGAAAACATATTATCACAAGTGCTCAACCGGTGAAAATAATCAGCATGACAACTGTCCTTCTGGCAAAGAAAGTTGGTGCACGTGGCGACAAGCCGAAGCCGCAAACACGCTCGACTCATATACCCATAAGCCTGCACCCGATAAAACTGTGGCAGAAGCGATCAAAGTAGTGTATGAAGTACTTAGTAACGACGAGTGACTGGAGAGATGTTTAGGAGGCTTCACACAAAATAATAACGAGTGTTTGAATTCTAAGATTTGGAAAATTGCTCTGAAAAATTCATGGAGTGGCTTAACGATTGTTGCAATTTCCGCATATATTTCGGTTAGCACTTTTAACGACGGAACAGTCGCCTTTCTTCGGATTATAAAAAACTTTGGTTTTACGATTGGGCCGAACGCGATGGAGACTTGCGAGTATCTGGACGAATTACGCCTTACTGCCACTGAAATTCAATCTGAAAAGGTATCACCTATCGTGTAAACCACAGAATCAAAAATTTCAATGACACAAAAAAAATATAAAAAATCAAATACCGACAGAAAAATGAGTAAAAATATTTAAAGTTTCGCATTTTTATTATAATAATTAAAAATATATACTGTTGGTTCACACTGAAGATACATTTATTATGCAATTATAAATATGTTAATTTTTTTTCAGTTACCCACATCGATGCCGAGAACTTTCACCATCAACGCGCGCGCAAAAAAAATACATTGCTTTATTATGTAATATCTTCGCCATTTGATAATATTTCTGATTTTTTTGCATGTACTTAACCATGTGCACAGATGATCTGTGAAAAAAATGTTGTCAATATATGCGTCATTTTTTTTAACCGCGTCTAGAAAAGTACCTTCGAAAATCGGCGAAATCGCCTATAGAAGGCGTTAATGTTGAAAATCACCGGTATCACACGCAAAATACTTAGGTATTAGTATCGATCATAAGCTTAATTTTAACCATTACTCATAACAATGCAAGATCAAAACCACACGAAGAGCCTCCCACTTCAGAAAAATCACTCACACTTACTGCGGTATACACTGTAATATGGCGTTTTTAACGCGCGTTGCCATTGCCCCTCCTTCGGCGTGGCTTAGGCTTGGTCCAAGGTTCGATTGGCGAGTTCCCCAATCTAAATCGGATAAATTTGTGAGTTCTTAGACAGCGGTTTACATCCGCTAATTGTCAAGTATTCAGTTGAGCGGGGACGCTACACATTCGCCGCGAATAATATTTTTAGTAAATTTGTTGACTCGGTAAAACGCCAAAACAATTTTTGTATTAGCTTTTTGTATTCGATTTTTGTATCAGAATTGTGGTGCATCATTTTTGTGTTCAAGCGAAGTCCCGAGGACTTTGAGCATTGCTACAGCAGTTTTATAACCGCTATCTGTAAAATATCGAGACAAGCGGGGACGTCTGACGTCCCACGCAACTACTCGTGTAGAAATTTGGGTAGGGATCCAACTGGATTCTGACTGGAGTCCCTACATGTAACTCGGGATCCAGTCCGATATCCAGTCGGATTCGAGACGTGAGATGTAATGGTTGCAAATTGGATTCTAACCGGGATTCCAGACCAGGATCCAGTTTGAATCCCAGCTGAATTTTTTTATAATGACGGAAAAAGTATCTGGAACTGGTGCTTTTTGTAGATAATTTTACCTTTAATTATAGATAAGTATTTGCTCTACTGGTAGGCACAAGAATATTTCGGAAAAAACGCTGATGATTTTGTCACTCTCTGGAGATTGAACCGTCGGCCCTGGGTTGTAAAGTACGATCGTTGCGCCTTAACCCACTCGGTTATGCAGATTTTATGAAAATTTAATTTTTATTTGATACTTCAAGCGTTGTAGATATGTTGACGGCCTCAGGCTGGTCGTATGTATGTTAATGTTAATGTCAATGGCTCCATGCCACGATGCAGACAAAAATAATTCTATGGACCATTCTTTTTCGACCTGAATACATTTGTCAGTCGACTACTGTAAGTAATTGTTACTCTACTATGAGTAGACGATCGATTAACGATTGTTGATTAATTATACATGCTGTTGGATTATAAATTACCTAACAGTTAACAATCCGGTATCCATTGTTATTTAATAGTATGTATAACAATTATTTGACTACCAATTGGTTTAGCCACAAATAATTTACGTTATTTTGGAATCACTAATTAGTTGACAATGGACAATTGACAATTAGTTAACTATGTTTAATTTTTCAAAAGTAGATACAAATTTTTGAATAGCTCTTCATCTCATCGTGTTGTTAAATGCATGAGCTCAGAGATTAAAAAATTAAATGGGTGTCTTATCGGAAAAATCTAAAAGTAAATATTCCTTAACAAATGTTGACTGTAAGTTAGAAGTCTTTGCGACATCCCGAACTCGACTGTTGCATTATGGTAAAGTTAAAATCGGGATCCACCTGGATTGTTATAATGACGCTCTGCTTAGAGTTTCCCTGCAACAGCCCTCGCGGCGTTGATGACCGAGTGTAACCTCCAAATTAGGATCCACCTAGATACTTGTGAGGACGCCCTGTTAGGATGTCCCTGGAACGTCCGTGGCTGTATTGATGACAGATTTTAACTTCCCAATCGGGATGCGTCCCGATTCTTACAAGGACGCCCCTTTTGGGGAATCCCTAACAAATCCTGATCGGAATCCGATCGTAAGTTGGGACTCCCTAACAACTTTCTTCACGGGTAATTGTTTTTGTTTTTTTTTGTCGCCAGCCCTCAACGGTTCCGATAGTATGTGTGTTCATTATCCCAGATAATGACGCAATGTATTATAGATTGTATTAAGGAATTTGTTGCGTGATAGTCTCACTTTATTGTGACTAAGGGGTATGGATTTTCAGCCATTTGTAAGGCGAATAATTTCGTACATTTGGAACCAATATTAATTTATCACGTTTTTTTAATAAAAAAATACCATACCCCACTTCGCTTTTGTGTGTCGACGGTCTTATTCTTGGGAGGCCAGTAACGGCACGAATTACCCCCTTAAGATGTCCATGTCATGAGCCTAGCCGGACACCCGTAACTCGGCTTGGTTTTTTCCGAATTAACAAGAAAAACCTGGCGCCCGTCAAAATTGTTTTGATCCTGGAGCGACCTTTGTGCACGCTCCTTTATCTGATTACACAACACCTAAAACACTTAAAAAAAGTATACGAATTTGTATGTTGACAAATATTGGAATATGGCCATCCTATTTTCATAAATTGCAAATAACGCGCTGATCTCTCGTAGCCTCTCGGGGACACCACAGCGACAGTATGTTCCTCTGCATGAAAGTCCATCCATCCTTCGATCTGAGGAAAGGTGGCCAATTCACTCTCGCTTGCCTTCGCTTCGCTCTCGGCTACGATCGGAAGGAGAGGCAGAGGCGTAACCCTGGTGTTTCAACTGTGGCAACTTATAATACAAAATCACACAATAATGGATTTATGCCACAGCAAACAGCATTCGGGCAATCCTGTTTTCCGTAATTTTTTTTTTTTACATTTGTGACGAGATTTTTCGATCACCGTCACAAAAATACAAATTAATTAACGTTTTACGGGTACGGCTATCGATTTAGTTCGGTTAGCCCGTTATGGTTCCCGATTCATTGTTCTTCAGCCGTCCACGTACCGTTCAGCTTTCGTTAAGTAAGATTCATTAGGGTTACGATCCAGTTTCGACTTTGCTGATGAGCTAAAGTGTGTGATAAGCTTGGAGATGAGCTCAAAAGATTCAGTTCTGGTCGGGATTCTCAAATCTATTCGGTGGAGAGAGTCTCGAAGAAATGAGAAACACGAGTAGAGGCGAGCCCGACGAGATTTCGTCGCGAATACGTCAAAGTCCGGTGCAAACCCGGCACTCTGTTTAGGTCATAATGCAGGACGTTGGAGAACAGGCGGAGGTTTTAGTACGGTCTGGGCAAGGTTGGAACGCCTTGTGCTGTGTTTTAGTTGAGAGAGAGAGCCTTGTTTTCATGTCCTGAATGAGGAGTAACAATCGCGAAGAATCTCGAAGTTACCGAGTTACAGTCTCGGTTCCTGGTTAAATGACGCTCTGGAATAGTTTGAGAGGGCAGTAGCTCTCGGCTAAGGATCTCGCAATAATCCTAACGTTTCGTTCGAATATCGTCGTAGGCTTATCAGTCTACCGAAAGTCGTCCTCGAGGCAGCTTGGACCTCTCGCGTTATCGGTATTTACGTTCGGGCTATTGTCTCGCGCGCTGAGTCATTCGTTCTCGCTCGCGTTGCAGTAGACTCCCGCTATCGCTCTCGCTTCGGTTCGCGTATCCCGCTCACGCTACCTGTCACTTCTCGCGTTCGCTGGTTGACTCGTTCGCTGTGTTTCGCGCGGATTCGGTTCCGGATTCTTTACCGATTTTTCTGTGATCGAGATGCGTTCTGAGGAATGCTCTTGAGGTGCAGTGGTTGTGATTAAGTTCTCGAGGTATTGTGAGTTGCAGTTCTCGCAAATTGTTTTATTAAATTACGCAGATTCGGTGAGTTTTATCGCGTAGATAATTATTCGATCGCGGATAGGGGAAAGCGAGGCAAAATGGCATAGCGGGGTAAAACGGGATTATGAGAGAAAACGCAATTTTCCAATAACTTTTGGATGGTGGCGATGGTGTTACGTGGGGCAGAACGGGTTTGAAAATCCGGATGTATCGTTGGGACAAAATGTAGCATCCAAAGATTATTGGAAAATTGAGTTTTGCCCTCTGTGCACGCCATCGCAACACGTGCACAAAGAAAAGTTTCTTTTATTTTATGGGATATAGCGAAGCGGGTTTAGGATCGCTCGAGGTGACAGCGAAATCTTTCCACTCAAAATAACAACGCAATCGATAAATAAAAAACTCAACTTATAATGCTTTATTAAACTTGGTGACAATGCTCTCGATAGATAGTCAGCGTAGGCTCGGATTTGTTTTCGCGACGACACGTCTTGTCGGTGTTCGCGTCGGACGAGAAGTAAAGTAGCGTCGGAAGTGACTGTCGTACCGGAGACGAGCGACGGACCACGTTACGCAACAGTCGAAATTAAAGGTACTAGGACGCTCTTGATTTTAGACCGAAGTTTGACTACCCTGCTACACACTGTTACAAATTCACTCCATTCGAATACACACACAGACACGTGCGTGAACACCCTCACTGTGCCGTTTTGCCCCGCTGTGCCATTTTGCCCCGATCTCCCCTAGATCCGCTCTCGTTACGCTCGCTCCGACCCTCCGGTCAGCTAAGCGTTCCCGATGCACTCACACACGTTCCCGTGGCTTACCAGCCTACAATTGAGTGTTCTGGTAAGTAAACATTTGGGATTCCGATATTTTAGATGTCGCGTTTTAGATTTCGCGTTATTTCATTGCCGAAAGATCACGACCCTTCTACCACAACCCGCATCCTGAGCAACCGTGCATTTCCGCAACCGTTCGCTTCGCGAATGCATCGGCGTTAGTTCTCGTTATCGTTGAGTTCTCGTTCGTGTGATCTCGTTATTTTGTTCTCTTTTCGTGCATTTCGGTTGCGGAGGTTGACCGTTCCATCGACCTCCAGATTAGTCCGGCTTGGTGATTCCGGCGAAACGAAACTGGGCCCTGCGGGGGTCGACCGTTCCATCGACCTCTAGATTAGTCCGGCTTGGCGATTCCGGCGAAACAAAAATCGGCCCTGCGGAGGTCGGCTGTTCCACCGACCTCCTGATTAGCCCGGTTGTTAATACCGGCGAAACAAAAATTAACCGGCCCCCACCCGGACGTCGATGCATCTGTAGAAGCGGACGGCCGAAGGTGACGTTTTCTGAGTTCTCGATTTCGCGCTCCGCTCCCGTTCGGTTTGAGCTTCGATTTTCGCGTTTTCGGTTTTGTTTTTTTTTTTGTTTCTTATATTCACGTTGAGATCTATGATAAGACGTCACATATTATCGGCCAACAACGTTTATACCATGTTGGCATATAATTATCGTATTGTGAAACGTTTTCTGTTTATAAGCTCGTACAATTTTCATTATTTTGCTTCTATTTGGTTCGGATACGTGACGGTAATTTTTTAAACACTTTTCTCTCCTATAGATAAAAGATTTTTAAACAAATATTATAATATAAATTTCGTACCCGTAACTTTAACCTATTAGTCGTACTTTCTCCAGAAATTGATTATATGTACATCATCTTATTACACTAATTAATAACAACTACATATGAAATGTTGATTTTGTTTCAGACTAAATATGCCTCATGATGACGATCCGAAGTGTCAAAAATTCCAGGTCAGTTCCAATGTTCACAACTTCATGACCCGAAGGCTAGATGACAGCAGTTTCCGTTGGGAATGGTCCAAGTGTTCTCGTCATTACATCACAGAATTTCTTGAGTAAGTGATTCAGTATAGTTAATGCACTTTTGACTACACACTCTTATCTGTACACATTGAAACTATTTATTGCATTGTTATTTCAAAACTGCGGAATTTCTGACCATTGCATAGATGTAACGCGGTATTACATTGAGTACTATTGATACGCGCTGGTCAATAGAAAGTGCTGCCTACTTGATCAATCCAGGCATCAATTATGAAACGCAACTGCCCATTTGGTAGTGTTACGTCCCGATCAGCAATCTTCACTCCATCTCGGTCAAGGAGAGTTTACACCCTCCCTTTACACGTTATTCGGAGATGACGCTTTATCGAGATTTTGGCCCTGTTTTGAACCTAACCTTTCGGAAAATAATTCGGGATAGGGCCTAGAGTGTATATATTTGATACTGAGGAAATTTTATTTACGGTTAAAAGTTGAAATTTATCAGATTTTAAGTCACGATTTTAAACTGGACAAGAAAATTCTGGAACCTGACTCTTTCTACCGAATGGAACACGGTACGCAGCTATCTCACTCTCACGCGTCTCGCTCGACGCACGGCTCGCGACGATTCGCTATCACACTCACTCACTGTTTTCTCCTGACCTATCATAATACTTTAGCGCGCACTACTATAGCAGAAATAAAATTGACCAACACGAATATATATTGTCCATGAAAATATTTTAACCTTTCAGGTGACTGAACAAACATTGATAAATAGACATCGACAATTAAATATCCAGAAGAAATGAATGTTTGAGATGTAGATGATAAATTTTCCCAACTTACGATGTGATGTAAATGGTTTTACCTCAGAATGAATGGTCGAACGATCCGATTGATGAATGTAGAATAACGATATCAAAATGGAACGTCCTTCCCAATCTGGATGAATATTCGGATCAGAATCGAATGATGATGACTGATTTCCGAAAATAACGTCCTTCCAAAATGCCGAATACTCGAATCAGAATCGAGTGATGATGATGATCGACTCCGGAAATGAACGTCCTTCCCAGATTTTAATGATGTAGATTGATAATTCCGATGATAAAATGATTTTCAGGAGGACTATACTTGATATCGATGGAATAATTCAGAAAGATATGAATTGTTTATTGAAGTCGGTTAAAATGAATACTGGCTCAAAAATTTGACGAATCGATTTACAAGTTATTTGTTAATGGCTCTAAGTACAATATAGGATTGAGGTCTTTGCCCCGGTCGCGAAGAAGTCGAAGAAGTAGTGACAATAACCCCAAATGGGCGGTGGGCGCGCGATTAAATAACCTCGGTGCCGGACACCCCCGCGTCACCGCTGTCATACCTGCGCCTCGTCTTCCCACTCTCATCACCTGATTCCTTTCTTTGCCTGTCTAATTAAATATTACCAATTTCGTAGGTTCACAACAATTTTGACATCTTAATTTGTCATTACTTAAATTTTATCGCGGATTTTATAAACATACAAATTTGAATGAAAGTTGTACGACCTTTCATTGCGAAGTTAACATTTGTTGACACACATTTTTATCCTAATATTTATCTAATTGTTTTCCGGATTTTCGGCGTTAATGGTTTACATTTCTTCCCTATTTCCATAATTTTCTATATTTTTCCTCGTTATTTGCTATTTGATTATTTATTGGTTATTTATTGTTTTTATATTTATTTCTTTTTCTTAATTTTATTTAATTTCTATATTGAATGATATCAAGACGATATGGCTTAATTTTCTTCCCTTACTTCTTGACTCTATTTTATTTCCCGATTCTATTAGTAATTATTTCCAAAATGCTATGTCAATTCCGTGTATTCGTCCCTTAAACTTGATTTCTATTTATTCTTCTATTTACTATTTCAACTATGATACTCCTGGACTATAACGATGATCTAGCTTCATCGATATTCATTGTCCAGGAGGTGCTGCACTTATTACGCCCGACGGTCGCTCTCAGCATCGTGCCCTTCGTGACACGCGCCGTACAAGCAGGCCTATGTTCGACAACTGCGAGGAGCACTCCGCCGATATCCTTATCTGCATTCTTGCGCCTCAGGTTACCGACTCTCATGCGGTTGACTTGCTTCGTACAGTCACCTCTGCACATCAACCTGTCGCACCTGAAGGCTAATTATTTTTACCAAATGGATAATTTCGCCATTTGGTATTTTATTTATACATTGATACTTCTAATTCAACAAATTAAACAATGGCAATTTCTCCAATGTTTATTTCTAGCGATTTAATATATTTCAGATATTTGTTTAATTATGTTCGAAATATTTCGGGAAAATTCACAGGACGTAACACCTCCCCCCTTAAACGAGCGCTGCTTCGAAGAACATCGCTCGACCTCGGTAGAGGCTGATAAAAAAAAATTAATTATTAAGCCAACTCGTCAAGACCTTTAAAATTTATCGTTTGATTAATTATTTGCTTATCTCGTTATTTGTTTATGATTTCCCCTACTAGTTTTTATTAAACCAACTATTCTATGTTTCCCTTCTATTTGACTATTTGTCTCTGTTATAATATTTCATTTATTTATCTATTTATCTTCCTCCTTTTAACCATTCTCTTTTCAAACTTCCCAGTTCTTCTCATGCGTTTTTGCATGGACTATACCATTCCTCTTCCCAACGAAAAATCTGGCTTTGTCTCTCGATGGACCGACACTCAAGTGTTATCGCCGGGCCTTATTCTAAACATCCTCCAAACTCTTGGTGCGCGACTCTCGCCTCTAGCCCTTGTTCCTCATTCTCCGTTCAGCATCTCGACCACAAGCATCGCTTTGTTACTTCAGCTTCAAGGGAAAAAAAAAAAATTTAAGTAAGTAACAGTTATCTTATAATTCATACTTGTTTTTTTTCCTCCTTTCTTTCTTTTTTTTTTTATGTTATATACTTATTTATTTATTTATATATTTTTTTTTTTTACTATATTTTTTTTTTATTTAATTTTTTTTCCTTTTCAGATTTACTATGGATGCCTCGCTGGTAATTGATGGTCCCTACGGAGTTGTGTCCTGCTCCGGGCCACCGTCCCCCTGGATTCTCCAGAAACTAGTAAGTTTTCTCTGTTTATTATTATTATTATTATTTATTCACTTATTATTATTATTATTATTATTTATTTTTTTTAATTATTATTTTTCCTATTTTATTTTATTTTACATAAATATATACATACATATATATATATATGTTTTTTTTATTTTACCCCATTGTATTTTTATTATTATCATTCTTATTTTTATTTCTATTTTTCAGGAGGATCTCATCATTCCCTCCCGCCGACGCCCGTCGGACGCTGTAAGAGGAATGATTACGATTCGAGTTTCCCGTTCCCGTCAGCGTAGAACAGTCGACATTCTATGGGGCGACACTGGGGACGAAGAGCTGGACCTCGAACACCCCGATGATTTCTTGGGGCTTCGGGCCCTCTTCTCCCTGCCCCGAACGCTTCGCGTGGCCCCACTTCGTCGACCCCAACATCCCCCTGCCGCCATAGCAGCAAGGGGGACCTTCATTGGGCGGTTCAACCCCCATTTTGAGGCTGAATTGGCGAATGTAATAGGCCAAGGGATGACCGACAACCCTGAGAATCACCCTGCCTGGCCCTGCCTGGCCTGTAACTTGACAGCGGTCGGCTTCCTGTTGGCCACCCTTAACCGTTAAAAATATTTTATATATACATTTTCCTCGTTTTTTTTTCATTATATAGTTTTTTCCTTATTTTATTTTCAAATTTATTAATAAAACACATATACTTTTAATTTTTATATGGTCCAGTGTTTTTCTTTCCTTCCCTCTTTATCTTATTTTATGTTATTCAATTTTATTTCCTTTGATTTATTTATTTTTCTCTTTTTTTTTTATATATACGGGTGCGACTGTACGCTCGTAGTACAGTCGCCCTTTTTAATATATGCCCGCGACTCGCCGTGAGCGGTGTGTGGCGCGACGTCACGTCACCAGCCGCTCTCGGCTTCTCCCTTTTGTGCGGCTATTCGCCGTGCTCCACTCTTCTCTCTTTCTTCCTATAGCTTTCTTTTTCTTTCTTCCATGAGCCGCATCTAGGAGTACGCATGTAGCTGCGTCTCCAGACGGCTACCTTACCATCCTGTCCGGTAATTTTTCCTTTCGATTTCTCCTACTGCCCTAATGCTACTCTTCGCTCATTGGACCATCCCATCCGCGGATGACCAATGGTATCTCCCCAAACTATTATTCCCTGATTAAATTCTATCGTCTACTTGATTTCGTTTAGATTATTTCCTTTAGGTATGTGATTTCTATTTATTATTGTTATTTAATAATTCTATTTATTTATTAAATATATATATATATATATATATTGTGACGCTGGATTCTTTTATTCTCCCGAGACTTCGGGTCAATCGGGGGAATATAGGAGGGTGGAAACGGGCAAAATGATGGACCAACTTTTGTGTAGCAAAACATGTTGTAATGTCGTAGCTTTTAACGAAGGCAATAACAATAATAAATAGAGCTCGAAAACTAAATAATAGAAAACAAGAAAAAGGTGAAATTAAAGAATCAGAAAATGGAAAAATAACCAATGATCAAAATCTTAGAAAACAGTAAAAATAATCAGAAAATAGAAAAAATAGTTAACTCTAAAATAATCGCCGGGAGGGAATTTTGTAAGGGTCAATCGCAGGGAAAAAGGGGGGCTGGCCGGTAAAAATTCTACACAAAAAGGCGTGGAACTAGATCAAACCAAAAAGAACGAAAACTCAAATAAATGTCAGTTGGGCTTGGGCGCCAGCTACTTTCGCGGTGTAGCACCGTAACACAAAAAAAAGGGAGAATAAGAAAAGAAGAAAAAAAAGAAAAGAGATCGCTAAATTCACACGGCTAGCCAAGGAAATGGGGGGGGGGGGGGGGGGGAGAGGGGATGAGGCTTCTCAAGGCCGAGGGCACTGTCCAGGGCTTCTTAAATGTATTACCTCGGCACAAAAACGGGTGAAAATCACAGTAATGAAAAACGGGTAAAAATGTGCAATATTGCGTCTCGGGGGTGGGGAGAAAATAATAATAAATATTTCGCACGCTGGAAAACTTCGCGAATGCCACCACTCACGCGCACGTGTTCGAATAAATTAAAAATGGCGGTGCACGTGGCAGCCGGCACTCGGCGATCGAGAAAATTGTACAAGAACGGCTTAAAATTACAAAAGGGGGTTCGGGTAAATTTTCAGGGGGGTCGGGGAAATAGGGAAAATCGAGAAAAGTGCGGCGGGGGGAAAAACTTATGCACTACTCACTCAACCTGGTCAATCGTACTATCGGTTACAAAATCTCCGATATTCCTCTCAATAGTCCTTTCGATAATCCTTGGTTGGCCTGGTCGTTATATTCTCCGGAATGGTCCAAATCGTGTCCTGGGGTGTCGCTTACAGTCGGTACTCTCCGGGAAGGAGTCAGAATTCTCAAAAGGGATAGCCGGGTCGTCTTAAATGGTCCTTATAATAATATTCTCCACTCTCGCTCGCCTGTCACACACACTCGCTCTTTCACACGCCTTGGCTCGAAGTGAAGACAGCCTCGCTGCTTCCGGCTTCTTCTCCGACCTTAGGGTCGGTCTCGTACGTGAGCAACACAGGTGACGGCTTCTGATTGGTTGAATCCGGGACTGACTGTCGGTGGGCGTCGGGATTGGTCGCGCGGCCGTGCGAATATATCGTCGCGACGGAAGGCTCGTCGCGATGTTCGGCGCGCGCATCCTCGTTATCGATTGGCTCATCGATTGATGAGCAATTCTCGACGCCGGGAGGTGGCGATCCCGTGCGGCGCGTTGGCGAAATATCGCGTCTGACAGCTCGAGTGCTGTATACAAGTGTTTGCCCGTACGACCCACCTCGTCGGTTCACACTCGACATTTCGAGCCGAGAGGGTGTTGCCGGGCTCTTCTGTGTCGGTGGGCGAGTCGGGAGGGATGATCCGACTCGTCGGAATTTTTCCGGGTTCGTGGCGGCGACGGACTGGCTTCCTGGCCTGTCGTGGTCCTTTTGCAGGTTAGTGCCACCACAGGGAGGTCTGCCTGTGCTTGACTTTTTGGGCTGTTTAGGTCGTTCGAGGTCGGTCAGGCTGCGCAGGGGTTGAATCCCATCCAGGGTGGTCTTCGATGGACTTCGATGGCTGCGATGGGTCTTCGATGGTCTTCGGTGGCTGCGCTGGGTCTTCGGTGGGTCTTCGGTGGGTGCGTCGGAGGGCTGGCGATGGCTTCGGTGAGTGAGTCGAAGGGCTGACAGGGTAGTAGGGAATGAGGGTAGGTCGAGGGAAGGGGGTTAACAATGTTATGTGTCGTTGCTTAATTTGTAGGTCTAATTCTAATTTATTTCCCTAGGTGAGTGGTGGGCCTTCGAGCCAGGCAGCGGAAGGGGCTTGCGACGTGCCACGTCACAATATATATATATATACATATATATATATATATATATTTTTTTTTTTTACGGAAGCCGTGGGTATATACTCACCTTTTTACCATTAACTGATTGAACTCCCTTATTCTGATCTTCACCTGTCTGTCTTTCATACTCTCTTTCTTCCTCTGATTCATATTCTCCCTCTGATTCTACTTTACCCTTTTCTACGCTTTCTGTTTTATCCTCTTTCTTTTCCTCATTCCTCTTTACTCCCTTGTTCAGGTGCAACAGAAGCTTTGTAACTGAATCCCATACCGCTCCGATCAAAAATAATGACCATCCATACACGGTGTGCAACGCATATCCATGTATGAGTGTGTCTATTACCAATTTTACCGCCCTTATTATCATAATTACTCCTATCAGACCTGCACTTATGTTGCCGAATGCAACTAGACTTTCCAACATCCTTCTCCACGCATTTTCCATTAGCTTCTCTAGTTCTGGTCCGTCCAATAATTTTACGAATGAACCACCTTGTGCCACGGTTGGTTTGCCTAACAAACCCCTAGCCACGGTGTTCAGCACCGCAGGTCTCTCGGCCGGAAACATGATGTGCTCTCGAAGCTGCTCCAGTTCCGATGTCGTGTAGATCCCGCTGGTTGCCAATGACTTGGTGCTTTTGTAGGTCCACGTAGTCTTGGTGTTCGGTTCCATCTTCTCAGGTGGATATATGAGTATTGGTCCAGGCATCATTGCATACCAATCCTCATCAATATAATATGTAGGTGCAACCATCTTGTTGCATGTAATTTGCATCCCGGTTTTCATTAAAATATGCGTCTTTGGTGTCAAGAAATAGCTGTTGTTCCCCTCAGTTACTGGCAAATGCGTATAACATTCTTCTCTTTGCTGTACTCGAACTTCCTTTGGGATGCATTTTATTATATGCACCACCTCCCCGGATATTACAGCCATGTAACCTGGTCCTTTCATCAGATGATATGCGAATTCATCCGGTATCTCTGTAGCTATTGCCAAACAATTTTTCAACATTTCTTTTTCCAGTTCACACTTGTGAGTCAGGAGATCATGATAGACTTGTTGAGTTTGTATTTGAATATGTCGTTCAATGTAAACGAACTTTGAGTTTACGTAAGTGTACATGTCCATATTTATCACTTCCAATGATTGTCCTTGTAAAAACGTTTGTCCATTTTCGATCTCATATATAAATAATTTAGGGTGTTCCGTTCGTACTATCGTTTGTCCACATACATTTGCTGAACCGCGTATTACAAGCGCAAAAATTATGTCCGACGTAGTAACGGTATACAACACTTGTGACTCCTGGTCTACACCTTTTTCAGCTATGCCTTCGTACAACACTCCATATTGTCCATTACCGCAATTTCCGACAGGAACAGATTCCCAAAAAGTATGTCCTCCTTCCATATCTACACATTGTCCTTCGTTTAGTTCACAGCGTATTCCCGATTTCAAGAAAATTTCATTGGTCTTTAGAGCGATCGTAGCACGATAGTCTCTCAAAGTGATTTTTACTTCAGCCAATACTACTACTTCATCCCAATTACCGAAAGGATCTGAATATGCCGTTCCCTTACAAGCACCATCTTGCCCTACTTTTCCTGCCATTGTAACAGGATGAGTTACGCTGTGTTTAACCGTTATTCCCATTATCAGAGTCTTTTCTACTTGAAAGGATCTGTGTTCGTACATTCGATCACACGCGTCTCGCGATACTTCATACACGTACGAAGCTTTTCCATTCGTTGCGTCACTGGTATGCAAGAACATCCCACACTTTCGAACATCTCTATTAATCTCAACTTTGCACTGTCGCACATGTACAGATGCATAATCGTTTATCTGAAGCAGTTCAATTCGCACTGCCGTAACATTCAATGCTGGTGACGGAATATCGCATTCCTCCACCTCCAGAAGCGATACAGTTGTGATGTTGGACTTAGCTGTTCCACAATCGTACCCGATCATCCCCATACATTGCCTCGATAGCAGAATAACCCCTATCACGAACAAGGGTATTTTCTCTCTCATCTTGATCTATACAAGAAAGAAAATGACGAAATTATAATTATTGTTTGTTTTATTATTTTAACTCTTTTGTTTAGTTGTACATATAGATTGTTTATTAGTAAAATTTTGGTAGTAATACACTGATATTGTTGTGCTGGTTAGGTTAAATATTTGTTAATTTGTTACCGATGTATATCATATATTTTTTTTTCTTAATTTTATGCTACCGATTTTTCCCCTAAACTAAAATAGGTTTTCCCAAAATCTACGTTGATACTACTATTCTTTCTCGATATTTCATAAGTTATTGACATCTTTTTTTTTCTTTTCTTTTTCCTTTCTCTTATTCACGTTCTCCCATCATGCGCATGATTTTAGCACGTACTTTTAGAAGCATGAACTTCAAAGCCTTCATCTTTATAGTCAACTCGTCAGTGTCAAACTGCACTACGATATCCGGTTCTCCTTCATGCCAAATCGAGATCATAACTATTACATGTTCATTTTCCCCATCATATTTCTGGAGTTCAAGTTTCGCGTTCAACTCCTTCATGGCTTTCCCTGCGTTCTCTATATATTCTTCGCAGTCACTTTGTCTAACGTGCTCTTCATTGCCATCGATCTTATCTAATATTGAATTTACCATCAAGCTAACCAAACGCATCACTCTACCCTCCCAATCTCCATCACTTTTCCCCTTAGCCTGATCTGCTATTTTCCTTATCAAAGCACTAGTGGCTATTCTCCTAGCAATTTCTTTATGTTCTCCCATCCCTTCAGCACGAAATTCCTCAAAGATCGCCTCAACTCGAAACTTCTTTCTCTGATTTGTCTGTCTCGGCATCTCCTCGTATCGCACCATCCTTCCTCTCTGCACTGATGTCATCGTCCGTACTGCATTCCTTCGTCCACTCATTCCACTTCGGTCCGACATTGTTCTTAGTTTGTGTAGTCTGTAATTGTCATAATTTGCGTTAAACATTATGTATTTATTCCGGTATAATGTGTGAAAGTCTCAGTCGGTTTGCATGTACTATCTGAGTATTTTTCTTGGTTTTTATCTTTATATTTTGATTTCCCATTATTTCGACCACCTCGTGTGGTCCAGTATACTGATCTGCTAGTTTTTTCGGTTTCGGTCCATTTTGCAAGAATACATAATCACCTATTTTGAAAGATTTTACATTTAGTCTTTTGTCGTGTCGTTCTTTGGATCTGATTTTTGCTTCTATTAGATTTTCTCTAGCCATTCTCCGAATTTCATGCAATTGTGTTACCAATTTAATCAAATAACCACTGTACGTCGGAAGTTCATCGTCTACTCCCAACGGTTCGCTAGATGGTACCCTTGCCAACTTCCCAAACACCAATTCGTACGGAGTATGCTTTGTACCCTCATGCACACTGGTATTATAATTGAAAATTGCCAATTGCACCCATTCGTCCCAGTCAAACTCCTTATCAGCGTATTGTTTCAAATATTCTCCTAATGCATGATGTGAACGTTCCAATGAACCGTTCGAATGCGGATGAAAAGCTGTTGTCCGAATTCTTTTTATTTTAAATCTTTTAGCTACTCGTCTGATTAATCCACTGAGAAGATTTCGACCTTGATCGGTCAATATTGACTTTGGCGGTCCGAAAATACTGATAAAGTTTTTGACCATCGCGTCCGCGATGGTTGCTGACGTTGCGTTTGGTAAAGGAATAGCAAGGCAGAATTTCGTCAATTGGTCCTGTATTGTCAAGATATACTCGTTACCGTCTTTTGTCTTCGGTATTGGTCCGACTATGTCCATAGCTACCTTGTCGAAAGCTGACCCCGGTGTATCGGTTAGCACCATTGGTTGCTTCGTTTTGTTTCTCACGCATTTCTTCAGTTGACATGGTAAACATCTCTGTATGTAATTTTGAATATCTACTTTCATCTTTTCCCAAAAATAATGCTGTCTGATTCGATTAAAGGTTTTCGTAACCCCTCTATGACCTGCTACAGCCGATCCATGCATCTCCTGTATTATTCCTTCACGCTCCTGTTTACTAGGATATCTGACAATCCCATGACAAACTATTACTTTGGTTGGACCTCCCAAGAATCCTAAGCGTAATTCCGTCGCAATTCTATCCCACGGAACATTTTCTACCGAATCTGTCTTTGATAAGCTTACACTCTGAATTTCCAATTCCTCTGTTAATTTTTTCAAACTGCTCATTACCCTTTTGATGTGGCCTGAAATTAGTGAAGGTCCCTCTCCTGAGTTATCGCTAACCGGTAATGCTATATGATACCTATTTGCCTTTTTTACTGCACTAGCCTCCCCTAACTGTAGATCCGGGAAATACGGTAATTCGTTTCGATCTGCCAACTTCCGTGATCCTGAATCAAGAGATTCTCCCTTTGTGTTCAAAAAATAACTAAGTGCATCCTTGCGAGTAAAGAAAAGATCACGACTCTGTATGATATTTCCCGGTGGAATTTTCTCGATTTCCTCTTCTGATTGTCTTTCTTCATCCTCTAGCTTCTCATTGTCTGAATTGTGGTCCATGTTATTGTCATCTCCTTCCTTATCATCTTCTTCAGATTCACTGCAGGACTTTTCCTCATCTGATTCCGATACTTGTGGAATCTTCTTTCTTTTTCTTGTTTTCACTACTGATTCCTCGTCTGTACTGCTTTCTTCTGTCATTTCTGAAATTTTCTTTTTCTTTTTCTTTTTCCTTGGCTTTCGAGTTTCCTTTAGTGGTTTAGCTTTTCCTTTTGTATTTGTTTCTTCATGTTTTTCTTGTTTACTTTGATTTTTCATCTGTCGTCTAGTAGTCATAGCATGACGTTCCGGTGGATCCTTGTTTTTGGTCTTTTTCCTAGTTGATTGTCCTGTTTCATTTTTCTCCTTCTCTTCTTCTATGTTTTTGTCATCCTGGTTTACTATTGGTTCCTTATCAGCATCCAAATTATATAAAGTTTCCTTTGGTGTTTTCTTTGGTGTTGTTACTCCAATTATTTCTGCCAGTTGTTCCTTTGTCAGGGACTCTCGCCACTGTTCCTCAGGATCCTCTTCATCGTTGTATTCCTCATCTTCCTCAAATTCAAAATCATCCTCTTCATTTTCCAAGAGCCTCATTATTTCTTCATTTGTCAACCCATCATTGTTTCTTTGTCGTACTGCGAATATCTCTTGGTCCATATCGTTCTTACTTTTGTCTGATTCTACTGGATTTCTGGATAATGCATCTGCATTTACATTTGTTTTTGCCGCTTTGTATACTACATCGTACTCATATTCTGCCAATTTCAATCTCCATCGAAGTACTCGTGCGTTTCCGTCTTTGCAAGTTCTAAACCAAACTAAGGGCTTGTCATCTGTCACAAGTGTAAACACTCTGCCATATAAATACGGTCTGAAGTGTAAAACACTGTAGACAATCGCCAACGCCTCTTTTTCGTATGTATCGTATCGCGATTCTGCGTCATTTAATGTTCGCGAAGCGTATGCCACCGGTCTATCCGCACCAATGGATCCTTGTGAAAAGATACCTCCGATTGCGTAGCCGGACGCATCCGTAGTTACAACAAACGGCTTTGAAAAGTCAGGAAAAATCAAAACTGGTTCTGTACATAATTTTTCTTTTAATTCTTGAAAACTTCCCTCTTGACTTTCTCCCCATATGAAAGGAGTTTCGCTTTTGAGAAGATTTGTCAGTGGTTTAGCCAATTTTGCATAACCCTCTATGAATCGACGATAATATCCCGTTAGTCCCAAAAATTGCCGAATACCCTTGACGTTAACTGGTCTTGGAAATTCCCGAACTGCTTCTACTTTCTTCGGATCTAATTTTAGTCCTTCCTCACTGATCACGTGACCTAAATATGCCACTTCCCGTTTCAAAAATTCACACTTGTCCGGTTGCAAACTCAGATTAGTGGTCCTCAGACGATCGATTAATTTCCTGCACTTCTCGTTGTGTTCTTCCAGAGTTTTCGCGTAAATCACGATGTCGTCGAGATACACGAATAATTCCTGTCCTTGTAGTCCCATTAATACCATGTCCATTGCTCGCTGAAACGTGGGAGGAGCGTTTTTCAATCCCATAGGCAATCTGACGTACTCGTAATGTCCATACGGAGTTGTGAAAGCTCTTTTATGACAATCTTCTGGATGCATCTTTATCTGATAGAACCCTGAAGCCAGATCGAACACCGAAAAATACCGAGCACCGCCCAACTGATCTAATATATCCACGATATTTGGCAAAGGATAAGCATCTCCTATCGTTTTTTCGTTCAATTGTCTAAAGTCAAGAACTACTCTCCATTTTTTATTTCCCTGAGAGTCTAATTTCTTTGGTACTACCCAGACTGGTGTGTTATATGGAGATTCCGACTGCCTGATTAATCCTGCTTCTAAGAATTCAGCTACCTGTTTTCGTATTTCCTCTTTGTGAATCTAGGGAAACCGATATTGCTTTGAATTTACCGGAAATTCATCCGTCGTTGGGATGCTATGCATTACCACGTCTGTAGCGCCTAATTTTTCTCCTTTGATGTGAAATCTATCTACTCCATATTCGATGATTTTATGCACAGCTTCTTTTTCTATTTCATCCAAATGCTCTAGTCGTAGCAATTCCAAAACTTTAGAGAACCGTGCTTCATCTTTTTCTCTTTCCTTTATAGCAAAACATTTTTCCGTCATGAATTTCACTCCGATCAAACAATCGACAAACTGATGAGAATTATTTTTCCGTTTTACTTTATTCTCCTGTTTCGACATAAACCTTGGTTTTAGTTCTTCTATTTCCTTTGATTCAATGCTTTTATTTTTTTCTCTGACTGACTTTTCAAGTTTTTCCTCTGTTTCTTTGACAATTTGATTTTCCTTTGTATTTTCCGAACTCTCGCTCGTGTGTAACAGTACATCTCCAATAGACGTTTGACAATTTACTCCGGTGTTTGCGTTTACCGCCACCGTAAAATCATTCAATGTTTTTCCATCATTTTCTTCTTCTTTATTCTGAATTAATCTTTCCGACTTATTTATCTCAATTTTCCATTCTTCTTCAGTGAAAATTTTATCTAAATCCGTTACCTTTCCTTCTTTCCTTCCGAATACAGAACCATCTGTGTTTATCACAGAATCGGTTTTACCCTGATCTTTCTCCGACTCACCAACTTTACCCTGATTTCTTTCCAACTTTCCGAATTTACTCTGATTTTCCGACGACTCTCCGAACTGCTCCGAATTCTCCGACTTTCCGAACTGCTCCGAATTTTCCGACCTTCCGAACTGCTCCGAATTTTTTTGTTTTATCTCCTTTCTGAAGACTGGATCACCTGTAATACACACTGAATTAGTCATCACACTCTTGTCACAATTTCCTTTGTTTTCTCCTTGTGGAGCTGCTGTCAATTCCAGGACGGGGATCTCTATGTGGACCCTTTCGTTGCGATGATTGGTTACGTAGATGTAAGCTTTTCCACCAACGTTTTTCACCAATCCCTGCTCGATTTCTATTCTCTCATCGACTTCAAGCCTTGGTAAATATCCCTCAGGAACGTTATCGTTTCTCAAGCGGACATAGAATAGCTTCGTCGTTTTCGGTGGAAACACCATACTTTCTCGAGTATGGAACTCTATCTTTTTGTCTCGAACTTCAAGTGTACTGTTTTCATAATCAATTTTTGCCAAATTATCACGAAAATACTCGGTTGACAGTAGTCCTCCCTGCTTGGTCGGAAAACTGTTTGGTACCACGTGGAAAACCGTTTCTCTTCCCAAAGTACTAATTATGACATACCCCAAAGTATATACAAATTCGTCTGTAATCCCGCTCAATCTTAAGATTTTATCCCTATACAGTTCAGAATTATTTAGTAAACATCTTTCTTTCAGAATATTTATACTAGCACCTGTGTCCAACATCATAATTACTGTTTCTGAGAGCTCTTTACTTTGAAACAAGACGGTAGGAGCTATTACGTCTTTTTCTGGATTTATTAAATAAACGTCGATTATTTCTGGTTCTGACCCAAATCGGTACAAGCCTTGATTGTTAGGGTTGGGTGCGCTTGAGTATTCACGCTGGCCTGTGCCTGGGCACTCTGTGCTGGTCGGCCGTCCGCGTTTCCCTGTTGCGCTGCCCTCCGGTTGTTGTTGCTAATGCGGATCTGATAATCTGTTAAATAATCACCTGGATTTTTACAATAGTTGCAAATTACTTGATTAGCTTGGTTTTGTTGTTGATTAATTGAATTTTGTCGTGTCAATGCTTGCGAATAATTCATTGCCCCTGCAACACTTCGATTTCCAATATTTCCCTGTTTCTGTTGGTTGCATGCCAGAGCTCAATGTCCCCAACCGTTACAGATTTGACATTGTGTTTGAGATGTCTGACCTTGAGGAATTTTTGGTTGATTTTGCTGAGTTATCTGATTGAAATTATTTGCTTGATTCTGTATAGGTTGTTGTACACTACGACAGGACTCGGGCAAATGGCCCTTTCGACCGCAATTTCTACATGGATTACTGTAACACTTGTCTGCCGTGTGTCCCCTTTTTCCACAAATCTGACAAATCATGATTGTATTTGTTTGTGCGACCAAACCAGAAATTTTAAAACAATTATCTGCAGAATGACCTGATTTTTTACAATATTGGCAAATTAATGCAGTCTGAGGCTCGATTTTTCCCGACGCTTTGCATTTATCAGCTGTATGACTCAGTTTCCCACAAGACATATATTAGACATTTATTAGGTGGAGTTGCGCCTGGAGCACTCCAACAAGTCGTAGCAAGGTGTCCTTTTTTTCCACAAATTTGACAAAGATTCACCGCTGGAGCATTGGTGTTTACCACGGCTACAGTTGATTCTTCCTTAGCTTCCTCGATGATTTTCACGCTTGCTTTTTTGTAGTTTTCTCAGGTTCTCTTTCCGGTTTTTGTTTCGCTTCTGCATTTTCTCTCAATCTTTTCATATCTGCCAGTTCTCGTTCAATTCTTTTAGTCTCATGAATCGCTTCGCTGAGGGTAGTTTCTTCTTTTCCCATTTTATCTTGTATTTCCACTTTCAATCCTCTTTTGAAGCAACTAGCTGCCATTTAATCTATTATATCCAATTCTTCCTGTCCCAAATATCCTTTCTTGTAGTAATGTGCCTCGTTGATTTTTTCAGCTAGTTCCCGAATACGATGCGCGTACTGGTCTACTGTATCTGCCTTCAGTTGTGCACTGCTTCCCAATTCTCCTTGCAACTGATAAATATCCCTTGGTGGATCATCGGTTGTCTTTAAATATTCGATATATTCTTCAATGTTCTTGAACTTATATTTCGAAACTCTATTCCACACGTCTCCCACTAACTTTGACCTTGCCAATTTCAACAAGTGTAGTTCATTTTCCTCTCCGACCATTTCGAGACCATCTTCCGATCCGCCGATATACCGATCCAATGAGCTTTGTTTACCGTCGAACTCCGGTATCAATTGTAGAGCGTCTCTCAAGGTTCCGAGTCTGCCTGCATTCAAATTTAATACCGGTCGCGTTACATCCGGTGTCGTCCGACGAAACGGTTTTTTGTTCGGGTTATCATGATCCCTTCCTCCCCTTCCGCCGTCGCCACCGTCGTCGCCACCGCCGCCGCCGTCGCCGCCGCTGCCACGGTGGCCACCGCCACGCCCTTCGTTGCTACCTGCATCGTCGATTTGATCATAGTTGATATTTCTGCTATTTTTACCTGTATTCCCAATTTCACATTCTCTACTCTTTTTCATTCGCTGAACAGATGACATGACTGGTGCCATTTTTTTAGACAAATTTTGTACAACTTTTCCCGATATCTTCTTTCTATGTAACACTTTAGAATTTTGACTCGAATCTTTCCTTGATCGCAATCTATTAACAGTATATCCCGTTTTCCTAGGACATGTTTTTTCTGACAATGATGCCAATCTGGAAAAACTATTGAATCCCTTTGAAAAATTTATCTCTGATCTTGACTTGGTTTTAATGATTGAACCTTCTTTTTTATCACCGATTAACCCGAATACTCTCGCTGCCTTTACAAAGAAATTTTCACTACCACCTGGTGCACTTTTCTTTCTGGGTGAAACAGATTTGGAACAGGATTTTACCAAAGTTCTTCTTCTCGGTGTTGTATCTATTTCTGAGGGTAGCGATCTTAACTGTGTATCTGAACTACTACTCAATCTCAACCAGGGTGTGGTTTGTCCAGTTGCTGACGTAAAAGAACTTTCGGAATCATTTAACTGATTAATTACGGTTTTGTCTATAATTTTCGTTTCTACCGCTTTTACTTCGACTGACTCTGCATTAAGAGTTTCACATTTTGAATTTGTCGCAACTGGATTCCCGAAATTTGGATGAATTGTATCCGGAAATTCACGTAAATATTCATCAATTGTCTTCGCAAGGAACTTTATCTCTTGTCCAAGAGCCTTAGTTGCGTCCGATTCAACTTTATTTCCCGAATTTTCCGATATTTTCTCCGTATTTGCTAAAGAATCTCTGGGATATGGAGTTGAAGTAACTAATCTGCTTTCCTCTTCAAATTCTGGAATATCTGTCACTTGCGTTGATTTTTCTTCCGGTTCTATTAATTTCCTTACTTTCCTTGTTCTCGATTTTTTTCTGTCTTCTGGATAGGCATGCGAGATCGGATCCGGAACAGTACATTTTGAGCGAGTTGAAGTCATTTATGATTTTATTTTCCCTTTACTACTCATTTCACGAAAAAAAATTATTATTTTATATATTAATTTATTTATTAATACATTTTTATATACACTCTTTTTAACATCCCGGACGAGCCCCCAAATTTTGTTACGTCCCGATCAGCAATCTTCACTCCATCTCGGTCAAGGAGAGTTTACACCCTTTCTTTACACGTTATTCGGAGATGACGCTTTATCGAGGTTTTGGCCCTGTTTTGAACCTAACCTTTCGGAAAATAATTCGGGATAGGGCCTAGAGTGTATATATTTGATACTGAGGAAATTTTCTTCACGGTTAAAAGTTGAAATTTATCAGATTTTAAGTCACGATTTTAAACTAGACAAGAAAATTCTGGAACCTGACTCTTTCTACCGAATGGAACACGGTACGCAGCTATCTCACTCTCACGCATCTCGCTCGACGCACGGCTCGCGACGATTCGCTATCACACTCACTCACTGTTTTCTCCTGACCTATCATAATACTTTAACGCGCACTACTATAGCTGAAATAAAATTGACCAACACGAATATATATTGTCCATGAAAATATTTTAACCTTTCAGGTGACTGAACAAACATTGATAAATAGACATCGACAATTAAATATTCAGAAGAAATGAATGTTTGAGATGTAGATGATAAATTTTCCCAACTTACGATGTGATTTAAATGGTTTTACCTCAGAATGAATGGTCGAACGATTCGATTGATGAATGTAGAATAACGATATCAAAATGGAACGTCCTTCCCAATCCGGATGAATATTCGGATCAGAATCGAATGATGATGACTGATTTCCGAAAATAACGTCCTTCCAAAATGCCGAATACTCGAATCAGAATCGAGTGATGATGATGATCGACTCCGGAAATGAACGTCCTTCCCAGATTTTAATGATGTAGATTGATAATTCCGATGATAAAATGATTTTCAGGAGGAATATACTTGATATCGATGGAATAATTCAGAAAGATATGAATTGTTTATTGAAGTCGGTTAAAATGAATACTGGCTCAAAAATTTGACGAATCGATTTACAAGTTCTTTGTTAATGGCTCTAAGTACAATACAGGATTGAGGTCTTTGCCCCGGTCGCGAAGAAGTCGAAGAAGTAGTGACAATAACCCCGAATGGGCGGTGGGCGCGCGATTAAATAACCTCGGTGCCGGACACCCCCGCGTCACCGCTGTCATACCTGCACCTCGTCTCCCCACTCTCATCACCTGATTCCTTTCTTTGCCTGTCTAATTAAATATTACCAATTTCGTAGGTTCACAACAATTTTGACATCTCAATTTGTCATTACTTAAATTTTATCGCGGATTTTATAAACATACAAATTTGAATGAAAGTTGTACGACCTTTCATTGCGAAGTTAACATTTGTTGACACACATTTTTGTCCTAATATTTATCTAATTATTTTCCTGATTTACGGCGTTAATGGTTTACATTTCTTCCCTATTTCCATAATTTTCTATATTTTTCCTCGTTATTTGCTATTTGATTATTTATTGGTTATTTATTGTTTTTATATTTATTTCTTTTTCTTAATTTTATTTAATTTCTATATTGAATGATATCATGACGATATGGCTTAATTTTCTTCCCTTACTTCTTGACTCTATTTTATTTCCCGATTCTATTATTAATTATTTCCAAAATGCTATGTCAATTCCGTGTATTCGTCCCTTAAACTTGATTTCTATTTATTCTTCTATTTACTATTTCAACTATGATACTCCTGGACTATAACGATGATCTAGCTTCATCGATATTCATTGTCCAGGAGGTGCTGCACTTATTACGCCCGACGGTCGCTCTCAGCATCGTGCCCTTCGTGACACGCGCCGTACAAGCAGGCCTATGTTCGACAACTGCGAGGAGCACTCCGCCGATATCCTTATCTGCATTCTTGCGCCTCAGGTTACCGACTCATGCGGTTGACTTGCTTCGTACAGTCACCTCTGCACATCAACCTGTCGCACCTGAAGGCTAATTATTTTTACCAAATGGATAATTTCGCCATTTGGTATTTTATTTATACATTGATACTTCTAATTCAACAAATTAAACAATGGCAATTTCTCCAATGTTTATTTCTAGCGATTTAATATATTTCAGATATTTGTTTAATTATGTTCGAAATATTTCGGGAAAATTCACAGGACGTAACAGTAGTATAATTTTTTGGAAAAATACTAAGGCTAGGGCTAGGAATATTATTCGTCGAAATGTTTGAGAGGTATTTTGATCGATTAATTATTCCGTAATTAAGGGAATGCAAATTGACACGATTATTTTATCCGGAATAAATGATGTAGTTATTTAACGGAGAAAACACGGAGTTTTAAAGGTGAAAGGTAATTCCTTTATTTAGTTGAAGTATTGTGAAAAAGCAAAAAATACTTTTTTTTAAGTAAAAAGGTACGCCAAGTACTTAAAATGTATTCTCGTCCAGAAAATATGGTTACCAACAAAA
Source organism: Amblyteles armatorius (assembly GCA_933228735.2). Lineage (NCBI taxonomy): Eukaryota > Metazoa > Arthropoda > Insecta > Hymenoptera > Ichneumonidae > Amblyteles > Amblyteles armatorius. The sequence goes on along the minus strand of OW121691.1, from coordinate 1,426,368 downwards.
CTAAAAAAAAAAAAATGCCAAAAATAAGCCTATCAAAACAATCTAAAAAAAAATCGAAACAATGTGCCTATCAAAACAGTCTAAAAAAAATAAAAAATAAATGCTTATCAAAACAATCTTAAAAAAATGCCTATCAAAACAATTTAATCAAGAAAAAGAAAAAGTTCTAAAATCTCAACAAAAAAACCAAAAAAAAGGTTAAATCATATTTGCAAAGTCATTGTAAACATACAAAAAAATTCTTCAAAAAAGATGTTCATCAAAATAATCTTTAAAAAAATTCCGTCAAAAGAGTTGTTTAGCAAAACAATTTTTCAAAAAATTTCTCAAAAAAATAAAGAATAAAAAAATACAAGATTTATCAAATCAATCTTTAAAAAAAATTCTTTAAAAAATGTTCAAAACAAGGATAAAAAAATACACAAAATGCAAACAATCTTGACGAAAAAAATTTAGATGTTAATCATACTTATAAACCGGGCGATAGTACAGTGAGATAGCGTACAAAAACTTGGCGTGCCCGTTTTTTTTTTTACAATAGCTGTCGTACATGGTTCATTCAAATAATTGAGGGAGAGGTAAATAAATAAATTGATTAAATGAACGAAATTTTATCTTGCATTAGGCGTGTATAGTTTCTTAAATAAAAACAATACATTTTTGTGATGTATTCAACGTTTATTTTTTAACTGTATAATCAGGTAAGGTATACGAAGAATAATATAAAACCAGTATATTTTTAAAAAATGAAAAATAAACTTGTTTCGACTGCCGTTATCCCAGACTCAATCGCGTGTTCTATATGGGGCATTCCATACCAATTCAACAAGCCGGAAACCCTTACCATCTTAAATATGGATGATTATTTTTTTCACATATTCACCCAAGAAAATAAAAGTTGCTCAAACTTTTTTGAGGTTTTTTTAACCTCATTTCTTCGATTTATAAATTACTTTTCTTTTTTGGAGTGAAAATTATCAAATTCTCATATCTTCTAAAATATTGATCGGATCCTAATGAACTTAGGACGAAATTCCTCAGGTTGGAGTACACTTTCATGTGCATACTACAATATTTTTTTTCAATTTAGTCAGGATTTTTAAATTTTATTACGAAATGTAAAAAACGATTTTTCAAAACTTTGGACCCGATATTTTTTTTCAAAAAAATTGTCAAAAATACTACTCAGAAATACGAATATTTTAAACCTAGGCAAGAAGTGGGATAATTTTATTTCGAGTTGTGAGAGCATTCCAAATAATAACCAATTCTGAATAATGACCAATTCTGTTGGTCATGTATTCAGAATTATCTACTGCACTATCATGCGTGCTAATCTTTGTATAGTCTTCTATCGGAGGGTTTTTCAAAAGCTCTGAACGCTAAAAACCTTTTATTGGCAAAAGAATGAGAACAGTCCGACCAACGTTTCCAACATTTGGGTCTGAGCAGTAATTGTCGGAAAACAGGCGGACAGTACAGACTTGCGACTTATGTATTAATTATGGCGAGCTGTTTGCATTAATTAATTTTTACAGAAAGATATTGAAAATTAAACCCAAAACTTTCTTGCTACGTCAAAGTCATCACCATGTCATATGCGTCATTCCATGTCAATTATGCCAAAATAATAATAAAATTTGCAACATGGATGTTTGAATTTCACTTTCACTTTTTCACTTTTAGCGATTTTAGAGAGAGCTTTTTGCAAATAAATATCATGGAACTGGATAAGCGAATTAAACACCTGCAAACCATTTGACATCAAATGGGAAACGGATTTTTTAATTATTTTTATGCGAATATGCTAAAACAATAATGTTGACCTTTATTTTCATTACTTTTTTTTGTGATGCAATGTAAGAGTTGAGTTGCTAATTTGACTGTCCCCGGTAGCACAAAAAATTAGTTATCAGAAAGTGATCTACATGGGTTACATATGTCCGTCCGGATGGTAACTCTAAGCCATCCAACGTCTAAAAGTTAACTTTTTGGATGGGAGGTAACTTTCGGATACCGTCCAGACGGACACATGTTACCCATTTAGATCACTAACTGATAACTAATTTTTTTGTGCTACCTAGGGTACTAAGATAAGGAAGAAGGAAGCCAAAAGTTATCCCAACTGACTTTCGAGGAGCGGAGTTAGCTGGCCGTTTTCTCGCGGGATTTGTTTCCGTATTATTTACCGGTAAGCTCATCGCAACCTGTATTTGTGGACCATTTTCTTTGTTATCTACGCGCTGGCAACGCCGAAGCCTTAGTTTAGTCCGTCGATCACGAGATCAATGTTTAATTTGCCGAGAGAGGTGCATTATTTTGTTTCGGTTATCGCGTTGTGTTATAAAAGTGTCAAAGAGTGACGCTTGCGAATCGGTCACTGAGTCCGTAAGCGGAATTGACTGAGAAAATCCGGGAGAATTCTATTATTTTGTGCTGTTCAGTTTACAACCATTTAGAGGCATTCCGGGTGTGTGACGTACGGATCTCAGTGCCGTTTCTTGTGAACGAAAAACCTCCGTTACATTGGTCGGCAGCGGCAGCTGTCCGACAGGTACAGCAGCGGAAAAGATAGCGAGAACGGCCTGTGTCTGTATCGCCCCGGTTTCTCCGGGTACCGCACTCGGGTTTTGTGCAGATTTGCCTGCCTCGTCCTTTTACCGCCAAACGGGCGGAGATTCTCGCGTCGGTGCGTGTTTCGCGAGACCAAGGTCTTTTTACCCTTGCCGCGATCGGCGGAGGGCTCGTTCGTTTGTTAAACCGGGAGTATTGTAAATAGACGACAGTCCGTCGCTCAAGACTTTCGTATTCATTTTCGTTTGAGACGCGTTACAATCGTTAAGCCGGAGGTTAGAAGGGAATCAGGGATCTTTGGTTTATTATTTATTATTATTAATTGATTATTGAAGATTATTATTGAGGTTTATGATTCAAGATTATTATTGAGGTTTATGATTCAAGATTATTATTGAATTGTTTAGTTCATTTGGCATTAGGCACCACCTTCCGACGGTGAATTGAGTAGCCGCTGGGAGTTTATGAGGGACTGTTGTACCGGGTAGCGCCTAAGTTTGGATTGTCGAACGGATAGAGACTTGGAATTTATGATATCTTGGAATTGCTGTTTAATGTTTTCTTGTTTTTGTTGGGTTCAATAACCCTTTAAATTGTTTCTCCTGAGATCTTGTAGCACGACCGCACTTTTTGCTTGTTTCCCTGACTCAGTCGGAATTTACCGAACCGCCCCTCTACCATTCCCCAAGGCTGCTTGTCTAGCCGGACGCGGCCTTGGCCTTCTCCTAACATCTTTCCCGGTCGGATCGCACGGCGAGTGCGATTGGCGCCCATTCTTTATAAAAATAAACCGATCGAGGGTCTGGGTTTTGTGCGAGATTTTACCGGTAACAAGGGTTCCGAAGAATTTGCCCTCGCCCGGAAATTTTAGTCACAAATTGGCCAATTTTGTGAGGCGAATTTCCGGGTGGAGGCGAAAACCTCAAAACTCCCTACCGGTATTCGTACACAAAACCGCACACCCTCGATCGTTAAAATTTTTATATCGGGCGCCAGCCGCACTCAGCGTGCGACACGATCGGTATCGATGGTACGGAAGAGGCCAAGGCCGCGCTCCGACTAGCTGCAGCCTTGGGGAATGGCAGAGAGGCGGTTCGGGAAAATCTCAGCTCGGGTTGGCGAACAACAATTCAAACTCTCAACACAGAATTACGAGAGACGAGTGAAAAGGACAATTTATTGGGAATAAAATCTAGGCTCGAATAAATTAGCTGTTGCCCTCGAGGCCAAAACCAATGCCGACTCAAGTAAATTCGGACAAATTCTGGGACTCGAAATGAAAAAAAATCTCGCTCCCTCTCAGTTCTCCAGACTATCCGTAAAAGGAGTACGCAATGGAGACGTAGTTGAGTGCATCATCGAATTGACGTGAAATGCCGAAATAACTGAAATCGACAAAACATCATTGCTAGATAACATACATGTACAAGATATGAACAAAGTTATGAGACGCTATTTTAAGGTAAATTTAAGTTGAAAGTAGTATGAACTTTATTAGATATCAGGGATCGCGACGCTGAAGCTAAACATTAATTATTTGACACACAGCAAAATGAGATCTCGTTAACTAAATAAGGATTACATAATTTCCTTTTTTAGCCTTAATTGTGATCAAACAGTAAATTCAAAATGAACCCACAATTTCCCGACATACGTTATGGCATTGGGGGCCACGGTTATATCATTGTTTTTAAAGAAATTGCTATACATCAAGTCTCTCCTCTGTCACCACTGTTATACAATATTTACTGCCATGATATTTGCAATCACCGATACACCAATAAACACCAGGTAGACCTCTCTCAAGACACCTTACAATGTGCGGATGACACTCTCTTAATAGCACATAAAAACAGCTTAGCGGAAACAATAGAAGCGCTCCAAACCTATGTAAACCACGGAAACGCCTGGTTCAATGACTGGCGCCTAAAACCCAACCCACATAAATCAGGCAAAGAACAAGCTCGCAGCCAGAGCCACTCATTTCAGAAATATTACCTGTAAAACCTCAGAGATCCGTATAAAACATACAATTAAAATATACAAATCGATCTGTCGGCCATTAATTGAATATGGTTACCCAATATTTCTAAACAGCAAGGAAACTGCACGCAAAAAAATAAAAACAGCCGAAACAGGTGCGCTCAGGTGACTCACAAGAGTCCGAAACCCGTAAAATCCCCTCTTCAACCCGCGTAACACCTCACTCTACAAAAAACCGGCATTGTCCCTATCTTAAATAGATTACAGCACTTTACAAAACAGTTCGCAATTATCAATTGAAAGACCTACAACCGCTTTGCGTAAAGCGTATGCCACATAGTGTACCAAAACATAAATTTCCTACCCGTACTATATTGCAAACCCTGGAATCAATGATCAACGACATTTAAGTTTTTAAAAAATCATACACCCTCACTCACGTAAAAAAAAAACACGAAATCAAAATTTTTGTCAGTTTAAACGTAATAAAGGCCCCACTGGATACAAAAGATTTCCTTGTTCAGAAGGACCTCGGTCGATGGCCCATTAACATTATATGTATAGCATGTCGTTGGTGATTGTCCCACCACCATCCTTGTAAACATCAATGTCAATAAATACATTTACTACTACTACTTGCTATACATATATATCCCGGGATAAAGGTTTAATCGATTAAGAAAATGTGAGGTTCCTCCACCTCACATTCTAATTCCAAGTCGATTTGACTACATGGACGCAATGTGCCAATTAAAAACTCATTCCGTTTTGGGAGATCTGGGTTTTTGCAATTTAGGAACAGAAAATGAGGCATACCGTATTTAGGCACTGGAATAAGGACTTAATCTAAAAAATAAGTCAATTTTCAACATTTTTTTTTATGCCCGTATTAGGACAACGTCGGGTTTATGCACACAGTCAGTTTAAGGTGTTATGAAGTTGAAGTTTTTTTCATTGAATAACATCAATTAACAACGGACGTATTAACGATTAACATCGAAAATGGTATGTCAAAATCTATTAGTCCGCACGAGTTGAAATTTGAACAGATTCTTAATTATTACCTTTGATAGCTAATGGCCGAATGATTTTAAAAAATGTTCAATTACTTGTTAATAATAAATGATTAAGGTATTTTTTCTTTTCCACAAAAAACGACCTTTAACGTTTGTTATTACCAAAAAGATAAACATTTTTTTAAAATGATTTCGTCATTGGATAGAAAATGTTATAATCAATGATCTGTCAAAATTTCAATTCATTCGGACGAATAGATTTTGAGATACGATGTCCGTTGATAAATGTTAATTGTTAATAAGTCCGAGGTTAATTAATATGTTTCCATACAAAAATCAAACTTCATAATATCTTATAGTAACTGGGTGTAAAGACCCGACCTTGTCCTTCTGACATCAGCGTTAAAAAAAATGTTGAACATCGATCTGCTTTTTGGACCACATCTTTACACAGTTTTATATCTTTCTCAATTTTTCATGGCTAAGAAATCCAATTTGCTATAGACAAGCGAATGTCAATGTTTATTCAAATCAACAATTGCCGTTACTTTTGAGCGGTTGGGAATCTCATGATAAAAACTAAAATACTCGTAAATTGTATTTCACTTACAGAATGTATAGAAATGATTCCAGTAACGATATCGAGTAGCCATACCGTAAAAATGTTTTGTACCATTTAAAATTTAATGAAATTTCATTTAAAAAAAGATATGGTGAAACCCTAATCCGTGTCGGTAAATGGTGGAATCTTCCATGAAACAAGTGATTTTCGAATGATTTCTAGTATAGTTTCATGTACGATGATTTAATTTGGTAATTATTGTTATTAAAATCGTGTGCAAAATGTCTCATTTAAAGCAGAACAATACATTATTTTAATTGTCAATGCGGCGTTGTGCATGATTACAAAACGTTATGCGTGTATCTATCAAAGTTTATGACCACTTTCGAAAAATGTAAAGTATTGAAAACAAAAAAAAATGTTATGCTAGTGAGTAATTCAGCAATTATCTAATTACCATCATCTTCCACCGTCCTCAATTGATCTTCGGCCAATCGTAGTTGATTCTGCATGTGATTAAGTTGTTCCTAAAGTCCCGCTTCTTCACTCTGTCGTGCCGCCGTATGTCGCTGTTTCGCGAAAGCTTTTCTTCTCATTTCTGGAATTGTAAATAAAAATTGTGAGTGTGTTGTCTTTTTTTGTGTTTCCAATCTCATAGCTAACCTTTTCGTCGTTTATTCCGCTTTTTGTTTTTTTGTGAGATAGCTTCTACGCTGGCTTTACCTTGTCGAGTATGTCGGCTGCCTTGCCTTCGAGGTTCTCTTTTCCGGGATCGACGCACTGGGGAAGTATATTGAGTTAATTTAAATATTATCGTAGATAGCAATATGAAGTTACACATCAGTCTAATTGATTGCGAATCATTAATGGGACTTTCGGGATAATTACCAATGTTATTGTGCTGTGGCGTGTGCTGCCTGTCTTCAATAACCTCGGTTTCATTTGTCGGAAGGTTAATGTTTTCTGTATGACTATAAACAATAAAAAGCTAAATTAGTATTATGTTATAGATAAAACAAATAACTGTTTAGTTGCTTTTCTACAGTGTCAATGTTCAATATGATTTCATGCAATTATTAATGATGCTGTAGAGGGCAAGTGCCGGTGGCACTTGCCCTCCATTGTCGTCGACGAATATGTCTTTTACACCGCGTAAATTGTAAAAATGTTTTGGCAATATGTTATAAATAAAATAAAAAATTTGATCATAAATATTACTTAATGCAGGTTCATAACGATTACCAATGTTGCCGCGAGGTGGCGATTGTCCTCTGTCATCGTCGACGAACATGTCTTTTCCTTCGCGTACATTGCAAAAATAATTTTAGTAGTAAGTTACAAAAGGAATTATTTGATTATGAATGACAATTCATACAGTTCATAACAATTACCAATGTTGGGCGGTGGTGATGACAACGATTCCTCTTCAGCATCACTGTCCTCTACTCAACGTAAATGAACAACAAATGATTTAGTATTAAGTTACAAATGAAACAAGCTAATTATAAATAGTTTTTATTGCAGTTTCATAAAAATTACCTACATCGTCGAATGGTGAAGATGGTCTTCCGTCATGAACAACAATGTTCTCTATTCAAAATGATTGGGGAAATACCAATTTACTTTTATTCTGTACACGAAACAAGTAAGTTACGGATAGTTTTTGGTAAAGTTTCATAAAAATTATCAATGTTGTCAAGCGGTGGCGATTGTCGTCCATTCTCTGTAGCACCGGGCCTGTTTGGTTCTAGATGAATGTTGTCTGCGCAGCATAAATTGTTAAAGATACGATTGATGAAATAGTACACAGACGTCGAGTGTTGTTTTTTTTTTTACCCGAGACCACTTACCGAACAATGACACGCAATGAAATCCACAATGATCCGCAACGATTGTCCTATGCATCAATTAAGTGAAGTGCAGACAATCAATAATTACCTCTTCGATTCGGCACTTCTCCTAAAGTAGTCGTTCATTTGTCGGTTGTTAATTTTTTCGTATATTAATACCTTTATTACATACTTGTGAATGTATAGCACTATAAACGTCATGACATACAAAAACTCTCATGGAGGATGTGATACTTCACCTTAATGTGAAATGAGACCTTATCGACTGCGAGAACGATAGCACCAATGGGGCTTATGATGCAGCAAACGAACCACAACGCGAACGTATCACTTCACGTAACGTATGCTAAAAATGAAACGAAATTTTTCAATTCTTATAAACTGCTGCGGCCGGCGAAAAAAAAGTGTATTTTCTCACTTGTAAGATCAACAACCTATCGATGTGCTTAGTAGATCGAAATTTAAGCGAGCGTAAATAAAAACTTTGTTATTCTAGTTTATCATTACGTTTCGGTCAACGGCACCGCTCCCCTTCAAACTTATTATTTATATAAAAATATTTTTTTTATAAATAAGACGTCAACAGAAAATTACTGAAAATGTATATCATCTTAATTTCACATGACAATTTTACTGTTTGCAGTCCACATAAAGCTAACTATTTAGTAGATTATCCCTTCTTTCTCACCTCATCAGTATTTTTTTATTTGTTGATGCCAATGTGTGTTCTCGATACAATACTCACCTGAGTCTCACTTCGGTTTAAGGTCATCAATTTAATATATTTACATATTTTGACCGACAGCGGTGGATGCGCGGTTGGCGCTCGGCTCCGGTGGTCTCCCAAGTCAAGCACAATCGTTCGCGGTCAGTGCTTGGATGGGAGACCGCTCAGCCGTGCGCTAGCTGGCACATCGACCGGTGAGCGGGAGGCGCTTTCTTCTGAAACTTTGGTGTTTCTGCAGTTTACTCAAGTGCAGAAATACCTGAGGATCGGTAGAATGTCGCCAGCTGTACCGACATGGGTTTTCCGCAGTTTCCCTGTGTCGTCGGCGAATGCTTTACAGTTAGGGGGAAGTAAGTCGGCTGCGGACGCACGGAATTAGAACAGGTTAGCGAAGTGCGGGTAGGAAAGTGTTAGAATAGGTACACGGTTAGGCTAGGGGGGGAGCTAAGGTAAAAGCCCCTAACGGGTATACCTGGAACGGAACATTAATAAAAAAATATATATTTACATATTTTTATTTCGTCTCTTTAGGCAAATCATTTATATTGCGTCTCTTGGGGTTTGTCATAGAAAATGTTATTTTGTTTCTCTCAGGCTGTGATCGATGCTGAAAGGAAATGGGGGAGACCACAACTATAATTAATTGCCATTATGAAACAGTAAACCATTGCGGCGGTCTAGCATATCGGTATATTTCAGGTTAGCGACCCAAAAGTGGGGTCCATTACTTCGTCGAAAATGCAAACTTGGACGCGACAAGCTCCAAATATATATATACGCTACGCACACAGGCTGGCATGGGTATGTATCATTGGGTAGTCGGAAAAAAAAGCCGTGGAAAAAAAGGCCGCGGAAAAAAAGGCCTGAAAAAAAAGGCCGATGGAAAAAAGGGCCGTGGAAAAAAAGGCCGCGGAAAAAAAGGCCGATGGAAAAAAAGGCCCGGGAAAGAAAGGCTGACGAAACATGTTGCGTGTGCGTGTGCGTGTGCGTGTGCGTGTGCGTGTGCGTGTGCGTGTGCGTGCGCGTGTGCGTGTGCGTGTGCGAGGCGGGAGGGGGGGGGGGGGGGGGGTCGGAACCCCCCGACTGCCACCAGAAATACCATTTTTTGATGAAAAAAAATCTGTTTCCATAAAATTGATTTTGAAAATTGAGTTTTGATTAAGATTTTTTATTTTTTGTAATATTTTAAAAAAGGGTTCGACCCGTGAAAATGAACATAAACATAAACAAGATGGCATCTCATCGAGTATGACTGATTGTCGTAAAGGAAAATAGGTTAAAAAAACGAAAATGAATGTAAATAAAAAAAAACTCATGGTTCATAAAAATCAGGAAATATTGTACCAAAACGATAAATTGTTTAAGTCACTGATATACATGTAAATATTTAATATGTGAAGTAAAGCGTTAAAGAGTTTTTACAGGATGCGCGGCCTTTCTTTCCGGGGCCTTTTTTTCCGTCGGCTTTTTTTCCGCGGACTTTTTTTCCACGGCCTTTTTTTCCATCGGCCTTTTTTCCAGGCCTTTTGTTCCGCGGCCTTTTTTTCCATGGCCTTTTTTTCCGGGATTCGTATCATTGCATGTATATAGTTGCCGTCCATGTTTACATTCTCGGCGAACTTGACGTAGCTTCGGCGCCGTTCAGCAAACATGAGACCGACTGTTTCGGGACGAGTTAAACGCAGTGTCGCTGCACCCTTGTGAAAATGCGATAAGTGGGAGATTAGGAACAGTGGCCATCTCACGAATGGCCAGACTAGGCAATGAATTCTCAATATTGAATTTCACTGGGTCGTCTTATGAATCTTTTGAAAAATCGTCAAAGTAGTCCTAAGATATGAGTAGGGGAGAGGAGGGACAATTAATTAAGAAAATAAAATAATAGAAATTTTTTATAAACAAACGATAAAGAACTTAAGAATTTAAGTAAATTTAAGTGCGTCAAACGTTTTGTTACAAATTGTAGATCAAAGTGTTAAAATTTTTTTTAAACATTTATACTAAGAAGTATAAATGTAAGAAGTATAAATGTGGGGTAAGCCTCGGAGTTCTTATATTTAAGATTTGTTACGTATTATATTTTGATTGTAAAGGAGAAATCCGTCAAATAGTTTAAATTAAATTAAATGAAACTAATAAAACCGCCCCTTGTTAAAATTAGTTCAGACTAAAATTATACGGGAATACGACCTGGTTAAAATTCACCACTGACCCATTTTCGAAAACATTACCACCCGCTCAGTCGACTGATGCACCAATGTACGCACGGGTGAGCCGTACGTTTCTTCCTTCCTCAACTGCTAGGTCCATCTATTAGAATCATGTACCAGCTTAAAAAAATTAAAACAGTTTTTAAAGGTTTCGTGAGCTTCCGCTATTTTGCCTTTCGACATTTCGAGTTTTCGCCGTTTTTTCATTCGCCTTTTAGCCTTTTCGCTATTCATACTGTTTGACTTTTCGGTCTTTCGCTTTCGTGAATTCAAAATAGCGAATTATCTTACTGTACACAATTCTGCAATTAGAATACTTGAATTGTGAACGGTTCGAATTTCCATCAATTCGACATTTCTTACTTTGCTGTTTTGCCTTGTCTTAAATTCGTTTTCGATATCAATTTATATTGGCTACCTAAATACCTGTGTTCTTAATGTTTTTAACTATTTCGAAGTCTTATGTAATGTTAATTTTTTGACATTTTTATCGTTCATTATTTTTCAAATTCGAGATTTTGTCCCTTCAAAATTTTGATCGTTCGAAATTTTGACCCCCACCCTTGCCCGGATGTTCGCGAGCATTCTGTACATAGTATACTTCTAACTAGCAAAGTATTTAATGATAATATATTATTTCAGAAACACGAATTGTCTGTTAGACGAGCCAAATAACGTGTTCATAACGCCAGACGCGATACGACTGCCGGGGGAAGATTATTCAGGAAATAATCAGTGTGAACTCGTTTTTGGACGAGGATCTAAGATCTGCACTCACCGAGTCGATGATGGTAAGTGGCCTAGGCTTTCATATTAATACCTTAATGGAAAAGTTTCTTTGCGCTGTGGCCGAATTTACCCATGTAAGAATGCCGATCCCTTGCCGTTCTTAGACAATCGTTTGAGCCTCGGGCCAGCATTGTCTGATGGGTCTTACTTGTCGAGATTGGCCCAAGTGGCAATAAGATAATGGAACGTTGCTGGGCAAGTCAATAAGCTAGGATTCGGCATGACACTACAGTACACGACCGCGTTTCTCCCAACCGCATAATTCCGAACGACCGCGTATTTCCGAAAATGACGACCGCGTAAGTCCGATTGGGCCCCTTCTCAAGGTCCGGTACCTGCTCGGTGGGGAAACGAACGTCTCCTTCCCTTTTGCTACCTGTAAACGAAAGCGTCGCTGCGATAAATGTGACAAAGAGAGCACGCGGCGGCACGGTTGATGCGAGACGAAGATCGATAATTCCTCCTCCTCTACATTTTCTCGTACTCGAGCATCGGACATATTTCGTCATTTGACCATAAAGGCGAAGTTATCCCGAGCGACAACATCAAGATGCGCTAATTTTTATTATTGATCAAATTTTTCCTCTTGTTAAAAGCTTATTTTAGTGCGCAAATTTAGTTTGTACTTCTTTCGAATATCATATTGAATTTAAGCGAGTGAAAATTGTCAACCCTGAAAATTCTTCGAAAAATGAAGTCTTGTGAAATAGTAACTTTTTTTTATGTACAGCTTTTTTCTCAATACAGAGAATTTAATATACGATAATGAACAAAACAATTTTTTTAAACAAATCAATATATTATTTTCGTCAATAAGATATCCTTTACATACACATTTAGATATTTCGTTAACTCCAGAAGCTGGAGGTTTTAAACGATCTAAATAATTGTAAACCATGCTACATTTAAGAGACAACCGATATATCCAATAGGAAATACAATATAGCATGCTCGGTAGCTCGCGCGAGTACCGATGCATCCGATTTGTTGTCCATCACTTTATTACAGTATCGACTCATAGGTAATAAATCGAGGATACCGTTTATATTACTTTAGATACCTGACTCGGAGATCCATGAATGCGGCATAATATGAGAAAAACCACAAGATTGAAAATTGACATTTTTGATTAGAGTAAAACCAAATACTGTTTTGTTGTCTGAAAGCGGCAATTGACTTTCACACAAACAAATTGCTCATAACAAAAATAGCATTTGTTAACTTTAGCAAACCAACAAATCAAATAAATATAAATGTAAAATGCGTAATTTATAAAACCAGATTTTTACGGATCACTCTTAAACGACAGAATGCCTTTTATATTCAAATTAAGAATCGAATTAAGTTACGAATAGCTTGAGCTGCGAAATACATAGAGTATGTTTCTGCACGGTTATATTACGGTCATTTTTGCGGCTATAAGTATCCCCACGCGCGACGCGTAACGTCGCTCGGAAAGGGAAAGTCGCGTGTGGAAAAGGACGGTGGGCAGGTACTTGGGCAGGTAGTGGGGTATCCAACTTACGCGGTCGTGCCTAATTGGATTGGTTCCAGAGGAACGGAGAAACGCGGTCGTGTACTGTACTACGACTGTCCAAGAATGGCTTAGAGAGTAATCGACATTTGTTTACGCAACGGCAAATTCCTAACATAATATGTAAGCCAATTGTCGGCTGAATCTCGGATCAAGCTTGTCCGTGTCTTCGCGAAATAATCACCATTTGATATATTTTCTGTACAGTTGAAGTACGGTAAAATTCTGGCGCTTGTTCCGGACAAGAGTCGAACGACCTCCGGCAAAACAATGGTACCCTGTCGGCATCGCCAACCGCATTTTTGCCACACATTTTAACCGGCTGTGTTTTACCATAACTTTAACTGCGAAATTACCGTGATTGTGGTAATTTCTGACCGAGCTGTGCTCGAGAAGTGTCCTTGTTTTAACGACTCCAGGAGCACGCCTGCTGTGCTCGTTTTGACAATTATAACCGCGAAACAACCGGTAGTTACGTTTTTGGCGGTTTTTCTAATGACGTTATAACCGCAAAATTAGCCTGAATAAACAGGTACGAAGAGCTGCTGCTGCGAAATTGTATCAACAATTTCAACCGCAGCATTGCGGTTAGTACTATTTGTGCAGATGTTATGCTTTTCTCCCTATCTCAAAATTGCCGCTAACAAACCGGTGTAAAGAGCTGCTTTTGCAGTTGTTTTGACAATTTTAACCGAGCGGTACCGGTTATAAAATTTCTGTGGATTTTCTATTTACTTAACGACAGCAAAATTATCCTTTATGAACCGGTACGAAGAGCGAGCGTTTTTACGGCGATTAGCACGTAGCAAAAAAAACGTCTGGTAATATGGAAAAAAAATTGTTTTGCGATAAAAAAAAGTATCAAATAACTGCAAAACCAGCTCTTTGTACAGGTTTGTTAGGGGAAATGTTGCGGTCGGAAGAAAAGTATTACAACCGCAAAACAATAGAACTGTCGGTAGTTACACGGTTAAAATTGTCGTAACAACCGCAGTTGTACCTCTTTGTATCGGTCTGTTAGCATTAATTTATCGGTTGGAAGGCAAGTACAACAGCCGCTAACATTTTACTATCGGTACTTTTGCGGATATAATTGAAAAACCAACCACAGCGGTAATGCTTTGGGCTGGTTCATTGGCGGTAGTTGCGAGGTTCGAAACACGTAAGACAACCGAAACCCGCTGGCAAACTCGCTGCTACGTGCTGGCGCTGCGAGCGGTTAATATGTATATTTTTTTTATTTTTTGTGGTCAAACTCATGGTAAATCACAACCGCAGTTTTTTCGGTGAAATTACCGTAAAAATCGCGGCTGGCGATGATGACAGGGTACATTCATAATATAATGTCTGGGCCGTTTGTTGACCGGATCTCGGGACAAGCTTGTCCGTATCGTCACGAAATAATCGCCATTTGATGTTTTTTCTGTACTGTCGAAGCACGGTACTGTTACATCTCATGTAACTCCCGATATTAATAATCGATTGATAACAATGTTGTACGCGAGGTCAACAAATATAATTTTAAAGGTATTTGGGATCGTTGCCAAATTAAGAGTGAAAACTCAAGTATGTTTACACAAACTAAATAACAAGTTTATTCAAAGAAAGATGATTAATTTGTTCGTTGCCAGTATTTCTTATTACAATCGTTGATTTCTTTTGAACATGAGCCTAACTTGATAAATGCGGATGCGCGGTCAAGCTGCATTTGTCAAAGAAAAAAAAAAAGATAAAGTAAATATATAGAGAACGGGGCGGGGGGGGGAGGAGGCTAAAGTTCCTCTTCTCTCGGCGTGTCAGTGGGAACGTCGTCTAATCGGGTCAGGTCGCGGATGATCGTGGGCGGGCCCGAAGGGACGTAGGGAATGGCAGGCGGAGGGGGTCCCGGCACGACCCGTTCGGGAACGTAAGGCTCCACGTCGATCATCCGGACCCTTGAGGTAAGACGGACCTCGGCGGTGATGCGGGGAAATCGTAGGACCGAAGGCCGGGAAGATCGCGGGGAGAGCGGAACGCGGGGGGGCGCGAAGCAATTCAGGAATCGCCAAACGGGCGCGTTCGCGCTCTGCCTCGGCCTTGAGCTCCTCTAGTTCGAGGAGCCAGCTCAGGCCCTTCGGGGGAGCCTTCTCGGCCAGGAGGCGGCCGTGCGCGAGGAAACGCTTCCTGACGGCTCGCTTCGGCATAGGTCGAGGATGGGTTCTATTATGTTTCCCCCCCCCCCCCCCTTTTTAATTATATATCGAGAGATGTTTGGGGCGAGACTCGTCAGTCAACGTGCGTTCCAGCGGGAACGGCACGAAGAGTCGGAAGGATTGCTCAGGAGCTAGCGGTAACCCTTCCTGCCTCGGCCGTGCGTGCTTCCTGCTCGGCAGGAGCACGAATACGGTGCGAGGACGAAGAGGGACGGAAAAGAAGGTGCGGGGAGGAAGAGGGAAGGTGGCGACCTTTGTCCCCGGTCCTCGGCAGGCGTGTGCCCGGAGGGAGCACGATTTGCGCGAGAGCGGCGGAACAACGGGGGAGAAGAAGATCGGAAAGGGGGGAAATGTCCACGTTTGATAGCCGCTCTGAAAAGAGCGACTGTGTTCGTCGAATCTCGCTCTGCGAAGAGCGAGATGGATCCGGAGAGCAGCGTCGAGAATATCCGAGGTGAAGCCGAGTCGAGGCACCGTGGTTCGTCGCGAGCTGTTTTCGTTGACGCACTGAAAAGTGCGGATTTGTGAAGGTGAGAGTGTCCCAAGGAATAGCCGAGTAAAGATATCCGGAAGTGGTGTATGATTGATTTTAATGGCCGTTAGTGTACAGAAGACTGTTTGGCGTATCAGCTGCTGTGAGGCGAGCTGGCCGAACTATAAGGAAAGAGCGCGGACCTCGGAGAGAGGCTCCGTCCCGAAATCAGCGCGCGCGCGCTCATTTCGCGAAATTTGTGCTCCGCGGAAATCAATTATTCGGCCACCTCTCCTCCCCTCTCCTTCGAGTCGATACAATTCTATGCTATCAGGTAGCCCGAAAAAATAACAATTTTTTTTTTTTATATATATCGACGGGGTTAAATTAACAATAATCAAAATAAATAATAACTCCGTAATATGGTAATTACGCGAAGCCCAGTTTTTTGGCATAAAAACCGAAATAATTCTCGAACCCCGGGACGGAGGGCGTTAAGAAAAATATGACGAGATAGCGCGGGGAAAGATATTTATAATACCCGGTTGTGCGGGTTTTTGAGCGACGCTTAATTGTCTAATTAATGATCGAAAGATAGTTATTGGAGCAGAATATTCCCCCGATATTGGGAAACACGGATTATCGATCCGCTTAAAACATCGATAACTTACACTCAACGATAAGGCGCCTTAAAAGTGAATAATTGCCCACGTCTGGGGTACCATTCGTAAGCTAACAATGTTAGCTTTCCAATGATAATGGGAAAACGAAAGAAATCAATAATGGTATTTTACGCATAGCGCGTACCGCATCGCTGTCGCGTATCGCCTGGTGACGTCACTACACAGGTATGCCGAGCGACCGCGAATTCGGGTAAACAGGTAGGATGACGTAGGCGCTATAGATATACAGGCGAGGGTACTCGAGCGACGGTATATCGGTATACTATTTAACGTGTGACAACGAATATATAGGTATAGAGCCGCCTATGAAGCCTACAGCTGATAAGTTTGCGGCGAAAGGACGACTCCTTTCGTAGTTTTATATTAAAGGAATGATGGGTTAATGTGCTCGCGGGTTGAGCGGGAGGGAAGGGTCTCGCATGGGGGGAAAAATGGTCGCTTGCGGACAACAAACTCTGAGACCAACCTCTCTGTTCTCTAGTCGAGTTCAGACTGTCAATTTCCGGGTCGCGATCAGCGAGGTGCAAATTGATACGTCTGCAATTTTGTAGTATGCCCATATTTGGGCATATAGAATCGAGCATCGCGATTCGTACTCAGCACGATTTGTCGTTGCCAGGCGCGTTAACCGAGAATCGTTCGATATGAAGGACTGGGATGGTGTTCGCGAATAATGATGTGCGACAGCGTTAACGGGTTCGCATAAGCGAAATGATTACTTTATTATTATTAGTTACAATGAAAACTCGTTGTGGAAGAGATACCGATCGCGGACCGCGTGTTTACCCGAGCGCCGGTGTCCGTGGAACTGCCCGCCTTTTCGTGGCCGCAAGGCATGTATATCCCGCATACCACGAAAGCTCTCAAACAGTCGAGAAGCTTCTCTCCCGACGGTCGCGTGGCCGGCAAGGCGGGTCGCTACATCACTTCCCCCGCAGTGCCTTGGCCACAAGGGACGATAATAAACCAAAATGCGGCCCTTAGCTGTTCTTCAGGTTCCGAGACGATCCGGTATCTTGACAATTCGACCGAAACGCGTCCTTTTGCCCGAGCTCGATGCTTTGGCTGGCGGTGGCTCGTCGTTGCCGGTAGTTGGAGTCGCAGCAACCATTTTCGCCGGTGTGGGCGCGGCGTCAGCCTCCTCGTCCGCGATGATGAACGCCGGAATTAGCCGGTCTACGGAGACCGTGACGATCTTGTCTCGTATTCTAATCGTGAAATAGTTTTCCGCGCGCTCGACGACGGCGAACGGGCCTTCGTACGGTTGCTGCAACGCGAGCCTCACGGCGTCGCGACGGATAGATACGTGCGAACACGTCGCGAGGTCCTTGAAGACGAATACGCGCTTTCTCCCGTGCCTCGAAGCTGGAGTGGGCTGCAGTGCCCGAAAAAAACTTCGCAACCGTTCGACAAAGTCGCCGTCGGGCGCCGCACTGTCTGTGCTCCGCGGTGCGAGGAATTCGCCGGGTATCCTGATTGTCTGGCCGAAAACTAGTTCAGCTGGCGTTGCTTTGATATCCTCCTTGAACGCTGCCCTGAGGCCCATCATCACGATAGGCAACACCTCCGCCCATGCCGGCGACTCGTGACACTCGATCGCTGCCTTCAATTGCCGGTGGAATCTCTCGACCATCCCGTTGCTCGCCGGATGGTATGCCGTGGTTCGCAAATGCGCGATGTTGAAAAGCCTAGCGAGTGCCTGAAACAAATTAGACAAGAACTGTCGACCCCGGTCGGACGTCACCCGGACAGGTACCCCATACCGCGCAATCCATTGGCTGAAAAGCGTTCTCGCCAGTGTATCCGCTGTCGAGTCCTCGACCGGAAACGCCTCAGGCCACCGTGAGAAACGATCCACTACCGTGAGGCAGAACCTCGCCCCTCGGGAGTACGGGAGAGGTCCGACGAAACCCACGTGGATATGCTCGAACCGCGCGCTCGGCGGTATGAAGTTGCCAACTGGCGACACAGTGTGACGTGTGACCGCCCGCCTTTTCGTGGCCGCAAGACATGTATATCCCGCATACCACGAAAGCTCTCGAACAGTCGAGAAGCTTCTTTCCCAACGGTCGCGTGGCCGGCAAAGCGGGTCGCTACAGATACTTACTCGGCAAATTCCTACACGTGTCGGCTTCGCGACGCGGTGGATTTGCCAGTAAGTATTTCCCAATGTATTCTTTAATGAATTTGATTTCTTTAATTTTAATCGAATAAAATTATTCGGGTACAACATCCCTCCCCCCTTAAAAAAGAAAAAATCGAACTTCGAAATTTTTTCGTTTACCTCGACGTCACACGTCGGCCTCTGTTATCGTTGGTGTGGTCAGATGTCGGCTCGTGTTGCACTCCCGTAACATTCAGCTGTGAGCTGCGCGGGTCATTCATTCCTCGCTCTACATTATTTATGCAACCTTTATTTATTTGGGTATTTATTTTAGCCATTTGTTTCTTTACCAATTTTATTTATTTATTTATTTATTCATTTATTCATTTATTCATTTATTCATTTATTCATTTATTCATTTATTCATTTATTCATTTATTCATTTATTCATTTATTCATTTATTCATTTATTCATTTATTCATTTATTCATTTATTCATTTATTCATTTATTCATTTATTCATTTATTCATTTATTCATTTATTCATTTATTCATTTATTCATTCATTCATTCATTCATTCATTCATTCATTCATTCATTCATTCATTCATTCATTCATTCATTCATTCATTCATTCATTCATTCATTCATTCATTCATTCATTCATTCATTCATTCATTCATTCATTCATTCATTCATTCATTCATTCATTCATTCATTCATTCATTCATTCATTCATTCATTCATTCATTCATTCATTCATTCATTCATTCATTCATTCATTCATTCATTCATTCATTCATTCATTCATTCATTCATTCATTCATTCATTCATTCATTCATTCATTCATTCATTCATTCATTCATTCATTCATTCATTCATTCATTCATTCATTCATTCATTCATTCATTCATTCATTCATTCATTCATTCATTCATTCATTCATTCATTCATTCATTCATTCATTCATTCATTCATTCATTCATTCATTCATTCATTCATTCATTCATTCATTCATTCATTCATTCATTCATTCATTCATTCATTCATTCATTCATTCATTCATTCATTCATTCATTCATTCATTCATTCATTCATTCATTCATTCATTCATTCATTCATTCATTCATTCATTCATTCATTCATTCATTCATTCATTCATTCATTCATTCATTCATTCATTCATTCATTCATTCATTCATTCATTCATTCATTCATTCATTCATTCATTCATTCATTCATTCATTCATTCATTCATTCATTCATTCATTCATTCATTCATTCATTCATTCATTCATTCATTCATTCATTCATTCATTCATTCATTCATTCATTCATTCATTCATTCATTCATTCATTCATTCATTCATTCATTCATTCATTCATTCATTCATTCATTCATTCATTCATTCATTCATTCATTCATTCATTCATTCATTCATTCATTCATTCATTCATTCATTCATTCATTCATTCATTCATTCATTCATTCATTCATTCATTCATTCATTCATTCATTCATTCATTCATTCATTCATTCATTCATTCATTCATTCATTCATTCATTCATTCATTCATTCATTCATTCATTCATTCATTCATTCATTCATTCATTCATTCATTCATTCATTCATTCATTCATTCATTCATTCATTCATTCATTCATTCATTCATTCATTCATTCATTCATTCATTCATTCATTCATTCATTCATTCATTCATTCATTCATTCATTCATTCATTCATTCATTCATTCATTCATTCATTCATTCATTCATTCATTCATTCATTCATTCATTCATTCATTCATTCATTCATTCATTCATTCATTCATTCATTCATTCATTCATTCATTCATTCATTCATTCATTCATTCATTCATTCATTCATTCATTCATTCATTCATTCATTCATTCATTCATTCATTCATTCATTCATTCATTCATTCATTCATTCATTCATTCATTCATTCATTCATTCATTCATTCATTCATTCATTCATTCATTCATTCATTCATTCATTCATTCATTCATTCATTCATTCATTCATTCATTCATTCATTCATTCATTTATTTATTTATTTATTTATTTATCTATTTATTTATTTATTTATTCATTGTTGTACACGATTTATTTTTTCTACATCGTGCTAGTGCTGCGCTTATTTCGTTGGAATCCCACCCGGAGTTGGCCAATTGTCGATCCTTGGCCGTCACGGTACATTTCCCTATCAAAGCCAGTATACCTGAACCCTGAAGTTTTTCATATTTCTGGGGTTGATTATAACATTTAATTGCGACATATTCGGTCGTGGGAGTCACGTACAGCCATCTACCTGGTTATTTCATAGTTGTCATTATAGATCTTTTTAGTGTTAAAATTCGTTTTGCGCATTAAGTGTGTGCACTGTCTAGGTTAGAATAGGTTACTACCTCGCAGGGTGCGCCTTCGTTTACAGATAATGAAGGATGATGCGGCTTACATATGTATCTACTTTGTTTATGTTTACATTCGTCGAGCTCTGCCTCGGACATTTTTATATACCGCTGATGTTCCCTGTCTACTATTACGGGTCCAGCGTTTGTTTCGATGTATTGGTAGGTCTGATTCGCGGCACGTGATGGTAACGGATATGCTTCGCTGACGCGGTACTCTTGCGTTCCGACCAGCGGTATCTCTACCAATACTACTACTGCGTCGCGTCGGCTGAAGGCCTTGAGTTCTGCTATCTCTAGCAGGTTGTGCGCCTCGCTCCGCACTACCGGTGTGGGAAAGCTCCGACCCCTTGGTATATGTGGGAGCGCGTTAGTAAGATATTCTATTAGCTTATTTGGCGTTACTACATTCGGGTTTATTATTCCATGCGACAGGCTGGACACAATGCTTATCAACTCGAGTACCTCGTCGAGCAATGATTCTATTATTGCCTCTAACGCGTCTATGTGCTCGTCTAGTGTCTGTCTGGAGGATATTTTGTAATTAATGCATTGCTCCACTTTGATTGTTATATTTTTTAGAGCTTTCTCATTTTCCTCAATGTGGTTTACTGATTGGTTGAACACGTCGAAAGTTGTTTCGACTATTTGGAGTTGGTCGTGCATTACTTTTTCGATTGATTTTTGTTTATTTCGAACTGCCTGTATTTCGCTGTCTATGCGCATTGCGTCAGTCGCGTCCATGTTTCCGGCAATGGATTTTACTATAGTCCCTAATCCGTCTATTAGTCCTCTGCGGTCTCGTCGGTTTTTATTTAATATTTCGTGCAGTACGTCCATGGTTTCTATTATTCTGCCGTTCATTTCTGTGAGTGTGGTGTCGAGTATGGAGCACAAAAAATCGAAGGACATTTGTTTTTTACACAGTTGCTCTAATTCCCTCAGATTTGTTAACATTTCTTGCTCTCTTACGCGTAGCGATTTTAAGTCCAGGTTTATTACGAGCTTCCATATGTCTTGAGCGACGGTAAGGGTTCCGATTTCTTCGTAGAAGATTCCTGGCGAGTCAGTGAATTTCTTATCTCGTACGCTGCTGGGTTGGTGGACGTCGCCGCCTCGTGGTGGCTTGATAGTGCCGTGAGCCTGGAAGTCGGATAATATTTCTGAGTTGCGTATACGTGGAAATTTTTTTTTTTCTAAACCCTTATTCAGCAGTTTTTTGTTCGCGCGTTATGTCTCGTCTGTCCCTGCCTCATTCGTTCTTCAACTCCTGTTGCGAGCAGCTCAAAGTATTATTTTCCGAACATTCGTTATGGATAGTTATCGGGTGATCGTTTGTGGAGGAGCGGATATGCCCGTGAATTTGCGGAGGCAGGCGGTAAGTTTTCGTGTTTACTTATTTCCTTTTTTTTTTCCTCGGAAAAAATTTTTCGTATATTTTAAAGTTTTTTCTTTATTTGTCTCCCTCCAGCTGGCGATGTTTCCTCCGAGGGTGCTCTCCCTGGAGACAATCTTCGTTCGCCGGGCCGTGGAGGTTCGTCGTGCTCGCCGTCGCCTGCGGGTGGCCGTCGACGCGCTCTGGGGTGAAGGAGTGTACCGCAGGGAGCTGGAGCCGTACCCCGACTTTATCGGGCTGGTGGCCCTCTTCGAAGCAGACCATTGGTGGTGTATCTTCTGCTATTACCGGCCCAGTATTTGTTCCATGTAATATCATGCATGTGTGAGGAGGCTAATAAATTAAGGGTTTTTCCCTTTTATGGTTTTGTTAAACCTTCGTTGACTGTGTTGATTTTATTTATTTATTGCGTTTGCTATTTATTGCGTTACCTATTCTTTGCGTTTATTCGGAGTTAATATATATATGTAGTGTGGGAGGAAATTCGAGCTTTCCCCGCTCACACTCTTCCGTTTGCCCCGAAGGAAATCCCTCCTCTTTCAATTCTCCCCTTCGGGATGGGCACCAGGCGTAACAAATGCCGAGGAGGATTTCAGGCACGACGTTTTTCCCGACCAGTCGCAGCTGCCAATACCGTAGAGGGGCTGGGTTAAACGCGGCAACCAAAATCCCAAATTGCGGGAACCAAATTCAAAAGTCTTTATTGAAATTGAACTCTAACTCGAAGGAGGGAAAAACCGGGTGAACCCGGGGGAAAACCTCCGTCCCGCAAATATTCCGCAAGACCGCGGCACAGCTCGCCGACGATCTTCTCACAACAGATGATCTCTCAAATTACAATAATTCTCCCGACGCTCGGGACTCGCCTCCACTCTCGCTCTCTCACACACACAGCGCTCGCTTTCGGTAATTTGACCGGGTCGGGACGTTTCCACACACTCACCCTTTAAACGCTCGAGCAACACGCACCAGACTACAACAGTACCGAATACACTAACCGGCCTACACTCGGCCCCTCACACGCAGACACGCACACCTCCCGGTCCTCCTTATCCGACGACACGACAAACAGGCTCCTTCCCGTGGGCCGTTTTGCCCCAAGGCGATGATCGGCTAGGCGCCACACTAGAATTTACTCGAACGACAACAAAATAACTCCTGGGAGTTTGACACAAAAATGTAACCGCGCAATCAAAACTCTACCGCGAATCTCACGGTCTCCTCCCGTTCCCGCGACAATGCTTCTCACCCGTGTCGCACGCGTACGCTGCTCGACGGCCAACGCGCGACGTTCGCACAAGCTCTCGGCGCCGGCGGGACAAGACACGTTGACCAGACCCAAAATTACTCCCGGCCCGTTCACCCTAACGCCGCACGGGAGATTTGACGCGACACTTATTACCGCAATAATGCAATGCTCGATGCCTGGGGATCAGAATAGCTCACCGGTTTCGGACGACGACCGAACTCAACAGCGACGAATGTGCTCGCTGTTGTTGAATGTGGAAAATTTGGCGCCTCACGTTAGGCGCCAAATTTTGTGGGAGGAAATTCGAGCTTTTCCCCGCTCACACCCTTCCGTTTACCAAAAGAAATCCTTCTCCTTTTATTTCTCCCTTTCGGGATGGGCGCCAGGCGCGTGAAGCGCCGGAGAAGATTTCGGGCACAGATCGCTAATTTTCCCGACCAGCCACAGCTGTCTTATCCGGAGAGGGGCTGGTTCAAGTACAGAATCAAGTTGGCAAACCAAAAATTACGGAAATCAAATAATCTGACTCTTTATTTAAAACATCAAATATCCGACTCGAAGGAGGGAAAAACTGGAGTACCCGGAGTAAAACCTCCGTCCCGTAATTAACAATAATTTGTCACAATTTACACAATAGCAATTGCAAATATCTCCCGACGCTCGGGACTCGCTCGCTCACACACACACGTTCACAATTACGATACTCGCGCTCGCGGAACGATCGGACGGAACTGTATGGCTCACACACAATTTCTCAAGCTCTCATACAATATCTCAGACGCTCCCAATACAAAGTCAAATCAATATCCTCGCGAACGAAATACCAAATCGGCGGTTCCCAATTTCCCAACCCCGATATCAAAACCCCGAGCGAGCTCGGCCGAATCCACACACACAGAGCCTAACGCACACAAATTCCGACCGCCCACGAACGACGACACAACTTGGCCCCTTCCTTTGGATCACTATCCCAAGGCGATTCCTTAACTCTTAAGAGCTTTAATTTTACTAGAAAACTCGCGCGACTTCGCATCATTCCCCTCGCGTTTCGATATTTCTCAAGCGCGCGACACAGCTCGCGTCCACCGGTCGACGCTGTTCACGATCTCTCGGGAGTGGTCAAGGCGAAGCACACCGACGAGTACCATATTCCCGGTAATTCTTCCCGAACACCCGGCAAATACTTAAACAATTAACGCGAAGCTACTACAATTATAAACCCGGGACGAGAAAACTCACCGGCACCAGCGAAATTATTCCCGCGGCGAAAGATGACGGGACTCTCGTTGGCCAGACCCATTGCCTCAAAACTCGGGAAAATCTCTCCCGCTGACCAGCTCACCCGTGAACTCAATGGGAAGTCTCCAGAGCATCGATCCACGATCGCTCTCGTTAACGCTTCCCTACCCCTGCCTAATCGCGCGATCTCACATTCGTCCGTCTTCGGCCCTTTCCGGGATTTCGGCAACGCTCTCCCGCGACAACGTAACGCTGATAGCCGCACGGGAGAGACACAGGTGATTCCGTCTCACAGTGGTACTCAATCCTCCCTGTATCGAGACGCCGATGATATTAATAATCGCAGCTCGGGACTCCGGCAGCTGCACTCCCGACGGGATGAAGACGTTGCACAACTATTGTGGGATGTTGACTCCCAAAGATCGCTTCAATAGCGACTCCGACAGCCCGGGTAGGTCACTTGATTTTCCGTAGTTCTCCGGGAGGAGAACCTCTGGCACAGCGAAGCACCGTCCGACGACGACTCTTCTTTGTTCCCCCGATGACGAATTTCTCTCCTCGGCTCGCTCTCTCGCCCGAGGCGCGGAATACATGAAATATTTCAACACAATAAAATAAAAAATAATTCGATCTTAATCAATTAGGCCCTTTGGAATCCCCCTGTGAGTCGACGAGCAAGCTGGAACGGTCGATTCAGTAACGGGCAAAATTTGCCACGTTACAGTAGATATTTTTATTTCCTTATATTTTATTTATTTTATATATTGTAACGGGACAGGCCCCCCCCCCCCCCCCCCCCTGGCAGAGTCTGGAACTTTGCCGCTAGATGCCCGGCTGGCGTCCGCTTCTCGCAAGCGAGATTGCCCCGGGATGGCCATAAACTCCATCCTATCCTCTAGATCCCTTTCCCATCCTCACAAATTGACCACAACCTCTTCGAGGTAACTCCAAATGGAGCCTCGTATTATTTTCTAGACTGCGAAAGCACGTATGTCTCGGCATACGTGTCTCTGAGCATAGTAGGCTCACAGTCAGAGGATAGTATTCGGCCTTGAACGTCGGATTGACTTTTAGTCTCCGAATTGCAAGACAGAAGAAATCCTTTGACTTTCCTAGTTCCCTTCCGCCATGTGCGCAAGCGTGTAACTAACGCTATCGTCTCATTGCGAGTCGATCCTCCTTTATGGAAAGTGCGTTAACTAACGCTATCGTCTCATTGCGAGTCGATCCTCCTTTATGGAGAGTGCGTTAAGTAACGCTATCGTCTCATTGCGAGTCGATCCTCCTTATGGAGAGTGCGTTATAGAGGGGTCAGCAATCCAGCTGCCTCCTCGAATCAGGCTCATGTCGCGCGAAATCCCGTCCTCCACACCTTATCCTGCCAGTCCAGTACCGAACTCTTACCTTCCTTTTTGAAGAAGACGATCTCAAAAATCGTGAGTTCGATATTCCGCTCCCACGGAATATCGAAACGTTTCAATATATATACATATTTTTTTTTTCCTAGTGTATGTTTATACTCCGCACCTCTATCTCGTCGGGACAGGTTCCGCCTATGCTGCGGCTATCTTCGTCGGACGCATTGGGTTGCGTGTCGCCGCTATCCTCTAGCTCCGCAGTCGGCATGGGTATCGCTGTCTCCGTCGCACGTTGCCGCTCTCGCTCGCGCGCTCACCGTGGTATCTGCCTCCTCGTCGCTCGCTGTTGTGCTCGCTCTCTTCTCGGCTGTCCTCTTTGTGCGGTCGTTCGTACCCGTCACGTCGCTGTCTCTGGCTTGTTTTCTTGCTTGCGCTCGCGTGGTGGTGTATATTCGGCTAAGCGCGTAGGCGTTCGTGTTAATTTTTCTAATTATATAATGGATTTCAATGTCGTGTTCAGATAGTTTAATTTTCCATCGCAAAAGCCTGGATCCTGGATCTTTTACCCCGAATAACCACGTGAGGGGTTTATGGTCGGTAACCACCTTGAAACGGGTTCCATAAATGTATGGTCAGAATTGTGTTGTGGCCAATACGATGGCGAGCAATTCTTTTTCCGTCGTCGTATAATTTTGCTCGGCTTTATTAAGTGTGCGGCTCGCGTAGCACACGGGTAGATCCTGACCTAACTCGCCTTGCGATAAGATAGCGCCTCTCGCCTTGTCTGATGCGTCGGTCGTTACCACGAATTGTTTCTCGAAGTCTGGGTACTGCAGAATCGGTGCCGTTGTCAGCGTGGTTTTTAATTTTTCGAAAGTCTCGTCTCGCCTGGGAGTCCACTCGAATTTTATGTGATTTTTGTTAATTAGGAGAAAGGTTTTGCCGTCTTCGCGAAATCTTTAATAAATTTCCGATAATATCCTGCTAGCCCTAAGAATGATTGTACGCCTTTCACGTTTTTCGGCGTAGGGGAACTTTTCACAGCGATGATTTTTTCAGGATCCGGTTTTACTTCCTTTTCAGATATGACGTGCCCGAGGTACTGTGTTTCTTTTTTCAGGAAATGGCATTTTCTCGGCTGGATCGACAGCTTGGCTTCTCTGAGTCGTTGGAAAATGTCGGTTAATCGTTTATTGTATTCCGCTAGAGTCGTTCCGTAGATTACGATGTCGTCCTAATATACGTAGCATTTTACCCCTTGCAGCCCGGACAATACAGAATTCATTAGTCTTTGAAAGGTCGGCGGTGCGTTTTTTAAACTAAAGGGCATACGGGTGTACTCGAAGTGCCCTTGTGGTGTCGAGAATCCCGTTTTTTCTTTGTCGCTCTCCGCCATCGAGATTTGATAGAATCCCGAGGCGAGATCGAGCGTGGTAAAATACTGAGCCTTTACCAACTGGTCCAATATTTTGGTAATATTGGGCAGTGGGTAGGAGTCTCCGATTGTACCTTCGTTTAATTTCCAAAAGTCTACTACGATCCTCATGCGCACTTTTCCCGTGGCGTCGGGTTTTTTCGCTACGACCAGTAGCGGCGCGTTCTATTGGCTTCGGCTCGGTTAAATTATTCCGTCATTTAGCATTTCCTGAGTTTGTTTCTGGACCTCTTTTTTGTGAGTCTCGGGTAGTCGATACGGGTTGACCTTGATCGGTCGAGATCCTTCTTGAAGCGGTATGGTGTGCTCGACTTTATCTGTGCACTGGAGTTTATCTCCCTCCAGGTGAAATATATCCTCATATTTTTCGCATATTTCCATGAGTGATTTGCGTTCTTCCTCGTTCAGGCGAGTAGTCCGTACTTCCCCACGTATTTTTTCTAATCGGCTCGCTCCTCCCGGCGTTCCGACGGTGCTTATCTGGAGCGTCTTGGTGTCACCTTCGCCCGATGGCTCGGTCAGCATCAGCGGCTCGAGCGTGACGGTCGGTCGCTGCACCCGTGCTTCGTTCTCCGTCGTGTTTACGATGCTCACGACGCAGCTGTTTACCTTCGGCGGGGTGATGCAAGACCCCAGAATTATTCCTTTGCTTATTTCAATTTTTTGTACGAATCCGACGAATTTGCTGCTTGTTTTTGCATGCAATAAATTTTCGCTTCGGGGCGGTAAATTTACGGTGGTAGCCCCTTCGATTGGTAGCATACTGTGCCCGTATAATTTCAATGTTTCGCCTCCCAATATGTCGGCCTTGTCCTTTTTGATGAAGTCCATTCCGAGCAGTCCGTCGACGTTGAGCGGCACGTCGTTGCCCACAACGTAAAACCAATGTTTCATCGCGACTGTCGGGGTGTCCAGTGTCACCTACGCGCGGCATAGAGGTTTTATAACTTTACCTGCTACGCCTTCCAGTTTGACGGCAGCTTCCTCGATTGGGGTGTCGGATGTCAGCGCTGATTCTTTCAGGACGCTGCACTGAGCTCCTGTATCGGCCTTGAGTGTCGGGATGATAATGCTTGCCACCGGCAATTAGATGTGGAAATCGCTTGCTGTCTCGCTCGGTGTTGGCAGGTCCACCGTGTACAGGCGTACCGTTTCTCGCGATTTTGTCTCGCTCCTCCCTGCGGTCAGGGTGTTCAGGCGCAGAATCTCCAGGGTTTTGTTCTCCGTTTCGGGTGCAAGGTTGCCTCCCTGATTGCTGGTCCCCTGTCCATTTTGTCCTTGACCGTTATTTTGGCCCTGCCAATTATTTTGGTCTTGCCAATTATTTTGGCCCTGGTAATTGTTTCGGCCCTGGTAGTTTCCTCGACCACGGTAATTTCCTCGACCTCGATAATTTCCTCTGCCGCGAGCATTATTATTTCTGCTATTTCCTTGTCCTTGACTATTCGCACCTTTATCGCGCAATCGTCCCCGGCACTCATTGTAAACGTGACCTTTCTTTTTGCAATAGTTGCAAACGATGTCGACAGTGTTTAGGAACCGTCTTGCCCCGGGAGCGGGTAAGCTGAACCGTCCCGTAGGTCCCCTGCACTCCCTTGCGAAGTGCCCTGGTTTACCGCAATTAAGGCATTTCTGAGCGGGTTTATCACTGTGCGTTTGCTTATTCATGGAGTCGTTGCCCTGTACCGCTATTTCTTCCTCCATGGCCCCCTTCATGGCTGACTGGAGGTCCGCAATACCGCGTGCTTTGACGATCAGCTGATACTCGCGCCTGAGCCCCTCTCGAAATTGTTGAGGCCCATTTGGCGGATGTATCCCTCGATCGTTTGTTTTTTGACATCCGTGTCCTCGTTTATAGAGCTTGCGTCTATTCGTTCCATCATAATTTTTTCTAATCTCTGTCCGAAGGCTAATACCGTCTCGTTCGGTTTCTGTTTGCTTGTAATAAATTGTACTTGTAACGCTGCGACTGTCCGTTGCGTCCCGTAAAGTGTGGTCATTTCTTCTCTGAATTTTTTTAAATTATTTATCTGCTTGTATTTTTTGTCCTTCGCGGCTTTTCCTACGATTTTTGTTTTTAACACGGCTTTCAACAGGTCGGGTTTGTCTGCCGCGGCCACCTGTTCGTCAGCGTATGCATAATGCGTTTATAATGTCGTCAACCTCCTCGGGTTTTGACCCGTCGAAACGAGGAATTAAAGACCTCGCCTCCTTCAACGTTATAGATGCGACCTCGTTCGGCGTTTCGGACGGTTCTAATACGGTATTATCAAGCAAAGAAAAAGCTATTAAATTGATTTCGTAATTTCTTTCGGTTTCTACGGTATTGTCACGTCCTGTGAATTTTTAGTCAAATTCACTGACGCAACCGGTCAAAAATCGATAAATATTCGATAATAAAAGAAAAAATTTGCAAGGGATTTAGAGACAATTTTCGAGTCAAGTCATAGTAAACATCATAGTAACGAGTAACCACTGAAAGGTGATTTTATGATAAATAATTAACAGTAGCGCATTTAAATCGTTGGATGATTCTATCCAATGATCGGGATGAGTACAATCAGATGGGTAAAAATATGAAACAATGAGGCTATTGGACCCGCTAGAAAGGGTCATCGACAGCGAGAATACCTCGGGTCCATATCCATTGTCTTAATTGAAACGCAAAAGTAATGTGAATCTTTCTCATGCGGCGGCAACATGAAAGAGACGAGACCTTATCGCTCTAACACGCGGAGCGAGGCGATGCACGAACGCACACAGCGGTGCAGCCGTAGAATCGGTGCAACTGTCTCGAAGCGATTGATTGGTAAATTTACCGTCGGCGCTAACGAGCACCTCTCAGAGGATAATTATTCAAACTAAAATAAAAACAATTAGCAATTAATTATTAATAGTGGGCTCATTTGAATTGAATGTTTGTGGACAAAGACCGGTAAATCAGTAATTAAATATTAATTCAGTAAAAGCAAGTTTGATAAATCATTTGGGTCAAATCGTCGATATTAATCATTATGAACAAAGGATAAATCATTCAGATTATAATCGGGGAAATAACTTTATACTTTAAAATTATATTTAATTGTCAGAAGAATAGATAAGGAAGTAGTTAACAGCAGGAAATTAGTTAGTGTCATTCGAAGTAAACATTTAGGGTTTTATTGTAGTTTAAGCACATTTAAATAATTATTTGTCGAAAATCCGGAATTTATAAGAAATATTTTAACAAATTGAATTAATTAAGGAGATAACTTTTGCTTGAAGCATCATAGAAATTTTGTTCAAATTTCTAAATTCTTCTATTTGAAAATGAAAATTAAGAGTGTAAATTGTTAAATCGGGAACTTATCATAAAAGTAAATATTGTAAGATTATTAAAATAAGCAATGTAAAATGTCAAGACCGATCGATAATGACCGAGGAAGGGGACCAGGCGATCAGCCAGTAGCTTACTGCACATCAGCGGATGTGATGGGGAGCTTAGTGGCACGCCCCCCCCCCCCCCCCCCCGATCGAAACGATAAAAGAAGCTCTTCAAAGGCGGAACGTCATTTCTCTTCGCGGAAGTTCCGATCGTCAAGAAGTCATAACTGCTAAATATTTTAACACTGACTTTTCCGAACAATTGTCAATCATCTTAACTCTTGGAATATACGAATAAAATTGGATATTAACTTTCTATAACCATTAAATAAATAACTTGAGCATTTAAATCAACAATTGAAACAATTCGGAGTTATCATTTATCATCATCTTCATCGTTGATACTGGTCAACCATTCCAACGTTTACTTCTGAAATATTGAAGGAAGGAAGTCCAGGAAGGAAGGACGAGGAACCTTAAATTCAACATATTCATTCATTTGGATCCATCTGACATTTTCGACCAATCGATTCATTTTTCAAATCATCGTAACTTTAAACTTTTCTATTCTCATCCATGTTCAATGAACGTTCTATTTGTTTATTTCTCCAACCTTTAATTATTTCAATAACATGAAGTTAAATAACATTCGATCCGGGATTTGATTAAATTAATGGAAGACTGCCTAAAAATTAAAAGTTGAGTTTATCGATTTTTCATCGAGGCCATCCAAGGTAGAGTAACCAACCTGACAGTCCGCGATAACGATAGCCTTGACTCAGTGTCGCGCAGCGCACCACGAGCCATCAGGAGTCTTATTTCACTACGCTACTATCGTATGTGAGGGCCACGCGGCGCGTCATATCAGTTCGACGTAGTAAGCATCGTAGTACGCATCGAGTAGAATTCAATACCGAGCCTTAGTAAACACCATATGGCAATCATCGACCTATATTCTTTTGACACGCATTCTCAGCCCATCCCTGAATAAATTTCCGAAAGGTTAGATTCAAAAGGAGCATTGTTCTGATAAAGCGTCACATGCGATAAACGTGTAATATGAAGAGAAATCTCCTTTACCGTAGATGCAGGAAAATGCTGATCAAGACGTAACAGTATCGTAAAACTCGTTTTCGGTTTCGCGCGAGGTGTCGGGTGATTCTTGCTCTAACCCGGAGGATTTTGCGCATTTTCTCGGATGGATATTTCCTTTCGGCTCTACGGTTTCGAAATTTAAGAAGTTATTCACGAATGAGTCTAGTGACCTTTACAGTACTCTTATACCCGGAAATCTTAACGATCTCGCTCGATCGTCCGCAGACATATATTCCTAACTGGCTTTGATTCCCGCAACTAAAATTGTGACTGCCACTTACAGTAGTAGAATTTTCCACGTTGCGGAGTTTTTCTTCCTCTCGTTCGGAATTGTTCGTTGCTGCTGATCCTTCCGGTAGTCCTCGGGACTCCTGGGTTGGTCTCCTCTCGTCGATCCTCGGGATGATGGTTGTGTCTGCTTCCTTCGTGGCCTCGACGTCTGTGTGTCGGGCTCGGTCACTCGCAATTCAACGTCTGCGTGTTGAACTTGCGTTGGCGTCTCCTTTCAACGTCTGGATCGTCGAGACCCGATGTCACCGGAATTGGTGAAATTTTTTTTTTTTTTGTGTTTGTGCGTGTCGATGCTGACGTGCGCACCGGTTTTTTCGGCACTTGCCGTCGTTATTTTTTCGTTACGTTTGTACAAGACTTTTGGCGGATCCCACCGCTGCCACCAATTTTCTTGGATGCGAGGTCAACAAATATAATTTTAAAGGTATTTGGGATCGTTGCCACTTTAAGAGTGAAAACTCAAGTTTGTTTATACAAACTAAATAACAAGTTTATTCAAAGAAAGACGATTAATTTGTTCGTTGGCAGTATTTCTTATTACAATCGTTGATTTCTTTTGACCATGAGCCTAACTCTGAGACCAACCTCTCTGTTCTCTAGTCGAGTTCAAACTGTCAATTTCCCGGTCGCGATCAGCGAGGTGCAAATTGATACGTCTGCAGTTTTGTAGTATGCCCATATTTGAGCATATAGAATCGAGCATCGCGATTCGTACTCAGCACGATTTGTCGTTGCCAGGCGCGTTAACCGAGAATCGTTCGATACTTACTCGGCAAATTCCTACACGTGTCGGCTTCGCGACTCGGTGGATTTGCCAGTAAGTATTTCCTAATGTATTCGTTAATGAATTTAATTTCTTTAATTTTAATCGAATAAAATAATTCGGGGTAAAACAAGGCGATGGAGGAGGTAGGAGACGGTTGGACAATACAGGGTATGTGGGAAAACAAAAATTGGGCAGTAATCGGGAAACGGTTAGCAAGAGGTGATAGGAGGAAAAAAGAGCAGGATACACAAGGGGACTGGTGCAGGGTGGATAAATCCAGTTTCAGCGCAGTCTACAAGTTTATTAAGCAGGAGATAGATCAGGAAAAATACTGAGAAGATAAAAACGTGCGTGGCTGGGTGAAGGAAGAATGGGCTAGGATCAGGTGCGGGAATGCACATAGACACGGGAAAAAGGTTTTGCGGAATGGAGTTGCAGACTGTGTGGAGAAGAGGAAGAAGACTTAGCACATATATGGTTATGCAAGGGGTGCAGAAAGGGACTTGATACGGAGGGTATAAAAAATCTACAGGATTTCATTGGAGACCGGCGGGAGGATTTACTCTCGGAGGACATGATCGCGATCTTGAGGGGACAGCCGATTGAACGGCTGTGTAGAGCCACAAGGGATTTTAAAAAGGCAGTGAGAGGTGAATCGAGCACCGACGCCGAAAATCCGAGTCTTGGTGGGCGGCAGTCAAGCCAGCAAGTGACGTGGGAAAACGAGAATGTAACGGGTGATAAAGACGGGGAAAATTCCAAAACAGTGTCTGTAAGAGAGGGGGAATGATGAGGGTATTGAATGAAGAGTGGATGGCTGGAATCTTTATGAACCTGCTAAATGTTTATATTTTTATATCAAAGATAGACGTAAGCTAGCTTGTAAGGAAAAATTTGTAAAAGGAAATTGAAGCCATACATTGGAATGAACAACTACTACTACTACCACTAGTCAACCGCGACGTCACAATACATTATGCATAAATAACAAGGTTGACAACTCGAAATACGAAGCATAGTAAAATATAATGCGTATATATAACAATATATAAGGTATTCTCTGTAAACTCAGTTACTTTTTTCGACCCTCAGATCTATCCCATACACAGTAAAAAAAGTTTGTACTTTTTACAGCTTATTGTCCACAAACGTTCACAATTTTTTAGTTGTTGATTTTCTAGTTTTAGAAACTAAAAGTGTTAATGAGACGGGAAATAACATGACAGGTTCGTATATTCAAATAAGTGACAAACGAGTTTGTCACTTATTTAACAAAATTATTTTTATAAAATTTCGCATTCCGATTTTACGAAATTATTTTTACTGTGTAATTGGCCACATTTTAGTTTCACTTGAACGTGTCCTTTGAGAATTTTTCCATGTTTATTCAGATTTTGAATTCATCCATTTACAACAGGCGTTTCTTTCAAATTCATATATCTTGAAAGGGTTATATCGTCGGTATATATATAAAGTCGGGCAAAAAATCTAACGACAAAAATATGACAAAAATATAACACATTGCATTAAAATGCAATGTGTTGTATTTTTGTTCATATTGTAAAGGCTATTTTTAGCAGAAGGGATAAAAATTACATTTTTTCGTGTAATGCGACATCTTCGATTTCGTTGCCAATTTTCCAGGGTATTCGACGATGTATGAAGAACCTACGAAAATATTGACAAAGTGGAACGCGCCATCGTTGCTAAGCAAAAGAAAATAATAATATGATATTGACATTTTTATATTTATTTTCTCGGAAAATACGTCTAGTTCCCAATTTTTCTTTAGATATGTCCTACATCAGCGACTACCCTAAAAATTAAGAATAAAATTGAAGGTATCACATTGGATGAAAAAGACAATAGTAATCAAAATATTACATTATTATATTTTTTGATTAATAACTACGTCGAATTTGTCCTTCGTCGGGTATCCGAATAACCCGATCTATCCTGATTTAACGGGTCTAACGGTTCAGAACCGGATAGTTCGAGCATCCGGATACCCGGATCCACCCAAACTATCCAAGTATCCGGAAACCCGGATCCACCCGAACTATCCAGGTATCCGGATACTCGGATCCACCCGAACTATCCAGGTATCCGGATACTCGGATCCACCTATCCGGGTATCCGGATATCTCGAATAGTTCTTGGGTCGGTTCGATAAGCTGTTGATCGAATGGGATGTCCGCAGGTATATCCGCAGGAAATCGGTTAGCTACGCCGGGTCCCGCATTAGAGCCGTCACCTCGAATGTTCGAGAATTATCCAGTTAAGGGTTAGAACCCAAGAGGATTATAAATGCACAATTCATTAAAACAAGGTTAATAATGTTTATTTAGAGCAATGCTCCTTATCGTTTATAAGAACAATCGTTATTACAGTTTATTTACCAATCGCTTTGTACGCTTTGTACGCTTCTTTCCTATGAGAAGAGTTGTATATCTTGCTTATCGAATTACGAGTTCTTGCTCAGTTTAAATGTATCGTAATAAACCGTGAGAATCAGGAGTTCCGAAGAGATTGGTGAGTGCCTCCTCGTGGTCGGTTATATAGGGGTCCGAGCAGGCATGTCAGCTGAATTTTGTCAGTATCAGATATTCCGTCATAATTGTTTAAATAATCATGGCTTTCGGATTACCTGTCCAGTTCCCTGTTTCGATATTTCTCAACATCTGACTCGACTAATTAATTACCGATTGCTTCAACAGTATCTCATCGGTACGTTGACCCGACATACAACACTAGCTTCTCCCTCTCTGTCGACCAGAATTTGGAGTCGCAACGATTGCGCAATACCTGACTCGGCAATTACCGAGCCGATGCCCGAATTACCGAGTTTACCGCTATTGCCTAAATGCTGACTCGAATATACAGTGCTTCGGTGATTTTGTTAGTATTCTGCAATGGCGTGTGCTCGTCGCATGCCGCTGTCTACTTCGATTATTGTGCGATGACGTTGCCGCAATAATCGACGTATCGAGGTAGCCGGGGTACAACAGAGTCAAGCCCGAACGCGAGAGATGTTCGTCCCGGCGAACTATTCGAGTACTCCGAACTCGTTGAACGGTTTAACTGTCCAAACCTTGAGAGAGGCTCTGTTCGAAACTATTGAATGTTGCAATGCTAATCATGTAGAATTGGTACACGAAGTCTTCTTCGAGGTCTAGCTTAACGGGAGCGGTGCCCTTGCAGTTTAGGTGTACCCCGAAGACTTTCTCGAGGTCTAGCTTGAACGGAGGGTTTCACTCGCGGTTCACATGTACCACAAAGATTTCGTCGAGGTCAAGCTTCACCGAAGCGTTTATACCCCCCATCTAGGTGTACACTGCCCGTCATTGATGCCTGGCTTTCCTGCATATCTTCCTCGATGTCTTAACGGAATTGAAGACATCAAGCAAGCTATCCAGAAAGACATCGGTTGTGCTAGATGTCTTCCCTGATATCTTCGACTCCGTTAAGATGTCGAGAAAGATATCGAGGAAGATATCAAGGAAGATATTGAGGAAGATAGAAAAACCGGAAAAACCAGGCATCAATGACGGGTAGTGTACTACGAAGACTTCCTCAAGACCCAGATGGGATCGTTTCTCTCGCGGGGCAGGTGTACCGCAAAGACTTCTTCGATGTCTAACTTAACGGGAAGCGTTATCCTCGCAGTTTAGGTGTACCCCGAAGACTTCCTCCAGATCTCTAGCTTAACGGGAGCATTTCTCTCGCGGTCTAGGTGTACTACGAACACTTCCTCGAGATCTTGCTTCAAGTTGCGTTTATCCCGCGATCTATCTGTACCACGAAGACTTCCGCAAGGTCTAGTTTAACGGGAACGTTTCTCTCGTGGTCTATAATTCTATCTCGACGACTTTCACGAGGTCTATCTTAACGTGAGCGTTTCTCTCGCGGTCTAGTTTTACCGAAAAGACTTTCTCGAGGTCTAGGTTGACTAGAAAGTCTCTCTCGCGGTCTGTATGTGACGTAAAGTCTTCCTTGAGGTCAGCTTGAAGAGAGAACATCTCTCAAGATCTAGCTTGGCGAGAGAGATGCTCTTGTCAAGCTAGACCTCGAGAAAGTCATCGCGGTACACCTCGATCGCGAGAGAAAAACTACTATTAAGCTAGACCTCGAAGAAGTCTTCGCGCTACACGTGGACTGCGAGAGAGACGCTTCGGTGAACCTCAAGGACCTCAAGGACCTCAAGGACCTTAAGGAAGTCATCGCGATGCACCTAGACCGCGAGAGAAACGCTCCTGTTAAGCTAAACCTCTTTTTATCCTATTAGATCCTGATTATCGAGATAATTCGAGAATCCGGTGAACCGGATAGTTCGGCTGTCCGGATAACCGGATTTGAAGCATCAGATTCGTCAGATCCGGATAGTTCGGGTACCCGGATATCCGGCTAGCCCGGATACAAGTGGCAGCCCTAATTCAGACCACGCGAACGCCAGAGTTTATTGGTAAGGAATAAAAAGTTCTCAGTAGGCCGCGCAACTCATCCACTTTAGGTTCCAACTCCAACGAAATTCCAACTCATGGAATTTGAGGGAAAAGTATGTCTTGTGCGCCAATACGTCCAGATGAGCAAATAGTGAGTTCTCTCGGTGACGATCATAAAACGAGTAGCGTGTTTTTCGGGTCAAGGCGTTAGCCCTTTACCCAGGGACGAAGTCTTCGTCGTACTGCTGCGGATTTTCGGAGGATGATCGAACACTCGGAGGTAGTAACCCTCTCCGGAGGCAGTAAGCCTCTGAGAAACTATCAGAAGGCTCAAGGATGCATGCAAATAATATTTTAGACGGTGTAGTTTTTAATTGAGATACTACAATGTACTATTTAAACGGTGATTTTGAAGTATAAATGTTTGTGTATCGTTGAGACAATTTTTCTCTGTAGATAATTGGCAACGCGTTCCGACTACGGTCGTAGAGCTCCAATTATTGTCGGAGTACTCTGCCACATGGGGCTAGAGCCTTTGGAGCACAGTCTTGCTCGCTCTTCAGAGATTACGGAGATGTTGATCGTTCGGTGGTTGTCAAATAACTGACTTGATTCTGAATTCGATCACCTATTTATACGAGATTTTAATCCTATTTGAGTTTACAAATAGATTGTAGCGAGTAAACAAGTTTGAAAAAAAATCTTCTTCCGGAAACCGGAAAATGTAGGAGGGTTAAGTGTTTTAAAAGGAAGGGGAATTCGAGAGTGAAGCGTGTTTAAGAAAATTAGGGGGAAAAGCTATGAATCCCGGCGTGGCATGCGCGAGCGAGCGGGGCCATACGCTTATGCGTCCGTGTGAGAGATGCAGCGGACCCTCGGTGGCAGTGCATCGCTGCGTTGCTGGTGTTGTCAGGGTTCACATTTGAGACAAAGAATTGGTCGAGGAGTTGAAGTAAAAAATTCGCGAGAGGAATTACATGGGATATAACACTGTGAAGGGTATGGAGGTGAGTCCGCGAAGGTCCTCTTAACTTGGAAAGAATTCGAAGATTTCTGTGACTTACTTGTGCCGTTGCTTTAACAAATGCCGATTACTCTCTGAGCCGTTCTTGGGCTGTTGCTTGGTTGACATTTGGCAGTAGTTTAGCACTGAATCTCAGCTTATTGACTGCCCCAGCGACGTTCCATTAGCTTATTGAGACTTGGGCATTAACGACAAAGCCTCGAAACTGAGAAAACATAATTCTGCCGATTGAAGGCAATATCTTGCCGAAAACTGTCCATTGAACGCAACATCCCTATAAAGCAGGCGCTAGAATCGGGAATTAATGTGGGAGCTTTTGCTACCATTAGAATATATATGTAACAGCGGTGCGATGGTCTAACGATAGCGTGTTTGCTAGACCAGGTCACCGGCAAAACTCTCGTTCGATCTCCCGTGCCGTTGTTCAGTCAAGAATAAAAATATGTGTGCAAGATAGCTCCAGGTATATACTCGAGTCCCACGGATGCACAGCTTATAATTTATGCCTTTTGGTTCTTCTACTTTGGTGTTAGCGGAATCGAAGATATCAAGCAAGACATCCGGAAGAACGAGGCATCAATGACGGCTAGTGTACCTGTATATGTGTATCACGAGTATATCGCTGTAGTCTATCTGTGCATTCTCGGTGAAACTCGATGTAGCTCCGACGCAGGGAAGCTAGTCTAAATCCGGCTGTATCAGCATAGATTTTCTGCTATTACCCGATGCCCTCGGCAGAACTACTGATATGAATGCAATTCAGGGGGATGTAAGCTGTAGCCTGAAGGGGCAACCAGCACCGTCGGTGAGAATGAAATAATTTGAAAAAAGATTAAGGGAGGAAAACAATAAAAAGGCAATGATCGAGTCGACCGGCCACAGACCGGAGTTACCTGAGAATCAGAGGGCAATACGAATAAAAAAATAACAATACAGATGTGTGTATACATCTGTACATTACTCCTTGGCACAAATGATTTAATTTATTTTCGATTTTTTTAAAGAGATTTTCTATAAACATGTTATTTGTTTTGGTAAGCCGAAACTAATGTCAAGTACCTGGCGTAATTAAATATGTTATTGGTTTTGTTCATACATCAATCTACAAACAATTAATTTTATCATATTTTCAAAAAGAACCTGCTTTTCGATAAAGGACCCCACAGCTACGTGTTCGGCGACTCGACTGATTCAAGGTTTTTCGGTCAATCGTTTACAATTTCCACAAATTATCGAGCTTCCATATGACATTTACACATTCTTCTTCTATTCTTTGTCTTTTACAAATATATCAAGAGACGCGGTAGCATCTCGATGCCAAGTACTTAAAAAAATTTAAGCGATGAGCGATATCATCAAGACACTACCAAGTAGTTATACTCCAATATGCCGGATGTAATTATTTGCTAAAGTCAAGCAATACCGCCCTCGGTCGGTACTCGAATGGGTGACCCCCCAGCTACACATTAGTTAGCAATATCTTTCTTCGAATTTAAAAAGCTCGCGAGACGTATCAATTGAAATTTTATTAAACAAAAAATTGTTTCACGATACCCAACAGCCGGACGTCGTCAGTGTTGTTTTTTACCGAATTCGCGGATTTCTTAGTCTCAAGATTGATCAATATTGTTCTTTTACGCAACGAAACAATATTGTCGGTAAGAAAATGGTTACTAAATATTGTTTAAACAATGTTTAATTAATAAATTGTTAAATATGAACCGATTGACACCAAGCTTGGCCAATATTGTTCTTTAAGTAAAGGAACAATATTGTGGGTAAAAAATGGTTACTAAATATTTTTTAAACAATCAATTGTCAAATATAAACTGATTGACATTAAATTTGATCAATATTGTTGTTGCAGTAATGAAACAATTTTTTGGTAAAAAAATGTTTACTAAATATTGTTTAAACGATGTTTAAACAATACATTATCAAATATAAACCGATTGACACTATACTAGGTCACTATTATTATTTAGGTAAAGGAACAATCAAGTACTTAAAAAAAAAGTATTTTTTGAAGCGAAACCCTATCACACTTACAGGGTTTCAAAAATAGGTGAAATCAAACACAAAATGCTTTTTTTAAGTAAAAATGGTAAAATGGTACGCCAAGTCCTTAAAATGGTTTTTTTGTTCAGATTCTTAATACTTCGAACTAAAAGAATATTGAAGAAAAAATAATTAACAGAATTCTACTCAGTTACTTGCCCTTGATTTGTAGGATAAACTTAACACATGGATTGTTATTGGCTAGGTAGTCTGCAAGAGACTTTGGTGTATGACCGCTGATGATGTGGATTGTCGGACCTTGAACATGCCATGGGCAGATGGTACACCTTGTGGTAACGACCAATCGGAGCTGAAATGGTGCCACAGGGGTGAGTGCGTTTCTGTTGAGAATCTTGAACCAATACATGGGCAATGGGGGGAATGGGGAGAATATGGTGATTGCTCAAGAACATGTGGAGGAGGTATACAGAAAAGATATCGAGAATGTAACGGCCCTTCACCACAAAACGGCGGAGATTACTGTATAGGTGAACGGGTGGAAGATCGCAGTTGTGCAACCAATGAATGTTCCCTGGATGCTCTGGACTTCAGGTGAAACAAATAAGCAACAAACATCACCTGTGCAATTGTGAACCGAATAAGAGACATAAGCTATATATTCTAATTGTCGTATGTTTATGTTGAAGAGAAGAACAATGCTCCAAATTTAATAATAACAATATGAAAATACGGGGTCTGGATAACAATACGGAATGGCATGCCAAGTACACCAGGCGTAAGTAGTCCAATATTCATATCACTTTATTTACATCATTCAACTATTACGTCAACACTTCGATGTATTTGTTTCGCCGAGTTTCACGCAACTATTGACCCGTGTCTAATCACACTCTCTGGTCAGAACAATGAGAATCGATTTTCTATTTATAAGCCTCACCTTACGGACAATTGCTTGGGTGCACTAGAAATGCCTGGCTTTTCAAATGTAAGGTATTTTATGAATTCCTAATCTCTTGAGATTCGAATCTTTACTCTTCCAAGAAAATAAAATTACAGAAACTATTCACTTAAATTTAGGTATGACTGAATCTCTTTTGCGATTGGTGCTTTACACCGAAGAAAAATCGATGGGTGGATTAGAAAGGATAGATTAATAAATCCATGCACTAAATTGTCAGAAAATGTTAGCAGAAGAAATAATTATGAGAGAGAAATAAATTAAGGTTTCGTACGTCGTTCACAGCCGGTTGCTATCGAAATTGGACTAATTCGTAAACATTCCGAACTTTGTTGTGATGGATTAAATTTATTTCATATAATATTATTCAACGAAAACATACACAACATATCACCGGCAGCGGTGAATGCGTGGTTGGCGCACGGCCCCGGTGGTCCTCCAAGTCAAGCAAGTCCATTCGTGATCAGTGCTTCGATGGGTGACCGCTTAGACGTGCGCTAGCTGGCAGATCGATCGTTAAGCGGGAGGCACTTTCTTTTGAGACTTTTGTGTTTCTTCACTTTACTCAAGTGCAAAAATATCAGAGGATCAGTAGAATATGGCCGTCTGTACCGCCATGGGTTTTCCGAGGTTTCCCCGTGTCCCCGGCAAATGCGGTGCAGTGCAGCTAAGTCGGCTACGAACGCACTGAAAGTTAGGTACCTTAGCTTGGTGCGGGTAGGGAGTGCTATGGGGTAATCGGGATGGGGTTCTGTAAAAACCCAGAAATGGAAATGGAACGGTAGAAATGGAAAAGACCTAATTATCGTTATTCACATCGCATCATATTATGTATCGGCCAATTTTGCTCGATCTCGCAGATTATGAGTTATAATACACACGTATAGGACGAAGATTCAATCGATACGACGGATTTCAATGCCTCGATACTGTTTACTTTAGGGAGTTTGTTAATTTTTAAATTTTTTAAATTTACATGTCGATTTTTATAACGGCGAGAAGAATGTAGCAATGCACCACGTAGCACTACAGTAGACCAGAAAGAAACGAGGCTCTCTCTGTCGCCGCTGAGTCTTTGCCTCGAATAGCTTGCAATAAAAATGAAAATGAGAAAATGAATAATTAATCCTATCTAATTAAAAACGAGCCTCCAAAATCGCCGGGGTCTCTGTCCGTTGGGAAAACCTGTGCGCGACGGGACCAAAATTCGAAGGCAATGAGGATGAAAAGCAACACTATGAGAAAGCGATACAACAATTTGAATTTTCAACTTTTATGAGAAAACGTTATGAAACTTTTAATTTTTAACTTTTATGAGCAAGCGATATTGTGACAGTCCCATGTTTCGCGTTAGTATTTTTAGCGCAGGAAACTCAGGTTAAAACATTTTATCTACACTCTTGAAAATCTTTGTACCGTCAGCACCTTCCGTGCGAACGGTTACGCTCTCACGGTAGCAGTCCGCCGCTGCAACCGTGACGCGCGAGCCATATCCCTCGACCTGAACGACTATCACAATATGAAAATTTCAATTTTCAACATTTATGAGGAAGCGATATGAACATTTCAATTTTCATATCGACAACGATCGATAGTAGAGTTGTAGTCGTTTTAACCGATGAAAATCTTTCACACACACGCACGCACGCACACGATTTTTTTTAACGAAAATAGCTTCCTCTCCGACGTAGTAAAAAGGTATTTTCTCGATACTCACTAATAAACCCTTACGATGAAATTGTTCGTTACGGTTTGTATGCTTTTTCCTTCTGAATTCTTAATAAGGAACCCATAGTTTTTTTAAATAATTTTTTGAAGATTAATTTATAATGATCAGGTAAATAAACTGATCTGATGTTTTACAGTCATTCCGGAGGATCGGTGCAAGCTATTCTGTCAAGTAGAAAGCAAACAATATTACATGCTGCGAGATAAAGTAATTGACGGTACGCCGTGTGGACCGGACACGTTTGACATTTGCGTACATGGACATTGCAAACCAGCCGGATGTGATCACGTACTAAACTCAACAGCTAAACTGGATACCTGCGGAGTTTGCCGAGGAGACAATTCGACGTGTCAGAAAATAACTGGTTCGCATAATTCCAGTCATTATGGGTATACGAGAGTAATAAAAATTCCTGCCGGAAGTAGTAACATCGATATCAAACAATATGGTTGGAGCAGCTCTCAAAACGACAGTAACTATTTAGGTATTGACTAATCCGTTTAAATCTCCCTGCGGATTTCATTTACCTTCCATACAGGTACATCACCTTATGTCAATAATTTCTTTTTCCGAAAAATATAAATGTGCACCGAGTACTTGAAAATTTTTCTACAAAAAAGGTGGAAACATAAGTAAAATCATCTGAGCCAAGTGGAATTATTGCAAAGACCTAGAATTCCAATAGAAAATTGGCATCTCAGAGGTAATTAGCCTTACAATATATATCTCGGGAAACAATGTTGTATTGCAAATTTTAGTTTTAGCAATAATTAAATGAGCCTCATATGATCTTACTCATAAAAATAAAAAAATAAAAATTTAAATGTCTTTAAGTAATTGGCATACATTAATACTTTTTTGATACAAACATTTTGCATGATATTTGACCTGTTTTTGAAAATATCATGTAATTCTACGTAATGAATTAAGAGAAAAATCGAATTCCTCCAGGTACATCGTTTTGCGTTTTTGGAAAAAGTATTTCCGGTAATACATTGGTATAAAAAACATGATAAAAAGGCATTGTACTTTTTGTTTATCCTGTACTGATGTGAGCTCGAATTATAGCTTTCAAGATCATAGGTCTTAAGATTTTTTCTGTCTCTGCCAATCGGAGGAGTCAAGTCTTTGGCGGAATGCAAGTTTCGTCGCTGAAAACTATGCATTTTTCTTTATCAAGCCGAGATGAGGGGTCTTTTTGATTGATTCTCAGAGAAGATTAATTTTTAACTCACGACTGCCCAAAGGACGAAAGACGGGAGGTATGTATTTCACGGCAATTACATGACTGCATGTTTTGTTGGTATCCAATATTCTCTGAAGTGGCAAAAAAT
Organism: Amblyteles armatorius; assembly: GCA_933228735.2. Classification (NCBI taxonomy): domain Eukaryota; kingdom Metazoa; phylum Arthropoda; class Insecta; order Hymenoptera; family Ichneumonidae; genus Amblyteles; species Amblyteles armatorius. The sequence goes on along the minus strand of OW121691.1, from coordinate 1,381,537 downwards.
ATTTTGACAAAGTGACACAGTTTCCTTAAATCATGACATATAACTTTTCCTAGGTTTTTTTACGATTGCGTTCGAATTCATAGGGACTTGAATCAGAAGGCTTAAAATAACATGCTAGTATATACTGAAATTTCGTCGACAAATGCCGCCATTATACGATTCATCCGTAGACTGTAGATAATTTACAGTGACTCGTGGCGCGCTCTTCCGAACATTCTGCTTTGCTCTACGAATTATCTGTGAGAATATAGGGTGTTCCATTTGAAGCTTACACCTGATTTATCTCGAAAAATACTGCTCCTGTCAAGTATTGTGTGTAACCAAACTTTTAGGGTTCAAAGGGGGAAGTTTAAGAAAACTTGTTTTGGCCCAAAATTCTGAAAGGTGGCATTAAGATGGCTGGCATGTTTTTGAAAAATGGAATCATGACATGTTGTATGAATATTTTTTCGATAAAGTTCATAATTTTTACGTTAGAACACTATTTTAGACTATTTTAGCGCTATCCAGGATGTACCACGAGGAGGTAAAGTCCTGCAGGTTTAACATTCCGCGTATGCCTGTGCATGTGCGTACGTGCGTACACGCATGCGTGCGGCAAGGATCATGTCCCTGCGGCTCGACACTTCCGCAGGATTTTTAAACTCCAAACCCGCCTTGTGAGTGCACTCTGAACTCTTTCTAAAGAATGTTTAAATAACCCACTATCCATGTTTGAACATGTCTGAACTGTCCTCTCCAAACCGTCAACTGTTCTTAAGAGAACATCTCCAATGCACACGCCCACTCACATGCGAGATTTCAAAGACTTTTCCTTCTTGTGGTCCAACTTTATAGCGCTAACATAGTAAAAAATTGTGTTCTAACCTAAAAATTATGGACTTTATGAACGAAAATTTCCTCCAAAAGTTGTTAGTTTTGACCTGACAAATTTTATGTTAAAAAAAAACATTTCCATTAAAAAATAACACGTTGGCCGTCTTAACGCCACCATATTGCATTTCTGGCACATTTTTTTAAACCTCCCCCTGTGACCCTGTGAATCTGTTTAAGAATGTTCATTAAACTCAATACTTGATCGGAGCAGTATTTTTCGAGATAAATTAAACGTAACACTAAAGTGAGACACCCTGTATACCTATTGTTATTCCATTATTAATGTACCCAGGTGTGGTTGGCCGACACTCGGAGTATGGCCAACGATTAGCTTTTAGTCGGTAGCAGGTTGGCAGCCGATGATCCGATCTCGACGAATGCCCAGCATTGGCTAAACTGTCAATTGACAACAACTCCCACGTTGGGCCCAATAAGTGGCAGACCGCTGCTTACCAAAGTTGAGGGCGCTGGCGTATCGTCGTAACGATGCGTGGTCGGCGATGTCAAGTGGACGTTCGCTCATGACGTCGAACGACTTTGGCCCAGTACCCGTTAGCGACATTCAGCCAACGAACAACAAAAAATATTTATTAATAATGACTTTTTTTAAATTGGTGTGCATCCTTTTTATCATTACAGATTCCTTTATTATAGTTTTATCTACAGTCCTATAGTGCAGACAATCCAAGTTTCATCAACATTACTAATTAAAGTGTGAATAAAAAAGTAAAATAATAAAACTTAGACAATTCAAAGCAACTGATAAGTTGATATTAGATAGTGTAACGTTTCATTTTTTGGAGTCTTACAGCACTTTGCTCCAAAAGTGAGTTACGTGAGTTTTTTTGCTCACTTTTATCAGTGAGGGCAGGTGCTGTGAAATAAAAAATCGAGTTATTGATTCTAATCGTCAATCCAAATTTTCTGTTTATTTAAATGCAAGTCCTTTTTTAAGTCATAAAAAAAAATTAAATATTTCGGCACAGATTGTTTGACAACAAAGTTAATCCTAAATATAATAAAAGAAGAGAATGAAAGGGTTGAGAGCAACAGACGGCGGCAGTCTCTCCCATCCCCGAGAGAAGCCGCCGATGCAGTGTATAAAGATAGGGTTACCAAACGGCTGCAATTACTCTCGTCCCCAAGAGAAGTCACCGACGCGGTATTCGGGTAAAAAGGGTAACTTAGACAGCGGCATATATCTCTGTCCCCAGAGAAAGTCGCCGATGCTTTGTTCGGAAGGAATCTTGGGAGTGCTCGCTATGGCTGCCCAACTAAGAGTGATCTTCTATGCTTCCGGGCCGCCTTTTATACTAAATCGGCGGTATTGCACACGGCAGGATTCCAGCATTTCTTCCGGGCCACGTGACGTCAGTCTGACGTCTGTTTCCTCATCTCCCGCGATCGTGCGCGCCTGACGTAATACCCGCGTGCTGGACGCATGCTCCAAAACGTGCGGTGAGTCTCGGGGTAATGCGCCTTTCTCCGGGTATGTGCCTTTCTCCGGTGCGCACTGCTTTACCGACGCGCTAGGGGCTTCTCGTGTTGGCTGTCGATGCTCCGATTCCCTGATTTGCTCCGAAAGATGATTTAGGCATTTGAGGACCGTCTTAACACCCCCCCAAATAAAAGCAGACGTGGAATACGTGCTTTTGTTTTTAAATGTGATCTCGCTCGCTAACTGAGATCGGAACCAATTTGTGAGCTCTGGAAACTGCATACACAAAAGAAAAATAATTGAAATGATTTAGATGCTTTTGGTTCAGTCTCATGTTTTATTTCTTCTTCCTAATCTAGGTTACAATGATTCGCGGGATTGCAACTCGTTCGGGATTTCCCCGAGATAATAAATAAATAAGAAAAATGTGTCCTGACTTCTGTTGAATATCCCGGCTTATTTTCTCCTCTTTTTTCGAGGGCCTTCCCTTTTTATCCATTTACTGGCTTTAAGGGGCGCAGCACAAAAAAAATGTTTGTAGCCTCAGGTAACATATAAATCCCAACATTATAAGTACCTTTTATCACAGAAACTCGGTGGCCTTTTCTGGCCTCTTATCGTGTGCCGCGTAAAAAAACAAATAACAATAATAATAAATATTTTCTTCTTTGGTGGGTTTTATGTTCATGGCGCGCTGCCGCAGCTTATATTAACTGAAAAATAATTTCAGGGTCTCCCCCCTTCTCTTATGCGCTATATTCGGCGTTAAAAAAAATCTTTTATCCGCGCCCATTTTTTTTGCGGTTTTTTTTGTCCAGATGCACCCTTTCTAGGGTGTCCTCTCTTCCGGCTCTTTTTCTCTCCGCTGATGAATCCGGATGCCTTGTTCTCTCCCCTTTTTGTTTGGCCAAGGTCTTCGGAGGTTGCGGAGGCGGTGTCGCTTGTTATTCTGATTTCCCGATCCCATGAGGATGGCGACTCCTGGGGTTCGGAGCCTCGTTGTGCAAGTCCAACAGTAATGAGGTATTGTCCCAGACTTTGTAGCTTGGTTTTGTTCCATCAACGTCCATCAACGAGGATAATCTCGACTGTGGGACTTTCGCATCCTTCGGCCTATGTCGGACCCCGACGGCATGTTCCTTCCTCTGGATATATTTATGGAGCGTAGACTGAGCTTCCGTGGTCGATTCTTTCCGGATTGGTACCACGTTCCACAAGCGTGCGACTGCTGAGGCCCACGGGATGGGGCGCAGGCTCTCAGAGAGCTCAAAAATTTGTTGGTGTCTGGCGAGTACCTGGTACCAGATGTCTCCTAACCGGAAACGGAATATCCCGTCTCCGTCCGAAGCTAGACACCTGGCCCGATGTAGGCGTAGGTGAATCCGAATCGCGTACATCCCGTTAACCTTTGGATCGTCTTTGATACACTCCGTGACATTTACTTCTCGTCCGATCTCGGCGTAGATCTTTTTTATCTCTAGACACAGTTCCAGGGTCGTCAGACAGATAAGGTTTGCCTGGCTGACACGCAGGATGTGTCCCTGAAAATGCGTCTTGTCAAACATGTCATCGATTGACACCCGTGATTGCTCGGCCAAGGTGTGCGCCATTCTTTGTTCCTATCCTTGGCCTGCTTCGTTTTTTAATGGCGCCCATTTCCAGCGCTTGCTTCTCGGTGACGGTGTTGCGCCCGCCGTAAAAAAAAAAAAAACTCGACACTCGCCTCCTAGAGCCGTACCGAATATCTCTCCGCGGAATTGCCTATACTGAAGAGTTTTACTTGCTCATGTGTGGATTCGTTGGTGGTTGCACGGGTCACTGTTTCGAGCGGTCGCTCCGTTTTCCGCTTTCACTTACACGTGCGTTCCGTGAAATGACGTCTGCCGCCCGACGTCTCGATCCATGGTCGATACTGAATCGAGATAGCCGCGGCGCTAGCGTCAGCTGTGTGTTACGGGCCGACCGGCAGGTCAGGTGCCGTCACTTCTTCTTCTTGTGGACTCGAACGCTGATTCGTTGCCGCTAAACGAATAGATATTCGACTCCAAAGCCCGGGAGGTTGTGGATTGACTTGAATTGATCCTTTTGAATAAAGAAACGTTGTTTACGATCTTAAGATGTTGCACTTTAATATTTCAGAACAGTTTAGTAAACTTTTCTTCGCGATACATTATTCGAATCATTAAACATTGTTTATACTATATTTAAAACTGAATTAGTAAACTTTCCTTGTTGATACATAATTTAAACTATTATACATAGTCTCAATATAACTTTACTAAACGCGACGAGATGTCGCTAGTTAAACTTGTGTTTCGAAAAACGAAGTTAACAGTGCGAGTTCGGAGATCAGACTGCCTGCCAAACGATGCAACTCGAAGCGTCCCGAATTTTTCGTTATTTCTAAGGTAGAAGATTTTATACAAGAATAGTCGGGGGTAGAACCAGTGATTTAGGCGTTGATTGGTCGAGCGGGCTGCCGCCGGCGCGGTAGCTAACTTTTCCCGCGCGGGCGAAGCCTACCCGGCAACGCGTCGCGTCATGGGTTTTACTACGGTATAGAAAGAAAACCCGCCTTTGTCTTCTCGATGCGTCTACCCTTGAATAGACTGTGCCAAAATATTTGGTGCCCGGCTGAGGCGTGCACATGGCCACCCATGTTCGGTGTAGAAAAACCAATGATCTCTATTCGTTTTTATTTTAACTGCCTTCTCAAAGGTTTGAAGAACCGAATAAGAGACCCTACTCGAGACGAGGGTCTGGAAAACTTTCTTTTAGAGAGTTGTAAATGTTAATCTTTTTCTATGCTAAGGAATCACGTTCGTTTCGCAGGCACTTGTATAAAATATTCTGAAAGCTTATCATTATCTTACCATGTAGAGAGATAGAGAGAGAAAACTGCAAAGAGAGAAAATATCGTATATCTATGATTTGCTTATTAAAACGATACAGTTCGTATTCGAATTATCGCGCCGCCATGAGTGGGGAATTCGTGCGAGCGAATGCTCGTCATATGTGGTCAGCGCGTGCCCCGTAATCTGATCGGACACTTGGTCATCTGTCCCGTGTTTGGCCATTTGTGTCCGGAGCAGCGTTGATCGCCCTATCTTATATTTTTAACTATTATTTTTGTGACCTCTCGTACTATTTGGCATGTTCGATAGTGTATTAAAAGAAAATCTTTAATTCAATCGATTTTGGCGCCATGGCCATTCGGAGCTGATCAGTCCGTTGAAAAAAAAAAATTGTATCTGTAATGAAAAGAAAAAAAAACTTTTTCTGTTTTTCGTAAAAACGAAAAACAAACTTGTCTTAAAGCTCCACTGATTATCGTAAATATACGTATATCGCACACATTTTTGTTTTTTTTATTTACTTTTATATATATATTTTTTTCTTCATTTTTTATTTTTATTTTGTCCCGAAAAGTGCCATCAGGCGTTGCCTCCGCCTTTCTTGTTGCCTTTTGACGTTCCCTTTTACCGGCCCTGGGGCTCGTTGCTTTGTGACCCTTGGCTTCTTGCGAACACTTTTATTTCTCATCTTTGTGCGGATTTCTTCCTCTGTTATATCCGGGCTCGTCAGGGGTTCCGTTTCCGTTGCCTGTCCCATTCTCCAGGCATCCACAGTTTAATATTGTCGTCGTTGACTTCGGTGAATCCATACTTGTTCTCACGGATCGACGACAGCAGTGGTGGCACCGTTGTGACCTCACGGAGTATTTCGCGGATCTCAGAATCCTCTGATGCTGTCATCCGTGCTTGCCACTTTCTTACACCTTTGACTTTCGTCTGAATCGTTTTTTCTTTCTTTACCGTTTTGGGAGTTTGTGCGCTTTCTCCTTCAATCGGTATTCCTGGATCTGTAGCGTTGCTCCATTTACGGGGAAATAAAATCCGTCCATCGTTCGAAGGGGCAAGTATGGTTTCCCATTCGCCTTCCTCTCCTGTCTAGCATGCGAAATGCCATCTCTCAATGTACTTCTCTGTTTGCGTGAAGCTCTCCATTTCCGCACGTGTTTGCGTTACACTGTTCGGTGATCGACTGGCTCAATACCTTTGTGTTTCTTTTTTTTTTCTGCCGATCTCTTCCATTTCTCGTCTCCTCTTCCCCCCTTCTTTCGGAGCTCCAGAGCCTTAGCTGACTGGCGTGGTTTCGTCATTATTTGGCGTCGTGGAACGGGGGAAATATTTAATGAGGTTTCCCGCGTGATACATTCCTCGTTCCTTTCCGTTATTTATCGCCTCGAGGATATAGGTGGCCGGTGCAATTTGTTTTTTGATGCGATATGGCCCTTCGTAAATTGAGAAGAATTTCGCTATCATTTTATTTGCTGGATCGCTTACGTAGCATGCTTTAGCGAGCACGAGATATCCTTCGTTAAATTGCGTCAACTAATGCGGCTTGTCGAATCTTTGCGCTTGGACTCGACCTTTTCTTTTTATTCGTTCGGCGGCGCGCATCCATTTTTGCTCGCACTTTTCTTCTTGGTTCCTGTTTAAATCTGCTATTGTTTGGAGCCATTGTCTCCAAATCCGGACGGGTTTTTTGTTCAGCTGTAGCTCGACTGGAGTAAACTCCGTCGCCTCGTGGTGAGTCTCGTTCGTACAACTTTGTATGGACTTTACCCATTTGACCCATGACGAATGTCTGCTGGTGATCAATGAATGAAAAAATCGTCCTAACTCGCGATTTACTCTTTCCACGATGTTCCCCTGCGGGTGTCGGAATCGAGGAGAAGATCGGCTGTATTCCTTCTCTCTCGAGTGCTTCGAGCCACTTTCTTGACGTGAATTGCGTTCCATGATCGAACTGCAATTTCATGGGCTTTCCATATGTTGGGATACAATCCTTTAAGATTTTATTTAACGTTCTTGTGGCCATTGCGGTTTTTAGTGGATACAAGACAACGTATTTCGTAAATGCATCAATCGTAACGTGTAAATACTTCATTCCTCCTGCTCCGGTTGGCAATGGACCGTAAAAGTCTATTGAGACAATATCTCCGGGGCCTTCTGGCGTCAAATTTGAGAAGTTGACAATTTCGCAGAAATATTACGGCTTTGTGATCTGTGATCACCGTTATCAGTTCTCCGTAGACGTACGAAAGTCCCAAACTTTATCAAGGTCCATGCGACGGCTAGCAATTCTTTTTCCGTGGTGGTACATGCGAGCTCGGCTCCCTTTAGAGTGCGGCTGGCGAACACCACCACTCCGAGCTAAGGTGCCTCCCAGAGCACAGTCACTTGCGTCTGTTCGCGAAACATAACCCCTTGAGGGACCTGGATGCTTAAGAAGAACCTTTTTGATGAATACATTCTTTATTCTATCGAAAGTGATTTTTTCGGCCTCACCCCATCGCCATTTTACCCCCTTGTGGAATAATTCCAATAGTGGAATTGTTTCTTCCGCGTGTTTGTTTGTAAATTTTGTGTAATAGTTAACTCGTCCGAGAAAACCTCTTAACTGTTTTAACTGTCTGATGTTTCTCGGTGCTGGGGAATCCTGAATCGCCTTTACTTTTTCGGGTTGAGGTTTAATCTCGTCCATGGTGATAATATGTCCCAGGAATTTCATCTCTTTCTGGAAAAATTGTGCTTTTCGCAATTTCAACGTCATCCCATGCTCCGCTAGTCTCTCGAGTAGCGCCTCGAGCTGATCCATATGCTCTGGAAAATCATTCGACACACAGAGCAAATCGTCCACGAAATTTTTTATGTTCGTCCCCATGTTTGGTAGAACGATATCGAGAGCTCGTAACAGGCTCGAGATACTAGTCTTTAGACCAAGCGGAGTTACCACGAACTCGTGTACTCGGCCTCTGTGTCTGAAAGCCGTGTAATTTCTCGAGTCGGGATGGAGTGGAACCTGCCAAAAACTGTTCATCAGGTCCAGGCTGGTCATTACTTTTGTCGCGTGGCACCTTTGGAATATTTCCTTTGTATTCGGAGTACGCTCGTGTTCATTGGTTGAAACCTGATTTTTCTTGCATCCAAACAGAGCCGAACGCTTCCATCTTTTTTGTCTACAACAGTCAAAGGATTTACCCATGCACTTGTAGATCTTTGAAAGATATTCAAATCGAGAAATTTTTCTAATTCACGGTTTACCTTCTCTTTGTACAGCATGGGAATCGGATACGAGTGCGCGACAATCGGGGTGTCTGTTGTCACGTCAAGCCGATGTTCATAACCTCGTATCCTTCCAGGTGTTTTCCGAAATACCTCTCGGTGTCTCTACAAAGTGCGATGTAGCCTTCCTTTTTCTTCGGCTATCGTCAGATTTGCTTCCTCGACGACTGTGTTGATTTCCTCCATGGTCACCTCTTCTTCGGGATCTCCGTTCCTGTTTTCGTGACTAATATGTTCGACTGTCGCCTCCTCGGGAGTCTGCTCCATCTTGTTTTTGTTTTTTATTTTTGGGGTTTTTCGGAGTTTCCTTTTGTCTTTAACCCTTTCCACTTTTTCTCATTCTGGAGTTGCTTCAACCTTCTTTTTCGTGGTTTCAATCAAACCTGTTTTCCCATCATTTTTTTGTACAGGGTTAGTTGGCACAATGTCAGTCAGCTCATTATATTTTGCCTTGAGAGTATTGTTCTCAAGGTCTATCAAGCTTTTAAGAGGCTGTAGAGTGTAGACTCCGAAAAGAACGTCCCGAATTAATCCCGGAATGACGAGACATAACATAGACGCGGATCTTCCCGATTTCTGTCATTGCCATGACTTGCTTATTTATCTTCCAGGGTCGTCCCTTAACCGCACCCCTTACCGTACCTCCAGTCACCGGAAGGATGGGAAAGTTGGTAAATGCTTCCCTGTTTTCCAAAAAAAATTCTTCAGATGGCGCGGTTACCTTAGCACCGCTATCTACCAGAACGGTGAACGGGATTCCTTCTATTTTCGCATATATTTCCAGACATTCCACTATTGGGAATTTTTCCTCGTTTATCTCATCTCCCATTAAAAATTCCCTCGTGTCGGAGAATATCGTATTAATGGGATCCCTTCTGTTTTTTCTTCACATTTTCTTCGATGTTCCGTTGTACTCCGCCTGTCGTTTATTCCTTTTTTGTTCGACGGGACGGGTACAACGGCTATGCGTTTCCCGTCACCGACGTGCTAGGTTTCTCCAATTCATTTTGCGTTATCAGCGCTTGCACCGTATTGTTCGGTTTCGGGGGGCCATTTTGGTTCTGGGCAGTTTCCCCGGAATTGTATGGCCGATTCCACGTTCGCGGCCCCTCGCCAACCTTGGTTCGTTTGTTGTGGTTGCCGATTAGGAAAACCGGATGTGTTAGCTGGCTTTGGTTTCTCCGAGGTTTTATTCTGCGTCTCAGGTTTTTTATTTGCCTCTGTATTTCTTTGGGCGTTCGTCGGTCCGCCTTGATCGATCTTTTCGAGAACCAGCATTAGTTCCTCGAGTGTTTCGAAGCCTTGACCGACGATTGTGGCTTGTATCTCCTCCGTAAAGTGTTGCGCCAAAGATCCGATGGTATGTTTATCGGATGGAGGAGGTATTAAATCTCGTGCGCTTCCGAACATACGCATAGCATACTCGACCCTCGTTGAATTATTTTCCTCGAAAAATCCGAACTCGAGATTCGTTCGAATTTGTCTTTGGACGTCTCGACTTCAATATCTCTCCTGGAAGCTACGTTCTACGTCGTCGAAGGAGTGTATTTGTTGCTCGACGAGAAACCGCCATTCCTTGGCGGTTTTCTGCAAACATTGGCCCAATAAGTATGTTAACTCAGGTAACTGAGGCTATGTTACCACAAAGTACGGCCGAAATTCGCGTAGAAATTACATCGGCCTCATCTTGCCCGAACCGTTGGATGTTGGCGGTCTTAGACGTATCTGTGAGTCCCCAAATGTGCGGGACCTGCCTCGGACCGTTCTCTCCTCGATAATCGATTCAGCTTCGTACTATTCCGATTCCCGGTTCTTCTCGGGATGTTTAACGATCCGGGTGCTTTCCGTATCTGGCTTATACTCGATCTTGTTAGTCAAAGCTTGCAGTCTTTTCTCCAAGTCTTGGTGGGCGAGTCGCTGCTGCATCGTTCACCTCTAATATGCCCATGCGCTTGGAATTATCAAGGAATTTCTTTTCCATGTTCTTAACTTTATCCTCGAGCAGTTGAGTAATTTTATGTACTTCTGTTGCTACTTGGGTTTGTAGCAACTTCATTTTGTCAATCAGTCGGATTTCGACTACCGCGAGTCGTCTGTCGGCTGCTTCGAGCACGAATTTATCCCGCTGCTCAAGGATTTTTACTATCTCCGTGCGCTGATCCTTGGACTCTTGCCTCATATTCACGATTGCCCCGGACAGTGCCTCCAGGCGCATAGTGAGGTCTCGAATTGCCTGCCGAATATCCAGCATGACTTCCTCAGTAGCTGTTGATTCCCGAGATTTGGCCAGCACTCGTTTCGTTTTGGTTTGATTTGCGAGTGGTTAACTAGCCTCTCCGAATTTACTGTTTTCCTGGTGCATAAATATTTCTGCAGCCTTATGGGGGAGCGTAATATCTCCCGGATTTATGCCGACTTCAGAGTCGAGCAATTGCTGGACTTCTTCTTCTGTGGGATTATCGGCAGGTTGTTTATCCTCTTTTTTTTCCACCCGATCGTTGGTCTCAGGATTGTCTTTCACCAGGTTATTTTTCTCCTATCGATTATCTCCTTGAGAATACTCCCAGATGATTCATCGGTTTTGTCATCGTCTGACATTTTTTAAATGAGTTGCCGTTACTTAATTTTAAATTGATCTACTAATTAGCGCAACATGACTCGAATATTAGCGCACCTGCCCCACATTGGGCGCTAGTTGTAACGTTTCACTTTTTGGAGTCTTACAGCACTTTGCTCCAAAAGAGCGTTACGTGAGTTTTTTGCTCACTTTTATCAGTGAGGGCAGGTGCTGCGAAATAAAAAATCGACTTATTGATTCTAATCGACTATTAAAATTTTCTGTTTATTTAAATACAAGTCCTTTTTTAAGACAATAAAAATATTAAATATTTCGGTACAGATTCTTTAACAACAAAGTTAATCCTAAATATAATAAAAGAAAAGTATGGAAGGGTTGAGAGGAACAGACGGTGGCAATCTCTCCCGCCCTCGAGAGAAGTTGCCGACGCTGTGTAGAAAGAAAGGGTTACCAGACGGCAGCAGTTACTCTCGTTCCCGAGAGAAGTCGCCGACTCTGTATTTGGGTAAAGTGGGTCATTTAGACGGCGGCAGTTATCTCTGTTGTCACTCTCAGAGGTCGTGGCGACTTGTGCTTTGGCGAATCAAGGGGTTGCGAATAACGTGAACGTAATCTTGAACGTGGGGCGACTCAGAAGTGGGCCCTTAATTTGGGAGCCTCAGAGGTGGCCTTAGATTTAGACATGTACGCGCTACGCTAGTTGGTGGGGTCCGTTCTCCGAACGGAATAAATGTTCTTGTTCCGGGTATTGTGTAAAGAAACCGAGTTTATTTCAATGTTAAATCGACCAACGTAAGATAAAGGTGACAAAGATTGAAGTCAAGAATTACTGAGTTTCATTTAAACATATATATTATTTAGTGTAAGGGCGAGTCTGGTAGAAGACCAGCTCTTCGACTGAACGGTTCGAAGTTTAGTGTAAGACTGATTTCGGTAGCAACAGTTGCCGTGAAGCGGCCCATGAATTGATGACTTCGCACGCCACGCGCGATCGAGGGCCTTGAAAAAGTTTGCGATTCCGGGAGTTGGAATAGGCGAACGCTCGCGCGTGATCGCGGGCGGATATTAATTGGCGAAGTTCGATCCGCAGGTCCGGTGGCGTGGTTACTCATTTTAGTGAATATTAGCGGCTCGATCGTGGGAATGGTCAAGCACGTTAATTATACGACGATGAATTAATATCAATTTTCAGATACTGAGCTTGTGAATTTAAGATAAATGTCGCTATTCCCGACCATGCTCCATCTACCGACCATTTCGGCGTAGAACGTTGTTTACGGAGCTGCTAATCTACGAAAACGTTTATTAGTGGTCTTGAAATATTCAGAACATTGTGTAGAGTGAAAGGATCGGAACGTGCAGGGTAAGTGCAATAATTAATACATAATTTTATCGCATTTCTTACCGCACGTCACCACCCGAGTCGTTTCTTAGAAGTGAGGTTAAGGATTGTCGATCCCGTAAATAGTAAATATTTCGGTAAATATCCGTTTTTAACAAATAGTTCGTGAGTTAAATGGTTCGTTGCAGTACGGTTTACATGTTTCGAAAAAAAAAAACAGTCGGATAACCTTTTCATGGGGACAAGCAAGAAAACTCTTGCTTGTCCCCATTACCGTAAATATAAACGTCAGTTTATTGTCACATCGTTTAAAAAAACTAAAAACAGTTTAATTAATTTCTTTTTAACAAAAACATTTAGGCTGAATATGTTATGTACACAGAATGTCATGTACACAATGATGTAGATTTCATGTTCGAAGTCTGCGTACATCAAAACAATTTATTCCTTCCTACGCACAGGGTATTACGCAGTGATATATTTTTGTGACTGGCGGTAAAGAAGTGAGAAACAATTTGACGTTAATAAAAATTGTTGTGATAATTCTAACAATAATAGTATTAATAATTTTTTTTTCAACAATCCGTTTGATAGAAATGGCGAAAACGAAGAAGCAAAAGAAGAGGAAGAGATGTACGGAAGAAACTTTTAAAGCAGCTGTATCGGCTGCAAAGGTTGGACGAGGACTTCGGGCAGTTAGTCTCCAATATGGCATACCAAAAACTACTATCATCGACAAAATGTCTCAGCTTGAAGTACTTCTCAAGAAAGGTGGACCTCCGACAGGGCTTTCCAAAGGAGAGCAACGACTCATTAAGTGGATGCTGCACATAAGTGCGTAGGGATTTCCAGTCACGAAAAGTATCCTCATTTCTAATGTGACAAATCTGATCAAAGAGATGAAACGAGGGAATCCATTTACAAACAATTGCCCGGGGCGCAGCTGGTACGCTGGATTTCTCATGCGTCACCCGGAGTTGGCACAAAGAGTTGCTCAAAATTTAACATTCTCGCGAGCATCAGTTACCGAAACAGCGCTGCGAAAATGGTTTGCTGAAGTGAAGACACACTTGGATGAAGAAAACGCTTCTGATCTCGATGCGTCAAGGATTTCCAATTGCGACGAGCCACCTTTCTATCTTAGCCCGAAAGGAGAAAAGGTTTTGGTAGAAAAAGGGTATAAGACCGTGTACAACTTCATTCATAACGACGATAAAGAATGTTTGACTGTGTTGTTTACAGCCATTGCTGCTGGCACAATGGCACCGCCTATGATAATTTTCACGTACGAGAGAATCCCTGCCAGCATATCTGCAAGTATTCCTGATTCGTGGGGAATAGGAAAAACTGAGGGCAGTTCGATGACCGGCGAAAGCTTTTTTGAGTACATCACGAATGTTTTTTATCCGTGGTTGGTGGCGAATAATACCGCTTTTCCAATCGTGCTGTACATGGACGGGCACTCATCTCACCTAACCCTGGCGCTCAGTGAGTTTTGCCGAATTCACAAGATCATAGTCGTAGCGTTGCACCCGAATGCAACGCATGTAATACAGCGGCTCGATGTTGCCTTCTTCCGACCAGCAAAAGGTGTCTGGCGAAGAGCGACGACTGAATGGCGAATGAAAAACAACGGGGTTCGAATGAGAAAGGAGAACTTTGCACCTCTTCTCCTGCAAGCTCTCGATACGCTCAACAGCTCCGACATTTTACGTAGAGGGTTCGAGGCTTGTGGTTTGTATCCATTTAATCCAGATGCCGTGAATTATCAGAAGCTGATTTCCCGTGTAAAATCAACGGTCGAGATTAACGGACACTGCGCAAAAGAAGTTTCTGAGGTCGATCCGGACTATCTGTTAACATCCATAGAAAAATACATCCCGACGAGTACGCTGCAGAATTTTAAGGCTTCTGGAAACCTGGAAGCGTGGACTGGAAATTTAAAGGATCAGAGTCTGTTTACAGTTTGGAGTGCTGTTCGTCGACGTAATCGGACTTTATTTTGATTACAATTTGCTCTAATAACGATTATCCTATTACATTTTTTTCCACCTTATTTATCTTACTGATTTAAGTTTTACGCTTCCCTTAGAATCGAAACAATACGCGACGATGCAACGACTTCACACCACACTATAAATAGCATACGAAACATCGAGCAAGAAACCGCGAGTCTGAAAAGAGACGAACAGCAATGCTTTGATTACGACGTTGCTGTAATCTCTAATCAACATGCAACTTTCGATGTCGAAAATCAGGGCGAAGAAGAAGGTCCTGTCATATCGGAGTTCGACGATTTTGAATTCATTGACTTCAATGAGAACAAAATGTTGATCGATTCGATAATCACAGAACAAAGTATCCGTTGTGATGGCTCTCTCGAGACACGTACAGACGAGGCAACAATGGAAATCGAGGGTGATGGTTCGGTGTCAAAAGTCATTGAGGTCTTCGGTGATAATCAAAACTTGAATATCAATTCATCTGTATTGGAAAGCCTCACGAATACTCTGCTGCATCAGTCGACAACACCCATTGACCATGAAACTGCTCCAAATGGTACATTTATGCTCATAAAATGATTTTCTATATCGTACGTTAAATTTGCAATTAAACGTGGAATCTTTGTTTGTTGTTTAGATGAACATGAAAGGACGTTGCACAGCGATTACCAATCCGCACTCGATAAACCGATGGATCATTCGTGCCAGCAGCCCGACCGCGATTCCCTGTTGTTTGTCGTACAACAGTCGCCAGCGCCAACGCCGGAAGCTGTCAATCTCGAAAATTACCTACCGATAGGTACATGGGATCTTTCCAGATGTCGATAATTAATGCGCAATTCTACATAATTATGACACTTTTCGTTAGAAGGCATATAAACCCAGCGTATTTCATATTACAGGGGAAAGAAGAGTATCGCGACAGACTCCCAATTCTGACGTTCTCGCGAGAGCACTGCCTGTAGCAAGCGATTTGTGTATGCCTCCGAATGTTACCGACTCATTTCAACGCGCCCTTTTCTGGCCAATGCTAACGGAAAAAGATGACAAGAAACGACGCCAAAAAGAAAAAATTCCGACCGTTGTGACTTCACTAGAGTGGCAAGCTTACCATGCTGCAAAAGCATTAGAAACAGTTAAGAAGAGTAATGATATCGAAGAAAGAAAGAGAAATCGCGAATTAGCTGGTATTAACAAAAAAAGAGAAGCCGAAGAAAAAAAGAAAAAAAGACTCAAAGCTGCTGCACAAAAGAAACGAATTATCGAAGTTGAAAAAGAAAGGAAACGCTTGGAACGAGAAGAAAAGGCAAGGAAAAGGCAAGAGGAGTTAGTGGAAAAAAAAATGCTAGAGTAACGAAAGAAAAAACTCCTCTTTCTGAAGAGTCTCCGTTGTTAGTCGTAAATGAAGAGTCACAAAAATAAAATTATTTGAGGTTGAGCTAATATTAGCGATTATTCAATGTTACTGAATGAAAATAAAATGTTTATTTTCATGATTTATGTTTATTTTGTATTTTTATAATCGTATACCTTTGATTCATGTTTATTTTTTCATTGCAACCTGTCATTCATGCTGTGAAAAAAAAGTGGACGGTAATGAGGGCATGCCCGGTCGGAGTTGGATACAGCTGGTCAGTAGATGGCACATGAACTAGTGCGACTTTATTACTCTTTATCTCGGAAAATACTTGACGGAATTCATTAAGTTTACGATTTTTGGAAAGTGTATGATTAAAGTTATCGATTGGTGTGAAATTCAATCTCGAATTTACTTTTGTCCCGCTTGACAATGCCACTCTTTTGCCCAATCGGCCTTATACGGGTCGGGAATAGGGACATTTACCTTATATAATCCCAAAAAGAAAAAACGAATGTTAATAACCCGGGGCAGGATGTCACATCTGTCCCCAGAGAAAGTCACCGATGCTTCGTTCGGAAGGAATCTTAGGAGTGCTCACTATGGCTGCGAAGTTAAGAGTGATCTTCTATGCTTCCGGGCCGCCTTTTATACTAAATCGGCGGTATTGCACACGGCACGATTCTAGCATTTCTTCCGGGCCTCGTGACGTCAGTATGACGTCTCTTCACTCGTCTCCCGCGATCATGTGCGGCTGACGCAATACCCGCGTACTGTGCGCGTGCTCCAAAACGCGCAGTGAGTCTCGGGGTAATGTAGGCCGCTCCACGGCTGCCAACTCCCCGGGTTTGCTCCTTTCTCCGGTGCGCTCTGCCTTACCGACACGCTTGGGGCTTCTCGTGTTGGCTTTCGATGCTCCAATTTCCTGATTTGCTCCGAAAGATGATTTAGGAATTTGCCGTTTTTTTTCTGTGGTCCGGATGCAATCTCCAAGTCATTTAGTTAAGTGTAGTAGTCGATAGCATTGAAGTAAACTTTTGAGTCTATATCTAGTTCATTGAGATTTCTTGCTCGGGCAAAACATATTTGATTGTTAAACATGATAAACAATGCTTTTTGAAAAATTTATGTTTTGGTTTAACTGTTCAGTGAGTGAGTCCTCCTCCTCCAATACTCCCACTCCCTCGCGGCACTTGGGGGAAGGGGAGGAGGTGGGAGCTGGTGGTAAAGGGTGAGATGGGTGGTAAAGAGGGTAGAGGGTATGGAGCAGCCGAGGGATGGTAGGTCCAAGGTAAGGAGCCGGAGGAGCTGTTGTCTCGACGGCGATCCAGACCCGACCACCCTCCCCTGGTAGTGCATTTGGCGAGCTTGACTTGAGATAAAAATAGAGTAATGAGCGAGGGTGGGGAGGCCGCGTGGTGGGGACGTATGGCCGGTATAGCATCGGTGGTTGGGAAGTGCGGGCTGGAGGTGAGGGCATAGCGACGAGTCGCGCCATCTGGGATTTTGGGGTACGCTTGCGAGCAGCGGCTGACCCATCGCCGTGAGCGCGCGAGAGGGGATGCCAAGCGGTGCAGCGCATAGATGGGTAGTTGGTGCCGGAATGTCGAGAGATTGTGTTATCTTGGATTTTCTAAGAGCTGGCTTGCTGCGGGATACTATCGCCGCTGCATTTTTCCTTGAGGAACGCGGGCTCGATTTCCGAACGCAGCAATATTAAAAAAAAAAATTTCACCAAGCTGAAATGAAACATATGAATCGCGAGTGAGCGAAGGCAAGTAAAAATAATTAGTGATCCATTTTTACAATAAAGTTGGCATTTTATTCATAAATCTAGTTATACGTTTTTCTGTGTGCGTACATTTTTATGTGTGTGTGAATGTTCATTAAAAATTCTCTAAGGCAGTTCGTTTATACGAGATACCACTGTCCGGAAAATATATTCATGATGAATACATAATAATTCTTTGGCGATCAACCTCCATTTGTCGCCGGTCCCTTCATCCTCTCCGTAGATAATGCGTACGTCTTTGTGGGCTAAAGTCGTGTCTTCATCTGTGATATATTTCAACGCGATTGACGAGACTTTTTGACTTGTAGCATCATTTCAGTCTTTTACTACACCCTCAAAACTGATTTTCTCAACAATAATGTCTTATCTCTTTCACGAGATCAAGTTCGTTTTCAAGTAAACGAATTTTATGATGTATGCATTTACTCAGCATCACCGTCTATCGTACGTTGTCTTTTGGAAGAGAATGCCAACGGGATACGTATTCTTGAGCCTCTTGTTTCCGTGCTGTTTTTCTTCGTCACCAAAGTTTTTATTTGCTGACTGCTTTATTTCCAATAAAATAGCTTTTTCATTGTAAGTTGTAAAACTTATTTTTTCTTGACCAAGTGGGTTCATAAGCGTAGTTCGACTGTTGGTGGATCTTTTGTCAGCTTTAAACCACGGGATGATAATTGTCATACGTTCACAGAGTTGGTGCCACTCTACGATGTTGAGGGAAATGCAGGCCGTGTCCGTTCACTAGTTCAAGTCCCACCGTGGCCTTGCTCAATGGTTGCCAGCCAATAACGGGATCAAGCGGATTGTCTTCTTCGTGAACTCGCTTCGCCTCTGGCTTTGGAGTAGTATTTACAACGGGGAACGCAAAAAATACTCCCGGCATAAATAATTTCCGGGGTTCTTTTACGACGTCGGTAAAATTTTCCATTTTTTCACAATGTTTTGAGAAGATTTAAGAGAGGCACTGCACTCTTCAAGCAGTGATGCCGTAATGACTCGGAAATGAGGGTTCACTGGACGAAAAGTCTGAGGCACTGATACCATTTTTCGAAAGAAAGGGGTGAACACATGCCTCAATGATATCATTGCCCGCAAGTGGGGGTGAACTTACTGGATTGGATCTTGAAAACGTTATAGATCACCCCCGTAGGAGCAATTTTTGTGTACCCCTTACCGAAGTAACGCAACTCGTTTCAGGACATCTAGTACAAATCTCGACGCGCAAATTCCTGTGATAGGACGATCACTTATACCTACTTTCAGCATGCAATGGCCAACCCTCATGCGACTTGGATAAAGCCTTGCCGCACAGAAAAGAAAAAATACGTCAAAATGTGTAAGACCTATCTCAACATTGGAAAACCTCTATGAGACGTTGATAAATCGTAAAGAAGAAGATTAGACCGGATCGAGCTGAGAAAATAAATAAATAAAAATATGCAAGACCTATCTCAACACGATAATGCTATACGGGGCCTAGCGGGGACCTAAGCCCTCACGTAAGCCGGCATAGTTTGCCGGCTGCGTTTATCGCTCTCAAGGGACATAAGATGATCGATGTGTCCAAAAAATTTTTAAATAACGGGCAGTATATGACCAGCCAATGAATGTTACACACGAATTATTGTACACGTATTATGCGGCCAATGAATTATTGTACACGATGGTTGGAGGAGGTGGAAGCTGAAAACTATAAGAGTTTTCTCCAAAAAATGACTATTCTGATGAGGCTTAGAAACTGGACGTGTTCGGGGTTTTCACTTGTACTCCAAGTAATTTCTACATTATACTCTGTCTGACGGTGTGTGTCGCACTATCGTGGGTGCGGTAGTGAAGCAGTTTGGTGATAGTCCTCCACCCGCAATCGAAAATATAATACGGGGCTCTACTGACAGAGCTGCATGCGCAGTGCAGCACTAATCAGGCGTTTTAAGTGTTTTTTCATTAAGCTTTCGGTAAAGATCGCGTTGGAATTATTTAACCTTGATACATTCAGCGGAAGTCACCCAGTATTAAAAATTGTTTGCGCTGCGGTGATTAACTTTCCTCGCTGTTCCCCGAGGGATCGCGCAGCACTTCGTGAAGAGGATGACCAGGCTGGTAAGTAGTAGCACTACATACATTTTAAGTTGTACGAATTTTGTGTTTTTATCGAACAAGCTGCATTTTCTTAAAAAATCGATGTAGGGAAGACCGCCCAAATTGGACCCCCTAAAAACAAATGCTGATATCTCTGTTGTTATTCGACCTATCCGCTGTAAGTTCCGTCACTCTATTGCTCAAAGGGTTAGAAAACAATATCGCAACGGACCGGAGTTAGATCTCTCCCATGCAAAATACCGGAAGTTATGCGATGTAGCAGATTTCTCAGAGACAAAAATTGGTAGGCCTAAATTAGACCGTCATATGCCTAAATTAACCCACTTGTTTTTATCTGTATTATGCTAGTCTTGTACTACGAGGAAGTCAATATTGACTATCAGTATATATAAGTATCGAATTGCTGGCTCATCCTACTAAAAAGGGAATAGTTTCTCAGCTCGGGTTGGAGTTGTAACTCGTACGTTTAAAAATCAATTTTTATCTGAATTTTATCTAAATTTCGAGTGCAAATTTTATCTCGATACGGAATTAAGGTAAATTACCATAAAGGATGCATTAATTTTTTCGCAATTCAATTCAACAGCAAGTTTCGCTGAAATCCGAAGGCTCGTCACAAAATGATTGCATTTTCAGACGGAACAAATCTGTAGACAAACGGAAATGCGATTTTTTTGCATTCAAGGCCATGCAAAACATGTCCCTAGACCATAATCTAACAGTGTAACGTCTCACGCAGATATCACTCCTAAAAAAAAGATATAAGATAATTCCTTATATTATTATATCTCAAGCCGTATTGATCTAATAACAAACGATGGGTCATACAAGTGTAGCTAGGCGAGCTGACGGAGAATAGATACGTCGACTGACTCAGATTTCCCCGAAACGTTACGATAAACAACGAATAGTTATGGGAAATGCGAAGAGCAGGTCGTTCATGACAAACTCACACCTAGAGTTTCTTTCGCCACAGCGTTCCTGGAATCGCGACTCGCACCCTTAGCTTACCCTTATGGGACGCCAAGCGTATTTAGGCCAGGACGAGTCATCCGTGGTCACCACATTGTCGCCCGTAGTTACGATTTAGTATTTAAGATGAGCATAACGCCCAGAGGGTACGTCAGGCCACCTCGAACCACCATACGTACGACGTCAATCGGTCAGTCAAAAAACGTTAGTTAACACCCGACCACTGTACGTACAACCTCAGGCTGCGCGATTCGAAGACAATCGAACTAAAAGCTGGAGTTCATAGCTCGTACGGCTTTTGGCGAATTTTGTATCTTCACATGCATTCTACAAAATCACAGTCCACCTTTACTATACGGATTGATATTCGAATTGTACGCGAGTTATATGTGAAATTATTAAGCCTGCACTTGACAAACGCAGGGGTCCAGGGGCCTTGTCAAGGCAGACACAAGAGGTTCCACTCCTCTGACAAATACCCGATTATTATATGGGTAGACCTGCTGGAACCGGGCATTTTACATGCCGACGAATATGCCTCGCCGTGGCCCCCACCGGGTATGACTTCCGACGATTCGACTCGGAGCGAATCGTTTGAAGCCTAGCTAAATGACTTCGTTTCCCCAGTAGGGGTAGGTTCAACTTGCTCGATGGGCTGATAAAAGAGAACATCAGGCAGGGCTATTCTCCAAGCACGCCTTTCGGTGGAAGTTCGCTTGGTGGCTGTTTCATCGAAAGTAGATGGGAAGCTTGTTGCGTTTGCCCTTAATGGGCAAAAGACCTTCGGGTCAAGCATAGAATGACGGTTTCGTGCCAGATTTCTTATACATTAAAAGTAAAATTATTGTATCGTATCACCAAGTTTAACTATTGTGAACAAAATAAATCATGTGAATATTTTAATACTTATATGACAATCGATAAAAAAACTTTTAACCGCGACAGATTCATTCGAAGACCTGCTCCGAGTGTCGATTACAAACGACCATCCATAAAACCATAAATACTATAGTGTAAAAGGCGAGGTTTCTGTCGCCGGTGTAAAGGGCTGTCCTGCCTTGACCCGAAATGAGAAGCCAACAGTGCTACGCTCTCCCTTACATTCGCACGAGTTAGGGCTGGACGTAACAACAGTCGAATTTTTTTGGATTACAATACTTCCTCCGATTCAATTTTGAATAAAAATTAGTCTCCATACTGAGATTCAATTTTCACGTGAGAAAGTTTGACGGTTCGAGAAGGTACAGGCAATGGGAACTACTGGCGCCCGAAACTTTAAATTTTATCAGAATTTTATCAGAATTTTATCAGAATTTTATCAGAATTTTATCAGAATTTTATCAGAATTTTATCAGAATTTTATCAGAATTTTATCAGAATTTTATCAGAATTTCATCAGAATTTTATCAGAATTTTATCAGAATTTTATCAGAATTTTATCAGAATTTTATCAGAATTTTATCAGAATTTTATCAGAATTTTATCAGAATTTTATCAGAATTTTATCAGAATTTTATCAGAATTTTATCAGAATTTTATCAGAATTTTATCAGAATTTTATCAGAATTTTATCAGAATTTTATCAGAATTATGTTATTAAATGACGGTGGTCCAATTTAAGAGTAAGATGTGTTCAATTTAGGCAGATAGTTCATTTTTAGTCAAATCCCAGATTTTACAGCATCCAAGAGAGAAATATTCGGATATAAAAAGTTTCGTAACTGAGTAACGATTCCAAAAATATTCTGGCAATTCTATTTACTCTCTTATGAAAACAGCAGAATCCTTACAAAGTGAGGCGAAAAATTACATCAAACGATGTCAAAATCTATCAGCACTTGCTGCTTCCGCGCGGGCTTGGAATTTCGCTATACCTTTATATCCTGATCTTGAGTATATCACACGAAAGTGTCTATTCCAGGGTGTTTCTTAAAATTGTTTCCGTCGTGAAATATTGCCATGGCCCAATTTACGCGTAGGACCAATTTAAGCTGTCTTCCCCTATTCATGTCAGAGTACTTAAAATCTGCAAAAACGGTACGAAATGCTGTTATAGCTGACATCTCTTTATAATCTTAAAAGGGCTCCGAAAATATACATCGATTAAATTGACATTTTAATAAACTTTTACAGCGGATCGTAAGGATACAGACGTCAGCCGAAGGGATGCCGAGGTTACGTTAAGGGAGCCGCGGTTGCCCGGAGAGAACAGAGGTCTCCCGCTGAGAGCATACCGCGAGTGACGTCGGTATAGCGGAAAGACTGCTGGCTGATCTGGGGGATGCTGATTGGAGCTGTTTCCATACTGGCGATGAGCAGGACGCGGCCTTAAATGCCAGGGGGCCTGCCCAACAACTTTCACCACCGCTTGTTGAAGGTACGGGAATAAAAATGAAAATAAAAATCCATTTTTTGAAAATAATTATAAAAATATTCTTTTATTTTTCCGTGCCTATATACCAATTTAAGGATCTGCTTAACTCGCCAACCGATTCAGAGATCGTCGACAATGTTTTAGTGGGCGGTCAGCCAGCCCAACTATTTTCACCAGTCTTCGCTGAAGGTACAAGTATAAAAATAAAAAATTAAACAATTAAAAATAGATTGAAAATTATTATAAATTTTATATTTATTTTCAGTGTTCATGTTTGAGCCAGAGGAAATCCCCAACTCATCTACAGCCCCGTCAAGGGTTGATGCTAATGATGAGGCGGGGTACGAGTCTGGCAGAGTCCGAAGTTTTCGGAGGGGATTCACAACACGATGAAGGCCATACCATCGTTCTCTGGAACTTCGACAGAGTCTATACACATTATACCCTATGACGCGAGGGTTGACGAGCTC
The DNA here is from genome assembly GCA_933228735.2 of Amblyteles armatorius. NCBI lineage: Eukaryota > Metazoa > Arthropoda > Insecta > Hymenoptera > Ichneumonidae > Amblyteles > Amblyteles armatorius. The sequence goes on along the minus strand of OW121691.1, from coordinate 1,358,104 downwards.
GAGGTCATGAGTTTTGACTGCAGCTACGTCATGCCCGCGCAGCCGCTGGCATCCTCCTCACAGATTGGAGGAGGCTTAGCCGAGGAACCGACGGCAGGACCATCGCGCCAAGCACCAGTGCCTATACAACGTTCGTCTCCGGTGCCATTGCTGGAGGATTCGCAACTGGGGTAGTCTTTATTTGGTAAGTGAAAGATAACTCACCGCGTATAATCCTAACGGTGGTTCGATAGGTGTAAGGCTACGGGGACTGTTGCAACGGTAAAAATCCGTGAACCTCTCAAGGACGCGAGTATTGTATCGTGGTTAGGGGACGTAATACGGGAAACTGCACACGTTTCTCGTGAGTGGTAGTGAGCCATCAGATGTGATCAGCATTTAATTTAGATCAAATGCGTTCAGGCGGGGCCCGCAGGTATGTCGTTTAGACCTATCGCGCATTTTAATTGCGAACAGCTCTTTGCCGTAATAAATAGCGTCTCGCAGAATGCAAGTTTCAGCATCGATGACTCGTTCGTTATAATGAGTAATGCAGTCTCGATCCCTATAGGCTCCAGAAGTCAAGCGGGGGGCGTTTTGGAAGAAACGGTCTGTCATAAGATTTCGTAATAATGACAATCGCCGTCTCCCTCGGAGTATCGCGCAGAGAAAGGTATACGCGGAATGTGTACAAATCCGTCAAAGGGAATTCGAGAATCGCTGCGGTAACGTGCGCCGTGATAAATCCGTTCTCCAGAGAGTCTGAGCTGAGGAGTTAGTTAGGACAGCTAATGTAGAAGTTCCGGAGGCTGGTTGCGGTATCCGAGAGTTACAGGCTTTTCAGCAGGTACTTGCGTGGGAGGGGGTAGCATTGATAACATTCGATGTTGAGTCATTCGGTAGCAGTAAGCCAGCTTTATTCAACGGTATCGATACCGTACGCTGTGTTTCGAAGGTCGAGAACAATATTCATTTGTTGCACGATAGTGAGGACCAGCATTATGGATTAATATTAAATCTCCCAGCGACAGTCGGGGCTTTTTTTTGTCCTTTATGCGGCGTGGCCTACGATCGTATCACGGATCATCAGTGTGGCCAGAAATGTCCCTACTGTATGACTAGTCCACCGTGTGATGCACACATAGCAAAGATATGTTGTGAGGATTGCGGGCGCTTCTTCCGCGGCGATGATTGCTTCGCATGTCACAAGATGCTCGGCTCACATGGAGCTCAATGGCGATTATGCAATATGTTACATACATGCACATGCTGCAGATATATTTACAAAAAGACATGCCGAAGCCTGAGCACGGTCTGTTCTTTTGCAGAACTTGTAGGCAGATGCGCCCTGAAAATCACAACGGACTGCAAAAAAATTTGATCATCCCAACATATTCATATTTTACGATTTTGAGACTAGTCAAGAGTGGGAAGTTGAAGGAGCCCCGAATCAGTATCTACATGAGGTAAACCTGTGTGTCAGCCAGGAGCGCTGTACTTAGTGTGTCGATGAAGATGATGATTCGTGGGATTGCAGTCTGTGTGGTAGGGTTGGCGAGAGCATTTTCAGAGAAACCTCTGTCGCAGAATTTGTAGACTATGCATTGCAAGACAGGAAGAACGTTGGACGGGTTGTATGCATAGTGTTTGAGAATTGCCGTTTGAGATATAGCGAAACGGGTAGGGAAAAACAAGATGGACACAAAATTATAATAAAGAAAATAGATGTATATTTTCACAGCAACAATAGTACACACAGCTGCACAGTACGCTGTGCAATGAGTAGAACCGACAACAATTCTCGATATAAATCTCGAGCTGAGCCGTCACAATTATATTAATTCGAGAACCAACTGGGTGAGCTGAACTGTGCGCGACTCGACGCGCCGCGCACCTGTTGAGAGCGCGAGTCTCTCCGGCGAAAGGGCACTCGGCACTTGCCGAAATAATAAACTCGCGTTGTGCTCCGCATGAGCCGAACGATATCTCGAAACCGATGATACTTAGTTCCCGTGTTGATGTACCAATGAATTGAGCAAGCCCGTTGAGCTTTTACGGTGAGAAAATCGGTGGTAATCGGCGATCTACCCGAGCGCGTGGTGACCCGTGTCAGCGATTTGCCGTAGATGAGCGCGATACCTGTTGCACACGGCACGTAACCCGTGCCGCCTCGGAGGAGAGCCGGTACGCGTGCGTCGGCGGCGCGCGTCGGCCCCGCTGGACTCGGCCGGGAGGTGCTGCCGAGCAGCGGCCGCTCCAGCTAGCGCACGTAACCGCACTGATTCTCGAACACATAGTGCATAACGCAAAATGGTTCGATGCCCAATTTATCCTTGAATATATCGTCGAAGAGAAGCGTGAAGTCCCGAAATTAATTACAACGGTACCAAAATCATGGAAATGCATGTCGATAAGGTCAAGTTCATCGACAGCCTAAATTATTTCCATATGCCCCTTAGCAAGCTCCCAAAAGCCTTTGTCTAGACAGAAAATGTGTTCAAGAGCACGTTTCCCCACCTTTTTAATATATTAAATAGTCGTGGATACAAAGGACCGCTTTCACCTCTCGAAGACTATGCTCCCAATACACTAGCGGCCTCAAACTACTCAAATCTGGTAGCCTTGCATGCCCGAATGCGTCTTGCCGAATACGAATTCGATTTTGACATAGAGCTCGTAGATTATTGTAAAACCGATGTAACGATTCTGAGAAAGGCGGTGCGTTGCTTTCCGCAACATTTTTATTGACCGTGGTGATTCATGCCCGTTTACTGCAACGGTGACAAGAGCCTCAGCGTGCAAAAAATTTTTCTTCGAAATTTTCTGAACGAGAATTAAATTTCTGTTTTGCCGCGAAACGGGTATCGTCGCTCTGATAGGTAATCCGCGGTGGAAATTTAGTGGTTACCGTGGTGCGAGAATATTTTTAATACCCAAATCGAGTAGGTGGGACGTGGTCGCGAGCATAAGTTACTTGACGGTACGCGCGTAGACGGCTGCTTTAAAGCGATCGACGGTGTAGAACACATGTTACAGTTTCATGGTTGCTTCTTCTATGGCTGTGACAAATGCTACATCGACAAGAGTAAAAGGGATGACGAGTTATATGGAATCGCCTGCAACGATAGGTTCACGCGAACACTAGTTACTTCTGAACGTATAAAATCATTGGAGTGCATGGAGCACACACTCCATGAAATCTGGGAGTGCGAATATGATCACGTAAAAAGGAGAAACCCCGCAATAAATTATTTTATAAACGGTCATGTAATTCTTACGGACAAGCCTCTAAATCAACGGGATGCAATCTTTGAAGGATGGCACGGAAAATACGCGTTATTGTGAGATTAGTGATAGTGAGAAAATCCACGGTGTTGACGTGTGCTCACTGTACCCCTACGTCTGCAAGTATGGTCGTTTTCCCATAGGTCACCCGAGAGTATACATCGCCGATACTTGTAGCGAGATCGTCGGATCCAATCAAGATTTGGCACGCGTTGAAGAGCTCGTCTGGTGTACTATATTACCGCTGCGAGACATCGTTCATCCTGTACTCCCCACATGCATGCATAAACGCCTAATGTTTGCACTAGTTCGAAAATCCTGCGAGGAGATGCAACAGTATGCGTGTTCTCATGACGACGATCAAGATCGCGCGTTAGAGAGTACATGGGTATCTTACGAGCTCCTCAAGGCTGTCGAGAAAGTCTACAAGGTCTTAGCTGTACATACGATTTTTCAGCACGAAATCGAACAATACAATCGAGCTAGTCAGTCCAGAGGTCTCCTCGGGGGTTACATAAACCTCTGGTTGAAGATAAAGCAGGAGGCTAGTGGCTGGCTCTCAGAGTATACAACAGAGGCGAGTCGAGACGCATACCTCGGCAGCTTTCGCGAGACGGAAGGCATTCAGCTCAATCGTGAATAGATCGAGAAAAATCCCGGGTTGCAATCTGTAGCAAAACTCTGCCTAAATTCATTTCGGGGAAAATTTGGGCAGCGTGAAAATCTCTCAAAGGCAGAGGTTATGACTACATGTCGGAGACTGCCAGAACTTTTAGCGGACCGAGCATGTGACGTTAATAATAAAAGCAAAAAATACTTTTTTTATCAAAAAAGTAAGAAGGTACGCCAAGTACTTAAAATTTGTATTCTCGTTCAGAAAATATGTTTCTAAAAAAAATCTCTTAAAAATTAAAAAATCTGCCAAAACAGATGTGTATCAAAACATAATTTTTTTAAATATGATTCTAAATTACGAAGCATTTTTTCAACCTGTTATCCATCGCTGTACCTTGAGGCATGTGAAATACCGCGGCCATTAATAAAAACGGTCATTAACTTTTTTCACGGATGCTAGCATCTGCGGTCAACAGAATAGTGTCATCGAAAGCTGTAATGTAATCTGTCTTCGATGGCAATTTTTTTTTGACCTTAGATATCACCGTTCGTGAAAAAGTTTAATACAATTTTTATTACCGGCCGTGGTGTTTCACCTGCTTACAATACAAAGAGACAACAAAGTCGTACGAAGTAGACCAGGTTAGTCTACTTTGTTTTTAAAAAAATATACAAGATGCAAAAAATCTTGACAAAAAAAACTTGGCGTGCCAGTTTTTTCCAATAGCTATCGTACATGGTTCATTCAAATAATCGAAGGAGAGGAAAAGTAACTGTAATAACTGCAGTAACTGTAACTGTAAAAAAAACTGGCTCGCCAAGTTTTTCTTGTCAAGATTTTTTGCATCTTGTATTTTTTTTTTTTTTTTTAGTTTGTTTTGATAAACCTCTTTTTTGAAGCATTTTCGTGTATGTACTACTTGGCTGGTTTGATTCGACTTTTATCGATTTTTTTTGTTGTCGAGATTATCATACGCATATTTTTTTTTTATTATTTTTTTGTGAACATCTTTTTGGAAGAATTTAGTTTTTAAGAGACTACTTTGATATAATCCGCATCTCGGAAACCTCCTCGGTGATATGACAAACAAGTTGATCGATTAAGGCGAGGGGAGATATATTGAACGCTTCGTCTCAGAAGGGCCTACATTTAATGGATATTTAGTGCAAAGCACTGACGGTCACAAAATAACCACCTGCAAAGTTAAAGGAATTGGGCTTAATCATGAAAACGTGGAGAGAATGTGTTTGAGAATTGACAAGGATGAGATATAGCAGAACGGGGGGTTATAAATTCACAATGATGTTAACAGTGAAAAAAGACTCTTATTTACAGCAACAAAAAGATGGTAAACATGCACGAAACACACTGAACAAGAGCGTGAGAGTTGCCGAAACAACAACAATAATAATAATAAGCGGTCCAATATGAACACACTCCGATGAACCGATTTAACTATATGAGAATTGCGTTAGCAGTCGGGTGAGAAAAGGCACGTGACTCAGTAATGTCGCGAACCACATGTTGAGAACGTGAGTCTTTCCGGTGTAACTACGCGTACCGCGAAGCCGAGAGAATCACTCGCATTATGCTGCGTGTGAGCACAAGCGATATCACGATACGACGATACGTTTGACCGGGATGAGATGCACCGAGCTGAGCAGAGCCGATGAGCAAATTTAGTAAATACTGCCATGAGAAGACCCATTGTAGATGGCGATCTACCCAAACGCGTGGTGACCCGTTTCAGCCATTTGCCGTAGATGAGCGCGAAACTTGTTGCACATGGCACGTATGCCATGCAGCCTAGGTTGAGAGCCGGTAAGCGTGTCGGGCTGCCTTGCCGGACTCGACCGGGAGGTGCTGCCGAGCAGCGGCCGCTCGAGCTAGCGAACGTAGCTGCGCTGATTCTCGAACAGAATGAATTTTGACTCCATTTTTCGTCTGGTAAAAGAACCTGGTACGAACATATCCGTAGAGCTTAGTACCATAAGACGGGATGCAATGCATCGTGGAGTCACGCGACAGGAATCGAAAACCTGTAAGTCGATATTCGTCAAGAGACGGTAGTGAGGCCAGCACGACTCACTACCGTACGGCAACATAGAATAAGTGCTTTAAAGTAGTTACGTAAATAACATAGCCTTTAATTTTAGGTGCGATGAATGTGTACGCCTTGTACCCCGACTTATGGTTGTGATCGGCATCTGCCATGCTAACATTGTACATATATTTTTACTAAATAAAATAATTGCTTCTATCTTGTAAATCATTAAGGCCTTTTATTCGTACCATTTTTCTTTTTCCTATCATACGGCCGCACAAATTTATTAGGCGTATGCGTAATCGCGATCATACACTGTGAAGATTGCGACGTGACTACAGCACTGCGGCGGTGACGGTCATAATACTCGGTAGTTTGACCCTCATTTATAATATAATGATTTATTTTGTTATTTATTCTAATTTTTGTATTTGTTTCAGAAATAAATCTCTCGTTGCGACTTCTTAACAACAGTGATGTAGCCATTCTGAATGGGGATTGGCTAACGGATTCGGGGTACGCTGCGGATTCCTGGTGATTGAAAAGGTGTATAAATTGTATATTTTTTCGAATGTGCATATTAAATAAAAGAATGTCATTAAATGTTGTATATTTAATACCTCGATACCTCCCGAACCCCCTCACTATTCAATATGGACCCGCGCTGGAACTATCCGTGGACATCAATTATCGCTGGACCTACGGGCTGCGGTAAAACGTATTTCGTAAAGGAGTGTTTTGAATATATTTCGAACGTGGCCGATATCGAATTTGCTCTCATTGATTGTTATTATTCGGAATCTCAGAACGGTTATACCGATTATGGTAAAAATATTGTATTTTTTAAAGGTTTACCAGAGAGTTCAGACATTGCTGGTGATCGTAGACCGAAGCTTATCATTATTGACGATTTAAAGCGCGAATCTTCAAACGGTGAAATTGTAGATTTATTCACCAAGGGGAGTCACCATAAAAATACCAGCGTGATTTTCATGACTTAAAATATTTTTCATCAAGGTTGTGGGCAGCGGGATATTTCTTTGAACACGAATTACATCGGAGCTTTCAAAAATCCTCGCGATCGAGCGCAGATCTCGCATCTGGCGCGTCAGATTTATCCCGAAGACCCGAAGTGTTACAAGAAGCTTACCACGATGCAACGTCGAAATCACGGTTGTTTGCTTCTAGATTTGAATCAGTCTACCCCAGATAATTGTTGGTTTCGCACATGCATTTTTCCGGATGATACTTATAATTTTGTGTATGTACCAAAACGAGCAACGAGTTCTCACTAATTTATAAAGTATGTTAATGCGTACGCATGTGTGTCCCTAATTCAAGCATTATAGCGAGCATAAACAGCGCAACGCGCGCAACCTCGTCCGACGCGTACGTAGGCCGATCGTCGCGACACGAGATCCGGCGCTTGCTCGACAGGATCGGAAATCGGACATCGATTATTCAGGTTGCCCGAGCGCACGTGACGAGTCGAGCGAGAGCGAGTGGGTATGGTGTAATCGCGAGCGCGGTAGATTTACGCTTCGATTCGATCGCGAGCGGTATAGATTGCGGAGGTCGAGCGATGGGTTAACGATTCTTCGTGCAGTTTGTAGTTTACTCATTTGTTTGTTCATTTCATTTATTATTTGTGCAATCTTGATCTCGTTGGTCAGTTCTACGCCAAAATAAACTCCTTGCCTTATCGGCCATTGTTCCGATTAACAGCCGACGTACAATTATTTTTGCCCATCCCGAATCCGAGCACAAGAGCGGTGGATATGACAATCCCTCTAACAAGTATAAATAGACATTATTGTATTGTATTGCAATTTATAGTCCAGTTTACAATGATACAAAGTACTATACTATCAAAATGCAGCTATCGGCGGTCACTCTGTACAAGTCGTGTCACAAAGTACCTAAATACAACCTGGGCGAGCTTGTACGCGTTAGTAAAGCAAAGTCTGCGTTCAAGAATGATTACGAAGTTCGCTAGAGTGAGAAAATATTCAAGATTGGTGTACCCGGGTACGAATAGTAGTACTCGATTAGTATTATACAGCTATTTATATCTATAGTTGTATATGTATACAGGGTGATTCAGGAAGTTTTTCACATACTTTGCTGGCAGGTAGTTGGTCGTGATGCGCGGAAGTTACAAAGCCGTTTTTGAAAATTCGCAATAGTTAATTAGTTATAAGTATTACAAATTTAAATGAACGGACCAACCAGAACGAAGTATTTTGCCGTGCTGGAGTGCACGAAATGTCCGTGCGGAGGTCTGGCAACATCGGACGGGACGCACCTCCTGTCATGTGACAGGTTCTGCGACACTACACGAGACACCGGGAGAAACAGTAGGAAAGACAGCGAGGAAGACAGTGGGGAAGACAGTGGGGAAGACAGCGGGGAAGACAGCGGGGAAGACAGCGGGGAAGACAGCGGGGAAGACAGCGGGGAAGACAGCGGGGAAGACAGCGGGGAAGACAGCGGGGAAGACAGCGGGGAAGACAGCGGGGAAGACAGCGGGGAAGACAGCGGGGAAGACAGCGGGGAAGACAGCGGGGAAGACAGCGGGGAAGACAGTGAGGAAGACTGTGACGAAGACAGCGCCGAAGACATCAGCGAAGACTGCAGGTAATGCTCCCCCTGTGAGACACGGGGGAGCATCCGCACGGAGGAGGATCCGCACGGACATTACGAGCGCACCAATGCGGCAAAATACTACATTCTGATTGGTCCGTTCATGCAAATTTATGATCTTTATAACTAATTAACTATTGCGAATTTTGAAGAACGGCTTTGTAACTTTGCTCACATCACGACAAACTACCTGCCAGTAAAGTATGTGAAAAACTTCCTAAATACCCTGTATACATATATATTCATTGTAACGGGACACTCCTCGAGCGCCCGTCACAAGCGGACCAGGAGAAAGAGGAGCGCGCGCGATTAAGATCATCGCGAGCGGCCATCGATACGCTCCGTCACTTATCGGCTATCGATGGCCGTGTCTTGCCTGTACCCACTCTTTCCCCGAAAGATGAGCTGCATTACGGCGAGAGGCATAGACACACCTCTCCTCGCATACTCGCCGGATACCCGGACAAGGCTGCGACACCCTGGCCGAGACAACGAAGACCCCCGTCGCCGCGACGTCATCGAAGCGGGGAAATGCCTCTCTACCCCACCGTGGAGGAGCAGGCTCACCCCACCGGATCGGCGACCACTGGTCAAGCGAATAAAATGTTAATACGTCACTTCTGTGCCCTACTCTCGTTATTTCGGAATTTAGCAAGTTTACCAGCGCACAAATCTGTCTCAGACGCATCGCGGTTACTTATTTATCTGCGAGAGAGCTGAGCAGTCGCTCGTTATAAAAGTTTATTAAAGTCGTAAGTCCGTTAAACAGCAGGCAGGGCCCTTATTGTGTTGAACTCCTGCAGTGCGCATGTGAGGGAGGCACATTAAGGAACGTAGAGTCAGTTTCGTTAACTGAGAACCTCGTTGTGAACTATCGTGACAGCTTGCGAGGTGAAATAAAGAGTAAAGACCGCCGCGACAGTGTAAAAGACCAAAGGTATCGCGTATTGGCTCTTAGAGCGCTTTCTCTTAATCAAACTTTCCGATACTCTACTCAATTTCATGTAGTATTTGAGACCCTCGTTGTGAGCTCCGGCAGCAGCTTGCGAGGTAAAATAACGAATAAAGACCAGCGAGACATTCGTTAAACATCCATGGTTATCACGTAGCGCGTACGAACGCACAAGTCTCGTTTACTGGAATGATTATTATTGTAGCCAGGGGACATTCTTGCCATCGCACGCAGGCCGTAGGCCTATTGTGCACCCCTCTCGATTACCTCTCCTCCCACCCTAAGCTAGCTCACTGTCCCTTACGAGGGCTAGTAGTCCCGTCAGCAGGACGGTGATAACATCCCTAGGCTCCAGATGTGGTGTCGCTAGGTGCTTCAGTCTTCTCCCAGCCAAGGCTGGGCAATCTACGTGAATGGGCGTTTCCTCGTGAATGGCCGTTTCCTCGCCCCCTTCGCACTTCCTGCCCTTCGCCCCCTTCGCACTTTAATCTACGTGAATGGGCGTTTCCCCGCCCCCTTCGCACTTCCTGCACGTACTGGTCTCCGCTTTGCTCAGTGCGTGTAGGTGTTTCCTCAGGCCGCAGTGTCCTGTCAGCAGTCCCACTGCTAGTCTTATGTCCTCCCTGCTCATTTCGAGTAGCTGGTCCGTAATTTTCCTATCCGGCCCGCTAATGAGCGGCTTTGTCTGCCTCATGCCCGGCGCCGATCCGAACAGGCTTCTATGCCACCCGTCCATTCATTCGGCCACTTCCGTTTTCACTTGGCAACCCGCCACTCCTTCCGCTGGCTCCGGTCCATGAAGCGGAGTTCCTGATCCTCTCCTGGCCAGCTCGTCCGCCCTCTAGTTGCCAGCGATACCTTTGTGTCCTGGGACCCATAACAACGTCACTCTGTTGCAGTCTGCTAGTTGCTGAATCGCCTCCTTGCAGTCCCTCACCAGGTGAGAGTTGGTGCTCCGCCGCTCGAACGCCTTTAGACCGGTTCTCCAGCGCACATACCAGTATGGCTGTGATCTCCGCCTGGAAGACTGTGCAGTACTTCCCTAGTGGAATGGACACTCCCCTCCTGGAGGCGTTAAGGTACACTCCCGCGCCCGATCCCTCCTCTGTCTTCGAGCCGTCCGTATACCAAATTAGTTCCTGCCCTTGCAGCGGTCCGGTTTCGGTGTTCCAGCTCGTGCGGTCCGGATATTCGACCTTATAGCTGGTTTCGAACCGGTATCCCACCAGATCCCGGTCTTGCCTCATAAACGCTGCCGGGCTTGCCTCTCTCAGGGTTCCTGCAATGCTTGTGTGGCTCCACTGTGCAAGCTCCCCTTGCCATTGAGCCGTTCTCATCAGTCTGTAGGCTGCCATAGCCGCCGCGCCCTGTACCATCACATAAAGGGGTGGCCAGTTCAGCAGTGTCTCCAACGCCAGACTGGGTGCAGTTCTCATGGCACTCGTGGTGCCCCTGCCCGCTGGTCGCTGTACGCGGGTGAGCATGTTTCTTGCCGTCTTTAACCGAGTTCTGTCCCACCACACCACTGCCCCGCATAGCCCTATTGGTCTAATCACCGCCGTGTATAGCCAGTGCATAATTTCGGGGCTTAGGCCCCAGGTTGCGCCGCACGCCCTTCTCGTGGCCTACACGAGGCCACAGGCCTTGTCCTGTACCCTCCGCATGTGCCGTCCCCAGTTCAGCTTGGCGTCCAGGATTACTCCCAGGTGCTTTACTTCCTCGGTCGGTCTTATTGGGATTCCTCGGAACGTCACGTCCCTCCACCCTGCAAGCTTGCGCCTGCGGGTGAATCGGACTAGTTCTGTTTTCGTCGGGTTGACATTCAGCCCGCCTTCCCTGCAGCACCTGCTCACCAGGTTCAGTGCCCTTTGTGCGAGGCTTGATGCTGTGTTGGCATCCCTCGCCCGTATGACTATCACTAGGTCATCCGCGTACCCTTGCGCATTTATCCCTGCCCTGTCCAGTCTGACTAGTAGCTCGTCGACCACTAGACACCACAAGAGTGGGGACACCCCCCCCCCCCCCCCCTCCTGCGGGCATCCGCGGCCGATCGAAACCTTTACGGCTTCCCCGCCTCTGGAGACTGTGAGCAGCCGGGTAGACAGCACGTTCCGTATCCACATAGTAACGGTAGGTTCCAGCCCGTGTTTCCCCGCCGCCCTGCAGATTGACTCCACCGGGGCACAGTTAAATGCTCCCTCAATGTCAAGGAACAGTCCCACTGCCAAGCAGTCCTTTCTCCTCGCATCCTCCAGTCTGTGCAATAGCCTGTGTCGTGCCGTTTCTGTGGATTTGTGCGCCTGGTAGGCGAACTGCAGAGCATGCAGGGGTCGTATCCTTAATGGTCCATGATGAATACCATTCTCGTTATCCGCCACTGCTGTGGTATGTATCCCAGCGCCACGTAGGCCCTGAGAAGCTTTGTGACCGGCGGTAAGATCACCTCCAGACCCTGCTGCAACAGGGCCGGAAAGATCCTATCCGTTCCCGCCGCCTCGTACGGCTCGAAGCCCCCAATCGCCCACCGAACCCTGGCCGGGGTGATGTCGCCTGCTGTCGTCCAGTCCCTATCCCCGTGTCAACCCCGGGGATACGGCCCATCCGTCCAGCCGTCGGTCAGGGTGTAACCGGGAAAATGTTTCCCCAGCATGACCTCTATCTCCTCCCTCCCCGAGTCGGTGAACCCCCCCGTTGACGTTCTAAGTGATCCGTCGGTTGGTATTGGATCCTTTCGCAATATTCTTTGTATTCTTGCGGCTTCTGGGATACTCTCAATTTCTTGACAGTATATTCGCCACGATTCCCTCATAGCGCTTCTGATGGCTTCCTTGTATACCCTCCGGTCCTTTTTGTGGTTTTCCTAGTCCCAGGGGCTTTCGGTTGCCTCCGCTATGTTCCACGATCTCCTAGCGTCCTTCCGCGGTTGGTCCAGCCACCGGCTCCACCAGGGTGTATTATCCCTGTACGCCGATTTCACCGCGCAGTTATCCTCATAGGATTGAATGATCGAGTTCCTTAGTATCTCTACTGCAATCTGGATCTCTTCCTCGCTACCATACCTGCTCGTGAATTGTGCCATTCTCCCTTGCAGTTCCTCCGCGTACGATGGCCAGTCCGTCCCCCTCGGGTTCCTTATGGGTCCCCTCTCCGTCCTGACCGTCGTCGCATTTAATGTAAATGTGATGTGCCTGTGATCCGATTGAGACGACTCATCAGACACTCTCTATTTTTTAATTCTCTCCGCCATATCCGGCGTGCCCAAAGTTAGGTCAATAACCTTCACCCTGTTAATAATACAGAATGTCGGTTCCCTACCTCTGTTCGTGATCTGAATTCCAGTTCCAGCCAGATACTCCAGAAGGGCCTCACCTCGTGCGTTGATGTTCGTGCTGCCCCACACCGTGTGGTGGGCGTTCGCGTCGCATCCGATGATGAGGCCCATCCTTTCCTTCTGCAGTCTACTACAAGTCCTCCGATTTTCTCCGATGGTAGTGGTTTGGGGGAGTCGTAGGGCATATAACCTGATGCCACCACTATCTCCTCCCTCCTTTCGTCCAGAGTTACCTCGAGCCTGATGGCTACTAGGTCCCTCTGACTAAATTCCATCAGGTGTGTGGCCCTTACACCCCAGACAAGGATGCATGCCCTAGGCCTGTCAACAGAAGTATAATAATATAGCTGTCCCTCTTTGATCGTCAGCCCCCTGACCTTCCCGCGGTATGTCCACCGTTCCTGGATCAGGGAGATTTCAATTTTCTCTGCTACAATGCGCCTGCTGAGCACCGCCGCTGCAGCGGACGCCTTGTGCAGGTTAATCTGTGTGAACTGGAGTGTACTCACCATCTTGGGTTGCACCCTCCTCTACGTCCGTCTTGTCCTCCTTACCCTTATTGGGCTGTGCATCGAGCAGCCTAAAGCTTGCCCTGCCCATCCCCAGGTACGGTTGCACCTTTTGGGACTTAAGCACCGCCACGGCCCGCTCGTCCACTCCCAGCACTAGGCGCACGCCTTTACCGGCCGCATCCACATGCCGCTCGTCTACGATCCACCTCAACGTTGCCAGCCCAAAGTTTTGCTTCTCCAGTCTCTTCAAGGCTGCCCACATGGAAAAAAAGTCTATTTGGAGTACATTGAAAAATATATTCAAAATACCGAAAATATATATTTTTCCAAAAGTTACGTATGTCGAATATATTTTGAATTGTACGGCAATTATATACCAAGTGTATAACAAAATATATTCGAATGTATGATGCCAAATATATTAAAAGTTGTCGTCGCGTCGCTTTCCGTTTGGTTGACGGAGACAGTGGTGGGGAGGTTCGTGGCAATTCGACTGGCGTTGGTGTTGGTGAGCGTCGATGGCCCGGTTGAGAACCGCTGCCTTCTCGTTCGGACAGGTCCGAACCGGATAGGGTACGTGTTTCTCGGTTTGCAAGGAGTTGAGAACCGCGACCAAGAAGTGGGGGCAGTCCAGTTAGCATGGGCGACCGCGACCAAGAAGTGGGGGCGGTCAAGAGTGGCAAGCTGACCGCGACCAAGAAGTGGGGGCGGTCAGTATAGAAAGGGGGCAGCTTACCTTTCGCGGCCAAGGATGGGGCAAAACGAGAGCGCGTCCGCCGGAGCAGGAGAGGAAAGAGGACAGGACATCGCAAGATACTCCAGAGACCAGATTTAAACACTCAAAGTGTAGCCTTCGATGATCCTGTAGCCAAGTCGATATCGAGTAACAATTTGCGCTTGGGCTCGACTACTTATAGGAGTTCAGAGGCTGGTTCGCTAGCGAGAAACGCTGGGCGCCGCTTCGCCATTTGGCGGCCGGTGGTGGTACTCGCGCTCGTTCGAGCCTGCCGCGCGAGTCGAGGTTTACGCGGGACGCACACCGTTTCTCCTAAGTGAGCGACCGAGAACTATTATGTTTTTGATTTACATGTGTTGCAGTTATGACTGAACAATTAATATTAAATAACAATTAATTAGTTAAGTGACCGGTGGATAAATTACCGGGGTCATTTGACCGAACGTGGGAATTAAGGAATTCAAAGGCAGAGGGTCGTCTAGGGACCGTGTAAGGGGTTAAATGACCATGGTAACTTTCGGTCAAGTGACCGTTTTTTGGTAATTTAAGCACTTTAGTTCGGAAAGCCGAGTGCAAGCTTTTGGGCTATGGGAAGAGATTTTTGGTAAGTTACCGAAAGTTACCACGGGCTTAATTTCGCGGTAAAACATTTCTGAGGGATAATCATCGAATATAGGGGGAAAAATATACTGGCGTATAACAAAGTATATGAGAAATATATTCCACATATATTGTAAATGTGAGTTTCATATAATCGAAGTATACCTGGTACGTATGTGAAATAAATATAATTTACATTTCGGAATATATTCCGAATATACGTGCAATATATACTTGGAATATATGTTTGATATACTTTGGAGAATACCTAAAATGTATGTTTCATATACTTTGGGGTTACGGATTTTTAACTGTTAAGGCAGTAGTCTGCTTTAGGAGCCGAAAAAAAAGCGTTTTTTCAACATTTTTTTTGAAAGGGAAGGAAATGATTGCGGTAAACGAAATTTTGAGACGATAGTATATTATATTCAAGCTTTAAAAAACAATTTTTATTATTACAAATTATTGAAATTTGCCAAAGCTGTAACGATTTTTCTGGGGCGCCTGGAGTGTGCACTCGTAAATCGGTGCCGGTGATAGAGGTCGTGCGATGCATCTGAAACAGTGGAACCACATTTTTTTTTAGTTTTTATAAGTTCCTTTTCTATATGAACTAAAAAAATACCGAAGAAATGACGAAATTCTAAATTTTTTCGAAGTTAGAAAAAAAAAGTCACTTTTTTGAAAAAAAAATTCACTTTAAGTTGCAAAACAAGTAATTTAAATAGTACTTTTGTTCAACTTTTTTAGTTCAAATAGAAGATAATTCAATACTGAAGCTAGATCACTTTGGTTTTTTTCGATCGGACATATATTGTTTTTACTATCGCCGGCACTGTTTTCCAAAACTTGTGAAAATGAAAACTCGAGAAAACGGGCTGTAAAGTTTTCGGTCCAAAAAAATGTAAGTTTTTGGATACTTACACTAATTAGATGTTAATCGGCTATCCCCGGGCCATACAATAATCCTTCCTCTTCTTCAAAAAACTCGTTTTGGCGGAGGCTTTCCGATCTTCGAGCTGTATGAGCCTCCTTGCTGGAAAGTGATGCGCGCCGGTTCTCCCGCGTTATGCGCTCAGCATCGACGGTGTCAGCAAAATTTTTGCATTGCTGCCCGATGACAATATCGAGGAGCTGCATGGTAGAAAGCACAGCTGAATAACCTTCGTTGAAAATGCCTGTAGCCATATTTGCTGCTATTTCGACGGTTTTATAGCCGGAATTTACGTGTTTCGGATTTAGGCGCCACACAATCGAATTGAACGATTCGTTCGAATTTTGAGTGTGTCCGCCTAAGCACCGCGTCAATAAATCGTCATTTGAAAGTCCAACACACTCATTTTTCGTCACTGTGCACTCGTCCCCGTAAGGATTGCTATTTAAGATTCCAGTAAAAGTTTTGGAGTCGCCATCGCCGATATAATTACTGTACATAACTCCGAATTTCTCGAAAATCGGATCTCGAAAACATCTCTGTTATGGAATCTACCTCCATCTTCCCAGACGAACCTGTATGATTTGAGGAGCATGAGTCTTTATGATCCTCATACCACTCCTCAAATGCATCTTCATCCAAACTATTTTTATGTATGGTACACGAATGACAATAACCACTTTTTACAATCAGATCGATTACTTTGCCACTGTAGTATCCGATGAGCGTTGTTACACCGTACAAAGAAGTATAACCGCGCTTTTTCCACGATCCATCGCCCGAAACCTTCAAATGATTCGCAGGTCTTCCATGTTCAACGTTTTTTTCTTTCTCTTCCGTGACGGCTTTTTCGCAGGTACTCTCGAACAGTGTCTTCGACGCCGCGTACAAATGCTCAACGATTTGTTGATAAGTAGATTTTGCAAAACCTGCAGAAATATCCATAAGGCCGCAGAATACGTTTATCCCTTCTCGTCCGATACCAAGAAGCCTCATAACAAAAACAATCCGTCTGTTGATTTCGTAGCCGGTATTTATAAATGGTCCTGACTGGATTTCGCGTCGACCACACCTACACTGAACAACAATTTTAAATCCTAGGCCTCGATGACCGCTTTCTGCAAACGTTAATTTTTGTTTGCATGATCTGCAAATTGCGATTTCCGAAAGAGCGAGAAACACCGATATGAATTCAATAATGCGGTAGCAGTGCGATGAATGAATAATGATATCATCGCTGCTTGCTGCCTTCAACTTTTGCTCACTGCGACTCGTGTGTAAGTCTCCGTCGTCCGATGATACACTGGTAAAACGATTGCCGTGAAATTTTCGCTTTCGCGGTTCCGCAGCACGCTGTCTTTTACATCGATCACCTTTCGGGTAGCTTGACATTTCGATGTGCGCTCGGCAAAATCAAAAATGAAACTGAAAGCTGACGCTACAAATAGCAGTGTAGAAGCCGATTCCGAGAGCTATAGTTTACCGTTATATTGTATACCGTTATCCCAACAACTA
Source organism: Amblyteles armatorius (assembly GCA_933228735.2). NCBI lineage: Eukaryota > Metazoa > Arthropoda > Insecta > Hymenoptera > Ichneumonidae > Amblyteles > Amblyteles armatorius. The sequence continues at coordinate 1,340,957 of OW121691.1, read as the reverse complement.
CTCAACACAGACCTTCTAGAACCTCCAAATAATATTTCAAAGGACCGTTCAATGCTTTCAGGTATATACGAGTATAGTCAAACAATAGAATACACGAAGGGGTGGAGCGCGCGCGCTCGGGTCTGCCCGAGCATTCGCACCTGCTCGACGCTCGGCCACTAAAACTGATCTAGCTTCGAAAATATGTCAAATTGGCCTCTAAAATTTTGAACACATATTCTTGGATAGTTTTGGAATAGATTTAAGACAAAAACGAAAAATCGATTTTTTGAAGCCTGTAAAGCAGACTACTGCCTTAACTTATTCATGATCTGACAGTATGTAGAATTAATCAACGACAGTCAATTGACTGTCTACTCATAGTAGAAAATAATTATGGACTATAGTAGACTTACAAATGTGCCTCACTGTATACAAATATGAAAAACGCTTTGCGCCCTGTGCATACGTTCATAAACCTTATTATTATCGCTATTCGGATCGAAAAAAATCATTGTCGATACAATATAATTAATCGAGGTATTGAATAACCCGGGGTACAACAATGACATCGAGCCTTTAACATCAACATTAACAATTAAATTAACATTAACGTATATTCGTCTAACATAGAGCCATCACATGCCTACGACGCTTTAAGTTTTAAATTAAAATTAAAATTTTCCAAGATCTGGATAGCTGAGTTGGTTAAGGCACAACGGTCGTACTGTTATCACCTGGGGTTGACGGTTCGATCCCCTGCGAATGACAAAATTATCAGCGTTTTTCCGGGATATTCTTGTATCTGTCGATAGACTAAGCTCAAATATATAATCAAACGTGAAAAACACTTAATTTTCGAATTTTTTAGCTGAGAGTCAATACGTAGGATATACTTAGGATATATGACACTTGTATCTAACTTATGTCCGGAATACATCCGTAGCTACATTTGACATAAACGTAGAATCTACAATATATATACCTAAATTATATATTGAATATATGTTTCGAATACATTTTTTGTTCCAAAAAGTATGGCGAATACATTTTGAATATATTTCTGATACAACTCGTGTACAGTTTGAATAAATTGGAAATACATGCACACATACCGCAAATATATTCGACTTATATTTTTAATACATCGAAAAATGTATTTTTCGATATACTTTATTTCTATGTGGGTGTGTCTGTCTCAATCGGTACCCCGGGTAGCCGGGCCATGACCCTCACGTACTTTTGGCGTGCCTTCGCCTCGATCTCCTCGAGGTTTGAGCCCTCCCACTTACGCAGGTTCCCCACCTTCTCCCGTAGCCACACCGCCGTTTGCTGGTCGGCGCAGATCATCCTCAGAGCTCCTCTGTGCAGGAAGGTCTGCTGGAACCGCGGCGTGAATGCCCCTACCGGGATTTCGTCCACTATCCCCATGAGACCCTCCTGAATCAGCGCGGATTGCTCCTTGGTGATTTCCTCGTTGAGACCCGAGTGGACGATGGCCAGCTTAGGTAGATCGCTGGCCACTTCCGCGTAGCAGGCCTTCTCCGGCCCTTCCTCCCTCGGTTTCTTCGCCTGTCTCCGGTCGTTCGGCGGTGTCTCCTTCGACTCCCGCTGTCGCTTCCGGAACTGGTCCCTCTTTCCGGCCGTGGACTGTCCAACGCCACCCCGCCTCGCCCCCCGTCCACTCACGATGCCTGGTGGTTTCTGGACTTCGCCGACGGTCGCGGTTGCGACCGCCTTCCCGGCTGCGGCTGCGGCTTTGGCCTCCTTTGCCCTCAGATACTTCTTTCTGGCGGCCCCGCTGTATCGCGGGCGTTGCAATGCTATCCTTCCGATATCTTTCGCGAGCTCGGAGTCACAGCCGCTGCCCTCGCCGCCTTCAGTGCCCGGAGTATTCTCCCGGCTCTCGACAGTGGCCGCAGGTACCTCGGAGGCTCCTACCGCCACCTGTCAGCTGATGGTGCGATCTCCCAAGGGGCTCGCATTGTCCCTCTGATCCCTTTGCGGTCCCAGCTGTTCCGTCGTTTGCGTAATATTTTTGATACTATTGTTTGGCATTTTAGTCCCACGATTATCTAGGGAATTAAAGGTCCGCCCCGACAGAGCCCCGATTGTCGGGGTAAGATCTAAATACTCTGGAATTGGACCTGGTATTCCAGAGGCACCGTTTGCGACACTATACCCCAGTGGCATTCAGCCTTCAGTACGGTAGCTCACGCCTTGGCGTGGGATGGCTGCCTGCAGGGGACTTAGCCGCCCCCTGAGCGATGAGTTCGCCACTGTCCCTACGCTAGTCGGTGGACTGCTTGTTCGTCTGGCCTCTACCCTTGGATCTTCCCGGCATGAGTGACCTTGCCGGGTGCAATACATTGCCCCCGCCGGTATAGCCCCTTGGGTCACCAAGACACACAAGCCTCCCCACCAGCTACAAGGTCCTGCAATCCCCAGGGGAGGTCGTTTACTAGAAACTCGTGTTCAAATTTCCTCTCGAACACGAGTATAAACCTGACGAGATTTAACAGCATAGAACACCCATACGCTATCAATTTAGAGATAAATCGCGGGTACAGGGAACGATTATACGCAACCGGAAATTGATAATCTTCTCTTTCAATTCATTACAATTGAGTGTAAAGCTCCTTACGCATGAATCCCTCGTTGCGTAGGAATCTAAAAAATTATTAAACTTAACCTTCGTCAGAAACGTTATATCATTTCAACCAAGGCTATCTCCAAGTTTGCGAGAGAGCCAAGTTCCGTCGTATTTATCATCAGAACAATAGGCTTCGACCGTTGTTGAGGACACCGAAGTCACGCCGAGGATATAGCCTACTCCGTCGTGCGTAGATATCGTGCGTAAACACCCTCGCCGAAGTGCGTGTTCCCGCTAGCATTCGGGACTATAGCCGTCGGGATCATCTCGTGAGACACGCGAGAGTCCATAGCCTACTCTCTCCGGCGACAGCTATCATACGCGGGGTTCACGCGGTCGTGCGTCGTAGCATTACAGCGGTGTGCGATAGCGCGGTCAAGCGAGTGCTCTCAGAGGGGCCTACGGGGCGTTCGACAACAAACATCGGCTCAAACCTGCCTATTGTCCGTTTCATTTAAAATTTATTTCGTAACATTCGTGACGAGTATCCCAGGCCACAACTCGTATGGATATCTCGTTTGTTCCTCCTTTAACTGCTAACAATTTTACTAACCAATTTCTCCTCAATATACTGGAGCTTCTCTCCAATCTAATAAAAATCGGGATTCCCAAATTTAACATTTTTCATCCTTCCCAATTTAATATATCCCTTTTGGTCACCCGCTTTACAGGTAGACAATTTGATCTACGATAAGACCACTTTTGTGAAGCCTATAATGAACGGTCAAATCATTCGAGCGGCGCGAAACGCGTGAGTGTAAAATTAAAACCAATCTGAGGCAATCCCGAAAAACCTATAAATTTTTCTTTCTTCCCGTCTATCTTTCTTATGAATGTTATGTAAGATTTAAATGAACAAAACTGTGGCTCCTCATATTCCGCCGAGTCCAACACCCGAATCCTGTCTCGCCGGGGACGGAGCGAATCGCGCTCTGACGCGAGGAGAAAAATGTCAAAATGAAGACGTTAAACTCGAGGTAGGATAGCCACATCTTTTCAAGGCTATCTGCGACTATGACCGCGAGTTTCGCAAACGTTTCAATATATATATACACATACACGTTCCGATATATATACACATCTGTAGATCGTCGGTAAGCTTGAGACCGGCGAAATCTAATAAAATGAGAAGGTCTCTTATTCCTAGCTTGACGATCTTCTCGCGGTAATGCCCAACGCGAGGGTCTTCGGGGAGGGGAGCGTTTTCACAGCGGAAGGGATTCATAGTTTACAGGGTATAATATCTATGGGAATAAAATTCTGAGGTTTGGAAGAAACCTCGAGCTATGGGAGGGGGGGGGGGGGGGGGGGGGGCTCGCCCAGAACGAGGCGAGCACTTACAAAGAAAAAGAAAAATCTCAACAACCTTTGTCGGCCCCACGTTGGGCGCAAATTTCACAATGATTTTATTTATCCCTACGCGTTGAAGCGGGAAAGGAGAAGGGGAATCCAAAATGAAATGATGAATCGGCCGATAAAACGAAAAGAAAGAGATATTTATTGTATTAGCGAAGAGTGAAAAATCGATCTTGATTTTAATGGGCACCAGTCGCTTCACGGCGACGTCGAATTTTCTATTTCATAAGGGGGGATTGTCTTTTTTTTCGGTAAATTTACCGCTTTTTAAGAATTTTTTTATAAAGAAACTATACAACGGATTGATATGAAACTTGGCATGTAGTTTTATACGTCAGTTAACTTTTCACAAAAAAAATTTTAAACAATTTCTTCAAAAAATCCGCCTCCCACCGCCCTCGACGCGCGATGGTCCTTTGTTGATGCTGTGCATGATTGGAGCCTTCGTATTCATCCTGCAACAAAAATCCAAAAGCATTTTACTTTACACTCATGTAGCTATCGTTTGAAGAAGGAAAAAAAAATCGAAAAAAATTGCCGATTCGGTGACGTTTTGCACTTAAAGTATCAATTTGTCGAAAAAAGTTGATCGATTTTTTTGTTACAAATAAAAAAGTATTAAGCGTATTGCTTTTTTGTTTCGTCAAACGATAGAAGGATATCGGCTGAGCATTCTGTCCAAATTTGAAGGCAATCGGTTTAATGGTTTTTCAGAAATCGTGCACAGAAGTTGTGAAAAAGCTGTTTCGAGAAAAACGCGTTTAAAGTTATGAGTACGGTTTATGGTGCATATCGAGTACTTACAGTATTTGTAATCTAATCTGCTGTGCCAGGGGAATACAGGATGCCTTCCTCTGCTTCGAAAAACTCGTTTTGTGAAGCAGTTTCGCTTCTGCGTCTTGTTCGAGCCTCTTTCGTTGCGTCGAGGCTGCGTCTCGTTGATCTCTGTATCCGCTGCTTATCCCGCCCATCGGCGAATACGGACGATTGCTGGCCAACGACGATTCCTATCACCGTAATTTTTTTTAGGACTGCTGTGAAGCCTTCGTTGAAAATCCCTGCGGGCAAATGAGCCGCGATGTCGAGCGTTTTCGCGCCACAGTGAAGGTGTGTAGATGCGAATCGCCAGACGGTTGCGTTGAAGCTTTCTGAAGCTATTTTGGTGTCGCCATCGCCGATGTATTTGGCGTACCTTACTTCATGCATTTCCCAAGATCGTAGGAACATGTCTTTGATCGCGTCAACTTCCATCTTTCCAGCTGACCCACCGTGATTTGCCGCACATTCACTGCTGTGTTCTTCGAACCAATCGTCGTATTCTTCGGTGCCGGATTTTTATTCCCTCAATTTACAAGCGTGACAGTAAGATGATTTCACTACCAGGTCAACCACTTTGCTTGTATATCCGCCGATAAGTGTCGTGATTTCAAACAAGGAACTATATCCTCGCTTTTTCCATGTTTCGTCTGCCGACAGGGAAATATCTGTCACTGGATTTCCGTACTCAGCATTCTTTGCTTTCTCTTCTTTCACTGCCTCTTTCCCATACAGCTCCCATATAGCTTTGGCTCCACTGTAAACGTTCTCCAAGGAGGCATAGTACAAGGTTGTGCTGAGACCTTGGGATATATCCATCAAGCCACAAAATAGATGTATGCCCTCTCTGCCAACTCCCAATAGTCTCAACACAAAAACTATTCTCCTGTTTATCTCGCACGATTTGTCATCGACGAGAGGACAGGAATTGATGTATTGCACACCACACTTGCACTGGACACCTATTTTAAAACCCAAGCCGCGAAAACTGGATTCGCCGAATTTGATGGTTCCTTTACACTGTTGACACATGACGAGTTGCGAGATCGCAGAGAAAACTGATAGAAAAGCGATAATGCGATATCCACGATGCGCGTCCACAATGATCTCTTTGTCTTCCGCTGTCGACAGTTTCTGGGCCGACGTACTTGCAAACGTCGTTTCCGTGAGAATCACTTCCGTGTTTTCGATCCATGGTGTATACGCGTCTGTTAGCAGTAAACTCTCATTCGAGACTGAGCGACTCTCTACCGAATATTTCGACCTGGCACGACCTTCAGGACTCGTCCTTCATCGAATTCAATGCCTATTGTCCGCTGTCCCGTTATTGTTACGCTCCGCCGAGCAAGAGATTCGAGCAGCTGCTGGACGCGTTGATCGCTGCCATGCGGCAAGGAGCGTGCGGCAACCGCGAGTCGACACGCAGGTATAAAATCGCTTATAACTTTGCCATTTTTCAGAATTTTAATTAAAAATTTCGCAACATTTTGAAGAATACGAAACAGCGGTCACCGAAAAATTGATTTTTTGGCGAAAAAAAAAATCCCCTCTTAATGGATACACGCGAACATCATTTGGCGCGAGTCCTTTATTTTAATAACGCGAGTTCTTTATTTTAATAACGCGAGTTCTTTATTTTAATAACGCGAGTTCTTTATTTTAATAACGCGAGTTCTTTATTTTAATAACGCGAGTTCTTTATTTTAATAACGCGAGTTCTTTATTTTAATAACGCGAGTTCTTTATTTTAATAACGCGAGTTCTTTATTTTAATAACGCGAGTTCTTTATTTTAATAACGCGAGTTCTTTATTTAACCTCGAAACGTCCGCAATAATTGTTCCGGCCGACGGTCACACTCAAAGATTCATTTTTATTTTACCTCGTACTGTGATCCACAGCCAAGCACAATGACGGGGTATCGTATAGTACGAGGGCCCTACGGAGTTGCCTACTGTGCCGGACTTTCGCCCGTACATTTCTAAATGGAGCCGAGCTCCGCCTCGAAAGCGCAGATGATGATGATCGATCTGTACGTTACAACTGAGAACAATTTATGCGCTCCTCACGGTTTTATTGTGTGCGTATCATCAGGTGGGCCGTGGTGCGAGTTTCCTCTTCTCCCGTAAACCAAAATTTGTTAGGGGGAGTCGAGTTAGGGTCGCCGATCTTCCTCCCGTTTTCTTTCTGCCGGTAACGAAGTGACCCCAGGTGGTTCCGTTACAATATACACTCTAGGCCCTATCCCGAATTATTTTCCGATATGTCATGTTCAAAACAGTGCCAAATCCTCGATAAATCGTCATCTCCGTAGAACCTGTACAGGGAGGGTATGAATTCTCCTTGACCGAGATAGAGTGAAAATTGCTGATCGGGGACGTAACACCATTAATAAAGCGGATGTATTCAGAGATCATATTTGCCTTGAATCTAATGATAACATTGGCGAGATTGTAAGCTTGAAACGAATACCTGATAGCTGTATTTTAGATGAGTGTGTACTATCACATCTTATATGTATGGATGATAAACTCTCTAGAGCTTTAGGTTTTCAGCCTAGAATGACCATGGATATCTATAAACACTGGAGATTTGTCGAAAATTATCCTGCTAGTTTATCGCTACCGCTTCCTAATAAACTATTCGTGTATACACATATATATGGAAATAATATAACCGGTGATACACAGGCACCTCTCTTATGCATTATACCAGTTGACAATACTAATTACATTTGTGGATCCACGCAAACCAAAACATTCTTCCCTCCAATTTATATCCCCTGATTGCGGAATGAATTCGGTACGATATACATAGATATAATAGTGACGCTGGTAAAACAGTACTATTCCAGAGTGATTCTAGAGTATTCCAGAGTATTCCAGAAATATATCTATAATGGAACGGTGCAGTGATCATTATGAGTGCCGCTTTTTCATTGGTGCTCCCTATCAACGTGGACATGGTCTCGGAAGCTTCCACAGCGGCTTATTTCGACGTGCGCTATCACTGTTAACTCGCGGAGCACGTGCTGTCGGAAAAGAAGCGCTATATACCGGTATGAATATATTGGGGGATTTTGCGCACAATACTCCCTTCAAAGAAGCGTTTAGGTCACGGGTCACCGAGAGTGGAAGAAATTTGAAACGTAAGGCTGAGGAAATATTTGAGAACCTCATGCAAGGTTCGGGCTATAAAATACAGAACTGCTGGCCACAGCATCAGTCACTGTTGGGTCAAACTGGGCCTCACATCAGTACTCATACGTTTAGAGCTGTGAATTATACAAGAGTCCGCAAGCCTAAAAGAGCTACGGGAAAAATGAGAAATGTTTCGACCAATCAACGTAGTAACAAAAAATGACGTAAATCAACAAAGCCTAAGAAAAAGGCGAACAAAAAAAACAAATTGTTACGCGTAAATAACGCGCTGTTGAAGATATATTTGGATAATTAGCTATAAAAAAGTATCTTTCGTACACGCGCACTCTTGTGAGTGCTTAAAATCAGAGCTGGATTTATTCACTCTTCCACCAACGCAGACAGTATAGAAGGCTCTCAAGGAATTCATTATAAGCCCATTTCTTCACTGGCAGATGGGGCTTCTATTGAATTTCTCGTCCCCGTCATGGTAATTAATACATTGATATGATGCGCATACCATGCTAAGTTTACGTGTTAATCTACAACCCCGGAACGGCTCAATTGACTCTCATGACAGAGTAGCACCTGTTAACAATTTGCTCCATTCATTATTTAATCAACTTGATGTGTCATTCAATCAGACACTTGTATCGCCCCCGAATAATGCATATGCATACCGAGCATAACTTGAATCCCTACTGACTTACAAGGCTTCAACCGAAGCTAGTCAACTCAGTGCCAGTATGTGGGTAGATGATACACCGCTACATTTCGAGTCTCAACCCGTTTTGACTGCTCCGCCGGCTGAGGGTACGGCAATGCCCGTGCAGATGAACAAAGGTCTAGAGGCACTACTGGCAATGATGGCGGATGGTAAAATGGATGATCTTATCGGATATCTACATTCGAATATCTTTAATCAGGAAAAGTTTTCCCTCAACGCCTTGATCTTACACGTTCGAGAGATGCTTTTTGCCTTATGGACGCGTCTGGGAACGATTATGTAGTACATATAACCGAGACTAGTCTAATTTTTCGACGTGTTAAAATTAACCCTGGTATTTTACTAGCGCATGCTAAGGCTTTGAGCAAAGGAACGGCTACATATCCATTTATCCGGGTAGAAGTGAAACCATTTACTATTCATGTGGGTGTTCATGGCAAAACACTCGATAACGTTATACTCGATCAACTTCCGAGGAGGATCGTACTGGGTTTAGTCGATAATCGAGCCTTCAATGGAGATAGAAGTATGAATCCATTAAACTTTTACCGCAATTCATTACATTTATTATCCCTCTACGGAGACTATGCACAGGGGCCTAGTAAACCTTTTCAATCTGATCATCTTGAACGCCTTTATACCGATTCATATAATACTCTAGTTTCTGCTACGGGATACATTTGGGATGACGATAGTTGTGGTATAACAAAAGACGCGTATCTGTGCGGTAACTGTCTACACTGCTTTGAATTAACGCTCGATTTTTCCGCTGGGAGAATCGGCTACTGCAACCTTGTGAGGCATGGTAGCATGCGAGTAGAATTTCGTTTCAAGACGGCTTTAATAACTACTGTAAATTGTATTGTATGTTCAGAATTCGATAATGTCATCGAGGTCGACGCTTCCCGACGGGTCATACTAGACTATTCGGGGGAAGCCCTCATGCTTAAAATACTTCTACAATACTAGTAAATATTATACAAAATGGCTGAAGGACCTAAGTCGATGGCCAATTGACAATATATTTATATTCTTAGGGCAACTTACACAATGTAATGCTATGTGTAAAAAATTGTCCCATCTGGAATATTGTTGATAAATCCACTACTACTATTATACTAACGACTTTAAGATTTTATAAATAAATAAATAAAATACATCAACACAGAGTTAAGCAGATTTATGTTTTTATTGAATTTCAAGTCTTCTCATTCCCTCTATCAACTCCAACAACTCATCATTATCACCATCTTTCATGCAGTATCCATTCCTCACAGTCTTCAGCTTTTCTTCTTATCCCTCTCCTTTGTTTCTTCAGCCGTATGTCGTTTTTGACCTTCAACCTTTTCGTGGCGGCGTGGACACTCGCTGGTGTACTCGCAGGATTGCTGTAACATTCGATTAAATATTAGATTCATTGGTTTTGATACTACTGTAAATTGAGCAAAGCTCCATGCAATAATTTCTCAGTATTCGTACGCCTCCTTTAGTGGAATGGGCACTCAAACGGAAAGATTCGTGGAATCGAGCGTCTAGGAATTATGGGTTGGTGTGTCAGAGACGTTTTCAATGTGAAACAATAATGATTTTTATTTGGAAAGTGACAAGATCTCGTGTGATTACAAATTTTTCTATTCCTTGAATTAATCCGTTATATTGCTCATCGTTCAGGATATTTATTTCAATCGATAACAAAATTGGTGCAAAACGATTGTTTTTATACTCGGATCGTATTTTTCTTTTTATTAAATAATTTAAAGCTTGAAGTCGGAATATTTCAGCGACAGGATTTATTCGCGTGTGGACCGCACTACGCATGCGCGGGCAGATTCTCGATCGTCGCTTAATCCAGCTGGTCGTCGCGCTCGGCTGTACTTGCTCTGACGTCACGACACGGCGATCAACGGTGACAGCTCGCTCACCTCGCGATTTGCCATTTATGATTATTGGAGATTGGTTCGTTTTTACCTTGATCTGATGGTATAGGTGCCTTCAAGGGAAGTGAATGAATCCGTGGATTCGACTTTTTCGGGTCCTTGGTGACGAACAATTAGCCCGTGATACATATAATTTTCTTTCCCAGTCACCTTGGTCATTTTACCGATTCGCTCCGAGTGTCACTTTTCTCAGCTCACGTCACTTGAGATTGTTAGTCCGTCTTGTTTACCCGCGATGTCATAAATCCAAATCCGGCACAAATGTTCTAAGTCCGAGTTGGCACGGTGATTATAAATCCACTTGGTACGAAGATTTATAAGTCCTTTTTCGCACAAAGTTTATAAGTCCAATCTTCACAGATTTTATAAGTCCAAATCGGCACAGATTTTGTAAGTACAATTTCCACAATCTTTATAAGTCCAAATTTGGCACAAAATTTATGAGTCCTTTTTCGGCACAATTTTCATAAGTTCACTCGGCACAGAAATTTATAGGTCCTTTTTGGCACACTTTCACTTTTATTTCACTTATTTCACTTTCACTTTCACTTTTACTTTTCACTTTTCAATTTAGTCCTGGAGAGTTGTCCGCTGGTAAGGTAGATCGTTGAACTGATGATGGCCTTTTTATACCCCGATTTTGCCCTCCCCCTTCGTCGATTTTGGAGGAATTTGGCGGATTCGCGTCTGCGTGCGTTCCTTGCATATTAATTTTTATAATTGGTTCCTCGCGGGAAGTTTCCTCGCCCTCCAATGCCGGGTCGGTATTCCTGTGGGGCACTTCCGAAATTACCTGCCGAGCGAATGGTGTACCTGTTAGTGCCGTGCGGTATTTCAGTGTCGTCACTTTTGGCCAATTTGGTGTGCCAATATTCCCTCGTCTTTCCTCTTTTTTGACCTTGAGCTTGTCTTCGCCTTGGTTCCGCGGAACGGCACTTTCAGGTTCCCAAATCCTCGACGTTCCGTGCTTCTGCGCATGTGCGAGATCAGGCATCGATTCAGGCGCCGCTCAATCTCATCGGATGGCGCCACTTACACCTCGCGCTCTCTTATTCGGGGCTGATAGCCGCGGGTTTGACTTGGCCTCAGGTGGTTGGCGATAGTCAAACCGTCACACTAAATACTTCAATTATTAAGGATAACTAAGCCCTACATACCGATGCGCGCAATTGCCTCCGCCTCTCACGGGCGAAATAATGACGTCTCCGGATATACCATATTTTTGAGTTCTGATTTGGATGCTGTCTCCGCTTCTTCCGTCGGGGCGTAGGGTTCGTCCTCGGATGCTGTATTCATCCGCGATTCCACACTTCCATAGACTTTGCTTTCGGGTGGACCATTTTTGGATATATACGGTCTGAGAATTATTTTGTAACTGAATTCTCACTGCTGTACGCTAAAATACTAGCACTCGTGCAGGGACAGTCGCAGGGGGGATAAAAGAAGGTGATAGAAGGGGCAGTTGACGCCACTTTTTCTTCTATGCTATTCGTAAATAGATGTCTCTAGGGGAAACTAGTAAAAACTGACGAATTAACGATACATCCCCCTCTACCTGTAAAAGCCGTAGAGATGCATCCGCCACACTCATCGACAGTATACTGCGAACCTTCGACAGTAGCGGCTGCGTTTACTGTTGTTTGAGAATTGCCGTTTGAGATATAGCGAAACGGGTAGGAAAAAATAAGATGGTCACAAATTAATGATAAAAAAATAGATGTATATTTTCACAGTAACAATAGTACACACAGCTGCATAGTACGCTGTGCAATGAGTAGAACCGATAACAATTGTCGATGTGAATCCCGAGCTGAGCCGTCACAATTATATTAATTCGAGAACCAACTGGGTGAGCTGAACTGTGCGCGACTCGACGCATCACGCACCTGTTGAGAGCGTGAGTCTCTCCGGCGAAAGGCACTCGGCACTTGCCGAAAGAATAAACTCGCGTTGTGCTCCGAATGAGCCGAACGATATCTCGAAACCGATAATATTTAGTTCCCGTGTTGATGTGCCAATGAATTGAGCAGACCCGTTGAACTTTTACGGTGAGAAAATCGGTGGTAAACGGCGATCTACCCGAGCGCGTGGTGACCCGTGTCAGCCATTTGCCGTAGATGAGCGCGATACCTGTTGCACACGGCACGTAACCCGTGCCGCCTCGGATGAGAGCCTTTTTGAGAGAAAATTTTGTTTTCACGAAATTTCCTTTTATCGAGGTTTTTATGTAAACATGTTCGGAACGTTCCAAAATATCGAACAATCATATGTAGAAAACATTTTTTGCGTGTGTGTACGCGTGTGCGCGTGTGCATGAAATTTTGTGTGAAATCGCAAAGCTTCCTCTATGAGGAAGCCAAAAGTACAGAAAAGGCTTTGTCATAGAAAAAGCTTTACGAGTAAAGGAACATTGTGAGAAAGCGATATGAAAATTTAAATATACAACTTTAAAAAAAAGTTAACTATGTAATTTAACTATCTTGCTCAAGTCATTGTAATTGTTAACGATTTATCATTAACAAAGAATTATTGTTAATAATATTATTGCTAATCACCAATTCATAATACATACCTGATCAGATGTTCTAAAAATTTAATCATTTACGATTTATTACTATCGATTAATCAATAAAAAATACATAATTAATTTCGGATCAGTAGTAACCCTATAATTATTTTGGCGTAACATTACGAAATTATCCGGTTGATCGTACGTCAGCCACCGCGCTGCACGCTACAGCTGAGACTCGCGCGGTGAGTCTCGCGGAAACGAACGAGTATCGCCACTTGCACCCAAGTTCGAACGCCCGCTTCGGCTACGGTCTCGCGGAATCGGAGCGCTCTGATTGGCCAACTTCAATGCTCGTTACACCGAAGCTATTGCGAATTAAGCGATTCGCTCCCGCGAAGGGACTCCCGGGCCCACCAGCTACCTTCCACTAACAGGCGGCGTGGGGATTCTGGGACACTGTACATGTACATATATTATGTACCACTATAAGATATATTCATATCTTATAGTGGTTCAGGGTCAGTACTGTGAGGGAAAAGCGGACGGAAGAGGGGAGGTCGAGGGTCGGTCACAATGGAAGAACTATCAGCCCGTTTTATATGGTAGTGGAGATAAGTATTTATTTACTTTATACAGACGGCCCGATTTCGTTCTATAGGCTTCAGTCGCTTACAGTAATTCGAGCTTGTCCAGTTAATACCGTTTTGGTAACAATATTCGAAGAAAATAATGTCGGAAGCAAGCGAGAAAACAATCAAAAGTGCTCTCGAAAATGTGTCACAAAAGAAATAAAATGAGTGCGTCTTAAAGCGACGAAACCAATCGTCTAGTCGTCGACAATAATATTAAAAAGAAAAGAAAATATTGACATAAAACAAGAAACAAAAGATTTTTGCGGAAATAATTCGCCAGGAATAATAGCTTAAATCAGCCTCGACTCGGCGTATACATTATCTTTTCTCGTCCGTCACACACGGACGTCGCACTCCTACACTAGCTCCCACCAAATCTACCAGCGGGGAGAGGGGGTGAAGAAGGGTTGGAATCGTAGCCAAAAATCTCAACATTTTCCCCACGGTCTCACCTGCCATTCCCAACAACTGAACAGTTCTCACGATAATTTCTTCTTTTTTTTATTCCTCTCGGGATGGGAGCTAGGCGGGTGAAGCGCCAGAGAAATTACGTAAAGAACGACAGGGGGCTCGAATCTTCACCTACCTGCAGCTGTCGATACCGGAGAGGGGCCGGGTTAGAACGAACGTCGACAGAGAAATTCACAATAAATAAACTCAAGATTACAACCAATTAAACTTATTCTTTATTCGAAAATAAATTTCAAACTCGAAGGAGGGAATAACCGAAGTACCCGGGGTAAACCCTCCGTTCTGTAATTAACAACACTTTACCAGCTCTCAAAAATATTCTTAAATTGCTTCCGACACTCGGGCTCTTGCTCACACACACGCACACAACGACGACCCTCGCACTCGCGTGTAACGGCCAAGTGGGACTGTATGGCTCACACTCACAATTTCTTACACTCTCACGCAGCGTCTCAAACGCCTCCAGCACACATCCATGCTAATGTCCACGCGAACAAAATACTAAACATCGGCCGTTACAATATCACAAAATGCCGATGTAAAGCCCCGACCTAGCTCGGTCGAATTCTCGCCCACCGAGCCTAATGCACACAAGTTCCGACCGCCCGCGAACGATGACACATCTTGGCCCCTTCCCGTGGGTCACTACCCCGAGGCGATTATCTAATTCTCAAAGACTTCAATGTTCCAATAAAACCCCTCAATATCAAGCTTGCGTGGTTCCGCCTCCCTCCCGTTACATATTGATACGCCTTTGACGCGCGACACAGTTTACGTTCTCTCGGGAACGGACAAGACGAAGCACGCCGACGAGTACAATATTCCCGGTAATCATTCACAAAACACATGGAAAATACTTGAACAATTAAAAAGTTATGCTACGACAATACTAAGCCCGGGACGAAAAAGGTCACCGACTCGAGAACAATAATTCCCGCGGTGATAGATGATGGGATACGTTCGTTCACTAGACACGTTGTCTCCAAACTCTTGGGAAAAACTCTCTCGCTGACCAGCTCATTCGTGAACCCAATGGAAAGTGCCGCGAGTATCGATCCTCGATCACTTTCGTTGACGCGTTCCTACCCCTGCTTAATCGCGCGATCTTACATTCGGCAGCCTCGACCCTTTCCGAGATTTCATTAATACTCTCTCACGACATCATAACGCTCATAGCCGCAAGGAACAGATACAGGTGATTGCGTCTCACAGTGGTACTCAATCTCCTCTGCAAACGAGGCGTTGACGATATTAATAATTGCGCAGCTCGGGACTCCGGCAGCTGCACTCCCGACGGGATGAAAGCTGTGGTGTAGTGATGCAGTGAGCGAGACGACCCAAGATAATGTCGAGTTCGAGATTCGCATGTCGAATTTGACAACAAGACCTGTCATCCTTATTCGATACTGTGAATATAGCGAGACTGGTCCTTGCTTGGAATTTAAAAATCGAGTTTAGTTCTCGACTCGATCTTGTGTCATGCAAATCTCGAAAGTCAAGATTCTGTCTCGTTTTCTCGTTCTGAAGGCTAGAATTTGAAAATAAGTGTTTAGACGCTTAATATGAAACGCGCGATACGACCTGGGAATCGAATCGGGAAACGTAAACGGACTGAAGAAGTCCCTAATCCGGAAAAATTGAGAGACGAGAATGACGATGATGTAGTGGTATGTGGAAATTCGGATACGTCCATCGTGAGAGACTCGACAGGCGATGTAGCGGCACGACAAAACCTGAATACGAATGTCGTGAGAAACTCGAATAGCGCTGAAAATGAAAATTCTACGCGAGATAATGTCGAGAAGCATCTGACAACGAAGCCATCAGCTCTTTCGGGATCAGCTTCTTCGGGAAAATCATTGACTACTTCGAAACAACTTCGAGCTGATGCGTTCACCGTAACTGTCGATAAGAATAATATGAAATCTGCAAAGAGTAATTTCTGCACAACCATTGTCAAAATTATCAAAATGACTAATAGCAATACATCGGGTTTGGAAAGACATCTGGAGCGAGATCATCCGAAGGAGTACATACGGATTTATGGGGCAACTTCGAAACAGGTGCTATTGCGTATTATGTTTTAATATTATAAAAATAGCAAATCCACTTGAGAGGAGGCTAAACCCCCTCTCGCTCGCTCTAACACGAACCCTCTGGCGCTGTCTCTCTCGCACTCGGCCGTTCGCCGCACGTGTTTAGCCTCGCCTTAAAGTGATTTGGTATACCCCCTGCCCACCTGCCCCTCGCCCAGTTGGTAACAAACACTGTACATGCCGTTTTGAGATCGCAGACCGCCAAGGAAATCGAAAATTGTCTTTCCCTGCGTCTGTTGATTCCCTAGCGAACGACAATTGTTTTTTCTCGACGGTATGCGGTCTCAAAACCACATGCAATACAGTTTTTGTTGACGGCAGCGGTATTTCGGAACACCTTAACTCACTGGAATGAATTCCATCACATACTCACGCACGATACACGGAAAAAATTCACCCACGCTCCCGTGTGTGTGTGGAGGGGGTATTTTTAATTTCGAGGGTTTTTTTTTCTGGAATTCAACGCTATATTATAATCTATGAGTATCCGTTCGTCATATTTCCAGATCACAAATCAGAGACGAGATATTTTCTCCCAAAAAACATTTGAGGTCATGTTGGTCGACTGGGTTGTCAAGAAGCATCTGCCGTTCAGTTTTTTCGACGATGAATCAACACAAAACTTCTTCTCGTATCTCAATCCTAATGCGGTGCTTCTGAAGCGTGACGGAGTTAGAGCAAAAACTCTTGATATATTTTCTAGAGTAATGGAAGTCGTGATGGAAATTTTACAAGAAAATCCGTCCTGAATTTCCTTCAACGGCGACGCTTGGACATCGGTGGCGAATAGGTCATATCACGGCGTAACCGCTCATTTCATTGACAAGCAATGGAATATGCAGTCATTAGTGATCTACTTTGCCCACACAAATGGCTCTCACTCCGGTCGCGACATCGCTAGAATTTTCTTTGAAAGTTTGAAGCAATGGAATATCCTCGAAAAAGTGCTGGGGATAACACTCGATAATGCATCGGCAAATACGAAGTTCATGCAAGATCTTGCGCCGCTTATGGCTTCCGAGAGTACTGAGTTCGAACCAGTCAATCAGCATTTCCGGTGCTTTGCTCATGTAATTAATTTAGCCGTTAACGATATGCTTCGTTTCATACAAACGAACATCGATGAAGTTGATGACGATGAAGATAAACTCGATGACGACAAAGAACGTGAATATGACGTCGGCACACGGCTCCTCGAGAGAATTCAAAAGCTGTTCAAAAAAATTAAATACTCGGAACAATGGACTAGCAATCTCCAATCATGTTGTGAAACTACGAACACTAAAATGCAGTCGCCAAATCTAGGTGTAGCAACAAGATGGAATTCGACTTGCGATATGATTGATGTAGCACTACAAATTAAGCGAGCCCTTAACGTGCTCTGCGTAAATAATGCGGTGCTACAAATCTTTCATCTATCAGCCAATGAGTGGTCCCTTTTGACCGAACTCATAAAGTGCTTGCACCATTTTAAAACTCTATCTATAGCTCTCAGCGGCGAAAAGTATGTGACATCGCCATTAGTGGTAATAGGAATCAACATGATGGTCGACAAGCTCGAAACGTTCGTTTTGTCGTACCAAGAAACTCTGACTGAGAATCCTGTGCATCGAGTTGTAAGTCAAGTCGCTGTGGCAGCCCGAGATAAATTGCTCAAGCACTACGGAAAGTCGAATTGGGTATATTGCGCGGTAATCATCCTCGATCGCTGACATAAAATTCAAACATTCCAGAGAACGGACTGGGGTAAAAATATGGCACAAGAGTCGATAAACCATTTTGAGTCGATTTACCGCAAGGAGTACTGCGATCCTAAAACGTTGGATCAGTCTCATACTACGCCAAGTACCGATACAACAGGATCTTGTACAACTGCTCACGTCTCTACGCTCGATGATGCACTAGATGTACGATCTCTTTTCGAAGATATTACGGCAGATCAACGTCGAAATATGAACTGGCGACGAGAACTAGATAATTATCTTAATTCGGACCATGCTCACAGAGACGAAAACATACTGGCTTGGTGGAGCCAGCCCGAACAAAACTTTCCCACATTAGCTCCGATGGCGAAAGATTTTTTCTCCGTACAAGCCACATCTGTAACGGTAGAACGATTTTTATCTAAAGCTTCTTTAGTCATACGAAAACATCGAAACAGGTTGAATAACGAATCAGCAAGAAGCCTCGCTTGCCGATTGCTTGGTCTTGTGCTTAAATTCGTGGCTCCCCTGCAGTCTATCGCCGGATATTATTACGAAACTAGCAAGTAAGTATAAGGATCCGTCTGTTCAGTAATGTCCTGAGCATTACTATTGTCACTCGTTCACATTCGATCCGCGATTATCTTTCTGCGAGAGTCTTCCTTTCAGTTTGTTCTTTAAGGATTATAGTGTGCCATTAGAATTGAATAACAAATATTCAAAAGTTTCTCTGCATTTTTTTCACGAACTCTTAATTTGACAATTTTTTTTCTGATCGTGTAAATATATTCATGTATTTTAGAAAAATGGATTGCGTCCATAGGCACAGTAGGCGTGCACATATGAAAACGTCGTGAACCAGCTTAATTTTTTCATTTCTTCCACAATTTAATAAAATAATATACCATATACATCGTATCTGATTATTTGTCGAAAAATTATTAAAATATTGTTTGAGCATTAGACATAATGGCGGGAAATATTCAGCCAAATTTCGACGAAGCCGGCCGTATTAAGCGATGGTGGATAACTTTTCATCGACGTAACCCGTAATTATTACTGATTATACAAAGGTTATATTAAGATGACCAAACATCAAATGTTTTGGTTTGCATTATGTGCAGGAAAGCAAATCACGGTAGTGTACGTGACAAGAACTACGCAGTCCTTTAATAGTGAAGACGAATTAATGGATGAACGCGAGATGGGACAGGTCGAGACCGGGAACGAAGAGTGAAGAGTACAATAATTATAATTATTCAATTGCATTCAAAAGAAACGTTCGTCGCATAACTGTTTAGGCTGAATGTATTCATTTCTCAGATTGTCGTTATTATCGCACCAAAGAGCCACCTACGTACATTGTCACCTAGCATAAATATCAAGATTCTCGCGTAGTCTCGGTTGCCAATTCGAGATATGACAAGACGAGACAATTATGACACTTCGTAGTAAACGATCGAGCTGAGAGAGTAAAATAAATTAGGAGCGCAAGAGAAAACAAGCGAGATGTCGGAAATTCTTTAATCATTTCGCGGCACTACTGTGGTACGGAAACCCAACGCCGCGAACCTGAAAACTCTTTCCCCTTTATTTTATTTAAGGGCGCCAGACGCGACTATACGCGCCGGGGAAATATCGGATGAATGCCCGGCTCGCTGATGCCTTTCTCAAGGGTAGAGGCGAACTGGTTAGGGGTTTTCTGATAATTCCTCGGAATAAAAAACTCAAAAATTAACGGGAAATAATTATTCCTTTCTTTATTTAGAAAAAACAAAAACACGACTCGACTGAAAGGAAACCGGGCAAATCCGGGTAAAGCCTCTCGCAAAATAAACTCAGCCATGGGTGCCACACTCGACGGCTCACGCGTTACAATAATTATCGCTCTGCTCGACAGGCCGAGATTTCACCCAACGCTCCTTACATACACACACACACACACACCCAAAGCACACCGCGCCGCGAGGCGGTCCTCGGTACGGCTGGCTCGAGACGATCCAAAAACAAAATCCAATCAGATACCCCAGAACAAATAATCTCACAATCGTACGTGAATCGCCGGTTGACCGCTCGTCGATCCCGATATCCCGAAGGCAATCTCCTCGTCGGCTTTTACCCCGACCGGGTTCCTTATAGCACCCGCTACCTCGGTTACCGGTCGTCTCACGGCGGCCCGGTCCCCCAGGCTACAGAGGTCCCCGAGGCCTGGTCTCTCCTTTCCGCCACCTGGAGACGCGCTCGGTTGTCACTCAACCGAGTTACCCGCTTCCCTTCACGACCGACCGTTAGGTGACATCTGAGATTAAAATAATTAAAGATTATTAAAAATTATTAAAAATTATTTAAAACAATTAAAAATTATTTTTAACTATTAAAAATTATTTTTAATTATTAAAAATACTACACGCTGTCTCGACAATGCGTTGCGCCGAAGTGACGAGATCGGACTCGCACCTCGATTCCTCTCCTCCCGTGACGTAGATTTACGGGAACACGTGATTAGGCCACGAGCATTGGTCAGAGAGAGGAGCTACTGTGTTGTCTCGCCGTCTCCGTTGCTCTTCGATGTTGACGCTGGAGTTCGCTTCTCCGGTCGCCACTGCACCGTTACAGGTGCTTTATCCATTTCATTTTGAAGATCGGCCTGTTCTACTCCCCGTCGTTTTGATCGAGGGGAAGAGGCTGATAGAAGCACTCTAATGCACGGTGGCGAATAGCTTCCAAGGGCTTTGAAGATCTCCGGATGACATTCGGTAAAACCAAGAGGGGGGTATGAAACCCCTTTTTATGAACGTCCTTCCCTCCTTCGATTGTGACGGTATGGCTCCTTGGATTGACCACCCCGGGCGGGCCTTGTAGACTCTGTAGCGCTCGCTCGACGTCGCTCGGTTCTCGGCTATGACGGAAAGAGGACAGGAGAGGGAGGGGGACGGTCGGCGAAACTATATTTAAAATGGGGCGGCTTATGATACAAATCAAATAATA
The DNA here is from genome assembly GCA_933228735.2 of Amblyteles armatorius. Taxonomy (NCBI): domain Eukaryota; kingdom Metazoa; phylum Arthropoda; class Insecta; order Hymenoptera; family Ichneumonidae; genus Amblyteles; species Amblyteles armatorius. Next base: position 1,319,948 of record OW121691.1, on the reverse strand, counting down.
ATTTAATCGTGTCACAGCAGCCTTCGGGCAACCCTCTACTTCCTATATCATTTTTTTTACAAGATATATATAGAAATGGTGAGTAATAAGTTCGGTAGACGGCCAAAGGTTATACGATCGAATCAAGGAAAAAAGTATGTGGATAGAAGATTGACAAATTGGCTCGAAGGAAAACATATTCAAGTACATCTGATCGCACTATATTCCCCACAACAAAATGAGCTGCCGAACGAAATAACAGAATGCTGATAGAAATGATCAGATGCATGCTTCTCAATGTCAACATGCCAGGAAAATATTAGGGCGGAGCGATTAGTGTGGCAAACGATCGAAAAAAATCGATTGCCAACTAAAGGAGGTACGAAGACACCGTATGAACTTCGGGAAAGCAATGTGCCACATGTCGAGAACCTACATATTTTCGGTCATACAGCATACGCGCTTATACCAAAAGTGAAAAGACAAAAGCTTGACGTAAAAAGGCAATTAAACTAACCATCGTTGGTTACAAGGATCAACAGCAGTTCGCCTACTTGATCCGAAAAATTGGCAGTCACTATTAGTTGAGATGTCAAGTTTATCATAAATGAAGAACACGTACGGAACGAAGAAAATGCATCAGATAATGTAGAGTTTTCACTCGAAAACGTTGATCAGGAATCAGTGATAACAAGTAACGAGAATTTAGATCTCGAGGAACAGGAGGAAAATATCGAACATTGGAATATTCAAGAACAGCATCCTATTGACGCTGTAGCATTCAATGACCTCATCGTGTTCAACGACGCAGAAAGCCTACCTACGATGTTCAACTTGCGAAAATAAGACAATCGAACCGAAAAATATTTGTGGGGCTTTGGCTAATAATGACAACTCCATTGGAAGCATGCGATGAAGGATAAATTCGATTCGCTCCACAAAAATAATACCTCGGGTCTCGTTGATTTAGCGAAAGATCGATGAGCAATAGGAAGCAAATGGGTCTATAAACTCAATCGAAATGAAGAAGGCGATATTTCAAGATATAAGGCATGATTAGTAGCGCAAATATTCTCACGAAAATACGGAGTAGATTTCAATAAAGTGTTTGCATCTGTAGCACATCGTATGGTATGGTATTTATTTCTTTGGAAGGTATAATGACCTTACAGCAATGGGTACAAAGGTCATTTTACAATCAATTAGCATAAAACATATAAAGAACATATCGTTAAAGACAGTAGGCTTAAGGCGACTTGTCGTATGTACGAATGGTGCGTGCAAATGTGAGCATGCAGAGACGCTGACGACAGCGCCCTCTGCTTCCGTATTGGCCGTATGGCTGGACGAAACGAGAGTTGAGCAAGCAGTTGCTGTGAGCGCGAACGAGGGAGAGTACCTCTGTTGCGAAACGGTACGTACGTCGAATTAACGAGTCAAGCGCGATTACGACGCGAGTCGAGAGAACGGCTAATCGAGGATAATCAAGAGAATGGATAATCGAGGGAACGCGAGTGGGCCCAGCGGTGGCTGTACGTTGAACAAGTCGTTAGTCATTAGTTTTCTTGTACTTATCCTAATTACATTTGTGTATGCTTTTCTATTAAATAAATTTTATTCCGGAGCATCGCCGCCCCCCCGCCGTTCATACCTTCACCCCCTCTAAACCCCTACACCCCTTCACCTATTTAACTTCCCCCCCCCTTTACCCTCTCCATACCTTAACCCCCTCTCAACCCCCTTCACCCCTGTTGACACCCCTTAAACGCAGATTCAAGTACGAGCTTTTCAACCGCAACAACTTTAATATACGCTATCAGAGCTGGAATTACCGCGGCTGCTGGCACCAGACTTGCCCTCCGATGGATCCTCGTTGAAGGATTTTAAGTGTTCTCATTCCGATTACGGGGCCTCGGATGAGTCGTATCGTTATTTTTCGTCACTACCTCCCCGTGCCGAGAGTGGGTAATTTGCGCGCCTGCTGCCTGCCTTGGATGTGGTAGCCATTTCCCTGGCTCCCTCTCCGTGATCGAACCCTGATTCCCCGTTACCTACTACAACCATGGTAGGCGCAGAACCAACCATCGACAGTTTATGAGGCTGACTTCTTTCGGAGTCTCTTTTCTTTTGGGTTCGGGTTTTTTTGTGGTCCCTCTTTTTTTGGGCTTGGTTTTTTAGCGCTTGTTTTTTGCGATCCCTCCTTTTTTGGGTTTGGGTTTTTTTTGTGGTCCCCCTTTTTTGGGTTTGGGTTTTTTTTGTGGTCCCTCTTTTGTTGGGTTTGGTTTTTTAGCGCTTGTAAGTTAGGACAAAAACGAATACGTTTAACTCAAATTAGGATCCGGAATTTCCTTTAAAGAAAAGTAAATAACATCCAAGTAATATAAAATGTAACGCTCCAGGAAAAAAGTTAAGTCAATTGTATTATTTGATGCCACGTGGCGAATCAGTGTCATATGTAATCATTTGGACAATATCTCATTCGAATATACATATGACGATCTACAAAATTATAATATGCAAACATATCCGGTGTCCGTCTCGTTTTCCGGTACAAATCTCATGAAATTACTTAAAAATACATCCTAGCATCACCCATACCGTTACAGAGATTATTGTTATGATTATTGTATTGAGAACATTGTTCGATTCTAATATTCGTCAATGTATAGTTTCATTTTATTTTGTTTTGTTTCAAATATAATTGCAAATACTCATCTTTTATTCGTCAGAGATGGATTCCGCGTGGGCTCTTTCCTCTGTTCCGGGGCTTGCAGTACGAATAATTTATTCCTCGTTAGTTTATCGGCCAGCCAAGCGCGGTCGGGACCTCAGACACGAGAACACCTCGCTAAATCCCGCAACGTAGTACAATGTCTCCCAGAAGCGTCCTTCTGTCACGACGTCCCCGGAACGAAAGAGAACGTATTTTCATCTTACACGCTTGTTTTGTTGTGGTCCCTTCTTTTTTGAATTTGGTTTTTTTTTGTGGTCCCTCCTTTTTTGGGTTTGGTTTTTTTTTGTGGTCCCTCTTTTTTGGGTTTGGTTTGGTTACTTCGCATGCAATGACGCCGCCATTATTGCTATTCCTACGAATCCTGCCTCGAGAACACATCCCTACGATTCCTACGTCGAGAACGTACAATTTTCTTAACAATATAAAAATGGATTTTTTTACACGCAACGTTTGACACTGACGCCTGTTCGGGCGCCATTGAAACGTTTCGATATTCCAGAAGATCGGAACGTCGAACCCACGATTTTTTAGATCGTCTTCTTCCGAATGGAACGTAAAGAGTTCGGTACTGGACCGGTAAGATAACGTGTGGAGGACTGGATTTCGCGCCACATGAGCTCGATTCGAGGAGGCAGCTGGATTGCTGACCCCTCTATAACGCACTCTCAATAAGGAGGATCGACTCTAACGAGACGATAGCGTTAAATAACGCACTTTCCATAAAGGAGGATCGACTCTAACGAGACGATAGCGTTAGTTCCATGCTTGCGCATATGGCGGAAGGGAACTAGGAAAGTCAACGGAGTTCTTTATTCTTGCAATTCGGAGACTAAAAGTGGATCCGACGTTCAAGGCCGAATACTATTCTCTGATTGTGAGCCTACTATGCTCAGAGACACGTATGCCGAGACATACGTGCTTGCACAGTCTAGAAAATAATACGACGAGGCTCCATGTGGAGTTACCTCGAAGAAGTTGTGGTCGATAGGTAGAGCCTTTATAGCGACTCGGGGAACACTTCACTTGCACGAGAGCTCCGCCGACTCGCCATCTTGCGGAAAGCGGAAAGACCTAGCGGGGGGTAGGGCGTCCCGTTACAAACTATGAGCATGTCATTCGCTTAAAATAAAGGGCCTTGGTCTCACTGCGTTTCTGATAAAGCTGTGAATGAAGTTTAGCGAAAAGAGGTCGTCGGAGTTTATTAATTGTAACAAATCCGCTTCGGAATCAAACTTGCGGAAACTCTTTATGGGATGTTGTCTAATATTTTCGTAAATGGGACAGTTCAACATTAGATGTATTACTGTTGTGTCTTCGTGCAGGTCGCACAGTACACAGGTTTGTTGCGCGTCTATTTTGGACACCGATCTGTCTATCCTTATGTGAAAGGCGTGGTAGCTAGCTAGTCTAAGTTGGGCTATGGTTCGAATGTTTGCCATTTTGCAGCGTTTTGGTAGATAGTTTGTGTTATGTTCATGCAGCCTAGGTAGTGGGATTTGAAGCGCTCTAGAGTTTAAACAGTTGAATACGTCAGTTTCCTTCAAGATTGTTTCGTAATTTTTGAAAACTTCATTTTTTTCATCCCATACATCTGGTGCGGAATTCCCCCAAAGCTCTGGGTATCCGACTTTGAAAAGAAATTCTCTGATCTAGTAGCACTAGTTTAGTGAGGGATTGCAATTTGGTAACGTGGTTAAACAGTACAGAAACATATTTTGGGCTATCGGTGGTCTGGCATTCTGAAGATCTTAATCAGCCAGAACCAGGTTTGAAGCATGACTTTATATTCAATTTTAATAATTTCTGTTTCCAATCCAAGCGCGTAGCTTGGAGTATTTTGTGGCAGATGGAGGAGCCTCTTGAAGAACTTCAGTTGTCCACTTTCTAGGAAGTCCAGGTACCTCAGTCCCCATACTGGGACGCCGTGTAGCGGAGTGGCAGTCATTATGCTGTCAAAGAGTCTTAACATGCTAAGGCCATGAATCGGACATAGCACGCGCCAAGATCGATAATTCCATGCCGGAACCGATTCTGATTCTGATCGTGGCCGACTTGGCTGCCTATAGCTCCACGGATGAAGACGCAAGCGTAACTCCGAAGTAGACGCAAGAATTTACTACTTCGATGTGTTGACCCCCGTATCGAAAGTTCTGTTTAATCGTATGCTGTAGATTCCCACCCGATTTTTGTTGGATTGACAATCAGTTTATTCAGGTTGCAATATTCCTCTAGGTACCGCAACTTCCGTTTTAAGTCTATTGGAGTATCCGCAAAAATCACACGATCGTCCGCGTATAAAAGCATTAAGATATCATTTCGTCCGTTAGCCCGGTAGAGTTTTTTTATCTGAAAATATTTCGACGTCTCAAACCGGTGCGGTGGTCTAGTGGCTAGCGTGCTCGCCTCTAGACCAAAGCATCGGCAGGTCGACGGTTCGATTCCCGGTTTCGTAGTTTCGCCGAGAATAAAAATATGGGCGGGACGAAGCTCCAGATATATACATCGGTCACTCGCACGTAGTAATTCTACATGTGAGTGTCAGATGTATATACCTGTACTCCATGCTTACATTCTCCGTGAAACGTGACGTAGCTCCGATGCCGGGAATCGAACCTGAGACCGGCTGTACCGGCATAGGTTTTCCGCAGTTTCCCTATGCCCATGGCAGAAATGCGATACAGAGGGGGAAGTCGGATGCGGCTGCAAAGGGGAGACTGGCTACTGACCCGGGCGGACCCTGTATAGGCGCAGATGCCTGAGAACGGGGGAAAATGCAAATAAAAATTATATATATATATATTTCGAGGTCTGCTAAGAAGAGTATGAAGGGTAACGGGCTTAGAATTTCCCCTTGTAACACACCCAGAGTAACGGCTACGCTGTTCAACAAAGTGTCGGTCGTTTTTACTTGGAACGATGCTGCGTCGTAAACATTCTTCAGGATACGGATATGCTTTACTTCTTTCGGAGCCTTTACTTCTTTCAAATCTATCACTAGTGCAAAGGCAATTCTTCCAAGTAGCCTTAGCTGCAGTTGAACGGTAGATTGTAGTGCAAATAAGTTATCTAAGCAGCCCCTTCCTGTTCGGAACCCTGCTTCGTTTTCCGGGAAAATGCCAACGGCTTTCACCCACTCCATTAACCTATTTTTTAGTAGCGGTGTGACCAACTTTGTTAAGGCGTTCACTAAGACGATGCCTCTATAGTTATTTGGATTTGTTGTTTCTCCTTCCTTGTGAATGAAGATGACCTTAGAATGAATGAATTCTCCTTTCTTGTGAATGAAGATGACCAGCACGAGGGCAAGGACTCGGTGTCAAAGATTTTGTTGAACAGACATAGAGCAAAATGTATTCAGATTGGCGGAATCGCTTTTATAAATTCATTATACATCAGGTCTGGCCCCTGGAGCTTTGCCTCACTTATAGTTTCTTATGCATTTAAGTAATTCTACATATGTTATCTCCTTATCAAGAAAAAAAGAAGCTATTGCTACAGACACCGAAGTAGCTATACCTTGTACGTACTCTTCGAGGTACAAACTCTTCTTCTTATAAAAAGTGTCACAGGCTCCAGCTGGGATAACGTCGGCCGAACGGGGCCTGTATTTGCACATTTTTACGGTCTTCCAATGCGGAATTCTCAGCATTTGCAAACTTTTCCGTGATACACTCTTCGTGAGCTTTATTTTTTTGTTCTAAAATCGATCTTAATCCTTTCTTACGTTCTAAGTAGATTAATTTCGGGTTTTCCTCGAAGTTTACATGCCAGCAATCTTTTAACGCACTTTGTACTAACTCTTAGACTTTAGACAATCCTTATCAAAATATTTTTTGTTATTTGTTTGATTGTTTTTAGGCACTCACTCCTTACACGTAAGAAGTGCCTATTTACATCACTTTTTTCAATATTTCGATCCCATCGGAGATTCGTGTCATGGTAGATCTTCGCAACGAATGAACCAATGTAGATGAAATTTGTTGTGTAGCATCTTTGTATTGTTGACATAACGCCTGATGAATCTGAAAGCAATTAAACAATTATAAGTATATGGCGTTAGACTTAATGGCTAAAAACTTTTAAAAATGCCTTTTTTCAGTCGATTAGTCCTTCGGACGTCCGTGGCGCACAGTAACTTCAATATCTGTGTATCGATCTCATTGTCCCTGGCGGCGTTCCCTTGTGTAGATTGTTGACATGAATCCCTGAAAATGTTAAACAATTTGAATTATCATGAACAATTTAGTACACTAATTAAGTATATATGATCTCCATAATATCTCGGTTATAGTTTAAAAGTTTGCGCATTGGGCATCCGTGTCATGGTCAAACTGAAAAACTTGCGTACGAATCGACATATTCTTCGCAGGCTTCATTCATTACACCTTTACCATGTAGCCAAACAAATTTTAAACCATTTGAACAACTGCATTATTTTTTTTAAATGTTTACAGCTGTCTAATTTAGAGGTTATGTGAGATTTTTTTCAACAATAAGAACAAAAAAAGGACAGAAAAAAGTTTCCATGGTATATATCGAACCATAGAATAAATAATACACTAACATCTAATTAAAATACGATATTACTTAATATTAATATACGATTCTTACCGTTTATTTATCCATTTTTTACGTCCTTTTCCCACAAATATATTTAATTAAAAAATTCACATTTGTAACGGCCCTGCATTGCATATAAGAGGACGATTCGAATGAGAGAAGCATATGGGTGTCATTGGCGCAGTGGTTAGCGCTCTTACTCAGTAACCGATTAATCCGGGTTCGAATCCCGGTGATCACCATATGTTTTCTCTCTTCGATACTTCGCCCGTCGATCTGCAATACTAATATCTACAGGTTTCCAAACTCTCCGCTCGATCATTACACATTACACTTTAAAAATTCACATAACGCTTTAAAATCCGCGTTACACTTTAATAAATCTTGAAGATTATTCACAAATAAATCTTCACGACACTTATACTAATGATTATTTGTTTCACACGACAGAAAACACTCGCAATTATACCTGTCAAATTAAAAAACTTATTTTTCTTCGGGACGGCGCTGGTGTCCGTCTCACACGCCATGATTCTGGCGTCCCCCGAAGTCATCCAGTCCCGCAAAGGTTCAGTACTGGAATAGGTGACAGCCTTGCCGTGCGCTGGCAACTTACATCAATGTCCATTAAGTTTAGTCGTAGGATTCCTTACAAATCAATCATCATCTGTATCAAATCCGTAAAATTTACAGTGCTAGTTAATTCGCGTGCAAAAATTAAACTCGTAACTCTAAATTCTTCAAAATATAATTGTATTAATTTCCGAGACCGACGAGGCTTGCGGCGTTGATGCGGGGAATGGTAGGATGGAATAAACAGTCCGATTGTCCGTAATTTTCATTAACAAAAGAAGTTTGCTTTGGGACGACGATTCGATTCCACTCTCAGGCTGACAGGCAATGCTCCTCTCCTCACAGATACGACGACGACAACGAAAAGATTTGACTCCGATTGTCGTCTCCTATCGCGTCTCTTGAATTTTCAATTATTACAAAAAAATGCTTAAAGTACAAATCGTGGCTGCAGACCCCACACACACTAGTACCTCGGCACACGATGCGTTCATTACAAAAATTATGATTATTGAAACTCGATGCGCGTTCTACAAAATTACCCTATCTATACACAATGCCCCGCAGAGTAGGCAAGGAATCCGTAGACTTCCTGCTTTTGGATGATAAATAATATGTTCAATTGACTCTACGGTGAGTTCGAATAAATGAACGATGTTGCTCGCGGGCACAGCACACGGCATGACCGCCGGCGATCATTAGAGTGTCCCCGCGAGGCAAACACAAAAAAAAATATTGACGAGATCAGTCCGGGCTGTGGTCGTATGACCGTGTTTCTATTCCCTACGGAAATACGATGATTACGGCGACGGCGAACCCCTCGACCCCACTGGCGGCGGGGCCGATAGGTTCCATACAGACGTCGATTTTTCGTAGAATTTGGATGACGTAGGATTTCCACGGTCGGGGTAGATCGGCGATCGGCGGTGCGCCAATGGATCAGCTTTGCAGAGCCGAGTAAATTCGGGGAGCCAGGTCCGGTCCAGGATGATTCAGTTTCGTAGGACTAGTAATGGGCAGCAGGATCTCAATTTGCGTGCGGCAGCGACGCCACGATCGGCGATGTTTCACTGGCGATTGTGAGCTCTCGGACGAGATTTTAATTGCGAAATACAAAAACCCAGTCGCCTTCACTGAAAGGGACGCAGTGTTAGTGCGAGAATTTTGACAGGCATGGCACCTGGTGAGTCGGGTCAAGAGCAGGATGTTATCTGTATGCATAGCGCTTTAAACAGAATGAAAGTTGGCGATACGCTCTCGGCGTCGATGCAATGCTCCGCGGAGTTAACAAATGGGCCAACCGCCCATATGCATGAGGAAAACTTTTCTCGACTTCGCCGCGGCGAAAAACACGTGTGGCTCCGTTTCGAGCTAGGAGACGACTGGGGCGAGTATCGCGAGGCGCCCGCACATGAGGCGCAGGAATCGATCTCGCATTGATCGAGGCGAACTCTACATTTCTGGCGCTCCGGGTAGCGACGGGCCATACGCAGGTGGCGCTCGACGTGTCGCCAAACGCTGAGTTACATAGTTTTATCTGCAATATTTCAAAACTTTTGAAAACTTTATCATATTTGGTTTGTGAAAGGGCGGCGTCGCGGGTGTAGGCAAAGTATGAAAGTCGGAGATGTAAAATATATGTTCGATTGGTTATTTATTGGTCGCAGCGTAAGGTTGGGAGAGTGTACCGTTCCGTGGCTAGAGCTGGACTGATGATCGGAGGTGCGAGGCCGAGGGCCTTGGACCCCGTAACAAAGGCTCGACCCCGTCTCACGGCTCGAAGCCGTGCGGCCGGATGCAGATAACCCGGGAGGGCTTCTACGTATTAAAGCGCAGCGGAAAAATAATACCGCTGCGTAGAAGAAAAGTAATACCGGAGCGAAAGAGGCTGGAGCCGTTACACTCCCCCTCCAGAGAAAACAATGCCCCCGCATCGGATCTTGAACAGAATTTACATTTAATAATTGTTGTTGAGTGTGATTCTATATAAATGAAGAGTTTTTTGGGAGTTTTGGTTTTTATATATTTTCATTTTTGTGTAGATGTGTTGTGTTTTGTGTTTTCTTTTTTGGTTTTGTTTCGTTGATTGTTGGTTGGTCCTTTCTGTTGTCGTCCGAATTTGGTTTTATTAAAAAAAAAATTCCTTTGTTTGATATTCGTCTCGGCACTCCCTCGTCGCTGAATATATTTGTGGTGATAAATATTGACATCTATACTGATCTGTAACAATCTAAAAAAAAAACTGTTATTTGTTCGTGTTAGTGGGGATGGTTTAGTTAGGTTGGATGGGATTAAATTTGGTGTTAATATAGTAATAAAATGTTGTCCTGTTTTATTTGTTGACGGGGTCTAATTATTGTTTCCTGAAATGTTTTCCTGTTTTTTCTACGTATTTATTTCCTAATTTTCGTATTATCCTTAGCGGTTATTGTCCTTTGAATTAAGGCCTTAGGCCACCCTAGAGGCCGAAAAAAATAGGCTTTTTTGGGAATTTTTTTCAGAAATATTACGAAATGAATCGAGATTACAGAAATGGGACTTTATTATACATATCATTAACTGCATACAATATTTTTTTTGAGGCAATTTATTTAAAAATGGTCGCGGCACAGCGTTTTTGCGACGACGTCTTTTTTTTCTATGCTCCACGGGCGGAATAACAGCTCCTGTAATTAAATGAATCATGAATCAATTAGGGCCTGAATTTTCGATTGTATATAGTATAAGCTAGAAAAGTACATAGGATTTTTTCGATGTATTGATTTTTGACAAAATAACGCACTTCTAAAGTAGAAAGTGTCACGTTCCGCGCGGCGTGATTTTATTTCAAAACCTCCTTGCCTGAATCGTGTCTAAAACCCACGATGTGACACGTTCGGGCTCGTCAGCGACAACGATTCTTATCAAGGTATCAGGATGCACCGGATGTATCCCGTTGCCTTCTTAATATTTAATTACGTTATTCTACGCGAGGCGGGTCGCGCGATATTTTTCTCGGGAAACGCGAGCGAGGGCTTTAGGGAACGTGTGACTGTCTCCTCTCGCCTTCTCTCAGCGAGTTACAATTTCACTGTTCAGCAAATATTCTCCCCGGCTTGCCGTCCAACGGTCGAGAGATCGGCGGATGAGCAAGCCGGAGAAGGCAGTCCCGAAGAGACATCGAAAGCGCAAGCTTGAACTTCGGACCAACTCCTCGTTACAGCTCCCGCAGAGCGATCTTAAAATCTCGAAGGAGTTCCGCGATTCGGTAGAAATCGCGAAAGCCGATAGAATCGTAGGAGCCGGACAGAGTATTGCGTCGCAGTGATAAGCCTGAACGTGCTAGGCATAAGTGCTATTATTCGCGCCACGAACTATTTAGTCGTGTAGTTATTAGAGTGTTCACGGTCTAAGGAGAGAACTGTTATATCCGTAGAAGCTCAATCAGCTACTCTGAGCACTGCGGGAGCCGTTAGCTCAAAGGTTTTCGGGATTTATCCAGTGAAGGGTTGAAACCCAAGTGAATTATAAAATCACGATTTATTATATCAATTTAATTACAATAGTTTGTTCGAGATTATTTACCAATAGTTGTGAAGTACACTCTGTACGCTTTTCTTCCTTCCGAATAGAGTATATATTTTACGGCGTAACTAACTAACCGTAACGCAGTTCAGATTCAAATCAGACTGTCGAGTACCTGCTCGTGGTCCTTTATATAGGGGTGCGAGCAGAAATGTCAGCTTAATTTTGACAGTGTCAGCCGTTTCGTAATTGTTTAAACAATTATTGATTCCGGATTGCCTGTCCGGTTCCCTGTTTCCCAATAGCTGACTCGGGTAATTAATTATTCGGCTATTCTTAAATGCTATGTCGTCGGTTACTTCCGTATTTCGCAACGATGCGTCGCGCGCTCGTTGCCTACCGCGATTATTGGGTAAGCGCATTTCTCAAATAATCGGGCGTTGACCCGGGTGTTGTACCCCGGGTCAACGCCCGATTATTCGAGGAATGCGCTTACTCAATAATCGCGGCAGGCAACAAGCGCGCGACGCATCGTTACGAAATACGGAAGTAACCGACGACATAGCATTTAAATTCTTAAATGCTATACTATGCTTCGGCTGCCAATAGCCGAATAATTAATTACCCGAGCCAGCTATTGGGAAACAGGGAACCGGACAGGCAATCCGGAATCAATAATTGTTTAAACAATTACGAAACAGCTGACACAGTCAAAATTAAGCTGACATACCTGCTCGCATCCCTGTATAAAGGACCACGAGCAGGTACTCGACAGTCTGATTTGAATCTGAACAACGTTACGGTCAGTTAGTTATACCGTAAAACCTATACTCTCTTCGGAAGGAAGATAAGCGTACAGAGTGTACTACACAACTATTGGTAAATAATCTTGAATAAACTATTGTAATTAATATTGATATAATAAATCGTGCTTTTATAATTCACTTGGGTTTCAACCCTTTACTGGATAAATCCTAAAACCTTTGAGCTAACGGCTCCCGCAGTACTCAGAGTAGCTAACTGAGCTTCTGTGGATATAACACGGGGTAAAACAGAACGTTTGTTAGTGTGAAGAGGAGAGAGAAGCTAAGAGGTTAAAGGACCGTGACCACGAGTAATAAGTTAAGTTACTGTAAGTACGAGAGTATGTGTGTGTGTGAGTGTATGTATGTGTGTAGCTTGCCGGCTATCGTGTATACTGATAAATATCAATCGTAATTCATTATTAAAGTTCAAGTCTAATAAACTACTGTTTAGCTCATTTGACAACCTGCGCGGATTATCGGGAGGCGTCCTGTAGAGGACGTACCGGGAACGATCCTAAAACAAAAATATAAACTCGTCGCGCCTCCCGCGACGAGGTTTATGGGTGACGTAACAACGCCCGAACGTCACAAGAGTGAGAAATTTGCCTGAAAAGTCGTCAGATAATTGTTAATAACAAATGAACTATGCAAAATAAAAAAAATCCTACGTACTTCTATAGACAATGTATTTTCGAAGATATATTGCAAATTTCAAGTCAATCGGTTAAAAATTGTCTGAGTTATGTTTCCGGCCAACTACAAAAATTTAGTTTTGAGATAAACCCGATTAAAGTTTTGAGTAGTAGAACATCATGAACAATTTTGCAATACCTTTGATCTGCGATGCCTGCACCATACAATTGGCCTTCCAGATTATCTTCCTGCTCTTGCATTTCTTTTCTGCTTGATCTTGCAGCGATTCTGGCCTCTTTTACCCAGTCTGATAGCGATCTCTCTGCAAGCTTTATGCGTTGTTTGTTGATCTCCATGCACGTTTCGTAGCTGTTCAGGCCGATTTCCAAATCCATTGCCTCCATTATGTGTAAGATTGAAGAAAACCCGTCATTAAATACACAAACTGCAATTTCCGTAGCTACATCCAAGACTGTTTTCCCACTTGAAATATTTTTTGGGGTCAATGTCCACCCAGTCGAATTAAAGCTTTTGTTGTTATTTTGCGTACAACCGCCGATGCATCGAGTTAGAAGATCTTGATTGGTCAGTTCTTCATAGATTGGTTTGATAGCTTCGTAGACTTGAATTGGAAGAGCTGGCTTGTGTTTGTACTCAGCCAAAGTATTCGTCGCTTCAGCGCGTTGCCATGAGCACCATGAATCCTCGCCAATAGGACATTTTCCGTGCTGCGGTTTGGCATCCGTAGATAATTTGTGATCCAGTGTAGCCCATATACTGCTTCTCATGTTCTCGACTGAATCACTGTTTCTACGAATCGCTAATCCATAATAAATAGATAGCTCATCTATAAGTTTTGCAATCGATTTGCCCCTTCCACCGAGACCTTTTGTCTTCTTTTTCGAATTACGGAGTCGGGTGCCCATTCGTTTTTGCACGTGATCTATACACGCTTTCTTGAGTACTGTCAGATCCTCATATGGCTTAACATCTGTAATGCCTTTGAAAGTCTTAGAATCACCGTCACCAATGTAGTGAGAGTATTTGACCTGATGCAAAGTTTCAGAGCGGCGAAACATCTCAACAAGTGCATCGACTTCCATTTTTCCTGCCGATCCATCGTGATTCACAGCGCATTCTCCTACATGACTTTCTGTCCACTCCGCATTTTCGTCGGTATCTTTTTTTTTAGACCAACGTTCACACGCCTTACAGTATTTTGATTTCACCACACAATCAACGATTTTTCCAAAGTTATAGCCAATAAGAGTCATTAACCCATACAGAAACGTAAATCCACGTTTTCTCCACGAACCATCGCCTGACACTACAATTCCATTTTCTCCGTTTTCAATCGAAATGGTTTTTTCTTCTTCCGCAGCTCTCATCACACTATTCTGGCAAACTAAATTGGTTGCAGTGTTCATTCTTTTGACAACCTTATCGTAAAATGAGTGAAAGGTCCGAGGTAATTCCAGGAATGCACAGAATTTTCTGATTCGGTGCCAACCAACTCCAAGCAATCGTATCGCAATTATTATTCCACGGTTGATTTCGTAGTTTTTCTCAACAAGTGGACAACTCAGCATCTCAGTCTTCTCACACTTTTCACAGGACACTACAAGTTTAAATCCCAAACCACGCTTACTGCTTTCAGTAAATTTTACTTTCGATTGGCATCTCTTGCAAACGACAACGTCGGAAATAGCCGAAAAAACTGCAATGAAGTTAATTATACGATAATCAAACGCTGGATTCACTTCGATATCGTATAAATCTTCCGATAGCTTCAATTTTTTGCCGATGAACTGGCGTTCAAGTCGTCTGGTGCTTCTGCCTCATGCCGATTCAACGGTCTTCGTCGCGATACTTTTGGTCTCCTGACGCTGGAAACCGCCGTTTTTGTCCCTTTCTTCCCACTATACAACCCGTCACTCATTGTAAGAACGGAAAAAGAAATTAAAGTTTACAGAACTATCGAGAAAAACGACTGTTTGTCGACTAGCGTCCGTCTCGACTGCTTGGCCGTGCCTAACTGTCTGAAACAGCCGTTCCACAATTCTAAACTCGCCAGACTAGTCAGGAAATAAATATTTTCAATAACATCCGCCGTATACCTGCTCTAGTCCCCTAACGGACCTTCTCGCTAGCGCTAACAAAAGGGACTCGCTGCAGACCAGACGGCCTTGTGCTAAAACTCGAAAACGGAGTACTTAAAGATTTTTCTCGGCCATAATCTTTTGGGACATCATTTTTGAGGCCTTAAGGGACCCTTTGAAACAAAGAAAAAAAAATCGATTTTTCGAAAATTCTAGGGTGGCCTAAGGCCTTAACATTTTTTGTCATGTTAGGTTTCCCAATTTGAATACTATTACCTGCAACATTCTAAATATCTGATTAGTGGTGGTTAGTGGGTTGGGCATGTTATTAGGGAATGGAAGATTCGACTCTGGAAATAGATAAAATTATTAATATATATATTAATAATGAAGCATAGTATAAACATATTGGCCAAAAAGATAGATAATGATTTAGTTGCGAAAGATAAATGAAACAAAATGAAATGCTATTGTTCCCATAGGAGTTATTGAGTGCATATAAAAGATGACTTTTTTGCTTTTTTTTGCATCGATGTACGCGTCGCAGAGCATGTCTCAACGTAGTCAGACATTGTATATAAACATCTGTTTTTTTTTTTTTTGTTAGGTTGTCGTTGTCTCAATTTTATCCTTTTTTTCTTCCGTTTTTCTCATTTTTACGATTTATAAAGTAAATTTCATATTTGAATGTATTGATGTTTGCTCGATTATATTGGAGTATTAATATATTGGACATAAATATAGGTTAAATTTATGAGTGAATAAGTGTATGAGTTTTGTGCATATTTGTTTAGTTGTGATTTGTTTTTAAGTAGTGTAGTCCTATTACTATGGTTCATCGTATTTTCTGGTATTCCGAAAAAATTATTTGCAGTTCGTTTGGTTCTATTAAGTGTCTGGGTGGCTTGGTATTTATCTACATTCTGTGTGTTTCCGGTTTTTCTGTGTATCTGTTTTATTAAATGTTTCGAATGTTTACTATGTGCAAGATGTGTGTGTTGTCTGTACGTGTAGTTCATTTGTCTTATATCTAGTCTTAACTAAAATATTCATGAATATTCTGATGTTTGTTTAAGCCACAAATGCGTATTATGCGCTTCCAGGCGATATTCTGCGATTTGGTGTTAGTTTCGATAGTAGGTTACTGATCGTTTCTGGTAGCACTTTGTTACGCGGTATTAGTATCATTGGTTGACAATTAATAGCTTTCGGTCTATCAATTTTTACGTCACAATGAAGTATTGGTGGTGTCCTGAAGTTCGGTTGCACTGGTGTTTGTGCAGGATGTTGTTCAGAATCATTTGTTCGTTTAGCGTTTATCGATGGTAGTCTAATATTGGAATGCACGGACGATGGAGCATCCATTTTGGATTTCGTTGCGCATTCAGTACAGCTGAAAGGCGATGGTAAACTTCCGAGTACTGAAACGTTTCTGGTAATTGGTGGTGATCGGAAGTTCGGTGGTACTTCCTGTGGTATGCTGTTTTCATTTTTCTCCGATGTGCTTGTTTCTCGATGCCAAGGTAGAGCGATTTTTCGCGAATCTAATGCTATTGGTGGTGATAGTGTTTCATTTGCTTTATCGCTATTTACTGATCGATTTTCGAGTTTCGCGGCCTTCTTTTATTCTCGTGACATTTCGGCATTCAATTGTACTGATGATTGTACGGAGTTTTCTGAATTCGATATTTTTTCGTCACGAATTGGCAGTGAGTTGTCAAGTTGTACTGATATTTGGGTGGCTTTCGGGTTATCCTTTCCTTGCGTAGTTGTTGAAGGTGACCTGAAGGTTGGTTTTACGGGTGGTTTACCACTATTCTCGTCACCAGACGATTCTGCGATGTTCGTCGGCAACGGTTTGATTCCTTGTTTGTTGAAATTTACGTTTTCGTATTCTGTTTCGTTTTCCGTTTCATTTTCCTTATTTTTTGCCTTATAGTTGTCGTGTTTTCGAGTTTCTATGCGATTGCTATCGATATTTTCGATAACGGTACCATCAGCTTCACCGTATAAGTTGCCGGAATTTCCACCTAGGCTGCTTTCCACTCTGTTTCCGTCGTTGTATTCGCTTTTGTCACCGTATAAGTAGCCGGCTTTCCCGTCAGGGCTGACTTTTCCACGAATCTCGCTTTTGCTGTGCTGCGATAATCTTTCTGTTTTTTGTGGCCTCATTGGGCTTTTTGCTTTTTGCGGCCTCGTTGGGCTCATTTCTTTTTGTTGCCTCGTTGGGCTTTTCCGTTTTGTTGCCTCGTTGGGCTTTTTTCGCTCTCCTCTTCATCTTCTGTTGTGCTATCTTCTATATCCGTATATTTGAGGCATTCCATGTCAATTCAGCCAGCAAAAAAAAAAAAAAAAATCCAAAAAAAAAAACGAAAATCAGGTTTAGCGGTTCCAATAGATACACCAAATTTCAAATTTTTTAAAAATGTCCCTACCGAAATATGCCAATTTCTTCATCTTTCATTAAATCTGTAATATCTCGGGAACGATTAATCGTATCGACATCTCCAAAAAACTAAAATTTAAGTTTTTTCTTGTTCCACAAGAAGAAAATTGATTGAGAATTAATTATGTAATTTCAGCCCACATTTTACGGCAAAATCAAAGAAATTCTATTTTTTCATGGGAAGGACTTCGGATATCGACATCGAAAAAATTGCTTAAAATTCTGTATACGAATGTCGAATTTTTGGTATTTTTGTTTTCATGGGATTCCCATACGTTCATAATTTATAGCAATTTGAAAAAAAAATCCGTTTTTTCTGCGTACAGACCCACATTTTGGATAAATCCCGATTTGTAGAGAACACAATGTTCGGAATGTTATAGCTGTTTAATGTTGATTTTTTTTGTTTGAGCAGAAATTGAGCCGTAATTGAAGGTAAAAAATGAAATTGGTACAAGAGCGATATAACTCCTTTTATCATCTTATTTAGCATTGGACAGGGGGACTTAGAATTATCTGCCTAAAATAGGTGTTACTTATTTTCATAAGTTAATGTTTTTGAATATTTTATTTACTTTTTCCGTGCTTTTGAATTTTTTTATTTTTCGTGTTTTCCACTTCAAATTTATTTTTTTTTCATCATATAGACAACGTATCAGGGATTTTTTTTAATAACTGGGATAACCGCCATTAGCGGGTAGGTACAGCCGCGTTGTACCACGAAATACGACCATAATGTAGTTATCCTATGCAATTATATTAATCTCAATACCGTTCCACCCGCATCACAAAAAATATTATTGAAAAATAAGTAGTATAGCAATCGGATAATTGTTGTAAATATCAGACGCTTCTTTTGCATCCTGAAAAACCCATAATGTACTCTCACAAAATACGAAAATGAAACGCACGATTAAGGGGATGCTAGACTTTCCTGTTTTACCGACTGAAATAGGCGATTGCTTAGTTTTCATTATTCGTCAGTTTTATGTCAATATATCATAGTCCCGCATGATTTGACGCGTATGCGTAGCATATTAACAATGCTAAGTCGGAACTGAAAATTGTCTAATTCCATCGGTAAAACAGGTAAAGCAGGTTCAAAAAGAAGAAAAACGGCTCCAACATCCCCTTAAGCGAAGTTAAATTATTGAAAATCGAATTGTAATGGGTAATTATGTCACTTCTGGCATAGAACGTCCCAAAGTATAACTTTGCATCAGTGCAGTCGAGAAATGTAGAGAATATCACTGTTGAAGAGATCGACAAATAACTATAATATTTATAGAAATGTGCCTATCACGGAGTATTCGTTCGTTAAAAGTTGGTAGCAATTTGTAAAAATCATCGAGTTTTTTTCGGGATAGTGTATTGAATTACCAGCTTACGAAGTTTTACACGTTTCTGTTTTGGACGGAATATTTGCAAATGGCTGCACTCTTCTGGAGTATATATATTTAAAAAAAAAATGTGGAGTCACTCGCCGTTTAACTATTCGATTGACCAATTCGCTTATACAACTGTGTATA
Source organism: Amblyteles armatorius (assembly GCA_933228735.2). Classification (NCBI taxonomy): domain Eukaryota; kingdom Metazoa; phylum Arthropoda; class Insecta; order Hymenoptera; family Ichneumonidae; genus Amblyteles; species Amblyteles armatorius. Next base: position 1,301,085 of record OW121691.1, on the reverse strand, counting down.
TTTTTACATTACATAGTCGTGAAACAAATTAGAAAGAAGAAACGACAAAATGAAAAAAAAAAGAAATTGGACATAAACAAGATAACATGTAACAGCAAACTGCTATAACATTCCAAAGATTGTGTTTTCTAGAAATCGGGCTTTGCCCAACATATTGGTCTGTTCGCAGAAAAAACGGATTTTTTCTTTTCAAATTGCTATAACTCATTAACGGTTGGGTATCCCATGAAAAAAAAAAATTCAAAAAATTCGACATTCGTATACAGAATTTGAAGCAATTTTTTCGATGTCGATATCCAAAGACCTTCACATAAAAAAAAAAAAAATTCGTTGATTTTGCCGTAAAATGTGGACTAAAATTACACAATTAATTCTCAATGAATTTTCTTCTTGTGGGCCAAGAAAAAAGCAAATTTTTGTTTTTTGGAGATGTCGATACGATTGATCTTCTCGAGATATTGCAGATTAAATTTAAAATGAAAAAATTGGCATATTTCGGCAGGACATTTTTTTTTTAATTTGAAATTCGGTGTATCTATTGGATCCGCTAAACCTGATTTTCAGACATTTTTTGGGATTTTTATTTTTTTGGTGGCTGAATTGATATGGAATGCCTCATATTTAGTTTAAAAAAGGAACTTGGTGAAAGCTCAGTCAAATTTACAAAAAGTATGCATTCAGTTTTACATTAAGCTTGGTGAAAGCTAATTCGTAGATAGTGACTATCAAAATTATAAATTGAAAGCTTAACAAAAATTACCCTTTTAAAATGTCTGAGCCTCGTCCATGTCTCTTAGCACGTTGCGCTCCACCTCGTGTGGAAGAGAGGACGCGCTAAGTGGGCGCATGCCGTTCACGGAAAAACTACGGATAGTGTAGGGGTAGAGAATATAGCCCAGAAGGCGGACTTAGGTATTTTGCCCATTAAAAAAATGGATACGAGACACTCGAGAGTCGATTAAATGGCATTTAACGAAATCCAATCGCGACTCTACTCTACGTCTGAGGGTAAAGGCGTGGCGGGTGGCGCGACGGTAGATAATGAAACGTCTAATAGTATTAGTAATACTATATTGAACCTGGCAACGAGGCAATTTGATAGTTAATTATAACAATAGTGATAATTATTTCAAAACAACAATCATTGATCACGAGTTGTCTAGGACGTCTGGAATAGATATAATTATCTCTTATTATTATTATGTATTATTTAATTGTCTCTTTTTACTATTCCAATGGTCAAACTGTAACGAGCGTAGATTATCTAGGGAAAGATTAGTCGAGCGTTATAATGTCAATTATATCGGATATGGGAAACCTTAATCGCCGAATCAACGAATATCCAAACAATTTGGTTAGATTGACAAAAACTCGAATAACAGCAAAAGGCTAAATAACTACGGACGGAAACAACTCAACGAAAGACCGATACCGACGAACGATGGACAATAAAATCATTTCTATTCGTGACCGGTATTCAAACACTAAATGTCGGCGAAAACGTGACGAGTGTTCATCAACAACACAACGGAGTATACTCTCACGGCAGTGTAGTGATTCAAGCGACAGTGATAATTACGATTGCCGCTTCAGCGAATGCGGTTCATTAGTAAGGGCTTCTCCGATACGTCAGTATAGGAAATTCCGAAACAATTTTTTAATGTCCCCCAGTGAACAAGAATTCGGTTTAACAGAACGTCAAATCGAACAAAATACCGATCGTGAAACCGAAACATCGATTGTTGCCATCAACCATCAGGAATTGACGCGGAATATGATTCTGACCAAAACGGATTGATATGTTACAATTGTGGCGAAATAGGACATATCTCACACCCTTGCATTGCTGAGCGGCAGGTTGTATGCTACATTTGTCAGTCCAAGGGCCAAGTAAATACAGTGTCCTATGTTGCCGGAGAATGCAATGGTGTTGGCTGAAACGACAGACGAATGGATTAACTGAAGTAGTCCTGCTTTACGATCAGACATAATAACTGAATTGTCAAGCAATACAGAAATGTCAGATTACGACTTTGACTATACCGAGCCAGCTGTTTTAGACGAAACTTGCGAAGAAATTCCAAGTTTCTCTAAATCTGTAACAGATGAAGGACCCGACATTATTACTGACAATGCGCCAGACAAATCCTGCCATCAAGTCACAAGTTTGTCAAATTCGGTATTGACCCTAACAACCGATTCTATTACCGAAAGTGTATCCGAAATAATGTTAGATATTAGAAGCTCGAAAGACTATAATCTCGTCGAGCCGCCGCCGCGACTCGCCTATCGGGCGTCTCAGAGAAAATGTTCCTGCTCGTTTTGCAGTCCTAAATTCGCAATAAGAGCCCCCGCACTATCGGTTGAAACGTATATTCTCAATGCATATTACCCACGCATGATTAGATAATAGTAGTAAAAAATCGTATTTTGATCAAACTGTACATGAACGAGCAAAGATCCTTAGAATCCCGTGGGGAAAAAAGACCCCCCAGTAACCGACTAATATTGCACGAATCGAGGAGCGACTGGCTTGGACGAATGGCCAGGTTCAGACAATTAACACTGAGCATCTGGACGCCAAGTCCTAAAAGAAAAAAGTACAAAAACTTTGTTTTTTAAGCGAGTTTATGGGCGTGACGCTACCAAGTAGTTTTACTCCAATATGCCGGAAATAAATCTTTGCATTACATTATCTCGGAAATGAAGCGTCGGATCGAAAATAAAAACAAAATGTTTTATCATATTTATCAATCGAGCAATAGAACACGGAGCCGGCATACAAAAAGTTGGCGTGCCCGTTTTTTTGCAATAGCTGTCGTACATGGTTTATTAAAATAATCGAGGGAGAGCGGAGGAGGATCCAACCGTAGGTTTCTTGTTGTTCGCCACTCCCTCAACTGGTACTTGAATCATGATCTAGTTGGAATCACAAGCATCTAATATTGATGCATGTGTTGAGGTCTCAGGAAAGGATCTTAAGGAAGAAAGGAAAATAGGAAAAATTTACATAATCACATGATTCTTCAATAATCGTTCCGCCAAAGCTAACTCGAACAACGGAAATCGTGGTGTTACGTCCCGATCAGCAATTTTCACTCCATCTCGGTCAAGGAGAATTTACACCCTCCCTTTACACGTTATTCGGAGGTGACGCTTTATCGAGGACTTGGCCCTGTTTTGAACCTAACATTTCGGAAATTAATTCGGGATAGGGCCTAGAGTGTATTTATTTGATATGGACGAAATCGTATTCACGCTTAAAAGTTGGAATTTGCTAGATCATGAAAATATTGTAACCCTCGAGGACAGCAAATAAATATTAACCAATTATAATTAACGAATAGATGTTGATAAATAAGTATTCAAAAGAAATGAATTTTTTCAATGTAGATGATAACTTCCAAGACTTACGATATGATTTGAGTGGGTTTACCTGAGAATGTATGATCGAATGAATCGAACGATGGATGATGTTTATCAATATCGAAATAGAACATCCTTCCCAAATACTGGATGAATATTCGTGTCAGAATCGAATGAAAATGGTCGATTTCCAAAATAATGTCCTTCCCAGATTTTAACGATGTGGATGGATGATTTCGATGACAAAATTATTTTCAGGAGGAGTATACTTAATTCGATGAAATGATTCGGAAATATATGAATGGTTTATTGAAATGAGATAAATTGAATATTGATCTTTGGAAAGTTTACAAGTTGCCTGTGCGTTAATTACTTTCAGAGTATTACAAAGGTTGCGGTTTTGCCCCGGTCGCAAAGTAGTTAAACAAGCTTGTTTAACTTTTCCCCCACTCTGATCATTTGATTCCCTTCTTTGATTGACTAATTAATGATTCCTCATTCACAGTTTTACAATACTTTTGACATTTCAATTTGTTGATAATTAATTTTAACGCGAATTTCATGAACATAGAAATTTCAACAAAAGCTGTATGAGCCTTCGTTGCAAAGTTAACAATCGATGACATACATTTTTATATTAACATTTATTTGATTATTTCCCCTGAATTTTTATATTAATTCTTATTTTTATATTGATTCCTTTTTATAATTTTATTTACCTTCTATTCCGAATGTTGTCGGGACGATATGACTTAATATTTATTTTTCATGCTTGGCTCTTTTTCCATTAATTTAGTCTTGTTACGAATCATTTTCCCAGAAACATTTCCAACCTCAAAACTCATCCTCAGAAACCCGTTTTTCATACATTTCAACATTAAACATTGGAATTCACAACCTTTTGAACGATAGTGATCATTAATATGCGCTGTCCAGGAGGTGCTGCGCTCATTGCTGCCGACGACCACTCTCGGCATCAGGCACCCCGTGACAAGCTCGGCAAGCGTGATGAGCGTTGTAAGGATATTCTTATCTGCATATTTACGTCTCAGGTTGCTGAGTTTTATTCGATTCATTCTTACTGTACATTCACTCTTGATCATCCGTCTAACTGCCTGAAACCCTTTACGGTATTTCGGATGGATAATTTATCCGTTTGTCCAATATATTATTTATTCATCAAACCCGCAGGTTTGATTGTTTAAACGATATTATAATCTTTTAATGTCCTTTTCAAGGAAATGTATACTTTTCCAAAATTTGCATTAATTAATTTTTTAAATGGCTAAAATGTCGTCGAAATATTTCGGGAAAATTCGCAGGACATAACAGAGGATTGAATAATCGAGCAAATGATCGTTAAATTTCGTAGGCGGAACCGCAGAATTGTCTGTTAAAAACTGTTTTATGAATTCAATATGCCAAAATATCCGCAAGATCCAAGGATAAACATGGAAAACAAAATAAAATTATTATTGACCACACGAACAGAAAAACAAAAACGAAGAATCAACCATCGATGAAAAAAGGCAGCTGTCGGAACGGTTTAACAAAACCTAATAACCGAGTCCTGGTAAAAGATCTGTTGAACTGCAATTCAATTGCGACAAAGCAACAGTGCGGTACTCGAAAATTTCAACAGCACAGTAGGCACCTTGCCTGGAGAAACCGAGAACAACGAGCGGGGAATTCACGGAGATATTTGAACGATCGACCTACTTTCGATTGACTTGCTAACTCTGAGGACCGAACACGAACGTTCGTGTGCTGGGAAGCAAAAGGAAAAAACTCAGCAATAACAGCGTGATCTAGATCATCTCAACTATTAGAGGGGATCTAAGTTCTCCTATCGAAACATACATCGACGAAGTAAATTGTGATCTCAGCTTCAGAAAATTCGTGCCGAAGACGTAAGGTGCATCTACCTTCTCACTAAACAACATCTATTGCATATTTCGGTAGGCAAACAAAGTCGAAGAACATCGACAATTCAAGAGTTCATATCATCCATCAATTATGAACACATCGTTACTATGGGGCCCAGTAAAACCTTCGGCGATGTTCTAAGCAAGCTAGATGTTTCAGAAGTTGCAAATCTGAAAGGTCAGGCAAAGACGTCACACTGAAACGTCGCAGTGGGCCGTCTGCTGAATCGTAAGTACAACTTTGCTTAAAATGATGATCGACAAATACGTGACGGATTCTTAGTCCCTCGTTTTTCGAAATCCATTCTTAGTCCTTAATTTTTCAAAATTAATACTCAATGAAATTAGAGACTAGGTCAATTGCCGTTCAGTTGAACGTCATTTTAAGAAAACAATACTTCACAATGGGAGGGTGAGCGTGGCCGAGTGGACCGGCGCGCGCTTCACACGCAGTAGGCCCGGGTTCGATTCCCGGCAAGCACCAAGAATTTTCTGTGGTGTTTTTATCCGCGCAAAAGTGGTTCGGAACCCACTATAATAGTAGGCCCAGAGGAAAGGACCAGCGCCTCGGTATGGGAAACCGAAAGACTGGGAAAAGTGTCGCGGGTTCGATTCCCGAGACTGAAGTCCCGCAGGTGAAAGGAAAACGGACGGGGACGTAGCTCCGGAGATAGGACGTACGAACTACGACTATATCCGTATGTCCGGGACTACTGACACCTGACGGGGCGCGACGAAGCTCCGGACACAAGAATCGAACCGGCGACAACGGATAAGGAAGGAGGAAAGAGAGAGAAGTGAAGGAGCCCGTAACCCTTACGGGATCGGTGTAACACACAATACCCAATACTTCACAATGGTCAGGTTTTGTCAAGCCGACCAAATTTGAAACTCCAGACAACTTCCAACTGCAGTCGTGCATACTTGCTCTGAGAAATGCATTCTTCTGTACAATCGCAGTGACGCTGATCCAAACACTACTGTCCAAATGGAAAAAGTAACCTGCAGTTCAAAGACTGAATAAGACTCCAATAAACAAGATACTCAACGATATTGTCCAAGAAAGGACTGGCTTCCGCAATGAAGACGAAATTAAGGTTACCATCTATCAGAACAAAGAAAATCTATAAGCTGTATCGACAAATTTCGACAGTATTACGTCAAAATTTTCTTTTTTGGCAAACATTCCTTTGATCCCGGACGAGCCCCTAAAAATTCTGTTACGCCGAAACTGTCGATGTTTTTATTTCGCTTAGTTTCTACGTAACTGCTGCTCCGTTTATATTAACACTCTCTGGTCAGAACGATGAGAATCCATCTTTACCATACCCGGTATTAATCACGGTAACAACTGACCATTTGTAAGCCTAACCTTGCAGAAAATTGCTTGGGATAGGATCCTAGGAATGCCTGTCGTTTCTAAAGTCGTAGGATAGTGTTACGTCCTGACCGGCGAATAATGAATTCGCTCGGAATGAACCATAAATGAGTGGTCTCTCTTTCGGGTCAAGGCGTTAGCCCTTTACCCAGGGACGGAGACCTCGCCGTACTGCCGTGGATTTATAAAGGGAAGACGTGCAGAGGTAGTGAGCCTCTGAGAGAACTATAGGCGAACACAGGTTGCATGCAGAAATAAATGTTGAAGTCTGAGATTTGAAGTGATACTCATAAAATATATATATTTTATGTAGAAGAGTTCGATGGTACACTGGTTTTATAAACTTGAAGCTGAATTGCTCGGTTTTACCATTTATACTGGACTCTGCCTCGCAGGGCTAGAGCTTCGTCGTAGCAGAGCCTTGCTCGCTCTGTGTAGCGGTAATGGTGGTCGCAGGTTCGATGCCGGTGAAGTAACTGAATTTATTCGGAAAATTCGGTCCTTACATACTAGTTCCCGGCGATTTTATGGCTAAATTGCGTGCCGTTGGTTCATTGTCCCTTAATTTTGAAAAGAGGCGAGAATCGGTTTGAGCGAATAGGAATATGGGTTGAACGAGTGTGTGTGAGTGGAAGATGCGTTTAGGTAGGGATTTCGGAGACTCGTGGCTAAAGTGAGACAGACTTTACGTGTGCTTTGAAGATTTAGATAATGAGGATGTATTGAACGAGAATAATGCATAGGGCTTTTATGCGTGCGTAAAAAAGAGAGAGAAGATTTTACAAGCGCGAGGGATTTGTATATTAAATGAGAATGCTTTATGCGTGTGTAGTTTAGAAAAGCGAGAGGAAAACGCGAGGGTCAGAGCGAGAGAGTTTTTACGACTGTGAGGGATTAAAGTTAGAGAGCCAATGGGTAGGGGACTGACCTCTGGCGCGTGCGGCAGTGGCAGGTGCGGCTGGTCAACCTGACATCGGTTGATAATTTTTATCTACGACTAGGGTTAGAGAGTAAAACTGGAGAAACACGCAAAATATATATATGTATAGGTGAGATGTTGTGTGGGACGTAACAATAGTTTATGAACTCATAATCCCTTTTTATTCGAATTTACGGTCTCCGGAGAATTTAAAGTGACAGCTAGAGGCGTGATTGAATGTCTCTTGACGGTGGTTTTACTCCAGGAAAACTGATGAGTGGATTAGGAGGGACACTTTATATATTCATGCACTAAAAACCGACAATCGTAAAGAAGAAAAGATAATAACGAGTAAATAAAATATATGCCGCATACATGTTTCGCTTATGGTTTTCGTCGAAATTGGAAAATTCGTAGAACTTCCGATGATTGTGGTGGTAAAAATTGGTTTTATTTCGAATTAAGTAATTCACGAAAAAGGTATAGAAAGAATCGAACAATAATTCTCGAATCCGTGGTTCGGATAAAAATGTTTCCGTTGCTTTTTGATGGAGTAATTAAATTAATAATCGATTGGTAGCTACTCGACAATTGTTATCAACGGATGGATGAAATTAATGAACACTTGTTAAAAAAAATTATCGTAGTTGACTGGTCAAATAGACCATAGCTTCGGTGATCGAAATAGAAATATGATGCGTGATTGAACACAGACAACATTTGTCGTCGCGTCGCCCCGTGATTGGTCGACGGAGACCGTGTCTAGGGAATTTCTTTGTTTAAAAGCTTTGGGTTGGCCCTATAAAGGGCCGATTGTTTTTTTGGATTTTACTCCTTGGTTGGCGGAGCTTCGAGCAGGATGGTCCTCCGAGTCGGTGGTGGAGAAGAGCGAGGACGGGTCTGCGGGAGCACGATGCGTGCGTCCGTTCGAGCGACAGGAGCCGGAATCTTCTTAACCGGGCACTCATGTAGTGGGTTCGCTCCGCGAGGAGGCCCGTCTGGTCGCAACGGAAGCGTGTTCTGTGGCACCGGGATCTCATAGGACACGGAACTGGTGGAGAGCGGGACCCGTACGACGATCTTCTTTACCGACCGTGGTAACCGGAGTCCCAGGCGTCGGGGATCCTGCGGATGTAGACCGGGAGGAGGTAACGGTCTTGGCGGGACGTCGATCGGTACGAGAAACCGCCGGATCGGTGTCGGAATATAAGGAACCGTGTGCTTCGGATTGGTAATATCCGCCAGGACCGGTCGGTAAGTAAGGGCGGATGCTCGCTGGAGTGCGGCTGCCTTCTTCTTGATTCTTTTCCCACCGCGGGAGGGCATTCAGGCTCGCCGGATTTGGTCAGCTCGAATACAAAAGAAACAAGTTGAGAACCGCGACCAAGAAGTGGGGGCAGTTTTTGTTTGAGCGAGGGTGACCGCGACCAAGAAGTGGGGGCGTTCAAGGAGCAAGCTGACCGCGACCAAGAAGTGGGGGTGGTCCTGTTTTTAGCAAAGGCGACCGCGACCAAGAAGTGGGGGCGGTCAAGGGAAAAGCTGACCGCGACCAAGAAGTGGGGGCGGTCAAGGGAAGAGCTGACCGCGACGAAGAAGTGGGGGCGGTCAGTATAGAAACGGGGGAACTTACCTTTCGCGACCAGGATTTGGGGGCAAAAGGAGAACGCGTTCGCTAGAGTAGGAGAGGAAAGGGACAGGATTTCGCAAGATACTCCAGAGACCAGATTTAAACACGCAATGTGTAGCCTTTAATGATCCTGTAGCCAAGTCGAGATCGAGTAATAATTTGCGCTTGGGCTCGACTACTTACAGGAGTTCAGAGGCTGGTTCGCTTGCGGGACCCACACCGTCTCTCCCAAGTGAGCGACCGAGAACTATTATGTTTTGATTTACAGGTGTTGTAGTTACAAATGAACAGTTAATGTTAAATAACAATTAATTAGTTAAGTGACCGGTGGATAAGTTACCGGGGTCATTTGACCGAACATGGGAATTAATGAATTCAAAGGCAGAGGGTCGTCTAAGGACCGTGCAAGAGGTTAAATGACCGTGGTAACTTTTGGTAAAATGACTGGCCTTTGGTAATTATAGCACTTTGATTCGGAAAGCCGAGTGCATGCTTTTGAGCTGTGGGAAGAGACTTTCGGTAAGTTACCGAAAGTTACCACGGGCTTAATTTCGCGGTAAAACATTTCTGAGGGATAATTATACATTGGGGGAAATGTATGCTGGCGTATAAAACTTTGTTAAGCGAAAAAAATCGTAAGTGGGCGATCAAACAGCGACAACTTCGTCGAACAATAGGTAGTAACTATGCGTGACAACGGATAAATGTAACTGGAGCCTGATGGAGCGACGACAGCTTCGTCGATCGGATGATGGTAACAGGGCGCCGAGTACAGGATTTTCAGGCTTCTTATGCCCTTTCCCCTACGTTAAAATAAGTGGGAGTTATCCCTTGGCCATGGATGATTTTCTCAGAAATCCCTTAAAAATAGTTACTATGCTGGGGAAGAATGCAAGAATTAAGAAAAATGGACGATGTGTGGGGAGACGAGTTTTCTAATTCGTCGATAGGTGCTTAACTTTCGATATTCGGGAAAAGGTGAAGGTTTCGATGGTTGTTTCATCATTTCCATAAGTGAAGGGAGTCGTGTTCGAGACCGGTCGTAACCGTTCTTTGCTAGGATTTTGTGTCGTGAGCTCCTTTTTTAATGCAGGATCGGCACCAAACGCTATCGAGCACACCGCGTTTAAAAGTTGTCGCTCACGTCGATCCACATAGTATAGCCACCTCCGCAAATCTTAGAAAAATTCTCCCTTTTTTAATTTATTAATCTGGGCGCCAGGTCCGCTCGTGCGTACCAGGGAGAACAAGATATTGTGCCCGGATCGCTGCTGTCAAACTCAAGGGTAGAGTGGGCGGGTTAGGGACGTTGAATTATTTAACAAGCTACAATAAATTTGTAATAATTGAGAAAGCTCATGTTTTATTATGATGAAATAAATGACTCAACCGGAAGGAAACCGGGAAATTCCCGGAGGAAAACCTTCCACAAAATACTCAATAACCGTGACCGCCACACCTCGACGGCACGGATTACAAATTCGGGAAAACCGACTCGACATATACCGAGCGTCTCGCTCACGCTGGTCTCATACACACACGCACGCACGCACGCACGCACGCACGCACGCACGCACGCACGCACGCACACCCATGCCCGGGAAAACGTAAAATAAATTACGCGACAAACACTCTCACACACGACACACACAAACCCGATCGCGACAAGGGACGGTTCTCGTTACCGCAATCGACTGAAGGCTCCTCAGATTATCAAAACGCTTTTCTAAGTAAGTCTTAAAAATTCTCGGACAACTAAAATCACTCAGAATACTCGAGCACAGGAATCGCCGGCGAACCGCCCGCCGACGACGACACAGATACCGGCAAATCGCGTGGGCACGACCCCAGGTTGGCTCGGAAATACAATATTACGGCCAAACAATAATTTAATTAATACCACGGAACGAATCGCAACGGCACGCGTAATCATGGTCACCCGGTAACTTTGGCGAGGTTCGGTGTCCACTCCGGGTTGACTCTTAGGAGCTTCGAAGCTCGCTTTCGTGCACGGACGGACCGGTTACCGCGCACATCCACGTGCATAATGATTTTAACGACAACTCTGACAACGAAGACTCGATACAATTTTAAGAATTAAGTTAATCGTCCCTGGGATGGACATCTTACCGCGATGTCGAAGACCCTCCGGAAACTCCGTGAAAGGCCCAAAAATGCGAGGCTGCTCGACCTCGATTTTACCCGTTCCCTCGATCTTGCTCAGGCTTCAAACACACATCGGCTCGGCCGAATATTGTCGCGATTCGCTGAGAAATGCTTCGAGACGCTGGACTCTCTTACGCTCGATCGCCCTATCCCTACCCTGCTTAATCACTCCCGAGTTACTTGTCGCAATAGTTCGGCGATCCTCGCATCTCGGACTCCCGAGCGCGTGACGTACGCTGGCCGTCGATTGCTCGGTACAGGTGCACTCGGTATTCCGAACAAGTGCCGAATTATTGTGCCGAACAAGGGGCACGAGCAAAGTTCGCGAACTTTGCTCGTGCCCCTTGTTCGGCACAATACGGCAGATGGACATCGTCCTCGGTATAACGGCACGTTGCCGACTCGACGATCGGGGATTATTCTCGCCCGGATCGGATAATATTCGGCGATTCCAACAGCAGGGTAGGTTGCGGAACGAACGAGCCGAAATCCTCGGTACCGGCGTACTCGGACGCGCGACATCTCCCACGACGCTCTCCGTGTTGATATTCGCTGTCGACTCGCCTATCCGCCAAGGGCGCACATGAAAAATATTCGTAAAAAATTTAAACAAAACCCTACAATCGGTCGGCAGATCCACCCCTGAGCCTCGACGAATCCCGGACGGCCGTTAGCTATTCATTTAATTAGTAAAATTGAGCGCATACGACTTTAAGCAACGTGGCCAAATTTTGCGACGTTGCAATATATCCCGCCACTTCAGCTCCGACCTTGAGGCGGATAAAACAAAATCGCTCTGGAAATGTGGAAAATCGGACAAATTTATAATGCACTGAGAAAAAGAATTGGTTCAATTAACCAAGGCGCGATACAACAAAAATGTTTGTTTCAATCGACAAATTTCATGACCCTGAAGATATTTGGCTGACAAATTGCTTCTTTGGCAAATCGCTGTCAATCCGCGGCTTTGGGAAGAAAAATTTTCCACTTGGAGACTTTTATTCGTCAAGCGAACTTGTGCGAGCTTATTCCCGAGCGAAGTTTGTGCGACGCGGAACACATTCGTAGTAACTCGATGAAATTTGGTCTCGTGCAGATGTCTTCCTGGTCATCAAATTTCGAATCGATCGAAGCAAATAATCTCTTGACAAAACGATTCTTTATTTGTACCGAAAATAACTGACAGCTCACGATTTTTTAGATCGTCTTCTTCCAAATGGGAGGTAAGAGTTCGGTACTGGACCGGCAGGATAAGGTGTGGAGGACGGAATTTCGCGCCACATGAGCCCGATTCGAGGAGGCAGCTGGATTGCTGACCCCTCTATAACGCACTCTCCATAAGGAGGATCGACTCGCAATGAGACGATAGCGTTAACGAACGCACTCTCCATAAAGGAAGATCGACTCGAAAGAGACGATGGCGTTAGTTACACGCTTGCGCACATGGTGGAAGGAAACTAGGAAAGTCAAAGGATTTCTTCTGTCTTGCAATTCGGAGACTAAAAGTCAATCCGACGTTCAAGGCCGAATACTATCCTCTGGCTGTGAGCCTACTGTGCTCAGACACTCGTACGCCGAGACATACGTGCTTTCGCAGTCTAGAAAATAATACGACGAGGCTCCATTTGGAGTTACCTCGAAGAGGTTGTGGTTGACTCGTGAGGATGGGAAAGCACCTACAGGAAGGGATAGGTAGAGCCTTTAAAGCGACTCAGGGAACACTTCGCTTGCGCAAGAGCTCCGCCGACTCGTCATCTCGCGGAAAGCGGAAAGACCTACCGGGGGATAGGGCGTTCCGTTGTAATATCTCTCTATAATATAAAAAGATTTCGCCGCCGTCGCCGCCGCCGCCGTCGCCGCCGTGTCAAGAATCGAGGGGGGGAGAATAATAAGGGCTCAAGTCCATCCTTAAAGGGCCTTGGAATTATAAGGGCCTAAGTCCATTTAGCTCAAAGGGACTTGGAATAATAAGGGCTTAAGTCCATTGAGCATAAAGGGACTTGGAATAATAAGGGCTTAAGTCTTTTTTTTTGTATATTGTAACAGGAGCAGATGCCTTTTACAATAATTTTTCCGTGTTTGCGCACCTCCTCCAAGAGGAAGGGGCACTCAAACGGAAGGATTCGTGGACCCAAGCGTCTAGGAATTATGGGTTGGTGTGTCAGAGACGTTTTTTTTAAGTGAGACAATAATAATTTTTATTTATAAATTGACGAGCTGTCATATATTTACAAGTTTTTCTCTTTCTTGAATTATTTCCTTTCTTTATTATCGTTCAAGCTATTAATTTCCGTTCATAACAAAACTTGTGGAAGTCGATTATTCTGATACTCGGATCTTATTCCTCTTTATCTTGAATAGTTCACTTGCTTGAAGTCGGAATATTAAGCGACAGAATTTATTCACGTGTATGCCGTACTGCGCACGCGCCGGCAGCTCCTCGATCGTCGCTGAATCCAGCTGGTCGTCGCGCTCGGCTATCTCGCTGTGACGTCACGACGCGGCGATCGACGGTGACAGCTGTGTAAAAACGACATGTGTCGTTTTTACCTTAAATTGTTGTTATAGTCGTCTTCAGGGGAAGTGAACCTTGCCCTGTGTACGACGTTTTTTATGTCCTGGAAGTTATAAAGGTCTTCCGTGACATTTAAGGCTTTTCTGACGGTCACCTGGGTCACTTTACCGACGCACCCCGAATGTCTCTTTTATCTGCTCCGTTCACTTGAGATTGTTAGATAGGCTTGTTTACTCGTAATGTCATAAATCCGACTTCGGCACAACTGTTTTAAGTCCGAACAGGCACGAAAATTTATAAGTTCAGTATTGGACGATTTTTATGAGTCCACAGTCAGCGCGAAATTCATAAGTCCTTTTTCGGCACGAATTTTTATAAGTCAAAGTGTCACAATTTTTGTAAGTCCAAATCGGCACCAAATTTTAGAAGTTCCTTTCCGGCTCAAAATTTATAAGTCCATTCGGCACAGATTTTATAAGTTCACTTTTGCACAATTCACTTTTATTTCACTTTTACTCACTGTTCACTTTTCACTGGTAGTCCTTGAGAGTTGTCCGCTGGTAAGGTAGATCGTTGAACTGAACTTATGAACTCATGATCGACTGTCGAAATCGCCGTCTTTTATACCCCGATTTCGGACTCCCACTCCGTCGGTTTGGCAGATTTCTGGCGGACTCGCGTCTGTGTGCGGTCGGCCAATTATTAATTTTCTCATTGGCTCCTTGAGTGGTTCTCCCCTCGCCCTCCAATACCGTGTCGATACTACTGTGACGATCATCCGGTGTTACCCGCTGAGCTAATGGTGTGCTCAGTCGGTGCTGTGTGCAAACTTCATGTTGTCATTTCTGTCCAATCAACGAGGCCGATTTTCCCTCGCTTTTGCCTTTCTTCGACCTTGAGCGTGCTTTCGCCGCAAGCCCGCTCGGCAGCGCCGCTGTGCTTCCGATCTTTCGTCTCATATTGCGTTGGTTATCGATCGAGCCGCTGCTCGATCGTAGCAGATGGCGCCACTTACACCTCGCGTTCTCTTATTTATTGTTGATAGCCGCGGATTTGACTACGCATCGGATGTTTGCCGATAGTAAACCCGTCTCAATATGTATCTCTTTATAATACAAAAGGATTTCACCGCTGTCGCCACCGTGTCAAAAATCGAGGGGGGGGGAGGCGACAGTTCTCGGATGGGTGACGGCGGTCACCCATCCAAGTATTGAACCCGTCTTTTGAAGTATTTGGAATAATGGGTGCGAGCGCGCAAAGCGCGCGAGCCACAATAACCCGCTAGTATATATATATATATGTATATATACTAGGGGGGCTCCGCCGCCCTGCGCGCTTCGCGCGCCAACCCCCCCCCCCCCCCCCCCCCCAAGGACGTGACGTAAAACGTATGTATTAACTTACTTTAATAGAATTGTAGACTTGAAGAATATAATAGATAAAATTATAATTCAACATCATTCAAAATTATACATGCAGTTTTGTAAAGTACATTATAATTAAAAAATGGTCATATTTCCGAACTTCAGTCTATGACATTCTCATAAAATATTTTCAATTTCGTTCGTGTCATTACATTCAGTTTGTATTTTTATACATTCAATGTGTTTGATGAATGTGTTTGTTACTATATATTTCCTTCCATGCAATATTTTCAATTTCGTTCGTGTCATTAAGTTCATTTTGTATTTTTATACCACTTGGAGACGTACATCTCGATAGTGCTACGTAAAGTTGCCCATGGCTAAATAATGGCTTTTTAATAAATAGTCCGATGTTATTAAAAGTTTGCCCTTGCGATTTATTAATAGTCATTGCAAAAGATAAGATTATAGGAAATTGTCGTCGATGCAAAATAAACGGGAGTTTTTTATGTTCACTGGTTTGCAACTTTATTCGTGGGATGTATGCGATATTTCTTCCGTGTTCACCTGTTATAATTTCAGCTTCAATGTTATTCTTGAATAATTTTATAATTTTCAATCAAGTCCCATCACATAATCCTTGATTAATACTCAAATTTCGCAGTAACATCACAATTGCGTCAATTTTTAGTTTTAACTTGTAATTCGAAAAACCGGATAATTTAATCAAATTCAAATATTCAATAGGATACTGTAATTGAATGTCCTGATTTGTTTGATCTACTCCTTTATGTGTTGCTGTGTCAATACTGTAATAGATATGCTCTTCACTTTCAATTTTTTTGTGTACTTTTTCATTCAAACAATCAACATCATGATTATGGCATGCTAATATCGCTTTGTTCGATAAGTCTTCTTCTGAATCGATGACAGTTCCATAAATATCTTTACATACATCATCAGATTTCCAATTTTCTGGAATACAAACTCGTTATATCGATCCATCACCTACTTTAAGTAGCCACTCAGAATAAGTTTTGGATGAGGTACGCATATTTTTCGTTAAATTTAATGTTTTGAAATGGTTCCACAAATATAAGTACTTAATAGTTTGTTCGATTATTGCTATTTTATTCCCATTTTTGATAACGGGTAGTACTTGTCGGAAATCGCCACCCAATATAACGATTTTATCACCAAATGGTTTTTCAGATCTGCATAAATCTTTTAAGGTTTCATCCACCATTTCTAATGCTTTTTTTGGAATCATCGAAGCTTCATCCCATATTATAACATCTACATTCATTAGTTAAAGCCGATCATCTTTTTCTTTAATGAAACATGTTTTATAATCGTCATTAAAACACAAAGGAAATTTGAAAGCTCGATGTGATGTACTACCCTTTGGTAATAATATTGAGGCGATACCAGTCCAAGCAACGGATAAAACATTTTTATTTTGGCCTAAAAGCGTGTTAATTATCGCCTTATACAAAAATGTTTTTCCAGTCCCCCCAGGTCCATCTACGAAATAATAACGACTTTCTTCACATATAACAGCATTCATTACGGTCTCAAAAATATGTAACTGGTCGGAGTTCAATTTTTTTTTCATTTCTTCACCTATTGTTTCATGATTAAGTCGTTCCGCTTCTACTTCTTCGGTATCAGTAAATGTTAAATCGACATCCGGAACAGGTAAATTGCAATGTTCACACGTAAGATTTTCTGATTGTAATATCTTCTCGATCTCTTTGAGGGCTCTGTATTCATTGTTGTCATTATACCCTTAGCAAATGTGGGATTTAAATTTTTGCCATAATTGTGATTGACGCAATTGCTTTGGCATCATAATAGCGGATGCTTCATCAAATATTTAAATAATTTCTTCCTCGGTATCAATTAACCCCATCACTGGAGCTGCTTCTCAGAAAGTTTTATATTGCACATTTTCGAATGTTTTTAAATCATTATAACATGTAGCTCCAGTTACGTGATTTAATATTAGCTTCAAATGTAAGCGTTCAGTATCTATTGGACTTACTGAACAAACACGACCAATTGTCTGTGAAAATTGTTGTCTTTTCAACCACACTTTTTTACTGGCATTGAATGTATAATGGATCGAAATATTACGATATAATATGTTATGACCGCTTGCATCTCTTTTATTTCAGTCGAACCATGCCGTTAATGTTGTTTTACTTCGCTTTTTATCTTCTACTACCTCTCTTTCCGCACCTTCAATAATGGTAAAATTTTGTTGATACTCTTCATGAACTGCTAAACGAATAACTGCATGAGATCGGCCTGACAGTGGCAACTCTTGTAATCTCCACGCCGCTTCCATCGGGCCGACATAACGGGAGTCAAGATATGTAGAAATTTCATCATTAATATTCTCTTCGATAGACTCTTCGTGTCTACATTTTTTTACTCCTATAAGAGCTCTGTCATGCCCTTTATGCAGATATTTATTGATATATTTAATAGTCATTACGGAGTGACAACTTTCTACATTGATATGACAACTGTATTTTTTTTAGTAAATATGGGTTGTAGGGTACGACCCATTGATTATCAACCAATATCAAACATCCATCGACTTTAGCATTGTAACATATTTTTTCTTGTCGATTATCACTTCTCTTGTAGATAGGATATCCATTTTTATTAAAAGACGTTGCACCACAAAACGATTTAGGAAATTTTTTCACGCATGTGTTATTAACATTACCCGACTTCAGACACGGGCTTGTATTTTTATGTGGACCATGCAACATATGTTTAACAACCAAGTAGCGCAATCGGTCATCTTCACCCTTTTTCGGAATTTCAGCCTGAATATATCTGTCTACGTCTGCCGGAGATTTTAATTTAAATTGTGGATGTACAGTTAATAATAAATGCATGTGTGGTAAACCATGTTTTTGGAATTCAATCGTACGCTAAAATTTGACCGAATACTTCGCCACTCAAAATATCGTTTAGAAAAGATCGAATTTTAATGTAAAAAAACGACATACAATCGTGGGAATATCATTAACTGTTGTCCCCGGGGAAAATTTGTTCAATACGCGTTTTAATTCAGGCCAATTTGGGTTGCATGTGACGGTGATAAAGTTATCAGGTTTTCCTTTAGCTCTTATTATAGACATTCCATCTTGGTAGTTTTTATGCATATGACGTGGACTCCCAATAAAAGATGACGGTAATACAAAAACATTTCCCAATCTTTGCTTCGACTGAAATGTTTCCGAGTTATTCAAAACACTTTTCTTTACGTGATCTACTAAACCTTGATAACACTCAATTCTGAGTTATTTTCGATTTCTCCGAGAAAAATCTAAACGTGTACTTTCGACCATTACATATGCATGAATGACGAATTGTTGTGTTAATCGACCACCTCTCAAGATCGGATTAAAAGCTTCGTATGCCCAACAGGCTAATCGATAGGAATGAAATTGCAATATGGATAGACGTTTAACGTTATCGCTAGCTTGTTTCATTTCCGGATTCCAACCTAAATCCCAGAAGGAAAGAAGAGAGGAAACGTCATCGGATCGACATAACATGACAATTTACTCAATGTTCTAATCGTTTTATTATTTTTATCGCAAATTTTCGGATATACACACAGATCGAAAGTAGGTACCGAACCATCTTTTGAAATGATTAAAGCAGCACATTCGCCAGTTAATGGTTTATTATACCTATGCCTATCTAATTTTGGATTGCGAACAAAATATAAACGATATTTCTTTGACGTTTTGGAGCATTGATGTAAATGTTTATATTTTGTAACAAACGGATTAATTTTCTTCAACTCGGAATTAATTTTCATCAGTGTTAGAGATTTTAACGAAGGATTATCCCTCGAAGGATCCTTCAAAGGAAGGTTTTAGCAAGGATTATCGAAAGAGTAACCTTTCTTTAAGTGCTGTATAATCGTCATAGATGTAAATTTGTCCACATTTGGGACTTTCATTTCCGTCCGGATATACAGTAGTAGGTGTGTAATGATAAACTTGACCCAGGATTTTCAAATTATAAACACCATACCCAGAATTTTTTACAAAATTGGTTTCGAACGTCGTGAACGCAAATCGGCTATTATAATAACGAATCGTATTGCGAAACACACTATCTTCAAATAATGACTGTATTTTTAGGGTAAGGTGACAACGTCGGTAAAGATACTTTGCCTCCATGACAACAGCTTTTCTTTGAATAATCATCCATCCAGAAGGCAGCTCCACAATACCCACAAACATAATCCATGTCTCCAATATCAAGAGACGCAGTAGCGTCTCGACGCCAAGTACTTAAAAGAAGTTCTTTAACACGGCAAAAAGTATTATAAAGAAATCTCAAACCGAAGATATAAATCTCGCGTTACTAGCGTACAGATCCACTCCATTAGAGAATGGATTAAGCCCAGCCGAGTTGTTATTTGAAAGAAGCATCAGATCGAATGTTCCTATTCTCTCCAGTCAGCTAAAAGGGAGCACACGCTATCACAGTTCCAACCAAAGATAAAGCCAAAAAGGCAAAACAAAGTACGAACTTCAATCGCCCACACCGTACGCGCTAGCTTTCAAAATTAGAGGAAGGGGAAACAGTATGGGTGACTGTCCCTAGAGTATATGTAAATTGCACCCAGTACAGACCACGAATGGGAAAGTTCGTAGAAATCGCTGGAATCTTGTCCCGGCTCCCTATAAATCAAAAGAGTCATGCAACACAACGTGGGCTCCAGTCTTAGATGACTGATATATGCAAGTCGTCAACATCGAAGTCGAAATACAGATTGCAAGCCCGCCCTATGAAATTCCACCGGAATATACTTGGAGGATTCAGGGAATGTCGCTTTGAGGATTACATCACGTAATTTATATAATCTCTAGGATTGGACCAGTATCGGAACTGTAGACAAATGTTCAGTCTAAAATATTTTTAAATAAAATGTACACTTTACCGTAAGATACGAGAGAAAACTCAATTTATAATAAGTGGGCAACAGTAATCTTCAGTTTCGGGGCGATCGTATACACGAAATTTGGCAACGCTGTTCTCACTCTATACAGGAATGTCGTATGCGAGTCAACATAACCTTACAAGTGACGAATATATCATTTGACGTTTGGATGTGCATCATAACACCCAATAAATAAAATATCTAAAAACGTAAAGAATGCAGAGAAAAGAACCAACTATAACCGTTGCTGTATTTTTTTTTGTACATGAAGGAAAAAAGCGTTTGTGTTAGGAAAAGGTTTGCGGGATTGAAGCCTTTCTTTAGGTTTTTAATCCACGTAGCGAAAGCTTTGTTATAGTAAAAAAAAATTCGAGATTTAAATGAAGACGTGTTCAGAATGTTCCAAAACAAATCGCCTGTGTGTGTGCGTGTGCGTGTGCGTGTGCGTGTGCGTGTGCGTATGCGTGCGCGTGCGCGTGGGCGTGCGCGTGCGTGTGAATTTTTCCTTTTTAAATATTCATCTACGAATAAAAAAGTGTCAGATTCGTGATCAGCATTAAAAAATACATGGAATTACAGCTAACAAAAAAATTTACCAGGAATTTTCATAGCCAAAATTACAAAATGAGTGGTTTTGGGTATTTTTAAACCGCGATTTCTTTGCTTTCCGATAGCATCGCGGAAAACTCCAGGTGCCTATCGAGATCTACAGCGAGACATTCACAAGACGATAGATATGACGGGGTTAAAAAGCTAGATAAAGAGGTATCACTTGCATTTCTTGAGTAAAAATCGAAAGCACAAAAAGACAATTCCGGACCGCATTACTTCCATGTATTTTCTCGCGCCAAGCGCACATTCGACAAAGTGAAGCATGACGATGGAGTATTTTTTGACGCGCTAAATCTAAATATTCGAGCCGTTTTGCATAAAAGTCTAACAAGACGTTGACGTTGAAAAAAATTGAAAATTGAAATTTTCATATCGTTTTCTAATAAAATTTGAAAATTAGCGATATAATAATTTCAATTTTCAACTTTTGTGAGGAAGCGACATGAAAATTTCGATTTTCAACTTTTTAAATCAACTATTCAATAGTATGAGATACGAGCCTGCATGTAACATTCGCACAATAAAATAAACAAAAATAGTGTTCAAGAACATCGCAATGGCCATTGTATGCATAACCTTGCAATATTACTTACTGTGACCGAAATTGTTCCCGAGTCTCTACAAATTGTTGGCCAGCAACGGCGTGCTCCCAGACCGCTTAATATATTATTATTTTTATGGGCTCCAGCCGATTACTTTTTATCGTTACCGACGATGAGGCGAGCACGCACTCTCCCTACTCTGGCAGCTGTAGTAAAGCAAGGGCAGAGGGGTGAGGGCGGTGACATCAGTATTGAGAATAACTAAACACGACAAGACTCGATTTATTATTGTATAATAAAAACCCGTTTACAAAAATATTCCCTACTAATTTCTCCCCGACTCAATTCACCGGGTCAAATTTCTATCGCGAACACTCATAAATGCTTGGCCCCAAATACAAAATAGATAGCAAAAATAATAATATCCCTGGTACAAATCCTTCGTTTGGCTACGCACTGGCGCTCGTCCGGCTTGGAGGCATGGCAACTGTCCGGGAAGTGACTGGCAAGGGTCTGGCTTTGGGGTATGGACATCATAGCGCTCAGCGGACGATCCCGAATGTACGCCAGACAGATTGCTTCTACTGCGCTATCTGGCTGGGCCGTACATAACACAATTGTGCCGTATTTCTGTTTGGGTCGCGTGTGGCTGGTACATGGCTGGCCTCTGGCTTGACCGTAGCTGCTTGGATTCGCTTGGCTACTGTCTGGCTCGAGTCTGGGTAGGAGTACGCGAGTTCTGCGGGTTCATAATTAGCCAATGAAATGAAATAACAGCTTAAAAAAAGGTATTTCCATGTTTTCCACCTTTTTCCCCTTGTATGATCATCTTGCTGACGAATATAGCCGGAAAAAACGTTACGGCTTTTTGGTGGTCTTTGTGTTACGTTCGAGATAGAGCGGAGCTCGTAATTTCTCGCGCGACAAGTTATCCTCCGCGTGAAGCGCGGAGTTTATTCTTTATCTTTTTATAGGCTGCCCCATTCCGTCCCATACGGGCCCGGTCGTCGAGTATCGAACTAAAATGGGAAGTAAAAGGATGAGTAAAGAACTGGTAATCCGTCAAGGGACAACTCAATGTGGCTGTATTGCTATAACTAAACTTGCATTGGTTAAAATAGGTGTAATTCTGAAATACGTGTTACAGCTAATACGCGAGCTAACGTTCACTCCTCCATACCGTTCATTCGTGCATACTGTACTCACTAATTAGTCGCAGGCACTAGCTGGTGCGGGGATTATTTCCCCGGCGGGGTTCTTAGTGATAGCACTACGGTACGTCCTTGAACACGAGTCGTCGCGTCGTCACTAATGTCTCTACAGTCTTTGTTTGTAATAATCGACGTAACGATGAACAGTGAAGTTGGTTGATTTTATAATTTTGCACAGTGCGATCCCACGCCGCTACGGAACACACTCACGAAGCGGTGACCCCGACCTCTTTGCGTACTATCTGGGTAGCTAGTCACGGGTTAAACTTCGGAGATTTACTAAACCTGCGCGAGCTACGTACTGCGGAGACACTCCAAACCGATCTGTGATCGTTCTCGTCAGGAGACTGACTCCCTTTTTGTCCGATGGTTTCCAAAAACCACGATCGACCGAGAACATACATCGGCTTCGGGTTGACTCAGCAGCTGCGGGGTGCAGGCTGAGCGGCGCGTGCAGGAATTTGCAAGTTCCGACCACGTCGCAGAGCCCGCGTCCCCCGAACCTCTTATCCTATTCCGCTTATTAATTTCCTGGGGTCATTTTATGCTGAGCGATTTCCGGGAGTCTTGGAGCACGTCGCAAGAGCCCCGCGGTGTCATATGACACCCCGGCGCGACCCACGGCTTGACTCGTGGGAAAGCACTCTAGCCGAGGAAAGTGACGCACCGATTACAGCGAAGTCTCGAGAGACTCGAACTCGCAAAAATCGGGACGTAACATTTGTACCCGCTTCGATGTAGGTACACTCGATTTTACCGAGAGAAATGAATATTTCACCTCAATGACACGGAACTTGTGATCCGCGTACGAAGAGGGTTCGGATGGTTCGGAGGATTCGTAGTGGAGTGCAGATTTCGGAGTACACTGGTTGGAACTGAATATTTTTATTTCATTGTGATCGAATCACTACACACCGTGCTGGTACATATAGCAAGGGCACGCTTCACTGACTCGTTGACCGTTCGTCTAACACTAAGCTCAAACTGATATTGGAGCGTGGTGCCTCGATGACGGTATGGGGTTTCATTACAAAGTCTCGACCCCAGGTGTCATCGTTCGACACGTCGTCGAGGCTTCGAATTTTCTCATTTAGAGAACGCGTCAGGCGTGAACAGTCTTAAACCGTCAACCCTACCTACATTGCTATTCCTACTTAACTACGCTACGGACTACTTTGGATAAACTAATATTTTTATGGTATAAGACGTGATCGTATATGCTGGAAAATTGGTATGAGGGAAAACTGTTTGTTAACTGTTAAACTCTTGGCGAGATATTATACATCGACGGTTTAATGCCATAAGGCCATTAATCCGTGTACAAGCAGTCAGTATGTCTGTATGCCCTTCAGGCCTTCGATCATCGGTATGTCTGCAGTTCTCGAAACTCTACATTTAATTATCTCAATAAAAAACGGCAGAAAAATCACGCACAGATATATTGTACATTTGTCTATAATTTTTAACATATTATTATTATTATTTTTTTTTTTTTTTTTTTTTTAGTTTTGTTTTCTCTTTACGGGATCCGAAGATTCCGTAAAAAGAAAACCGGAGGTGCGGAAGCCTAGTTACGGCTGCCACCAGCCCAGCTGGTGGGTATGTGGGACTCCCGAAGCCTACCCACTAAACCGCCTTCTCCTTTCCTCCCCCGACCAGGAACTATGTTAGTATTACTTCTGGCCGGGGGATCTGTCTGTGTACGTCTAGTCGTTCTGTCCATTCGTTTTCTGTCACGTCGGTTCGTCTGCTCTGTCATTCGAGGCAGCCGTCTGCGTTTTTACGTCTGAGTATCGTCTCTGTATAGGTGGCAACTAGTTGCCACCACTCTGTTGTATGGAGCATCACCTCGACAATATTGTCTGGCGTGATAACTCCCACGGTCATCTCCAGTCTCTGTCTAAGGTCTGTCCAGCGGTCACATACGAAAAACGTGTGTTCCGCGTCGTCCCTTTCGTGTCCGCAGTAATTACAGTCCGGTGTCTGTACTCTGTTCATACTGTGAAGGTACCGTCTAAAGTAACCGTGACCTGTCAGAAGCTGGGTGACGTAAAAATTTTCGTCCCCGAACTCCCTTTCAAGCCACGGTCTCAGGTCCTTTATCAGCCGTCTCGTCCAGTTGCCTGTTGTTCCATCTGTCCAACGTTGTTGCCACGTCTGTATTGTCGTGTCCCTTTCTGTCGTTGCCGCGTCCTGTCGTCTCGTGTCTGCGCTCCTGCCGTAGATCCTCTTACGCTCGAAAGCCAGAAGATCCACGGGAATTACGCCCGCCACCACCAGGACAGCTTGTGCAGAGACTGTCCGGTAGGAACAGGCGATCCTCAGCGCCCCCCGTCTCTGTACTGTCGTCATGGCGTGGCAGTACTTCTTGGTCTTCAGGGCGTCTGCCCAGATCTCCGCGCCGTATAGGAGAATCGAATGCGCCGTCGACATTAGCAGTCGCCGTTTCCCCGGTCTCGGTCCAGTCGTGTTTGCCATCAGGCGGCTTAAGGATGCTATCCTCTCGGCCGCCTTCCGGGCTGTCCTTTGTATGTGAGGCCAGAAGGTCAGTTTCGTGTCTAGGGTTACCCCCAGATACTTGACTTCTCCTCTGGTCTCGATTTCGTCTGTCCCAACCCTCATGGGTAACGTTGTCTGTATACGTTTCCTCGTGAGGATCATCAGTTCTGTTTTTTCCGTTGCTAGTTGTAGTCCGTGATCGGTCATCCACTGTCCGACGCGTCTCATAGTCTGGTTCAGTTTAAACTGCGCCAGCTCTGGGGTCCGCTCAACGATCACCGCCGCCACGTCGTCAGCGTAAGCGACGAGGAGTACGCCGAGCGGGAGCTCCAGTCTGAGCAGACTGTCATATACTCCGTTCCAGAAGTCCGGTCCGAGTATAGATCCCTGCGCGACCCCCGCAGTGATTTGTCTCGTTACCTGTCCGTCTGTAGTTTCGTATGTGATTTGTCTGTTCCTCAGGTAATCCTCTACAACCCGAACCAGGTATGGTGGGATCCCGAAGCCGCCTCTCAGCGCCTCCAGGATGTCCACCCACCTCGCCGAGTTGAAGGCGTTCCTGATGTCCAGAGTCGCCATGAGCACGATTGGCCGCGCTGCGTGGCAATGTCTGTCCGTATCCCTGAGGGTGTCGACCACTTTTTGGATTGCTCCAATCGTTGATCGACCCCTTCGGAAACCGAATTGATGGTCCGAGAGGCCACCTCCGGCTTGTATCGCGTCTGTGAGTCTGGGTCTCAGTAAGCGTTCGTATAGTTTACCTGTCGTGTCCAGTAAACTCAGCGGCCGGTACGCCGACGGCGAGGCGGGGTCACCCTTACCCTTGGGGGTAAGTACCAGCCTCGCCGTCTTCCACCGGTCGCTGAAGGTTCCTGTCGTTAGGCAGGCGTTGTACAGGTCGAGAAATATCTCGGGCCTCAGGTTAACCATCAGCCGGATAATCTCTCCCGGTACCCCGTCTGCTCCCGGTGCCTTTCCATTCTTTATCGCGTTGGATGCTCTTGTGAGCTCCTCCGCGGTGAAAATGGGGGCTACCGGTGCCTCTGTATCGTCTGTTTCGTCTGTTCGTATCAGGTGTGTCGGAAAGAGTCCGTCGACGATCCGTCGTGCCGTTTCAGCGTCTTTGAGTTCTGGTGGCGTTCGAGCCCCGAGTTTACCGGTTACAATCTTGTAACCCGTTCCCCACGGGTCTCGATCCACCTCCTCGCAGAGCTTCTTCCAGCATCGCGTCTCGCTGTCCCTGATAGCGTTCGTCAGTGTTTTCCGTGCAGTCTTGTAAGCAGCTTGGAGGTTTTCCCTTTCGGGTCTCCCTGCAGCCCGCGTTACTCGTCGCCGATTTGCCAGGCAGATTCTGCGCAATTCGGCTATCTCGTCCGTCCACCAGTATTGTGGTTGTCTGTTTCGTCTGTTCCGTCGTTTCGGCATTGTGCTGTGGCACAGCCGTTCCGCCAGTTTGGCTGTTTCGTCCGCCAGTCTTTCCGCCCTTTGCCGGCCAATCAGCTCCAGGGGGACTTCCGTTATCGGAGCTGGTGCTGCCACCAGCTCCTCCGTGAATTTTCGTACGTCCAGTTTGTTTATGTTCCACCGCGGGGGGTGTTGGATCCTTGTCCTTGTCGTTACTCTCCTTTCTGTCACTTCGAAGGCGATGTACTGGTGATCGCTGGCCGTATAGTCTTCGATCACCCGCCATCGCCTCATCCGTGTCAGTAGTCGGTCCGATGTCATCGTTACGTCCGGGATGGAGTTTCCAAATCCCGGTCTCCTGTACGTCGGTGTGTTTCCCGTGTTAGCCACCACTAGATCTAGCCTCGCGGCCATCTCCAGTAGCAACCGTCCCCGTCTGTTCGTCTCTGTCATGCCCCACTCGATCGCCCTCGCATTGAGGTCCCCCGCGACCACGATATCTCCAGGCAGATCCCTGATTCCGTCCTCGTGGAGCGCCACCTTTTCCTCGAACTCCGCCGTAGTGCAGTTGGGTGTCAGGTAGACGCTGACGTAAGTGACAGCGCCGACCGTAGCCCAGACGTAATCGTCACCCACACCGCGGTTTGTCATCCGAGCTCGGGCTGCGCCCCTCACCCAGATAGCTGCTGTCTCCGTCTCGTTCGTAATCCATGTCTGTGTCGTCCTTATCCTGTAAGGCTCGCACAGAATCAGGATGTCCGCGTCGTGTTCGTCTGCTATCTGTGGCAGTAGCATGTCTGCTGTCCTGCTCCGGTTCAGGTTTCCCTGAACTATTCTGTCCGTCTTCCGGCCTGCTTCCTGCACTCCTCCAGCGCAGCCCGGAACACCGCGCACCTCCCGGATCCCGCGGGGTGCGCCGCATCCTCGTGCCCCGCGTCGGCGCACAGAGGGCAGGCCGGTCTGTTTTTGCAGTCCGTTGCGTAATGTCCCGTTTCGCCGCATTTCTTGCAGCTTTTAGTCCGGTCCTTGTTCGTACAGTTTGCCCTGACGTGTCCGTAGCCCAGACACTTGTAGCATCTCGTCACTGTCAGTCGTTCTCGGACGCGGCAATGCACCCATCCGATCCCGATCCGGCCCCGCCGGAGCAGCCCATTGGCTTCCCGCGATTCGAGGTCGCAGACCGCCATGTACTGCTCGGCGCGGTTCGGACCGAAGATATGGACGGAGAAGTCCGCGTCTCGTCCCGTCTCCCGTTGCAGGGCTTGTCTGACGTCATCCGCGGTCGTAACGCTGTCCAGGTCCATGATCTCCAGTTGTACCCTGGAGGTCGTGGTCCTGACGCTGCCTGCGTCTCCGACTGCGTCCTGGATGACGCGACTGAAGTCGTCTCGTTTGTCCGGGTCGGTGTGTATCTTCAGAAGACACAGACCGTTCTTCGTCTTCCTCAGAGTCGTCACCTGCACGTGACTCTTCGTCGGGTCAACGGTCGTCCGTATTTTTCGTACAATGTCCGAGTACGTACTGTCTTTCCCGGGCTTGACAAGTACCGCCGTCCCCCGTTGCCTGGGTGCCGACTTGCGCTTTCGAGCCCGGGCGTTCGCGTTCGTCGCGTTCGTCGCGTTCGTCGCGTTCGTCGCGTTCGTCGCGTTCGTCGCGTTCGTCGCGTTCGTCGCGTTCGTCGCGTTCGTCGCGTTCGTCGCGTTCGTCGCGTTCGTCGCGTTCGTCGCGTTCGTCGCGTTCGTCGCGTTCGTCGCGTTCGTCGCGTTCGTCGCGTTCGTCGCGTTCGTCGCGTTCGTCGCGTTCGTCGCGTTCGTCGCGTTCGTCGCGTTCGTCGCGTTCGTCGCGTTCGTCGCGTTCGTCGCGTTCGTCGCGTTCGTCGCGTTCGTCGCGTTCGTCGCGTTCGTCGCGTTCGTCGCGTTCGTCGCGTTCGTCGCGTTCGTCGCGTTCGTCGCGTTCGTCGCGTTCGTCGCGTTCGTCGCGTTCGTCGCGTTCGTCGCGTTCGTCGCGTTCGTCGCGTTCGTCGCGTTCGTCGCGTTCGTCGCGTTCGTCGCGTTCGTCGCTTTCGTCGCTTTCGTCGCTTTCGTCGCTTTCGTCGCTTTTGTCGTGATCGTCGCGTACGTCTCGTTCGATTCGTCTTTTCGTGCCATTTTTTTTGTCCTTTTGTTTGTGTATGTCTGCCAGGCTTCGGCCGCTTCCACTCCCGGAGGTCGTTTCTGCGACGACTCTGGGGGGGTCGCGGTCACCGCACGTTTCCGCTTCGTCCGTTGGGTCTCTCGGTCTTTGGTCTCCGTTTCCGTGTCCGTCTGTTCGTACTCGGTGACGTGTCTTCTTGTGGCTGCCTTCGCGTACTTATGCAGCGCCGCGTCGGCTGCCTCAAGAATCGTCTTAATTCCGGTCTTGACAGTCATGTGCATATTCTTTTGCACAGCGGCTGCCTTTGCCATTTCTGTTGCCGTCACCCGTATCAGCGTTAGTAACTCGGTCACGTCCGGGTCGTTCCGTATTGTTACGTCCGCCAGTTCCGTCCGTTGTGTCTCGCTTAGGGCGGAGCTAGCCGAGGAATGGCTTACTCCGCTACCCGCGCTCGACACACTGGCCGTCCTTTCCCTGCCGAGCAGGTTCAGGCTCGTCTTGTCTGTTTTACCTGTCTTGTCCGTGGTCCTTTTCGTTGTCGTCGTCGTCGATTCCTTGCACATTCTGCGGCCCTCAGAATCCATGCCGCTGCCATGGGCCACCGGAGCTTTCATCCGGTCGGAGCCCTGGGTGGATTGCCCCTGTACTGGGGTTACCACCTGAGGTAGTTTCTCGTTTTGCTTGTGCATTATCCATCTTATGTTCCTGTCTGCTAGGGTCTCTCGGGGGCGCGACTCCCCGAACCGTGCCGGAACGCAGCACGGCCCCTGAGATCCCGTCCGTCTGTGTGTGGTGTGCCCCTGTGTGTAAGTGTGCGTGTATGTGAGTGCCCGTGCGATTGGTGACCTACCGGTACGTTCCTCATCGTTGGGAGAGCCCGTTTATAGGGGTCCCAGCCATTCGCTTTACGGTGGACCCCGTTAATAGGGATCCCCGAGCTCATGACCTCAGGGTGACCCGTTTATAGGGTGCTCCTGAGGGAGATTCGCGTCACCGGCATGTCACCCGGGCGTGTTTGTGTAGGTGTTTGTGTATTTGTGTCTGTGTAGCTGGTTTTGGTCCGCCCCGAGCCGTCTCGGTACCCTCCATATCTGGAAGGCGTTCCCCTATCCGCCACCTGGGGAGGCGCCTGATGCGGGACCAGCAACCCGACACGGGATTATTATTATTATTATTATTATTATTATTATTATTATTATTATCAACTAGGGGCCATTCCTGCCATCGCACGCAGGCCGTAGGCTCATTGTGCACCCCTCCCTGTTACTTCCCCTTCCCTCCCTACGCTAGCCCACTGTCCCTCACGAGGGCCAGTAGTCCAGTCAGCGGGAAGGTAGTAACATCCCTAGGCTCCAGATGTGGTGTCCCTAGGTGCTTCAGTCTTCTCCCAGCCAAGGCTAGGCAGTCGCAGATTACGTGAATGGGCGTTTCTTCGTCCCCTCCGCACTTCTTGCACGTACTGATCTCTACTTTGCCCACTGTGTGTAGGTGTTTTCTAAGGCCGCAGTGTCCTGTCAACAGTCCCACCGCAAGTCTTATGTCCTCCCTGCTCATTTCGAGCAGCTGGTCCGTGATTTTCCTATCCGGCCCGCTAATGAGCGCCTTCGTCTGCCTCATACCCGGCGCCGATCCGAACAGGCTTCTATGCCGCCCGTCCATCCATTCGACTGTTGGCTCCGGTCCCTGGAGCGGAGTTCCAGACCCCCTCCTGGCCAGCTCGTCTGCCCTCTCGTTGCCAGCGATACCCTTGTGTCCTGGGACCCATAGCAGCGTCACCCTGTTGAGGTCTGCTAGTTGCTGAACCGCCTCCTTGTAGTCCCTCACCAGGTGAGAGTTGGTTCTTCGCCGCTCTAACGCCTTAAGAGCGGCTTGACTGTCTGAACAGATGCAGATTCTTTTGCCTCTGCACCCCGCCAGACGGTTCTCCAACGCACATACCAATATGGCTGTGATTTCGGCCTGGAAGACTGTACAGTGCTTTCCCAGCGGGATGGACACTTCCCTGTTGGAGGCATTAAGGCACACACCCGCGCTCGATCCCTCCTTTGTCCTCGAGCCGTCCGTATACCAGATCAGTTCCTGCCCTCGCAGCGGTCCTGATTCGGTGCTCCAGCTCGTACGGTCCGGATATTCGACCTTATAGGTGGTATCGAACCGGTACCCCACTAGATCCCGGTCTTGCCTCATAAACGCTGCAGGGCTTGCCTCTCTCAGGGTCCCCGCAATGCTCGTGTGGCTCTACTGTGTTAGCTCCCCTTGCCATTGGGCTGTTCTCATCAGTCTGTAGGCTGCCATAGCCGCCGCGCCCTGCACCATCACGTAAAGTGGTGGCCAGTTCAGCAGTGTCTCTAGCGCCAGACTGGGTGCAGTTCTCATGGCACTCATGGTGCCCCTGCCCGCTAGTCGCTGTACGTGGGTGAGCATGTCTCTAGCCGTCTTCAGCCGAGTTCTGCCCCACCACACTACCGCTCCGTATAGCACGATCGGTCTAATTACCGCCGTGTATAGCCAGTGCATAATCCTGGGGCTCAGTCCCCAGTTGCACCGCACGCTCTCCTCGTGGCCCACACGAGGCCACAGGCCTTGTCCTGCACCCTCCGCATGTGCCGTCCCCAGTTTAGCTTGGCGTCTAGGATTACTCCCGGGTGCTTTACTTTCTCGGTCGGTCTTATTGGGATTCCTCTGAACGTCACGTCCCTCCACCCTGCAAGTTTGCGCCTGCGGGTGAATCTGACTAGTTCCGTCTTCGTCGGGTTGACATTCAGCCCGACTTCCCTGCACCACCTGCCCACCAGGTTCAGTGCCCTTTGAGCGAGGCTTGATGCCGTGTTGGCATCCCTCGCCCGTATAACAATCGCAAGGTCATCTGCATACCCTTGCGCATATATCCCTGCCCTGTCCAGTCTAACAAGTAGCTCGTCGACCACGAGACACCACAAGAGTGGGTACAACACCCCCCCCCCCCCCCCCCCCCCCCCGCGGGCATCCGCGGCCGATCGAAACCTTTACGGCCTCCTCGCCCCTGGAGACCGTGAGCAGCCTGGTAGAGAGTACGTTCCGTATCCACCTAATAACGGTAGGTTCCAGCCCGTGTCTCCCCGCCGCCCTGCAGATTGACTCCACCGTGGTACAGTTAAATGCTCCCTCAATGTCAAGGAACAGTCCCACTGCCAAGCAGTCCTTTTTCCTCGCATCCTCCAGTCTGTGCAATAGCCTGTGTCGTGCGGTTTCTGTGGATTTGTGCGCCTGGTAGGCGAACTGCAGAGCATGCAGGGGTCGTGTCCTTAATGGTCCGTCCCTTACATGTCTGTCGATCAGCCTTATCAGGCTTATTGGCCTGTATGCTCACGCCTGATCGTAGTCTATTCTCCCTGGCTTTGGGATGAAGACCACTCTCGTTATCCGCGACTGCTGTGGTATGTATCCCAGCGCCACGCAGGCTCTGAGAAGTTTTGTGACCGGCGGTAGGATCGCCTCCAGACGATGCTGCAACAGAGCCGGGAAGATCCCGTCCGTTCCCGCCGCCTTGTATGGCTCGAAGCCCCCAATCGCCCACCGAACTCTGGTCGGGGAGACTATGCCGCCCGCTGTCGTCTAGTCCCTATCCCCGTGTCCACTCCGGGGATACGGCCAGTCCGTCCAGCCGTCGGTCAAGGTGTAGCCGAGAAAATGTTTCCCCAGCATGACCTCAATCTCCTCTCTCCCAGAGTCGGTGTACCCTCCCGTCGGCGTTCGTAGCGATCCGTCGGCCGGTATTGGTTCCTTCCGCAGTATTCTTTGTATTCTTGCGGCTTCTGGGATGCTCTCAATTTCTTGACAGTATCTCCGCCACGATTTCCTCTTAGCGCTTCTGATGGCTTCCTTGTATGCCCTCTGGTCCTTTCTATGATTCTCCCAGTCCCAGGGGCTTCCGGTTGCCTTCGCTATGTTCCGGGATCTCCTAGCGTCCTTCCGCAGCTTGTCCAGCCGTCGGTTCCACCGGGGTGTATTGTCCCTGTGCGCCGATTTAACTGCGCAGTTGTCCTCGTAGGATTGCATGATCGAGTTCCTCAGTATCCCTACCGCGATCTCGATCTCATCCTCGCTCCCATACCTGCTCGGGAATTGTGCCATTCTACCTTGCAGTTCCTCCGCGTACGACGGCCAGTCCGTCTCTCTCGGGTTCCTTATAGGCCCCCTCTCCGTCCTGACCGTCGTCGCATTTAGTGTAAACGTGATGTGCCTGTGATCCGATTGCGACGGCTCGTCAGACACCCTTTATTTCTTAATTCTCTCCGCCATATCTGGCGTACCCAGAGTTAAGTCAATAACCTCCACCCTGTTAGTGATACAGAATGTCGGTTCCTTACCTCTGTTCGTGATCTGAAGTCCTGTCCCAGCCAGATACTCCAGAAGGGCCTCACCTCGCGCGTTGGTGTTCGTGCTGCCCCACACCGTATGGTGGGAGTTCGCATCGCATCCGATGATGAGCCCCCTTCCTTTCCTCCTGCAGTCCTCTACCAATCCTGCGATATCCTCCGATGGTGGTGGTTTGGGGGAGTCGTAGGGCATATAAGCTGATGCCGCTACTATCTCCTCCCTCCTCCCTTCCAGAGTTACCTCGAGCCTGATGGCTGCCAGGTCCCTCCGGCTGAATTCCGTCAGGTGTGTGGCCCTTACACCCCGGACGAGGATGCATGTCCTTGGCCTGTCAACAGAGGTACAATAATATAGCTGTCCCTCTCTAGTGTTCAGCCCCCTGACCCTCCCGTGGTATGTCCACGGTTCCTGTATCAGGGAGACTTCAATTTTCTCTGCTACAATGGGCCTGCTGAGCACTGCCGCTGCCGCAGACGCCTTGTGCAGGTTAATCTGTATGAACTGGAGCGTACTCACCATCTTGGGTTGCACCTTTCTTCGCGTCCGTTTTGCCCTCCTTACCCTTGGGATGTGCATCCAGCAGCCTAAAGGTTGCCCTGCCCATCCCTAGGTAAGGTTGCTTTTTTCGGGACTTGAGCACTGCCACGGCCCTCTCCTCCACTCCCAGCACTAGACGCACGCCCTTACCGGCCGCGTCCACATGCCGCTCGTGGACGATCCACCTCGACGTTGTCAGCCCAAAGTTCTGCTTCTCCAGCCTCTTCAAGGCTGTGTCAGTCTCGATCGGTGCCCCGGGTATCCAGGCCATGACCCTCACGTACTTTGGGAGTGCCTTCGCCTCGATAACCTCGAGGTTTGAGCCCTCCCACTTACGGAGGTTCCCCACCTTCTCCCGTAGCCACGCCGCCGATTGCTGGTCAGCGCCGACCACCCTTAGAGCTCCTCTGTGCAGGAAGGTCTCCTGGAACCGCGGCGTGAATTCCCCTACCGGGATTTCGTCCGATATCTCCATGAGACCTTCCTGGATCAGCGCGGATTGCTCCTTAGTGATCTCCTCGTTGAGACCCGAGTGGACGATGGCCAGCTTAGGTAGATCGCTGGCCACCTCCGCGTAGGAGGCCTTCTTCGGCCCTCCCTTCCTCGGTCTCTGCGCCTGTTTCCGGTCGTTTGGCGGTGTCTCTTTCGACTCCCGCTGTCGCTTCCGGAATTAATCCCTCTTTTCGGCCGTGGTCTGTCCGATGCCACCCCGCCTCGCCCCCCGGCCACTCGTGGTGCCCGGTGGTTTCTTGCCTTCGCCGACGGTCGCAGTTGCGACTGCCTTCCCGGCTGCGGCTACAGCTTCGGTCTCCCTTGTCCTCCGAAACTTCCTCCTGGCGGCTCCGCTGTATTGCGGTTGTTGCAGCGCTATCCTTCCGATATTTCTTGCGAGCTCGGAGTCACAGCCGCTGCCCTCACCGCCCTCGGTGCCCGGGATTTCCTCCCGGCTCTCGACAGTGGCTGCAGGTGCCTCCGGGGCCCCTACCGCCGCCTGTCGGTTGGTGCTGGGATCCCTCAAGGGGCACGCATTGTCCCTCTGGTCCCTTTGCGGTCCCAGCTGTTCCGACGTTTGCGTCATTTTTTCTATACTGTTTTTTGGCATTTAAGTCCCACGAGTATCTGGGGAATTAAAGGTCCGCCCCGACAGAGCCCTGATTGTCGGGGTAAGGTCTAGATACTCTGGAATTCGACCTGGTGTTCCAGAGGCACCGTTCGCGACACTATTCCTCAGTGCCATTCAGTCTTCAGTACGGTAGCTCACGCCTTGGCTTGGGATGGCTGTCTGCAGGGGACTTAACTGCCCCCTGAGCGATGGGTTCGCCACTCTTCCTACGCTAGTTGGTGGACTGCTTGTTTGTCGGGTCTCTACCCTTGGACCTTCCCGGCATAGGTGACCTTGCCGAGTGCAATAAATTACACCCGCCGGTATAGCTCCTTGGGTCACTGGGGCACACAAGCCTCCCCACCAGCTGCAAGGTCCTGCAGTCCCCAGGGGAGGAACATATTATTAACGATTGCGCAATTTATATTAAAAAGAAACCAAAATTTTAATTTCCCATCCCATACGAAGTATCTAAGGAAAGAAATTTTTGGAGTAAAAAAAAAATAACACCCACATTATGGTCTAGAAATTTTTTTTGCATGTCCCAAAAATGCAACAAAAAGCATCTTCCCATTTCTGTCTGTCCGTCCCGTCCGAAAACTCAATAAGTTTTCTACGTGTCAAATGTAGTTTTGGTATTGAACTTTGAATTATTTT
Source organism: Amblyteles armatorius (assembly GCA_933228735.2). Classification (NCBI taxonomy): domain Eukaryota; kingdom Metazoa; phylum Arthropoda; class Insecta; order Hymenoptera; family Ichneumonidae; genus Amblyteles; species Amblyteles armatorius. The sequence goes on along the minus strand of OW121691.1, from coordinate 1,265,788 downwards.
ATGCATTTGTTCTGGTAAGTTCCCTTAAACACGAAAAAAAAAGTCATGCATCAATTGCAAAAAAACGTCGGAACGTGTAAAAAACATTCAAAAAAATTGTCATTAAAGTTTCGTTGGACCGCAGATAGACTTACATACAGGTAGTCAGAAACAAATGAGTGTTACTATACAGCGGTGCCTCCATTGTCTAATGAAGGCAGTCGAATAAGAAAAAAAAAAAAATCATATAAAAAATGTACATCGAGTGAAAAATGGATTTTGTTTTACTGCTTGCTGAATTAATTTAGAATGTTTTATAAAATTAACGCAGAGAAGACATTTTTGCCCGAAAGAGAGTCTGACATAAATATCTATGGCTAATAAGAAACGAAGGGCGCCTCTCACACCGTGCAACTTACAAAAATATTTAGGACAGGACGTTTTTGAGCAAAGGTCCCACCTTTGTTCATTTGATTTTCTCAGTGTTATAATGGTCGTACAGATTTGACTTTTTTGAATTTCTGGCTGACGGTATCGACACTGTAATTTTTCTTCGTACCGGATCTCCAGTATTTGGCTGCCTTGCGTTTGTAATCGTAGATTAAGTCTTCTTCGAATTCAGAACAAGTATGAGAATCCACTGGACCTTCATCATGTTGCCAAAGAGTGTCTTCGACAGGGTTAACATCATATTGCTTGAATGGCTCTTGAAAATCTAGCGATTGTTACTCGATAATTTCAATTCCATTATAATCATCCATGCAGTCGAACAGAACTTTTTCGAAATTCTGTTTTACCTCGATTTCCGCATTGTTAATCGGAGTTTCGGGAATATCCCTGGTTTCAAATGTAGCCAAGAGAAGTTTAATGACGTTGAGTGGATTCACTTTCATGGTCTATTGATTTTTTAAATCAGAAATTATGACCGACGGACTGGCACTCCGGTTAAATGAGCAACTGAAGGTCGCCGTATGTATCGCGGTTATTTTATTTGAAAGACTTTTTATTGAACCAGATACGATATCAGCAGATAATATAATAATATGCTGCCTTAGATAGCCGTACGCGGCTATCTAAGGCAGCGTATTATTTGCTCCTATGTAGAAAACACCTCTTATTGCGTCGAAAGTATTTTTATCATATTGGAGTATGAACGATAAATTATAATATTGTTCATTGTTTGATTATTTGCCGGACTAAGCACATGCACATTAGTGAGCAGCGTGTGAGCGCACTATTTGTGGCATTAATATCTTATCTTAAACACGATCAACAGTCTAATGTCGTACAATGTATAAACACGGTCACAATAGTAGCCTAGCTCTAAACAGGTTGCGCGACAACGCGAACACCTGATTAATATCTGAGAATTCCTTTGCCAACCGTATATCGCGGTGCCACCATAGTCGAGCGGCAAAAATCGTAATAACCTCTTCTTTTTTCGCCTGCGTAACCGTGTGGTTGAGTGAGATGAAGCACTTCGATGGCTGGATGGTATGGGTCACAACGCAGCAGGGTTTCCAATGGACGAGCGATGTAAGCCGAGTTGATGTCCTTGAAAGCCAAGTCCAGCATTTATGTATTTGTTGATTTACCGGAGGTTCTGCGCACCGAAGTCAGTTGAGACTATGGAGATTGCCTCGATCAGGTTCCGAGAATCACTCGGAGCCCGCGTGGGAGCGAGAACCTCACGAACGCTTTCTCACGAAGTCTGCGGCAAAAAAAAAGTCATAGTTAATTTGGATAATTAATAAAGCTTAACATGATATATTAATGCTTCAGTGACGAAATTACGAATATTGATGGACAAGAATGGAAGGAGCTTCTGTACAAATTAATATTATGTCGTCGTTTATTGCACCGCTTTTGGGTGATTTTTGGTTATATAATTTTATTTTTACTTGGCTGCCTACCTTATTTGAACTTTTATACTGGAGGGATTAACCCCATCCGGATAACAAAATAATTTTAGAAGCCCCGGGAGCATCCATCGCGAAATCCATCTAAGCTCTCGGCAAGACGCCCACGAATTCTTTGCTGTATACTTGAAAGCACTGTGGTCGCAAATATGGGCTATATTAAGTTTTGATGCGTGAATTATATCGACATTATAGTGCTAAAGTATAGTCAGCAATCTGAATTCACGGTTAGGTGTCGAGAATTATTGGTAGAAATATGTCAATTCCGACCTGTTGGTTTGATCACACGTTTTATATTTGCTGTGAAGAATAATCCGCAGGGGGTGTTATCGTATTATTAGATTTATTTAATCAAGCTGTAGTCCTTTATTCTAGCTCTGAGGCTTGGAGAAGGTGGCGAGTACATATTGAACGGCAATTACACGATCATGCATCGAAAAGTGATCATACACCCCGGAATCACAATCGAGTATAGTGGACCGGACACACTTGTTGAACGGTTAAATACTTCGAGAACCATAAACGTTAACATAATTTTAGAGGTAGTAATGCCTCATATTTTAGGACAATCTATTTGCAGATTATTTCTGCATTATCTGTTTTACATTTTTTTAGGTTCTGTCTGTGGAGAAAGTTCTACCACAAATTGTGTATGAATATACCGTACCGAAAAATATCCTAAAGAACTATAAGTGGAGCCTGAGCGATTGGTCGGAATGTAATTATGTGTGCCAAGGTATGAAGTATCGTAGAGCACAATGCCAAAATACTGAATTCAAAGAAACTGTGTCAGACGACTACTGCACACCAGAAGAAAAGCCTCAAGAGGAAAAAGAGACATGCAATAGCTATTGCACACTTGAGTACGCATTGTTTGAAACCATCTACTAAATGGAAGCCTCTAAAAAGTACAACTCTTACGTAAATTGTTTAGGTGGCAGGTTGCAGAAGTGTCTGAATGCTCGAATTACTGCGGCCCAGGAAATCGTACGATTTCAACACAATGTGTTCAAACTCTGAAGAATCACGAGGGACAACCATCAGAACCAGTTGCAATACATGCATGCTGGCATATAGAACGACCATCAGATTATGAGCCTTGCATTGGACCTTGCAATTCTGCTCACTGGTCTTATGGGAAATGGGGAACATGCAGCGTGACTTGCGGCGATGGTATGCAGTCCAGAACTGCAACTTGTGTTGATACATCTGATAAAGTGATTGCTGACACGAAATGTATTCCTGAAGAAAAAATTGTTACACGCGTTTGCGGAGACAAGATATGTCCGAAATGGAGTTTTGGCAAGTGGTCTGCGGTAAGCCTCGACATCTTAATAATTTCACCCATTAGGGTAATTCCCCGGCATGGTAGTGGTAGGGAACCTTGATGGTGCGTGACAATGCGGTAGGCTTTGTGCAAATGACATTTCAGTGCAGCGAATTCCCGGAAGATCTCTCGGAACACATCTTAATTTCAATCTCATTCCGAGACACATCTCAAAGTTATTTCCCTGACTTCTGCCACCTGCGAATCAAAACGGTGAAACCCATTGAAATTTAAATTCATCTTTCCTGAGATTGTCCTTTACTACTTCTAAGTTATTTGCATCCTTGTCTATTAGAGAAAATATATGATAAATAAAAAATAGATCCACAAACGAGTTGTGAATCTCTTTTTTAATACCACTTTTCCACATCACATTTAAAGTTTATGTGTTTACGAAACTGTTACTGTGCACCGGGACTGTCAACTCCCGTGCAAAGTTGAACTTGTATTCAGTTGATTCATGCTCGGTTGTCGGTGTACAGTCGACACGGTGCACAGTTGCCGGGTGGCACCGTGCATCCGGGATACCATCCAAGCAACATGCTACGGCTCAGTGTACACCCTGCGGACTCTGGCGCAATACTTAAGAGCATGATACCGTCTGAACCTTTTAAGACGGTATTATATAAGCAATACATGATATCAGTGGTATATAAGCAATAGTTTTTGTACTTGTGAAATTTATAAATTCATTGGATTAGGCAAAGAGTTGTGCAGCTTTATTGAAACTATAAAGTCTACTGAAAGTAATTATTACAACATTTAAATCTACGAAATCCACTGAGTTGCGCAGTCCACCACCGCACATTTACCACCAAATCTTTCGAAAACCAGCTGATTTACACGGCCCATCATAAACTGTACATTTTGCGCGAATCACCGCGAACTCACGAGATATGATTCCCTACCGAATTAAAAGTTGTATGTTTCACCGCGATTTTTTTTGTTCCGTATACATTTGTACACCTACAAGGTTCCAAAATATCGATCGTAATCGTTTGTAATCATGTTGCTCTAATTTACTAACAACTTGTAAGGAATGATGTATGTAATGAGGAAGTCGCGAGTTACGCATACACCATTAACAAGTGTTTATAGCCAATATTCAAAAAATTACTTGTTTTAAATTTGTCTAAATATTCGGAGGTTCTACTCTCCATTGCCGTTTACTACCTAACTTGACATCGAGTTACTGTCTCTCGTCCCGGTTTAATCGCTGTTTCTCGTGGATTGTAGTATGTATGAGGTATTCCATCGATCTGAGTCTGACCCTACACGTTTGGATTTGTCCTGCAATTTTTTACATGACTGAACTGACTTTCACAAGCCCTCCGATATTATTTTTTAGATTTGTTCAGTTTGTTTGTAATTATTTATACATAAAAAGGAATTTATAGATCGCCACAATTTAAAAATCTGAAAAAATCCTGAAAAATCATGTGCCACGTATAAAATGTTTCAAGATTTTTTAGCCGGAGTAGGGCGCCTTCACGTTCCATTTTTTTCGAAAAAAATTAGAAGGAAAAATCAGTTGATTATGGTCTATTGCTTGACCTTTCTTGTGTGCAACACTGGATTTTTTAGTACTCTTTTAGATTTTTCGAAACCAATTTACAATTCACTATCAGAAATAACAGAATTGCAACATTTTTCTTAAATTTAGTTCTTCTGTGAATCACTGCTGCTCATAACTGAACCAAAATATGGAGACGGAAGAATCATAACGATGGTGTCTCTTAGTCACGCTGTGCAATCGGAAACGCAGCGGTAAAGAGTACAACTTCGTCTTCATACCTACCGGTGTTGTATATTAACCCTCGTACCGAGTACTTGGACGAACGTTCGAATTTCTGAGGAGTTTAATATAACAATGTACATGGTTAAGATGACGAAATACTGTGTAAGCAAAGAGGAATCAAGGCAACACCGAACGCAAAACTTAGTGAGTGCATTATCATAAACATCTTTGTGGAAATATCAGTGAAAAAACAGTTTAGCAATTTGCTATCAAACGCAACGTTGTGGGACCCCTAGTCTCAACAAACCATTATTACGCGGCTGGCTCCTTTTGCCTATCCCTACTAGGATGTGCCGGAAGACCGTCCTTGAAGCTTATAGGATGTAAGCAGCCACGCTTAGATAAACATAAACGATCCGAAGAAACGTAATAACAGACACAGTATTTCATTGACAATGGCAAGATTGCCTCTGATATGATCGTTTCTTAACAAAATTCTATGGAACAATTGGTTAGAGGTTAGGGGTGCATTGATCTATTTTAAACACAGGAAGACCTTTCGATGAAACAGTGAAAGCCAAGGTCATCGAGTTCGACAACGATGATCAGGTCACGACTTCATTACCAGGAATGGAAGGTTTCATTGCTGTGCGTGAGACTAATGGTGAAAAAGTTCGTCACCAAAAAAATTAATACCATGCAATTTGAGTGAGTTGTATGAACACTTCAAGACGGACAAATCTGATCTACATGTTAACTTTTCCAAATTTGCGCCGTTGCGGAACCGAATCCGCACGAAACACGGCACACGAGTCAACCAGCGAACGCGCGAAGAGACAGATAGCGTAAGCGGGATAGGCGAACCGAAGCGAGAGCGATAGCCGGAGTCTACGGTAGCGCGAGCGAGAACGAATGACTCAGCGCGAGACAATAGGCCGAACGTGAACACGGATCACGCGAGAGGTCCGAGCTGCCTCGAGGACGACTCTCGGCAGACTGATAAACTTACGACGATATTATAACGAAGCGTTATGATTATTGCGAGATCCTTACTCGATAGCTACTGCCCTCTCAAACTATTCCAGAGCGTCACTTAAGATGGAACCGGAACTATAACTCGGTAATTTTGAGATTCGTCGCGATCGTTACTCCCAATTCTGGACGTGAAAACAAGGCTCTCTCTCTCTTAACTAAAACACAGCATAAGGTGTCCCAACCTTGCCCGGACCGTACTAAAACCTCCGCCTGTTCTCCAACGTCCTACATTATCACCTAAACAGAGTGTCGGGTTTGCACCGGACTTTGACGTATTCGCGACGAGATCTCGTCGGGCTCTCCTCTATTTGTGTTTCTCATTACTTCGAGATTCTCTCCACCGAATAGATTCGAGGATCCTAACCTGAACTGAATCTTTTTGAGCTTATCTCCAAGCTTATCACACACTTTAGCTCATTAGCAAAGTCGAAACTGGATCGTAACTCTAACGAACTTTACTTAACGAGAGCTGAACGGTACGTGGACAGCTGAAGAGCAGTAAATCGGGAACTATAACGGGCTAACCGAACTAAATCGATAGCCGTACCCGTAAAACGTTAATTTATTTGTATTTTCGTGACAGTGATCGGAAAATCACGTCACAATATATATGTACATATATTTAAGTTGTTTATGCGTGCTTTTCAAAATTATTATTTGTTTTTTTTTTTTTATATATAATCTCAGTGTTTTCACGTGTTGGTTATACTTATTTATTATACTTTAAAAAAAATGAAAAAAAAATGTTACTAAAATTTAAAAACCAACTGCAAAAAGAGTTTAAGAAACGAATTGAATTATACGGCTCTACAGTTCTAACTAAATCACCGCATTGTAATGTGATATTTGCAAAGTGATGTATGTCAGCAATATAATTTCATAAATATTATATCTCAGATACAATTTTCTAATGTATTTCTCCGATACGATTTTGCATGTGTCGTTGCTCTTCGATACTATTTTCTATGTGTTGTTTCTCTTCGATACAATTTTCTATGTATTGTTCTTCTGCGTTAACTTTTTTTTATGTCATTCCTCTGCGATACAATTATTTATGTGTTCGTCTACTCCGATATAATTTTCTAAATGTATCTCTACGATACGATTTTTAATCTATCGTTCCTCTCCGATACAATTTTCTATATGTTGATGCTCTTCGTTCTACTTATCAAATGTTCCATCGGAGAGGAACGACACATTAAAAATCGTATTGTAGAGATAGAACATTAAGAAAATTATATCGGAGAGGAATTACACTCAGAAAATTGTATCAGGGTAGAATTGTGTAGACGGTAGAATTCAAAAAGCAGAAAATTAAAAAAAAAATTATTAAAAAAAACTCCCGACTGCGAATTAGTCGTTATTATTAAAAAATATTCGCAAAAAACGTAAAAAAAATGGTTAATAAAGAAAAAAAAATGAAAACGACTAAAAAAAAAAATACAAAAATAACTAACGATGAAAAAATGGTTAATAAAAATGTATCTTCAAAAAAGGATGAAATAATGAATGCTGTAATACTAACTAATATTGTTAATAAACAACAATAGCAGTAACTAACAATAAATAACGATAACATAATTAATTAATCGTGATTACATCAATTTATTGATGATAATCTTCGCTACAGTCGGGAGAGGTCTCCCAGCAGCGCGTTGTGAGGGAAAACGTCTCCTGACTGTAGCGAAGATTATCATCAATAAATTTATATAATCACGATTAATTGTGTTATCATTCTTTATTGTTAGCTACTGCTGTTATTGTTTATTGACAATATTAGTTAGTATTACAGCATTCATTATTTCACCCTTTTTTAAAGTTACATTTCTATTAATCATTTTTTCACGTTTTTTGCGAATATTTTTTCAAAATAACAACTAATTCGCAGTCGGGAGTTTTTTGAAAATTTTGATTTTTTCGTTCTTTCATCCCTAGTAATGAAGTAGTGCCTTGATCATCGTGGTAGAACTCGATGACCTTGGCTTTGACTGTTACATCGAGAGGTCTTCCTGTGTTCAAAATAGATCAATGCACTAACTCGTAACCAATTATTGCACACACTTTTGTTGAGAAACGATAATATCCGAGGTAATCTTAATATTGTCAATGAAATATTGTGCCTGTTATTACTTTTCTCTGCATGGATTATATTTATCTTAACGTGGTTGATTAACATCCCATAAGCTTCAACGTCGGTCTTCCGTCATATCCTATTAGGGATAGGCGAAAAAAGCCAGCGGCATAACAATATTTCGCTGAGGCTAGGGGTCCCACAACGTTGCGCTTGACACTGCATTGCTCAACTGTTCCTTCACTCATATTTCCATAAAGATATTTACGATAATGCAATCACCGAGATTTCCGTTCGATGCTGCCAGAATTCCTTTTCGTTTGCACAGTTTTTTCGCCAATCTTAACCATGTACATTGTTGTATTAACTTCCTCAGAAATTCGAACGTTTGTCCAAGTACTCGGCAGGAGAGATATTTGAGTACGTTCACCATTTGTGGTATTCGGATTTTTGTATTTTTCCTTCAGTTGCAAAATCACTTCCGCAAATCCAGTACTACAACCAGTTTCCACCACCACTGGATCTTTTAATTTCTTTTGGGGAATTGGAGATACCTCTAGTATTTGCAATGCAATATTAACGACGGAGCGCCCGATATCAGGAGAAAAATCTGCATTTTTGCGCTTTATCGATGAAATTTATATCTGAATCAATTCTATTGAGATCGTATCTTCTGGAAATGATGTCGAATCCTGACCAGGCATTATCACTACCGTATTCAGAGTAGGTTCTGGTATGATAACTTTCATTGCTCCGTGATGTTGAAGGGTGTGGTTCATGGTCTATCTCATGAGGCTGTCGCATTGAGGCTAGTTCTGAAGAGTCTCGAGTAGTGTCATCAGTTCTTTGTGAGCTCAGTCCCATTTCTGCGAATACCGGTAGAATTATCGTTGATGATAGTATTCATGGGTAAAATTATGAACGTGACGTTTATTTTCCTACCGATTTTGGTGTCAGTGGCTTCTGGGGTCAGTAGATAATAATTTGGTAGTTTCATCCCACAAGCTCGACAAAAGAATTTGCCGCAGAGTTCTGGGTATTTTTCCTTTATCTTAATAGGGGCAGTTCTAATCCCTTCTTCCGATCGCGTCGCGGCAAACGGCAGGGATTACAGCACCGACCCCTCGATTCTGCATTGTACTTCAGTCGGTACCGTGATGACGTTTTTATCTGAAATTCAAACTATTCTATCGAAGAATAGGTACTTCGATAGTCTGCAGAGAAGTAGGCTGTCAACTGCAACAGAAAAATCAATGTTCGAGGTGAACATAACGGTTTTTTTTTAAATATGGCACCGCTATTCGCAAGAAATAATAATCTCTGTTTTGCGTGACGCCGGCATCGACAGATACACGTTCATTTTCAAGCAAGTCCTCGCAACGACGCATTTCCAAGCGCGAACGAAGCGTGCCCGTCCTAACTCTTATTAATGGACAAAAGTAATACTGAAGCTCCTTTTCGCAACCATAACAAAATGATACTCATTTATTCAGTCGGCGACAGACCATGTAAGAGGCAAAAACATAATCAAAATTTCGCGGTTTAGAGGAGCGATAAGCGACCCTAAACGTGACGTGACCATCGATCAATCGATGCGCATGCGTAGCCGAAAAGACAGGTGTGCGCGTGCGCCCAAAATCTCACGCTAGGTGTTACAGCAACGAGTGACTACCACTCAGCCTCTTTCTCCCTGGAACGCCGAGGAAGCAACACTCTTCCCATCCTCACTGGGACGCCCAAGCGAATATCGTGAAAACGTTACATCCGTCTAGTACTCTCGGCATGGCCAGCCGGGAGACGAAAAGGAAACGAAATAACCGAAGATATCCGACTCTAGGGAGAAATTGAGCCAACGAGTTAAGCCGCCCCAAACCTGAGCTGAGTATTTTTGATAATTATTAAGTATCCCTCCAGTAAGCTCTACAAAAAAAAAAAAGTAAAAAAAAAACATTCATGGTACCAAATGGAGAATAAAGGTGTGTGGAGTGTGCGATAATGAGAGAAATCATATAGGGTAAAAAGATAAGGTGTGTTTGGTGGATATTCTTTGTATTTAGATTTTCAACTAACATGTGACTGAATTTTTTGTTTTTTATGATAAAGGCCTGACGTATGATAATTAGTATAATTGTGCCTAACAAATAATTCTTCATAAGTGGCCCCAGGCTGAAATATTGTTTCGATATATTATATTCCATTTAGCCTAATCTAGTTGGATCTCGTCTCCATCTTGCATGTACGGGTGGTATATATTTTATCCACTCGCCTACGTTTTGTATTTTCACAACCAGTTTCAATTAATTTATGTGTCGAAATTCAAGTAACTTTTTTAGTGCACCGGTCGACTGTGCATGCCGTTGATTTTTGTAGCAAAGGAATAATATCTGTAATAGATTTTTTTTTAAGCAAAACATTATTTTACCAAAATAAGTATTTTCTGGATATTGTGTTGCGCGTCGCATGAACACGCGTTGCCTCTCTCTTACACTGTACAACCGGGCCACGCTCACTATCACTCATACGAAAAACGTTGGGTTTGGGAGGAATATCGTCATTATTCTCAAGGGACAAGAATGAGTTCTTTACGATCTCAATGGTTCTAAGTAATCAGCCCGTTCTGAAAAATGTGAGGACGCAATGTCGTCCTTCCCGAGTCGTCGGCTTTTCGCTTTTTCTCGGCCTTAATGTTGTTTGTGATTGGCTCTTCTCATTAGCCCGCTCAAGGATTGGATAGCGGTACACGTACCGTTAATCGATCTCCGTATCGGCTCTAGGATTGAGAAGGCTAAAAGTGCAAAGACAATATGGTGTTGTTTGCGAACTGTCGTCGAGCATTTTCGTTGAATGATTCTTGGTGCAACTTGTACACGAGGGATTCGAAGGCTTTATAGAAATACCCTATTCGTGTGTTGCGGCAGCTGTCGAAGGATCGCGGGAAAACAGGGACCATTTTTTAGTCTCGAAGAATCAATTGCTATAAAGAAAACATTCATCCGAGCAAATTATCCAACAAAACGGCACTCTCCAATTTTTCATTTTTCCCATTTATTAAATCGCATCTTTTAAATAAAAAGTACGCCAGAAAATGCCTAGATGGAAAATATTGGTGCCCAATAGATAATTTCGAACAATTTTTTTTTTTCATTTTCGAGTTAGCTTTTCCATGGTAACTCAATTTTCACACAAAAAAAACAACGGAGATATCTGAAATTTTTTTTAGATATCTTCGGAGATATCTGAAAAAAGTAGAAGGTGACATCGACCCACTCCGGCTAAAATCTTCCAAATTTTTGTATGTGTCACATGATTTTTCAGGATTCTTTCAGGTTTTTAAATTGTGGCGATCAATAAATTCCTTTGTTATTTATAAATAATTATATACAGTCTGAAAAAATCGAAAAAAATATCGGAGTGCTTTTGAGAGTTTGGTTAATCATATAAAAAATCGCGCGCCAAATAAAAAATGTGAAGGGTCAGACTCAGGTCGATTTGGCATGGAATACTTCATATATAGGAGTGTCCATTGTGCATGCCAATTTTATTCAGTGGAGCTATTGGTATTTTTGTTTATTCCGTCGGCTCAGGGAGACGACGGAAAGCAACTAGCACATTGCTCACTGAATGCGTTATTTCCCTTTTCATATGATTTGCATGATCAAACCCGTAATTTATCTCGAAAACCGTGGCACAACTCGCCGCGGCCTACTCACGACAATTCCATTTTCTACAAACAAATCTCGCTGAGATCTTGAAGAATTTCCCAACGCTCGTGACTCGCCTTCACACACCCACACTCACACAAACGCGATGCTCACTCGCTTAGACTAACCGGGACGGGACGTTTGACACGCATTCACCCTCACACATTCGCGTAACACAATTTCCAAAATCCATATTCCAAAACCAGAACAATGCGGCCAATATTCGGCCACTTACACATACGTACACGCGTGTCGGCTATCGTTGCTTGACGACACGACAAAAAGGGCAACTCCCAGTGGGCCGTTTCGCCCCAAGGCGTTCACAAATAAAAATAACACAAACTTTAAACAACTCCCGGGAGTTAGGCGGAGAATATTCTGATAAAACTCACACGGACTCGCCTCATACTCGCGACAACGTCACACGCCCGTGTCGCACACACGATACGCGACGATCCGGATACAAAGTTCGCGTTAATTCTCGGCGCGGGCGAGACAAGACATACCGACGAGACGAAAAATCCCCGAACATGCACACAGTCGGTGCATGGGAGATACAATGAATACAACGACTTTACATTACGTTACAATACTCGATGCCTGGGGATCGAAAAGCTCACAGGTTTCGGACGAAGACACGTAATTCGAAGGCGACGGCTGTAATTCGCTCCGTAGACAACGGGATGGTGAAACTTCGAATAATCGTCCTTGCAGCCAGCTCGCTCAACGACGCAACGGGAAGTGATTGGACAATCGTCGCTCGATCGCTATCCTTGGTACATTCCACTACCCCCACAATTTGCACAATTTCGGCCCTTTTCGCCGAAATCTTCGCGCTTGCGTGACGCTGGTCAGCGCTCGGGACATTTTCACTCGCGACGCTCAATTGTCACGTCGATAGCGACGACAAGGGTATTCAGTCCCCACTGCCCAATCGCTCCAGATCTTCTTGCCGATTTTCACCTGCAGCCCGGATACCGGCAGCTGCAGGCCCGACGCATTTCTTCGGCGACGATGTTCAGACGGGAGTTTTTACTCCTTCCATCGATGATTCCGTCGGCGACTCCAACAGCAGAGGGGTAGGGTTCGGACTCGGGGAGTCCGGAGGGTAGGGACCCTCCGGACTCCCCGAAATGAGGGTCGCTGGCTCTCTCTGAGTCCCGCTGCTCCCGTGGACACCTTCTAGCCGTACTTCTCGTTGGTCGCTCTCCCATCCAAGGCGTTCGAAATAAAATTAGCAAAATAATTTCTGCGCAATTCAGGCCCTACGTAATTGCCTTGTGAGCTGGTGAGCGAGCTGGTACGAGGTCAATGAAACGGGCAAAATGTTGCCACGTTACAGCATGTATTGTTTTTTGGCGGAATCTATCGATTTTCTGTATTTTTTTTTTTTTGCATTCAAGGTATACGGTTTTTTTCTTCCGGGTTCAAGTCCTCGTACTCTCTTAAGAGCATGTGAAACACGTTCTTAGTGTGTCCCTCTCGATCCGCTGAGAGCGCCACTGATGCTATCTCTCTCGCACTCAATAGTGTTTCACATGCTTTTAAAGCAACCCGAAGCTATGTCTTACGTACAAAACAGTTCCTCTCATATCAAGGTTTGTTCACGTTTTTCGTTTCGACGGTTTTACTAGTGTGTCACATCCCAGCAGAGCGAGCAGCTCCTGTTATTGCTTGGTATAAGCTTTCATTTAAACTCGCCGGAGTTAAGTTGATCGCAGAATTATCATTTTGTAACGCAGTATCTAGTAAGTTAAAGTAAGACTCTTGCACACTTCTTTCCATTTCAGGGTTGTTAATGTTAATGGTGTCTCTGTGCTCTCTTCTGCTTGTGCTTCTACTCAGTTCATACACCAGAGTTTTAATTCTACAAGGAAGTGATCTGTGGAGTCGGCGCCATTATTACAGATAAATATTTTATCAGGTTTAGACCATTGATGCTGACCCGTACTAAATCTATCACGCTTTTTCCAATACTACTTATATAAGTTGACCGGGCCGGCCGGTCGCTAACTGATCTACCGTTGGCTAGAGATAGACCATTAGAAGCCATAAATTCAGTGACTACAGGGTCATACTTCTTTGGTTGACTACAGAGTCGGTAGATATTACCGATGAGTGTATCGTAGAGGTTCGTCTCGTCGAATATTTCAGTTGGCAACAAGTCTTGCTCACCAAACCTGGCGTTATGTTGACCGCCTAATGTAATTACTTCGTCTTCGCATTTTATTTGGATTTAGCCTAGGAGAATTTACAATAGTTCCAAAATAGATTCGAGCTGCAGGCCAGGTTTGAAATAAACTGTTCCGATGATTAGTACTATATCCGGTAAAGTTGCTATTATGAATATCCACCATGGACAGATGTCGATGATGTCCACTGTCTTGTTGGTCGTGAGTATTGCCAGCCCGCAGCTCCCTCGTCCGGTAGTGCGTTCTTTTACTGCATCCGCCCAGATGCAGTTAAGATTGTTCAAGTATGCTGGTGTTGGAGTCGGAGTTGATATCAGCCATGTTTCGTATATGCAATTGATGTCGGACCTTTGTAGTGTAGGACCGAACTCGGCATTGGAGAATCCGTGCACGTTCCACAAGGTCAGCGAGATTTCTTTTTTTGCTCTTAGTTTTTTGGATCATCGTTTGAGGTTGTTCGGGCTGCGGAGAACTGGTGGGAGTTCAAAGAAGGTTGCTTTTGGTTCTTGAGTTTCTCTTCTGCAGCGTGCCAGTAGTACCAAGTGCCGTCGATCTCGAGCTTGCTGAATGCAATTTTTACTTGCTGGCCTTTTTCTCAGCATTTCTTCGCCAGATCTCGTATTGGTTTCTCTGCCCGGCGTTCTCTGTATGTGACCTCACCGTTCTTGAAAATGTCTCTCCCTTTTAATAATTTTTTTCTTCATCAGGATGTCATTTTTCGTTTCCCAGCAGTCCAATTTTATGGCGTATAGGGTGGAATTCGGTTGGCAGAAAGATGCTAACGGATTCGCGAACGATTTTGAGTTCGGTTTTTAGTCCTTTAATTACGATATTGTTTTTAATTTCAGATTTCTCCATGTGTTTGATTTTTCGCTCTGAGCACTTATTCCGAGGGCTGTCTGGAGATGGTTCCTTTGGGGTACCGGCCGCTATCTCTGCAAGTTTGGTTATTCGTTCTTCGAGATTATGATGCTTCTCGTTTCCTGATTGTTTTATTTTTGCCTCGAGGTTTTTGTGCGCTTTAACAAATTGTTCTTTGGTTCTCACAAGTTCGCTTTTGCTCTCCTCAAAGTTTTTATCTCGTTTGGCGTTTGTTTATGAAATCAAAGTGCCTAAATTGTTAAATTGCTTCGCACTATCTTCGCTCATTTGTTTCAGTTGCGCAACAATGGTGTCCATGTCCTTGGTAGATTCAGATTCAGCAGTAGAAGTAGACTGTAGCGGTGAAGAAGCTGTGCTTACAGAAACAGGATAGTTCGGGTGGTTGGCTTCAGGCGGAAAAAGAGTGTTAGTGCCGAGATTCTGAACTTCTTTTGGTCTCTTTTCTCGCTTGAGTTGAGAGAATTGTCTGGTGATGTCGAGCGCTTTTTTTTTGAGAATATAAAGTCTCTACCCGAGCCGCAAGAACTGCTTCGTTCCCATTGTAGCCGTAGGTCCGTTGGAGATCGGCCTCTTGCCTTCGGAGTTTTGTTTGTTGCGAGACTTGTTTTCGTGCGTGCGCCGCCTGACGACGCCTCAGGAGTATTGTTCTTGATTTCGATCGGTTTATCGGGAGTCGATGAAATCGACAGCGTTGGTAATTCGTCCGCCTGGTGGCGCCACTGGGCATTGGCGACTCGGGTATATTCTTTCCCTCTTGCTGCTCTTCTCCCCTTGGCACATAACTTCAATCTGAAAATATGCAGTTTGTTTAAGGCGATTTTTGTATCGTACCTCCGGATTCGTTGTGTAATTTGCTCTTCTAGGTGATTTTGGTGGTCTTCTCGTTCTGGTGGGCTGCCGGTGAACTTATAAAGGTTGACAGAAGGGCCAGAATTAACAGTATTGCGTGAGCGACTTCCTAACACGTCTTACTTTCTATTTCTATTTCAAATTATATTATTTTATCGGAAATATTGGTTCTTATACTCAATAGTTCTGTAAGAACTACTCAAAATCGACTGCAGAACTTTTCAATATGGACCAATATTACTATTTTGTAATATTTGTCCGTATTGGAAAGTTCAAAAATTCCCATGGGTTTTCATGCTCCATTAAACATCGTCTGTCACGTTAATAAAATATGTTTTTTTCGTAGTGCTCGGTTACCTGTGGAATTGGTGAAAGAATACGCTCTATCTGGTGCCACATAGAAAATAGGATCGTAGATACGAAGCTTTGTACCAATTCTACAATCGATGCCCAAGAGACGTGTGATGCTGGCCCTTGTTATCGATGGGATACGAACCACTTCAAAAACGTAAGTTTATGTTTTTATTTCAACTCTTAAATTCTTAAGTAAGATGTACGCATTTTGTAATTTCCGAAAAAGGTGCAAAGTAATTTGCACGTGGTGTCCTCATTTATTACAATTTTGCACGTAGCTTCCTCTATGAAAAAGCAAAAATCAATCAACAAACTTTCTCATAGAAAAAGCTATGTGTACAACTGTGTAATAACTTAGGAAGCCATGTGCAAATTACTTTGCACCTTTTGCTTCCTCACAGAGGAACTTTTTTTTTTGTGAAACTATTTTTTTCGGTTTTAGTGAAAACTTGTTCAGAATGTTCGAAACAGGCGAAAAATTACATTTAGAAAAAATGTCCGTATGTGTGCGCGTGCGCCTGCAGTGTTGAATTTAATTCCTGCAGGAGCTGACGATTCTGGTATAAAATTACAAGAATATTAACATTCTCAGGAAGAAAACAATTCCTTTTCGAACTGACCACGTTCCTGCCGTTGAGAAA
The DNA here is from genome assembly GCA_933228735.2 of Amblyteles armatorius. Taxonomy (NCBI): domain Eukaryota; kingdom Metazoa; phylum Arthropoda; class Insecta; order Hymenoptera; family Ichneumonidae; genus Amblyteles; species Amblyteles armatorius. The sequence continues at coordinate 1,249,100 of OW121691.1, read as the reverse complement.
ACTCGCTCGAAACTTGCGGAAGTCGCGGGAATATACAGGGTGATTCAGGAAGTTTTTCACATACTTTGCTGGCAGATAGTTGGTCGTGATGTGAGCAAAGTTACAAAACCGTTTTTGAAAATTCGGAATAGTTAATTAGTTATAAGGATCATAAATTTGCATGAACGGACCAATCAGAACGAATTATTTTGCCGCATTGGGGCGCTCGTAATGTCCTTACGGAGATCTGGCAACATCGTTCAAGACGCACCTAGTCTCTTCTGGGAGGGAGAGCGTTACCTGCAGTCTTCGTTGATGTCTTCGGCGCTGTCTTCGTCACTGTCTTCCCCACTGTCTTCCTCGCTGTCTTTCTCACTGTCTTCTTCACTGTCTTCCCCACTGTCTTCCCCACTGTCTTCCCCACTGTCTTACCCACTGACCTCCCTACTGTCTTCCTCGCGGTCTTTCCTACTGTTTCTCCCGGTGTCAGTAATCTATCGATCACAGCAAAGGTGCTGTCTCACCGGGTTACACAATTTTGTATCAATTTCAGATTCGGTAAACCCAGTTGATCTTGCTTCTTTTCCAAAGTAGATGAAGCATGTTGGAGTGACGAAAGTGGGCGACAACTCCTGAAACTTTTTCGCAAAGAGCGGTTCCATTCGGGTTCTTCCGTGCCTTCGTAACGGACAATTGGAGCTGTGAGCGGCACAAGTAACAGCCTTATCGATAACCACATGGTAAAGGTCACGTACCTACAGAATTTTTTGCAGCTTGCACGTTGTCTGTCACTACCGCTGTCACCTTTCCGTCCACCTGCCAATGTGCCATGATGCTACCAAGCTTATTGATAAGGCACGCCGCCGTATGCCGTTTGCTAAGTTCTGCAGTGGTAAGGGTGTAATTTTTTGGAGTTCAATTCAGATCCACAGTGTGCCGTTATGGATATGTACAAATCTTGGCGCCTCGACAACCAGTAGTCAGAATTCCATGCTACAAACGGCACTTTCGCTAACTCAGAAGTTACCTTCACGGCTACTTATTCGTATGTGAAAACGTTTCTGTTTTTATAGTCTTCGCGTACGGGTCCTTGAAATTTGGTTTAAGAACAGCCATGTAGTCACGGAAAGCAGGGCTTTCCATGAAAGAGATCGGCAGCATGTCAACAAAAATCAATTTGGTGACAGCTTGCGTGATAAGCTCTGTTCGGTCTCTGTTATACAGGCGATCTACGCGGGCGCCATTCGCAATGAATCAGATGTTTCTATGTGATGCTGTCGTCTTCGCCACATGGCTATGTACTGTCGATCCTTGCAGGTCACCGAAGGGCGCTGACGTGCGCGATTTTACGCTGGTAAAAAAATCGATAAATAACAACATTCTCTGTACGAAATGCTTGCCAAACTCTGTCTCGAGAAGTCCCACGTATACTAAATGATGATGCGCTTGGATCGCTCGTTTCATTCGACTTCTTGACACTCACGTGATCGCGATCAGAAATTGAAGTTCCGGGAACTCCCAGTGACTGAGCCGAATCAATCGAAATTTTCGTTTCCATGGCATTATCGTCGTCGGCGAGAGTAATACACCTGCTGTCATTATAGTCCCCTTAATTGAAGGTACACATAATTGTGATATGTATATATGAGGACATGCCGTTCATTAAAAAAAAAAAAAAAATTGTCATATCGCTTTCTAGTGAAAGTTGAAAGTGGAAATTTTCATATCGCTATCTCATAATGTTCCTTTCATTATTCGATGTTTTAATCACATTTCCATCATACCTGCATTTTCGAGGAATGCCAATATCAGCGTCGTGCTCAGCAGTTGCCACTGAATGTCGAATAGTCAAATGCTTAATGAGCGATGACGTCCATCCTCTAATTTACAACACTTTCTGGCAAAGATTGCAAATTGCTTTGTTGGCATCCTCCAATCTCTGGCAATGCTCCCATAGCCAGCATGTCAGTGGCCAAGGCATTGTTCTCTTCACGAATTCACATAGCAGACTAGTGAGACATTGCGTACGAACAATCAACCTCTCCTTTCGTTTATATTTATGCCAATGCCTGAGTTTCCAACACCACGGTTTAGCTTCCGATAACACGGTTAATAAACAAGCGCTTCGCGACCGACGAACGCGGCGCGAAGGACATGCGTCAAGAGCGCACGAGCCCCATACCGGCGGGGCACTACACCTCCAATGAAAAATTGTGTGATTACGGGTTTACGCCACAGTTAGTGAGTAAAAACACTTGCATATTTCATGATTTTTTTTTCGGCAAATTTACGCTTTGCGGATTTAATTTTTTTGGTCAAAGGAGGATACATTAAAGATATAAATATATGTAAGAAAATAACACTTCCGAATTTTTGCATTTTATTTTATTTGTTATTGAGTATTTTTTTATCAGACGGCGGAAACAATTTTTTTTAAGTTCCTTCGCGGTGTCCCTAATTTCAACTTGTCATTTTATCAGAACCAACATTTTTTATTGTTTCTAAACAAATTATTAATGTAATGTATTAGATTGTTGAAAGTTTTGTATTCAGTACTTGGCTACTCTGTCGGCGTGTCTTAAGTTGACTCCCGGTGTTACGGAGCCACTCGTTAACTAGTCGCCGTTTGAGTAAGTCGTTATGTTATAGAATAAACTGTTCCCCATTATCGCCAACATATTTCACTCTTCATTTTAATCCCCGTTTCACAATATGATATTGGCCACGAGTGTGACAATTTGGAAACGTTCGAAATGCAGTCCCTTAATTCACAAGGCGTGAATATTTTTTAGAAAGAAGTTCGCAAGATGCGAAATCTACAAATCGAAAAGTTTTTTTGCGTGTTAATATCGTCGAGAAAGGCTCTCGAACGATAAAGGAAGATGTCGGCCGCTGATAAATCAAGTAAGAAGACGGGATAGGCAGAGGAGCTATAGATCGAACAGCAGAAGAGTTTTGATCGAAAGATCGCAAAACTCAAGGCAGCGAAAGCGGATGTGCATAGACAGCAGTTGAAAATGCAAGAGTTTCAATGTCAGCTGCAATTGGAGAAACAAGATTTGAACAGCGAACACACGGAGAAAAAAGATTAGTAATAATTTAGGACCACACAGGAAAAGTTATCGATATTTGGGTAACAATTTTATTTATTTCAGTAATGTGAGGATTATTCGTGGAATCAGTGCGATATGCAATGAAATATTCCGGTGTATGCCGGAAAATTTATTGCTGTGACTAGTAATAATTACGAATGGGTAAAAATTACTGTGTATACCAGTGAAATTCACTGTTTATATGATGACAAAGCAGTGGGGCAGAGCTGGGCAGTACTGGAAGTACCCAGTACCTGTTTCGTACTTGCAGTACGGTACTTTAAGCACAGGTGTACTTCAAGTACATTCATTTTTTCGAGTACTTCAAGTACCTAATCAAAAACTAACTACGCACCCATGGAAAAATTCTAATTTTTTTCTTAAGTGCAAACAAATTTGAAAAAATAAAAAAAGAAATTCAAAAACTATTTTCAAAAAATCCAAAAAAATTAAAAAATATTTTTATAAATTCAAAAAAAGGCAACAAATACTTTTTTCATGAAAAAAAAATTTTAAAATATTTTTAAAAATCCAAAAAAGTCAAAAAATATTTTTTTTAAATCCAAAAAAAGTCACGAAATATTTGTGAAAAATCAAAAAGAAGTCAAGAAATATCTCTAAAAAATCAAAAAAAAGTTGCACATTTATATCTCTACCACTCACAACTCTCCCAGATAACAACTCTACCAGAAAATATCTCTACTGCATTACATCTCTACCATATTTGAACTCTCCCGGAATTTAAATGAAACTCTCTCTGAATATTGATATAAATTCGGGGAGAGTTATCGTTTTCGGTAGAGTTATTATCCAGGAGACTTTTGATCTGGTAGAGTTGTGAGTGGAAGAGATATAAATGTGCCAAAAAAAGGCAAATTTTTTTTTTTTTTTAAGCCAAAAAATCCTTTAAAAAACTTAACAAAATAAAAAAGGAAAAAAAAAACAAAAAACATTTTAATACAATTTAAAACGCGAAAAAATTAAAGAAAATAATTTTCAAAAATTCAAAACAATATTTAAAAAATCCGCATTTTTTTAAATACAAAAAATTCCAAAAAATTCAAAAAAGGTGAAAAAAATCCAGAAAATTGAAGGAAAAAAATATAGAGCTTTTTTGTGAGGAAGCCATAAAATAGTACATTGAGATACACGTGCCGTAAAGCGAACTGTGTACGCACGCTGTGAAGTTCGCCTCACTTCACAGCATGCGTACATAGTTCGCTATACGGCACGAGTATCGCATACTATTTTCTGTAAGAAATGCAGAAAAAGTGCACTCATGACCCTTTGGAGTCCAAGGGCGAAACCCGGTGAGGTTCTGGCCAGGGGGTGCAAGGGGGAGCACCAAAAAAATTACAAAATAAACTTTAGAACAGAAATAAACAATTACAAAAAAATGTGTTCTAACATAAAACTTTTTTGATAGAAAAAAATATATATATTTGTCATTTTTATTGTTTTTTGGATTTTTTTTTTATTTAAAAAAATCTTTTTGGACTTTTTTCTTATTTTTAAAAATCTTTTTAGACATTTTTTTTTCATTTTTGAGATTCAAAAAAAAATGATGGACTTTAAAAAAAAAAATTCAGGATTTTTTAAAACTTAAAAAAATATTTTTTTGGGTTTTTCAAAACTTTTTTTTTGGGTTTTTTAAAACATTTTCTTGATTCTTTTTGGGTTTTTTGAAACTTTTTTTTGAATTTTTCTGGCTTTTTGAAAACTTTTTTTTTACTTTGGGGGTTTCCAAAACTTTTTATTTTTTTTTTGCGGGTTTTCAAAACTTTCTTTTGAATATTTTGGGGTTTTGCAAAACTTTTTAAAACATTTTTTGGTGGTTTTTCAAGACCTTTTAAGATTTTTTCTGTTTTTTTTTAACTTTTTTTAAATTAATTTTTTGAATTTTTTAAAAATATTTTTTGACTTTTTTTAGATTATAATTTTTTTTAAACTTTTTTACTTTTCATCTTTATTTAAAAATATTTTTTTGGAATTTTTTTTCGATTTCTTCAAATTTTTTTTTTTTTTTTTTTTTTTATATTTTTGAATACCATAGGTCTATGGGTCCATGGTTTCATGGGTTCATGGGTCCATCGTCCATCGTCCGAAACTGTACTTCAAGTACTTGTACTTGCATAAAGTAGTTGGAGTACAAGTACTGTAAGTACTAGATACCTGAAGTACATGTACTGCAAGTACTTTTTATATATTTGTACTTGAAGTACATTGTACTTCAAGTACTTAGCCCAGCTCTGGTAGTGGGCACGTATACTTATTATTCCGCCTCACGTTGGCCATCCGTGGCAAGAGTGGTATCTTCCCCCTTCCGTTTTCTATTCGTCGCGTTTTAGAGTACCACGTGATATTCACGTAGAGCAGAGAACCGGAGCATTGAAACGAAACCTGTATTTCGATTTTTTTATTATTATAGAAAGATAAATGTTAATGTAAAAAAAAACTTCATCGCACTTGTATATTCTATGTATTCGCTCTTAAAAATTCCGATGTCATTCCAGTTATTTTTATTTGTAAATTGAAACAGTAAAAATTCCGGTGTTTTCTTCACGGGGCGCACCATCAATGGGAATTCCAGTACAAGCTAATGGAATTCGGGTCCATTGTAATGGAAATTGGATGAATTATTAGTATTTCTTTTGCTCCGTGAAGGAAAAATTTCGAGAAGAACGCAACCGAGCAACGGCCATAAGTTCAAAGTCACCGGCAAGGACGTAGATAAGAACACAGGTACCGAATCTGAACTTTTTTTCTACTATTGGCTCGTTGGCGGAATTTCGTGTTGAAGACGTTTGGGATATTTACGAAGAATGTCTCCTTCAATACTTCGTAGCGAATAATGTTCCGGAAAATCGTCAAGTTGCGGTTCTTATTACGCTTGTTTTGTCAAGAAGCGTACAAGATTTTAAAAGATCTCTGCGATCCGATTTTACCATCAGCCAAGTCGTATATTGATCTCTGTGATATTTTAAGAAAATAGTTTGCACCGAGGGTCGCGGCTTTTAAAGAAAGAAGGACTTTTTTCAATTTAACCCAAGGTGACTCAGAGTCGATTAACGAATGGTTTGCTCGCATAAAGAGTAAGGCGATTAAATGCAAATTCAGGGCTTCATTGGATGACAAAATTAAAGATGGATTTGTTACCGGTCTAAAAAGTCGATCGATTTCGGACAAGGTGTTCGAACAATATCCTACAGCAACGTTACAAGAAATTTTGGAAGTCGCTCGTAATAAAGAAGCAGCCTTGGCAGTTGCATCAAAATCTGTGTCGACGAATTTACACAAAATAAACGGCAATTTTCGGTTTGCTTCAAGAAAAGAATCATCGAGCAACAAAAAACCAAAAGAGAAATTTTGGAATCATCGCGAGGAGAAATATCCGTCAAAGAGAGAAGAAAGAAGAGTCTTCACAACGATCATCGGGTTCATCGGTCGAACCTCAATGCGTTCATTGCGGAGGAGTGAGGCATAACTTTGCGAACTGTAAGTGTTAAAATTTGAAATGCAAAATTTGCGGAAAATTGGACATATCGCTAAAGTTTGTCGTAATGGAAAATGTAGTCGATCGAATAACAATTATATTGATTTTGAATCGTCGGATGAGTCGTTTGAGGTGGCGGATATGTTTAAGATTCAGTCTGCGTACGATCCAGGAGAGCCAGAGTTGTCAGAATTAGTTGTCGAGGGCAAACCTGTCGTGTTTGAGATAGGGCTGTACAGTTTAGCCGTCTTGGCCGGCTAAAAAATCTTATCCGGCTAATGGACATCATAGTTTGGCCGGCTAAGCCGTCTTAGCCAGCTGAGATGGTTTGGCCGGCTAAGCCGTCTTAGCCGGCTAAGATGGTTTGGCCGGTTAAAAATTAGCCACGGCTTAGCCGGCTATTATTTTTTATCGAGAGTACAAAGTAACTGATAAAATAAATCAGACATTTATGTTTGGCACTGTTACGTCCCGTCGAGCTCTCGGTGAGTTCGCGCTGAGGGAAACGCAACGGCGGTCTCTCTTTCGAGTCAAGGCGTTGGCCCTTTACATTAGGGACGGAGACCTCGCCTTACACTGCCTTGTATATGCGTGATGCGTTGAGAGGATGCTTGAGACTTCTTAGCCCCTCGCACGTGATAGAGCATGCAGAACAAATGTAGACTCGATGATTCTGGTTAGTACTCACGGAAATTATATTTTATTTTTCTCGAAGCCAGATGTTGTGCAGGTTCTCGTAGATTAATCGACCAGGCTATGTCGATGTCCGAAGACTCGCAGGGCTATCGTACAGAGCTTTGCTCGCTCTTCGGAGTCTCGTAGATTATGTGGCAGCACGGCGGCGTCGGTAGGAATAACTGATTTGAGCGTAGCGCGTACGCTTTTTATACGAGACCTCTCTTATGCTTCATATGGAGATATTTTTAAGTCTATCTTTCTTGGAAAACTAGCTTCGAGGGAGTCGAAATGCGCACAATGCGATTTTCGGGTGTCACTGCGGTACCAAAGGCACCAGTATACAATTGGCACGGGGTTTAGCCCATAGAAAAGTAGAGGATAGGACTCCCGCGTCGATGTGACAGTTCCCCTATGTTTACATGAGTCGGAGAAGTGCCGAGGGATATATAGTTCCCCGTAAGCGTGCCCAACTCTATGGAGTATGTGGACCCGTGGCAAGAGATTGTATATATAAAAAATAGATCGTCTTCTAGGCGGTAAATTATGTCGAGATGTAACAGCACATAATCTGTTTTATTTGTATGCTTAGATTCGAGTCGAATCTGCGCAAATGGTCGTATCTTCACAGATCTTAAAAATCTTACTCCCACGAACTAATTACGTCTCTCAATATATCTCTGTTATACGCCAGTATATTTTTCCCCCTATATTCGTTTATAATCCCTCAGAAATGTTTTACCGCGAAATTAAGCCCGTGGTAACTTTCGGTAACTTACCAAATGTCTCTTACCACAGCTCAAAAGTTTCCACTCGGCTTTCCGAACCAAAGTGCTAAAATTACCAAAACCGTTCATTTTACCGAAAGTTACCACGGTCATTTAACCTCTTGCACGGTCCTTACACGACCCTCTGACTTTGAATTCGTTAATTCCCACGTTCGGTCAGATGACCCCGGTAACTTATCCACCGGTCACTTAACTAATTAATTGTTGTTTAATATTAATTGTTCATTTGTAACTGCAGCACCTGTAAATCCAAAACATAATAGTTCCCGGTCGCTCACTTGGGAGAAACGGTGTGGGTCCCGCGTAAGCCTCGACTCGCGCGATGAGCTCGAACGAGCGCGAGTACCACTACCGGCCGCCAGATGGCGAAGCGGCGCCCTGCGTTTCTCGCAAGCAAGGCAGGATCCGAACTCCTATAAGTAGTCGAGCCAGAGCACAGATTGTCACTCGATATCGACTTGGCTACAGGATCATTGAAGGCTACACTTTGAGTGTTTAAAGGTGGTTTCTGGAGTATCTTGCGATGTCCTGTCCCCCTCCCTCTCCTGCTCCGGCGGACGCGCTCTCCTTTTGCGCCATCCTTGGCCGCGAAAGGTAAGCTGCCCCGTTTTTATACTGACTGCCCCAACTTCTTGATTGCGGTCAGTTGGCCTCTCTTGACCGCCCCCACTTGTTGGTCGCGGTCGAACCTTGCCAACTGGACTGCCCCCACTTCTTGGTCGCAGATCTCAACTCATTGCAAAACGAGAAACACATACCCTAACCGGTTCGGACCTATCCGAACGAGAAGGCAGCGGTTCTGAATCGGACCATTGATGCTCACCAACACCAACGCCAGAGGAATTCCCACAAACCTCCCCACCACTGTCCCCGTCGACCAATCACCGGGCGACGCGACGACATCTCTATTTTGGTATTAAAAAATGAGCATGTTCGCGTTTTCCAGGGACAAACAACTTCTTTTCGCGTTAATAATGTTCCCTGCTGTTGAAAAAACTCGTTCCGACGATACGAAAGTGGACGGAATTGCCCTGTACTTCCGAGCGACTTTTGCAAGATTCGGATATTTTTTTTGTCTTGATTTCCACCATTGCAGTGGATCTTCAGTCCGAGCAATGGGACTTTCACGCAAATATTGCGTGAACTCAGAACATACTAACGAGTTCTGGGAACTCGTTGGCATGTTCTCACATCATTTTTGATCAACTCGCAATCCTTCGTCTAATAGAAAGACAAGAAATTACAAAAAATGCGTTCTCACACAAGAATTGAAATTAAAAGAAAATGTCATGGGAAAGTTATGTCAAAAATTAGTTTTTCAGAGAATTTTTTTAGTTCCTCGAAAGTGTAATTTGAATAATAAAAAATGGCAATGCAGTGGCAGATTATCATTGGGAATAAAAATTACTATTGCTATAAGTAATTGTAATTCATAGGCAATTAAATTACGAAAGGAATTCTTGCTGCCCAACTCATTCCTCAAGAGGCATTAAACAAATGTATTACAAAGTATTTTACTTTACTCGGTTCGAAAATAGCAGTTTTAAGTACGCCAAGCGTGCACAAAACCTCCATTTTCACAACTTATAAAGTAAAATTTAGTACGACACGCGTGCGAAAAACTTTTTCTTAACACGAGTGATTGCAACACTCGCCTTCGGCTGGTGCTGGTCACACTCACACCCATCAGAAAAAGTTTTATCGTACTAGTATCATAAATTCGCCGTAGTATCCCTGCGTCAACTGAATCGAAACTACTAGCTCTCCTGATCCACGTTCGGCTTTTCGAAATAATAATAATAATATATAAGTAATAAGTGGGGATCAACACGGCACCACGTGCGGAGAACGCGCGCGCCGGATACGTCTGGAAAACATAACAGAGCGCTCCATCGAGTTCGCGAGTAAAACAAAACACGAGTCACCAGATTTTGCAAATTTAGCCGGCTAAGCCGTGGCTAATTTTTAACCGGCTAAGCCAGCCAAACGATAATGTCCATTAGCCGGACAAGATTTTTTAGCCGGCTAAGACGGCTCAACTGTACAGCCCTAGTTAGAAATTGATACAGGCGCATGTAGATCGGTCGTTCCCAAGAAATTTTAGAAAAAATACTGATCGCATTGCATCCTCGAAAGAACGTCGGTAAGATTGAAATTGTATGATAATAGTGTTCTCGTTGGCCTCGGGGAAATTTGGGTTGATATGCGTCATGGTAAAAGGAGAACGCAATCTTTTGCCCAGCTTTATACTGCTAGCCTCTTCTAACATTAATACGCATAGGAGTAGATCCAGTATAAATAGGCCTCGATTTTCCGGACTAAATTAGTTATTCTTCGACCAACGAACCTGCTGCATTTTTAACGAATCGACGCAGCGCTCGCAAAGCTCTTATTGAAACCTCTAGCCCTGCGAGGCAGAATACTTCGATTGAAATAATAGTTGCAAGTTGGCCTTTTTCAAACATACTGTATTTTCAACAACACTATTTAATATGTACGTATTGTGAGTATTCTAACCAACGAATTATTTTGAACGTTTATTTGCATGCACTCTGGCCGTTCTGATAATCTCTCAGGAGGCTCAATACCTCTATACGTCATTTTCCTTTATTAAATCCACGGCAGTACGGCGAGGTCTCCGTCCCCGAGTAAAGGGCTAACGCCTTGACTCAAAAGAACTCACCATTCGCAGGTCTGACGCAACACCCGCAATCCCTCCATAAATACCCGGTCTTTTTGCAATAGTTGCACGTAATGTTCAGGACGTCAACGTTCTTCGGTGCTGGCACAGGGAGGCTCATCCGCTCTCCTGGCCTGCAATATTTTGCTAGGTGGCCAGGATTTCCACATGTGAAACATGCGATCCATGCAATCCGTTTTCTCTGACGCTCCCAGGGAGTGCCGAGCTTTACCTCCTCCGTTGCTGAGTTTTCCGGGAAACCCCACGGTAATTTTTTTCCACCTCCAGGGCCCCTACGACTGAGTCGTGTAGGCTTTGGTAATTGCACGAGCGCAAAATCATCTGAATTTCCTTCTCCAGATCGTTTTCGAAATTCATCTCAGCATTTTTACAGGTGGCTTCTGCCATGTAGCGAGCCCCCCGAAGATCGACTCCCTCGCATAGCTTTTTGATCACCTCGACCGTGAGGGTCTCTGCTCGGGTAGTATATGCACCCGAGTTTTACGTACAGAGCCTCTAGCTCTGTTCGTAAATCACTCAACGTGACGATGGTTTTGTGGTGCATCTCCCGCGTCACTCGATCCTCTAACTTTCTGCTTCACTTAACGCAAGGAGTGTAGATCATTGGCGAGGTCGAACCATTCCCCACACCGAATCGCAGGACAAAACGAACACGTCAAGCTTGGTAGAGTCGTTCCCGTCAAAAGTCTCGATATTCCTCAGGGCTATCCCTAGGTCGAAATACTCGGGTTCCACTTCGGCTTGTACCGACAATCTCGTACGTCGCCGATGTGGCGACCGTTGCCTTGGAGGGGGTGTACCACGGCATCCCTCCCCGCAGCCTTCCAGTATGAAATCCTCCAATGCTTTTTCCATTGCTTCGAGTCGTTCGACCACTGAATGTTCCTGTGTTAGCCCCTCCGGCGGGGGTGCCCTTCTGTGTGTGTGTGTGTATGTGGGGGGGGGGGGGGGGGGGTCGTAATTCTCGGGCCTGTTCTCCCCGTCGTCGCTGCTGGACCAGTTTCTGAAGCTGTTGGTCCATCCGTGCGAGCCTCCTAGCTGCTTCGTCCTCAAGGATAGGTTGCTCGCCCTGATCTTCATCGTCCTCTTCATCTACGGAATCGAACCCAGTGAATCGGGTTCTTCGTGTCCCCGTAGAGCTGGCCGAAGGGGAGGTCTACTTTATGTATGTCTTTCCCTTCTCCCAGTATACCCAGTACACTATTCTCGACGTTCCTGTCGGGTTCGTTCTGAACGCGCGGAACTCGCCGTCCACGCGGGTATGCCGTGGCCATGCGATTTATTTCGCGCTTCACCAAGGTCGGCGTGACCTCATTCTGCCTGAGTTCATGTTTGAACTCAGGCGGAATTGATACGAACATTCACGTCCTCCCAGCCGGTCCGGTCTCCAAATATCCAACCTCGCTGCATACTTACCCCGTGCAGCGGGTTTGGGTACCCCTCTGGATCCGTATCACCACCTCCTAGGGTTCGATCACCCAACAGACCTCACCGCGTCCGATTTGCGATTTCGGATAAGGCGTGCTCGAGTCCTGCTGCAGCCTGCTGCGCTTCGTACCCGGAACCGGGGTTGTCTCACGTCGCTCCGGCCCGACGGCAGCTCCGGCAAATTCTGTACACTTATACTTAATCGAGATATACTCTTCTCTATTTCCCCGAAATTTCTGTCTGGTTGTCGAACCTTCAGTAACGTCGAACGGACCTCGATACTGCTTCCCGATGCTCTCTTCGGAGAGTCTCAAATTACCGCACTTCAGGAGATTAATAATTTAGTTTTTCAGCGATGTTTAAAATTCACTCTGGAGTATCCCACCGTTGCCACCAATGTTGTGCTACCGAAACCCGGGTAGTTACTCCTCATTCAGTGCTCGAACGCTTTTAGGGAAATATCCAGTTAAGGTTTGGTACCCAAGTGAATTATACTCGCTAGGTTTATTATTAGAAGGTTTTTTTTTACACTGTTCGTTCGTTTACTTCGAGTATACTTTGTACACGTTTCTTCCTGTGGAAGAGTTCCGCTTTATCTTAGTATTTCGACCACTTGCCTTCCCGATGAAGGGCCTCAAACTTCTATGAACCAGTAGTGTCGCTTACTACTGGACTGGGAGCACTCGCTCGGTTATTTGCATGCGCGGGTAGTGTCATGTACTACCGTATTACGAGCCCTTTCTCGTAATTATAATGCACCCCCTGTCACCGCTCAGAATCGGGAGTTCAGAAGAGACTTCGGTTCAGACCGACTAATGAGTGCCTGCTTGCGCTCCCTTATATACGTGTGAGGGGGTCAGGAACGTTAGCTTAATATTCCTTACATGTTTCTGCTTTACATTGTCTGGTTTACATCCCCGATATTTGGGTAAACAAATGTCGTTCTAGATTCTCTGTCTTCGAACAGGATTTACAGACGCTCCGATTGCGTAACACCTGACACGGCAATTACCAAGCCGATGCTCTAATTACCGAGTCACGGGCGATTGCTTAAATCCTGACTCGAGTGTACGGTGACTCCGGTTATTTTGTTATTATTTCGCAACGCCGTGTGCTCGTCGCGTGCCGCGGCATACTTCGATTATTGTGCAATGACATTGCCGCAATAATTCTGGTAACGAGGTACCTGGGGTACGACAGATACAAGAAATGTTCCATAAATTTTGTTGATACCTCCAACATACTTGAATGTTTGAATAACCAGAGGGCTATCTTCAGCCTCTTTATTCTTAATATCATAGAATCCTTTGAGGAAAATTATAGTTGATTTATTTACTTTTTGTAGTGTGACATTGAATGCGGAGAAAGACGATTTCGCATGATTCGTTGTAAGGACATGGAAGGAAACATTGTATCTGATGCGCATTGTTCCCCTCACAAGAAACCGAAACAGTTGAAAAAATGCCATCGGAAAACATGTGCAACGTCAATAACTGCAAATGAAACTCCCAGGTTTCGGGATGGAGGTAAACGCAGATGGAGGGTATCAACTTGGACTCCGGTAAGTAAATTTTACTCAAATTTCACCACGATACATGTGTGAACTCTTTTGAAAAAATGAGACAGTCATATTCTCATGCTCTCCAGATCTTGACAAACCGTGCTTTCACGTATTTTATAAACTCTTGCTGATCAAAAACCCACTGTTGGTTTGCGCGGAATACCGTAGAAGCTGGAAATGTTTACACTGTTTCTGCGTATATTTATTTTATTTAAAAAATAACTAAATAACTCAGAGTAGTGTGGACAGTACATTAATTTCATCATCTATTGTTTATTAAAGATATTCCCTTTTTGCTTCCTCATAGAGGAAGCTTTGTTTTGGTAAAAAAAAATTCGAGATTTTAATGAAAACATGTTCAGAATGTTCCAAAACGTCGAAAAATCATATTTAGAAAAATGTCTGGATGTGTGCGTGTGTGTTCCTTTATTCGCGAAGCTTCCTCTATGAGGAAGCCAAAAATACAGACAATACTTCCTCATGAAAGAAGCTTCGCGAACAAAGGAACCTTATGAGAAAGCGACATGAAAATTTCAATCTTCAACTTTATGAGGGAGCGATATGAAAATTTTAATTTTCAACTTTTTTTAGCGTCAACGTAGAGTTTTATGCAAAATGGTTGACCGATTCAGGTTCAGCGCGTAAGAAAATATTCCATCGTCACGTTTCACTTTGTCGAATCTTCGTTTGGCGCGAAAAAATACATGGAAGTATGCGCTCCAGAATTTTTAAAATTGTTTTCGATATAATAATCGCCGAGCTCAACGGGAAAGTATTTGTAGTGAGACGAACTCTGAAGGTCATTCGGCCATTTTATCTAAGTCTACCGTACAAACAAATATATGAACAATAAAAAGGAGACAATCTTAGTGAAGTCGACGAATAAAAAAAGATAATAGATACTGTAACCGTATTTTCCCTATCCTCCGAAACCCCAATCGAGACGGCTACAAAACTCGTTTCACTCGGCCTTAAGGGCGCCAGCCACGAGAGCCAAAGCTCTCGCAACGAAATTTTTATTTTAAAGCCGAACAAGAGTCGAGAACGACCCGGTGTCGCTCAGCCTTGGGAATTGGTAGAGGTGGTGGTTCGGTCACCTCCGCGAGGAGGAAGCAGAGATCGAGACGAAAATATGGGAACTCAAAAGATATTTTATTAGATTGTTAATATCGGGAGCGTGGCCGTGAGGCGGCTAGCGTGCACGCTTGTTCGCTAGGTAACAAAAATCTTAACAATAAAAAAAGCGAGAACAATAATTCGTAACCTTGCTCGGTACCACAAAATCGGTAACAGATAGTCGGCGACAGACAATGTTTGCGATCTCGGCGCTAACATACAACGACTAACGTAGATCGTAGCCACGGGACCTTTCACAACCATTAACGCTTCAATAAGCTTAACCCGATCGCAGCGGGAGTACGCGGAATCTTACGAAAATCGGCAAAAGGAAATATAGACTCAGAACTCGGAAAAGGTTCAATTTTTAAGTAATCGCAAGAAAATTTACATGAGCGGAAATTAAGTTATGGATTCACACGAGGCGTAAACTATAGGATAAAACGAGGAACTAAATAAGAACCTTCCAGGCAAACGGTTTAACGGAAACTATGTGAAATTGAAAAGCATGAATTTTACTGAATTTTCCCCGAAAACGAATTCCGCGTTCTGCGCGCGCAGGCGTGCCGTCCCCACGACAACGAGTCGAGTTTGCTCCATTCTGCCTCTAGCCTCAAACCGAACACGTCCAACGATCTCACCGGTTTCGTTGCAGTTGCGGGAACCTCTCGAGTTGTCCTCGGCCAGAAGTCCCTCTTCGCGTATGACAAGATGTCGGTATTCTCGCAAGACGTTAAGCACGGATCGGCAGCGGTCACGACGTCCTTCCTTCTCGGGATCCTACGATTGAGTCCCTGAGAGAAGGAACGTTCTCGCGATCGTGGGTCTTCCCCCCCCCCCCCCCCCACCCTCTGCCTGTCTTCGTTTCGCCCTCTGCTCTATTTGTCCAAGGTCCCCGAATTACGGAGATCTCGCGCGGTTCTTTGAATTCCCTCCCGTTCGTGGTATCGTGAACGGGAGGTGTTGAGTACGCTCGTGGTGGGAGGTGAATCCACGGGGGTCGTTGCGCGCAGATACGGGAACTTCGGTGAGACGAGCAAGGCGATGAAATAGCGACGAGCCGGACGCTGGAGATCTCGGTAGCTAGTGGCTCGTCGTGACAGGGTGGCTTGGTGATCGGTCGGCGGGTGGAGGACCCGTCGACGGTAACGTCGCGTGCTACCTTGGTAGCGGCGCGACTGAACGGCGAGTGACTTGTCGAGGGGCTGGTCTCGTGTGGCTGCAGCGGGATCGGTAGCAAGGCCCCAGCCTGCTGACTGTGGGTAACTGTGGCAAGGCTCCAGCCCGCTGTATGTTGCTGGGACGCTCCGGGATGTCCTTGCGGCGGTTATAACCGCCGTACGCTCGAGAGAATTGATCGGAAAATAAAATGAGACCAAAATTAGTCATGGGAACGGTGCGCTCGCGATTGACCCTGTCTGGTTGCCTGGAAGGGACTCTTCCCGGTAGGAAGAATGCCGTGTGCCGGGCCGATACGTGCGAGAGCATGAGATTTGGCTCTCTTTGTGGCGGGAGCAGAAAATACCCGTCACGATACATTGGAAGACATACGATGACTTACCAGTGATCGTCGAATGCGATCAGCGCAGTAGAAAAAGCACAAAACACGCGCGTTAAGGGGAGATTTCTATTTTGCTCGCTAAAATGACAGTTTTTTGTGCATTGTCTAGTAACGGAACTATACAATGAAACAGTTTAAAACTTGGCATTTAATTTATTATACTCTCATATATAAACAAAACAAATTTCAAACAGTTTCTTGCAAGAATGGGCCTCCTACCCCCTCCTCACAACCGTGATGCTGCGCTGATATGCTTGGTTGCTCGTTGGCGCGATTAGTCCCTTCTGAGAGATCTGCGACGAAAAATGAAACGGGATTTTACTTCATACACATGTAACTATATTTTAACGAAACATTAAAAATACTTTTTTTTAATGAGAAAATGGCGATTTTCAAAACTAGAGCTACCGATTAAACTACAAGTAATAAACGATCTTTTTGATGAACGAATATATCTAACGTATCGCTTTTTTGATTCGTTAATTGAAAGAAGTATGTTCTTTGAGTTTTGTCATTGAGAAGGATAACGGAGTGGGGGAAAATAAGATGGTCAGAAATTAACGGAAATTAAAAGGTTTTATTTCGACAACAGTTACAGCAAAAAAATATAGTTAACAAACGACTTCGCGGAAAACGATGAGCTGTCGTGCCGTTGTGCCGGTCGAATATCATTGATTGCGCCGACGTCGGGTGAGAAATCCAACGAAAAGTCGACGCGAACCACTTGCTGAGCTCGCGACAGTCTTCGGGTGAGACTCGAGAACGTGGCTTCATGGCCCAAAGATCACTTGCGTACCGGTTGTAAGATGAGCAAGAGCGTTTAATTAATTGTTGAGCGGATCCGTAATTATGAGAACTGCCCATTAAACGAACCGAGAGTAACCGTGAGTTGAACTTGGTAAGCAAAAACTTGGTAAGAGAAGAACGAAGAAGGTTGCACGCGGCAAGACGGCGAAATTCCCCCCGTTGCGCAGGCGTGAGCGGAGCGCGTGAGCCTCACCAAAGCTCCGCATTCTCTAGCATTTCGCCCGTCATCAGCGACGTGGTTGATGATGTCTTCTGATCTCGTTGGTGGTGGTGACGGCAGAGGACCGAGCTTTACGAATGGCGTCGCCACCCTGGCGAGTCCATTCTTCCCCGGGTGAAGTTTCGTAAACCGGACGAGCGGCCATTTGGATGGTGGAAAATGCTAGTTGGTGAGCAGCACGAAAGAACCAACCTTGAGTTGGTTGGAAGGGTGATGGCACTTTGAGAAGGACTGTTGTCGTTGAAGGTAGTAAGCAGACCATTGCGGCCAGAACGACTGCACCCGCTGCTGAATGAGTTTCCAGTGAGTAAGCTGAGAGGTTGCCAGGTCCCGCAACGAAGGTTCTGGCTGCGTTGTGAGAGCGAGACCGGTGAGAAAATAACCTGGAGTGAGTGCTGACACGTCCTGCGGATCATCGGTGCGCGACTCGAGCGGACATGAGGTTGTTCTTAAACAGCCTCGATTTGAGCGAGCAGGGTGGTGAGCTCTTCAAATGTGAGCAGCGTCTCGTCGACGGTGCGGCGGCGATAAAACTTCGTGGATTTAACCACCGCTTCCAATTTTCAGCCCATGTGAGGCGCTACTGGCGAGTTGAACCGCCACTGTGTCCTGTCTGATGAGAGTACCACTGCGAGATCCCGATGTTCCTTTAAGCTCTGAGTAAATAGCCGAAGGAGTGCGGCATTCGCTCCAACGAAGTTTATCCCGCAGTCTGACTACAACGTGTGTGCGAGTCCCCGTCAACTTACGAACTGTCAGTGCGCAGCGATGAATCCGTCCATTGAGTAACTGCTGACAGCCTCCATATGCATCGCCGATGTTGAGAAGCAAACGAACACGCACATCCATCCATTGGAGGTCTTGGATCTCAATCTTTCCAAGTTTTGAGGGTGAGCGGCCGTGCGTAATCCACATCAGTGTTTTCAAACGCGGATGAGAGACACACACCGCAGAATGTGAGACTTCACCGACGCTCTACCTCCGAGAATCCAGCACTCCTGACGTACATGAGCCAGGGTGAGTTGCGTACCTCCGTGCAGAGTGCGCTGTTGAGCGTTATCGATGAGCAGTTCCGTAACCCGAGTGTGAAGGGGAATGATTCCTCGGTGAGCATTGAACGAGCGAGACAGCCCCCAACTCAAATGATCCCATGCCCGTCGACATAGTCAGTCAGCCCAGTGAAGGAGTGAGTGCGATCAACATCGAGCCTGAATAAAGCGTCCGCAGCTCGGATGAGAAATGTGCCGTTTGTGTGGCCTTGATCCAGAATTGTTTTACTTACGCCATGGCGTCCGATAGCATGATAGCGACTGGTGAGTCGAGTTTTTTCTACAACTTGAGTTAGATTCTGAAACAAATAGAAGTGAGTCGAAACAGTTTGTAAAGTTTGAATGCTGTGACGGCCCTGCAGTGCATACACGAGGACGAATCGAATGAGAGAAACACATAGGTGACATTAGCGCAGTGGTTAGCGCTCTTACTCAGCAACCGATTAATCCGAGTCGGAACCCCGATATATGAGGCATTCCATATCAATTTAGCCACAAAAAAAATAGAAATCCCAGAAAATGTCTGAAAATCAGGTTTGGCGGTTCCAATAGATACACGAAATTTCAGATTTTTAAAAAATGTCCCTGCCGAAATATGCCAATTTCTTCATTTTTCATTTAATCTGTAATATCTCGGGAACGATTAATCGTATCGACATCTCGAAAAAATGAAAATTTGCGTTTTTTCTTGGCCCACAAGAAGAAAATTGATTGAGAATTAATTATGTGATTTCAGCCTAGATTTTACGGCAAAATCAACGAAATTATATTTTTTTTATGGGAAGGACTTCGGATATCAACATCGAAAAAATTGCTTAAAATTCTGTATACGAATGTCGAATTTTTGGTATTTTTTTTTTCATGGGATTCCCAAACGTTCATAAGTTATAGCAATTTGTAAAAAAAATCCGTTTTTTCTGCGTACAGACCCACATTTTGGATAAATCCCGATTTATATAGAACACAATGTTCGGAATGTTACACCTGCTTAATGTTCATTTTTCTTATTTGAGCAGAAATTGAGCCGTAATTGAAGGTAAAAAATTAAATTGGTAAAAGAGCGATATAACTCGTTTTATCATCTTATTTAGCATTGGACAGGGGCACTTAGAATTATCTGCCTAAAATACGTGTTACTTATTTTCATACGTTAATGTTTAAACATTTTTTATTTACTTTCGTCGTGCTTTAGAATTTTTTTATTTTTCGTGTTTTCCACTTCAATTTTTTTTTTTTCATCAGAATTTTTTTTTTTCATCAGATAGACAACGTATCAGGGATTTTTTTTAATAACCGGGTTAACCGCCATTAGCGGGTACCTGACAACAGCTGCGTTGTAGCACGAAATACGACGATAATGTAGTTATCCTATGCAATTATATTAATCTCTATACCGTTCCACCCTCATCACAAAAAATATTATTGAAGAATAATTAGTATAGCAATCGGATAATTGATGTAAATATCACACGCTTCTTTTGCATCCTGAAAAACCCATAATGTAAGCTCACAAAATACGAAAATGAAACGCACGGTTAAGGGGATGCTTGACTTTCCTGTTTTACCAACTGAAATAGGCGATTTCTTAGTTTTCACTATTCGTTAGTTTTATGTCAATATATCATAGTCCCGCATGATTTGACGCATATGCGTAGCATATTAACAATGCTAAATCAGAACTGAAAATTGTTTAATTCCATCGGTAAAACAGGTAAAGCAGGTTCAAAAAGAAGAAAAACAGCTCCAACATCCCCTTAAGCGAAGTTAAATTTTTGAAAATCGAATTGTAATGGATAATTATGTCACTTCTAGCACAGAACGTCCCAAAGTATAACTTTGCATCAGTGCAGTCGATAAATGTTGAGAATATCACTGTTGAAGAGATCGACAAATAACTATAATATTTATACAAATGAGCCCATCAC
Organism: Amblyteles armatorius; assembly: GCA_933228735.2. Classification (NCBI taxonomy): domain Eukaryota; kingdom Metazoa; phylum Arthropoda; class Insecta; order Hymenoptera; family Ichneumonidae; genus Amblyteles; species Amblyteles armatorius. The sequence continues at coordinate 1,228,705 of OW121691.1, read as the reverse complement.
GGAGTATTCGTTCGTTAAAAGTTGACAGCAATTTGTAAAAATCGTCGCGTTTTTTTTCGGAATAGTGTATTGAATTACCAGCTCACGAAGTTTTACACGTTTCTGATTTGGACGGAATATTTGCAGAGGGCTGCGCTCTTCTGGAGTGCAGCCTCGCTGAAAGTGTTAATGAAAAAAAAAATGTGGAGTCACTCGCCGCTTAACTATTCGATTGACCAATTCGCTTATATAACTGTACATATTTTTACATTACATAGTCGTGAAACAAATCAGAAAAAAGAAACGACAAATGAAAAAAAAATAGAAATTGGACATAAACAAGATAACATGTAACAGCAAACTGCTATAACATTCCAAAGATTGTGTTTTCTAGAAATCGGGCTTTACGCAACATTGGTCTGTTCGCAGAAAAAACGGATGTTTTTTTTTCAAATTGCTATAACTTATGAATGTTTAGGTATCCTATGAAAAAAAATACCAAAAATTCGACATTCGTATACAGAATTTGAAGCAATTTTTTCGATGTCGATATCCGAAGTCCTTCACATAAAAAAAATATAATTTCGTTGATTTTGCCGTAAAATGTGGACTAAAATTACATAATAAATTCTCAATCAATTTTCTTCTTGTGGGCCAAGAAAGAACGCAAATTTTCGTTTTTTGGAGATGTCGATACGATTAATCGTTCCCGAGATATTACAGATTGAATTAAAAATGAAAAAATTATCATATTTCTGCAGAACATTTTTTTTTTTATTTGAAGTTTGATGTATCTATTGGAACCGCTAAACCTGATTTTCAGACATTTTTTGGGATTTTTTTTTTTTGGTGGCTGAATTGATATGGAATGCCTCACACATGTTTTCTCTCCTCGATACTTCACCCGTCCATCTGCAATACTAATATCTACAAGTCCCCAAACTCTCCGCTCGATCATTACAAGTGCCCTTCGCGTAAGGGAGGGGCAACGATCTGTAACCTACGAAATTGTGTTTTTTGTAGGGAACGGGGAATTACTTAAATCCAAGGAATTATTATTATTAGACAAGGTTTATTTGGGTCCAACATTCACGGTTTAATGCGTGTTCTGTAGATTGACATTTGACATATTAAAGTCTAAAGACTGTTAATATAAGTTTTCCAGTTTTCATTGCTGGGGTAATTGTAGCCAACGCAAGGAAAATCATATTGAATGATAACTTGTTATTTCATTTGCGGCAAAAAGATTACCTCAAGTCACGCAGACTTGGCGAATCAGAACATGAAATAATCCTTTCACACACACCCTATGCCGAATAATGGCGGGCAACGCTCGATTGTGTTGTGCCCCGGGTATAGCAACGTTATCATTCGCATTCTTTCTCGACCCCGATTATTTCGGTTGCGAGGTATTCGGTTGCGAGGTATTCGGTTGCGAGGTATTCGGTTGCGAGGTATTCGGTTGCGAGGTATTCGGTTGCGAGGTATTCGGTTGCGAGGTATTCGGTTGCGTTACGCACCAGGCGTACATCGAGCGTCGGGCGTCGATACTGCTGACGCAGCAGTTAGGCAACCGCGAGCGCCTCGGTAACTAGAGCACCGACTCGAGAATACCGAGGCGAGAATTACGAAAAGGAAAACATGCTCCAAATCCCGCTCACGAAAAAGCGAGCATTTAGAAAGATATTGTTTACATGATTATGGTAAATATTAAACTCGCGCTAGATATTAAGCTGACATACCTGCTCTCGAGGAATATAAAGAGGATCGAGAGCAGGTACTCGGCAGTCTGATTTCAATTCTGACCGGTACGGGTGATTACGTAAGATCGTTCCCAAGGGACTGTTGAAGGGAACGACAAAGGTGCAAGGTGCACTTGATCGGTAAATTTCAAATAATAGTAAATAATTCAACAATTAAACAATTCATCGAGAACCGTTATTTAACTAAATAATTAGTTAAATAAACTTTGTTAGTTAATCATTATTTAACCTTGTTAAATAAAACGTCATCGAACTGTGTGAATAAATTATTGAGAATGAATGTTGTTTAAATAAATTGTGTTAACTGTTGACGTGGGTTTTAACCCTTCACTGGATAATTCCTAAAAACAGTTTCACGCAAAACCGGAATAGCTAACCGGGATTCTACGGCATAACGATTGCCTCACTGGCTCCATTATACAAATACAATGGTCTGTCAATGCGCCGACAATACACAAAAAAAAAAAAAATTTGCTGATAGTCCAATATATTCTCGGAAATCAACGAGTGAATCGGATCGTCAATCATTCAGCCCAGTGGAAGCGGGTTCCCGGCAATAGAGCACAATACGATTAATAGCGATCTGGACTTATCTTTTAATCCACCCGTTATGGGTACGGTATCGGAGCTCTTGGTGGCCGCGGAGCGCCGGAGAATCGTTCTCTTGAGCGGAGCGGACGCGTGGTAAGGCCGTGCTTAGATAAATGTGGCACCTCAACGGAGCGGACCGACCAATTTCCACATTTGCTGTTTCCCGCTGCATTGGGCTCTAAAACACCAGTCGCTCCCGATGTTTTACCCTTTTCCAGTATTGTGATTTCCCGCTGATTGTCAGGAAGGTTAACGGAGTAAATCCGCCCCGTGAAGAGACTTTGCACCTATACATATATATGTAGTAGTGATGTTGTTATTGAAGGGAAATGAGACGAGAATATATATCGAACGAACGGTTTATTAAATAGTCAAACGGCGAAATATTCAATGCGAAGGCCAGAGATGTGTTCTCCATTACATTCTCTGGTAGACTGCTCTTGTCTCCGTCTTCTCGTTAGTCAACGCTTTCCGTTGTCTTCTGTTTCACGCTCGCCACGGCTACTATTCCCACATGTATACATAAATTGTGACGTATTTTCCTAGATCTCAACGCGAACCAAAAAAAACAAAAAACAAAACCGGAAACGCGAAAATCGAAGCTCAAACCGAACGGGAGCGGAGCGCGAAATCGAAAACTCAGAAAACGTCACCTTCGACCGTCCGGTTCTACGAATGCATCGACGTCCCGGTGGGCGCCAGTTAATGTTTGTGTCGCCGGTATTAACAACCGGGCTAAACTGGAGGTCGGTGGAATGGCCGACCTCATCAGGGTCGATTTTTGTTTCGCCGGAATCGCCAAGCCGGAGTGAAATACACGAAAACAGAATAAAATACTTTATCATACGAACGAGAACTTCCCGGTAACGAGAACTAACGCCGATGCATTCGCGAAAGCGAAGGGTTGCGGAAATGCACGGTTGCTCAGGATGCGAGTTGTGGTAGAAGGGTCGCGATCCTTCGCCAATAAAACAACGCGGAATCTAGATCGCGAAATCTAAAATATCGGAATCCCAAATTCTTTATTAACGAGAACAATTAATTGTAGGCTGGCAAGCCACGGGATCGCACGCATGTGCATCGGGAAGCGCTCAGCGGACCGAAAGATCGACGCAAGCATATCGAGAGCATATCAAGAGAATCTATACGCGATTGAATAATTACCGAAACGATAAAACTCACCGAATCAGCGTAATTTAATCCGGAAATTCGCAGGAACTGCATCTTACGATACCTCGGGAACTTAAGCACAATCACTGCACCTCAAGAGCATTCCTCAGAACGCATCTCGATCGCAGAAAAATCGGTAAAGAATTCGGAACCGAATCCGCACGAAACACGGCACACGAGTCAACCAGCGAACGCGCGAAGAGACAGATAGCGTAAGCGGGATAGGCGAACCGAAGCGAGAGCGATAGCCGGAGTCTACGGTAGCGCGAGCGAGAACGAATGTCTCAGCACGAGACAATAGGCCGAACGTAAACACCGATCGCGCGAGAGGTCCGAGCTGCCTCGAGGACGACTCTCGGTGGACTGATAAGCCTACGACGATATTCTAACGAAGCGTTATGATTATTGCGAGATCCTTAGCCGATAGCTACTGCCCTCTCAAACTATTCCAGAGCATCACTCAAGCGGGAACCGAAACTGTAACGCGGTAATTTTAAGATTCGTCGCGATCATCACTCCCAATTTAGGACGTGAAAACAAGGCTCTCTCTCTCAACTAAAACACAGCACAAGGCGTTCCAACCTTGCCCGGACCGAACTGAAACCTCCGCCTGTTCTCCAACGTCCCGCATTATCACCTAAACAGAGTGCCGGGTTTGCACCGGACTTTGACGTATCCGTAACGAGATCTCGTCGGGCTCTCCTCTATTCGTGTTTCTCATTACTTCGAGATTCTCTCCACCGAATAGATTCGAGGATCCCGACCTGAACTGAATCTTTTTGAGCTTGTCTCCAAGCTTATCATACACTTTAGCTCATCAGCAAAGTCGAAACTGGATCGTAACTGTAACGAACTTTACTCAACGAGAGCTGAACGGTACGTGGCCAGCTGAAGAGCAGTAAACCGGGAACTGTCACGGGCTAACCGAACTAAATCGATAGCCGTACCCGTAAAACGTTAATTTATTTGTATTTTTGTGACGGTGATCGGAAAATCACGTCACAATATATATATACAGGGTGACGATTATAAGGTGGACTCCTGTTTTTTGGGGCATTTGCGCGAGAATTTGGGCTCGGCTGAGGGGTGCTTCTTGAATGATTTTTCAAGCCCTCTTCGATGGTGCAAACGATTTATTGCTAAGATTTATAGTTTTTATGGTGGAAACATTTTTTATTCGGTATTTTTGGGAAAACACATTTGGACAATATATTTATGAACGCGATGAAAATCTGAATACGAAACGCACGTGGGCCGATCGATTTGATCGTATTTTTATGTAGATAATTAATTTAAAAGTTGTTACTTTTAGCAGCCGATGCAGTGTTGGCACACGGAACGACGGAATAGAACCGTTGCACTAAATATGCCTACTTCACGACTCTCATGAGCTAGCTGGCCGCCCGGCTGTCACAAATCGAGACTGTGACAGCCAACTGTCCAATAATTTGACAAATACCTCGTCGCGTTCACGAAAGTGCTTGCAACATTGCACTCCATGGACTACCGATTTAGAGTCGATTTTTGTTTTGGTTATCCAATCGACGAATAAATAAGGACAAATAAAAATATATTTCAAACAGAAATTCACCGTTTAGTAGACGTTTGTTCACTCAGTGAACCAGTCGGCTTTTTTCTCGTGCTTTCACACACGATATAATTCTCAATATTTTTCTTGCATATCGATAATGAAATACAAAACTTGTCGTGAAACATTTAACTTTGAAGTCTAGAAATTTTAAAGTATTTTCTGGAAAATAATGGGCTTTCAAAATGTCTTTTATTTAGGGTAAAAGTTATAAATTATAGCCCATTCTAATTAGCTTATGGGCCTAATTCATCGCTTTTGCCCTAAAAAAATTTTTTCCTTGCAAAGTTACGAACGAACGATAGGATGAATCGTTGTTAGAACAGTCATATAGTTAGTGGTCCGATCGCTAGAGTGTCGGCATGGAAATTCGGAGGTCCCGAGATCGGGTCTTGCCGGAGGTCAGTTTAATTTTTTTTTTTTTTATCCTCACGCGACCGGATGACGTACCTTGAGGTAGTTCTGTCGCTTCGCGCTTATTTCGCATAAGTTCGAAAAAAGTAAGAGAAAATTGCAAGTACTTCTCGATAGTGTAAAATTCTGAAAAAATTCATGCATATTAAAGGCACTGAAATGATTAATTTTTCATAATAATAATTCCAAAATGTTATTAACAAATTAATGAAAAGAATAATTGTTTAGCAAATTATCCGGCAAACTAACTTTTTTTTACGAAAATGATTCGTTCGTTATTCGGAAAAAGTATGCATTTTTTCAGATTTTTTTATTTGCTTTTAATTTTTTTTTCTTTATATGGAAAAATGCGTGAAAAAACGCAAAATTAAAAGCAAAGTTCAAAATTTGCAAAAATTCATACGTGTTCAGAAAAATGAACGAATTATTTTCGTAAAAAAAAATTGGTTTGCCGGGTAATTTGTTAAAGAATTAATTTTTTTATTAATTTGTTAATAACATTTTGGAATTATTCTTATGCAAAATTAATCGTTTCAGTACCTTTAATATTCATGCATTTTTTCAGATTTTTATACCATCGAGAAGTACTTGCAATTTTCTCTTACTTTTCTCGAACTTATGCGAAATAAGCGCGAAGCGACAGAACTACCTCAAGGTACGTCATCCGTTCGCGTGAAGATAAAAAAAAAAAATTCAAACTGACCTCCGGCAAGACCCGATCTCGGGACCTCCGAATTTCCAAGCCGACACTCTAGCGGTCGGACCACTAACCATATGACTGTCCTAACAACGATTCATCCTATCGTTCGTTCCTAACTTTGCAAGGGAAAAATTTTTTTGGGGCAAAAGCGATGAATTATGCCCATAAGCTAATTAGAAAGGGCTATAATTCATCACTTTTACCCTAAATAAAAGACATTTTGAATTCTCGGGCTTTTTTGAAAGCCCACTATTTTTCCAGAAAATACTTAAAAATTTCTAGACTTCAAAGTTAAATGTTTCACGACAAGTTTTGTATTTCATTATCGATATGCAAGAAGAATATTGAGAATTATATCGTGTGTGAAAGCACGAGAAAAATGCCGACTGGTTCACTGAGTGAACAAACGTCTACTAAACGGTGAATTTCTGTTTAAAATATATTTTTATTTGTCCTTATTTATTCGTCGAATGGATAACCAAAAAAAAATCGACTCTAAATCGGTAGTCCATGGAGTGCAATGTTGCAAGCACTTTCGTAAACGCGACGAGGTATTTGTCAAATTATTGGACAGTTGGCTCTCACAGTCTCGATTTGTGACAGCCGGGCGGCCAGCTAGCTCACGAAAGTCGTGAAGTAGGCGCATTTAGTGCAACGGTTCTATTCCGTCGTTCTGTGTGCCAACACTGCATCGGCTGCTAAAAGTAACAACTTTAAAATTAATTATCAACATAAAAATACGATCAAATCGATCGGCCCACGTGCGTTTCGTATTCGGATTTTCATCGCGTTCATAAATATATTGTCGAAATGTATTTTCCCAAAAATTCCGATTAAAAAATGTGTCCACCATAAAAACTATAAATCTTAGCAATAAATCGTTTGCGCCATCGAAGAGGGCTTGAAAAATCATTCAAGAAGCACCCCTCAGCCGAGCCCAAATTCTCGCGCAAATGCCCCAAAAAACAGGTGTCCACCTTATAATTGTCACCCTGTATATATATGCAAATAATTAAACACTATAACATGTACACAAACACATGCATATTCGCAATTATACACTGTTGTACGGAAAAACGCACACATCAGCATTGACACCTGTCCTTCTGTGGTCTCGTAAATGATTCGTCTGTTTCGCAAATAATCCTCTACAACTCGGGCCAAGTACGGTGGAATCCCGAAGCCGCCTCTTAGCGCCTCCAAAATATCCACCCACCTGGCCGAGTTGAAAGCATGCCTGATATCCAGGGTCGCCATCAGCACGATTGGCCACGCTGCGTGACAATGTCTGTCCGTGTCTCTGAAAGTGTCGAGCACTTTTTGGATTGCTCCAATCGTTGATCGTCCCGTTTTAAAGCTGAACTGCTGGTCCGAAAGACCCCCCTCCCCCCCCCCCCCCCCCCCCGCCTGAATCGCGTCTGTGAGTCTTGTCCTCAGTAATTGTTCGTAGAGTTTCCCTGTCGTATCAAGTAAGCTCAGGGGCCGGTAGGCCGACGGCGTTCAGAGGTCGCCCTTACCCTTGGGGATAAGTACCAGCCTCGCCGCCTGCCACCTGGCGCTGAACGTTCCTGTTGTTAAACACGTATTGTACAGGTCGAGGAGTATCTCGGGCCTCAGGTTAACCATCAGCCGGATAATCTCTCCCAGTACTCCGTCTGGTCCCGGTGCCTTTCCGGTCTTCATCGCGTTGGATGCTCTGGTGAGTTCCTCCGCGGTGAAGATGGGAACCGCCGGTGCCTCCGTGTCGTCTGTTTCGTCCATACGTGTCGGGTGCGTCGGAAAAAGTCCGTCGACGATTCGTCGTGCGGTTTCGGCATCTTTGAGTTCCGGCGGTACTCGTGCCCCTAGTTTACCGGTCACGATCTTGTAACCGGTTCCCCAAGGGTCCCGGTCCACCTCTTCGCAGAGCTTCTTCCAGCATCCCGTCTTGCTATCTCTGATGGCATTCGCCAATGTTTTCCGCGCGGTCTTGTACGCAGCCTGGAGGTTTTCCCTTTCGGGTCTCCCGCCAGCCCTCGTAACTCGTCGTCGGTTTGCCAGGCAGATCCTTCGCAGTTCGGCTATCTCGTCCGTCCACCAGTATTGTGGTTGTCTATTTCGTCCGTTACGTCGCTTCGGCATTGTGCTATTGCACAGCCGCTCCGTAAATATGGCTGTCTCGTCTGCCAGTCTTTCCGCCCTTCGCCGGCCAATCAGCTCCGGGGAGACGTTCGTCATCGGGGCTCGTGCTGTCACCAGTTCCTCCGTGAACTTCCATACATCCAGTTTGTTTGTGTTCCACGGCGGGGGATGCTGGATCCTTGTCCGTGTCGTTGTTGTCTGTCCTGTCACCTCGAAGGCTATGTACTGATGATCGCTGGCCGTATATCCTTCGATCACCCGCCAAAGCCTCACTTGTGTCAGTATTCTGTCCGATGTCATCGTAACGTCGGGGATGGAATCTCCAAACCCCGGTCGTCTGTACGTCGGTATGTTTCCTGTATGTGCCACTACCAGGTATAGCCTTGCAGCCATCTCCAGTAGCAGCCGTCACCACTTGTTCGTTCCTGTCATTCCCCACTCGATCGCTCTCGCGTTTCGGTCCCCCGCGACCACGACGACTCTAGGCAGATCCCTGATTCCGTCCTCAAGGAGTGCCACCTTTCTCTCAAACTCCGCCGCGGTACAGTTGGGGGTCAGGTAAACGCTGACGTAGGTGACCGCGCCGACTTTAGCCCAGACGTAATCGTCCTCTACTCCGCGGTTAGTTATCTGAGATCGCGCAGCACCCCTCACCCAGATAGCTGTTGTCTCGGTCTCGTTCGTTATCCATGTCTGTGTCATCCTTTTCCTGTACGGTTCGCACAGTATCAGGATGTCCGCGTCATGTTCGTCAGCTATCTGTGGTAGTAGCATGTCTGCTGTCCTACTTCGTTTCAGGTTTCCCTGCACTATCCTGTCGGTCGTCCTGCCTGCCTCCTGCACTCCTTCAGCACAGCCCGGAACACCGCGCACCTCCCGGTTCCCGCGATATGCGCCGCGTCCTCGTGCCCCACCTTGTTCTTACAGTCCGTTCCGTAATGTCCCGTTTCGCCGCATTTTCTGCAGCTTTTAGTCCGGTCCTTGCTCGTGCAGTTCGCTTTGGTGTGTCCGTAGCCCAGACACCTGTAGCACTTCGTCACCGTCAGTCGTTCTCGAATGTAGCAACGCACCCATTCAATCCCGATCCGGCCCCGCTGGAGCAGCACCCGAGCTTCCCGCGGTTCGAGTTCGCAGACCGCCATGTACTGCTCGGCGCGGTTCGGACCAAAGATGTGGATGTTAAAGTCTGTATCTCGTCCCGTTTCCCGTCGTAGGGCCTGTCTAACGTCTTCCGCTGTCGTGACGCAGTCCAGATCCATGATCTCCAGATGAGCCTTGGAGGCCATGGTCTTGACGCTGCCCACGTCTCCAACCGCGTTCTGTAGCGCGCGTTGGAACTCGTCTCGTCCGTTCGTTTTTGTCCGTATCTTTAAAAGACACAGTCCTTCCTTGGTCTTCTTCAGAGTTGTCGCCTGCACGTGACTCTTCTTTGGGTCGACCGTCGTCCTTATTTTTCTTACTATGTCAGCGAACGTCTTGTCTTTCTCGGGTTTGACTAGTACAGCCGTCCCCCGATGTTTGGGTGCCGGCTTGCGCCTATCAGCCCGAGTGTCCGTTTTCGTCTTGTTCGTTTTTGTCTCGTTCGTTCTGTCTTTCCGTTCCTTCGCTTTTTTCTTCTTGTTCGTCGCTGTCCCAGGGTATGGCCGCTTCCCCTCTCGGAGTCCTCTTCTGCAGAGCCTCCGGAGTGGTCCTAGTCGACTCCCATTTGCGTTTCGTCCGTGGCGTTTCCGGTTCGATTGTCGCCGTTTCTGTCTCTGTCGAGTCGTTCACCGTTACTCGTTCCCTCGGGGTTGTCCTGGAGCGCTTGCTCAGCGCAACATCGGCAGCCTCGAGGATTGTCTTTATTCCGTTTTTGACTGTCATGTTCATGATTTTGCTTTCTCATGGAGGAAGCTTTGTTTTGGCAAAAAAAAAAAATTCAAGATTTTAATGAAAACATGTTCAGAATGTTTCAAAACGTCGAGAAATCACATTTAGAAAAAATGTCCGGATGTGTGTGTGTGTGTGTGTGCGTGCGTGTGCGTGTGCGTGTGCGTGTGCGTGTGCGTGTGCGTGTGCGTGAGCGTGTGCGTGTGCGTGTGCGTGTGCGTGTGCGTGTGCGTGTGCGTGTGCATGTGCGTGTGTGTGTGAAATGGACGTGCAAAATTCAAATCGCTATAACTCAAGAACGCCTGGACCGATTAAGCTGAAATTTGGCACACATCATGTACGGTCAGTAGTCAATGTTTGGTGGAAATGTCATCAAAAAATTTTCAGTTGTTTTTTTTGTACGCCATTTTTAATTTCTTCAAAAATGTCTGTTCGCGCTCTAGCGCTCGGAATTTTTTAGCTATCGGGCTAAAAACGCGTATACAGGTAGAATATCATCACGCGATGATCCCATTAAAATTTCAGGAAAATCGATCGAACCGTTTAAATTTTATGTCATTTTGAATTTTTTGAATTTCATGATTTTTTTTTTTTTTTTTGGACGCATTTTTTCGTATCAAATGTTCATCTACGAATAAAATAAGTGTCAGATTCGTGATCAGCGTGAAAAATACATCGAATTACAGTCCCGGAGCGACGACTAACGAAAAAGTTTCCTAGGCGTTTTTTTTATGGCCAAAATTGCAAAAATGAGTGATTTTAGGTATTTGTAAACAACGATTTCTTTGCTTTCCGATAGCATCGCGGAAAAACCCAGGTGCCTATCGTGATGTACAGCAAGACATACACAAGACGATGGATATGACGGGATTAAAAAGCTAGATAAAGAGGTATCACTAGGAATACTGGAATAAAAATCGAAAGGGCAAAAAAATTCTGGAGCGCATACTTCCATGTATTTTTTCGCGCTAAACGCAGATTCGACAAAGTGAAACGTGACGATGGAATATTTTTTTACGCGCTGAACCTGAATCGGTCGACCGTTTTGCATAAAACTCTACGTTGACGTTGAAAAAAGTTGAGAATTGAAATTTTCATATCGCTTCCTCATAAAGTTGAAGATTGAAATTTTCATGTCGCTTTCTCATAAGGTTCCTTCATTCGCGAAGCTTCCTCTATGAGGAAGCCAAAGATACAGACAATGCTTCCTCATAAAAGAAGCTTTGCGAATAAAGGAACCTTATGAGAAAGCGACATGAACATTTCAATCTTCAACTTTATGAGGAAGCGATATGAAAATTTCAATTTTCAACTTTTTTGAACGGCTGCTGCCTCAGCCATTCTCGTTGCTGTCACCCGCATAAGCTTCAGTAGCTCCGTCAGGTCTGGCTCGTCTCGTTTCGGTGTTGTGTTGCTCGGTTTTGTACCTTTCGTCTGTCCCGTCTGTGAGTCTGTGTTTCTGTAGTCGCTGTCGAGAGCCGAGGAGTAGCTGCGCTTCCTATGCTCGACGCGCTGTCCGTCCTGTTACGTCTCAGTAGGTGCAGTATTTTCCTGTCCTTGTTTCCTTTCTCCGTGCCTGTCCTCTTCGTCGCCGTCTTCGTCTCCAAGGCATCTTTGCACATTCTGCGGCTCTCAGAATCCATGCCGCTGCCTGGTGACACCGGGGCTTCAACCCGATCGGAGCCCAGGGTGGATTGCCCCTGTTTTGGGGAGACCACCTGAGGTATATCTCTGTTTTGTTTGTGCATTTCATGTTTGTTCCTTTCTGCTGAGGGTCTCTCGGGGGCGCGACGCCCCGCACCGTGCCGGAACGTGGCCCGGTCTCTGGATCGCCTTGGGGGTTATCCGCCGGACACGAGCCGGCTTCAATCCCCCTCAACTAACTCGGTATCCCCGGGGTCGTCACATCGCGGGCGAGAAGGGTTTTACGTCCTCCCGCCGCCTGGGGTCGTCTCCAGGGCCGTCTGTCGGGCCCGTGCCGACTTCAGTCCCCCTCGACTCACTCGGTGTATGCGGGTTCGTCATGTCCCGAACGAGAGAGGGCTCCCGCCCTCCCGCCACCTGCGATTATTATTATTATTAATATTATTAGAGGCGCTGCGGCAGCGTTTGAGTACACACGTCAAACGTCTGTCTGTCATTGGACTTACGAAAATTACAAACAATTTATACGGATAATTGGACCGCGTGATTAGCAGTGAAAAACGGAAAAGGATGTGAACAGAAAAAGCATTAAAAAGCACACCAAACCAGCGGAGAGAGCAGTTGAAGCAAGGAAAAACACCAATGAAAAAAGTGAGGTTAGTCGGGCCATGCCAGGAAAAACGGTGAAGGAGGGCGAAAATTCGAACGGCAACGCCGACGAGAGAAGAAACGAACGGCGCCCTAACTTACCAACAGGCGGTAATACAAAGCCTGCATCGGGGAAGAAGACCGCAGCACCGCCCGAGACCAAAACGAAACCTGGGAGACCGTCGATAAAGGATCTACTGCACAGGGAAAGATCGCACTCGCTCGGATCGATCACAGCGCACTTCAGCCCTAACGGCAGCAAGAGGAAGAGGGATCCAGGAGATAAAGCAGAAGACTGTGTACCGAATAGCCAAGACCTGAACCCGTTTAAGAAAAGCAGCCTCACAAACTGATCTCCGTCCGAAAAAATTGCCAACTCGAGTGACTCAGAGGAGTCAGATTTGGGAGATGAAAAAGTCAAGGAAAAAAAAAAAAAACCCCAAGGAAACAGCAATTTTGTTGACTTTGAAAACATGATGTTTGCAAAGTTCGACCGGCTGGCGGATACAATAAGCAGTATGAAAGAGGACAGCAAAATGGAATTTCAACACCTCGGCAACACGCTCATCTCATAGCTAGAAAAATTTGGCAAGAGAATCGACAAAGTGGAAGACCGACTGCAAGACATGGCAGCCGAGACAGCCGTAAATCACGAAGATTTAAAAAGAAGGCCGGAAGCTCTGGAAAGCCGAGCGGAGAAAGAGGTACCGCAAGAAGCACTCCAACCACTAATTGCTAGAATAGAAAAAATCGAAGAGGCACAGGGACCCAAACGAAATGGACAACCGGAAAGTGGACTGGAAGAACGAGTCAAAAAACTAACTGAAGCACAAGAAAAACACAACAAGAAAAACAACATAATTATAAAAGGACTAAAATCCGAAGCAAAAAATTGTCTGGAAGAAGCGAACAACTTGGTAGAGGCTAAATTTGGTGTACCGAATGTTGTCGTTGAAGCAAGCCCTATAGGCAAGAAGAGCTGGATCCTAGGGAAAGTCTGCAACTTCCAGACCAAACAACAGATCATGTCAAATAAATCCGGCATGCTACGTGACTCAACAATATGCATCGACAATGACCTAACTGAAAAAGAAAGGAACATTTCATACAAAGCACTCCAGCTCGTAAAAGCGGTAAAAGCAAAAGGAAGACCAGTAAAATCCCGATACAAGAAGGTACAGATAGAAAACGAATGGCGCTACTGGAGTGACAAAGAAAACGATTTTGTCACCTCAACAAAAAGACAGGGCTAAGTTGTGCAAATGGAAACCGAGTCAGCGACTGGCTCCGAAAGGACCAATCCAAAAAACTAAACAGGAAGCGTCCCCAAAACGCAATAGCTACCTTTTGGAACTGCTACGGATATCGAAACATAAAAGACCACACAATCAACGAATCCACATTTTTTATTGGGGCGACGGAAACGTGGCTGCAGAAAAACCCGAAGTACACACCAACATGGATGGAAGATTTCAAAACCTTTTGGAAGGAAGCAACGAGAGTGGGACAACGGGGCCGAGGAAGCGGCGGATTAGCAGTATTGATCAGAAAGGACTTCGAGGCTGAGTTAATAGAGCGGCCCCGAATGGATTTTCATCAAAGCAAAACAGAAAGACTGGGACATAGTCTTAGGTACGATTTACCTCAAACCGGAAACAGAAGTGCAATCGTCCCTGGAGAGACTCAAATTAACATTAGACTGTTGCAAGGAACATTTTCAAGCCGAGGCTATCATCATCGGAGGAGACTTTAATGCGAGGATGGGCGAAGAGGATGGAAATCTACCCGAAGAACTCTTAGAAAACTCGGCACTATACCGCAAAAGATCAATGCTCGACAAGTCAAGGACGAAAAGAGGCCAGGAGTTGCAAGAATTCATGGTCGAGAACGGCTTCATAATGGCGAACGGTAGAACAGTAAGCGACACGCCAGGAAGCTTTACGTATAGCAGCACAACTGGAAACAGCACGGTAGACCTCATATGGGCCAATATCCCGGCGTTGGACCTGCTGGAAGACATTAAAATCAGCGACGAAATAACCGGCTCGGATCATTTTCCGGTGGACGTTCTTATAAAAATAAACGAAGAGAGAAACACAGTAGGAGACAAAGAGGATCACACAAACAACGTAATGGAGACTGCAAAATGGAACCCGGAACGTGCCGAGATCTTCAGAATGCAGTTAATGTTTTCGAAAAGACTAAAAATAAACTTTGGAACAACAACATGCGAGGAACAATACGAAAACTTCAAAATAGCTATAACACAAGCGGCAACAGATTCGGGCATGTTAGGTAAGCAAAAATCAGTTTAAAAAAAAGGAAACGTGGCGGGCCGTAAGCCCTGGGTGGATAAAGAAATCATACAGGGAAAAGCGGTGGTCAGCACAGCCCTACGAGAACGTCGAAAAAAAGAATATGAGCATAGCGCAGCTGCCGCACACCGTAGAGTCAAAAACGAATATAGAACATTACTGGCAGCAAAGAAACTAGCACACGACGAAAATATAAAAAACAAACTCGCAAACGTAGGAAATCCGTCGGATTTTTGGCAAACAGTTAAAGAATGCAGATGGAAAAAATTTACATGTAACGCTGTGCCGATGACCCGATTGGAAGAATTTTATAAAAACATATACCCACCAAGGACAGACGACTCGCCTACTTTTGGGGTAGTAACGATCCGCGAACTAGATGAGTGCATAATATTAGAGGAACTGATTAAAGCGATAACTAGCTGCAAAAACGCCAAGTCCCCAGGACCAGACCAAATACTGAACGAACAGCTTAAAGAACTACCGCCGAACTGGAGATTGTATTTATTAACGCTCTCCAACAAAGTCCTAGAACGAGAGAGTGTTCCGGAAGCTTGGCCTAGAGCAGCACTCACCATGTTATTTGAAAAAGGTGATAAAAACCAGCCGGAAAACTACAGGGGAATCGCGCTAATAAATAATATCTTAAAGCTATTCATGCGTATTTTACATGTAAGAATAGACAAATGGGCAAGCGACCGTAACATTCTCCCGGAAACGCAAGCGGGTTTTAGAAGTGGGAGGAGTTGTGTCGATCAAGTATTTACGCTTATGACAACAATACAAATACAGCTAAGACACGAGAATAACGTAGTATTTGCAATCTTTGTGGATTTTAGAAGGGCTTTCGATTCAATCTCGCACAGCTTGCTATGGCGTAAACTTGCATCTCTGGGATTAAGCTAAAAAATGCTGAGGTTACTTAAGAGCATTTATGATACAGCCAAGGCGCAAGTCAAAAGGGATAATAAGCTCTCAAACCTGTTTGAAATCACTGAAGGGGTATTGCAAGGAGAAATTCTGAGTCCGCTACTATTCATTCTGTTTATATCAGATTTCGAGAGTTTCTGCAGGAATAAAGATCAACGAGGTCTGTCTATGAATGGTTTAGTTGACGTTCTCATGCTCATGTATGCAGATGACACGGTAATCCTAGGGTACTCGATTATAGATGTCAAAAGGAAATTGAAAATTTTAGCAGACTATTGCGACAAGAACGGTTTGAGTGTAAACGCGACAAAAACAGAAATAATGGCGTTTCTTAACTCCGGAAGAATACATGGCGATGAGATAAACGCTTTTCGGTATAAAAGAGAAAAAGTGGAGGTAGTGTCTACCTACAACTATCTAGGAATTATCATAGCTAGTAACACACTTGGACTGTCGGCAGCGAAAGCAGCATTAGCCAAGGTCGAAATGGCCATAAGTGCAGTGAACTCAATCTTAGCGAGGGCCAGGTCGGACGCGTGGGAAAGTAAAATCAAACTGTTTAAGAGCATAGTCATACCAACGTTAATGTACGGCGTACAGGTCTGGGGACTCGGATATTTCGAGGTTTTGAGCTGGCCCAAACGGACTATTTTAAACAAATATTGCAACTGTCCAGAAATACACCGGGCTATGTGCTTCGTCTGGAGCTTGGTGTAGACGCGCTAGCGGTGGAAGCACTGAAACTAACGTGGGGATGGATAGATGGAATTCTCAAAGTGAGCAACAAGCGCTTACCGAAAATATGTCTGGCAAAGCTAATCGAACTGTCAACCACGCCAACAAACACGAGTCGATTCAATCGGGTTTCGAGGCTAAGTGCAACCCTACAGGAAGGAGGCATGAACAATCTATTAGAGTTACTGCAACCGGAAAGCTGGGAAAAAAACGCGATGAGATTATAAATAAGTACTCGCGGACTCTAAAGCAAAAAGACTATGATAAATACACCAGATCGGCGGCCTGCCAGGTGCTCTTACCACGAAACCCAAATGACAAGATTGCACAGTACCTGACCCTGAGATGTCCTTGTAGCGGGACAAGAGTGGTAGCGCAGAGTAGGTTAGCAAATAATTATGCATGTAAAATCATTATGTAGCAAACGTGTTGTAAGCTAACACCGAACCTAAACTGCAGAGCGTGCGAGGTGCATCAACCAGAAAGTATAGAACATATCTTGATTAAGTGTCCCGCATATGAGGAGCACAGAGCACAATTCTGTAACATGACAAACAGACCGCTAGGGAGCAGACAAGAGATGTGGGAAGCACTAGGAGCACCGAGTGTCACAGATATGAGACATCTTTATTACTTTATAGCTGAAGTGTTAAAGAGCAGGGCAGAAATCGTCAGAGCTACCGACTAGTAAGTTATAAATGAATGAAGAATTGTATAGAATAGAATAAGAAAAAGAAAAAAAAAGAAAAAAAAATAAGAAAAGAGAAACTTTCAGGCACATGCCATAAAAAGAGACAAAAAACTTTATATTAATTAGTAGGATTGCTATCGTAGATGTAAAAGATATTTAGCAATTTTTGTACATGTAAAATGGGGTCAATTATTATCATTATTATTATTATTCCCTCATGGGTAGCGTTGTCTGTATACGTTTCCTCGTAAGAAACATCAATTCTGTCTTTTCTGTTGCGAGTTGAAGTCCGTGGTCGGTCATCCACCGTTCGACGCGTCTCATTGTCTGGTTCAGTTTGAACTGCGCCAGCTCTGGGGTCCGCTCTACGATCACCGCCGCCACGTCGTCAGCGTAAGCGACGAGGAGTACGCCGAGCGGAAACTCCAGTCTGAGCAGGCTGTCGTATACTCCGTTCCAGAAGTCCGGTCCTAGGATGGATCCCTGCGCGACCCCCGCGGTGATTTGTCGCGTTACTTGTCCGCCTGTCGTTTCGTAAGTAATTCGTCTGTTCCTCAGGTAGTCCTCCACAACCCGAACCAAGTACGGGGGAGCCCCGAAGCCGTCTCTCAACGCTTTCAGGATTTCCACCCACCTAGCCGAGTTGAAGGCGTTCCTGATGTCTAGTGTCGCCATGAGCACGATTGGCCGCGCTGCGTGACAATGTCTGTCCGTGTACTTGAAGGTGTCGACTACTTTTTGGATCGCTCCAATTGTTGATCGACCCCTTCTGAAGCCGAATTGCTGGTCCGAGAGACCGCCTCCAGCTTGTATTGCGTCTGTGAGTCTGGGTCTCAGTTGCCGTTCGTAGAGTTTCCCTGTCGTGTCGAGTAGGCTCAGCGGCCGGTAGGCTGATGGCGTGCTGGGGTCGCCCTTTCCTTTGGGAATGAGCACCAGTCTTGCCACCTTCCAACGATCGCTGAAGGTTCCTGTTGTTAGGCACGCGTTGTACAGGTCGAGGAGTATCTCAGGCCTCAGGTTGACCATCAGCCGGATAATCTCTCCCGGTACTCCGTCTGGTCCCGGTGCCTTCCTAGTCTTCATCGCGTTGGATGCTCTAATGAGCTCTTCCGCGGTGAAGATAGGGGCTGCCGGAGCCTCCGTGTCGTCTGTCTCGTTCGTGCGTGTCGGGTGCGTCGGAAAAAGTCCGTCGACGATCCGTCGTGCGGTTTCGGCGTCTTTGAGTTCCGGCGGAATTCGTCCCCCTAGTTTGCCGGTCACAATCTTGTAGCCGGTTCCCCCGGGGTCGCGAGCCACCTCCTCGCAGAGCTTCTTCCAGCATCGCGTCTTGCTGTCTCTGATGGCTTTCGGCAGCGACTTCCGAGCTGTCTTGTAGACAGCTTGGAGGTTTTCCCTTTCGGGTCTTCCGCCAGCCCTTGTGACTCGTCGTCTATTTGCCAAGCAGATTCTTCGCAGTTCGGCAATCTCGTCCGTCCACCAGTACTGCGGTTGTTTGTTTCGTCCGTTTCGTTGTTTCGGCATTGCGCTGTTGCACAGCCGTTCTGGGAGTTTTGCCGTCTCATCCGCCAGTCCTTCCGCCCTTTGCCGGCCAACCAGCTCCGGGGGAACTTTTGTAAGCGGGGCTGGTGCTGCCACCAGTTCCTCCGAGAACTTCCGTGCGTCCAGTTTATTTACGTTCCAACGCGGGGGGTGCTGGATCCTTGTCCGTATCGTTGATGTCGATCCTGCTACTTCGAAGGCTATGTACTGGTGGTCGCTGGCCGTATAGTCCTCGATCACCTGCCATCGCCTCACTTGTGACAGAATTCTGTCCGATGTCATCGTCACGTCAGGAATGGAGTCTCCAAAGCCTGGCCGTCTGTATGTCGGTACGTTTCCAGTGTTTGCTACGACTAGATCTAGCCTTGCAGCCATCTCCAGAAGCGACCGTCCCCGTTTGTTCGTTACTGTCATTCCCCACTCGATCGCCCTCGCGTTGAGGTCCCCCGCAACCACGACGTCTCCGGGCAAATCCCTGATTCCGTCCTCGAGGAGCTCTACCTTTCTCTCGAACTCCGCCACGGTGCAGTTGGGGGTCAGGTAGACGCTGACATAGGTGACAGCGCCGACCTTAGCCCAGACGCAGTCGTCGCCCACCCCGTGGTTCGTTATCCGAGATCGGGCAGCGCCCCTCACCCAGATAGCTGTTGTCTCGGTCTCGTTCGTTATCCATGTCTGCGCTGTCCTTACTCTGTAAGGTTCACACAGTATCATGATGTCTGCGTCGTGTTCGTCGGCTATCTGTGGCAGTAGCATGTCTGCTGTCCTGCTTCGGTTCAGGTTTCCCTGAATTATTCTGTCCGTCTTCCGGCCCGCTTCCTGCACTCCTCCAGCGCAACCCGGAACACAGCGCACTTCCCGGATCCCGCGAAGTGCCCCACGTCCGTATGTCCCGCCTCGGTGTACAGAGGGCAAGCCGGTGGGTTCGTACAGTCCGTAGCGTAGTGTCCCGTTTCACCGCATTTTCTGCAGTTTTTTGTCCGGTCCTTGTTCGCGCAGTCCGCTTTCGTGTGCCCGTAGCCCAGGCACTTGTAGCACTTCGTCACTTTTATCCGTTCTCGGACGCGGCATCGCATCCATCCTATCCCGATCCGCCCCCGGCCGAGCAGCGTCCTGGTTTCGTGCGACTCGAGTTCGCACACCGCCATGAACTGCTCCGCCCGGTTCGGACCGAAGATATGGACACTAAAGTCCGCGTCTCGTCCTGTCTGTCGTTGCAGTGCCACTCTTACGTCGTCCTCGGTCGTGACGCAGTCCAGGTCCATGATCTCCAATTGAATCTTGGAGGTCCTGGTCCTGACGCTGCCCTCTTCCCCGATCGCCTCCTGGAGTGCGCGTCGGAAGTCCTCTCGCCCTTTCGGGTTGGACTGTATCTTCAAAAGACACAGCCCTTTCTCGGTCTTCCTCAGATCCATCACCTGCACGTGACTTTTCTTCGGGTCTACTTCCGTCCGTATTTTCCGTACTATGTCAGAGTACGTGCTGTCTTTCCCCGGCTTGACAAGTACAGCCGTCCCCCGTTGTTTGGGTGCCGGCTTGCGCTTTCTAGCCTGGGGGTTCGCGTTCGTCGCGTTCGTCGCGTTCGTCGCGCTCCTCACGTTTGTCGCGTTCGTTTTGTTTTTTCGTGCCGTTGTCTTGGTCCTTTTGCTCGTTACCGTCTTCCAGGCTTCGGCCGCTTCCTCTGTTGGAGGTCGCTTGTGCGAAGGTTCCGGCGGGGTCGCGGTGGCCGAGCGTTTTCGTTTCGTCCGTTGCGTCTCCCGTTCTTTCGTCTCCGTTTCCGTATCCGTCTGTTCGTAGTCGGAGACGTGTCTTCTCGGGGTTGCCCTCGTGAGCTTATGCAGCGCCACGTCGGCTGCCTCAAGGATCGTTTTGATGCCGTTCTTGACCGTCATGTGCATGTTCTTTTGCACAGCGGCTGCCTCGGCCATTTTTGTCGCCGTCGCCTTTATCCGCGTCAGTAGGTCCGCGATGTCCGGGTCGTTCCGTATCGTTTCGTTCGCCAGTTCCGTGTGGGGTAGTGTCTCGCTGTCGAAAGCGGAGGTAGCCGAGGTATAGCTCGCTCCGCTGCCTGCGCTCGACACGCTGTCCGTCCTTCCCCTGCCGAGCAGGTTCAGTGGCGTCTTGTCCGTTCTGTTTCTCGTGTCCGTTTTTCTCGTCGCTGTTCTCGTCTTCCAGTCGTTGCACATTCTGCGGCCCTCAGAATCCATGCCGCTGCCCTGGACCACCGGAGCTTTCATCCGATCGGAGCCCGGGGTGGATTCCCCCTGTGCTGGGGTTACCACCTGAGGTATAGTTTCGTTTTTCTTGTGCATGTCATGTTTTGTGTCCCTGTCTGCTAAGAGTCTCTCGGGGGCGCAACTCCCCGTACCGTGCCGGAACGCAGCACGGCCCCTGAGATCCCCATCCCTATGTGTAGTGTCCCCCTTTGTTTAGTGTGCGTGAGTGTGAGTGCTCGTGCCTGTCGGCGAACTACCGGTACATTCATCCGTCGTCGGGAGAGCCCGTTTATAGGGATCCCGGCCATACGCTTTTCGGTGGGCCCTGTCTATAGGGATCCGCCGAGCATTCGCTTTCTCAGTATGGCCCGTTTATAGGGCCAACTGAACATTCGCATCACCGGTATGTTACTCGGGCGTGTTTGTGTAGGTGTTTGTGTATGTGTGTGTAGCTTGGTTTTGGTCCACCCCGAAAAGTCTCGGTACCGTCCATTTCTGGAAGGCGTCCCCCTATCCGCCACCCGGGGAGGCGCCCGATGCGGGACCAGCAACCCGACACGGGCCGACACGGGTTATTATTATTATTATTATTATTATTTTTATTTTTATTTTTATTATTATTATTATTATTATTATTATTATTATTATTATTATTATTATTATTGTTATTATTATTATTATTATTATTATTATTATTGCACCAAATATCGATGTACAAAAAAAATAAAGGGAGCTTCCGTGAAAATTAATCTTTTGCCGTTAATTGTTTAAATCTTTTTGTAAGATGTTTTTTAGAATTTTTTTTATTTTCCCTTACGGGACGGGCGCCAAGTGCACCGAAATGCACCGAGAGGGAAACCGAACAGTCCCGGCCTAACGGCTGTCATGTCGAGGGTAGAGTAGCTGGATAAGCGATTAATTATTCGGGTGGACACACAAAACACAAACAAATAAATAAATTAAATGCAACCAACGGAAATACGTGAACCAAAGACTCGACTATTTATTTTATTTAAAAAACAAGTTAATGAGGGGTGAAACCGAAGGACTCGGCGGGAAACCCTCGTCCCGTAAATTAAAATCAATCACAATTTTGTAAACGAAGATCTTTGCCCGGTACATGGGATTTGCACACTTCGAAGCGCACGCATTCACACACGCACAGACGGTCGCAACTCCCGGACTCTTATATTATCTCACGCCTGATGTAAATCTATCTCTCACACACATACACACACGGCGTAGCTAACACAGCACAACGCACTCCCTTTCACCCCGCCCAATTAATGTGACGATAATTACATAAATTCGGCGCAATCGATGCGGTAATAAGAAAAATCACACACCCTTATTCACGCGCTAGAGACGTCCGCGAGCGACGATACGACAAATAAGGCGACTCCCCGTGGAAATCTCCCAAGGCGACAATTTATTAAATCCCTCCCGGAAATTTCAAAATTTAATACTCGTATTTTACTAAATTTCCCCAAATAGAAAAAGCCCGACGGCTTCGAGGACGGCCGCATACAGTTTCCAGATTGGCTACGCGGCGTTGGACACATGAAACCATACACAAAATCGCACATACACCTGACGAAACGCGGCGGTCTCGATCCCTCCGAACAAAGCACGCCGTCGCTTAGAGATTTTTATTTCTCCCACGCTCGGGATCACACAACTCGAAGTACAAATATGTTTCTTGGCCGCAGCCTTCTACGCAAATAAAATAAATTCCCTTGGACGAAAGGTCACCAGATCGAGTCGCAGTAGCATGAGTGGGAAAAAACGGTCCGGATGTAACTGTCGTGAAAGATCCATCCTTCCTTCTATGGATAATTCTCGAAACACGACGACTGGCAACAGATTCGCTCGCTCGGACTAACAATGAAGAGTGCCCCGACGTCCATGAAAATTTCGTTACACGTAAATTATAAATACTCTATCATACCGACTAGGCCCTGCGGTTGTCGCCTTGTGTGAGCCCGAACGAGCCGGAAAAGAACGCACAACATTTTACCGCGCTACAATATATATTATAATGAGACAAATAGCAGTTTGTCCAAAGGCTGCCGCAACCCTCCGACGAACCAACTGTTCCGTCCTGTGAATTTTCGACCAAATTCACTGACGCAACTGACCAAAAATTCCACCGAAATTCAATAATATAATAACAATAATAAACCTAGAGAAACTCATAGAAATGTATTGAACACAGGTAATCGCTGAGAAGTAATTACGTGTTCATTAATTAATAATTGCGTCAGCCATCACCGAATGATTCTATTCAGTGATTGGCATAGCAACAGTTGAATAACTAAAAAAATATCGCAAGGGATATTTTAGGGTTGCTGGAGAGGTATCATCGGTAGCGAGCACGCCTTAGGCGACCCGAGGATCCCATTGTTTTAATTGAGACCGGAAAGGGCAATCCGAAGGCTTAGCTATACGCATCGGGAGACGGAGCCTTATCGCTCCAACACGTAGCACGAAGTGATACACATACGCACACAGCAGTGCAGCCAGAGAATCCGTGTGACTGTCCCGAAGCGACTGATTAAAAGAATCACCGTCGGCGCTTACGGGTGCAGCACCTCTCGGGGCATAATTATTCAAATTAGTATTAAAAACATCTTCAAACCTTGCTAATAGAAATAACGTTAAAATGGAATAAACATGGGAATTTGGTCAGAAAATAATGAATGAAGTAATTAACTGGTAGAATCACGAATGAAATATAAATTGGGTCAAGACGTTAACACAAAATTGTCATAAAAATTAAGGAATATATACTATCCACATTATAATCATCAGAGAAATTAATTAATATTTTTAAATCGTGTTTTTATTATCCGTAGAATAGTAAAATAAAATAGTCAATAGCAGGGAATTAGTTATTAGCATCTGGGGAAAATATGAAGAGACATCGTTACTAATTTAAGTGAAGTTAAATAATTATCCGTTAAAAATCAGGAATTTATAGATAATATTTGTAACAATTTCATAAATCAGGATTATAACTTTCGATAGGAGAATTGTAGAAACTTCGTTCAAATTTGTAAATTCTTATTATTTAAATTAAAATTTATCAGAGTAATTTGTTTATTTGGAAATTGACTGTAAAAACCAGAATTTTGTAATTATTTAAATAAGCTGCGGAAGACGCCAAAACCGATCGATATTGACCAAAGAAGGGGGGAGCTGATGCAACGGACAACTTGGTGGCGCGGGTGCCCCCCGATCAAAACAATAAAAGAGGCACCTCCAAGGGCGCACGGTACCACTTGCACATACTCCACTTTGCGGACAGTAGCACCTTGCGGACAGAATCACTTCGCGGAACGACAGTCTATCACTTCGCATTACGAATCGTCACCTCTTTATTATCTTCGCGGAAAAATAACTATTGTCTGGAAGTCATTGACTTCTCGCGGAATATTGTATCAATACAGTTAAAATTTAATACAATTTCGGAGTCTGGATTTTCAAATTAATAATCAAACAAATATTCCGAATTATCATCGAATAAATAAATCAGAGTTCAACGATAAATTATTTCATAACCTTTATAATACATCATCAACATTTATTCATCATTCTCAACATCCATCGTTGATTCAACGAATTGTATCTGAAACCGAAGGAAGGAAGGAAGGAAGGAGGAATTTCGAGTTCGAAATCAACATCGTTCATCCATTTTAATCGGCTCGACTAATTTTTACGTGTCATTCATTGACAATCACCGTAAGTCATCGAATCATTTAAATTCCGATTATTTTATTTCGCCCTTTTGTCTCCGAACATGTTATCTTATCTTGATTCTTCGCTTTCATGGTTGTTTATTCCTTTGAGCAACCATTAACTATTTTAAAATCATTCAGGAATAATTAATAACCGATCGCGGTTTTACTAGATTAGAATGGTGATTATTAAGAATTTAGAAGCCGAGATTTTCGATCTTTCTTAAAGAGGACCAGGGTATAGAGCAATGAACTCGACAGTTGGTGATAATGCTAGCCTTCAGGCAGTGGCGGCCATCATTGCGGGACCGTGAGGGATCTAATAACACTGCCTTGCTACGGTATGTCAGGGCCACGCGGAGTGTTGTGACAGTTCGGCGTAGTACGCATCGAGTATAAATTAAATACCGAGCCATAGTAAATACCACATGGTGATCATCGACCTATATTCTTTCTGCATGCATTCTCAGCCGATCCCTGAATAAATTTCCGAAAGGTTAGATTCAAAAGGGGCATTGTCCTGATAAAGCGTCACATGCGATAAACGCGTAATAGGGAGAGAAATCTCCTTGACCGTAGATGCAGGAAAAAGCTGATCTGGACGTAACACTACCATGTATCCCGACCGCGACGCGTTAGGCCGCTGCGACGAGGCTGGCTCGAGCAGCCTCGCTGTCCCAAGATATTCCCCCCATGGGAACGATCCCATACAAGCGACAACTCCGATGAAATTCCCTCGAAGGATGTACTACCCTCGACACTGGGATCAACTACCTGGAACATCTGAGCCGTCGCACAGACCCCGACACCTAAAATGAGATAGCCATGGAGAGCGCGGGCGGAAAATCTCTGGAGACGAGTACTGGTCTTACCTCGGAACGGAAGGGATTCTTTCTCCAGCGACGATAGTACATCTATCCCTAGGAGCCGATCACACCCCACGTCGAGGCCTTCCCGACGATGCAAAAAAGGGGAACCGCCAGGAGTCATATTGTTAACCTCTCCCCCCGATCAAAACGACGGGAAGTAGCTTGAAGAAAATCACACCTGTTTCCGCCTCAGAATTACCGTACCGGAAAACACCGTCACTCAGCCCGGCCCGATTGACTATACCACGTCACACGAGCGCATGGGGTGAAATTTATTTTTTGAAGTGAGCTGCTGACAGCTCGACGACACCAATATGGCCGGCCACGGCCTGCCGGATCAAGCAGTAGGATCAATGGCTGATCGACCCGCGCCCCGGGGACAACGCCGTACTCCATTGGGCCAGGATTCCAGGCACTGGGACATCGAGACCGATAATAGCCGCGGCCCTGTGGCTTGAAGCGCTCCACCAATCCCTGCGCTCTCCGTCCACGCAATTGACCAATGCGATTTCCCCGGCATCAAGGCAGAAGGAAGAACACGAAGCGAAAAGACGACGCCATGTTTTTACTTCGCGACAAACTGTTACGCAGCTAGAACGTGTGGACGAGTGCGTGCGATCGAAGGATTGGATTACTGTGTGTTATGAGAGATTCTACGACTGAGTGAGTACCCGGTTGGTTATATTCGATTCTGTGATCCGTTTTGAACATAATTTATCCCCCTATTCAACGCCTAACTGGCACAATAATCGATCCCCTAGCGGACCTGTCCGACCGAAAATTGACCGAAATTCGACGGTTTTTACAAAAATTTGACCTCGATTCAACTGCAGCTGACCCATTCCAATGGGTATGTTTCGGTGGATATAGAGTCGAGTTCGAGATAGTTGATTAGATCATGACCTGGTCCAATGGACAATCATGGGGCAATGTTTGGTCAATATTAAGTGAATGGACCGATATTTAACCAACGTGTCTGAACCAATGTGAGTCAAAAAAAGGACAACATTCACTGGATTGACCAAAAATTAACTGAATCTAGTTTAGCAAATGAGTCGATTGATGGTCGATTTTTTGTGAATCCACTGAAATCTGACTTAATTCAGCAGAGTTTTGTTGGTCGACTTTCAGCGAATTGGCCTAATTTTTACTTGTTTAAGCGGAGCGGTGTGAGTTCGTTTATGGTCGACTTCCAATCGGTCGACTAATGTTTGACTGCGTACTTCTTAATCGTATACGATACATTTATACCTCTAATTGATTAATTTTTTTTTACCTACTGTTGACATCGTTTGTTGAGAACAAATTATATACGCTTACGATAGGCTGCTTCCTGTATAGTATTCTATTACGTGTGAACTTACATGCTATATGATCGTAGTTTGTGCCTTATATAATAACTTGCTAGGTACAAGTCCGCTTGCGAGAAACAACAGGGCCATCTTCAACCTCCAAGACATCCCTTGACCATTCACTGTTAACCATTCTAATTGGGTCAACGATTGGTCAACTCGATAAAGTCGACCGTAATAAGATCTGACGAAGCTCTAAGTTTAATCGTGGCGGATCAACTAGAGGTTTACTCTAAAGCGGCAATAATGCGTGTGCCCGATTGAGTCGACATCGGTCAAGTCGAATAAAGTCGACCGTTAGCTGACTTCACCATAGTTTAAGTTTAATCTCATTTGAAGAACTAAAAGTCTAGAATCTTAAATCGATCTAACCGAGTGTGCCCAATCCAATCGATATTTGCTTAAGATGATAAAAGTCGACGCTCAATTTATGCAATATTACTTTACGTTTTCTCTTGGTTAATAAACCAAAAGTCGATCTTAAATTAACCAAACAGTGTTTATCCAATTGAGTCGACAAGTCGTCAAGTTGATAAAATTCGACCATTAATTGACCCATTATTCCTTCTAGTTTAATCTTAGTTAATTATCCAAAATTAACTTTAACTTGACCGAACGAAGTTTACCCAACAAAGTCGATAAGTCGTCAAGTTAATAAAAGTCGACTGTGAATTGACCTATTATTACTTTAAGATTACTCTTGGTTGATAAGCCAAAAATCGACCTTAAAATAACCGAACGGAGTTTACCAAATTGAGTTGCTATATGGTTAAGTTGATAAAAGCTAACCATTAATTGCCCTTTAATTCTTTTGGGTCCAATATTAGTCGACTAATCATATGTCGACCATAAAGTAACCGAACAGCGCCTTCGTGGAGTGGTCAATAGTCGGTTTTGTCAATAAAAGTTGACCGAAACGAGTCGATTGATGATTTTTATGTGAAATTGACTCAAAGTCGACTGACATTTGACCGTTTTCGGGTCACGGGTCAGTCGGGAAAAACGGGTCAAGTCGGTTCGCTAGGGTCTTTGCATCGAGCGTGGACAGCCACGTACGTAGAGGCCTCCCGGCTCCACGCTTGACGACCGCCCCCCCCCCCCCCCCCCCCTTTTTCTATTGCATTATATCAAGCCCTCGCGGTGTTGCGGCAGTACCCCGCAATATTTTTCCCCTTTTGCATTCACTTTTCTTTTTGTTTTTTGTCGATAGATCGAACGGGGTAATAATTAAGAGCATTGAGGTCGCGAAACTCACGTCCTTGAGTTCATGCTCTATACCCCAAGTTCTCTCCCTCCCCCCTTTCCGTTATCTTTCTCCGAACTACTGGCGATAAAGAGCGTTGGAATGCGTGAGATCCGACGATACGGACAGTGTGTACGGTTACACTTGTCATTTTTTTGGTTAGATTTACGATTGTTCGACCAGATGTTATCTCTATTTTCTTATGTTATCGAAATATGTGCAAATCGAAAGAGTTTAAGAGAACGAACTCGAGACATATTCACGACTGGCGTCCTTCAACAAATTGAGACGTTCCAAAATAAAAACAGATCCGTTATTATTTCTTTTTTATTAAACTGGTCTTGGCCTTTCCCCCTCCTTCCTTTAATATCAACCCCCGAACCATTATAATGTATATAAAATTAATTCGCTTCTCGCTACGATCGCAACCTAGTCGGCTTTTTCATCCTCGTATTATCAAAAGTTATTGGTTTCCGAATTACACATCTCGCTGTACTCAATCGTTATTATTGAATGAATCAATTTATACAAAGATTATAAATTTCGCGATCCATCATAATTATTAATTCTTCAAAAGAATCACGAGCACCAGCACGGAAATTAAAATTAATAAAGAATTCGCGAAAGCTTTCATTATATAGACACAGACTTTTATTTTGACAAATGATTATAACCGCGAAAGCCTACACCTGCACCTGACGCGGCTGGGATCTGTCAGCTATCAAGGCTCTACATTTTATTTGACTGTTAACTTTATTGTTTAGCGCCAATTAGTTTCCACGGAATTAATAAATAATATTTACAAATCTAACAAATTTCAGTCGGTGTTGGAATTGATTCGACTGAGTGCGATTCTTAGCGCTCTTACGCGATGCTGTGACGGCGCTGCTGCGGGCATGTCGCGCGCACGCGCGCTACCACGTCACTTCCTTGTCGTACGTCGACGAAACATTTACGCGATGTAAGATTGTCACGGTCTAATAAACTTGACACCATTGCAATCGAGTTAACATTTTATCTCTCCGTACATTTCATTCATCCAGCTATCGATCTTGGTTCCTGCGCTCACAGTCGGCAAGGGGACTTATTAGATGGGGGTTCAATTGGAGGACCCTGGAGAAAATAGATTTCCAAAAATCAGCAGGTTAGAAAGGAGAAATTCATAGGCAAATATAAGCTTATCAATTCGACTTGCATGCAAACTTATTATTCCTTTGAAACGCATACAGTTCACTCTACAATTTTGACGAAACTCAACTATACACAAGACAGAATAATTCTAATTTAAGGGATAGTTTGACAATTATTCCGACAAATAATGAGACTTCTCGAGAACTGATTTCGATCGTTTACAGATATCGATCAGAGAGTGTTTCTCTTTCCATAGACCAATTAGATCTTGGGTTTACGCTTGCCTGTAGCTAAATTCTCAACTTCAAATTTGAGTCAACTTGAACTTGGGGAAAATTGACAACTTGCGGGTACAACGGAAGCGTTCGAGGAGTCAATATGAGCATTGACCTCAAGAGAAGAAGGTATTTTTATTTTCCTGTCACAATATGTATTGATATCTTCAGAATTATTGTGAGAGCGTGTGGATCTCACAACATCGCGAGGCACCGGGCATCCTTGTCGACGGCCTTGAGCTGCCTACAGTCCAAATTTGACTGAGCTATCGCGACGCGAATAATCGAGAAACGAAAAAACGGAAAAATACTGGACGGCAGTGGGATCCGGCACAGAGCACGATCTACGATACACGGGAAAATACGATTTAGGGTTTTCAAAGGATAGTGCATTTTGTAATGATAACAGATCATTAAAATAAAGCTGAGGATAAAAGATTTTATTCAGATTTTATTCAGATTTTATTCAGATTTTATTCAGATTTTATTCAGATTTTATTCAGATTTTATTCAGATTTTATTCAGATTTTATTCAGATTTTATTCAGATTTTATTCAGATTTTATTCAGATTTTATTCAGATTTTATTCAGATTTTATTCAGATTTTATTCAGATTTTATTCAGATTTTATTCAGATTTTATTCAGATTTTATTCAGATTTTATTCAGATTTTATTCAGATTTTATTCAGATTTTATTCAGATTGTATTCAGATTTTATTCAGATTTTATTCAGATTTTATTCAGATTTTATTCAGGTTTTATACAGATTTTATTCAGATTTTATTCAGATTTTATTCAGATTTTATTCAGATTTTATTCAGATTTTATTAAGATTTTATTAAGATTTTATTC
Source organism: Amblyteles armatorius (assembly GCA_933228735.2). Taxonomy (NCBI): domain Eukaryota; kingdom Metazoa; phylum Arthropoda; class Insecta; order Hymenoptera; family Ichneumonidae; genus Amblyteles; species Amblyteles armatorius. Next base: position 1,198,332 of record OW121691.1, on the reverse strand, counting down.
AGATTTTATTCAGATTTTATTCAGATTTTATTCAGATTTTATTCAGATTTTATTCAGATTTTATTCAGATTTTATTCAGATTTTATTCAGATTTCAACAAGATTTTATTCAGACTAGAGATATTAATTTAATTGCGGCGAGGGACGGAATGATTGACAAAAAAATAATGGTTTAGAAGAAAATAGAATTTCGACCGGTTCACAAGCCGTATCGAACCACTGCTCAATCATGGATGCACATCGAACCCCCCGCTGAATAATGGGTCCCGCGCAACACGGGTGAGCGAAGTCTCGAGTAACGTCGATGAACAAAAGGAAAAAATCTTCGACGTGAAATAAAACGAAACTTAAGCAAGCGCTGCCTGTATGTGCTACCCTCGCTCACTAGCACGATGTAGGTTTGCGGACCGTGCAGACGCGAGCGTACTCATGGTTGTCGGCGGGTGCTGAGCTGTATAGTAGCTCGTCCGACGAATTCTCACGATCTCGGTCACGTCGATGCTCGGCGTAATGTTGTTTTTCTTCCTTTTTTTGGATTCTTAGAACGACGTGATAAGTGTTAAGCGTGTCCTGGCGACACTTTCACGGCGTACTCGGGCTCACGAAGTCAGGAAAGGGGGTAGAGAAATACCGTCGTTTTTCGACCGGCAATACATATACTCTCAAAATAACAGTAGAACGAAAAATTTAGATTTCATTGGTCTCGTACTCAGACAATGCTTTACCGTTTGGCGGCACATACTTCATACTCGTAAACCCGTTCCCGATTGGCGCTCTATCGTTTGCTCACGCTCTCAGCATGAATCGCCCGCGCTCGTGCTCACGCTCGTTACTGATCATTCGCACATCTATCTCCTACGCTCGCGTCGCCACGACATGCTTCTCAATTCTTATTTCCGCCGACAAACGATCGTGTTTCTACGGATTTCGGATACGTCGATCGTCATATGATTGCCGCGTACCGCGTGTGTTTATAACACAAGCGATAAACGCTCACGCTCGTTCTCGCCCTAAACGGTTTTCAACTAGGCACAAAATAAATAAAAACAAAGTGGCCAATATGCAGAGCCTCTGATGGCTTCCTTGGAAATAATTTTTTTTAATTAATATTTTATTTGCACGGTTTATAAGATGCAGTCCCGTGCTGGGCTTAACACCTGATTCAGAAGGAGCTTAATTTTTATTTAATTCAAATCAAGTTATTGAACCGACTCAGTTGGCGTCAAGCAACTCTGCCAGGTGGTCTCACAAGAGATGACATATTTTTGAAACCGTATCCGCTGAGGAAGGATAGTATTCAGTTTGGTACGTCGGGTCGATCTCTGGTTCCCGAATTGCAAGACTGGAGAAATCCGTAAATTCCCTTCACCCACATAATAACGAGACGGTGCAGTACCGAACTCTTTTACCTTCCACCTGGAAAAAGACGATCTAATAAATCGTAAGTTCAATATTCAGATTAAAAAATACGAAAATAAATAAAAAGTTTTTAATGATATTAAAAACTTTTTAATAATATTTAACAATTGAGCAATGTACGCTGAGGTGACATACAATCTTGGCGTGTCAGGTCATTTTTTTTAACAATACCTGTCGTACATGGTATATTTCAATATTCGAAGGAGAGGGGAAGAGGAGGCACCTCTAGGTTTTCGTTCGTAACTTACAACAAAAAGAATCTAAATTCCGAACTGATGCATCGTTTTGAAATAACATCGATTCAAAGTTTCGACTTTCGGCATTCTCGAGTATAACAACTTGGTAGCGTCGCGTTTTATTCTTTACACCCTACTGCCGGCTACGGCGGAAAGACTACGGAAAAGATGCGATCCACCGGCTCAGTGACTTTTCGCAAGTGCCTATAAACGTCGGAACGGCAGAAAATTACTTAACAGAGTTTGACATGCTAAAACTTTATAGCCTGATCTATGTTGGTGACAAAACGTTTTTGAGCAGAGGCATGAACTCAAGGTAGTACACCATAATTGTAGAAATCCGGTGAAAAAATCGCGGTGACATATCGAAAAATCACGTCGACAATCCCCACTTCTACGTACAATCGCAAATGATGCCGCATATTTCACGCTGCTGCCAAGATAGTGCCGAGTTTCCAATGCCCTGTGAGAAGCCCGGAATTGTTATTTATATATAATTGTAGCGTTTTTTACATTATCTGTGTTTAGTGGGTGATCAGTGTGTGGAAACATGTATACGATGCCGTGTCTATATTAACATCTGGTGCAATAATCGCCAAACACATTCATAAAAAAAAATTATCATCAATTACGCTCTTGACGTGGTTTATTTATTTTTTCTTATCGAAGTTAATAACATAATTCCAACTCGATTGCTTTAGTGTAATGTCATATTCGGAAAGTGATATATGTTGGCGATATAATTTTTTATGTGTCGTTCCTATCTGATACATTTTATATGTGTTCCTCCTCTCCGATGTAATTTTTTATGTATTGTTGCTCTTCGTTCCACTTTTTAAATGTTGCATCGGAGAGGAAAAATACATTCAAAATCGTATTGTAGAGATAGAACATTTAGAAAATTGTATCGCGGAATAGATTGTAGAATTCAAAAAGCATAAAATTAAAAAATATAAACGAAAATAAAAAACTCTCAACAGCAAATTAGTCGTTGTTATTAACAAAATTTTCGTAAAAAAGTATGAATAGAAATGAAAACGACAAAAAAATATTTTAAAAAAATACAAAAAACAGTTAATAAAAAGTTACTTCAAAAAGGATGAAATAATTCATGTATATAACAATAATTAATATTGTGAGTAAACAATATAGTAACAATTAATCGTTAATAATAAAGAATAATTGTAAATTGAATGAATCGTAATTATATCAATTCGTTCATAATCTTTGCTACCGTCGGGAGTCGGCTTCCGAACATAATACTATATCCTGTAAACGTATTTCACTCGTAATCCGAAACCTACTCGAGACGGCTACAAAACCCGCCTCACTCGGCCTTAAGGGCGCCAGCCGCGAGAGCGAACGCTCTCGTGACGAATTTTAATTGTAAGAGTCGAACGGGAGACGAGAGCGACCCGGTGTCACTCAGCCCTGGGAATTGGTTGAGGGGATGGTTCGATTACCTCCGCGAGGAGGAAACAGAGACTAAGTCGAATTTATGGGACACAAAGAAGAAATATTTTATTGTAATGAATACCGAGAGCGTGTCCGTGAAGCGGCTATCCTGCACGCTCGCCCCTAAGTAATCCCAGTGCCAACAAATATAATACAATACTCGGTAACCCTGATCGGTAGCAATAATCGGTAACACAATCGGTGATAGATGATATTCGAGATCTCCGTTCTCGCTTTCAATTCACACTCATGGATCGCAGCCACGCTACCATTCGCTCAAACTTCGTAATTCGCCCGATCGCAGCGAGGAAAACCAGTACTAGACTCGAAATGAATAAACGAAAGATAGGGAACATAGATAGTGTGATAAAGTTGTGAAGAGAAAAGAAAATAGGTAGCATGTAACTTGAGCAAAGCTCCGTACAATAATTTCTCCGTATTCACGCGCCTCGTTTAGAGGAATGGGCACTCAAACAAAAGGATTTGTGGACTCGAGCGTCTAGGAATTAAGGGTTGGTGTGTCAGAGGCGTTTTTTATGTGAAACGGTTCTGCAGGGATTTGGCGGACTCGCGTCTGCGTGCGGTCGCCTGATGATTAATTTTCTTATTGGCTGTAAGCCTTGTTCTTCCTCTGCCCTCCAATCCCGGATCGGTATCGTAGTGACGCCCTTCCGGAGTTACCCACTGAGCTGATGAGATACTCGGTCGGTGCCGTGTGCAACTGGTGGTGTCGTCATTTCTAGCCAATGGTGTGTGTCGATTTTCCCTCAGTTTTCAATCTCGTACGGCCTTGAGCGCGTTTCTGTACCGATTCCGTCGAACGGCGCTTTCGGGTTTCCGAATCCTCGATGTCCTTGGTCTCTGCGCGTGCGCGACGCTTCGCATCGATCCAGCCGCCGCGCGATCCCGTCGGAGGGCGCCACTTACACTTCGTGCTCTCGTACTTGATGCCGATAGCCGCGGTTTTGACTCGGCATCGGGTGCTCGGGGATAGCCAGACAGCTACAAGCAATATAAATCGGTCACTGCCGGAGCAGTTCTCTCGGGTGTACGAGAGTTCGAAGCGAAGGGGATACGAGAACCGCCGATAGCGAGAAGCGCTAACGGCTCCTACTTCTAATCGAGACACTACGTGACCTTATACCCGCCCTTGCACTATCCTTCGTCAAAGCTAACCTATGGACTCGCTCGAGACGCGGAAAAGATAAGGCGATCAATAAGGTCGGTTCGACGAGGACCTTCCAGGCACATTAATTATGAAAATCGAAAAGTTACTAACGTGAAGTTACAAGTGTTCCCCGAGAACGAATTTCGCGGCCGCGCGCGAAGGTATGCCGTCCCCACGATAACACGTCGAGCTCATTCTTTTTAATCTCTAGCCTCAAACTGAACACGTACGACGATCTCACCGGTTTTGTTGCAGTCGTGGAACCTCTTGAGTTGTCCTCGGTCAGAAATTCCCCTTCGCGTATGGCGAGATGTCGGTATTCTCGCAAGACGTTAAGCACGGATCGGCAGCGGTCACAACGTCCTTCCTTCCCGGGATCCTACGATTGAGTCCCCGAGAGAGGTGACGCTCTCGCGATCGCGGGTACTTTTTCCCCCACCCTGTGCCTATCTGCGGTCTGCCCTCTACTTTATTTGTCCGTATTCCCGGAATTATGAATTTCGTGCGCGGTTCTTTGAATCGGGCGCGTTCAAGGTATCGCGAACGCGCGATGCCGAGGGCGCTCGTGAAGGGAGGTGAAATCATGAGCGCGGTTTTAGCGCAATCCCGGGGGCTTCGTCCAGGCAGATGGGCGTTAAAGCAGCAACGAGCCGGACGCTATAGATTTCGTTAGCTGGTGGCTCGTCGTGACGGTATGGCCTTGTGATGGGCCGGTGGGTGAAGGTCCCGTAGTCGGTAACGTCGCGCCCTACCACGATAGTGGCGCGGCTTGGTGGCAATCGTCTAAGTGAGGCTCCAGCCTGCTGTACATGTGACCGTGGCGAGATCCGTGCCAAGGCTACAGCCTGCTGCAGGTGGGGCTCTTACGAGATCGGTAGCGAGGCTCCAGCCTGCTGTGTGCTGCCGTCGTCGGCGTTCTGGATACGGCCTTGAGTTCTTGCGGCGGTTACGACCGCCGTATGCTCGAGAGAGTTATCAGAAAAGAACAAAATAATAGCGAAACTAATGATGGGGACGGTTTCTCGCGCGTGACCCTGTCTGAATGCCTGGAAGAGACTCTTCCCGGGAGAAAGGTCGACGCGGTCCGTGCCGATACCTGCGAGAGCCGGACATCGGTCTCTCTTTGTGACGGGAGCAGAAAAGTCCTGTCACAATCCACACAAATAAACATGGTAGCAGAATATTATCATATATTATATAAATTTGTGGTTTGGAAACCACCTTCCGACTGTAGCAAAGATTATAAACGAATTGATATAATTACGATTAATTAATTTTACAATTATTCTGTTGTTGTACCCTAGCTCACTGCTGTGGGTAAAATGCCTCGGTTATTGGAGTGAAGCTGTTGCACAATAACCGAGGTACGCAGCGGCACGAGCCGCGCGCGTGCGACATCCGCTAACGAAATCCACCGTACCTAGAGCAATTGCAAGTCTACCGTACCTAGGGCAAATCCATCGGTAACTACAGCATCAGCTCGAGTAACGCCGAGCCGGTAATGATGAAATCAAAGCATCATCGATTTCGGGTCTCAGAGAACGAGAGTTTTTGAAGATATTTGTTTGTACAAATGTCTGGAACATAAATACGAAATATCAAACATTTAGGCAACATGCAGTTGACGTGCCTGTTCTTTTATTCGTATATTATATATTTGTTTCATGTTTCCATCGTATAATCTTCTGGGTTTTTACGGAACCACATCTCGTTCACCCTAGCTCTCCCTATCCGCACTCGGCTAAGCTACCTATCTTCCAGTGCCCCCGTAGCCGACTTAGCTATACTTTACAGCATTTACCAGGGGCACAGGGAAACTCTGAAAAACCCGTGCCGGTACATACGGCCGTATTCTACTGATCCTCCGGTATTTTTTGCACTTGAGTAAAGTGCAGAAATACCAAAGTTTCAGAAGAAAGCGCCTCACTCAGGGGGAGACGCTCAACTATCGATGCGCCAGCTCGGGCACGGCTAAGCGGTCACCCATCCAAGCACTGACCGCCGAGCGCCAACCGCGCATCCACCGCTATCGGTTTTTCTATTCGTATATAACGGACCGAGAACAGGCACTCATCAGTCTGATCGGAACTTAGAAACGGCACAGTTGATTACAGTAAATACATTGATAGATAGCGAGAGGCTCAGTATTGGATACGTTGTTCACGAAATACTACAAGTTAATTCCTTCTTGTCGAAGACGAAAGTACAAGGTGTACCGCGATTGATAAATATATAATAAAGCAATAAACCTTCGTAATAAATTGTGCAGTTATAATTTTCTTGGATTCTAACCCTTCACTGGATAAATCCCGAACATTCGAGGTGACGACTCTAGCGCAGAACCCGGAAAAGCTGGCCGTGTTTCTGCGGTGTAACACTGTATTATTACTTATTTACATTATTGTTCACTAAAAATACTAATTGTTGAATTGTTGTTACATATATGAATTATTTCATCCTTTTTGCAGTTACTTTTTATTAACCATTTTTTTGTACCTTTTTTTAAGTCCTTGGCTTCGAGATGCTACTGCGTTTCTTGTTAGTTATAAGAGCTGATTCACAGTGAAACGCCGAATGCTCCCGAGAACGTGCATCAAACCACTGTGTAATTAGCTGCGATACACAGTGAAACGGCAAACGATCGTAGCACATCTCGCGCAAATTTCGATATCGACAAGCATACTTTTTCCGAAAAGCCTTTATCTCTATGAATTCGCATCGAATCGTAATAAAACCTGAAAAAGAGACAGGTCATGATTCGGAGAAACTCCTTGCCACATTTTGTCAATGATCGCCGTAAAACGCACAGCACCCGTCTTCTGCCCTTTAGGCAGTTGGAAATTAAAAAACCGAACCGAAAAATTCGCTCGAAATGATTTTGCAACATGTAGCCACATTGTACACAACCCCAACAGACAATTCATAAACCGGTATTCTTTTGCATACCATTTACCAATATACGATATTTATTAATTCTAGTACGGGCTATATTAAATAGAAGTCCCGCAATCTCGCAGTATATTGTCAATAAATCCACACCATTACTAATATATACATTCTGATACAGTCGAACGTTTTTGTCGTATAAGTATATCTTATACAGGACTTGTTCCAGAATTTTACTTCGACGTTCGCCGTGACAAAATAACATTGCGGGTAACATTGAATGTAAAATTTGTCAATGCTAATAATTCATAAAAGATTATTCTATGGTAATTTGTTCTCAATGAAACGGACTTGAGTAAACCAATAATAATCAATAATCGTTGCTTTTATTTTGATTATAGTGCTCGAAACATTGCGGGGTAGGAATCCAAGAACGAGTTGTAACCTGTCGACGTGTAAATGGATTTGGTTGGGTCGATCCACTACCCATTGATGGTTGCATACATGATAAGCGGCCAAATAAAAAACGTAATTGCAAGCTCCGGGAATGCAACGACGAGTACTACTGGGCGACGGGAAAATGGAGAAAGGTAACTTGAACAATATTTTCAATTGCGTTTCTCTGCGGCAATCTTTTTCTGCTTTCGTAACTCGTAAATTCTATTGAGACTAGCATCTAGAGAAACAGTAGCTCCTCGACCCCAAATATTTAGAAAATAACTTGGGATCCCACATGGAAATGAAGTATATTATAGATATACTCGAGGGTATATAAATTGTATATAACATATAAAGGGGCAATAAGTTCTATATCCGTCATATATATGTGTGATGTATATAAATAATTTATCTTTCATTTATGAAAGACATATCCCTAATATATAATCGTATATATACATTGTGTACAATCATATAGATGAATTGTATATATGCATATATCCAACTGTATATATGGTAACGAATATCGTATACGGCATAGGATAGACGATTATCTTCGGTAAGCGGTAATGAAGAACCGCTTGGACAACAGAACATTTAACGGACAAACAAACGATCGACTTCACAGCGATCGTAGATTTGACAGTCAGTCTTTTTCGGGACATTAACATGAACAGACGTTTGACGTTCACGAACGGTCACAAAAGCATAACCCGAGCCAATAAATAGCCCAATTAGCATTCTTTTTATAATCGTTCATCTCTTTATTCCCGAAAAACGTTACAATATATATACGGGCTTAATTTTTCATGAGATCGAGAAAATTTCGTGGGTTATGACACATAGTAGTAATCCAGAAAAGTATAGTTTCAGAAAAGAAGTATCAGACATAAAGCGAATCACATTTTTGTACGGCCTTTCTCATAAAAAAATTACGTCGATCGAAAACTTCATTGAGTTACCAATGAATTTCTTCGCCTATTTCCACGAAATTGGAGACCGAACCTTCTTGACTGGGTTCAGTACATGAGAAAACAAAGATTTCTTATTGATCATATTTTTTTAGTGGGAATGATCAGGGTTTTTTATTTTATTACTAAATCTTATTAAATCCCAACAGACAATATACATCAAACTCAATAACGGATCTGTATTCAACTTGGGAGGCATCAATTAAACCAGTTAGATTTCATGTAATTTTACGAATCATTGGTAATGACCTATTTACAACAAATTTTCAGCTACAGAGCTGATTTCTGGCAAGTAATCGTTAATCTCAAGGTATTATAAACATTGAATTAGGTACAAATTAGTGTATGTGTCATCATTTGATGGCGTTTTGAATTTATAGAAATGGTCAGGCGAATTCAATTTTTAATTCCTTCTACTCATGAAGTTCTTTCTATAAGCCAATAAATCACAGAATATATGCTGTGACGTGGCACGTCACAAGCCCTTCTCTAAACTCGGCTCGAGTCCGCCGCTCACAGAATGTTAGACCCGGACATTTTTTTCACTATTTTCTTCTACTTATTTTGTGTAAGGTAGCATGTAAATCCCCGTTTTTTCCCTCCCCTTAACCCCTGTGTGAATGTGCCCGACTCGAGGACAATATCGACCCCCCCCCCGACGGCCCGCGATCAGCAAGGAACAGCAAAGGGACGAGAGCCGACGTGCTGACGCCGAGGAAGGTAGGAGGATCGTGGACGAGGGGAAAAAGCCGCCAACAAGACCGTCCGAAGAAGCCTCGAAAAGCCGCCGCTGCCCGTCTGCCTGCCGCCCGCTGGGATCGCCGACGCACGGCATCGATCGACGATCCAGCGGGGCCTCTGTCGCCACCTCCCGTAGACCGGAAGAAAAACGCCCGTCCATGAGTCCGATTACCGACCGACGCTGACGCACAGGTGCTCTCGTTCCCCACCACCACCAGCGCCAACGTCGACGAAGAAGACCCCGCCATGTCCCTTACTCCGAGCCGAGCCGCGTGACGTGTGGACGAGTGTGAGACCGGGCGTCGTTAGTTGTAAGCCCGAATGGGAAAATTTGTAACAGATCCAAGTGTGGAATTTGAGTGAGTGAGCCCCAAATTTGCCGTAAGTTTTTGCCCGAATTTTTCCCGACCCGTTTGACCCGTTTTTCTCCACCGAGTACCCGGTATTTTTATAGAAACTATTAGTGAACGATTTTGCCTCGTGGTCGACACGTGGTCGACATTTTTGTACAAGAGCAAAGAGTAATCGCGCGCATGGTGAGCGGCGTAAACTCCTTTATAAGTGATAGCTTAGTTAGGTAAAGTTTATCCCGCCCATCCCATTAAGATTTTGAGACCTTTTTTGTGTAAATTAGTAGTGACCGAGGTAATATTGTAAGAAGCCGTCGGATTCGTGTTCCCCCCCCCTGAGCCCTCTCCCTTCTCCCGAGCTAGTCCGCCTGTCCTTTGCAACAGAGATATTCTTTCAAGTTTTGAGTTTCGTTCTTTTTTTGAGTTAGTTTTTTTTTAGAAAAGATCCGTGCCGTCTGCACGGACCGTTACGGTGCTATACCGAGAAAGTAGCTGGCGCCCATTCGAGCCCATTTTTAGTTCAGTATTAGATTTTCGTGCAACTTTTGTCTGACCCGCTCTCCCTCCCAAAAAGCCCTCTGAAAGTCCCCATAACTCCCCGAAGGTCGACCTGAATACTTTTCTTTAATTACTTCTCCCCCGTTATTACCAATTATTATTGATTGTTTTTGAGCCATTTGTTATTGATTATTTTTGGAACCGTTATTATCGATTATTGAGTACTTTTTCTATTGGACTATTTATTGTATCAATGAGTATTATTATTGTTATATTTTTTTTCTTGATTCGGTATACCATTTTTATTATCGTTCCCGCCTAGCACCATTATTTTGTTCGATTTTCCCCTCACCATCCCGTTGCACGATTTTAGTCCCGTTTCTTTTGTCGAATTTATTAGCGATTTATTTTCCCTCCCCACGAGGGAAATAATATCACAATGCTTATTTATAGAAAAAGCTTTATGAAAACAGAAAAAAAATACATATAAAAACAAAAAAATTACACGTAATAATAAGAAGCGTTGAGAAAGATTTTTTGCGTATTTTCGAAGTAAATTAGTCAAAAAACTTATTCAGATACAACTCACGAATAATCTGTTAGCGTCTACTGCGAAAAATATATAAGATTGGACACATTTGTTCTCAAGAACTGAACATCGCCGGGTGAATGTCGTCGTAGTCTTAAAATCGCAAGGTTCCCGGTTCGAATCTCTACCGGCAGCAACAATTTAAAAACATTTTCTCAAGATATAATTCGTATGAATTGATAAAGTGTGTCTCCAATGTTGACAAATAGGTGAGAAACTACTGGTTAAAGTTACTGCAAATAATATTTTGAACAATTTACGAAATAACTAGACTGTATATTGTGCGTATACATACATTTATCATGTATGAGGAATCTATGACCGATATGCAAATAATATATGCTTGATATATATGTTATACATATTTTCTCAACTTCTCCATATATTCTGGATATATATTTTATGTATTTTGCATATATGATAGAAATATACTATCGGCAAAAAGTTCTATATCTCGGATGTACAGGGTGATTCAGGAAGTTTTTCACATACTTCAATGGCAGGTAGTTGGTCATGAATTGACGAAAGTTATGAAGACGTTTTTTAAAATTCTCCATTGTTATTTAGAAATCGGCATCATAAATTTGAATGAACAAACCAATCAGAGCGGTCAATCTTGCCGCGCTGGAACGTTTGAGATCACCGAGCGAAGGTCTGACAACATTGTACGGGGCTCAACTCGGGTTGTGCGATAAATTGTGCGTTCACGCCGGAGCTGTACAGACCAACCAGCTGAACTCTCCACTCGATAGATAAGAATTTCCGGCACTTTTAAACAAAAATTAATTTACCACGTTAGTCTCGGCATTCTCATTTTTTTTTCTTCAAATACCCAATCGGCTGTACGGACCAATCAGCTAAACTCTTCACTGAATAAATGAGAATTTCTGGCACATTTCAATAAATTGGTTTCCGGCACTTTTCAATAAATTGGTTTCCGGCACTTTTAAACCAATTTATTTAAAAGTGCCGCAAACGAATTTATATAAAAATGCCAGAAACGAATTTGTTTAAAAGTGTCGGAAACCAATCTGTTTCAAAGTGCCAGAAATTAATTTGTTTGGCGTGTCGGAGAGGATTTTTGTTTTAAAGTGCCGGAAATTCCCATCTATCGAGTGGAGAGTTTAGCTGGTTGGTCTGTACAGCTCCGGCGTGAACGCAGAATCTATCACACGCCCTGAGTTGCGCCCCATACAATGTTGTCAGACCTTCGCACGGTGACCTCGATCGCCCCGGCACCTCAAGATTCTCCGCTCTGATTGGTCTGTTCATTTAAATTTCTAATGCTAATAGCTAAGTAACAATTGCGAATTTTTTTAAAAACGTCTTGGTAACTTTGCTCAAGTCACGACTAACTCCCCGCCGGTAAAGTATGTGAAAAACTTCCGGAATCACCCTGTATAAGAGATATATATCAGGTATATAATATGTATCTATTATATGTAAATGTCTAATCTCAGCCGCGATAAATCGGCACCTATTGTCCGAGCGTAGGCAACCGCGAAGTGCGTAAACAAGGTGACGCGGAACGCTCACCGTTACACGAAGCGAGAGCGTTAGCGAAAAGGCGACAGTTCGTCCCGAGACCGATACGATGTAAGGCGTGTATTGATCTAGTTCGCTCCAAATAAATTATTTGAATATCCGATCAGATGGAAGGAAAGGGGTTTTTATTTAAATCTTTCACCCTTGTTCGGTCCCTCACATATATATGCCACATATATACATAATATATCCTAAAGTTCATTTCCGAATATACTGTAATATCCGTGCAAAGTAAGGAAAACGGATTTACGAGGGGCGGAACGTGTTTATTCGATTTCGGGTTTCAATCGAGAGAATTTTCTTCTCGTCTCCTATCGGTCACACGTCCGTTCTCTTTCCCGTCCCGGTCCAGACTGTTGTTTTTGTTCTACCATCGTTGTCACGTCCGTTTTCCCGTTCCACTGTTTCCCGCTCGCGTCTGTCTCTCTCGTTCCCAACACCGATGCATAGACTCGCATATTCGTTACAATACTTTATTTTCAAGGGATACGTGTAACATTACATTAATTGTCCCGGAAGTTAACCTTTCAATCTATTATTCTCAACAACTTAACGTCGGGTCGGATTTTCAATGACCCTTTTATAATATAAACCCGATAAAAGTGACCGAAGCCGCTTAATTAGTTAGGATTTTTAATCTTGGCATCAGGAAGTCCCGAAAGTCGGATACGTATGATCAGTTTCATATTCCACCTAGATGCGTAGCTGGTCGACCGAGCATGCAAGTGCTCATCACTTTCGCTGTCTCAATTGTCAGCCGGTGTAGATATTTGTCACATCTAATTGTTCTGTCGCCCGGCGCCCTTGCGCCTAACGACGGATAGGTGTCCGGAGGCAAGACTTAGTTAACGTTGCGAGAAATTACTGCGGCGGGGGTGAAGGAATCGGGACAAAGGTGAAGAAAAATCCCGTTACGGGCGTTGAGTTTGATTTTACACGTGCGATCCTTATCGATGCTTTCGTGACACTGCCCACTGATTACGGGCTTTCGTTGCTCGAACGACAGCGAGCATGATTGTGGTGGTGTATACATGTAATGTTGTGTGTATGTGTCTGTGTGTTTGGAGTTAGCGATGAGGTGTAAACCGTGTTTGGCAGCGCATCGAGAACATTCGAGAATAATTCGATGCTATGTGACTACGGGAGCGATAACGTTGCCAAAACAACCATATTATATGCGAAATCCTTATGCTAATCGTATTTTCAAATTGAACGACGCAGGAGATGAAACAGCGAAATAGGAATTGTATTACCGACAGAAATCCTTGGATTAAATGTATTCAATGTGTAATGCAATACGGTACCGTAATGATAATAATTATTGCCCGCTCAACAAGGCTACAGCTCCAACTACCAAGTAACGCTTAATAGACCAAATATCTACAAAACTATTCACATCAGCGGTCACAAAGGTTTCTCATCAACACGCGGCCGTCAGTAACTGAGATAACTATATTTGCTGATGGGAACATCAATAAAGCAAGGTGTTACGTCTGGTCAGAGTTTTTCTGCTTCTACGGTCAAGAAGATATCTCTTCATATTACACGGTTAACGTATGTGACGCTTTATCAGAACAATGCTCAGTGTCGAATGAAGCCTTTTGGAATGGATCGAGAATCAGTCGAGAATGGACTAAAAATGCACGATAAAAGATTACGCACAGGTTAATACCACGCGATGTTTATTACGTCGAACCAATATGACATACCGTAGTAGTGCAGTGAAATAAGAATGCACCGACTCGAGCTACTGTTATCGCGGACCGGCTGCTCCGTCCCTCTACATCTTGGTCCTCTTTCAGATAGATTGATAACTTTAAATTAATGTTTGAATCGGTTGCTCTTTAGTTTCATTGAACCCTGGATTGATTATTATTGTGAAATGATTAAATATATCATTATGATTCATTATTGTCTGATAAAATAAACAAAGTAAAGTATTCAAGGAAAATCGTTGAAAATAAAGTGAGTTAGGATAAAATTATTGGATTCCTTATGATGATGGAAAAATTGAATTAATTAATTAGGTACGTATGAACTGATTGAAACTGAAGCGAGAATGTCCTTCGATCCCTCAATGGAAAGACGATTCATTCGATGGTAAATGTTGATGATGATGAATAATTGAAGGTGATGAAATGATGTATCGTTAAGACTCCGGTTCATTTTTGAGTTGAAGTATTCCGAATATTAATTTCAGAACATAAAAATATAATCTCCAACGCTCAATCATTATTTATTTCAAGACTTCTAATAATTACGAACCGCGCATGTACATTGTTCCGTCCCTGTCGAAAAGGGCGACTGCAATTTTGCGGTAATTCAACCGATAAAAAAACCGGACGAAAACGTCCAAAAAACAACTGCCAAAAACCGCAAGTCGACCGAACGCAGCGCTGCGAATCGGCGCCGTACGCGTCATTTTCACGACGTCTTTGAGGGGTTGTGCCCGTTTTACACATGTCGACCGCAAAATAACCGCTATGATAAGCTTTCGAAAAACGTTCCAGAGTGGGCGTTTTTCTCATTATGACTGTAAGCTAGCAGTTGATAAATCAGTATAAGGAGCATTCTGGTACAGTTGTTTTACTTGTTACAACCGTAAAAGTGTCGGTAACCGAAGCGGTCTGATAGTTGTTTTACTTATAACAACCAGTCATTAAACCGCTCGAGGAGCGTTCCGGTTGTAGTACTCATAATGCTGCGGTTATAATGGGTACAACAACCGGAAAGCTCCTCGAACGGTTGCATTACTGGTTATTTTGCGGTTGTAATAAGTACTATAACCACACCAGAACGCTCTTCGAATGTTTAAAATACCGTATGTTTCTCGACAACAGTTTGCCGCAAACCGACACCAAATCTGGTAAATTAGCGATTAATAGCGGTTATTTTTTCGCCGATATTAACCGGTTGTTTTTGTGGTCAATTCACAGTCGCCCGTCCCGACAGGGGTGAGTTGAAAAGTCAAAGACTGGTATATGAAGTAATCAATGACTGGTCTATAGAGAAATCAATTACATGGTGCATGGAGTAATGATATTCCGAGTGATGATAGTGACTTCCCGCGAATACTGATGTTTCGCCCTTGGAGGAGCTTCTTTTATCGTTTTGATCGTGGAGCTTCCATGCCTCCCAATTGTCCGTTGCATCAGCGTGGTCATTATCGAGCGGTTTTGTCATCTTTCATTGCTTATTTTAATAGGTTTTGTGACGTATTTTTCGGTAACTCCACGCGAATCGGTAGCTAGAACAGGAAACAAAAAAAATGCGAAATCGAGAACTCAAAACGTCACTTTGGGCCGTCCATCCTCGCGGATGCATCGGCGTCCCGATGGGCGCCAGTTAATTTTTGTATCGCCAGTATTAACAATCGGACTTGGCCGGGAGTGAGTGGAACGGACTCAACTCCGCCAGTTTATTTTTTGTTTCGCCGAAAATTACTAAACCGGACTAATCTAGAGGTCGATGGAACGGGTCGACCTTCACAAGGACAAAACACAACCACGACAAAACGAAAACTAAACCGTATCGGGATCTACGAACGCGAGAGCCCAAGCATCTATAACACCGGATACACTCGCGAAAGCGAACGGTTGCGGAAATGCACGGTTGTTCAGGATGCGGGTTATGGTAGAAGGGTCGCGATCCTTTGCCAATAAAATAACGTACGAAAAACGAACACAAGGTGTTCCACCCTTGCCCTGACCAATATAATACCTCCGCCTGTTCTCCAATGCCCTGCATTATCGCCTAACCAGAGTGTCGGGTTTGCACCGAACTTTTGCCTTTTCGCGACGAAATCTCGTCGGGCTCTCCTCTATTCGTGTTTCTCATTCTTTCGAGATTCTCTCCACCGAATAGATTCGAAAGTTCCGACCTGAACTAAATTTTTAAACTTACCTTCAAGCTTATCTCAGCATAATATTAAACATGACCACAAAACCTCACGAACCTTATCTGAACGAGAGCTGGACGGTACCGTGAACAGCTGAAGAGCAGTGAATCGGGAACTATACCAAACTAAATCGATAGCCGTAACCAAAAAATACTAATTATTTGTATTTTTGTGACGGTGATTGGAAAATGACGTCACAGTTTACAATATCAAGAGACGCAGTAGCGTTTCGACGCCAAGTACTTTTAAAAAACTATGTTTTGTAAGCGAGTTATATAAACCAGACGCTACCAAGGAGATATGCCGGAAATAAATGTTTGCACTACATTATCTCGGACTCGAAGTTCTGACAACTTTTTTACTATAAAACGCCTACCCGAGCTTTCCAGCTCGCCTAGTTACAATTACAACTGTTCGATGGATACTGAGATCAAGAGACGCGGTAGCGTCTCGACGACAAGTACTTAAAAAAAAGTTTTTAAGCGAGTTGAGCGAGACGCTACCAAGTATACATACTTAAAAATGCCGGACGTGGATTCTTGCTTCTCGATCAGAGCTGGGCAAAGTACTTAAAGTACTAAGTATTTGAAGTACCAAGTACTTAAATCACGATGTACTTAAAGTCCTGTCAACTTAAGATATTACCAAGTACTCGGTACTTTAAGTACTATGCACTTTAAGTACTTATACAGTACTCAAAGTTTTTATCGAGTATCAAAAAAATCTTTTTAAATTATAAATACAGATAATACGCCGATATGGTTTATTTTAAAAAATAGTACAATTCCGTGGGATAGGTTTTTCAATCCTTTTTATCTGTTCGAATATAAGATCAATGGTCCGATGGTAACAAACAACGTAACAAAGAATGTTTGCTAAAACAAAATTAATAAACAATAAGTACAACTAGGTAGTAAAGAGAAATATAATTATTATTCATTATATTTTTCACAGTGACGACAGAGACATTTTATCCTTTTTTAATGATTCAATGAGTATTTTTTTCGAATACTAACAGGAGAATGAAGAAAAAAAATTACGCTATAATATCCGCGCGAGTTTCACACAATCGCTTTTTAATTGTTGCTTCTTTAATCCGCGGGTTTAATTTTTTTATCGCCGTTGTAGGTTCTTCCTCCTTCTTCTCTCCTCTTTATTATTTCTGTGAGTTACGTCCGAACGTTCTATATTCGATTTACTTTCCTCGTCATCACCCATATAATATGAATGTATTGTAACTTCTATAATGACTCTTATTGTCCTAGATTTTTAAAGATTTTTTTAAATAAATGAATCAATAACAGAATCACGACAATAAGAAAAAATAACAATAATATAATTGCAAAGGCTGTCATAGAAATATGAAAATAAATTACGATCGTGTCCCAAAAGTATAAATGAAATTTGATTTAAATAACTGAAATAGAATTTTAGGTAACTTATTCCCAATCGGGACGTATTCTTTGTTGAAGCGAGATAATCTTTAAATTCAAAACGCTTAATCAAACGTACGTCCAGTTTTGTAGAAACTTTTCAGAATAACTATACGTGCAAAATTTTTATCGGTTAAAGCATGTCTCCTCGGAGTATTGACAATACTTGCAAATGAAAACAACCTCTCAACTGCACCCAATGATGGAAGTGGCGCGTTGAATTGTAAGAATATTTGTTTTACAATTGGGAAGTCGTGTAACATCGACAAATGTGTCCTTCTATCGCTCAAGTATGTTAGTAGCTCTGCAACTGCGCCGTTGTTGCCGTTAGATCGTTGAGAATTAATCATGTCTTCACTTCCAATCTCGCTGCTTTGTGATCTATCGATCCTGAAGAAGGACAACGTTGAACCAACAGATTTCTGGGAACAAGTTGGCATTGATCCGTCCCGATGAAACTGGACTTGTTTAAGGAATAGCTTATGGGCTTCATTAACATCCAAACTGAGCTTGAACGTTTTATTCGCCTTCTCGAGCCACTTTAACTTGAATCCTGGGTGCGAGATCATCGCTATCAAACATCTCTTGTCATCCTTGAAAGAAAAAATATTGGCGAAGCGATCAGCTACGCCATTTAAGGCAGTAGTCTGCTTTAGGAGCCGAAAAAAAAGCGTTTTTTCAACAATTTTTTTGAAAGGGAAGGAAATGATTCCGATAAACGAAATTTTGAGACGATAGTATATTATATTCAAGCTTTAAAAAACAATTTTTATTATTACAAATTATTGAAATTTGCCAAAGTTGTAACGATTTTTCTGGGGCGCCTGGAGTGTGCACTCGTAAATCGGTGCCGGTGATGGAGGTCGTGCGATGCATCTGAAACAGTGGAACCAAATTTCTTTTTAGTTTTTATAAGTTCCTTTTCTATATGAACTAAAAAAATACCGAAGAAATGACGAAATTCCAAATTTTTTCGAAGTTTGAAAAAAAAATTCACTTTTTTGAAAAAAAAAATTCACTTTAAGTTGCAAAACAAGTAATTTAAATAGTACTTTTGTCCAACTTTTTTAGTTCAAATAGAAGATAATTCAATACTGAAGCTAGATCACTTTGGTTTTTTTCGATCGGACATATATTGTTTTTACTATCGCCGGCACCGTTTTCCAAAACTTGTGAAAATGAAAACTCGAGAAAACGGGCTGTAAAGTTTTCGGTCCAAAAAAATGTAAGTTTTTGGATACTTACACTAATTAGATGTTAATCTGCTATCCCCGGGCCATACAATAATCCTTCCTCTTCTTCAGAAAACTCGTTTTGGCGGAGGCTTTCCGATCTTCGAGCTGTACGAGCCTCCTTGCTGGAAAGTGATGCGCGCAGGTTCTCCCGCGTTATGCGCTCAGCATCGACGGTGTCAGCAAAATTTTTGCATTGCTGCCCGATGACAATATCGAGGAGCTGCATGGTAGAAAGCACAGCTGAATAACCTTCGTTGAAAATGCCTGTAGCCATATTTGCTGCTATTTCGACGATTTTATAGCCGGAATTTACGTGTTTCGGATTTAGGCGCCACACAATCGAATTGAACGATTTGTTCGAATTTTGAGTGTGTCCGCCTAAGCACCGCGTCAATAAATCGTCATTTGAAAGATCATCGTAAATTGGACGAATGTGCTTCTCTACATTATCATTAATTAATCTTGCCGGGTGTTTGAAAGATGCCAGATTATTCGCCGCTTTAGCCTTGCGCCATTCGCACCAACTCTCCGGGCCTTCTGGACAATTTTTATGCCGAGGATTTTTATCGGTGGAACAATAATGGTCTAATGTTGCCATAATAGCTCTCTTCATACCTTCAACTGAGTTCACGTTTCGACGAATTGCCAGACCGTAGTAAATCGTCAATTTCTTGATGAGACTCTCCGTTAGCCCGTTCTTTCCTCCAAGTTTCTCGGTTTTTCTTTTATTCCGTAAACGAGTACCCATACGCTTTTGCACGTGTCCAACACACTCATTTTCCGTCACTGTGCACTCGTCCCCGTAAGGATTGCTATTTAAGATTCCAGTAAAAGTTTTGGAGTCGCCATCGCCGATATAATTACTGTACATAACTCCGAATTTCTCGACGGATCTCGAAAACATCTCTGTTATGGAATCTACCTCCATCTTCCCAGACGAACCTGTATGATTTGAGGAGCATGAGTCTTTATGATCCTCATACCACTCTTCAAATGCATCTTCATCCAAACTATTTTTATGTATGGTACACGAATGACAATAACCACTTTTTACAATCAGATCGATTACTTTGCCACTGTAGTATCCGATGAGCGTTGTTACACCGTACAAAGAAGTATAACCGCGCTTTTTCCACGATCCATCGCCCGAAACCTTCAAATGATTCGCAGGTCTTCCATGTTCAACGTTTTTTTCTTTCTCTTCCGTGACGGCTTTTTCGCAGGTACTCTCAAACAGTGTCTTCGACGCTGCGTACAAATGCTCAACGATTTGTTGATAAGTAGATTTTGCAAAACCTGCAGAAATATCCATACGGCCGCAGAATACGTTTATCCCTTCTCGTCCGATACCAAGAAGCCTCATAACAAAAACAATCCGTCTGTTGATTTCGTAGCCGGTATTTATAAATGGTCCTGACTGGATTTCGCGTCGACCACACCTACACTGAACAACAATTTTAAATCCTAGGCCTCGATGACCGCTTTCTGCAAACGTTAATTTTTGTTTGCATGATCTGCAAATTGCGATTTCCGAAAGAGCGAGAAACACCGATATGAATTCAATAATGCGGTAGCAGTGCGATGAATGAATAATGATATCATCGCTGCTTGCTGCCTTCAACTTTTGCTCACTGCGACTCGTGTGTAAGTCTCCGTCGTCCGATGATACACTGGTAAAACGATTGCCGTGAAATTTTCGCTTTCGCGGTTCCGCAGCACGCTGTCTTTTACATCGATCACCTTTCGGGTAGCTTGACATTTCGATGTGCGCTCGGCAAAATCAAAAATGAAACAGAAAGCTGACGCTACAAATAGCAGTGTAGAAGCCGATTCCGAGAGCTATAGTTTACCGTTATATTGTATACCGTTATCCCAACAACTACTCAACACAGACCTTCTAGAACCTCCAAATAATATTTCAAAGGACCGTTCAATGCTTTCAGGTATATACGAGTATAGTCAAACAATAGAATACACGAAGGGGTGGAGCGCGCGCGCTCGGGTCTGCCCGAGCATTCGCACCTGCTCGACGCTCGGCCACTAAAACTGATCTAGCTTCGAAAATATGTCAAATTGGCCTCTAAAATTTTGAACACATATTCTTGGATAGTTTTGGAATAGATTTAAGACAAAAACGAAAAATCGATTTTTTGAAGCCTGTAAAGCAGACTACTGCCTTAAGCAAAATGGCGCCAGTATTGTTCCGTACTTCATATGACGCTCCGTTAATATCTCGAGACGATGCCTTAGTGTTATCAATGTTGGAAGTAGTAAGCCGTAATATATTTTGTCCTCGCCTTGAAGAATGCCTAAGGCTTGTGCTATTGGTGACATGACCGCACAATATTCGTACACGTACATCGTGTCACTGAACCCGAACGATTCCTTCAGGTCCAACCGTTCAAACAACAGCGGCAGAGTGTCTTTACTATCCAGAATTTGTTTCAGTGAATCATACAACGAATTCCAGCTTGTCACAACTGGATAACTGAATGTATGACCTACAGTTTCATTGATAATTTCTGCCGATTTCGGTAGGGCTGCTTTACGCCACAGCTTTGTGCATTTTTGAATCGTTTTTGTGTGACGATTGTGCAACAATTCGTGGTCCCGGATAGTATTCATCGAGTCTGTCGATGCAATTAAATTAAGGGTATGTGTACTACATCGCAAATGTTCCGGCAACGTTGGCGCGATGGGTGCACATTCTATATCTGACGAAAAAATATCATCATATTCGAGACTCGATTCTTCGCTGTTATTAGGTACATCTGCTAACGTATCCTCTTTATCGGCCGGGTTTTCGGGGACTATCAACTGTAATTGAACTCCAAACTCCTCAAAAGCCTTCACGAAATTCCGAGCATTGTCGGTGATTGTTGCTACAATTTTCGAACCGGTCAAGTCGTACCCTATGTGCACATCGTGTAACATTGCAGCAATTTTATCGTGAGAGTGTGTTCCTTTGAATCGCTTAACCGCCAAAGGCAAAGATTGTCGTTTGAATTCGCCGTCGATAAAATGACAAGTAACGCCCATGAAGCTCCTTCTTTTAGCCGACCATACATCCACAGTAGTGCACACGTCAGTAACGGTAGAGAGTATTTCTCTTGTCAATGAAAATCTCGTCGCGTCCATATCCGTGAGACCTTTTGTTATCGTCTTTCTGCTCACGAATTGTACATTCATCTCATCAAACAGTTTCTTAAAACTTGGATGTTCGATAATCGAAAGCGGTGACATCGTCTCGATTGTGAAACGAAGTACGCGAGATTCAAACATTTTCGGGTCAACACCACATTGTCGGGATCTTTTACATCGCTTGACTGATACATTTTTTTCGGAGTCCGTAGAATGCTTACGTTTTTTGTTTTTCTGCCTTTCAGAGACTTTGTGCTTTGAATAGTCTTCAAGATGATCTGGATGCATGCGCCGAAGATGCCTGATGAGGTTGCTTAATGATGAAAATGATCCGATCATCTCTTTTTTGCCTTTACACAATTGACAGCGCACGATTATGCGTTCGGTGTCTGAGATCGTAGAGCTCACTTTAAAGAACCGACCATCGATAATGGAAGTGTTCTCGATTTTTTAGAGCATTTCCGGATTATTGTATACTTCCTCATCCAATGAATCGGGCTGTACTAGATTATCAGTTTGGGGGGTATTATTATTCGATGAAGTCGACAGTATAGTGAGTGTAGTTAAGTGATCCCTTTCCGTTACATTTGTGGAGCTGGTACACGCTCGAGAAGTTGATTGATGAACTTGCACTATAATTAACAAATCATATACACATAAGATTATATTGTAAATTTTTCCGTCAAATTGTTTGCACTCTAACTAATATATTACTCCGATAATATTTTAATACATATGCAAGAGCAAATGCGACAAATTACTCGACTGATGCGATACAAATATATGTATACATAATTTATTAGTGTTTTTTTACGCAATTAACTTCGAGCATCTAATCGATGCACGGTCAAGTTCGTTTCAATACGATGGAAATCTCGAATACTTGAATAATGATAATTGAGGTAACGACAAGCCCATGTACTTATTTTCAATAGCAAAAAAAACCATTTAAACATCACATTTAAAAAAATTAGAGCTGGGCAAAGTACTTAAGGTACTTGGTATTTGAAGTGCCTAGCACTTTGAGTACCGGCAAAATATTCTTAAACATCATTCTAAAACAAAGTTGAGGAGAGTACTCGAAGTATTTAGTACTTATGGTACCGCGTACTTAAAGTATTGGATATGTACGATACTACGTATCAAGTACTTTAAGTACTTTTTGCCCAGCTCTGAAAAAAATGAAAAATCAAGCTCATTCTGTGTTCAATTGCAGACGAGTAAAGAAAAAAATGAAAAAAGGCTTTCGCTATAATATCCGCGAGAGTTTCGAATACTCGCTTTATGAATTTTGCTTGTTTAATCCACGGATTTTTTTTTTTAAATCTCTTTTTATCTCTTATCACTCATAATATATTACTTTGATAACATATTAATGTATCCGATTTTTCTCCAATTTTCAATTTGTAATAATGCTTTTTCTCCTTATCAATCGTATGTGTAATTGACGAGGTACCACTATTCTCAGCATCGCTTGTTGAGCTTGAGATATTGGCGCTTTGGTCTGTTCTTCTTCCTTAAACGGCATAACGAATTTTGAGATGTTTTGCTATTTCGTCTCTCTCTGAATCATCATCACTAGTCAACGTGAAATGAACCGTTGTGTCGTTTTGTGGACTTGTTCGACGAGATTGCACCATAATTAAACAAACGAAAATATCATTTAAAAAAATTAGAAGGCTAATAATAAGCGGGATCTGCATTTTTTCATAAAAGACTCCAATAATTCAATTCTTTACTTACCGGGTGATGAAACATTTGGTAAAGACGATACAAGTTCTTCTGTTGCGAAATTTTCACATTCGTTTTTTTCACCATCGTCGATACTATTTTTGTTTATTTCGTTTCTAATGATTCGGCTTCGATCACACGAATTATTGATTGTATGCTTTGTGCGAGTTGAACGAAGACGCAAAGATATTTTTTTCTTTAATGTGCCATCCATTTTCTAAAAATCCTGATATCACGCACGTAAAGTAAATTGCTCAGTTGTACAGCCAAGTGTTGTCTGATCCGCGTGCTACACACTACTAAAGCTGGACTATCGCCGTTCGTCGAACCGAAGCTTTGTTTTCAATTTTTGTTTTTCTCGTGACTTAATTGCCGTTTATCTTGTAACTCCCCTACATAATAAGATCTCCCGTGTGGCCCCGGTGACGTCACACCGCGAGAGCTCGGGAGATCCTGTCAACCGCGAGAGAAAAAGGCAAGGCAGCCGTCGGACAAACCCGTTGAGAGACAAGTGGCGCCATCCGACGGGATCAAGCCGAGGCTCGATCGATGCCGAGCGACGCGCACGCGCAATCGCTAACACTAGCGAGGTTTCGGAAGCACAACGGCGCTGTGCTGCGGAATCGATGCGAAAGCACGCTCAAGGCCGAAGAAAAGCAAAAGCGAGGGAAAATCGACACACCCCATTGGCTAGGAATGACGACACCACCAGTTGCACACGGCACCGACCGAGCATATCATTAGCTCGGAAGGTAACACCGGATAATCGTCACGACTATACCGATCCGGTATTGGAGGGTAGAGGAAGAACAAACCTCCCGCCGGCAGCCAATAAGAAAATTGATAACCACGCGACCGCACGCAGACGCGAGTCCGCCAATTTTCTGCAGAACCGACGGAGAGGGAGACCAAAATCGGGGTATAAAAGAGCCTGTAATCGACGGAGGATCATCAGTTATTGGATCTACCTTACCAGCGGACAACTCTCAAGGACTACCAGTGAAAAGTGAAAAGTCAAAGTGAAATAAGTGAAACAAGAGTGAAATTGTGCAAAAAGAACTTGTAAAATTCGTGCCGATTTGAACTTGTAAAAATTCGTGCCGTTTCGGACTTATAAACTTTTTGAAAACTGGACTTATACATTTTCGTGCTGAGTGAACTTGTAAAATTCGTGCCGAAAAAGAACTTATAAACTTCCATGGCAAGTGAACTTATAAAAATTCGTGCCAATTTTGGACTTATGAAAATTGTGCAACGCTGGAATTACAGAAACGGTGGCGATTCGGACTTGTTAAACCCGTGCCGTTTCGAACTTATAAAATCGTGGAAATTGGACTTATGACATTTCGCACCAAGTGAACTCAGAATAAACGTGCCGGTTCGGACTTAGAACATTTATGCTGAAGTCGGTTTTATAACATCACCGACGAACAAGTCTATCTAACAATCTCAAGTGACCAGAGTGGCTAAGAGTGACATTCAGCGGGAACTGGTAAAGTGACCAAAAGTGACCGTCAGAAAAGCCTCAAGTGTCACGGAATAATCTGACAACTCCCAGGACATAAAAAGGCATACCCAGGGATACGTCCATATTCCCAAAAGACAGATATACCATCATAATAAGGTAAAAACGTCCATCTCATAAATAAACACCAATTGCAATTCGCGAGGTGAACGGGCTGTCGCCGTCGATCGCCGTATCGTGACGTCACCACGAGACCGCCGAGCGCGACGACTAGCTGGATTAAGCGACGATCGAGAAGCCGACCGCGCATGCGCAGTGCGACATACGCGAATAAATTCTGTCGCGTAATATTCCGACTTCAAGCAATTAAATTATTTACGATAAATAGAAATAATATCCGAGCATCAGAAGAACCGATTTTCACAAGTTTTTTTATCGACTGAAATAAATAGCTTGAACGATAATAAAAGAAACGAAATAATTCAAGGAAGAGAAAAACTTGTAATTACCTGAGAGCTTGTCACGTTCCAAATAAAAATTATTCTTGTTTGACATAAAAAGAAAACGTCTCTGACACACCAACCCATAATTCCTAGACGCTCGAGTCCACGAATCCTTCCGTTTGAGTGCACGTTCCTCTTAAGGAGGTGCGCGAATACGGAAATTATTGTACGAGGCATTTGCTCCTGTTACAATCTATATGTGGCATTCTCACGGTTAAACAACCTTATGTAAAATGTAAACATACTACGCCTAAGATCGACAGATGAAATATGTACTTTTACAAATCGATGAAGTTTGAACACTTAAGAATATATCACAGGTACGTTCTAAACAAAAATTTGAATACGACAAAAATTCACTATTCTGACGTACGGTAAAAATTTGAAAAAATTAATCGTATTAAAGGCATCACGAACTCTGATTTTGCATAATAATAATACCTAAAAGTTATTAACTAATGAGTAAATAAATAAATTGTTTGAAAAATAGTCAGCGAAAGTCTTTTTTACCATTTCAAATATATATGTATTCATTTTTTAGAAACCATACAGAATAGAAATTTTTTATAGAAATATTCTTGCATAGAAAAAAAAGAGGTAAATAAAGTTCTACGATGAGACGTAATTCATAAGATATGTGTGAGTCCATATTCATCAGTTTTAATGCTATTGCATCGATTAGAGTTGTATCACACAATTTATAAAGTTGTATTACAGTAGAAGTCGAAAGTACTTAAAGTTATTAGAAAAGAACTTTAAGTGCAGCATATTTTAAGTACTTCCGGTTCTTTAAGTACACTACTTAAAGTACATAATTACTTTAAGTATTTAAAAAATATCAGTACTTAAAGTACACTTGTGCTTAAAGTCTCGAACATAAAGTACCAAATAAGTTCAACGTACTTTAAGTACCGCCCAGCTCTGGAGCTTTTATATATTTATGAATGTAGGGGAGTCTCAGAACGACGGACGTCTCCGTCAAATATAAAGGAGTAAAGGCAACACTACCGTTAGTAATAGTTGACGGATGCGGCCAAAACCTATTAGGACGTAACTGGTTCGAAGCTTTAGGCATCAGGGTCACGGGAATCAACAATATCACGAGAAAAGAGGAAGTGCTCCGCAAAGAACCGGAACTGAGACAGTTTGCATCATTAAAGCTGCCGACACTATCCGGACACGTCAAGCCGCCAATCAACATCCAAGTAAAAGAAACTGCTCGTCCTTGCTTCATAATAGCCAAACGCATACCTGTATGGGCTGCAAGAAGCTGCCTCGGACGCGTTGAAATCGATGGTGCAGCAAGGGATGTTGCGGACAGTAGATCAATCCAACTGGGCTACGCCGGTAATCTTCGTGAGAAGAGCCAACGGAAAAATACGAGTGGTGGGGGATTATAAAATAACGATGAATCCGGAAATCAGGAACTCGGAATATCCGTTACCGACTGTCGAGGAGGCGCTATCAACTCTAAACGGACGAGTAATCTTCGCACAGGTGGATCTCAAGGACGCTTATAAACAGCTTCGGGTGGGCGAAGAGACGTCAAAGATATTGACAATCAGCACACCGACAAGACTGTTCAATGTTACGCGTCTTCTGGAGGGCATCGCTGCAGCACCTTGCATTTTTCAAAAATATATAGTAACTATCATGTCCGATATCCCAGGCATACAAATATACCTGGCTAACATAAAAATTCAAGGAAAGAACCCGGACGAACATGACGATTGATTGACGGAAGTTCTGCGACGACTGCAGAAGGCAAACCTCCGGATAAACGTCGAAGAATCCATTTTCCGAATAAAATCGATGGAATTCCTGGGTCACAAAATCTCCGAAGACGGAATTCAAACTATCGCCGATAAAGTTAAAGCAATTAAAGAAATACCGGCACCAAAAAACAAGCGAGGCCTTCAGGTTTTCCTGGGCGGTGTGAACTTCTACGCGAGGTTCATAAAAGTCCGTGCCCGTATAGTAGAACCTCTCCACTGATTGTTGGATGACAACACGGAATGGAAGTGGACCGATAAGAAACAAAAATCGTTTCATGGCTTGAAGAAGAACCTTACGGGATAGGAAGTTCTAATACATTTCAACGACGCTCTGCCAATTGTAGTATCAGCCGACGCGTCTCCTCATGGAATACGAGCTGTACTGGTGCAAGAGCTGCCGGATCGACGAGAATAAGCGATCGCTTGTTCATCCAAATCGCTGAGCAAAACACAACGACGCTATGCGCAAGCTCAGGCTCTCGTATAGGCGGTCAAACATTTTGACCAATACATATCAGGGCGAAAGTTCAAGCCGATCACGGATCACAAATCTCTATTAGGAATTTTCGACCACCGAGAAAAATCAGGAGATGATATCACCAAAACTGAACAGGTACAAAATACTCCGTCAGCGAACGATTACGAGTTGATTTATCGACCGGCAAAAAAACCGTGGAAACCCCGATTTGCTCTCACGTTTTCCCTTGGAGGAAGAACCCGCCGAAGATGAAAAACTCGGAGACGTGCTAATGCTCGAAGGAATCATGAAAAACCCGATTACACCAGAAGAAATAGCCGAGGAAACAGAAAAAGATAAGGAACTACGGACGATAAAGAAATGGCTACAAACCCAGTGGCCGAACAAGGCACCTCAGAAACTAAAGGTATTCTGGCAGAAAAGAGACAAATTGTCAATTATAGACGAATGCATAACCTGGGGAGCAAGGGTAGTGGTGCCGCGAGCCCTCTTGACAGTGTGATTGAACTACTGACATGCAAATCACCCAGGCATCGTGAACACAAAAGCATACGCATGGTCCTATGTTTGCTGGCCAGGGATCAACAGTGAAATCGAGATAAAGAGAAAAAATTGCAACAAATGTCAAGAGGTGCAAAATAATCCATCGAGAGCTCCGGTACAAGCATGGGAATCACCGACGAGCCGTGAAAGCGGCTCCACGTAGATTTCGCTGGTCCGTTCCAACGACAAATTTTTTTAATCGTCGTGGACGCTTACTCAAAATGGATGCGTTCCCTCAACATTCTGTGACAGCACTGTAAAAATAAATTGTAAATTTAATGTACTGGAACTTGAAATTTGCTAAAATTACTCGTATTAATTAAACATTAATGTACTTTGCTTGTAAAATAAAAATACTAGATATTAAAATTTTAAAATCTTTTGCTTAAAATTTAGAAAAATGTTCTTGAAAAATACAAATTTTACTGTAAAATTGCAACGCACATATGTTTGAAATTTCAGAAACGGTTTATGTAAAAAAGCTTCCAAAACTGTACATTAATTTCCAAACATTTTTTTACAGTGAGCGAGGGGTTTAGCGGTTCCAATAGATACACCAAATTTCAAATTTTTAAAAAAATGTCCTGCCGAAATATTTCAATTTCTTCATTTTTCATTCAATCTGTAATATCTGGGGAACGATTGATCGTATCGACATCTCCAAAAAACGAAAATTTGCGTTTTTTCTTGGCCCACAAGAAGAAAATTGATTGAGAATTAATTATGTGATTTCAGCCTAGATTTTACGGCAAAATCAACGAAATTATATTTTTTTTATGGGAAGGACTTCGGATATCGACATCGAAAAAATTGCTTAAAATTCTGTATACGAATGTCGAATTTTTGGTATTTTTGTTTTCATGGGATTCTCAAACGTTCATAAGTTATAGCAATTTGAAAAAAAATCCCCTTTTTCTGCGTACAGACCCACATTTTGGATAAATCCCGATTTATAGAGAACACAATGTTCGAAATATTATACCTGTTTAATGTTGATTTTTTTTGTTTGAGCAGAAATTGAGCCGTAATTGAAGGTAAAAAATTAAATTGGTAAAAGAGCGATATAACTCCTTTTACCATCTTATTTAGCATTGGACAGGGGGACTTAGAATTATCTGCCTAAAATACGTGTTACTTATTTTCATACGTTAACGTTTAAACATTTTTTATTTACTTTCTTCGTGCTTTTGAATTTTTTTATATTTCGTGTTTTCCACTTAAATTTTTTTTTTTCATCCGATTTTTTTTTGTTTCATCAGATAGACAACGTGTAAGGGATTTTTTTTAATAACTGGGATAACTGCCATTAGCGGGTACCTGAGAACAGCCGCGTTGTAGCACGAAATACGACGATAATGTAGTTATCCCATGCAAGTATATTAATCTCTATACCGTTCTACTCTCATCACAAAAAATATTATTGAAAAATAATTAGTATAGCAATCGGATAATTGATGTAAATATCAGACGCTTCTTTTGCATCCTGAAAAACCCATAATGTACGCCCACAAAATACGAAAATGAAACGCATGGTTAAGGGGATGCTAGACTTTCCTGTTTTACCGACTGAAATAGGCGATCTCTTAGTTTTCACTATTCGTCAGTTTTATGTCAATATATCATAGTCCCGCATGATTTGACGCATAAGTGTAGCACATTAACAATGCTAAATCGGAACTGAAAATTGTCTAATTCCATCGGTAAAACAGGTAAAGCAGGTTCAAAAAGAAGAAAAACAGCTCCAACATCCCCCTAAGCGAAGTTAAATTTTTGAAAATCGAATTGTAATGGATAATTATGTCACTTCTAGCACAGAACGTCCCAAAGTATAACTTTGCATCAGTGCAGTCGATAAATGTAGAGAATATCACTGTTGAAGAGATCGACAAATAACTGCAATATTTATACAAATGAGCCCATCACGGAGTATTCGTTCGTTAAAAGTTGACAGCAATTTGTAAAAATCGTCGAGTTTTTTTTTCGGAATAGTGTATTGAATTACCAGCTTACGAAGCTTTACACGTCTCTGTTTTGGACGGAATATTTGCAGAAGGCTGCACTCTTCTGGAGTGCAGCCTCGCTGAAAGTGTTAATGAAAAAAAAAATGTGGAGTCACTCGCCGTTTAACTATTCGATTGACCAATTCGCTTATATAACTGTGCACATTTTTACGTTACATAGTCGCGAAACAAATCAGAAAAAAGAAACGACAAATGAAAAAAAAATAGAAATTGGACATAAACAAGATAACATGTAACAGCAAACTGCTATAACATTCCAAAGATTGTGTTTTCTAGAACTCGGGCTTTAACCAACATATTGGCCGGTACGCAGAAGAAACGAATGTTTTTTTTTCAAATTGCTATAACTTATGAACGTTTGGGTATCCCATGAAAAAAAAATACCAAAAATTCGACATTCCTATACAGAATTTGAAACAATTTTTTCGATGTCGATATCCGAAGTCCTTCCCATAAAAAAAAATAATTTCGTTGATTTTGCCGTAAAATGTGGACTCAAATTACATAATTAATTCTCAAACAATTTTCTTCTTGTGGGCCAAGAAAAAACGCAAATTTTCGTTTTTTGGAGATGTCGATACGATTAATCGTTCCCGAGATATTGCAGATTGAATTAAAAATGAAAAAATTGAAATATTTCGGCAGAACATTTTTTTAAAAATTTGAAATTTGGTGTATCTATTGGAACCGCTAAACCTGATTTTCAGACATTTTTTGGGATTTTTTTTTTATTGGTGGCTGAATTGATATGGAATGCCTCATATATATAAATTTTGTTCATCAATGTTTTTATTTTTTTATTTCTATTATCATAGTGTGTGCATTATAAGCTTTATATACATGTACATTAAATTCAAAGCAATTTTTTTTGCCGTGAAACGTATGGTGTTCATATTCATACAATGTATAGTATAACTCATACGTTACCCATTGAATACTAAACTGGATTGCCGTGCAATCCAAAGAGTCTGGGAACGATTGCTCAACTGTGGCGGCCGCATCACAAGACTGAATAGTTGTGTTGGATTATTTGGTTGTGCCAGATCGTATAGGAAAATCTAGCAGATTTCCGATATGTCCCGTGATTGCTATACCGTCTGGAGATTATTCCCAAACTATTTTAGATGATTTTATTATATTGTTCTCTCCGTGTGTAATCGCTATGTGGACAGGGCTGCGGGAAGAAGCCCGTTCGTTTCGTCGTGCGCGTAAAGTCGGGACGTGTGTGCGTGTGGGTGAGCACAGACTTGACTTAGCTCGTGTCCCGTGAATTATAGTTTGGCCTAGGGAATTCGGGAATTGCATTTTGGATTATTGTGCATTCGTTTGCGATTCGCGTGGATGTTAATGTGGGTGAGAACAGACGGTTTATTGTGTATGTGAGCTAGTCGAACATCCTGTCCCGACTGTTCCTTGCGCGCGAGCGACGTTATGTGCGTGAGCGTGGGCACGAGCGACGTTATGTGCGTGAGCGTGGGCACGAGCGGCTGCCGGACGTCGGGACGGTTATTGTAAAAATTATTTTCGAGCCATGTTTTGCGGATGAATTGGAAGGCGATTGTTAAATTACGGGACGGCGGTTTTATTCCGGGTTCTCCGGTTTTTCCTTCCTTACACCTGAAATTTAGTTTCGATAAATTATTTGTTCTTCAGTTCCCGTAACTCTAATTTTCGCGTCAACGTTGTTCCAACTCAGCGCCTCTCCGCTTTTGAAGGCTGCGGCGAGTCGGCAATTTCTAATTATCTTTTCGTTTGTACTTCCATCCCGGAAGGGAAAATAAAAGGAGAAAAGAATTTCGGAGAACGGTCCCGTGGCTTGCGAGAAAAGGTAAGTGACCGACGATTTTCTCCTGGGATTTCCTTCTACAGGGGTAACTGTAACTACAGAAACAAATAATTTTAAAAGCCATTCCATCTATCGACACGAGAACCCAGAAAGGCAATTAATTCAACATCAATGGTCGCGTAGTCAAGATTTTTATTAAATCAATATTGTGAAAATGGTCGGAACAGCCCGGGGACGGGATACCCCAAAAAACAAACGCCACAGTATAAATAACAATACTTTGCGATACTAGTACGGAAAAGCGGTCTTTCGACGAAGGTTGTGAAGTTGGCTTCACGAGCCGGATCGAGAGCTGCATCGGCATAAGGGGAAGCCGAGTAACGTTTGTAGCTCGAGATGAGGCGAGTCAATCAGTTGTGCTCATCATGGACTTAATGCGAGTTTTCCTTCGGATATGTGAAATGCGTACTTATGCCGGAGAGACTTGCGCTCTCAATGTGTGGTTCGCGGCGATTCATGCCGCATACATTTCTCATCCAGGAATTTACACGATTCTCATATAATTAAGTTGCTCTTCGGGCGGCATATCGGGACCTTCTCATTTTGTACAACTCAATACACCGTGCACGGTGCATTTTTGTGGTTTTAACAATAACTGTGATGGAAAATAAACGTATAATTGCAGTGTTTTTTGACCATCCTTTTTGTCAAACCCGCCCCGCTATATCTCATCGTCACAGCCTTCTCACACAATGTGATATATATTACTTGTTGTTGTTTTCAGTGCAGTCATTCCTGTGGACGGAAAGGCAAACAAACCCGTCGATTATTCTGCGTTGACGCAAATGGCGACAAGCACGCGCGATCCTATTGCCCTAGTAAATTCAAGCCAAATCGGGAACGAAAGTGTAATCAACGACGTTGTGGTCCTAGAACATGTTTGGAGGCCCAGAAGCGGTATAAGCCGATGAATGATGGCGAATATACACTTTTAATTGGAGGAAAAAGTATGAAGATTTTTTGCCTGAATGCAGCCACCAACGCACCTCGAGAGTATCTTACTTTACCAGCTGGCGATCGGAAAAACTACGCGGAAATCTACAACAAAAGGTAAGATTTATTAGGAATGGTGCATGTCTATCTCAGAACCAGACATAATATAGATAGAAACTGAATTTAGTAATCGGTGATATCTCGATTGCACTGAGAAAAATGTTTCGACGAAAAAAGAACTCGTCAACGATTGTATTATGACGAACAGAAATACAGCATAAGATTATTTTTCATTGTTTGAACGGCGTGGCATGTGTGTTATTCACGCCTCGAAGCAAAGTATTACTGCCATACTGTTTTACTCTGCATACTACAAGTGTAGACTACGCTGTATCCTAGATACAACGGATATCAGTAGTTTGATATTCGTGCCCCAGATGGCCTGATTCTTGCAACAGAGGCATTACGCAATACTCATAGTATACTATCAGCACGGGTAGGATTAAGATATCTCAGGCCCCCTAATTTGACTGTCGTTTCTTGGTATTTGAACAAAAAGAAAACGCATCGCAAGAATAAAAAAATGTCGATTCTGGCTTAATTTAACAGTTATAACCGATTTCAGAAAATAAGTCGTTTCCCGTTTGCGGACATGAAATGTGTAGGAGGCACGGTTGGAAACCTCATTCTAATGCTTGGTCCGAAGACCTTTCGCCCATAAAGAGCATGCGCAGCTAAACCACCTATATATCCACTTCCCGTCGAAAACGCTGACAAGGGGGATTAGGCTTGGAAAAACTCTGCCTCACCAGTTAAGGATCAGTGAACAGATGGACCTACCCTGCCCTGCATCGGGTAGCAACTCACCTGGTTCGGCTTCAAGCGATCTGACCAACGTCGAATCCCTTGAAGTAATTTCCAGCGGGGGGGCACGAGGAGGCGGAGTAGTGAGCACTTTGCTGAGTCTACTGCACTTGGACTGCGCACTCTGCGCAGTCCAAGTGCAGCTGCAAAATGCTGTATGCAACAAAAGTTTATTAGTCATTCGGTAAAACCCTATCTAATTGCCGCCTAGGCTAACGAGTGATCCGCGAAGATTACGGGCCCATTCTCCGACCTCCCTCGATTCCGACAAACCTCAGGCCAGACGACACGATTCGCACCGTATATAATAAATGTCAATTATTAATATTAAACATTAAATTTATCTAATCCCTCCCCCTCTACTGCGCTGCCCCAGCAAGTCGCTCCTGGCTCCTGAGCCAGGGAGATTCCTTGTAGAAATCGCTGAAGACAGAGAATGCCTTCGCCGCCGACACCAATCGGCGCACCGCTTCTGGCCAATCTCTGTCCCCGATAAGAGCCCGCAGAGCGACTCTTTGTGGGTTCAAGTTGGAGCATTCGGTTAGGAAGTGCCGGGCTGTGTCCTCAAGACCACACTCGCAGTTCCCCCCGGCTACGCGCCCCATGCACGCGAGACGCGCCCTGGAGTCGCCGTGTCCGGTGAGTACCTGCGTCGTGCGATGGTCCGGTCGGAACCACTTTGCCGTGGCAATTCGATTCCGAACGTTGTCGAAGAAAGTGAATGTAGTACGGCCTTTGTCCGCAGAAACCCACTGGGCCTGCTACATGTTGATCGCTTGATCCTTGATACGCGAAACCGCGTCTTCACTGCTGTAGAGTATTTCCACGCCGTTGATCTCGCCCTGACGAAGTACCTTTGCCTAGCCTGCTCCAGCAGTACGATTATTGGAAGGGCATTAGCGACCACGCACAGGGAGTCCAGTGACGCCGTTCTGTAGGCCGCCGTGGCCCCTATGAGTTCGAGAATCCGTGCCGAATGAAGAACCCTACGGTCGTGGCTGGTGCACAGGTCGGCCTACCGACCTGTTGGACACCTCTTCATCCCTCCACGAAATATTAACCCTGCGTCCGCTAAAATAGGTTTGAAGTACCCTATAGACATTCGCGGGGCGTCCTCGTTCACCGAGACTTCTAAGGACAAGGGGCCACTACACGTTGTCGAAGGCACCGGCTATGTCGAAAAGCAGCCCGACCATGTCGCGCAGCTCCGTGCTCGCATCTTCCGCCGACCTGTCGTGGACAAAGCCGAACTGTCGACGAGAAATGCCTCCGCCGTCCACCAACCTCGCGAGCTTCCTCCTCATCAATTTCTCGAAGAGTTTTCCTACAACGGAGAGGAGACGGATGGGTCTATACGATTTCGGATCCTTCACATCCTCATCCTCGCCCTTCAGGAGTACTCGGAGAGAGCCCTCCTTCCAGGCCGTGGGAAGACCACCTACTGAAGACACCCATTGAAAAGTCGGAACAACTGATCCGAGATGATAGCAACAGCCTTCTTCAGAACCTCCACCTCGATGAGGTCGGAGCCCGGGGCTTTGCTGTTAGCGAAGCTGCGTCCTTCCCGATTCGGCGCGGCCTCGGTAAAGGAATCACCTTCCGCAGTCTCGAGGACATCTTCCACCCTGGCACGCACTTCTCGTTGCCAGGGGGTGTCGTCCTCCTCTCGATCATCCGGAACGTGGACATCTAGAAGGCCGCTGGCAGTTTCTCTTATGTCTATGCTAGAACGTTCACCAAGCCGGATAGTGCTGAGCACATTTTCAACTCGAAGTTTATCCGCCTGGTGCTTGTATACGAAGCCCCAGGGCTCCGAGTCGCCGTGTGACGTGACGAAGTTCTTCCAGCTTTCACGCTTTGTCCTCTTCGCCTGTTTGCTGTAGCACCGCAAAGAAGAGCGGCACTCCTGCAATTTTTCCAGGCGTTCGGGCTGCGCTCTTACCCTCTGATGTGCCCGCATTTTCCTGTAGACGGTCTTCTTCAGGTTAGTCAACTCTGTGGTCCGTCACGGGTTTGCCTTCCTAGCCTCCGTGAGCACTCCTGTGAGAGATTCCGGCATAACTTCGACATCTTCCGCCGAATCCAGACCAAGTCCCTCCAGCCTAGTTCCCGAGAGAGCGCCGAAGATCTCGGCAAAACGGTCCTAATCAGTGTTACATGTCAACATGATTTGCCGCCTAGAAGACGATTTATTTTTAATATACACAGCCTCTTGCCACATGTCCCCACACTCCATAGAGTTGGTCACGCTTACGCGGAACTACACAGAGTGATTCAGAAAGTTTTTCACATACTTTGCTGGCAGGTAGTTGGTCGTGTTGTGAGCAAAGTTACAAAGCCGTTTTTGAAATTTCGCAATAGTTAATTAGTTATAAGCATTATACATTTGAATGAACGGCCCAATCAGAACGAAATATTTTGCCGTGCTAGAGTGCACGAAATGTCCGTGCAGAGGTCTAGCAACATCGGACGGGACGCACCTCCTGTCATGTGACAGCTTCTGCGACACTAGACAAGACACCGGGAGAAACAGTAGGAAAAACAGCGAGGAAGACGGTGGGGAAGACAGTGGGGATGACGGATTTAGGAATAAATAGCCGTGGAAAAAATAGCCGCGGCAAAATTGCTAATGTACTGAAAAAATCAAGTACTAGAGTACATTTTAAATACAAATTTTAATCACAACGCAGAATCTTATTATCTTGGTGACTGTTCACAACTTATCGAGACTGTAAAGGATTAAGTAGACACGCGGATAATCTTTCGCCAACACGCACACGCACACGCGCTCGCGCCCGCGCACGCACACGCACACGCACACGCACACGCGCACGCACACGTACACGCACAATATATTTCGCCAACACACATATACACACACATACACTCTTTCACCAATAACAATGCACGCATGTGGTTTCGCACACAAACACTCACATACTCGTGCGTCAACAAAACCACAATCATCATCTTTTACTGACACAAGCTCACACACAATACGTCTACTCCGAATCCAGAATTTTCAAGACGAACAAAA
Organism: Amblyteles armatorius; assembly: GCA_933228735.2. Taxonomy (NCBI): domain Eukaryota; kingdom Metazoa; phylum Arthropoda; class Insecta; order Hymenoptera; family Ichneumonidae; genus Amblyteles; species Amblyteles armatorius. Next base: position 1,161,134 of record OW121691.1, on the reverse strand, counting down.
TATGAGCAATCGCAATGAGTACACCTTTTTTCTTATTACAAATAAATTCGTTGATAAATCCGCAAGAATTACCCATGTAGTATCTATTCTCAAAAACATATTTGTTAATACTAAGTAACATCAGACGTTTTTTCCGCGGCTATTTTTCCACCGGCTACTTTTTCCGGGGCCATTTTTTCCCAATCCCCTAGGAGAGTCACCGAGCGATACATTTAGAGAAAAAAGATAAAAATTCAACCATCAAAACACCCCCTCCCACCGCCCACCTCCTCATCACCCACCGCATGCCGCTCGTCGATTCACGTAAAATAAAAAATTTAATTTCAATAACCCCATCACCCACTGCAGGTCGTTCACCGATTCACACGAAAAATAAATTCTCTACCAACCACTCACCCACCCCACCCACCTCTTCACCACCCACCGCATAACGCTCGCCGATTTTTGAAAAAAAAAAATGCAACCCCCCACGACCCGCACCCACCCACCCACCCACCACCCGCCACCAAGTGGTTTGAGTCTGAGCTAAGTGGTTCGAGTCTCAGCTAAAAAGTGTCGATAAATGTCGGTGCAGATCCCTTGAGTTAGAACCCGCCTTATATAACGACTGATGGAATTCCTGAATTTCGCATTCAACATTTTCTGTGACAACTTCGTCTGTTAATTCTATGACACTGCCAGGAAGTTCATATCCCATGTGGTTGCCTTCTTCAGAGGTGTTTGCAGGGGTAGTAGAAGTCTGAGCATGTACTTTTCGTGGCCACAACTAAAACGTTTAGTAACAATATGAGCGTATCAGGTCTCAGAAGAGAAAGTAAGAATAGCAAATATGAGTGACGAATCGAGCATGAATTTATTTGTGTGTTCGTTTTGCGAATTAAATTAAAAGTGCTATAATAATAGCCGATAGAACAAGGACATAAGTAGAATGTTATAATTAGGAACTGTAAACGTACTTAATTCCATGACTTAGAAATTGTTAGAACTGGCAACTCGTTCCATTCACTTGCTATCCAGAAGATTACATCTTTCATATTGATACTTTTCAAGTATTGTATCAGGTTTCCTCCATTTTCAATGCTCTCAAGTAAAGAAAACATCAGCTTTTTGCGATGATTCATCTTCAAGCACTTCTTCTTAAGCATTCCTTGATCCATTGGTTGGATTATGGATGTTGTGTTCGGTGGAAGAAAAGCAACTCAAATATCACCTTGTTTGAGAATACCTGAATGTGCACTCAGTTGTCCATAATCAGATAGCTTTTGATGGAAGCCTTTTTTTGTCCTAAAAAGTTTCTACTCTTGGCATAAACTATTCATTAAACCATGCTTCGGACAGATGAGCATTTATCCAAGCGTTTTTTTTTCATTTCTGTAGTACACTCGCAGAGTTTTTACCTATTCTTAAAGGTCTTGGTTTCGCCGACTTTCCGATTACCATTAGAGGAATTTTCAGATAGCCTGATGCATTACCACAAGTCATAATTGACATGCGGTCTTTATTTCCTTTTATTCCAGGAGCTCCATATTCCATTGTAGCCGACAATGTCTTTTGTGGCAGCATTCCACAGTTTAACTCAGTTTCATCGCAATTGAAAACTTGATCCGCTGTGAATTGTTCATCCTGTATGCTCCTGTACAAATGTGTTCTTGAATTTATCGGCAGCTTCTCGATCTGCAGATACTTTTTCTCCGGACACAGGTAGACAGCGGATCTTATGACGATTTTTCCACTTCGACAACTATCCTTCGCTCGCTTAGAACTTTACGTGACCTCCTGAGGTATCATGGAATTTCAGAGCTTTCACCCGAAGAATAGGCCCACTGAGAGGTATGCCAGCAACTCGATTTTGTTGGAACCAGATCCACAGTGCTTCGTCTACACGAGCATTTTGTATAGTGCGAATACGACTTTTTTTCCTTGTACCATTATTTTGGCTGAAGACCCAAGCTCTGATAGAGTTTTTTTTTTCACAACGTCACGGTTGATGGATGTCAGCCCAATTGCGAAGCGATCTTCGACGTCGGTACTCCTTTTGTAATTTCGTCCAAAGCTTTTGCTTTTGCGTTTAAAGTGACGGATGTATATTGCCGATTCTTATTTTCGGTTAATGCCATTGTGTAATCATATCCGAAACATAGATAACGCTTACGAGACACACTACGTTCACGAATTGTTGCGCGAAACACTCCGAGAACTGCGCAGGACCACGTTCGGAAATCGTACTCGGAGAGAGAGAAAACCTAGTTAAGGTTGTGTAAGAACGACTTCGTGTGGTGGCGGAAGCTTTCCCCTCACGGCGGGATAGCCGAGTGCCGCCGAATAGTGGGGAAAACCTTCCCCTCGCGGCAAGATACCTTAGAGAGAGAATTGAGGGGAAACGCGTTATTACGGAGAGTCGACTGTATTGTGTGGTTACACCGATCCCTTAAGGGTTCCGGGCTCCTTCACTTTTCCTCCTCCTTCCTTATTCGTTTGTCGCCGGTTCGATTCTTGGGCCCGGAGCTTCATCGTGCCCCATCAGGTGTCAGTAATCCCAGACAGACGGATATAGTCGTGTTCGTACGTCCTGTCTCCACAGCTACGTCCGCGTCCGTTTTCTTTTCACCTACGGGACTTCAAGTCTCGGGAATCGAACTCGTGACACTTTCCAGTCTTTTCGTTTCCCATACCGAGTCTCTGGACCTGCTATTATAGTGGGTTCCGAACCTCTTTTTCGCAGATAAAAAAACCACAGAAAATTCTTGGTGCTTGCCGGGAATCGAACCCGAGCCTACTGCGTGTGAAGCGCGTGCCGATCCACTCGACCACGCTCTCCCTTAGCAGCCAAGTAAACAAGTCTGACAAAATTAACTGAAGACTATGCAGAAAATAGAAATACATATTTCGATAGTAAAAATACAATGTTTAATCATATTTATCAATTTAACAATCATACACTGAGCCGGTGAACAAAAACTTGGCGGGCGAGTTTTTTTTACCAGCTACGACCGTTGAGCCGGAGACGCTTTCTTCTGAGACCAGTATCAGGATAAGTAGACTATCATGAGGATCAGTAGAATACAGCCGTCTGTGCCGGCACGGGTTTTCCGTACTTTCCCCGTGTCCCCGGCAAATGTACAGTGTGGCTAAGTTAGGTACGGACGTACTGGATGTTAGGTAGCTTAGCTGAGTGCGGGTCGAGAGTGCTAGGAAAATCCGGAAGGGTATGTGATGGAAATGGAACAACAAATTTTAAAAAATACATGGTTTCCCCAAATCCGAGCTCCCTTTAGTAATGGGTTTCTCACAATATCAATATATAATAATTAATGGAACTGGGGTCTCACTTCGTGAGCTTGCACCCCTTTATGGACTTAAACCCTTGTTTTTCTGAGTCCCTTTAAAAGACCCTTACAATTCTAATTCCCACTATTACGGTCCCATTATTATCTAACTTCACTTCCCTATTATTGACCGTCTGACCATATTATTGACCACTTTGACCCAATTATTGATCCACTCTTACCCAATTATTGACCCCACCTGACGATCCGCTCCGTTCGATTCTTGCACACGGCGGTGTGACGGCCCTGCATTGCATATAAGAGGACGATTCGCATAAGAGCAACATATAAGTGACATCAGCGCAGCGGTTAGCGCTCTGACTCGGTAACCGATTAATCCGGGTTCGTCACATGTTTTCTCTCTTCGATACTTCGCCCGTCCATCTGCAATACTAATATCTAGAAGTCCCTAAGCTCTCCGCTCGATAATTACAGCGGCGGCGAGGCCGGCGGAATCTTTTTATGTTATACAGAGATATTGTACCATTTTAATAAGTACCTTTTTTACATACTTTCATATATTAGTATGCCTCACGTTGTCCGACGTTGGACCTACGTTGAGCTGACGTTGGTGAAGAGAATTGCACAAACTTTTCAGCTAAGCCTCCAAACCAGTCCAGTACCATCTCGGTAAAACAGCTAAACAACAAAAACCCCTCAAGAACCAAGTCGGCAAATGCGATACACATTAAATAAAAATGTGAATTATTTCCAGACGTGGCATCTTATGAATCGATATTTCTAGTGTGATAAGAGACCGAGTACAAGTGGCTTGTAAGCTGCTGTTAGTAATTTCCTGGTTTTTCTGATTTTTTCAGACTACTGAACCCAAATCAGTGTCCTTTTAATGGCCGAAGAAATGATACCTGCGAGTGTATCAGTGATGCCGAAGGCATATCTGGGATAACGTACTTCCAACGAGTCCGTATTAATCCTGCAACATTGACAATCATTGGTAAGTGGCACAGAACAGCATGCATTTTTTTTAAATTATGCTACGCGGCAGGCCCCCAGCATGAAGAAGTAACGATGTAACACCAATGAAAATAAAATAAAATCCAATATAATCTAAATGAAAAAACCAACAGCTTGTACAGCTCGGATGCACCATACCCGCGCTATAGAGTTCACCAAATATTAATTATACACTGTAAAAAAATTTGAATTCAAATCACTGCATGTGTGCAGGAAGCTGTTTTCATCCCGCCAGGGCGCCTGTGTGGTGGTCTACTGGTTATTGTACTCGCCTCTAGACCTAAGCATTGGGAGCTCGACAGTTTGATTCGCAGTTTCGTAATGTCTCCGAGAATAATAATATGGGTGGAACGAAGCTCCAGATATATACATCGATCACCGCACGTGAGTGTCGTCGGATGCATATAGCTGTACTTCATGTTTACATTCTCGGTGAAACGTGACGAAGCTCCAACTCCAGCAATTGAACCTGAAACCGGCAGTATCGGCACGAGCTTTCCCTAGATCCCCCATGCCCATGACAGAAATGTCATGGTGAATGCGATACATAGTGAGAATCGGATACGCCCGCAAGGCGGGGAGGGGGATTTATCTTCGGCTTAAGGGACATAGCGTACCCATCTCATGGAGCACCGAGTCTGTATCAGACTTGATGCTCCGGAATAGATATCCCCAGTCAGAGTGTAAGCTACCATGCTGAAGGCTACATGGCACCGAGGTGTGATATGTCGTAAAGTTTGCGTCGCATAAACCAAGCGACATGCTAGAATATTTAGCCTTACCTCCTTTAATAGGGCTCTGCGGAGACTGACTACGATCTCCAACATAGTAACAGTAGGGACGCTGGGGGACGCGAGAGTCACCAAGACATCCTGAGCAGCCAGTAATCTCGAGAAAGGTGCCAAGACGCAGAAGTTGGTGTCAAATCAGAAAGACATAAAAAATGGGGCCGAACACTCATGCCTGTCATTTGTGTTCTGAGTCTGCGGAGGAGCACAGAACATAACGTGGACAATGAGGGCAGGAGTGGACTATGGGCTACAAGCCTAGGTGATCGTGGAGCGCAAAGTGAGCGCAAAAAAAAACCACTACGACAAATAGACGGGAATTATGCGTTTCACTGGTCTCGAGATTTTATCGTTTTCGATGTCTCTAGAATTGATCGGAACAGCTTAATATATCTAAAAAAAATTTGGCAAATTGAATCTGTAGATAATGGAGCATGTTTTAAGTGCTGACTGTGAAAATTAAATGTAATGTTGCAGAGATAAAGGACGTTGAAAAAACTGGCTAAACGTTGTAACGCGGCAAAATTTTGCGCCTTGATTTTCGGCTCGTTCGGGCTCACACGAGGCGACACCGCAGGGCCTCAGATGGTCATCTGAGAAGAGCTACGATTCCTCTAGTCATCGCATCGCATCGATAGTTGCAGTCGTCCGGAGTCTCGGGCTGCAGCGAAGCTAATCGCCGGGAGTTTCCCGTCAGGGAGAATTGAGTACCTCTGAGGGAGCTCTGTATTATCAGCGGTAGAAGAAGATTGCGTGCGTGCGAGAGATCGATGAGCGGATCGACGTGCGTAGCGTTCGGCTGTGCCGGAAAGGGCCGAGGAAGGCCCGAAATAGTGGGAATTTGTCGTGACGATTAGGCAGGGAGGTAGGGATAACGGTGGCGAGCGTGATTGCGGATCGATACTCGAGGCACTCTCCGTTGTGAGTCCGAGCGAGCGGATCGATTAGCAGATTTGCGTGTCCCGGCATGGATCCGTCGAACGAAGAGAGGAAAGAAGACGGGATCATTTCTTCGGCGCTTGTATCTAGACCGTTTTTCCCGTTCACGTGACTGCGACTCGATACGGTGAGCTTTTCGTCCAAGGGTTTTTTATTTGTGTAAGGCTACGGTCATTTAATCTCTCTTTGTGAATTATGTAATCCCGAGCGCGGGAGTAAATTATAATGTGTGACCGACGGCGTGCTTCGTTCGGCCGTGCCGGAGGGATCGAGACCGCCGTGTTTCGGCAGGAGTGTTTGTGACGTCGCGTACGGGTTTTTGTAATTGTTTATCGCCGCTTGGTCGGTCCGGGAAACCGTATGCGGTCCTACTCGAAGCCGTCGAGGTTTTTTTTTCGGGAAAATTAGTAAAATTCGAGCCTTAAACTTGGTATCTTGCGGGAGGGTTTAATAAAGTGTCGCCTTGGAAACTTTCACGGGGAGTCGCCTTATCGTCGTGTCGTCGCTCGTGGACGTCTCTAGCGCGTGATTCCGTGTGCGTGTTTTTACTATTGCCGCATCGATTGGGCCGGATGAATGGAATTATTGTCGCATTAATTTGGACAGGGCAAATGGGAGTGCGTTGTGCTGTGTCAACCACGCCGTGTGTTTGTCTGCGAGATTGCTTCTAGATCACGCGTGATACAATAGGAGAGTCCGGGAGACGCGACCGTCTGTGTGTGTGTGAATGTGTTTGTATCGAAGCGTGCGAATCCCGTGTGTCGGGCAAAGATTTTCGTGTACCGAATTGTTATTTGATTTTAATTTACGGGACGAGGGTTTTACTCCGAGTCCTTCGGTTTTTCCCCTCATTAGAGTGTCTCTTCTCATTAAATAAATATTCGAGTCTTTGGTTCCCGTATCTTCTGTGGTTGCAATTTATTTATTTATTTGTTTGTGTTTCGTGAATCCGCCCGAACCATTAATCGCTTATGCAGCCACTCTACCTTCGAGACGACAGCAGTTGAGCCGGGACTGTTGGGTTTCTCTCTTGGTGCATTTCGGTGCACCTGGCGCCCATCCCGTACGGGAAAATAAAAAGGGAGAGAAATTCGGGAATTAGGTAGACAAGTTTCGGCATTAAGAAATTGTGCTACAGCTGCAAATTATCGAATACGAAGAACGTCCTGAACTTGAACGTATAGCGAATGTTAATTGCAAAGTTATTTTCATAGATGTTTTCGAACAGTCTTACATCTGTATTCCACCAAATGTATTTGAAATTCAATAGACTGTCACATGCCAATTAAAACAAAATGAACCTTGTGAATAATTTCAATTTCCATTGCAAAATATAGTCGATTGTAAAATTACAGTAGACTATATTTTTCCAGTCACTGCTCTATATTGCATTTACACTATTGAATAGCTACAAAAATATCTACGTGAATAATGATACAATGGAAATGTTTGTCCAGCCTCACATAGATACTACCATCACTTTTGTGAGACCCATATACAAAACTCATGCAGCGGTACACGCACAGCCACTACCATATCAGACTCACAAACGGGCTTGCGGATTAAAATAAGACTCCCTTCAAAGTAGCGAGACCCACCAAAGCCAAGACGCAAAAGGCGCGTGGCATAGAACCGGGTAGTTTGTACTTACACGAAAGAAAATAAATATTTGATTCATTTTGAATCGCCTTCTAATATATTGTAACGGAATCAGTTCTCTTAGTTAGTCATTTAGCGATCGTTGCGAGCACGAAGGAATGGAAATAATACCACTCGCATCGATCGGACAGTTGAACGGACGATACGAGACTTAATTTGGATCGTAGTTTGACAGTCTTGACTAAGACCTAGAACCAGACGGACGTACCACGATTAATATTTGGATAATTAAATACCGCCCTCGTTCTTTTATAATTATTGGTGTCGCATTTATTTGCTCGGTCGTAACATTGGTGTCAGAAGTGGGATAGGATTCAAGAGAGGATGATCAGTGATAGTGAGAAGAAGAAAAAGAAGGATTGGTGTGGCAGCGTCCGGATCGCAGCAAGGGAAGTGGCTCAGAAGTCGGCGCGTATCATCATCGCCGAACTCCACAGGAACGAAAATAATGTCCCTTCCTTTTCTCCCGTTTCATCTATCCCTCCTACTTTTTTTGCTTAATAACTTGATATCAACCCGTGCTAACATCCACGACATTCTCCGACAAAATAACGATTCTCAAAACGAATCGGTCGTGCCATCAACTTCCATCTTGAACCCGACTAGGAATAAAAAAAGACTAGAACTTCTCCATTGCATCCTCAATCTAACGGTTTAGTTGAAAGTTTGAATAGGACAATTCTTCAATATTTATCCAAGTTTGTCTCAGAAAACCAGAAAGATTGGGACAAATGGATACCTCTTTTCTTATTAGCTTATCGTTCTTCAAAACATGAAACTACAGAATTTTCTCCCGCAATGGTACTCATGGGTAGGGAACTTAAGGTCCCATTAGAGCTTCTTCGTGGAAAGCCACAAACCGAATATTCGGAGATTCATAATCCACCAGAATTTGTAGAGAAACTTAGAGAGAGATTGAATTTGATTCACAAAAAAGTTAGAAAACGATTTATGTTAAAGAGTGATAAAATGAAATCGACGTTTGACTTAAAGTCACATATGTTTTCCTTTGAATTCGATCAGCAGGTTTGGGTTTATCGCCCCCATGAAGTCAAAGGAAAATACCCAAAGTTACAGAGAGATTGGGTAGGTCCTTATTTAGTTAAAACCAAAGTTAATGATGTAGTATATAGGATTCAGAAACTTCCTCGTGGAAAATTTATGATCGTCCACATATGTAGATTAGCACCATTTGAAAATTAGAAAACAGCGGTGCCAGTTCTGAGACGTTTATGATGGAAAGTAGATCTCTTGGCTGGAGCCTGGAATGTCTGTTGACCGTAGAGGCAGTACGGCAGAGCAGCATTCTGGTAAGGGTTTCCGGAGAATCTTATGTTTGAGTGAGTATTCAGCGTTTAACTGGGCTTGGTTAGACGTTGGCGTCACTTGGTCGGGTTTCTCCTAGCTGCGGATCAAGAGTATTCCTTTTTACTGACCCGAATTACTGATCACAATTCTCGTTAGTGGAATATTTTTGCATTCCCGAGGACGAATCTGTCTGATATTTTATGTACGGTTTCACTGGGACAGTATAGACGCGCGCACTGTATTGTTCGGAGAACGGTGACCGATGTTTGAGTATACTCGTGTAATGAAAAGCTTTCCAAAATATCATAACGTCGGACTACTCCGGTATGTCATTCCACTGGAAAGAAAAGAGATGTACGAGAGAATAATGACATCTTTGTATTGGAGATTTAAAGAACTCAGGGCGAGTTTATAAAAATAAAAAAAAACAAGGATACGACAAAACATCGTGGAAATGGATTGGTCTTATCTTCAAGGGAAGACCATTTAACCAGCTTACGTTTTTACGGTCTGCAAGAAAGAAGAGTGAAAATCAAGAAAATTATTGATTTCCATCTGGATTGCATTACTTAGAGACAGATTTTTTTGTTTTTAAGACAGTCGGACGAAAATTTTTATTTATTGAAATAATTAACTTTTGAAATGTACACACTGCTCTTCCCAGGTTTTTCAGCCATGGTTTTCCCTCGGGACTTGGGTGAATACCAGAGCAGTGTAGTTAGGTCGCGATTAGATCTGGATGGACCATGGCAACCACATCTCAGATAGATAGGGAGATAGATTGAGTTGCCGGGGCGGCAACTCAAAGGGAGGGGAGTAGTGTAACGGAATCAGTTCTCTTAGTTAGTCATTTAGCGATCGTTGCGAGCACGAGGGAATGGAAATAGTTCCGCTCGCATCGATCGGACAGTTGAACGGACGATACGAGACTTCATTTGGATCGTAGTTTGACAGTCTTGACTAAGACCTAGAACCGAGCGGACGTACCACGATTAATATTTGGATCATTAAATACCGCCCTCGTTCTTTTATAATTATTGGTGTCGCATTTATTTGCTCGGTCGTAACAATGTATTGCAATGGTTTTATTTCGCTCTAACGCGGTGGGAAGGGAAAAGGGAAGAGGGAACTCGAAGCGAAACAATGCCTCGGAAAATAAAATGAAACGAAAGAATTATTTATTGAATTCGACAATATTGAAAATCCAAGTTAGATTGTAATGGGCGCCAGTCGCTTTCACAGCGACTTCGAATTTTCACTTTCAATCAACAACCAAAACGAAGAAGGGCGGATGACTCGAATAACAATAATCTCAGGGTAGCAAAAGGGTTCTTATCGACCTCGACGGCTCTTAATTATTACCTGCTACGAGAGAGCTTGTCCGGGTTCGGACGAGGGAGTCTGGGTAATCTGCGGGGCACTGTTGTGACACGCGTGACTCGATATAATAGACAAAATCGGGACTTTTGAAAAACGAACGAAAAACGCGCCTTCGATATTACACGAACACCGGTTCGCCGTCTTACTCTCGCACACACAAGACAAAAGGGGGGGAGGGGGGGGGGATGTTCCAAAACAATCGGGGAATAAGACTTTGGGCAATTGGTAATTTCTTTGGATAGGGAGGGAAATATTATCGGGACAGCCTGACTCTATACAATGCAACGACGGAGCCGGAATTCCTTACAACGCGTCTCACCGCGCACATGGCTCATCAACGAAGATAATCGAGGACAAAAATTTTGTTGTGCCGCAGAAACTCAGGTATTTAATCTGGGTTCTGTGCGCGAGCCGTTGGCTCGTAAGGTTGGGGTTGTGCTCAGTAAAGGGTTGGAACCCAAGTGAACTACAAACGTATTATTTATTTAGACTGTGTTGAACAATGTTTGTTTAACAATATATTTAATAGGTTTAACAATATATCAATATTATCGGAGATTGTTTAACAATGTTCATTTAGCACTATATTTAATGTGTTTAATATTATGTTAATATTATCAGGGATTTACCAGGGGGACATTGTTATATCTTTTACATAACGATGTCTACCGAGAACCTTCGACTGAGGTTCGCTTTAATGTCCGATTAACGTTCTACTTGACGTTATTTTATCCCTTGATATTAATGCTCACTTAATGCTTGATTAAGTTAGCCGTTAATGCTTGGTTAATTTATATTTCGATGCTTTACCGTTAATGCTCGATTATTCCACTGTATGGATATTGTTCTATTTATGTGTTATCCGTTGATACGTTAGTTTAATCGTTGAAGCTCTATTTATGCTTACGTCTGTCCTTTTTTGAATTACCAATCGTAGTACAATTTGTACTCTTGTTACACCGACTGGATTACCGTCTATCGTGCGGTAACCCTTCACGATAAGGGTCCAGTATTCCCACAACCCACTTATCGCGTTTGAGCTTTGCTCGTATGGTGTATCCGTAGTCAACCGTAAGAATCAGGAGTTCCGAAGAGACTGATGAGTGCCTGCTCTCGATCCCTTATATACGAATAAAAGAGCAGGCACGTCAGCTTAATATTGTTTAGATGTTGATGGTTTACTTCTTTTCTGTAAACAGTTATCTTTCCAAATCCTCGCTGCTTCGAGAACGGGATTTGGAGCATGTTTTTACTTCGACATATGCGCCTCGGTAATTCCCGAGTCGATGCTCTAATTGCCGAGTCGCCCGTGATTGCTTAACGGCTGACTCAGGTTTTTGGTGGCCCTCGTTGCAGCGACGCGCGCTCGTCGCGTGCCGCTGCATACCTCGATATTGCGCAACCGGAGTTGCTCAATTGTGCGGACACCGCTGTCTGAATTGGAATGCATACTACAATACTATAATATACTACGCTATATTATTACCATTACCTTATAATATCATACTATTATACGAATATAGTATAATATTATATTGTTGCCCGAAAATGTACAATAATGTTTAATATAGTATAACATTATATTGATTAATGATACTACATTAATTAATTATATCAATTAATTACTGTCGTATTACTGCCCCCTTAATAGGGTGCTGCTACCCTATCCGGGGTACAACAATTTAATATTCGGGCTTGGGGAAACGCGGGGATGCTTTAAGGGTTTTCAAAAGGGCAAGGGTGGGCTTTGGGAGTCGTCTCACTCACGCTATATCAGACTGATCACTCAATTCACAATGATTACTAATTACTCGTGGGAGGGCAAGAATTCGACACGGCGTCGTTACAATGGGTTGGGCCGAAGTGACGAGATCGGACTCGCACCTCGGTTCCTCTCTTCTCGCCACCTCGGGTTTCGGGAGCACGTGATTATGCCACGAGCACTGCACAGAGCAAGCGGTTACCGTGTTGTTGTTCCGTCTCTCTCGCTCCTCGACGTCGACTTCTATCCCGTTTCCCGGATCATCACCGCTCCGGCAGAGGTGCTTCACTCCTTCCGTTTGAGATCGGCATATTCTACTCCCCGCCGTCTGGATCGAGGGGAGAGAGCCGATCGGAAGACTGCCGTGGCCAATAGGTTGGACGGGCCTCGACGATTTCCAGACGACGTTCGGTGAAACCGAAGGGGTGATATCATACCCCTTTGTACGAACGTCCTTCCCTCCTTCGATCGTGACGGTACCCCTCCTTGAATTGGTCACCCCGGCAGGGCCTCGTCGACTCGGTAGCGCTCGCTCATCGTCGCTCGGCTCTTGGTTAATTCGGGAATGGGGGGGAGGGGGACGGTCCGCGAACTTTATTCCAAAACACGGCGGCTTGTAATACTATATCAAATGTCTATTCCGTCGTGTCACAGCAGCCTTCGGGCAACCCTTTTCTTCCTGACTTATTTTGTTACAATATACTAGGGCCCGTGTAGGTCAAGCGTTATGCGCCCTCTAAATAAATTTGTAATTTAATCATTTAAACTCGATGTCAGCCCGGAATTTGAAACCATTTTTTACTCTTCTACCTAGCACCGAGATATTAATATAATATAGAGATATACATATATGAGGCATTTAAGCTATAAATAAAATTCAATTCGATACTTTCCGCATCGGTTATAAAATATATTTTATAAAATCAAGCTGTGCAATGAGATGCAAACGAAAAAATAGTATTCTCATGACGCATGAAAAACGAATTATAAGAATAAATATCGTCCCAATATCGCGTCTTTTTTATGAAATTTTATTTTTCGTATAGAATATGATACGAGTTTTAAGTGCGGGATAAGATTCAATTTGATTCATCCATAATGCATAGGACATTTTAGCAGCATAATCGTATCTTTATTATTCGGAAAAAGAAAAAAAAATGTAATGGAACAAAAACGATAGAATCATACGCTACAATAAGATGAGAATAAAAGAATTTAATTGGAACCTGAATGATGAAGAAATCATATAAAACGAATATAAAAATCTATTCAAATTCATAAAGTATCAATTACGAACTTCATATTACAACTGATAGTAGTCTTTATCATGGAAAAGTCACTATCACCGTCGAATATTTATTATTCGAAATCATTTCCGCATACGACGGTGATAGTGATTTTCCACGATAAAAAATACCATCTGTTGTAATATGAAGTTCGTCATAGCTATTTTATAAATTTGAATAGATTTCTATGCGATCCATTGAACTCTATCAGAAGCATACCGTAGCCACGGTTTAGTTTTACATGATTTCTGCGGCATTCAGGTACCTATTGAATTCTTTCGTCTTCATCTCATTGTAGGGTATGATTCTATCCTTTTTGGACCATTAAATTTTTTTTCTTTTTCGAATAATAAAGACACGATTATATTGCTAAAATTTCCTATGCGTTATAGATGAATAAAATTGGATCTTATCCCGCACTTAAAACTCATATCATATTCTACACAAAAAAAAAAATTTCATGAAAAAGATGTGATAAGGACGATAGTTATTAGTATAATTCGTTTTCCATGCGTCATGAGAATACTATTCTTTCATTTGTATCTCATTGCAGAGCTTGATTTTATAAAATATCTTTTATAACCAATGCGGAAATGATTTCGAATAATAAATATACGACACGGTGATAGTGACTTTTCCACAATAAAAAATACCATCTGTCGTAATGTGAAGTTCGTCATATACTATATACATTAAATATATATGAGAATACTATTCTTTCGTTTCTTTCTCATTACACAGATTGATTTAAAAACAATATATTTAAAAGAATCAAGCTGTGTGCAATGAGATACAAACGAAAGAATAGCATTCTCATGACGTATGGAAAACGAATTATACGAATAAATATCGTCCCTATCACATCTTTTTCATGAAATTTCATTTTTCGTATAGAACATGATACGAGTTTCAAGTGCGGAGTAAGATTCAATTTGATTCATCTATAACGCACAGGAAATTTCAGCAGCAGAATCGTATCTTTATTATTCATAAAAAGAAAAAAAATGTAATATTACAAAAGCGATAGAATCATACCCTACAATGAAATGAAGACGATAGAATTCAACAGGTACCTGAATGATGCAGAAATCATATAAAACTAAACTGTGGCTACGGTATGCTTCAGATAGAGTTTAATAGATTGCATAGAAATATATTTAAATTCATAAAGTAGCAAATGACGAACTTCACATTGATAACACTGAGCATTGATTTCTATTCGAAACGAACCAATATTTATGCACCACCAACGGAGAGTGAGATAGCTCCGAAAGGATATCATGAGAATTATGTATTATTTCTATGTTAGTTGATAATATTCAATCGGACATTTTAACCAGGGATGGACCCGAGGTATTCTCGCTGTCGATGACCCTTGCTAGTGGGTCCAATAGCTTCATTATTTTAATATTTTTACCCATCTGATTGTTCTTATGCCGATCACTAGATAGAATCATCCAGCGATTTAAATGCGCTACTGTTAATTATTTCTTGTGCAAAATTACCTTTCAGTCGTTACTTGTCACTATGATTTTTACTACGATTTGTCTCAAAAATTGCCTATAAATTTACTATTTTATTATTGAATATTTCCAGATTTCTGACCAGTTGTGTCAGTGAATTTAACTAAAAATTCATAGGACGTAACAGTATCATAGTTTCGTGATATCGTTTGCGCTCACTCGGAGCATAACGCGAGTGATTTTCTCGGGTACGCAACATGCGTGATCACACCGGAAAGACTTACGTTCTCAAAGGCTACCTCGCGGTGATACAGCGCCGCGGGTAGAATCTCTCAACCGGCGACTAATGCGATTTTATGTAATTAAATTGGCTCATCGGGAGTGCTCATACTGGACAGCTCATTATTATCATCATTGTTATTCGGTACCGCTCACTTTCGGTCTACTCACTTGTACAGTATTTTTCGCACGCGATTTTACATCGTCATGTGTTGTTACAAATAAAATATTTATTTTTACTGTTTAACATCTTGTGTGAATTTATTTAACCCCCGTTCCGCTATAACTCATCCTGGCAATTCTCAAACAACCTTTGATGACATTTTATAAGTCCAACTCGGCATAAATTTTATAAGTCACTATTTACTCTTGATGAAATTTTATAAGTCCTTTTTCGGCACAAATTTTATAAGTTCACTCGGCATGAAAATTTATCAGTTCTTTTTCGGCACAAATTTTATCAGTTCACTCGGCACGGATATTTAGTTATAAGTCCCTTATCGCACTGTTTCACTTTATTTCACTTTTATTAACTTTTCACTTGTCACTTTTATCCTTGGAGAGCTGGCCGATGGTAAAGTAGATCGTTGAACTCATGATCGACTGTTCAAATTGCCGTCTTTTATACCCCGATTTTGGACTCACACTCCGTTGGTTTGGCATGTTATGCCGCAAAAACTCGGTTAGCTATTCTGGATTCTGTGCTCAAGCCGTGAGCTCGAATGTTCGGGATTTATCCAGTAAAGGGTGTGACGTATTTTCCTAGATCTCAACGCGACTCGAAAACACAAAAAAACCGAAACCGAAAAGGCGCAAATCGAAGCTCAAACCGAACGGGAGCGGAGCGCGAAATCGGTAACTCAGAAAACGTCACCTTCGGCCGCCCGCTTCTACGGATGCATCGACGTCCCGGTGGGCGCCAGTTAATTTTTGTGTCGCCGGTATTAACAACCGGGCTAAACTGGAGGTCGGTGGAACGGCCGACCTCCGCAGGGTCGATCTTTGTTTCGCCGGAATTGCCAAGCCGGACTAATCTGGAGGTCGATGGAACGGTCGACCTCCGCAGGGTCGATTTTTTCTTCGCCGGAATCGCCAAGCCGGACTAATACACGGAAACAGAACAAAATACTAGATCACGTGAACGAGAACTTTACGGTAACGAGAACTAACGCCGATGCATTCGCGAAAGCGAACGGTAGCGGAAATGCACGGTTGCTCAGGATGCGGGTTGTGGTAGAAGGGTCGCGATCCTTTGCCAATAAAACAACGCGAAATCTAAAATATCGAAATAAAAATATCGAAATCCCAAGTTCTTTATTAGCGAGAATGATTAATTGTAGGCTGGTAAGCTACGGGATCGCACGCATGTGCATCGGGAAGCGCTCAGCGGACCGATGGATCGATGCGAGCATATCGAGAACGAATCTATACGCGAACGAATAACTTATCTAGCGACAAACTCACCGAATCAGCGTACTTTAATCCAATAATGGGCGGGAACTGCATCTCACGATGCCTCGAGAACTTAACACAATTACTACACCTCAAGAGCATCCCTCAGAACGCATCTCGAGCACAGAAACATCGGTAATTAATTCGGAACCGAATCCGCACGAAACGCAGCACACACGAATCTCTAGCGAACGCGCGAAGAGACCGGTAGCGTGAGCGAGATACGCGAACCGAAGCGAGAGCGATTGCCGGAATCTGCGATAGCGCGAGCGAGAACGAATGACTCAGCGCCAGACAATAGGCCGAATGTTAAAACCGATCGCGCGAGAGGTCCGAGCTGCCTCGAGGACGACTCTCGGCAGACTGAAAAGCCTACGACGATATTCTAGCGAAGCGTTATGATTCTTGCGAGATCCTTAGCCGATAGCTACTGCCCTCTCAAACTATTCCAGAGCGTCACTTAAGCGGGAACCGAAACTGTAACGCGGTAATTTTTGAGATTCGTCGCGATCGTTACTCCAAATTCAGGACGTGAAAACAAGGCTCTCTCTCTCAGCTAAAACACAGCACAAGGTGTTCCGACCTTGCCCGGCCGTATTACAACCTCCGCCTGTTCTCCAACGTCCTGCATTATCCCCTGAACAGAGTGCCGGGTTCGCACTGGACTTTGACGTATTCGCGACGAGATCTCGTCGGGCTCTCCTCTATTCGTGTTTCTCAGTGCTTCGAGATTCTCTCCACCAAATAGAGTCGAGGATCCCAACCTGAACTGAATCCTTTTGAACTTATCTCAAAGCTTATCATACTCCCAAGCTCATCGGTAAAGTCTAAACTGGATCGTAACCTTAACGAACTTTACTTAAACGAGAGCTGGACGGTAACTGGACAGCCGAGGAGCAGTAAATCGGGAACTGTAACGGGCCAACCGAACCAAATAGATAGTCCTATCCGTAAACGTTAATTTATTTGCATTTTTGTGACGGTGATCGAAAAATCACGTCACAAGGGTTAGAACCTAAGAGAATGAATGCACAATTTATTACAAAGGTCTTTATTGCTTTATTATATATTTACCAATCACGGTACACTCAATAGCGAACCACTTGCTACTCACAATTATTTCTCGTACTCGATAGCGAGCCCCTCGCTATGTACAATTGTTCCCCGTTGTACTTCTGGTACCCGATAGCAAGCCCCTCGCTATACACACGTAATAAACAGTACTGTATCCTGAGTTCTGATCGGACTGATGCGTGCCTGCTCGCGATCCCTTAAATATGCATAGGAGAGCAGGCACGTCAGCTTAAGCGGTCGGGACTACTTTTTACTTTAGGTTTCAGAAATAAAACAAAAGCGCGTGTTCACACACAGCCTTAAGTTTGGGGGGGGGGGGGGGGGGGGTTGTGATGGTCACAAAAGGCCTGCTCCAAATATTTTTTGCGTCCCGGGCAACACGAACCTCGGAAGACCGACGCGGGATGCCCGAGACGCACCGGTAAGGTAGAGCGCAGAACCGAAGGGCGCTTACCCTACGAATCAGCAGCAACAAAACGGCCTGACTTGCCCCAGGATCACCGCGAACGATCGATCTTCTTCTTCTTCTTCTTCTCAATTTGGCCGAGACTCTCCGGAGGCGCTCGTCCTGGCCACTGGGACAACCGTGCCGACCAACGTTCGATAAAGTAGATTATGGAAATCCTCACATAGATGCAGGAATATGTTATTACTCGGTGGTAACCTCGTTGACAACATATTAATGTCACAGATTTAACAAACCCCTTTGATTTCCGCGGCTATCTGCCTTTTTCAAAACTTCTGTTCCGATGTCGATTTTTAGCGTCTAGTGAAGTCAGCCAACTAGGCAATGACTAGCCATCAGGTGCTTGTGAGATGGATGGTTGCAAAAAAAAAAAAAAACACACAAAACCAAAATACGCGCACTACATACTAACAAGGAACGTCAGTTTGGTGTCCCCCTCCGATTTTGATGAAACTCACGTATTTTGTAGAGCATCAAAAAGTAAAAGACATGTTTTTTGATGAAATGTTTGGTGAACCACCCCCTGATTCTTCAATTTTCCACCCTACACAAAAAACTATCCAAAGAAGTTGAACGGAACATGTACCATTTGGCAGGGCAAATGAAAATGAAGTTGACGTGTTTTTGCACATTCGCAGGGAAAAGAGTTTAGGGGGGTAAACTACCCCTAATCCATTAGTACGTACATTTTCGTTTCTTTTTATTTAAATCTTAAGAAGTTGCTGGCGTTCACTCTTTGTGCTGATTTTGTGCTCATCAAAAATTTACCGTCATGTTTATTATGTCAATATGATAAAAATACTTTCGACGCAATGAGAGGTGTTTTCTACATAGGCGGCTATTTGGAGCAGCGTATTATCTGCTGATATCGCAGCTGGTTTAACAAGTCTTCCAAATACAATAACCGCGATACACACAGCGATGATCAGTTGCTCGTTTGACCTCGGGGTGTCAGTGCATCAGTCATAGTTTTTGATTTAAAAAAGTAAATTCACCATGAAAGTGAATCCAATCAACGTCATTAAACTTCTCTTGGCTACATTTGAAGCCATGAATATTACCGAAACTCCGATTAACAATGCAGAAATCGAGGTAAAAGAGAATTTCGAAAAAGTTCTGATCGACTGCATAGACGATTATAACGGAGTTGAAATTATCGAGGAACAATCGCTAGATTTTCAAGAGCCTTTCAAGCAAAATGATATCAATGCTATCGACGACACTCTTTGGCAACATGATGAAGGTCCAGTGTACTCTGATCCTTTTTCTGAAGACGAAGAAGACTTAAGCTACGATTATAAACGGAAAGCAGTCGAATACTGGAGATCCGGTAAAAAGAAAAATTACAGTGTCGATGTCGTCAACCAGAAATTCAGAAAAGTCAAATCTATACGACAATTAAGACGCTAGGCAAATAAAATAAACAAAGGTGGGACCTACTG
Organism: Amblyteles armatorius; assembly: GCA_933228735.2. Classification (NCBI taxonomy): domain Eukaryota; kingdom Metazoa; phylum Arthropoda; class Insecta; order Hymenoptera; family Ichneumonidae; genus Amblyteles; species Amblyteles armatorius. Next base: position 1,141,535 of record OW121691.1, on the reverse strand, counting down.
TTACGTCAAAACTGTCGATGGTTTTGTTTCGCTAAGTTTTTACGCAACTGTTGCCCCGTTTCCATTAACACTCTCTGGTCAGAACGATGAGAATCGATCTTTACCACACCCGGTATTAACCGCGACAACAACTGCCCATCTTTAAGCCTAACCTTGCGGAAAATTGCTTAGGATAGGGCCCTAGGAGTGCCTGTCGTTTCTAAGGTTGTAGGGTACTTTCTGAACTCTTAATCCCTCCTTATTCGAATTTACGGTTTCCGGAGAATTTAAAGTGATAAAAACGTTCACTCCAACTTGAGAGGTGATGGAAAGTCCGTTTGACGGTGGGTTTACTCCAGAAACTGACGAATGGGTTAGGAAAGGACAAATGAATAAATTCATGCACTGGAAATGACCGATAAACGTAGAGAAGAAAAGATTATGACGAGTAAAATAAAAAGTATGTCGCTTACGTTTTTCACTGCTGGTTTTCGTCGATATTGGAATAATTCGTAGAACTTCCGATGATTTCGTTGGTAAAAATGGATTTAATTTCGAATTAAATAATTCACGAAAAGGTACAAAATAAATCAAACAATGATTCTCGAACCCGAAGTTCGGACAAAAAAATGTTTCCTGAGCTTTCGGTGATCGAAATAAAATACGATGCGTGACTGAACAAAGACAATTTCGTTAATCGAAAACGTAAACGAACGAACGACGACAACTGGGCCGATCGGATGATGGTAACTGGCGAACGAACGACGTTAACTTCGTCGATCGGATGATGGTGACTGTGCCCTGAGTACAGGATTTTAGGGCTTTTTATACCCTTTTTTAGGTTAAAATAAGTGGGAGTAATCCCTTGATCATGTGTGCTTTTCCTCGAAATGTCATTAAAACTAGTTGCTAGGTCGGAAGGGAAAGGCAAGGATAAAGGAAAAAGGGGTGATGTGTGGAGAGACGGGTTTTCGGTTTCGTCGATCGGTGCTTAACTTTGTTGCCCGCCAGCGGCCGTTTTTCCCCCCACGCGAGACCCCCCTCCCGCTCAATCCACGGGCCCCATAACCCTTTGCTAAAAACGAGATATAAAAACTCCCGAGATAAAAGCGTCTTCTCGCCGGAGTCGTACCTACGGCACCCTTCCCTAGGCGACGTTATACCCACGTTACCGGTAACAGTATACCTGTATACTATCGCGCGCGTATCCCAGCCGGTATACCTATAGCGAGTACGTCAGCTCACCTGTTTACTCCATTTCGCGATCACTCCGTATATCTATATATCTGGAGCGCGCGTAGGCTTGCCGTGTCGGCATGACGTCACCGGGCTGTACGCGTCGGCAATTCGGTACGCGCTCCGCGAAAATACAATTGCCCTCCAACGACGATATCTCTACTAAGACAATTGATGTCTTCCGTTTTCATGTTACCATTGGAAAGCTAACGCTGTTAGCTTTCCAATGGTACCCCATACGTGGGAAATTCTTTACTTCTAAGGCGCCTTATCTGTAAGTGAAAGTTATCGATATTTCGAACGGATCGATTACCCGTGTCTCCCGTAATCGGGATTTCATTTTGCTCCCCGAGCGGACGTTATTAATTATTTCTAGCCCTTGGCAATCACCTGCGACGTACTAAGTACTAGGGTACTATAAGTTTAGTTTTCTTTTACCTATCGTCCCGTTGTTTTTTGAACCTCCGCCTCCCCGCCGTTCGGGAGTTATTCCCCGTTTCCTGCCAAAAATTAGGCTTAACGTAATTGACGAAATTACGAAGTTATTATTTCTCCAGTATTATATTTTCACCCCCCTTCGATATGTATATCTAAAAAAATCGTTGTTTTTTGCTCTTTATGTACGCGTAGCATTGTATCGATTCAGCGACGAGGTGAGGGGAGCTGGCCGATGGAATAATATCCGGGCGACCCAGAATTCGCGAATTGAACGCGCGCGCACTGATTCCGCGACAGGGAGTCTCTCCAGGGTCCGCGCTCGGCGATATAGATCGGCCAGTTCACCTCATTCGTCACCACTTACACGCCCAACGCGGACTGTAAATACCTGGCAACCATTAAACTCTCCACACACATAACGCGTACTATTTACTTGGCCTCCCACGGACCACTCTCGGCTCACTATCCGCACTTTTCAGTGCGGGGAACGTGCCCCATCTCTCCGGCATTACGTTTGGCTTCCGACCTCGGCCTGTCCACGGACACTCTCTCGATCGACGAAATCCGCACTTTTCAGTGCGTCAAACATCGCGACTCCGACGGCTCCACGGCACCACGACTCGGCTGCGCTTCGAATCTCTCCGCTCCGTTTCACCCTCGCTCTTCTCAGAGCGAGAGACAACGATCTAACCGCCCTTTTCAGAGCGACGCTTACGTAGGCCAGCACCTCTGGTTTTTACCCGCTCCACTCCCCGCGTCATCGGTTCCGGACCTTATCGTGCTCCCTCACGGGCGCACCGACTGTCCAGTCTCGGGGCAAAGGGGGTTCCTGTTCCCTCCCGGATCACCCCGTTTCTCCACCCCCTTCTCGCCCCGTACCGTGCTGCGTGCACCTGCCCGGCAGGAAGCACTGACCGGCCGCGGTGGAAGGAGTTTTCCCCTCGTACCTCCCTTTCTCTTTTTTCTTCTTTTTTTAAATTATTTTCTTTTCCTCCTCATTCTCCTCTACCTCCTTCAGCCTCGTACCGTGCTGCGTGCGCTCACTCAGTGGGAAGCACTGACCGGCCGAGTCTGAGGGGGTTTCCCCGAATTTTCCTCCGCCCCCTTCTACCCTCGCACCGTGCTGCGTGCACCCACTCCGTGGGAAGCACTGACCGGCCGAGACTGAAGGGGTTACCCCGATTCCTTGGCCATCCTTCCGTTCCCCCTCAATGCCAAAGCGCTGCGGGCGGAAGCGCTACTCGCGCCTCGCGAAGTTCATCGCGGATAAGCGTGGGCCTCCTCGGGGTCTGAGCTGGCTTCTCCAGCAGGAGGCCGAGGAGCGCGACAACGCCGCGACGCTAGCACGGGAAGCCGTCCCGGTGCTGCTCCGCGAACCCCCGCGCACCCCGTTGCCGCCGCTGTTCACCGTTGTAACGCGGCCGGTCCGTCGCGAGCCATCCAAGCCGCGGATCGTATCCGACGTCGCCCTCGAGACGCGGATTATCGTCACCAGCCTCCCCGTCGTCGAGCCCTACATCCCGGAGCGCGCCATCCCAGGCCCCCCTCCCCCAGACGTCCCGTACGTTCCCTCCGGCCCGCCTACGATCCTTCGGGCACGTGCAGAACCGAACGCCGCGTGCGTTGTCTCGGGAGCCGGTACCGAACCATAGCTCGTCCCCGTCTTTCTTTCTTTTATTTTATTTATTTATTTTTATTTTTTATTTTTTATTTTTTTTTTTTCTCTCTCTGTGTCGGCCTCGACTCACAATAGTCGTTGTCAACAACTTTAGGTATTCGGGGAAATGGTAAAGGTCTCGGTGTTTGACTCATCATTTCCCTAAGTGAAGGGAGTCACGTTTAAGGCCTATCGTAAGCCCGTTTGGCTAGGAATTTATGTCCTGAGACCTCTTTTTTAATTCAGGGCCGACATCGAACGCCATCATGCTTGCCGTAATTAAAAGCCGCCGCTAACGTCGTTCCACAGAAAGTCGCGGCTTTTGTGGAACGCGTTTCGCGTTGTTTTCTTGACGATGCGGGGTTGACCCGCGGGATTTTTATAGGGTGGACCGAGAGATGGTTTTTCCTAACATTGATTTCTTCCTACATATTTTCGGTGCACGCTTTCAAGAAGGTGCGAGTGTTTCTAGATGAGAGTAGTCTACATTCATTTCAGGAATTACTCTTTTTGTTAACTTAATAATTATTGGATGAAATATACATACATATAGTTACATACATTGTGACGATACTCCTTTTATTCAGTCTCCCAGATCGGGACACGCTGGGGAAATCTAGGGCGAGGGAAAGGGGGAAATAATATGACACGGTTTTGTGTAGAAAATTATTATATGTGGTCGTTTAATATTCGAAGAAATTACAAAAGAAAATGAATAGGGACTTGAAAATAACAAAATATCTTAATAACAGTCGGAAAGAGAAAAGTTCGCAATAATAATGATAATACTGGGCTCGAAAAATAAACAATGGAAAAAAAAGCAAAAATCGGAAATACAAAAAAAAACGGGAAATCAGAAAATAGAAAACTTAATCAATACGCAGGAGTCGGTAATAATTCTTAAGGGTCAATCGCAGGGAAAAAAGGGGGGGGGGCTGGCCGGTGAAAAACTCTACACAAAAACGGTCGGTCTAAATCGGAATCAAAAAGAACAAAAAACTCATAAAAATGTCGATCTCTACTTGGGCGCCAGCTACTTTCTCGGTGTAGCACCGTAACTCAAAAAAAAGGAGAAAGACGGAAAGAAAACTATTAACTTGCGCGGCACACGGCTAGCAGGGAAAAGGGGGAAGGGGAGGGGGATGAGACTTCTCAGGTCGGGGACACTGTTCCAGGGCTTCTTGACAAATTACCTCGGCACATACAAAAACTCGCAAAAATTTACAATAATACAGATTGCCAAACGCTCAATAATATGTCTCGGGGGATGGGGAAAAATTACTAATAATGTACGCACGCTGGAAAGTGTCGCGGCTACCACCACTCACGCGCACGTGTTCGAACAGCAAGATGTCGGCGCACGTGGCGGCCGGTAATCGACGATCGAAATTTATACAATTCCAAAAAACGAAAGAACGGCTTAAAACTACAAAGAAGGGGCACGGGTAAATTCTCAGGGGATGTCTGGGGGATGGGGGAATTTTCGAAAGGGGTCGGCGGGCGGGGAAACTTGTGCAGTACTCACTCAATCGCTCACTCCTAACTATTTAGTGACAATTTTTCCGATAGCGGCCTCTCAAATAACAAACAAATGTCTCTCGGCGTTGCTCTCGATATTCCTGGGTTTGCCTGGTCGTTATATTTCTCGTTCCAGACCAAATCGTGTCCTTGGTTAGTTGCCTATGGGTCGATACTCTCCGGGATGGAGTCGGAATGAAATTATGGGATAGCCGAGTCGTCTTAATAATCCTTATAATATCCGTAATGATCGCTCAATCGCCTGTCACACACACTCTCTCTCACAAAGCCTTGGCTCGAAGTGCCGTCAGCCTCGCTGCTTCCGGCTTCTTCTCCGACCGTAAGGTCGGTCTTGTATGTAACGACGGTGTGGAGAAATCCGATTGGCTGTATCCGGGACTGACTGTCGATGGGCGTCGGGATTGGCCGCGCGGCCGTGCGGATATCTCGTCGCGACGGAAGACTCGTCGCGACGTTCGGCGCGCGCATCCTCGTCATCGATTTGCCCATCGATCGACGGGCAATTCTTCTTGTCGGGAGGTGGCGGTTCCGTGCGGCGCGTTGGCGAAACGTCGCATCTGACGTTTCGAGTGCCGGAGGGATAGTGTTTGCCCGCACGATACACCTCGTCGGTTTGAGCTCGTTATTTCGAGCCGAGAGGGTATCGTCGGGCTCCGGGACGGTCCGTATCTGGTCGTGTGAGGGGAGCTTCGCCGGTGCGATCTTCGGGAACGGGACGACGGTGGCTGCTGGGTCCTCTGGTGTGTCGAGGCAGCTTGGAGGTTAGTGCCAGGACGGTCGTGTGGTGGTGCTAATTTGGGCATTTTCCGTGTCCCGCAGGGTAGTTTTTCGTCTGGCGGCCTTGGTTAGGGTCGATCAGCTGGTGGGGAGGTCTTCGGTGGTCTGCGATGGGCTGTGATGGGCTGCGATGGTCTGCGATGGTCTTCGGTGGGTCTGCGGTGAGTCTTCGACGGGTCTGCGATGAGTGGCGAGGGCTTCGTTGGGTGAGTTGGAGGGCTGACGGGGCTTAGAGGATGAGGGTCAGTCGGGGGAAGGGGGTTAATAATAGTTACAATCGTTGCTTAATTTTGTAGGCTTAATTCTCGTTTATTCCCTAGGTGAGTGGTGGGACTCCGAGCCAGGCAGCGGAAGGGACTTGTGACGTGCCACGTCACAACATATATATATTTTGTCCTTTTCTTAGGCTAACATATAAATTTCCGACAGTATTCTGGTCCCACGTTCGTACTCATTAGTTTTCTCCTTTCTTTATCAACTAACGAGGGGCTGTTAATCCCTTGTTCTAACTCTCCATATGTGACGAGAATCCTTCGGATCTCCTTTACGACCAAATTGGTGTTAAACAACTAAATTCCTTAATTCATAAACAATTAAAAATTGTAAGATGATTATTAGTGATTACTTAGATTTTTAACAAAATTTAACTCGGCTATTGAGAGTCGGTTGAGAGGAGCGAGGCTCCCTGCGGTGCCGCGCCGGCGATTTTGCCGCCTGGCAACTCAAGTGATTTGTGTGAAAACGTTCTTAAAATTTCCTTTGAAACTTATTCTATGAGCGTTGATTAACTTATTGTTGGATCTAATAAAGTTGCTAAAAATAGTTTGTTTATTCCTATTTATCTTAAACCAAAAACAATCAGGAATTATTTCTTTGTGCTGTTTAAATTATTATCTATTTCCTCATTGCCTTTAATCCTTCAAGACCTGGATTCGGAATATTTTTAATCATGGATCTGTCTATATTATTTTTCCTTATCTTCATTTTTGTTTGGAGGCTCCTTTAGATTGCCTTTATTGTAATAGTCATTATACAACATGGTTGCAAAAATTCTCTCTCGCGGTTTTGAGAAGAAGGGTACGGTACTTCGTTTGTACCGTCGCGTGACTTTCTAATCTCATGGCCTTGAGGCACTAGGCTTTGTGAATCGGAATTATCGATAGCTGAAAGCCCTAAGGGCTTCCATAGAGCTGCAGGTAACCGGTCGAAACGACTGGCTTAGGTGGGGATCCGGCCCCGCAGCAGATCACTGTGGGCCCCCAAATGGTTCCCTGGCGATGGTACAGATGATCTAACGATCCATGAGATCTGTGAGTGTTTAGTCGATACTCGTACCTGACACGGTCGCGAGGTATCTGAAGCGGGTTGGCCTTTTACTCGTCTCAAAAAAAGGGCGGCGCTGGTGGTCATAGACTATTTTTGGCGGCCTTCCTTTTCCACAATTTATCCAGATCTGTTTGACCATGCCGTTAGATTTTTGACGGTCAAGCTTGACCAGCCTCTCGTGCCTATCGAATGTACCGGCTGAGTTCATTAAGTTGGTCCTTTGGCAGAAACGAGTCATTTATCTAGCTATCTGCTATTTCGGGTCATCTGACCGATTTTGTCCCTTCTTTTTATTTTATTTTCTGAGTCCAGTATTAGTGTAAGGAAAAATAATAAAGAAAATTTATTCGTTACGCTGGACGTAACACTAGAAAGAGAAATTAGCTCGAATATTTGAATATACTTTGGAAAACATGCAAGCCGCTGTCGATGCTGGTTACATTGTCCATGATATCGACCTTCAAAAGTGGGCTCTACAAGCTAAAAAAAAGGTCAAAAAGGTAAATAGATCACGAAGACATTCGTTTTAAAGCTTCGCGTGATTGGCTTTGGAAGTTCAAGAAATCAAATATTATTGTATAAATATAAATTAATAAATTCGTAACACGAAAAACTATAGAAGAAGGACAAGTTTTAAGGATTAATGCAGAAAACTTCGTGAATGAACTTAAACCATGTATTCAAAAAATGGAGTGGAAAACATATATAATTCAGATCAGAGCGGCTTTCAACTGGAAATCCACTCTGGCAGGACTCTGACGATTGAAGAAATTGAATAAGTGGAATGTGTAGTACAATCCGTATCTTCTACAACTCAAAGCTACACGATCCAGCCAACCATAAATGCAGATGGAAAATTACTTTCACGCCTTTTTATCGTTCTAAAAGAGGAAAAGCCTAAGTTCGGACCAATCGGAGAAAAAAATGTATTCAGGCCAGATAACGTATTTTTAACAGCCTCGAAATCCGGGAAAATTACTTCAGGTATGAACAAAAATGATAGCCAGGAAATATTGAACATAGGTTGATTTATACTATATCGATGACCAATATCTTCCTATGTATACAGAGGGCAGCCATTCTTTCCCACACAATTCTATCCACCACAGCGTCGATCCAACACATTCGTTCGTCCACAAACTTTATTCCGCACATAGTTTTTGCTTCACGTGTTTTTTCCATCACATTTCTTTCGTACACATTTCGATTCTGCACAATCACTTCCTCATAAGCCGTTCGAACCCATTCGGTTTACCGCACAACCCGATACATTACAGTCTCGATCCGACACATTTGTTACCTCACAAGCTTCATCTCACACATTATTATTCCTTCACATTTCTAATGCTCACACGCGTTTTCCATGCCATTTCGATCGTACACATTTCAGTTGAGCACATTCCGGATCCCGCAAACAGTTTGAACACACTTAGTTTGCCACGCAAACCGACACGCTACTGTCTCGAGCCAACACATTTGTTCCTCCACCTATTTGATTGCACAAACTACTATCCCTTCACATTTTTATCGTGCACTCGCTTTTTCCACGACATTTCAATCGTACACATTTCGATTACGCACATTGCTGGCTACTCAGTCCTGACTATCCACGCTAAGTTTACTACACAACCTATTTCTCCCCAGGCTCGCCGCTACGCATTTCTATTCACCACATTCATTCTACCAAAAACTTTTCTAACACATTTCGATCGTACACATTACCGCTGTCGATACATCATATGGGAATATCACGCGCGGGTAAGGTAGAACGCTGAGCAGTTTGGTTCGTAGGCAGAGGTTCTCATGCGATTCTATCAGTATGGGTTAAGTTGAACTGCCTAGTGTGACTGTGCTGTCACTTGTTACGTTAGCCCATACTGATAGAACCGCATAAGAACCTCTGCCTGCGATCCAAGCTGCTCAGCGCTCTACCTTACCCGCGCGTGATATTGCCACGTGATGTATCGACAGCGGTGATGTGTACGATCAAAAAGTGTTGGAAAAGTTTTTTATGGAATGAATGTGGTTAATAAAAATGCGTAGCAACCAGCCTGTGGACAAATAGGATGTGTAGAAAACTTAGCGTGGATAATCAGGACTGTGTAGCCAGCAACGTGCGTAATCGAAATGTGTACGATTAAAATGTCGTGGAAAAAGCAAATGAACGATAAAAATGTGAAGGGACAGCAGTGTGTACAATCGGATATGTGGAGGAACAAATGTGTTAGCTTGAGACTGTACTGTATCGGTTTGCGCGGTAAACTGAGCGTGTTCAAACTGCTTGCGGGGTGGGGAATGTACGTAATCGAAATGTGTACGATCGAAATGGCATGGAAAACGCGTGTGAGCATTAGAAATGTGAAGGAAAAATAATGTGTGAGATGAAGTCTGTGAGGTAACAAATGCGTCGGATTGAGACTGTTATGTATCGGGTTGTGCGGTAAACCAAGCGGGTTCGAACGGTTTATGAGGAAATGAATGTGCAGAATCGAAATGAGTACGAAAGAAATGTGCTGGAAGAAACACGTGAACATGAAAAACGTAAAGCAAAAACTATGTGCGGGATAGAGTTTGTGGACGAACGAAAGTGTTGGATCGACGCTGTGGTGGATAGAATTGTGTGGGCAAGAATGGCTGCCATACAGAGCACTTCAAAATTTGGTTGGAAAAAGTATTCTTCCCCAACACCGGCCGTGACAGCGTATTGTTAGATTCCTGGAGTGGACACTGCCCACAAGTTATTCGAAAAGCATTCGAAAAGCCTCGGGGTAAAAAAATGATCACAAAGATAATACCTAAAGGCACAACAGGCAAAATCCAACCCCTTGACGTTTTTGGTTTCCGAATATGGAAAAATTTTGTACGTCTCTTTTCCGACAGCGTATTATTACTTAATTTTGATATTAATTTACACTTGAGAAACAATATGATCAAACTGCAATCGCTCGCACACAATCAACTTTCATCGCCCAGGTATATAAATCTTTTCAAATAGGCATGGTTCAAAAGTAATTATATAACCGATAAGCCAGACAAGTTCGACAATCCAGTGAGTTTTGGTTTCGGTCAATCATCTCAAGCACACTGTGAAGTACCAGGTTGTAACAATGTGGCCATCATCGGACGCTCATGGTGCAAAAAAACTTAGTGCTTGCAACATTTTTTTGAAGAGTTTCATTTCTGTACGACTTACGAACCATGATTGCTGCAAACTATGACAGTAATGCACACGTCGACGAATTGTAAAAGGAATTATAAATTATATTATATACTGTCGTGTATGTTGTGACGAGATTTTTCGATCACCGTCAAAAAAAATAAAATTAATTGACGTTTTACGGGTACGGCTATCGATTTAGTTCGGTTAGCCCGTTATAGTTCCCGATTCATTGCTCTTCAGCCGTCCACGTACCGTTCAGCTTTCGTTAAGTAAGGTTCATTAGGGTTACGATCCAGTTTCGACTTTGCTGATGAGCTAACGTGTGTGATAAGCTTGGAGATGAGCTCAAAAGATGCAGTTCTGGTCGGGATTCTCAAATCTATTCGGTGGAGAGAGTTTCGAAGAAATGAGAAACACGAATAGAGGCGAGCCCGACGAGATTTCGTCGCGAATACGTCAAAGTCCGGTGCAAACCCGGCACTCTGTTTAGGTCATAATGCAGGACGTTGGAGAACAGGCGGAGGTTTTAGTACGGTCTGGGCAAGGTTGGAACGCCTTGTGCTGTGTTTTAGTTGAGAGAGAGAGCCTTGTTTTCACGTCCTGAATTAGGAGTAACGATCGCAACGAATCTTAAAATTACCGCGTTACAGTTTCGGTTCCCGCTCAAGTGACGCTGTGGAATAGTTTGAGAGGGCAGTAGCTATCGTCTTAGGATCTCGCAATAATCATAACGCTTCGTTAGAATATGATCGTCGGCTTGACAGTCTACCGAGAGTCGTCCTCGAGGCAGCTCGGACCTCTCTCGCGATTCGTGTTTACGTTCGGCCTATTGTCTCGCGCTGAGTTATTCGTTCTCGCTCGCGCTACCGTAGACTCCGGCTATCGCTCTCCCTACGGTTCGCGTATCTCGCTCTTGCTACCTGTCACTTCGCGCATTCGCTAGTTGACTCGTGTGTGCTGTGTTTCGTGCGGATTCGGTTCCGAATTAATTACCGATTTTTCTGTGCTCGAGATGCGTTCTGAGGAATGCTCTTGAGGTGCAGGGATTGTGATTAAGTTCTCGAGGCATCGCGAGATGCAGTTCCCGCCCCTTTAGTGGATTACATCATGCAGTTTCGGCGAGGTTATTGTTAAGATAATTTGTCGATCGCATATAGATCCGATCTCGTTACGCTCGTTCCGACCCTCCGGTCAGCTGAGCGCTCCCGATGCACAAGCGTGCGATCCCGTGGCTCGCCAGCCTACAATGAATTGTTCTCGTTAATTAAGAATTTGGGATTCCGATATTTTAGATTTCGTGTTCTAGATTCCGCGTTATTTGATTGGCGAAGGATCGCGACCCTTCTACCACAACCCGCATCCTGAGCAACCGTGCATTTTCGCAACCGTTCGCTTTCGCGAATGCATCGGCGTTAGTTCTCGTTACCGTGAAGTTCTCGTTCGTGTGATCTCGTATTTCGTTCTGTTTTCGTGTATTAGTCCGCCTTGGCGATTCCGGCGAAACAAAGATCGACCCTGCGGAGGTCGGCCGTTCCACCGACCTCCAGTTCTGCCTGGTTGTTAATACCGGCGAAACGAAAATTAACTGGCGCCCACCGGGACGTCGACGCATTCGTAGAAGCGGACGGCCGAAGGTGACGTTTTCTGAGTTCTCGATTTCGCGCTCCGCTCCCGTTCGGTTTGAGTTTCGATTTTCGCGTTTCCGGTTTCGGTCTTTTGTGTTTCTGTAGTCGCGTTGAGATCTAGGAAAATACGTCACAATGTGTATGTGAGATAGGTGCGAGGCAGTGACAATGTATGTGAGAGAATGGAGAGTGGGAAAAACGATAACACGAGACGTGAAAAGGATAATAGTGGAATAAACGCGCTTGCCGAAACCCGGAGTTTGTTATTTATTACCTATGTCCGCAGCTAATTCCCGCTGTTCCGGAATACAGGGCATAGACAACCACTCAACCCCAGCAATATTCCCCAGTATTCTGTATTTTAGCAACCTATTCTTATCAGTAAACAACGCGAAATTCGTGAATGGGCCATTCTAGGTGACGGCCGGTCACCACCTTAATCATAAATAAAGCATCATGCGAAGCTCCCGACATTGACTTCGGCTGACAGGAATATTTTAAATTTATTCAGACATTTTAATAACGAGAAACGAGAATGTATGCATAAATATGCGTTTTAATGGATGAGGGGTAGTTTACCCCCTTAAACTCTTTTCCCTGCAAATGTGCAAAAACACGTCAACTTCATTTTCATTTGACCTTTCAAATGGTACATGTAACGGATGGTCGATGGGTCAGGCACTGCGTAATGAGTTTAGTTGAGTATAAGACAATGGTTCTATTAGTCGGAGAGTTTCGTAGAGTATAATTGGAGGTATAATTGTACCGCACTGGTCGTCGGTCGGAGCTGAACTGATTTGAAGCGGGCGTGAAGCTGAAGGCTTCGCGCTCGCTGTTACAAAGGAATAAAGAGTCGAAGGATGTTTAGTCTATTAGATAAGTGGCCGCTCATGGCGGTCCGGATGCGCGATAGCCTTAAGGGCTTCTTTGAAGAGCGCATCGAACGAAAACTCCGTATCGATACGCATAAATAAATATTCGAAGTTAAAAGAATTGAAATTGTTAGGCTGCGGCCGTTACATACATGTTCCGTCCAATTTGGTTGGATAGTTTTTTGTGTAGGATGGAAAATTGAAGAATCAGGGGGTGGTTCACCCCTGCAAACGAATTTGTTTTCTTTAACTTCATGTGGAATTTTCATTGTCTTCAATAAGGAGCATTTTGGTTCTTGTTTCATTGAAATCGGTAGTCGCCTTCTGGGTGAAACTGCATAATCGACCCTCGACATGGCTAACTTTAAAGGGCGATTTCACCCCTTAGAAATGTTTTTCCGCAGATTTAAAAAAAAAACACGTGTCATTTACTTTTCGATGCTCTACAACATACGTGAGTTTCATTAAAATCGGAGGGGGACACCGAACTGACTTTCCGTGTAAGTTCGAGTCAAATGCATCCCTGAGTTTCGTTCAGAGTACAGATTGTAAATTGATTTAATGTGCAAAACTTACCCCCAAATACACGTCCGACAAAATAGTCGCGGAATGAGTTATAAACTATACAATTACTACATCATGCGTACGCGAGGCTACATACATGTCCTTTGCGAATTTAGCAATTAGCTCGAGAATCTTCGAAGGGGGAGAAAAAGAAAAACCAATGGTATCTAAGAGAGGGAATGTACCTAGCTTCCTCAACCCTGCGACAAGGGTGTTATATCCGCAGAAGCTCAGTTTACGACTCTGAGTACTGCGGAAGCCGTTATCTCAAAGGTTTTCGGGATTTGTCCAGTGAAGGGTTAAAACCCAAATGAATTATTAAAGGATGATTTATGATATCAATATTAGTTACAATTGTTTGTCCAAGTTTATTTACCAATAGTTGTGAAGTACACTCTGCACGCTTTTCTTCCTTCCGAAAAGAGTATATCTTTTACGGTACTACTAAGTGACCGGGACGTTCAAATTCAAATCAGACTGTCGAGTACCTGCTCGTGGTTCTTTACATAGGGGTGCGAGCAGGTGTGTCAGCTTAATTTTGGCAGTGTCAGCCATTTCGTAATTGTTTAAACAATTATTGCTTCTGGATTGCCTGTCCGGTTCAGTCTTTCCCAATAGCTAATTCGACTAATTAATTATTTCGATAAATTCTTAATTGCTATGTCGTCGGTTACTTCCGTATTTCGCAACGATGCGTCGCGCGCTCGTTTGCATGCCGCGATTATTGGGCAAGCGCATTCCGAATAATTGGGCAATGACTCGGGGTACAACAAGGATTTCGGAATGAGCTTTTGTTAATGGACAGTCTAAAAATATATGGTTAACTGTCTGAGGCGAAGCGCCACAGTCACAATTCGGGTTCTCTGTCAAACCTATTCTAAATAGAGGATTCTTGACGCCAATATGTCCTGATATAATTCTATTTATTAACGTTATTATTTCTCTAGAATAATTCTTTGAGGCGAACCACGCCCTTTCATCTTTACAATTCCTGAGTAATCCATAAATGTGGCTCTTTAGGGTGAATGATGAAGCGAATGATTCGCTTTTCCTTTTCTCCAGGTTTAACCAAATATTCTTCGAAATCGAATTAGGGTGAGCTAACAAGGGCCTAAATTTTTCGGAGAATGCACCCCTTACCGCCAAAGTGTTGGCAGATTCATTGCCCACGATTCCGCAATGCGATGGACACCATAGAAACGAAACATTTCGTTTTCCAGAAGAAATTCTACAAGCTTATGATTTGATTTCCAGAACGAGATAGTGGGCTTTCGCGTTAATTTCTGCGAACCCGAGAGCCGTGAGGACACTACAAGAGTCGGAACAAATGAGTACATCTTTGTCTGAATTATATTTTGCTCATTTCAAGCCTCGACAATTGCAAGAGCCTCCGCTTCAAAGATGTTAGCATACGATTTAATTTTGAAAGAATACGATATTTTCAATTCCGGGATACAAAAAGCTAGTCCCACGAACGGATTTTCTCTGCTCTTTGAACCATCCTAAATATGTGCAACCAACCAAGCCAATTTTCTTCAATAATTTTTTTAAATATGCGTTGAGCTTCCCCTCGGTTACCTTTATTGATAAAGATTCCCATTTCCGTATTGGGTGATCTGGCAGAAAGTTGAGGTCTTAAAGAAAATTCAAAGCAAGGGAGATATTCAGACCTGTTGTAATCACCAAGCTATCACAAATCTGAACCCATTCAGAGGATAAGAACGATCTGCAATAAACCGGTGTACCCTTAAACTTCCGAAATCGCTCTTGTAGGAATTTCAACTTGGGAATTAAAGGATGGTTTTTGAACGCGAAGGACCTAGCTAAATATCTAACAGTTAAAACTCTGGCCCTGAATGAGATAGATGGATCCTTTGCAAGGTCCAAAACAACATTAGTCGGAGTTGACTGGAAGCATCCCAAGGCCAATCTTAGTGCTACGAACTGCACCTTTTCTAGCTTTTTGATCTGTGATGGCCTAGCCGAATGAACGCAGAAGGAGCTCCATTCAATCTTAGAAAGGATCAGGCCTTTATAAGTAAGGAGGGAGGTAGTAGGGTAGATCCCCAAGACTCATGAGCCAAGGATTTTAGGATATTTACACATTGAGAGAATTTCCTTCTGGAATCATTAATTTGTGCCTTCCAGTTTAATTTCGAATCAAGAGTTTATTCCCAAAAACTTACATGACTTGGATCTAGGAATGATAGCCCCATCTAGGTTCATATTAAGAGTTAGGGGAATAGACGATTTCCTAGTAAACAACACGAACTTGGATTTGGAACCGGAGATATTCATTCCCAAGTCTCTCAGCCACTGGAGCAAGTTATTTGGCTCCGGATTCTAGGCCACGGATGCATTTATTGTGATCGCTTTCCTTAGAGTACAGAACAATGTCGTCAGCATACTGCAGCAAATAACAGTCCCTATCAATGTGTTTCTGGATTTCTCTAGTGTATATGTTAAAAAGAATGGGACGAAGCACCGATCTCTGAGGGAGGCTCTTGGTCAGATCACGGTTGGTAATAAACGTTCCGTTTTCAGAAAAATTTGCGTTGCGTTTACAAATTAAGGTCTGAATCACACGAATAATAAATCTAGGGGTACGAAGTTCCAACAGATTCTCAATTAACTTATGTGGTAAGATATTATTGCAAGCGCCTTCTAAGTCTAAAAAAAGAGCAGCCACGACTTCTTTTTTTTTTGCAAACGCATTGCAAATATCAGTCGACAAAATAGCAATATTGTCTAATCAGGAATGAGATTTGCGGAAACTGAATTGGACGGAAGGGATACACAAATCCGTCTCGAGGTAGTATTCGAGCCGGTTCATAATAATTATTTCAAAAATTTTCAGAAGGCAAGATGCTAGAGAGATAGGACGTCACTTTATTGTTTGGTTTGGGAATGAGACAAATTTTGTGATGCGTCCATTCGATAGGGATTAAATTATCGTACATAAATTTATTAAAAATAGTAACTAGGGATTCCACGATATTCACAGAGAGGTTTTTTATGCTAGAGTTAATTAAATCTCTTCCAGCTGCGGATTCAGATTTTAGTTCACTTACGGTCTGACGCAATCCCTGCAGCGTACAGGTGGTCCAGATACCCCTCACAATAGGAAAGTCTTTATCATCTACTATGTTTGCAGAAGGGGAAAGGGGAGGAGGAGGCGAAATTTTATTTACGACATTCATTAACAGGGATTTGTTTTCTTCCAATGGAACGACCCTAGCAGAGCTGTTAATATCATTAAACTTCCTCACTATTTCCCAGACCTTGCTTATTGGCATGTCCGGATTGATGTTACTTGCGAATTTTTTGAAAGACTCCGCCTTCTCTCTTTTAAATACTATTTTTGCGTCTTCATCTGCCTTAAGCCAATTATAAAAAATGTCTTCGGCGTTAGAGGACTTGAATGCCTTAAAAGCGTTCCGTCGATTTGCCAGTGCTTCCACGCAATTCTGATCCCACCATGATTTCGAGGATCGGTTTCTGCGTTGTGGGGGGCTTCCATTGCTCACTAAGGTGGAGCCCGAGGCCATCAAGGCCGACTTCCCAGTGTTGGAAAGAGAGTAAAACGGTCTCAAAGCGTTATCCAGTGTCAAACCCTTACATCACTCGAAGTTCTTTAAGAGTTCACAAAAATGTTTCCAATCAACTGTATTGGTCTCGAGCGAAGGCCGATTGCTCGTACCGTCAACGGTCATGTTATTAATTTTAATCTCAATCACGAAGTGATGTCCGCCCAGGAGGTCATTTGTAACTCTCCAGGAGCTGAGATTGGCCAGATTGGCACTGACAAGCGAGATATCAAGAGTATTAAAGGTACCCCTGTGCGAAAAGTATGTCGGAGAGCCGTCATTAAGACGGATTATATTAAAAGAGTTAAAAGCCTTGCAAAGAGATCTACCAGAAGGGTTGAAAGCTTTACTCTCCCACAACGGTGATTGGGCATTCAAATCCCCTCCAATTAAAAGAAAACAGTTTTCGCTCAATTTAATTAACTCGTTTAAAAAAGAGAACCAGGTTTTAAAATTCGTCGTGAAGTTAGGAGCTCTATATACACTAACTACAATCAGTTTTTTTTTTTTGGTTTTTTAACGAAACTGAAATGGCAACAGTTTCTAACTCTCTGTGGTTCCATTTATCCGTCGGTAATTTTAAGACAACACAGGGAATACCGGGTTTGACAGCTACAACCCCCCCTCCCCCAGAAGCGTCAGACAGTCTGTCATTGCGAACGATTTTATAGTTCACAAGTTTAAATGGTTGCTCGGGTTGATGCCAAGTTTCCGATAAGATTAATATGTCAGAGTTTTCCGTCGGGATAGACCATTCAGAACTCTTCCCGATCAAGCTCCTACAATTTCATTGCTTGATAGTTAATTCTTCCATTAAGTCTGAAATGCAGGTAAAGACTGTAGAGGAAAAAATAGAACATATCCGAGATCGAGAACATGACGAGCAAATAACAGGAAAAAATAATCAAACTCACATGTACACGCATAATTCTCAACTCTAGCTAATGATATTAAATGGAAACGCAGAGAGCTTGATCAGTCTCATCCGTTGATTACATCGGCTCGTCAGTGTTGATATAGAAGTTAACTTCAGGGAAAAGATCTCCTGAATTTTCCATTACCGGGCTATTATATGGTGTGTAAAGGTTAGAATCTCCATTTACAGACTGCTGCTCTGAGAGAGGAGCGGATTCAGAGTTCGATACCACGTGGTAAACATCCGCTGTGACATTTTCGACTACTGGAGAAGGATCAGGGTTCTTCAGTGGGATTTCAGGCTCAGCAGGTGGGGAGGACACGGTTTCCCCTACAAGCTTGCAGCTACCCCTGACCTCTACCTGCACGGTTTCTCCTTCCTCGAAAAGAGCAGTTGAAATCTTCTCAGGGACTCTACGACGAGTTACATAGGTATTCTTAGGAGTTTTCTTTTTCTCAACTAAGGAGCACGTCCGCTCTCCAGGTTTCCCGGTGACAAAAGAGGGTATTCACTGTACAAGGATTTCGCCGAGGCGTTCGGGAGGATCCACTCATTAGAGATGACAGCTGCGGAAGGCGAGTCAGTGGTGTTCGCCATAATATGATCGAGCCAGGCATCCGTTCTGTAGAGGTTAATCAGTTTGTTAATAGCAATAACTTGCTCCGCTTCGTTTCTATTGATATTGAGGTGCGCTATAACTTTGCTAATTATTCTCTCCTTGACTTACGTAGGACAGTTAGGGTCACTTGCCAGACGTCCACCACCACAATTAGCACACTGGGATCGAAGACTCCTGCAATCGTTGCTGGAGTGTCCCTCTCCACAGGTGACACAGCGGGTTGATCCGCGACAGTTTTTCTCCAGGTGACCAAATCTAAGACACTTGGTGAACTTTTTGATTCTGGGCTCAAACGGCGCGACCATAACTCTTATTTTATGGATTGAGATCACGTCTGGAAGAGCATTCCCATCAAACCAAATTTTGACCGAATAAGTAGGTGAAAGGTTACCCGCGTCCTTGCCTGAGCGAACAAGTCTGCGGATTCTCTCCACCCGCAAGATTCTAATCGGAGTGTCAAACCACTCGATACCATCCAATATATCTTGTTCCGAAAGCGAAATTTCCACACCTTTCACCACCCCGACCCTGGATAGCTTACTATCAGGGATGTAAGCCCTCCACTTCTTGGGTAGCCATTTTTCTTACGAGTTGACGAGTTTATTTGCAAGCTAATACGTAGGAAGCGTAACCTGAACTAGATTCCGCCCCTTACGCCTTGTCTCGACTATTCCGCATTTACTCTTGCTTAGATGCTTACCAATAATCATCGGGTGCAGATTCCCCACGGCTTCTCGTCTTTCCAAGTTGCTCGCTTCGGAGCTAACCTGGGTGACAAAGACGATGTACGGGGCTGAGCTGTTAGCCGAGTACCGGTTCATTCGTTCTGGAAAATCCACAATTTGATCTGATTGAGCAGTAGAAAAGGACGAAGAGTCGTTCGCCGAAGAACCCAAGATCCTTAAGTCAACAACCCTAGGTTTCTGCTTATTGGTCACAAGGGACTCAGAGGGATCTGTCAACTTTCTCTTCATACCCTGTTGTTCGTTAGAGGGACCTGGTGCATTAGACACGAGTTTTTCTTCCCAACAGCAATTCGTCAGGTCCGGCGAATAAATCGCCATCGTGCTTAGGTTAATTAACAGCTAATGAATGTCTAAACAACAGTACAAACACACCAACGTAAATCAATCTAAACGTAACTCAGAGGTGATTTTCTATAAGGTAAATGTCCCAGTAACCGACACGTTTAGCAAAATTCTCTACGTCAATAAATTGTGGCTGGCACATCATGACGTCAATAACTATCATTGTAGATTATAATGAATCAGTATACTTTTATCAACAAATGGAACGGTTAAATTTTGTCCTACCTTATCTTATTGCAAAGAAAATTTAACATAAAACTTGAGATGTGCAAGTCAACCAATCATCGATATGGTAAAGTCATGGTTTGCCCGGCAAACGATCCGTGTATGACCCAGTGATCAACACCCGTATTTACGGTGTCGATCACTAGGTCAAGCACAGGTCGATTACTGGGCAAATCTCGAGTTTATTATGTTCTTGACTGGTACATTTCCCTCCTGTGCATAAATATAAGTTATCTTTGTGCACAGGAGGCTCACTTGCTCACTAATAAACATGGCAAACAGTATAATTTAAATGTATAATAATAACGAAACAATAATTTATTACTCAAGATTTGCAGCATTTTATTAAAATGATATAACATTTAGTAATAGTAATACATGCGGATCAAACTTTATCTTAGATACTAGTCATGTTACATGTAAAAATACTCTTCGTTTCATATAAAGCTTTGTCTTACAAACGACTTAACAAAGAATAAATCTTGTTCTTTATTATTGTCAAAACTTTCTTCAATATTTTTTTTCCTTTGTGCAGTCTTTTACCAACAAGTCTTTTTCGGAGCAGTCTTCTTAGGAACAGTTTTCTTTGGAACAGTCTCCTGTGTAACAGTTTTCGTTTGACTTTCTTTGGCAACCCGCAATTTTTCTTATTTTTCCCGGGCGATGCGCACTTTTTGTTCTTTCTCTTCTTGGGCAATGCGCAATTTTTTTTTCTTCTTCTTCTTATGCAATGCGCAACTTTTCATTTTTTTCATCTAGTTTCCGTTTTTTAATTTCTGCAGTTTCCTTCGCCTTTTCTTCACGCATTCTTTTCCTTTCTTCCTTCTGACGTAATTTTTCGGGCTCTTCAATTCTTTTTTCACGTTGAAACGCTTTCCATTTTAACGATGTGACGACATCAGGAAGTTTAACTTTCGATTGTGCTTTATTAGCCGCAGCCGCGGCCGGTGGATTTGCTGTGCGAATTGGCGAAAAAGCGGTCTCATCGCAATTGAAGATTCTCGTAGGATTTTCCAACACTTCGAGAAAGTTATTTTCAGTGTAATACAAATGAATCTCTTTGAACCACCGTTTTATCTTTTTCTCTGTCACTAGGGCTTCGAGGTTTCGTCGAGTTTTGAGGAGTTCTTATCGAAATATCGGGATGGCGCTTCAGAAACGCTTCGTACCAGTGTCGTCCTGGTCTGCTATCCGTAAAAGGCGTTTCCTTTTCGAGACTGTTAATTAAGTGCTTTACGCTGTCCAGCAGCTGATCTTTTGTTACTGGGAATCTAGTCTTTCCCAGGTGCTTAATCCGATTGACTAGTTGATCTTCTACGCTTGTCGTCAAAATCGAACTGGGGCCCATTTTACGTTTCTCTGGTGCTTTGCCACTGAGTTTATCCAAGAGAGTGGTTCGCGGCACATCATATTTTTTACTTGCAGCACGTACGGATATTCCATCACTCCTCACAGCCTTCAGAGCATCGTTCATCTGCGTTACGGTGTAATTAAAATGTGGAGCCATTTTTTCTGCGAAAAAATAATCAGCATTAGTGAATTATAAGATACTATGCCCAGTCATGGACATAGGAATGGCCCAGTTATCGACCTGATTTATTGTACTGTTTTATTACATATAGGGAACCCGATACCCCTGTCGATAACTACTCTTCGCAGAGTTCGATCGATGAATCAATTACCACATCATTTTTTATTATCTAATTCATAAAAACAATACGAGATTTACATACATTTTTTGTGCACGATTTTGTCCTAGTGATCGACAGTAGGTCGATTACCCGGACATTTATATGTTTTCCTGGACGAATTATCGACACCCGTGTTTTTTTGCGCAATTAACAATTTTACGACAGCAGAACATTAATTTCGTATTAACAGATTCGTCGTATGTAATGCAAAATAAACTTACCCAGTTAAACTCTTCGTGCATCGCAGAATTGAACCAGTTGTCGAGAGCCGCACCTTAACCTCCAAATTAACGATACCGGCAAAGTCACGCTCGGCTCGGTCACTGCGAGTTTCCGATTTTCTTATTATAGCTGTTGTGATTTTCGAAGCCTCAAAATTTGATACAATGTTGTACATACCTCGGAGAATGTGTCGTTAATTAAATGTGTCGTCACACGGCACTCACAGTCTCGTTTATTGCTGTTTTTTAACTGACTGGTCGATTACTGGTACATGGTCGATTACTCGGACGTTTACCTTATACAACCTTCCACGGCTCTGATCTTAAACTCGCTTGGAGCGACCACGAGGTCCTTTTGGGTTAAGTTGGCTGCGATTTTTTTCGTGATTATTTGATGGTCCATAAATCGGGGATCCCAGAATTATTGGCCAACTCTTCTATCTTCTGTCTTAGTGGGTCCGTTCGTTAAAAATGTAATAAAAAAACACTTTCGATGACAATTTTATACATGAATGTTATTAGAAACTTGTAAGCGAACGTGCTTAATGGTCGCAGTCTGCCAAGCGAATCCGAACGATCGATCACGTGGCAGGCACGCAAGAGTTGCGTCAGCCCCGCGTGATACTCGGCAACAGAAAAAGAGGCATGCGTCACTCTGACGTCAGATGAGCAGGGAAGGGGGACCGGATCGTGCCGAGTGCAACGCGGTGACTTGGTATAAAAGGCGGGCCAACAGCCGGAAGACTCACTTTTAGTTGGGCAGTACCTCCCATCCTCCGCCGGCAACGGTAACTTCGCCTGGTGACGGGAGTAACCACCATTGTTTGCGTTACCCAATTTCCTTAAGGGCAGCGATGGCAACCTTCCCTGGTGACGGGGAAAACCGCTCTCGTCTGACTCCCGCTATACCCAAAAAGGCAGCGCTGGCGACCTTCCCTGGTGACGGGGATAACCGCTTTCGTCTGCGACTTCTATCTTTTCTTTGCTTTCTTTCTTTACAATTTTTTTTTCATTACATTTAATTAATTGACGAACGAGTCAGAAGAACAGTTGTACTCAACAACTTAATTGAAGCAATTTGAATCAAATTAAACCGAATTATTTAATTGACGATTAGAATCAAATCCGTGTCTTGAATTTTTCCTACAGCACCTGCCCTCACACAAAGAAAAGTGAGCCGAGAACTCACATAACGACGCTTTCGGAGCAGAGAGCTGAAAGCCTCAGAAAGTGAAACGTTACAATACTTTGAAAATAACTCAAGAACCCGCACTGGATTTCCAAGAGGCCTTTGCAAAAACGGGCACAGAATACATCGAAGATGCAGAAGATTGGAGTGACGGAGGAGTGCCAGGACCTTATTCATTTGTGTGCTCTCTTCCAGTGCAAGATGAAATTGATTTCGACTACAAAAAATTGAAATTTTTATATCGCTTTCTCATAAAAGTTAGAAGTTGAAATTTTCATATCACTTTCTCATAAGGTTCCTTCAGTCGCGAAGTTTCTTCTATGGGGAAACATTGTCTGTATTTTTGGCTTCCTCATAGAGGAAGCTTCGCGAATAAAAAAACCTTATGAGAAAGCGATATGAAAATTTCAACTTCCAACTTTTATGAGAAAGCGATATGAAAATTTAAATTTTCAACTTTATGAGGAAGCGATTTGAAAATTTCAATTTTCAACTTTTTTCAACGTCAACGTCTTAGACTCTTATGCAAAACGGCTGACCGATTCAGGTTCAGCGCGTAAAAAATTATTCCATCGTCACGTTTCACTTTGACGAAACTGCGTTTGGCGCGAAAAAATACATGGAAGTATGCGCTCCTGAATTTTTTTGGCCCTTTCGATTTTTATTCCAGAATTCCTAGTGGTACCTCTTTATCTAGCTTTTTAATCCCGTCATATCCATCGTCTTGTTTATGTCTTGCTGTAGATCACGATAGGCACCTAGGTTTTTCCGCGATGCCATCGGAGAGCAAAGAAATCGTTGTTTAAAAATACCTAAAATCACTCATTTTTGCAATTTAGGATATAAAAATGCCTGGTAAACTTTTTGGTTAGTTGTCGCTCCGGGACTGTAATTCCATGTTTTTTTTTTACGCTGATCACGAATCTGACAGTTATTTTATTCGTAGATGAATATTTGATACGAAAAAAAGGCGTCTAAAAAAAATCATGAAATTCAAAAATTCAAAATGACATAAAATTTAAACGGTTCGATCGATTTTCCAGAAATTTTAATGGGATCATCGGGTGATGATATTCTACCTGTATACGCGTTTTAAGCCCGATGGCTAAAAAATTGTGGGTGCTAGAGCGCGAACCGACGTTTTTTACGAAATTAAAAATGGCGCACAAACAAAAACAACTGAACATTTTTTGACGAAAATTCGACCAAATGTTGACCATTGATTACACGTGATGTCTGCTAAATTTCAACTTGACCGGTCAACGCGTTCTCGAGTTATAGCATTTTACATTTTTCACGTCCGATTCACGCACGCACGCACGCACGCACGCACGCATTCGGACATTTTTTCTAAATGTGATTTTTCGATGTTTTGGAACATTCTGAACACGTTTTCATTAAAATCTCGAAAAATTTTTTTTCACTATCACAAAGCTTCCTCTATGAGGAAGCAAAAAGAGCAATAGATTACTGGTGGGGTGGAAAAAAAAGCTATCGTAAGTTTTCCAGCGTCCAAAATAAGTTTAGAATACTTTCTGATCATCGTCAGTTAACGAGGTGGGCAAAGCAGGTGGATGAAGGAGAGACTCGGAGAGAAAAATTGATGCACGTCTCGAGATTTAAATTGAACAAATTACGGAATGCTATTGAAGCTGGATTAATAATGCATGATACTGTTGTGCCGCAGAAACTCGGTTAGCTATTCCGGATTCTGTGCTTGAGCCGTGAGCTCGAATGTTCGGGATTTATCCAGTAAAGGGTTAGAACCCAAGGGAATGAATGCACAATTTATTAAAAAGGTCTTTATTATTTTATTGTGTATTTACCAATCTCGGTACACCCCGTAGCGAGCCACTCGCTAATCACAATTACCTCGGTTATGTATTAATTTAATGTATCGTAATCAACCGTACCGTATCTTGAGTTCTGATCAGACTGCCGAGTACCTGCTCTCGATCCTCTATATACTCATCGAGAGCACGTATGCCAGCTTAATATCTAGCGCAAGTTTATGGTTTACTTTATTCTTATGAACAGATATCTTTCCAAATCCTCGCTTTTCTGTGGGCGAAATTTAGAGCATATTTTATATTTCGCAATGATTGCCTCGGTACTCGAGCCGATGCTCCGATTACCGAGTCACTCGCCGTGGCCTAAGTGCTGCGTCGGCGGTGTCCGGTGACGCGCTCGACGCTCGATGTACGCTCGTCGCGTGCCGTTGCGTACCTTGATCGCAACCGGTGTCCCGAAATAATATCCTACTATGCCAGCCGGGGTACAACAATACGGAGATTAGAAAATCGTTTTTAGAAGCTTGGAGAGAACAAACCCGCGACAATATACATTTCATGGTTTCTGCGAAATGGATATAAAATTTTTAGAAAGTCCATCGCATCGTTTCCAGAAAAATCACAAAATTTATCTCATGTAAGAGAACAATAGAAAATAGCGAAAGTTTAAAAAAATCGGCTGATGCGTTTGTTACCTCTGTAAAGACTCTTATAGCGGATTACGGGTCTGAAAATGTATACAATTCTGATCAAAGTGGATTCCAGCTCGAAATTTATTCAGGGCGTACGTTAATGTATGAGGGAACGCAAAAAGTGGAACGTTCTGTTTAATCCATATCGTCCACTACCCACAGTTATACTATTCAACCAATAATCTCCTCTGATGGTTGATTACTATTTCCTCTATTGATAGTTTTAAAGGAAGTACAGTACACGACCGCGTTTTTCCGTTCCTCGGGAGCCAATCCAATTAGGCACGACCGCGTATTTCCGATACCCCACTACCTGCTCAAGTACCTGCCCACCGTCCCTTTCCAGGCGCAACTTTCCCTTTCCGAGCGCCGTTACGCGTCGCGCGTGGAGATACGCATAGCCTCAAAAATGACCGTACCATAAGCGTGCAGAAATATACTTCATGTACTTCGTAGCTCAAGCCATAGTTCGAAACTGAATTCTTAATTTGAACATGAAATGCATTCTGTGGTTTAAGGGTGACGCTTAAAAATCCCGTTTTCTAAATTACACATTTCATATTTCTTTGATTACTTGCTTTGCTAAAATTAACAAATGCTATTTTTCATGTGAGCAATTTGTTTGCGTGAAACTCAATTGCCGCTTTCAGACAACAAAATAATATTTGGTTTTACTCTAATCAAAAATATCAATTTTCGGTCTTGTGGTTTTTCTCATATTACACCGCAATCATGAATCACCGAGTCAGGTATCCAAAGTAATATAAATGGTATCCTCGATTTTTTGCCTATGGCTCGATACCAATGTAAGCTATAATAAAACGGTTGGCAATAAATCGGATGCACCGGTGCTCGCGCGAGCTACGGAGCATGCTATATTTTATTGCCTAGTGGATATATCGGTTGTCTATTAAGTGTTGCATCGTTTACGATTATTGAAATCGTTTAAAAAATTTCAATAATTAAATGTCTATGTAAAGGATATCTCATTGTCGCAAAAAATATATTGACTTCTTTAAAAAAATTGTTTTGTTCATTATCGTGTATTAAATTTAAATTGTTAATAAATAAAAATCTCAATTATCGTGTATTAAGAAAAAAAGCTGCACATAAAAAAATCACAACAGGTTACTATTTCACGAGATTGTTAATTTTTCGAAGCATTTTCACGGTTCACAATTTTAACTCAGTTAAATTCAATATGATATTTGAAAGAAGTACAAGGTAATTTGAGCGTTGCTTGCAAGTTAATTTTTTTCCCTAGGAAAAATAATCTATTTATGAGAGGGAAAATTTGGTAAATAATAAATATTGGCGCATCTTGAGGCTGTCGGACGACATAGCTTTTCCTTTGTGGTAAAATGACGGAATATGTCCGATGCTCGAATACGAGAAAATGTAGAGGTGGTAGAATTCATCGACCTTTGTCTCACATCAAGCTTGCCGTCGCGTTCCTTCTTTGTCGTCGTTATAGCATCGACGATTTCATTCGCAAATGTGTTTCTTCTGTCATCCATGTCTGTCAAGATGACCTCAGGTAATGATTCAAACCACTTGATTTAATTTTTATCATTCCAATGTATGCAGTGGCTACTTTTAACCATGTTTAGAAAATTGCAACCCACTTCAAAACATTGCTGACAGAAGTCTTTTTTCCTAACATTGGACAAAAAAAGTCTTCACCTACTTGACTCCTGGAGCGGCCACTGCAGCAATGTTATCGGAGAAATGAAACCTGCAGACAAAAATGGCGTGTCGATGACCATACCAAAAGGGAACAATCGGACGAATGCAACCTTTAGACGTTTATGCTTTTAGAGTCGGAACAAATTTTGTGAGGCGTTTCTCTGACAACGTGGTCTTACACAATTACGATGTCAATCTTCATTTGCGAAACAATTTTATAAAATTGCAATCACTGGTACAGTGACGAGGCACTGTAACGCGCTCGCGGCAACGTGCCGGCCGAGGACGCTCGAGCGAACTAAGAGCGGAAATGAAAGTATGCGTGTGTCGAATGATTGCAACCGAGACTTCGCAGAATGTCGCGCGGTCGGGCTCGACGCTAGCGAAACGGACTGGATGGAATGAGGAAGAGAGACGGCGATGAGAATCGATGATCGACGAAAGCGATCGATATTCGGCCGTGACCCTCACCCCGGATGGACAGCGCGTAGCGCAGCGGGTCGTGCGACACCTCAGAGGAATTAGTCTGATTTCGGAAATGTAACGGCATGAATGAGTGTGAACCGCGACGCGACAAGGGTACGTGACTGAGTACCGGGACGACAGAGTACGCGCGTGACGACTCGCCGATCGTGTTGAGATTTCGAGTCAAGGGTACCGAGAACCGCGTTCGAAAGCCCGCCCGGAAAATCGTTAGCCGTGAAAAGACGTACCGCGTCTGCGACAAGAAAAGATCTTGACGGACTCTGTACAGTAGAACCCCGGATATAGTACGCGCACGACGATCGGCTAAGTATCGGGGAGTCTTAATCGGGGTTTAAGACCCGTGCTCGAGCAATCGCTGCTGCGGAAATAATTCCGGGTAGGAACAGTGTGCGAACCGTGTGAATGGTAAGACTCGAGTCGGTTGAGCAGTGTATGAACGAACGTTTGCATGCGTGAGGTGCGGATTTGTATCGAAACCTCGATCATTATGATTTCTGCATCGCCCCCGAACCCCACGCTTGCAGCTAGTCGGTAGAAGACCACGAAGGACCGGAACGGAAGGACACGAGTCAGGTAAACCCCTGGTGATCGGGGTAGAAACAACCACCTGGCGCCCAACCGAAAGAATCGAAGGAACGCGAAGTAGAACGAGCCTCATTATATTTGGGACGAGTGGCTCGAGCCGAGTGGCGGTTTCCGAAATTCCCGGTTAAGAGCCCGTCACAGTACACAATCAATTATCTACTCCTAGGTATCAAAGTCTCTTTCGATATGCATGGTTTAAAAGTGGTTACGTGGACAGTAGATTAGAAAGCTTTCCAAATCCGGTCGAATTTGCCTTCGAAGAATCATCGGTTATGAAATGTATTTTTAATGTATAAGAAATCCGACACGAAACCGTCATTCTATGCTCGACAATAAAGGTCTCTCGCCTATTAAGCGCAAACGCATCAAGCTTCCCATCTACCTTCGTTGAGACACCCACCAAGCGAACATCCACCGAGACGGCGTGCTTGGGGAAACACCCTGCCTGATGTTCTTTTTTGTGAGCCCATCGAGCAAGTTGAATCTACCCCTACTGGGGAAACGAAGTCATTTAGCTAGGCTTCAAACGATTCGCTCTGAGTAGAATCGTCGGGAGTCATACCCGGCGGGAGCCACGGGGAGGCAGATTCGTCGGCATGTACATGCCGGATTCCAGCAGGTGTACCCATATTATTCGGGTATTTGTTAGAGGAGTGGAACCTCTTGTGTCTGCCTTGACAGGTCCCCCTGGACCCCTGCGTTTGTCAAGTGCAGGCATAGCAAACGCTGAAAATGATCAATCATGGTTTACAGCTAGAAATAAAACACACAGTTAGATTTCCAGTACAATAAGGAAGAAGAGGTTTCTTCAACCGCCTATGCCACTCGAGTGAACTGGTTATCCGCAAGGCTTACGGTCCATTCACTCATCCCAAAAGTTCCGACACGTCCCGGTTGAGTGGCACCAGAAGCTTAAATCAGTAAAGTCATTAAGCATGAGCATGACAACTTCGAACGACATAAAATTTTACACCCGAACTTATTCTGAGTCCTTCGTTCCTCGCTGCTCCTCGATCTTCAGTCTTCGCTCTTCGTTACGAACGAACTCACGCCACTTTCGCTACTTTTGCCAGTTTCCACTTTCACTACGTCTTGGGGATACGCTCATCTTCCTACACTACTCCAGCTCTAGCTCAGCGAGCTCCTCTTGTCTCTTTAGCCAGAGGCATTCTTTACAAAAATCGGAGAAGACAGAGAAGGTCTCCGCAGACGACACCAATTGGCGCGCCGCTTCTAGCCATGCTCTATCCCCGACTATCTCTCCCAGGGGGACTCTTTGCGCCTCGAACTTCCGACACTCAAGGAGAAAATGCTGCGATGTTTCCGGCAAACCACAGCGGCAGTTCTCCCCGTCAACGAGATTAAAAGACGCGAGACTTGCCCTGAAATTCCCATGTCCGGTGAGAACCTGCGTGCTGTTGTGGTTCGTCTGGAACCAACGCGCCTCCAGCCTATCTTTTACTCTCTCGAAGAAGGCGTGTGTGGTCCGACCCTTGGTTGAAGAATCCCAGTGTGTCTGCCACATCTCCAACGCCTGCTCCCTTATGCGCTTGCTCGCATCTCGACATTTACTCATAATTTCGACTTCATTGATCCAGGCGTCCACGCCCGTTTGAATCTTATACTTGACTCTACGTTCTGTCAGCAAAATATCAACGGGAATTGCACCAGCAATGATGCACAGCGAATTCTACGACGCTGTCCTGTACATCGCCGTTGTTGGTCTTAGTGCGACAAGCTGTGCCGAACGCAGAGCCCTAGTGTCTTGTACATTGCACAGGTCAGCCCAACCCGCAGCAGCGTAAGCTACTATTAGGAGGAAGACCCCCCAGTACACTGTCTTCAGCGCCTTATCCTGCTATCCTACCCAGCTTGTTGAACAGCGACGCTACTTTGACGCGCAAATAACTACAGTGAGTCTTAACTCCAATTTCTCTATCAAAGTGGACGTCCAGGTCCCTTTTAAAGAATCTAACTGATTCTTTAAAAGGGATCGTCGCGTTACCTATCCTTATGGTAGGGTATCTTCTTGCCAACTTTGGCCTAACAGCCTGTCTGCGCTGGCGGTTGGGACGGTTCCCGCCGCGCCTACCCACTGGTGGTGGTCGAACCCACACGGTCTTGAGGAGGATTGCCTCCGTCTTTCGTGCGGAAAGTTCGAGCTTTGCGTCTCTCGTTCAGCTAATAATAGCGTCGACAATTCTTTGGCTCTCGATTTCGAGCTCTCTTCTCGATTCCCGCCTACGAGGACCAGAAGATCATCCGCATAAGCGATAAATCGGTCAGGGCACAAGTCTTCGAGCTTCCTAAGAAGCGAATCAAACATGATATTCCAGCATGCCGGACCCAGAACTGAACCCTGTGGGCAGCATTTCGTGGCACGCTTGGAGACGCTCTCATCACCCCACGCTAACGTAACTTTACGATTGTCAAAGTAGCTCTGAAGCACTTTGTAAATATTCGCCGGGCAATGCCTCGTGCGCAGTTCTATGAAGACCATCGGCCACCATACATTATCAAATGCTCCAGCAATATCAAAGAGGAGCGCAATCGTAAATTTCGATGCGGACTCTTCCACCACAGCGTGAAGCTCTACTATCGCGTCCTCCGTGGATCTCCCTGTCATGAATCCAAACTGTCTCTTGATGCTCTTGATGTAAAGAAGCATTTTGTTTCAAACACTTTTTCCACGATCATTACCATTGCTATTAATATGAACCATGAAATAATGTTTCATGAAAATTATTTTGGTTACATTATATTTTGTGAAAAATTCACTCCTAATGTATTTCTTTGCTTTCCGGAAATAATATTCTTCAAGTTTTTTTTACATATTCACGATGTAAAATCTATTGCGAGGCAGTTTCGGTAGCATAAGCTTTGTATTTGCGGACTGGATTAAAATGTATGCATTCGGAACGAACGAAATTTCGTTGAAAATAGTGTCAAAGATATAAATGTTTGATTAAAATGATTATACGGCGAGAATCGGTATTGTGCATACTACCTGCCGTTGAAATATATTTACCGCGTCAAACAGTGATTTCTGAAAGCGCACTAAAAAACTGTGAACTGCAAGTTTTTGTAAGCATCAACTTCATGAAATTTTTTATTCCAGTCGGATTAATAGTCTTCGAAAAAAATCAAAAAAAATTTGTCAAGGGTACTTCACCCTTTAGAGGGATGCTCCCGTGTCGGGCGCTACTGTTTATTGAACCTGTTGGCACGAAATATATTAGTATCGAGTTTCATGTAAATCCGTCAAGTGCTTATGTCGAAGTACTACTTGCCCTTCATTAATATTTATCGTGTAAAATAATGGATTTCGGGAAAAACTCAAAAACATGTAAACTCTTATTCAATGCAAGCATTAACGCCATGCAGTTTGTATTTCGGTTGGATTATTTGTCGCTGAAAAACAAATGAAAAATGGATGAGGGTAGTTCACCTCCTTAAAGAGGCGTTCGGTGTCGGATGCTATCGTTTATGGATCCTGCTAACACGACATATATTCATGCCAAGTTTCATTGAAATCCGCCAAGTCCTTGTATGAGAAAATAAAAAAGGTCGATTTTTTGCCAAACTTTGAGTGGCTGTTTCACCCCCTAGATATGAATCTCAGCACGTAAAAAAAGTACGTGTCCGTTAGATTTTCAAGTTTTACAACACATAAAAATGATAAAAATCGGAGTGGGACTCCTGGGAATATTTCCTTGCGAGCCTACTAGCCCCCGCTATCACTCCGAAAGAAGTAGTCGACTTTATCCGTAATTTACAAAAAAGAAGGCTCCGGACTATGACTTGATAACCACAGAAGTAATAGTGCAGTTCTCGAAAAAGGCAATTGTCCTACTCACAATCATCTTCAATGTGATAATAAGACACTCGTACTTTCCCTTGCAATGGAAATACTCGGAGGTACTAATGATCAATTAACCAAAAAAAACCCAAAGACCAGCCGACGTCCTATCGACCGAAAAGCCTCTTGTTGACGCTGTCGAAGCTCATGGAAAAGATTCTACTACAACGGCTTGTACCAATCCTTCAGACTGAACGAACAATACCTGACCACCAATTTGGGTTTCGATCACAGCACTCTACAATTCAGCAATGTCACCGCATCTTGGACGTCACAACAGCTAGCCTCGAAATGAAGAAATACTGCACTGAAGTCTTCTAAGACATCGCGCAAGCTTTCGATCGAGTCTGGCACGCTGGGCCACTTTACAAACTGAAAAGAATCCTTCTTTATAATTTCTTCCGACTCCTTCAATCGTATCTTAGTGAACGATCCTTTCGAGTCAAGCACGAAATGGTATTATCACCATTTAAGAAAATCTAAGCTGGCGTACCGCAAGGCAGCATCCTCGGGCCAGTACTCTATACGATCTACACAGCGGGCATCCCACAACACGAAAACACTACACTCACAACGTTTGCCGACGACACTGCTATCCTCTCTGCTAATGAAGATCCGGAAGAAGCATCAAGTTCTCTTCAGGAACACCTAAATGACTTAATACAGTGGACAACGAAATGGAGTTATAAGTTGTAAGTTGTAAGTTGTAAGTTGTAAGTTGTAAGTTGTAAGTTGTAAGTTGTAAGTTGTAAGTTGTAAGTTGTAAGTTATAAGTTATAAGTTGTATATTGTACATATATATATATATATATAAGTTGTAAGATGTATTGTTACACTTAATATATTTTTCCGAAAAATTGTATATTACGGATATAAAAGATGATATACTTGAAGAGTACACGCTGTAAAATACTTGTTCTTATATATTTTCTTATAAATCGTATATATATTTTCCTTGAGGTTTATATAATAGCGGTGACATGTCTATAATATTAAAACATAAATGCAAAAACATCTTAATTTTATATAAAAAATATATCGATTGAACATCGAAAAGTATAAATGACATATATCGTCATCCAGAATTTATTGCTTGCAAATTAAAAATCTTGTGAAATAGCAATAGAAACTGTTTATCAAAATCAACAACTTATTGTCCTGAATGCAACACATTTTTTGCTAATGTTGATTTTTGTAGTTCATATTTATGGAACTCGAAGGATCATGAAGATTGAATTAGATTAACATCACTTTAGCTATCGGAATTTTATGATGTGTTGAATCAATGGAAAATGTTAGTTGAACTGATTTTTTCATTCCTTTCACTTACAAAGTGTCCTCTGCGAGAAAACCAAGGAATTTTAGAATATGCTTTATTATAGAAGAAGCTTTGTGAAAAGAAAAAAAAACCCACAACAAAGAAACATGACAATTATGATTCTCAAAGTACATTTTCGCTTGGAATAATAAGCGGCGCTGAAAAAAAATGTTTGCGCATCATCGCGGTAATCATGCTATGCATGATAAATGATGTACTTACAACTCACAAAACAATGTGTTGGAGTCTACCACGCCGAATTTATAAGTTTCCACAATTTCATTCTCAACTACTGAATAGCCGAGTGGACATTGCCGCAGACTACGAGTCGCAAGGTACCGCGTTCGAATCTCCACCAATGTCAAAAATTTGTTGTCGTTTTTCAGAATATAATCTGCATCAATTGATAGAGTAATTACATTACATTCCAGAAAAATTAGCGATAAAGGTGCTGCAACATAATTTTTGCACTATTTACAAAATAGCTGGACTGTATATTGCAAGCACATGTAACATACATACTCATAAATGTCACTGTTTGAGAATTGCCAGGATGAGTTTTAGCGGAACGGGGGTTAAATAATTTCACACAAGATGTTAAATAGTGAAAATAAATTCTTTTATTTCGATAACAGAATCGATGGTCATGGCGCAAAAAACACTGTACAAACGAGCGAACCGTTGAGCATGTACCGAATAACAATAATGAGAATAATGAGCCGTTCGCACTGAGCAATCCCGATGAGCAGTTGAACTATATCAGGTCGCGCCGATCGCATGAGGCTGTGCCGATCCGTGAGCTACACCATGAGCCAATTGAATTATATTAATCGCCTTGGCCGCCGGGTGAGAAAATCTACCCGCGGCGCTGTATCGCCGCGAGGAAGCCGTTGAGCACGTGAGCGTCTCCGTTGTTATTACGCACCAAGAGCGAATCCGAAAGAACACCCGCGAGAACCGATTCAATGAGTACGCACAGCCGTGAGGGTACCGCGATGAGATGTCAATTCCCGATAAGAAATACTGCGCGCCCAATGAAAGTTCCGTGAGTTGAGCCGTGATGAGAATAGCCGGTTGAAAACGGCGATCTACCCGAGCGCGTGGTGACCCGTGTCAGCCATTAGGTGTAGATGAGCGCGAAGCCTGTTGCACGCGGCACGTAACGCGTGCCGCCTCGGATGAGAGCCGGTGCGCGTGCGTCGGCGGCGCGCGTCGTCCTCGCCGGACTCGGCCGGGTACTCATATATTCTTTTTGTATATCAGCGATATAGAAAGAATGTATGTGTTACATATTTTACAAATTTGAATGATATATGAAGGGTACATATAGGGCTTTCCATACCGATCTGACCTGTGTGTCTAACCGAATGTGACCAAAATATATTTTAGACACAATTGATAAAGTTTTGTCTACAGTTACTAGGCACATTTCTTTTCCGAGAAAAAAAAATAGAAGCTAATGCGATATCACTTTCGCTCCAGATTTGAAAATTTTCATATCTAATACAGGATTTTTGAGCATTTTTTCAGATGTTTTAATTTAGGCTAACAATATGTTCACTCAAAAAAAAAAGAAAGCAAAGCTCAAAAAACATCTAGCAGCAAACGTTTTACCATTCTGGGTTTAGGCTTAAAAATTTTCATATCTAATGCAAGATTTTTCATAATTTTTTCAGAATTTTTAATTCCGGCTAAAAATATGTTCAATTTGAAAAATAGTAATTAATGCAAATAAAAAAGTTTGGATTGATTAGTAGAGTTAGAACAATATTATTAAAAAATTACCAACCGAATTGAAGAGATCATATCTGTAATGAATCCAAAAATGTACTTCACGTTTAATTCCCGAACATATAAAGGCACGAAACATTGCATTTTTAATTGTATACTTTATAACGAGACAGACAGCTCATCGAAGGCTGCCGCAACCCTTCGCCGAACCGACCGCTTGTCCCGCGACTTAGCCGTAAGCCGACGCCACGAAAACAACCCCGAGACCAACACCGAGCCGACACCGCACTGCGACTCGGTTCTCAGAAGGCCACGCCAACTTCCAACGACGAGCCGCCACCACACCGCGACTCATTTCCCAGGAGACGAGGCCAATTCTCCTTCCGGCCAAGGCACCGAGGGACCTGAAAACAACGCAAGGTGAGACGGGATCTCTCCAATAAAATGGAAACGAGGGCAACACCGTAGCGGATTACCTGCAGCGTCTCGGTCCCCTCATGGACGAACATCCGACGAAATCTCGTCCTTTCAACCGCTGTTGTCCCCGTGGAGGACTCCCCGGCGTGTAGACAAGGCCCCGGAACTCTAATCTCCTCCCTCGGTCAAAACGATGGAGGAGGTTAGGTGGGAAACGAAGCTGTGTGCTCGACTCGAATGGAAGTCCCTCGAATCCATCGAGTCGGACAAATTGGCGACTCGGCACCTTCTAGACGTCCAAGACGAGCCACGAAAACACGGCGCGCACAACTGACGGACCCTGGGGGCCGCCATGACCGTTCACGGAATGCTCGATCGGGCGGCAGGATCGACCGATAATCAATTGTCGCCCTGGAGACGTCGCCGCTTCCCATTCTCCGAAGATCCGGGGCCCTGGGACATCGATATCGAGATCCACTGAGACCCTGCGGCTGCCCCTGTTAGCCAATCCCAACGCCCTGCGTCCACCGAGCCAACCAACCCCGACTTTCTTCCCGGAAGAGGACACGAGGCAGCGATCGTCGCCATTTTTCTCACTTCGTACCGAGCTGTCTAAGAGTGAGCGTGTGAAAGTGCCGAAGCGTGAATTCTTGAATTAATCTTGGATAACGAGAACGATATAGAGCCGAGTGAGTATTCGAATTGTACACCATTTTCCGTGCATCGTTCCGACAAGGAAGTTGTCCCCCCTCCCGTGAGTCATTTCGAGTGGATAAAAGTCGGAGAAACCGACCGTGGATTTACCACCTGCCTAGTAGCCTCCCGGCTCCAGGCTTGTCAATACGACCCCTCGTAGTCACCTGTTTGAATTGTATAGAGCCCTCGCGTAATATTCCCCCTCATTATTACTGCCTTATTTTAGTCGATAATTGATAATCCTAAGCGAACGAGGTAATAATTAAGGGCGCCGAGGTCGGGAACCTCGCGGCCCTGATACAATTTACCTGAGCTAAAACAAAAACCTGAGTGAGATTATCCCATTTTTCCCTTCCCCCTTTTCCTTTTTGCTTCCGTGTACAAAGATTGTGGTCAACTGCGGTATCGAGTACTGCTCCAGATAGTTCCATTACGGGAAGGCGAATGAGCCGAGTATTCCGATTGCGTTGTTCGCATTTGGACGAATTTCTTTAATTTTCTTTTGTTGTAACAAATACTCTTTTATTATTGTTAATATTTAACTACCGGTTATTTTACCGGTAACGTTCTGGAGAGCGAGAATAGAGCGGTCGGATTCGAGTCGCAGATCGCGGCTTGCGCCCTGTTGTACCCCGGCTGGCATAGTAGAATGTTATTTCGGGACACCGGTTGCGAGATAATCAAGCTACGCAACCGCACGCGACGAGCGTACATCGAGCGTCGAGCGCGTCACCGGACACCGTTGGAGCAGCACTTAGGCCACCGCGAGTGACCCGGTAACTGGAGCATCGGCTCGAGTACCAAGGCAATCATTGCGAAATGTAAAATGTGCTCCAAATCTCGCCCGCAGAAACGCGAAGATTTGGAAAGATATTTGTTTATAAGAATAAAGTAAACCATAAACTTGCGCTAGATATTAAGCTGACATACGTGCTCTAGATGAGTATATAAAGGATCGAGAGCAGGTACTCGGCAGTCTGATCAGAACTCAGGATACGGTACGGTTGATTACGTCACATTAATTGCATAACCGAGATAATTGTGATTAGCGAGTGGCTCGCTACGGGGTGTACCGAGATTGATAAATATACAATATCATAATAAAGACCTTTTTTGATACATTGTGTATCCATTCCCTTGGGTTCTAACCCTTTACTGGATGAATCCCGAACATTCGAGCTCACGGCTCGGGCACAGAATCCGGAATAGCTAACCGAGTTTCTGCGGCACAACAGCCCTATAATAAATCGAATGGCCGGCAAGGACCAATAAATAAACGTTCCTAATTTGAATTATCAGTTTTCGTAATCACTTAAGTTGAACCTGACCATTCCCCCCTCCCCATACCCATTTTAACTTTTAATGTATTTCTAATTATAACGGGGCTTTATGCCCGCCAAACTTCGCCTCAACCCGTCTGTGCCCCGCTGCCGAGAGCCGTTGGGCGCCAGTTTATTTTTAATTATCGGCGGAATAAACAAACGGCAAATGCAACCGTAATCGAAACTTAACTTCAATTCGCGTATCGAAATCGAAACTCGAACCGAGAACTGAACGGCCACGGAGACAAACGGAATAGATCGCGGTATACCCGAGTCGCTCAGTGTGCTAGGTTATGGAGGGAGGGGTGAGACGATTGTCCCCAGCCAAAGAGAGGATCGTGAACAAATAAATGCCGAGGTTCTGCCTACGTGTTCCACTATTGATCAAATATCTCAAAAATACAATCAAATATTTAACTCATTAGGCGAGAACAGGGTAGAGCAAAAAGGTAACGAAATTGATGCATGATCCCGACCGGTAACTTAAACTGCATTAATTGCAGAAGCGAGATAACACAGTTACAGAAATCGGTAACAGAAGTGCACTATCTCCTAGGTCCCTAATACTAAGTTACTATTGGCTAATAATTAAAAGGTCATCCAATCCCAATACTTAAAATGAATTGTGTAAATATCACAGCTTAGAATAGAATCACGCATACCTGGTAACCAGAAGTCGTCAGAGAAAAAGCAGAGCAACGCAAGGTACGCGAATCCGTAGGGAAACACTAACGGGAGAACGTTAGCGGGGTGGCGGAAGCGAGCTGTCAAGCGAGCGTAAGCGATTAAGCGAGAACATACTTTCAAAGCACTAATCTTTCAACAACGATGATTTTTACACGTACTTAGTTGGCATATGCGGGAACACGGATTAAATAAGTATCGAAAGGGTGCAAATCATAGATAGCAACAACCGATTCGCAGAACGCTGGTATTAAAGATCGGTAGCATTAGAGAATCGATAACTTTGCCTTGACCCGATGTCGCGTACCGAAAGATAGCATGGGTATTCCTTCAGGTACTCCGAAAATTACGTACGAGTGTTTTACTATCGCGAATTATATCCGGATACTCGATAGCACATGGTCACCAGGTAGTAAGGTAATGCGTATTCGGCGCACGGATCCACCGCGGCACGTCGATACCGCGAGAGCGGATCGATAGCGTTACGAGAGCATAGGGGGAAGAGAGCACCGCTCGGGTCGATAGCTAAGGAGAGAGAACTTGTCGAATCGATAGCAGCCCGTGAACTGAACTCTGACCGCGTAACCGAGACTCCCTAAATCTTGACCGTGCGAAAATCGGGGCATAACCGGAACCAATAAGATAACGAGACGGCAATGTGTGCGACAGGGGAGATGGTCGCCCTGTGAATTTATCTATCCGCGGTGGCTATCGCGTGGGGGTACTTCTCCGGGTATAGAGAGAATTGGGGAGACGAATATCATTCAATAACAAAACGATAACTGTGGCCAATGGGCCAATGGGCTAACGAGCCGAACGGAAACCGAAACCAACCTGCGATCTGGCAATCCACGTCGTGGGGATGATCGCAAATCTCAAACGACGTGGCCTTCCAACGAAAACTTAAACCAACCGAAAATGGTCTCTCCTCCCTATACCTCGAAACGAAGCGTCGGCATTACAACCGAATTTCCTTACCTTACCTATGTAGATCGCCTTAAGGGAAATATTACGGACATTACCGGGTGACAATTAAAACCTGCCCTGATCCGCGATAACCCGTAATATCCTAACCGGGACATAAATTTCCAATCACACATACTTGTAACCAACAACTAATAGACACTGTGACCCTAACTTAAATCCATAAAATATCAGAAATCGGTAACTTTTCGAAACTATAATTGTCCGGTAACTTCGAAATTTCCTACTTCAAACTAAACTCTGATTAGATAACATCCGGATGAGTCCTTGGGGCGTTTATTCCGAAAAATAACGTCACATAATCTATCAGAAGTAACCGGTGCTTTGGTCTAGTGGTTAGCGTGCTCGCCTCTAAACGAGAACACCGGGAGGTTGAGGGTTCGATTCCCGGTGCCGTCGTTTCGTCGAGAAATAAAAATATGGGCGGGACATAGCTCCAGATATATGCTTGAGGGACACGCGTACTTGTCCGTGTGTGTCACATGTTACATCCCATGTAATCCCCGACATAGAGAATCGCTTGAAATAAATAATCGATAATAATAATTAATAATCTTTTAAAATACAAATCCATGGAAAGCGCTGCGGAGAGAAAACGATGCATTGTACGCATCATTGGACAGAACGTAGTGACTCTCTCCGCACCCCTTTTTATTACCGTGGAACCATTAAGCGTGGCGCAGAGCACTCAGAGCCTTGTGGGCACAAAGGTTCTCTGTGGGCACAAGGATTCTCTGTGGGCACAAACCTAGTTTCTACAATTGTCACTGGACCACGGATAATATATAAGTCGAGGGAATCAAGCCTCTACAGCTCAGTCATCATCGAACTAGAGTAGCCGAAAGTATACATTAGTGTAACAAGTGTATTGTCGAGAAGATATTGGGTACGAAGAAACGGAGGACAATTGTGCAACCTCAAATCCATAATTGTACCAACGGAAGTTATCACCGATAATAAACAATATTTTACCATCTACGTGTGTACAGAAAAACCTTTCTTCAACCAACACTACTACGTATACCTGCTCTTCGGCATCGCCTAGCCTCGCGTTAACGATCCTAAACCATAAAACTATAAGTGAAAAAGGCGAGATCTCCGTCCCTGGTGTAAAGCGCTGCCCGGCGTTGCCCCGAAAAGAGAGATCGACTATGTCACTGACTCCCTTACACTCTAACGAGTTGGGTAGGACGTCACACACAAGTACATAGCTGTAGTCCTTGTTTACATTCTCGATGAACTTGGACGTAGCTCCGATGCCGTGAAGCGAATCTGAGACCGACTGTATCGGCATAGGTTTTCTGCAGTTTCCCAATGCCTTTAGTTGTAAGACTTAGGTGAATACGAAAGAGGGGGGAAGTCGGCTGCAGCCACAAAAATGGGGGGACTAGCTCGGTGCGTAAGGACAAAAAACAGAATTGGACATAACAGTGAAATAGAGGTCTCAGTAATTACGCATGAACCGAGCCGAGCCGCTATAAGGCTCTTATAGCGGCTCGGAGCATTACAAGAGCCTTAAAAGAGCTCTTATAGCGGTAGCTTTGAGAAGCGGGAGACAATAACGAAATTAAAAAATTTATATATATATCAGAAGTAAATCAGATAGATTTTGCATAGAGGAAGCTTTGTTTTGGTAAAAAAAAAAAAAGAAATCGAGATTATAATGAAATCATGTTCAGTTCGCGACCTAGCGCTCGCAATTTTGTAGCTATCAGGCTAAAAATAGATGGAATATGATCACCCGACGATCCCATTAAAATTTCAAGACATTCGGTCGAACCGTTCAAATTTTAAGTCATTTTGAATTTTTTGAATTTCATGACTTTTTTTTTCATACGCATTTTTCCGTATCAAATATTCATCTACGAATGAAATAAGTTTCAGATTCGTGATGAGCGTGAAAAAATACATTAAGTATGGTCTCGGAGCGACGCCCAACGAAAAAAGTTTATCGAGAATTTGGATAGATAATATTGAAAAATGAGTGATTTTGGGTATTTTTAAATAGCAATTTCTTTGCTTTCCGATGGCATCGCGAAAAAACCCAGGTGCCTATCGTGATCTACAGCACGACACACACAAGACGATGGATATGACAGGATTAAAAAGCTAGATAAAGAGGTATTACTAGGAATTGTGGAATAAAAATCGGAAGGGCAAAAAAAAAATTCTGGAGCGCATACCTGCATGTATTTTTTCACACCAAACGCAGATTCGACGAAGTGAAACGTGACGATGGAATATTATTTTACGCGCTGAACCTGAATCGGTCAACCGTTTTGCTTAAAACTCTAAGACGTCGACGTTGAAAAAAGTTGAAAATTGAAATTTTCATATCGCTTCCTCATAAAGTTGAAATTTTCATATCGCTTCCTCATAAAGTTGAAATTTTCATATAGCTTCCTGATAAAAGCTGAAAATTGAAATTTTCATATCGCTTCTTCATGAAAGTTGAAAATTGAAATTCTTACATCGCTTTCTCATCAAAGTTAGAAGTTGAAATTTTCATATCGCTTTCTCATAAGGTTCCTTTATTCGCGAAACTTCCTCTGTGAGGAAGCCAAAAATTGAGACAATGCTTCCTCATAAAAGAAGCTTCGCGAATAAAGGAACCTTATGAGAAAGTGACATGAAAATTCCAACTTCTAACTTTGATAAGAAAGCGATGTAAAAATTGCAATTTTCAACTTTTATGAAGAAGCGATTTGAAAATTTCAATGTTCAGCTTTTATGAGGAAGCGATATGAAAATTTCGATTTTCGACTTTATGAGGAAGCGATATGAAAATTTCAATTTTCGCCTTTATGAGGAAGCGATATGAAAATTTCAATTTTCAACTTTTTTCAACGTCAACGTCTTAGCGTTTTATGCAAAATGGTTTTTAATATATGTCACAATATCTATGTCCTTCAATGTACGTTTTTCGTATACTTTATTTTCGACAACAATGTTTTACCGGAAACATTGACCCTTTGTCTGAATAACAATAATTACCAACATTGGTTGCCGTCGGTTCATATTTGGTGATTTTTCGTTTAAACAATATAATTAAGCAGCCATTTTTTACCGACCATACTGTTTCTTTGCCTAAATAAGAATATACTTGTCCCAAGATGCTACCGCGTCTATTCATCTTCGGCAAGTTTGGTGTCAATCGGTCGCGTTCTGTATACGTAAATCATTATCGCTATGACTCAGGATGCCGGGTAGACGAAGGCATAGCAGTTACCAGGGGTATAATGCCAGAGTGAGCGATGAACATGATACTCTTTTACGTTGCGATGCAAGAACACAAAATCAACGTTTACTTTTAATTGCCTGAAGGAATATTGTTTATTTTCGTTCAGATTTTAAAGCTTGCAAGACAATATATTTATGCAGCTATCGGAATCTTACAAATTATTATTTTTTTGTTTTAAACCGTATAACAAAATCTCGAGTAGCTGCAAAACCCGGTCTGCCCAGTAAGAGTCTTGGTTGATTCAGTCTTCCCTCAGTCGGTATATAAATGTACTTGTCTCGAAATGCGGCTGCGTCTCTTGATATAAAGTTTCGTAATGATTGATACTTCGGAAAAGGTTTTGACGAAATGAGTAGAAAGAAACGGTTT
Organism: Amblyteles armatorius; assembly: GCA_933228735.2. NCBI lineage: Eukaryota > Metazoa > Arthropoda > Insecta > Hymenoptera > Ichneumonidae > Amblyteles > Amblyteles armatorius. The sequence goes on along the minus strand of OW121691.1, from coordinate 1,098,966 downwards.
TAGTGAATACCGTGACCTGTGGAGTAAAAGAGTCCCAATAGCCTTGTACCAAAGTACTTATATCAAGGCTCTGCCGAGTCTCTTGAATGCGCAAAAATTTATATTGCTTATCCGTACAACTTTTTTTGTTTCTAGTGGATGACTTCACATTCTCTCAAACTAAAGGAGCTAAACGAGTGGAGTTTGGCAAGGCTGGTGATTGTTATAGCAATGCCACAAATTGTCCGCAAGGCAGCTTCAACATTGATTTAACAGGGACGCTATTGAGGATATCTTCTGATGTTTCGTGGGTTCCCACAAAGTCCAGAGCTTTTCTCGTCGTTAAAAGAGTAGTAAGTGAGTCGTATGAAGACCTAAAACTATTCAATGGTCAAATTTTTATCTTATTTTTGATTTACAGAACGAACAAAGGGTCTCGGGAAAGTGTGGTGGCTACTGTGGATTTTGTACACCGAAATCGGGGATGAAATTGGATGTACTTCGTCTGTGATCACTGGATTTTCGGATCAGCGATATAGCATTTTCTATTTTTTGAAAATCTCAAGTGTCAGTATGTCGATGCGACACGACGAATCGAATTGAACTGCCATGAGCGTTCTGCACATTGCAGAAATATCGACCCGCCAGTTAACCAAATTCGAATGACATCTGTATGCATTAATAGGGAAAACAAGTTGGGTAAATCAGGATGATATGGCCAGGTGGGTGAAATGGCTACACGTAATATCTTCCAACGTAACAAACGAATAGCGCTGCAGTTTGCACCGTTTTTAGTATATGTGAATTCAATGTGATTGCACAAAAATTATTATTAGTCACATCTTTCTCGAGCTATATTTGTAGCACTCTGGAGATACACTAAATTACAAATTTGGTGGTAAATCAACATTGCACACTATAATTTGATCTTTTTAGAAAATATTGGCGCGAAGTAAACCATTTTTTAAATAAATTTCTTCCTTTAATTTAAGCAGTTGTCATTCAAGCAGTAAACAATTAATTGTTTTCCGGAGGATATGGCCACGTCAGTAGTTGTGGCAATAGCGGACGGTGGCCATATCATCCGGATATTGCGGGCGAAATGATCAGTTGACCATATCCCCCTTAATTTCCCGCTGACATGGCCTGTAAAACCCTTTTCTTTTTACTTTGGCATCTGAAACATTTGATGCAGGTAATTATTATCTTTCTGTAGTTTATGTAGATAACATAAAATATAGTGAGATATGTTTTGTGCGATCCCGATGTTTCTGTAGCTCTTTTGACTATCGTTGTTGAATGCGGTGGCCGATGAGAACATGTGTTTCTCTAGTGCGTTGCGGCTTCGGAACGGTCTACTTTCGGGCACTTCTTTTTTCGTTTTTAATGAAGAGATTTAATGTCAACGTTTCGACCCTGATGTGGGCCCGTTTCAGAACGGTGTTAATTATTCTCTATAGTTATTATAATTTTCTCTACTTGACTACTATCATTGCTGTGGCCACGTCACCTGTTGTGTCCGGTTGAGACGGCCAATCGCAAATATTCATTTATAGAGCCCCAGTTAAATCGAAATAAAATTCAATAACGCATTGAAAATATCGAAAGTTATGAGTGAATTACTTTAGATCGACGTTTCTAGAGTTGGTTGCAACAAATAATGTAAAGTTTTTTAAACGTTAAACCTCCAATTTCCATTGTTTAAAAAACCATGGCCATATCACCTCGACAAACACTATTAGTTAGATAGAAAATCTCATAATTTATATATATGACTAATAATGACGCGGATGTTTAGTATTTGTGGACACTCAAGTTATTGTTATTGATATTTGAGATTAATATGTGTATAATGTGTAAATGATCACAAAATCATTTTAGTTTGATCACGTGTATGATGAATGACCGTCATACTATATTTAAATAGCGCATTGAATATTGAAGTAAAATAAACGATGTGGATCGTTTAAATACTATGATTAAGAGCTATAATTATGTTACGGATTCACTTTCGTTCGAATTCGACGGAGTTCGACTTTCCTGGATCCAATCTGAATCCTCGGTAACTGTTATAATTGTAATGTAAGATTATAAAATAATTACATGCAGTATTAAGAATGAAGAATCTTAATCATTTATCATAAATAATTTTTTACGTGAGCATCTCCTTTCTCACGGTGAAACACCAAATCAGCATAGTCACTATACTGTATCGTTGGGCAGTATTAATTTAATCGATGACCGTCAGGCATTCCGACATTTCTACTTCATTTGTTTTATTCAGTATTTATTAACTTTTAATGATAAACCAGCGTTGTCTGTACAGCGGCCAGGACGTGCAGAAGTCACGCTAAGCAATAAAAACTGCTTCAATTAATATTAAATTTGTACTCCATGGCCTCAGATGAAAAAAACTCCTTATATTCTCTATCATCGGTCACTGCCAAGAATAAAAATTATTATAAGAACAAACTATAATATAATCAAATAATCAAGTTGAATGCAGTACTATACCATAGCAACTAGAGAATTTGTTAATAGTCATTTAACAGAGTTAAAATCCACGATTAACGCATATGTTTGGTGGTGGATGTGAACTATTTCCTTTGAAAAAAAGGACAACCGATAAAATCCAGCCGACAGAGAGTACGATAAAAATAATTAGAGTGGTACAGTTAGTAATTGTGATTGCAAGTAATTAAACAAAATATAGATGAAAATGGGCAAAAAAGATTTATTTGACAATTAACGTGTGAGAAGAAACGATAGTGGAGCGGGAGTGCAAAATAAAGATGACAAACAAATGTGGCGAATATTTTGGTTTAACAGTAAATTATATTTAACAGCGATGAGAAACTGTACAAAAATGGAATGACAAATAAGTAATAATCCCAACGATGCGATTTGATTACAGGAGAACCTCGATTATTCGAACACCTATAATCCGAACCCTCTGTTATCCGAGCCGCCGCTGGTTCGGATTAACTTTCTACTATCTGAACCTTACATCGTTGCGCGCCAGTAAATTATTGCGCGCTACAAATTGATACACTCGACTCCCGAGAGTCGAACGCATCGGAAGGGAAGAGAGTGAGAAACCCGAAGGAAATACAAACAATTGAACCCCCTAGGTATCCAGAAATGGGTCCGAGGAATTAACACGCGTCGGTGTCAGAGGTTGCGGCGATGTCGACCGTGTCTGGCTCCGCCAGGTCCCGTAGGATCGTGGGCGGCCCGGAGGGGAGGTAGGGGATATCTTGCGGAGGGGGCCCCGGGGTGACGCGCCCCGGAACGTAGGGCTCGACCGAGTGAGCGCTCCGGTACGCGATCCGTGTTTCTAAGACGGTCTCGGCGATGATGCGCGGTTTCGCGGCGTTCCGAGGCGGCGACGGAGTCGCTGTATCGCGAAGCCACGGGGGCAAGACCCGCGGAGGTTCGCGGAGCAGGACCGAAAGGGCCTCTCGAATGCGAGTCCCGGAGTTCACGATCGCGTCGGCCTCCTGCTGGAGGAGCCAATCGAGTCCGCGAGGAGCCCGGCGCTTGCCCGCGAGGAACCTGGCGTGGGCGAGGTAGCGCTTGCGCCCGGCACGCTTCGGCATAGGCGATTTGTCGGCGTAGGCTTTGAGAAAGGTAGAAATCGGCGAGTGGCTCGACGGCGCCCAGCAAAAAGGGAGAGGCTCGTTGACCGCGTGTGATGGGCAGTCAACACGATGAGCCGGAGGGAGTTTGCCGGGACATCGGGTGACTCCTAAGGTCCTCGGCCGTTCGTGCTTCCGGTGGCCGGAGCACGTTAAACGGCTAGAGGGCCGTAGAAGGCGGACGAGAGTAGGTAGATGCCGGGAGCAACGAGGGGGCGCCTCGATTCCCGAGTCTCGACAGCCGTGCGCCCGAACGGGAGCACGAAGCGTTGCCCAAGACCGGGGCGGGGGGGGGGGGGGGGGGGGGGGGGGGGGGGAGGAGATGAATTCGGGAAGGCACCGTTCTACGTTGGATCGCTCTGAGAAGAGCGGTTTGAGTTTATCGTATCCCGCTCTGAAAAGAGCGAGATCGAGTCGATGTGGAAGAAAGTCCAGAGAGCGGCCGAGTCGGTGATCCATGAAGACGAGAGTCGCTCGACAAACGCACTGAAAAGTGCAGTTTATTCGAGCGAGGAGAAATCCGAGGGCGGCCGTTGTCGAAGTCCGAGGGACCGATGAAATCGCGTTCACGTTGGACGCACTGAAAAGTGCGGGTTAGCGAGCGAAGAATTGCCCGAGGATGGTGCCGAGTAAATATGCGTATTGGTGTGGTAGTAGTGGTTTAATATCTTCGTAGTACACAGTAAGGTGCGAAAGGCTCCATGAGGCGAACTGACCGAACCAAATTGACGAGCACGGACCTCGGAGAGAGGCTCTGCTCCCGGAATCAGTGCGCGCGTGCTCAATTTCCGAAATCTGCGTCGCGATCGTGGCAATTGTTCGGTCAGCTCTCCTCTCCCCCTTCGCTGATTCGATACAATTCTGTATTGTCGTACAGAACAAAAAATGCTGAATTTTTCGATATATAGGTCGACGGTGTCGGAGTAATTTTAGCGACAAAAAATAATAATTTCGCAATATCGGAGATACCGCGAAGCCGAGATTTTGGCGGAAAAATAGAAATAACTCCCGATGTCCCGGGAGAAGCGGGTCCGGAAAAATACGAGGCGATGGGGAAAAAATTACAGTTGTGAGGGCTTCGCATAAACAAGATGATTTCGGCGAAAAAGGCGGCCAATTAATTAATGAAGAGTTACTCGTCGAGCGAGGAATAATATTCCGATTACGGGAAACGGGCGTTATGCTTCGATTAAAATATCGATTGCCTATATCACAAGATAACGCGAACTTAATGCTAGAAATCCTCTACGCGAGGGGTACCGTTGGAAAGCCAAACCTGTTGGCTTTCCATCGGTAAAAAGAACGGGGGGGAAATACCTATTTACAAGGGAGAAAAGATTGTCGGAAGAATAGATAATTTTTGGGTTACGCGTGCCGCGTACCCGTCGCTCGCGATGACGTCACCGCACGCCCGGTAGTGGCCGAAAATATCGGGCTGAACGGGAAAGAATTGCGCGAGGCGCGGAGAACTATTGTCCGGCCGAGCGATAAGCAGTCGATATAGATATATGATCGGCATGAGACCATGAAGCGCGTAAACAGGCGCGATGACGTCGTCGCTATAGATATATGGTAACCCGCAAAGGTCCGTACCGAATTCCGCCTATCTTTCGTTCGCGCGTGGGGTCACGACGATTCGGGTGATTTTACCCAGGGGACTAACGAGTCCTAATGACCGGAAATGAGGCTCCGCGTGGGGGAAAAAAAGGAGGAAGCCTGCGCACAACAAAATAACAAGCCAATTCAACAACTGTGGAGTTTCCATAAACTTCCACAGCACTACCATGCATGCACGCAAATCGTATGCGAAGTATTTATTAGTTTCTCAGCTAGGCAAACACACACGCATTCAAAATTTTATTTCGTTAACCTATTGTTCTTGTAGTTTAATGCGTTATGGATTCAATGTCCACTCCTTCCACCTCTGAGCGTAAGTATAATGTAACTTGGGATGTAAACAAAATTCGAAATTCGATGAGGGAGGGACCAGACATTGTTTACGCTCTAGTACAATGTTTACAAATCAACGACCTCACATTTTGAAAAAAATTGGCTGCGAAAAAACGTACAACTCTCTTTCGACAAACGAAAATTGTGGTTTTCGTGATGAAGGTTTTCAGTTACCGTTGAATATCATAACGGTACATGTATCACGTTATTCTTTAATAACACCACCGCCCGCTCTGGTGGCTCCACGTCAGTTCTCTCCTCTCTGTCTGAACTTGATTTTTGTGGCTGCACGATCTTCAAAGCAGAGCTGCCGCTTTTAAATTTTGCTTTGTGAAGCTGGGAAATTTGGAGAAGTTTCACAAACAATTTTTCTCCATGCTCGACACACGTTCTAACTATCCTCGAATACATCTCGAAACAGTCTGAAGTTCCTTTCTTCTGGAACAGTCTGGAGTTCAGAGTTTCCTTCAAGCAGAACGGGTTTGTGGGGAAGAGTTAGATAGAGAGTGAGAGAGGGTATAATCGACGGTTCGGAGCAAATGCTTGAAAGCGAATTTGGTCCATTGGATGATCCTGTAGCAAAATATTTTGGAGAAGAATCTTGATCGATCTCACTCGAATCAAGCGACAGGATTGGATGCTGGGCCTCAGACTCTGTCAAGGGGGACGAGCGGATGCTGTCATATTCTCGGACATCGCATAAAACCTCATCGGTATCACAACGGGAGCACTCGTAATCAATACAGCTGATTACTTGACTCTGCAAAATATCGACTCGCTCACAATTTCTACCGAGCTCAGTATAGTACCTTTGTCAACAAGATGGATAGAGATATTTATTCCGTTCTCTAGGACCGGAGTCCCCTAAGAGAACCGTGCCTCCGTCCCCGTGCAAGGGGACATTTTACGGTGTCTGGGGTTGGTCGTGACTCGGGACTACACGATCGACTGTCTCGTGCGCAGCTCGGATGAGAAATAGGCCGCTTGAGTGGCCCTGACCCAGAACCGCTCTGCTTCTTTCGTGGCATCCGATGAGATGATCGCGATCGGTGGGTCGGTGAGCCTCTTCCTAAGTTTGAGGGCGATTCTGAAACAAACAGATGTGAGTCGAAACAATTTAACCAGGGTTGACACCTGGTAAATCAGATCCCAGTGGTAGTCGACGCGTGGAGCGGCGAAAATGAGTTAGATTCCCGGACGAGCCTTTTGCGCGCAGAGACAATCCGAGACCGATGTTGAGGGTTGAGTCGGCCATGAGTCCTCGCCTTGCGTGAGCCAAGGCGGTCCATTCCACCAGAGCGGATGACATTCGAGCTGAGCGGTGGTAACGCCTCTGGAGGCACAGTCAGCCGGGTTAGCTACTCCCGGGACGTGCCGCAATTGAGCGTCTGCTGTGAGCTCCAGGATTTGTGCGACCCTGTTTCGCACGTCATCCTTCTACCGTGATGAGTGTGAGCGAATCCACATGAGCGTGACCGATGAGTCCGTCTACAGATGAGTTGATTGGACGTCCAGGTGCAGTGCCTGGACGTACTTGACGAGTTTCGTCAAGAGCAGCGCTGTAGTGAGTTCCAGCCGAGAGATGGTGAGCCGCTTGAGGGGTGCCTTCGTTTTGGAGCACACCAGTGCCGCCTGAGCGGCTGTGGACGGTGAGCTGACCACGATGTAGACTACTGCCGACATCGCCATTTGAAATGCATCCGAGAAGCCATGTATTGCAACTGCTGTGTCGGCCCGTGTGTTGAGCCATCTGGGAATTGAAAGCCTGGCCAGGCAGGTGAGATCTTTTCGGAGAGTGAGCCATTTGGCTGAGAGTGGAGCCGGCAACGCGTCGTCCCAGCCAACCTTGTGTAGCCAGAGCTCCTGCAGGAGCATCTTGGCTCAGATCGTAACCAAGCCAAGCCAAGCCAAGATGAAGCCAAGTGGGTCGAAAATCTGAGCGACTTCCGACCGCACGATCCGTTTCGTGTGCTTCGCCGTTGATGGTGAGAATCCCGATGAGAACACGAACTTGTCGTCGTGTTGAAGCTACCTAATTCCGAGAATCTTGGTAGCGCAATCGTCGAGTGAGAGTTGATCCTTTGTGTTCGCCGATGAGACTGACGTGAGTAGATCCTGATGAGTGGAGTGCCACTTGGCTAGCGGAAAACCGCCCGCCTGGATTAACCCCTTCAGTTGATAAGCGACTTCGATGAGCTGATCTACGGTATCCACGCCTCCGAATATGTCATCGACATATTTCCTGAGCCGTAGCGCTGGTAATGCCGACGGAAACCGATGGCCTTCGTCCTCGGCCAACTGCAGCAGAGCACGAACGTCAAGGAATGGAGCTGCCTTCGTTCCGTAGGTAACGGTGGTAAGTTGGAACGTCACCGGGTTGGACTGGCTGTCGGTCCACAATATTTGTTGTAGATTCCAGTCGTCCGAATGCACGTTGATCTGCCGGAACATCTTCGTGATGTCAGTTGCGAAGAATCAGCGATGAAGACGGATTCAAATGAGTGCGTCCTCCCAGGATGTCGAGTTGCAACTTCGCACCCGTGTGCGAGATATCGTTAAATGACAGGCTTGAGGTGGTCGCGGCAGAGCCGTTGAACACCACCCCCAGCTTCGTTGTTTCCCTGCCCAGCCTGAGAACTCCATGGTGCGGCAGATAATAATGCACCCCACCGGCAGGAGAGTCGGCCGGTGCCTTCACCTTATGGCCGAGCTCCTCGTATTCATCCATGAACCGATGGTCGAGTGTCCGGAAACCGTCATCCCGGGTGAGCCGCCTGAGCATCTGCTGCATGCACCGATGAGCTGCACGGTACGAGTTTCCCAGCAGCGTGACCGCTGACTTGAGAGCAACTCGGACAACGTACCTTCCTGATGAGTCCCTACTGTGAGTTGACCAGAAGTGAGTCTCGCACTCCTCTTCTTCGGGGGTGCGCCGACCTGGTGTATCCGACGGCAGTTCTTCCTAAGTCCAGAACTTCGTGAGAGGCTCCTGAAGAATACCGTCTTCGGGCTGTGCCGTGGCCGTGCGTGCTGTACACGTGACTGCGTGAGCAGCTTCCACCGGACCGAGCGCCAGCCAGCCAAAGATCGAGAGCTGAGCCATCGGCTCCGTCGGAGCCCCTCGAATGATGTTGGGGTTGATGATTTAGCTGTAGTGATCTGCACCGATGATGAGGTCTACAGGCCGTGGCGTGAGAAAGTCCGGGTCGGCAAGCCGAAGCTTAGCCAAGTAAGGCCACGCCTGCATTGGAGCCTCGAATGATGGTAATATCGAGGTGACCGTCCTCAGGACATGTGCTGCTACTGTAACTGAGCGCGAGGATTAAGTAGACCGCAATGTAAGTTGTGCAGTACCTTCTGTTAGAGTAGACTGTGATCCGCCGATGCCGTAGATTGGAATCGACGGCGCTGGCGCGGAAGACCGAGTAGACCGATGAGCTGTTCCGACACGAATGTGAGTTCCGACCCTGGGTCAACCAGAAGCCGAACCTCGCGAGTGGTTACCGCGTTGTCTATGTGAGCGAGTGCTGTGGCGAGCAGCGGCGAATAAGATGAGCGGGACCGTGGTGATGAGCGACCGATTGCACCGAGGCTTCAATTGTTGGCAGATAAACTGGTCGATGGTACGGGTACGGAAGCCGCAGGAGCGTCGCGAGCTGACACTTCGTGTAGCATAGTGTGGTGTTTCGCCGAGCACTCCTTGCACGTCATATTTGACTGGCACATGTTCGCGTTGTGCCGTCCGAAGCAGTTGAAACACAGCTGCTTGTCCACGATCGCCTGTCGTCATTCACGAGCACTTAGCTTCTGGAACTGCAGACAGTGGACGATGGAGTGTTTCGCCTTGCAGAAATCGCAGGGGTACACCGTGGAGCTGTCTCCGGGTTTCGCCGGAGCCCCCTTCTGCTGAGCGCCCTTGTACGACGCTGATGCCTGATGAGCCGCCTTTTTCAACGCTCCTTTGTTTTTCGTCGATTGGGAATGAGCCGCGTCCTCCTCCACCGGCTCATGAGCGCGCGCCCGATTGAGCAGGAAAGCCGCCATCCGATCGTAAGACGGATATTCCTGGGAAGCGCTGATGGTGTTCTCCTAGGCTTCCTTGGAGACATGGTCCAAGAGATGGGACATGTGGTATACCAGCAGTTATTCCCACAAGTTGGGTCCCACTCCAAGTGCCATCAATCCTCGATACGCTTCGGTGACCGTTGCATGCAGTTTGAGCAGACCGGCGGCGCTCTTCGATGTGAGCGGTGTGAGCCCAAAAATGGCGTTGAGATGGGCTTGGACATGTACCCGCTTGTTGTCATAACTCTTTCACCATTGGTAGGTTCGCGATGAGCTGAGCGGCCTCGTCCTTGACGCTCATCCGAAGGTAGTGAAACCTTTCGAGATCCGTGAGGCCCTTAACCTTGTCCAAGATGCTCTGGAATAACCCGGCGAACACTGGCCATCTCGCGCAGCTCCCGTTGAACTCCGGCAAGGTCAACTCTGGCAGATGCGAGCGATCCGATCGACCCACCGGTGTCATGGGCGGTGCCGCGACCGGGATCGGTTCCGGGGTGAGCTGGCCCTTAAGCGCCAACATCGCATCCCGGAAGATGGCGTGCGCCTGGCTTGCCTGCCTCCCCTCCTTGTCCTGCAGGTAGCTGTGCCCTTCGAGGAGGGTCGAGTAGTCCCGCAGAAAGCTGTGGTGCATCTCCACGAACGTAGCGTACCGATTGTCCATGACACGGAGCTTGTCCCCCAAGCTCGCGTGCGTACACTCCCACAGGTCCGTCGGCACCGTATCGGCTATATCGAGGATGATATCGAGTTGCTCCATCTCAGCCGCTAGCCGGACATTAAACTCCTTTGAGAGCGCGAGTGTCCACGGTGATCGCTTGCCGGATCCCTTCGTCGGCACGGACATCCCCGCAGCCTCCGTTGTCGAAGTCGACGGCGCCCCAGTGGCCTCCTTGGCGGTCGGAGCATTCGCCTTGTCATCGTCCGACATCACGTGGTAGCCGACACGGACGTGAGCTGAGCCTAACCGAACAAGCGCCGGGAAAATCAGCGCAAACGAGCGACGTGAGAACCGGCGCAAACAAGCGCCGAAAACCGAGTTAAGTTGAGCTTAAATGTCGCAAAAGAATCACCGTGAATGTTTGTACGCGCACGCGGCACCGTTGAGGTGTCCGATCACGGAAGAGTTCCACTACGTGGACTCGTACTGCGCACTGTACCCCACGAGAAGTCCGAACTGTCACTTCAGGTGCGAGCGAGACGCGACACACGAACTCACTACCGCACCGAACCGTTGAGCTGTCCACGACGCTCCAGAGCGAGAGAGTGAGACTGCCCCAAGCCCCTGACCGCGCACTGCACAGCTGAGACTCGGCTGTCGGTGGTGGAGAGAGTCGACCCGAGATCTCTCGCCGCACGGACACCGAGCGGCTGTTTAAGATGGCCGAACGCGCGAAGAAGCTCGAGCGCGCGCAATGCCGAGACACGAGAATCAGGCTGAGCAAAAATGGCCGGGCGCGGGAGCACTGCACGACGCAAGCAAGCTCTCACCGCACGAGAGTCGACCGATGGGACGGCCGAACGTCCGAGCGCGAGTGATAGAGCGGAGCGCTCTACCTCTCACCGCGCGCTAACCGTCGCACTGTCTGAACGTCGCTGTGCGAGAGAGATACGCGATACGCGCACTCTCGAAGCACCGCCGGTTGAGATGACCCTTGAGCACACGCGCACTGACACTGTGTGTGTACTGCCGCTACCCGTTCGCTTTCCGGCTTGAAGGACCAAAATGTTTGAGAATAGCCGTGGTGAGATATAGCGAAGCGGGTAGGAAAAAATAAAGATGGTGTTGTGCCCCGGGTATAGCGACGTTATTATTCGGATTATTTCTCGACCCCGATTATTTCGGTTGCGAGGTATTCAGTTGCGTTACGCACCAGGCGTACATCGAGCGTCGAACGTCGAGCGTCGAACGTCGATACTGCTGACGCAGCAGTTAGGCAACCGCGTGCGCCTCGGTAACTAGAGCATCGACTCGAGAATACCGAGGCGAGAATTACGAAAAGAAAAACATGCTCCAAATCCCGCTCACGAAAAAGCGAGGATTTGGAAAGATATTGTTTACATGATTATGGTAAATATTAAAGTCGCGCTAGATATTAAGCTGACATACCTGCTCTTGAGGAATATAAAGAGTGTTGTACCCCGGGTCAACGCCTGATTGTTCAGGGAATGCGCTTACCCAATAATCGTGTGCAACGAGCACACAACGCATTGCGAAATACGGAAGAAGCGAGCGCGCGACGCATTGCGAAACACGAAAGTAACGAATAGCATTTAAGAAATTAGCAAGTAATTAGCCGAGTCAGCTATTGGGAAATATCGGAAACCCGAAAGCCATAATTGTTTAAACAATTGCAAAATAGCTGACATTGTAAAAATTAAGCTGACATGCCTACTCTTACCCCTATATAAGGGACCACAGGCAGGCATTCAGCAGTCTGATTTGAATCTGAACCACGTTACGGTTAGTTAAGTACACCGTAAAATATATACTCTCTTCGGAAGGAAGAAAAGCGTACAGGGTGTACTTCGCAACTATTAGTAAATAATCTCGAACAAACTATTGTAACTAATATTGATATAATAAATCGTGCTTTTATAATTCACTCGGGTTTCAACCCTTTACTGGATAAATCCCAAAAACCTTTGAGCTAACGGCTCCCGCAGTGCTCAGAGTAGCTAACTAAGCTTCTGCGGATATAACATTGGTGGCAGCGGTGGGGTATCCAGAGTGAATTATTAAAATAAAATTACTAAACCCACGATTAAAAATAATAAGCAATCGCTAATACCAAGTTGTGAAATCTCCGCGTAGTGCGGTAAATCAAGATTCTCCACGAGAGAGAGAGTTCCGCGAACCAAGGTCGAGCATCGTCGACAAGCGTTCGGACGGACCACGAAGGCAACCAGGGCCAACGTGGGCATCGTTATTCAGGCGAGATAACGGAAGAGAGTCTTCGCGGATCACTGCAGGATCCACGGAGAACGTCACCAGACTTGGGGACGTATAAAAAGGGAGCCTAGAACCCCGAAGGGTTAGACGTCAACAACAGAAGGGCATCCCATGATGTGGAAGGTTAACGCACTGTAAGTGACTTCCATTATCTTACGTAACAAACGAAGAAACGCGCAGCCTTGTCGGAACCAGTAGCACCCGCTACCAAGCACCCAGAAAAATTTAATAGAATACCTAGCACGCGCACCGGTCGAAATGAGTACGCACAGCACACCACAAGGGCAACCGGCGCACGAACAGGATCTGGGGGCCGACGCGCTGCGAGCCGCGGGAAGCCTCGAACGGGTTTTAGGGGAAATCGCGGACCAATCTCGACAGGGACCGAGCGACAGCCCTCTCAGGGACTTGCTATGGGAACGAGACGGAACCCCGAATCCGTTGGCTCGGGTGAACACCCAGAGAGGGTCCTCTTTCGGGAATGGACCGGATGGGAGGACGTCGACATACGCATTTTCGCACCGAGGCAGGGTGAAGTTACCCCGGCCATGGTTACCGACGAAATTAACCGTATGCGGAGCGCGCAGCGCGGGCCGGCAGCCCCCAACTGGGACATTGAAAATGGAGTACTAGGGTCTGCGGAGAAGGTAGGCCAAGGGATACCGAACTTCGCCCAACCAGCCTTCCAAAAGGCCCGTCGGACCCTCTGCCCCACGCTCCAGGCCGTGGACGAGGGGGAAGAGTCTGTCAATTCCTCGCAAGGGCGCAACCGGACCGATGCTGAGGATGCGCTGGGGCAACGGGTCGCTCAGCTGGAACAGCTGATTCAAGAAATGTGCACGCAGATGGCCAAAGAGCGATCGGTGGCAACGCTTCAGTCAACAAAACACGCGCATGAAGATTCCACGACCGAGCGACTCACAGCAATGGAAGAAACGATGAGGAATTTTGTCCTGGAGGGCCGGGGTGGCCGACAAAGGGGACACGCACACGAAAGCACCACGGCCGAGCGACTCACGGCAATGGACCAAACCATGAGGGATTTCATCCTGAAGGGCCAAAAGGGGGGGCGCGGGGATGCTTCCCCCCCCAAAACATTCGCCACCTCGTCACCAAAGTAGGGTGACGATGGCGGATGAAGATGGACCGGAATACTTGGACCTCGGTTCCGCCCTTCGGAACATTAAAACGTTCGATGGGAACGATCCAACAAAACTCGACGGCTTCATATTATCCTGCGAAGCCGTATGGGGCATGGTAAAACCCAGACAACGGTCTACTCTTCTCTCGCTGATACGGAGCAGCAAATTAGAAGATCGAGCGACGCGGGAAATGCGCGGGAATACGATCATAATATTAGACGATCTACGTACCGAGCTGGAAGCATTGTACGGGAAACGCGAGTCTCTCGCCTCCCTGCAATACCAATTTTGCACGCTACGTCAAGACGCAAAGGAAAACGTCTCGGCGTATGCTACACGGGTGGAAACTCTCACAGTAGAGGTCATCGAAAAACTGTGCGAAGGAGCCGACCAACGTGGCGCCCGTGCGATAGGCGAAGCAATCCGAAAAAGCGGACAGATGAATTTCGAAAACAGGCTAAAAAAGGAAATTCAAACCATCGTCCGTTCCCGTTATTACCAAGGGCTACACAACTCCGTCGTGGGGGCCATTGAGGTCGAAAAAATGACCTTGGGGCGGCCAGGGGGGGCACGTCCCAACGGGGGCGGCAACGGCGGAGGCAACGCTCGACAGTCACAAGGCGCGGCAGGGGAGAAAAAGGGCGTCTGCTACACCTGCGGGAAAGCAGGGCATCTGGCAAAAAATTGCCGATCTGGAAGACAGAGCCTCCCAGCTCCCACGCAGAATGAAGTAAACGTCGCGAGTCTCACGTGCAATTATTGTAAAAAAACCGGTCACTTATGGAAAGATTGCCGGTCACGCAAGCAGGCTGAAACTAAGAAAAATTAAAATAGTAATAATAAAACATCCGCCGAGCCGAAGAAGGAACAACCCAGCGGACAGGCAACACAGGAAGGGACCGTAAGGGCGTTCCGCGTCGACACCGTCACCGCCACAAACCGGCCCGTAAGGAGGGCCAAAATCTACACAATCGAGGCAACTTCGTCACCGGTAGTCCGGACACCGAGTACAGAACGGTTGACGGTAGCGGCGATTCGGGGGAAAACCCATTTGGAGCCGAGTAAACCCTTTAAGAAGGTCAGCGTTAACGAGATTCGGTCGCCGGGGCCACATGCATCGGCCAGCGATCTTCACATTAAATCTCCGTCTAGTGTCGAAGGTATACTGACCCTGAAGGCCGACACCGGGGCCCAAGTGAGTCTAATACACGGAGACGTGCTGCAACCCGACACGCCCGCCGAAAAAACGGCTGTCGAACTGACAGGACTCGGGGGTGGCTCGCTGAACGCGTACTACGCCACCCTCGTGTAGCTCGATACACCGAACGGGTCCGTGAAACACTGGTTTCACGTAATACCCCGAAATTTCCACATACATACGCAGGGCCTCCTCGGTATGGGCTTTATTAGGGAAAAACAGGTCGACATCCTCAGAGGGGAAACTATAAGGATCAAAAGGCACTGCATGCCTCTCGCGGACGGGAGTTTGAGCTTAACTTTGCCGCCACGGAGCGAAAGCATAGCGTATGTGTCAACGCTGAGCACCGACGAAGGAATCGTCGAGCGACGTAACGTTACCGAGGGCATTATACTTGGAGCATGTGTGACCTCGCCTGAAGGCCACAGCTGTGTAGTAAGCCTAGTAAACACAACGGCGGAATACGTCCGCGTCGAACGACCCGCCGTGACACTCGAGCCGCTGGCCTCAGCAGAAGAACTGCCCGGCGCGGCCGCCACCACGACTCGCGGAATCTGCACCGTCAGCACGGGGGCGAGCAGCACGCGACTCGAGAAACTACGAAAAGAAATTGACACCTCACACTTCAACCAGGAGGAAGCAAGCTCGTTAAAGGAAATATGCAACGAGTTCGCGGATATATTCCATCTCGAAGGGGACCAGCTGCCCTGTACCAACATGGTGGAACACAGCATCCCCCTCGAGCCCGGGGCGCGACCTATAAAAGTACATCCTTACCGCTTACCGGAAGCACACAAAAAGGAAGTACAGGAACAAATGAAGGGGATGTTAAAGGACGGCATTATCCAACCTAGTCGAAGTCAATGGAATGCGCCGTTATTAGTCGTCGCGAAAAAACCTGACGCCGCAGGAAAAATAAAAATGCGCGTAGTCGTGGACTTCCGCAAACTGAACGAAGTCACCGTCGGCGACTCATACGCGCTACCGCATATCGCGGAAATATTAGACCAGCTGGGTCGAGCGCATTATTTTACGACGCTCGACCTTGCCATCGGATTCCACCAAATTCCGATGGCAGAAGAGGACAGGGAGAAAACGGCATTCTCCACACCTCAAGGGCATTTCTAATACACGCGTATGCCTTTCGGCTTAAAAAATGCTCCACCGACCTTTCAACGGCTAATGAGCACCATACTCGCAGGGCTCGAAGGGAACAAATGCTATACATATCTCGACGACATAGTAATATTCGGAGTCAGCCTGGCAGAGCACAACGAACGGCTTCGCGAGGTTTTTGGACGCATAAGAGAAGCGAAACTGGCCCTTCAACCGGCAAAGTGCCGATTCCTACGATTAGAAACTCGCTATCTCGGGCACATAATTTCGAGCGAAAGAGTACGCCTGGATCCAGCCCTAGTGACCTCCGTACGGAATTTTCCGTCTCCCCGGGACGCCGAGGGCGTGCAGTCCTTCCTAGGACTAGCCGGATACTACCGTAAATTTATCCGAGACTTCTCGAAGGTCGCCAAGCCCTTAACGGAGCTAACTAAAAAAGATGTTAATTTCGAATGGATGGCGAAGCACGAACAGGCCATAGAGGACCTGAAACGCGCACTAACGACCGCCCCCGTGCTCCAATATCCGGACTTCGAGAAGCCCTTCGTGGGTACCACCGACGCATCGGACAAGGCCATCGGGGCCATACTGTCGCAAGGGCCAATAGACGAGGATCTACCCATCTGCTACGCCAGCCGAATGCTAAATAAAGCCGAGCAGAATTACACCACAACAGAAAAAGAGCTTCTAGCAATCGTATGGGGAATCGCACAATTCCGCCCGTACGTATACGGTACCCGGTTTACCGTAGTAACCGATCATAAACCACTAACGTGGCTGTTCAGTGTCAAAGACCCTGGATCGAGACTCTTGCGTTGGAAAATAAAATTATCGGAGCATGAGTTCGACGTCCAGTACAAGGCTGGTAAGCCAAATACCGACGCCGATGCAATCAGCCGCATATGTGTGGCAACTCGGTCGCACGCACACAAGGAGACCGAGCAAGTACGTAGCAGCGACCGCGACGGCGAGACTCGCACGCCCGAGGCAACGGTCAGCCAGGAGTACGAGTCCGCGGACGGTCAGCCCGACGCGCCGTGTGACAAGGAGTACAAACGAAACTGCTCAGATAACGACTGTCCGAGCGAGGAAGAAAAAATTAAAATACTCCACGAGCATCACGACGCACCCCTTGGGGGACATCAGGGAATCACAAAAATGCTCGCACGAATAAAATTAAGATACAGCTGGCCTGGGATGCGAAAAGACGTAGAAGAATACGTGGGCCGCTGCGACAGGTGCCAGCGCAATAAAATTCGGCCGGCAAAAAGGGCGCCGTTAGTCATTACCGACACCCCTACCCGAGCTTTCCAAAAATGCGCTATGGACATCTTAGGCCCACTACCCGAAACGAAAGCGAGAAATAAATATATTCTCACGTTCCAGGACTTGCTTACGAAATACAGCGTAGCCGTACGGCTGGAAAATCTGCAAGCAAACGAGGTTGCGAAAGCATTCGCAAAAGAAATAATGTGTCGGTACGGGACACCAGAAACCATCCTTACCGACCAAGGCACGAATTTTCTGAGCGCAATCTTTAAGGGGGTATGCAAATTACTACGTATAGAAAAAATACAAACAACAGCATACCACCCCGAGTCGAACGGGGCCCTCGAACGCTCGCACAGGACGCTCGCCGAATACCTTAAGGGGTATATCGATGAAGATCAAGGGAATTGGGACGAATGGCTACCCTACGCAATGTTCACGTATAACACGACGCCCCATACGGCAACTGGATTTACGCCGCACTGCTTGATCTATGGCGACAACGCAGAGCTACCAACGGCCCTCAAAAGGGAACCCAGGCCCACGTACGCGTACGACGATTACGTGCAAGAGCTACGGGAACGTCTACGCGCGGCCTGGTCTACAGCGCACGACAACCTTAAAGCAGCAAAAGAAAAAGCCAAGGGACAGTACGACCGGAAGGCAAAGGAAATAAAATTTAAGGTCGGAGACCGTGTATTACTACACGACGAAACCGTGCATCGGGGACGCTCAGCAAAATTAACCCCGAAGTGGATCGGACCGTATCCCATCGAAGAGGTACACCCGCCGCGAAATTACACCCTCCGCCAAGGACGACGAAAGGTAAAAGTACATGTAGACCGTCTAAGAAACTACGTGGACGAATAGGAAAAAAAATCCACGGGACGGTCACCGGTTTTCGACAAGGCTTCGCAATAGGAAAGAATGGAAAAGATAAATAAACGAATGAAATTCCAGGTTACTGGTGGTGAGCACGCAGGCCGCGGCCCATCTCTCGGACCGGCCATACACAATTCAACCATTCGAAAACGCCCCTGGGCTATACTTCGAAAAGGTCGGAACACTATACCCATACACCGACGTCTGGACACTGGCCATACGCATGAATCTAAAAAACATGGCCTTTATGGAGCTACGGATAAAAGCCCAGCTCGACGAGGTTCGGACGAAGTGTGGAAAATTCGGAAGCCCGAACGGATATTGCGCCGAGATGCTGGAACACCTCGTACGACTCTCGGGAAAAACAGAGGAAAATGTGGGGGTCGTGCAGGATCTCATCGGAGTAAAACCAAGCCGCAAACGCCGAGGATTAATTAACGGACTCGGAACGGTGCTAAAAGCCATGACCGTCAACATGGACGCCGACGATGGGGAACGGCTCGAAGCAGAAATCGTGACCATCCAGGACAGCACAGGCTACGCTAAAAGAAGGCATGAAAAAACAACTGCAGGTCGTAGAAACAACGATCGAAAGGGTCAACGAAACCTCGCAAGCGTCACAAAGAAACCTACAAAAATTGTTCACCATGGTGCACACCGTAGACGGTTATTTCCAAAACCGAACCGACGCACTACGCGACAGACAACACTTCGACGAAAGCCTGACGCTAATCGAAGCCTCTGTCGAAGCATACCTGCGGGAGGTGGATAAAATGACAGAATTATTCTCCGATGTGGCATCCGGCACAGTGAGTGCCTCAACCGTGACCCCAGCCACACTCGCGAAATACCTGACGGAGGCGTTGCCACATCTACCGAGAGGGCACAGCTTCCCGCGCCCCGTCGCTCGACATAACGCGGCAGCTATACTCCGCCTGGCAACGGCTCGAGCTTACCGGACAGGGACCGTCGTAACTCTCATCCTGGAAATTCCCCTTATCGGATCGTCCGAATACAACCTAAATTACGTGTACCCCCTCCCGCGGAGGGGAAGCAACAACACATACTATTACATAGATACCACCGAGGATCTTGTGGTAGTAGACCGGAAGAACCGGCAATACATCCGATGTCAGAGCGGGATGGTCGCGGACAACATCGTCCGAAGAAAATCACACGCCTCACACACACTCGTGATGGGTATGCATCAGCCGGGGCAATGGCTGTACATATCACCAAGCGACGAGACGGCGAGCGTCGGCTGCCAGGGAAAGCCGACGCGGCAAGAAATACTACACGGCGAGGGACTAGTGACCCTCCAGGAACGATGCACGGTCACCACGGCGGCCTCAAACTCGAGACGGTGAGACGATGGAAACAACCAGTAAACGACACCTGCTATGTGCCGAGCTACAACCTTACCCCGCTCCCCGCCGAGGAGGAAGAAATTCCAGGGACAATAAACGAAAGCCGAAAGACAACGCTCGAGCACGAAGTAACCAATCCGCGGGAATTAAATGAAGTCGGCATCCAGCTACGAAATATCGACGAAAACTTGGACCGAACCACCCCGCATGAAACGAGGAATCCCACATCTTTATACCACCTGATAGGACAATATTCCCTCGGTGCTGTCGCCCTCGTCACATTCGCCGGCTATATTGTCATTAATGCCCTGTGTCGAAGGGCGAAATCGGAGGCCGTACGCGTGCTGCTTAACCTAAAGCCGCAACGAAAAGGAAGTTAAAGGGAAATCACGGAAAATGTTAATAACCATTTATTGAATACAATATATAATATATTTATATAATACAATATATATATTTAAAAAAAATTTACTACAAATAGTAATAACAACGAAGAGAAGGGGCCACGGCGGTCCATACCACTCAGCCCGACGCCAATCCATCTCGCCCCGCTCGGCACGCCACATCCGTGATATCGGATCCTCGTCGTCCTCAACCTCCGACTCCGAGTCCGGCACCCGCCGGCCGATAGCCGGACCCGGAACCCTGGACCGGCCACACGTCGGATACCGGTTGGGAAGGAGTAACGACGCCAAGGTCGACACCGAATAGCCAGTCGCCGTCCCAGGGGATCAGCAAACCCGACTGCAGCCCAAAATCTACAGTGGTGGGTGGAGGCGAGCCCTCGTTGGAAAACAAATCGGTCTCCGAGAAAAAATCCTCATCAAGGCGATCCGAAAATGAATCGCTGTCGAGGAGATCGGAAAATGTATCCCCGTCAAAGAGATCGGACAGCGAATCCTCGTCCGAGGAAACAGAGGATGACCGGAAGGAGCCCCCATCGACAGAAGATTCCCCATCGGAAACCAGGTCGATGACCTCCGGCTCAGGGGAAACCAGGTCGATGACCTCCGGCTCAGGAACAGCCGACCCGGCACCAACGACCTCGACGGATTCAACCTCCGGACTCTCCTCCGGGCTGTAGGATGCCTCCCAACAGCACAGCGCAACAGGCCTCCGCTGAAAAAAAAAAGAGGAGAAACGGAGATTTCAAAATCATCCAAAGCAAAAATTCTCGGTAACAAAAAAAATTCTAAGAGACTTACCTTATACGCTGGTGGATCCATAACGACAGAACGAATCTAAGCCAATAGTGGTCGTAGTCACAATGCACGAAAAAGTTGCGAAATGCTAATATAGGCACGAAACATCGTGCTAAGCACTTCACCGGACATCCACCCGCCACCGTCAGCAACTTCGGAGGCCGCTTCCACGCCACGCCGGCCGCGCATATTCCACTGTTTAATAAATAACCCAAGAAAAGCCTAAAAACCTGAGGCACGGGGTACATCAAAAAATAAATCTCGCCAGTGACGAACTAAAAGAAATTGTAAATTTCTTTTCCTCCTTAGGGGGGAGGGATCAGCGGATATAACAAGAGACTGAGCTTCTGCGGATATAACAAGAGGATCGAGAGCAGGTACTCGGCAGTCTGATTTCAATTCTGACCGGTACGGTTGATTACGTAAAATCGTTCCCAAGGGACTGTTGAAGGGAAAGACAAAGGTGCAAGTTGCACTTGATCGGTAAATTTCAAATAGTAATAAATAATTAAACAATTAAACAATTCATCAAGCACCGTTGTTTAACTAAACAATTAATTAAATAAACTATGTCAGTTAATCGTTATTTAACCTTGTTAAATAAAACGTCAACGAACTGTGTGAATAAATCATTAAGAATAAATATTGTTTAAATAAACTGTGTTAACTATTCACGTGGGTTTCAACCCTTTACTGGATAATTCCTAAAACAGTTTCGCGCAAAACCGGAATAGCTAACCGGGATTCTGCGGCATAACAATGGTCACAGAAATTAAAAATAAAGAAAATGAAAGGATATTTTAACAGCAACAATATCACACATGATCACACAATATTAAACAGCATGCTGTGTAGTGAGCCGAACCGATAACGTTTGTCGAAGTAAATCCCGAGCTGAGCCGTCACAATTGTATGAATTCGCGAAAAAACCGGGTGAGCTGAACCGTATGCGACTCGACGCGTCGCACACCTGTTGAGAGCGCAAGTCTCTCCGGCGAAAAAGCACTTGGCACTTTGCCGAAAGAATAACCTCGCGTTACGCTCCGGACGAGCCGAACAGTGTCTCGAAACCGATGATATTTCGTTCTCATGTTGATGTACCAATAAATTGCGCAAACCCGTGAGCTGAACTGTGAGAAAAGACCGATTAAGAAATGAGCGACTCGTTAACACGTGCGTCTAGATCGCGGCCATTAACGAAGAAGAAGGAAGAAGGCGCCGGTTGCGCACGGCACGACGGCATCTTCACATTGTATAATATCCAGTGAAATATAATACTGAGGTTGAGAAGAAATCTCGAACTATGAAAAACAACGAAAACAAAGCACGGAATGCTGAGTGTGACCTATTGTAATAAAATTTTATTGTCCAGAGAAATTCGGTTATTCAAGTAAACACATTGATTTTACTTAATTAGAATGAGACCTTGGCAGTGAGCATTATTTTCTGATGCGGAAATACAGGAGATCGTTCATATATCACCCTTTTCACTCACATTCACACGAAATTGCGAAGACAAATATCATGGATAAGATGAAGACAGTAGTGATATACAAATAGACATATATTGTGACTTTACGATTTACAGCTATCGCGTTTTCCGTTCCGTGAACGCTAAAAATCGGTTTCCAATTTTTTTTAAATGTCTCGCGCTAGAGGAGCGCGGACCAGAGTTCGTGTTCTATACGGGCTTTAGTCGTTCCCTGGATCTCTCTCATTGTTTTTTTTTTTTTTTTTTTTTTTTTTAGAAGAGAATTTCTCAGTTTGTGTTGCTCGTTGGCTATGCTAGCCAGAATGGCATTCAGTTCATCGTCGACATTTTATCTGTTTGAATGACTCAACTTGGAAAATAGGAAAATCCAACTAACGATACAACACGACAGACTTGGGGGTTACAGCCACCCAAAGGCCCTCGCGTGGTCTGTTCCCTCTACTTTCTTTAAATCTATTTGTATGCCTCGAAAACTGGATTAAAAAAATGACTCAAATTTTACGCGAGGGGGTTGACACCGTCGCGTGGAGCCGGTTATGCTCAGAACAAAAAAATGATTTATTTTCTAGAGAATTGCCCATTGCCTTTCTAAGTAACGAGTTCCGCAGAGCAGGGTACTCATCATGCGGAACTGTTGTTATAGTTTCGATCGAGAATTTAACATGCACCGCTCACAGCACGACTAACACGTGGTCTTAGTGTGTAGCGATGCTGTGCCCACAATTCAGACGTGGTACCTTTTAGTGCGGTTTCACCACTTTCTAAGACCCCTAGTAGGATGATCGTTAAGCCAACACTGTGTTCGGTGTACGATCGAGCTTTTGGAACGTTTTCTACTTTTGAATTGGTGACCTGATAACTGACGTAGGAACTCGTCAGTTAGCAGCACTTCGGTGTTGTCGGATAGATGAAATTCGGTAGTTAGGAAATGCTGTCGGTCGACTCGATGTCGAGGTTCGAGCCTAGGTTGACCTCCGCCTTAGAGATGGCACAATGCCGCGGACTAATGCAAAAAACAATGGAAGGTGAGGTTGACAGGTTGGTCAGCGTTCGCGTTGATGGAAAATCAGGTTATCTGCCTCCTGAATCTAATCGAACGAGACACCACTAAAGTCCTTGAATCGCGAATTTAATCGAGCAACGCAAAGGGAACAATACCGGGTTCGAGAATTTAATCGAACGAGACCGGGTGAAAAATATTTTAATCAAATGAAACCGGACAGAAAAATTACTAGAATCGCGAATGTAATCAAACGATATCAGGTGAAAAGTAGTTAAGCCGTGAATTTAATCGAACGGTGAGCTCTGCATGACAGCTCGAGTGTTTAGTACAAACGCGTGTAGCTAGGTAACATTTTGTAGGCAGAATGAGAGCGAGCGGGCCCGCGTGCACGGCTTTATAGTCTGGTGCTCTCTCTCTCGTTTAGGCCTAGAACTTTCGAAAATACTTTCGAGCCTTGATTGTTCCGGGTCCTTGTCGTCATGTCCTGTTATGCGCGTGCGCTTCGCACCGTCATCTGCGCATGACCTCTCGACGGTCGCCTCGTGTTCAAAGTTAACGTGAGGCGATCTCAACGCGTTTTTATCGCGTTGAGATCGCGAATTCATCGACTTATCGATTTTTCGGCCTGCAGGTCGCAAGATGGTGCGCGGGACACTGCCTTTGGGCGAAATGCCTCAAAGGGTAAGGTCGTTCCGTCAAAATATATGTAAGATGGTATTCACATCAGGCTGAGGAAAGTGAGATCGAGCCCTTTGATGCTTATAAACAGGTTTTTATTTGCCATAAATGGATTTACAAACCAAAAATAATAATAGAAAATGTTTCGTTTCTAACCTATAAACAGGAATCGAAAGCAATGCTCCTTCTCCCACGTTTCTCTCCGACTCTCTGCCTACCGTACTTCTCCACCAAAGTCTAGCGGTGTAGCAGTCGGTATGGCAGTGTAGGCTTTTACCATAGACAGCCGTGAAATAAAAGGATTTACCTTTTACATCCCCCCCTCCAGGGGTGGGAAGAGAGCAGCACTTGCGAAATTACCGAAAATCCTCAGGTCCGCTATGTGGAAGAAGTTTAGAGATATGGTAGTAGTTTGATTCCTGTTTCTCATGTCCGGCGTCTACTTCATAAATAGTGTTTGAAATCTTGCGAATTATCGGAAAAGGGCCAAGTCTAATCTCATCCAATTTTTTTCTATTTAGTCTTGCTCCATTTTCAACGTAGACCAAATCGTTGACATTGAGATTAAGATTTTTTCGGTTTTTATCATATCTTGATTTATTGTATTCGTGGTTCCTTAGGGAATTTTTGTATGCTAATTCTCTATCGTCCCTCGAGTTTCTTTTTTCTGATAACTCTTCTGGGACTATTGGGTCAGCTTTTCCGAATAATAGATATTCTGGACTGAATCCCGTTACGGAGTGTTCTGTCCGGTTATACTGATCTGTGCATTCTTCTGCGATTTTTGACCATGCTCGAGACTTTGTTTCATTTATTTTACATCGAATTCGGTTTACAAGAGTCTGATTGAGTCGTTCATTGAGCCCATTGGAAAATGGGCAATTTACTGCTGTAAAGATTAAGTTTTGTTTTGATTTTTTAAATAGTTTTTGAATGCATTCGAATTAATGCCGCTGTATTGATCCGTAAGTAATGTCCTTATTTGGTGTTTATCTTGGATTTTCTTCAGTAGTTGTGTAAAGTCCTCAGATGTCTGATTTTTCGATGTCAGTATGAAAGCGTATCTGGTGAAATGGTCTATTAAAAGATGTAGATATCTTTTTGTCGATCTATTTCCCGCGAATCCTCCGATCGTATCCAGGGAAACAATTTCAAATGGTTCCTTTGGTGGGCCAAGTTTGGATAGGAGGCCATAAAGTTTACTTCGGGTCTTATTTTTGGCGCAAACTTCGCAGTGTTCATAAATTTGTTTTGTTATCTTCTCCATATTCGGTAGATAATACGACTGTCTTAACTTGTCCATAATTTTGCTTTTACAAATACGTCCATAATCTTTGTGAATTCTCGATATTAGTTGTTGTCCGAATTCCTCTGAAATTATTATTTGTTTTCGATTTCCCTTTAACTTATCAAATATTCCGTTTTCGAGTAGTATCTTCGTTGAATTTTCCTGTAAATCTTTGTTTGTATTTCGGTCTTGTTTTATATTTTCAACCGTAATGAAGTTTACTGTTTTTATACGTTCTTCTACATCATCTGAATTAGAGAGAACTGGATTCCGTGAAAGGCAATCCGCTTCTACATTGCCTTTTCCAGGTTCGTATTTAATCTGAAAGGCGAATTGGGATAGAAAATGCATCATATCCCCTAATTCTTCGTCCGTTCTTGATCGAATATTTTGACCTTCCAGTGGTTTATGGTCGGTTATGACCGAAAATTTTGTTCCGATAAGCCAGTACTGCCAATATTTAATAGCTTCTTTTATGGCCAGACATTCCAAAAAAATAGCTTTCTTTTCCTTTTGATATTTATTTAGTTTCTTTGAAAAAAAAGCTACCGGTTTTAATTCACCGTCTGGTTGTTTTTGCTTTAGTACTGCTCCAATGCCATCTATGCTGGCGTCTGTATAAATGACCGTTGGTACGTTTACATAATAAATTGCTAATATTGGTTGTGAGCACAATAAATTCTTCGCTTTTGTAAATGCTCTCTGGCAATCTTGTGACCATACAAAGTGGGTGTTTTTCCGGAGTAAGTTGTGTAGTGGTCCCAAAAGTCGCGCGGAATCTTCAATATATTTATGGTAGAAGTTTATCTTCCCAAGGAATTGGCGAATTTTTTTTCGAGAGTCTGGTGTTGGAAATTCTTGAATCGATCTTAGGTTGTCTTTTACTGGGCGTACAGTATTCCTTGATATCATACGACCGAGATATTTTGCTTCGTTTTTCGCAAAGTTACGCTTGACGAATTTTAAGCGAAATCCTTCTTTGCCGATAGCATTGGCTAGTTTCTCCAAACGTGTCACATGCTCTTCAAAAGATCTAGAGAAAATGAGGATGTCGTCAATGTAGTTTATGCAAAAGGAATTTAAATTATTTCTTCGAATTATATTGCTGAGGATTCGTTGAAATATTGCGGGCGATGTTTTTAGGCCGAATGGTGAACTTTTCCACTGCCAGTGGCCTTCTTGTGTTACAAATGCAGTTTTGTATCTGTCTTTAGTTCTCAGAGGGATCGCCCAGGAAGCGGAATTTATGTCCAGTGTAGTAAACCATTCTGAGTCTCGTGTCTTAGCTATAATCTCCTCTATTAAGGGAAACGGTTGGGGTTCCGAGATGAGTAATTTGTTTAACTCTCGAAAATCGATACACATTCTTGTTTTAGCCCCATCTTCTCGTTTGTACGCAAATGTAACGGGGGACGCAAAAGGAGAGCATGATTCTTCAATCTGTCCTGTTTTTGGTAATTCTTTTATCTGAAATTCGATCTCTTTTTGATCCAGTACGGAACAACGGTATGGCTTTTTTGCTACAAATTTATGTTTTAGGAGTTTTATGTGGGCTTCGTGGTATTTAAC
The DNA here is from genome assembly GCA_933228735.2 of Amblyteles armatorius. NCBI lineage: Eukaryota > Metazoa > Arthropoda > Insecta > Hymenoptera > Ichneumonidae > Amblyteles > Amblyteles armatorius. The sequence continues at coordinate 1,072,178 of OW121691.1, read as the reverse complement.
TTGACCAACGTCAAATTTATGTTTTGCGAAGATCGTCTCATATTTGTTTATCAAAATTTGAATTCTCTCTCTTTTTCTTTAGGTAGGTGATCTAGTTTTGCTGTGAATTGCTCGATGGGAATACCTTCATTAAAATTTACCAAATATTCCTGATTTTCTGCGTTGGTGTTAAAATATTTAATTTCATCTCCTTTATTTTCCAGATTTATCTTCTGGTAGATTTTTAAGTCGTAATCTTGTTTCAGACAGAAGTTCTTTATTGTGTCGAGACCGAGTAGAATATCATACTCGAAGTTCTCATAATCAACAACAAAAACTTCTACTGTTTTTTCTATTTTGTGGATTTTCATTTTAGTAGATAATCCACCTGTGAAGTTTTTCCTGCCACCGACAGTTCTGAAAGTATTTCTATCCTCTTGTGTAGTCAGACCCATTTTTTTGGTAATCTTCGAATTCAGAAGAGTTACGTTCGCACCTGGATCGTAAATTCCTTGTATCTTATTATCATTCAGAAATACCTATAATGTTTTCAGTGGCGGCAAAACTAGTTTTTTTGATCGGTTATAGTTTCGTTCAACGTATCTTGGACTGTTACATTGTTTACTGTCTTGATGTTTCTCGGTTGTTCACTTTGTTCTTTCTGTTTTAATCTGCATAGTGCGTCGGGATGGAATCTTCCTGGAAAACCTTTTTTATCGCAATATGAGCACGGTTTTTTTTCCGTAGTGGGTACTTATGCCTGGTTTTTTTGACTGGGGTTTGAGGTTCCTTGATTGGTTTTTGTAACTGTTTTTTTTTGTACTAGGCTCTCCAATGTACGTAACTCTGCTAACAGATCCTCCATTGATGTACCCTTTGTTTTTTCGATTTCATATTGTATCATTATTGGTAAGTCGGTCACAATCAAGTCAATTAGTTTATCCGTTGGGAAATTACCTCGAAGTTTACTAATAGGTTTTCTTTTCGTAAAGCATAATCTACCAAGCTGCCCCCAATGTAGTGTTACGTCCTGTGAATTTTAGGTCAAATTCACTGGCGCAACCGGTCAAAAATCGATAAATATTCTATTATAAAAGAATAAATTTGCAAGGGATTTAGAGACCATTTTCGAGTCAAGTCATAGTAAATATCATAGTAACGAGTAACCACTGAAAGGTGATTGCATGATAAATAATTAACAGTAGCGCATTAAAATCGCTGGATGATTCTATTCAATGATCGGGATAAGAACAATCAGATGGCTAAAAATATTAAAACAATGAAGCTATTGGATCCGCTAGAAAGGGTCATCACAGCGAGAATACCTCGGGTCCATGTCCATTGTCTTAATTGAAACGCAAAAGTAATGTGAATCTTTCTCATGCGGCGGCGACATGAAAGAGACGACACCTTATCGCTCTAACACGCGGAGCGAGGCGATGCACGTACGCACACAGCGGTGCAGCCAAAGAATCGGTGCTACTGTCTCGAGGCGATTGATTGGGAAATTTACCGTCGGCGCTAACGAGTGCAGCACCTCTCAGAGGATAATTATTTAAACCGAAATAAAAACAATTAGTAATTAAATTGTTAATAGAAGGCTCATTTGAATTGGATATTTGTGGACAAAGACCGGTAAATCAATAATTAAAAATTAACTCAGTAAAAGCAAGTTTGATAAATCATTTGGGTCAAATCGTCGATATTAATCATTATAAACAAAGGATAAATCATTCAGATTATAATCGGGAAAATAACTTTATACTAAAAAATTATATTTAATTGTCAGAAGAATAGATAAGGAAGTAGTTAATAGCAGGTAATTAGTTAGTGTCATTCGAAGTAAGCATTTAGGGTTTTATTCAAGCACATTTAAATAATTATTTGTCGAAAATCCGGAATTTATAAGAAATATTTAAACAAATTAAATTAACTAAGGAAATAACTTTTGATAGAAACATCATAGAAATTTCGTTCAAATTTCTATATTCTTCTATTTAAAAATGAAAATTAAGAGTGTAAATTGTTAAATCGGGACCTTATCATAAAAGTAAATATTGTAAGATTATTAATATAAGCAATGTAAAATGTCAAGACCGATCGATAATGAGCGAGGAAGGGGACCAGGTGATCAGCCGGTAGCTTACTGGACATCAGCGGATGTGATGGGGAGCTTGGTGCCCCCCCCCCCCCCCGATCGAAATGATAAAAGAAGCTCTTCAAGGGCGGAACATCATCTCTTCGCGGAAGTTCCGATTGTCAGGAAGTCACAACTGCTGAATAATTTAACACTGACTTTTTCGAACAATTGTCAATCATCTTAACTTTTGGAATATACGAATAAAATTGGATATTAACTTTATATCACCAATAAATAAATAACTTGAGCATTTAAACCGACAATTGAAACAATTCGGAGTTATCATTCATCATCATCTTCAACGTTGATACTGGTCATCCACTCCAACGTTTACTTCTGAAATATTGAAGGAAGGAAGGAAGGACGAGGAACCTTAAATTCAACATATTCATTCATTTGGATCCATCTGACATTTTTGACCAATCGATTCATTTTTCAAATCATCGTAAGTCATTGGAACTTTAAACTTTTCTATTCTCATCCATCTTCAATGAACATTCTATTTGTTTATTTCTCCAACCTTTAATTATTTCAATAACACAAAGTTAAACAAAATTCGATCCGGGATTTGATTAAATTAACGGAAGATTGCCTAAGAATTAAAAGTTGAGTTTATCGATTTTTCATCGAGGCCATCCAAGGTAGAGTAACCAGCCTGATAGTCCGCGATAACGTTAGCCTTGACTCAGTGTCACGCAGCGCACCGCGAGCCATCAGGAGTCTTATTTCACTACGCTACTACGGTATGTGAGGGCCACGCGGAGCGTCATATCAGTTCGACGTAGTAAACATCGTAGTACGCATCGAGTAGAATTAAATACCGAGCCTTAGTAAACACCATATGGTAACCATCACCTATATTCTTTTGACATGCATTCTCAACCCATCCCTGAATAAATTTCCGAAAGGTTAGATTCGAAAGGGGCATTGTTCTGATAAAGCGTCACATGCGATAGACGCGTAATAGGGAGAGAAATCTCCTTTACCGTAGATGCAGGAAAATGCTGATCAGGACGTAACATAAAATTTGGGGGCTCGTCCGGGATATAAGAGTTCGCATGTCTAAAAAAAAAAATTAAATAAATAAATTATTTTAAAAATAAGTAAATAAATAAATAAATAAATAAATAAAATAAATAAAATAAATAAAATAAATAAAATAAATAAAATAAATAAAATAAATAAAATAAATAAAATAAATAAAATAAATAAAATAAATAAAATAAATAAAATAAATAAAATAAATAAAATAAATAAAATAAATAAATAAAATAAATAAATAAAATAAATAAATAAAATAAATAAATAAAATAAATGAATAAAATAAATAAATAAAATGAATAAATAAAAATAAATAATAAATAGATAAAATCGGTAAAATTAAGTATGAAATTAAATAAATAAATATAAATGCCTTTTACTCGATCTCAAGAAAAAGTTTCAGGAAAGTGCCTCAGCATATATCCGGGAAATAAAAAGAATGCTAAATCAAAAACTTCAAAAAAATTGCCGGTAAAAAAAGATAGACAATCAAAATCAACAGATACATCTGAATTAACGGAAGGAAATTATATGGTATTTGACGATTTGCCAAGTGGTGATACAGAAAATAATATTGAGCCTTGTTCATCTAGAACGAAATCGAATGAGTGTGACAGTTCTGAATTGTCAGGGTCGGAAGAGAGAAGTGTCGATGAAGATCAGGGTAACGTAGAAAATCGAATTGAAGTGCTCGAACGAGGGTTAATAAAAGCACATAGCGAAACCTCATTATTGAGTCTTGATATTTCTCGTCTTGCACGAAATCTCGCCAATGTCAATATTACTCCGGGTGTCAGATTTAATTCAGGAATAAATGCATCAACACATCGTTTGAGATCTCGTTCGGTGGATACTCCGATTAAACCAATGTCCGCTATAAAATCGTGTATAAAAGTAGGTTCAATAAGAACAAAGAGTGCTCCGTGTGTTTGTACTGAAGAACAAAATAAGGACAATGACGAATTATTTGAAAATGAAAATAAAAATTCGAGTCAAATAAATGATACAGTTGCAAATGAATCTAGTGACAACGAAGATAATAGTAATTACGAAGCGGAGAAATCTGAAGTTGAGTCAATACCTGCCGCTAATTTAATATCTTTTAGATCTTGCGCCAATACGAAATCGACAGAAAAACATTTGCGTCAAATTTTTGCAATTTGCGGAGGTATACGTCAAAATCCAATCAGAGTAATATCAAACGAGGTAGTTAAAAATCTTTTTGAAACTATGGAGCCAATAAGGAGTTTAAATCAACAGGGTGTTAATGTGATTAATGAAGCTGAAATAAATAATGGGAGAAACGATAAAGGGAGAAGTGACAGGAATAGTGGCGGAGGGAGTAATATTTCACCTCGTCAATCGAGTTCATTGCCTGGAACACAGAGAGGATTTCAAGATAAGGGAGTATGGAAAGCAGCTGTCAAAATAATTCCAGAATTTGATCGTAAGAAAACAAAATTGGGCCCATATCTTCAGGGTTCAGAAAATGCAATAAAGGAGGTGGGACCGGAGTTTGAAGCAGAAGTGATGAGAGCAGCAAGAAGTAGATTGGTCCGCGAAATATGGGAAGATGTTAACGATATTCATTTTGATAGAATCCAAAATTATATAGAATACCTTCAACGAAGATACGATTCTCCAAAAGATATAGTTCAACTGACGGGAGAATTGGGAAATACTATACAATTACATAATGAAACTGTGTATGAATTTGCAAGAAAAATACGTCACTGTGTTAGGAAGATGGAAGAGTCAAAACATTATGCTGAAGAATATTTGAGTGCGGAAGGAAAAAGGTTAATTGAGGAAATGGCAATTAAAAGTTTCAAACGGGGATTAAAATCAGATATAAAGAGTCAAATGAAAAACGAGCAAAATTCACTTGAAGAGGCGAAAAGCGCAGCTTTAGATTTAGAATTGGAAATATCCGAGAGTTGTAAATTGAGACAGTTAATAGAGCCTAATTTAATGACAATGAAAGACATAGACAGGGGTACAAAGAAAGTTGGCATAAAATTTGTTGAACCCGTAGAAGAAGTAACCATGGCACCATTTACTGAAAATCAAAAGATGATAATTTGTCAATTCTGTAAGGGTCAAGGACATTTTGCAGATAAATGTCCCAGAGGACCTCACAATGACGTAATCGATATTTGTCAGTATTGTAACAAACGAGGGCATCTGGCAGATAAATTTAGAAGCATGGGATGTGCAATTTGCGGTCGCAAGGGACATTGGGCTGAAATTTGTAATCAAAAAGAACAAACTGAAAGTGACAGAGTGTCAAATGAACGTCAAAATCGACAACCGATTCAACAAAATTACCGACAAAATCGAAATTCGGGAAACTTTAATTCTAATGGTTATGACGTTAGTCGTCAAAACCATAATTATAACCAAAATTTCAATCAAAACCCACGACCTAATTATAATCAAAATTCAAATTTTTATCAAAATCGAAATTTTAATCAGAATCAAAATTTTTATCCCAACCAAAATCGAACTTCGGTCCAGGTTTTTACCAAAATCGGAATTTCAACCAAAATTTTAATCGCAATCAAAATTATCAGAATCAAAATTTTGATCAAAATCGGAATTTTAATCAAAATCGTAACTTCAATCCAAATTATAATCAAAATCGGAATTATAACTCGACATATAATCAGAATAGAAATCACAATCCAAACTTTAATCGAAATCGGAATTTCAACCCGGATTTAAACCACGGAAATAATCAAATGTCAAATGATGGAGGTGCAATGTCCTATGCACAAGCGGCTAATCAACCCTCTCAATCAAATAATGCTGACGTGATTTGTCATTACTGCGGAATAAAAGAACATGTGGTGTATGAATGTCCGCAACGCATACAATATCATAACAGGCGGGATGCGATGCGGAGAAACGAGAGTGGCCAGCCAGTAAAGGATGCGCCGGCAGAGGCCAAAGCGAATCCGCACCCAATATATTCCATACGGACTGCGTCTCAGCAATAGATGAACATTGTCGAATAATTGATGTATTTTTGGTAAGGCCAGAGAAAGGAATTATTCCTCCTACGATTGAATTAAAAAGTAATGACCTTCAAGATTCTGTAATTATGTTGTTGGATACGGGAGCCGGTAAAAATGTGTTAAAAGAAAAATGTTTGAACGAAAATAATATCATATATAGAGATAAGATTTTAAGGCTTAGTGGAATAACAGACCAATTTGTTTATACATCAGGATACGTAATAATCGAAACTTTGGGACGAGAAGCAGTATATCATATTGTGGCTAATAATTTCCACACAAAGCAGGATGGAATTTCGTCTAATGATTATTTTCGGGAAAATTTGGTTAAAATAGATTATGAGTATAATATGCTCAAAGTTCGTGACAAGGAAATAGAATTTTTCACAAGAGAAAGTATGATTTTTCCACCAAAAACTAAAAAGGTTTTTTATGTAAGGATAAACGATGACACAGTTCGTGAAGGATTTTTGCCTCCGATTGACTTGGGTGAGGGAATAATTGTTGAACAAGGTCTTGTACAGAATATTAATGGAAAGTGCTTTATCAATATTACCAATAATCGAGACGAAGAAATTGAAATATTGATTCCTACCATGAAATTGGCAAAAAGTTTGACCGAAATTACAGAAATAACGGTAGTAGAGAAAGTATCAAATGGGGAAGTGTATGTAATTGGTGAAGATTATATGGATGCAGTCGAAAGAAATTCTGGAATTGTCGAAAATAATTCAGCGTTGAAGAATAGAAATGAAGAAATAAAGTTGATGAAAAATGATGACGAGAATAAACAAGTTGACGAAAATAAATGGGTGAAGATACCGTGTGAATCATTTGCAACAGCTGTGGACAGAATTAAAAAGGAAATGAAACCGGAAACATATTTAAATCAGGAAAATTCAAGTCCAAACGAAATAATAATAGAAAATGCAGGGATAAGTCAGACAATTGTTACAGAAGAAAGTATAAACCAAGAAAATGATTCAGACAAAAATAAAGAAGTTCACAACGAAAATTTAATGGAGATGTGTGATGGAGTCGAACCACAGTCAAGGGAAATAGAAAATCGAAAAGCTAAGAAGGGGCAACAAGGTCATCTTAATAAAAAGGAAGAAATAATAGAAAATATTCAAGCACATGAGGTTTGTGATCCCTTGATAGGCGTTCGATTTTACGATTTAGAAAAATGTGTGTGTCAATGCTAAACTCCAGGATCAGACCCGATTACCTAAGGTGTTAAAATTGTTGAGACTGACTGGATTAGATGAACAAGAGACAACCGCTGTACATGAAATTATTAAATATGGAACGGATCGATTTCACATACCAGGGGAAAGATTGGAAGCTACAAACGTGATAACACATCGAATTTCAACTACCGATGATTTTCCAGTAAATTCCAAACAATATCGATTTCCCGAAGTTCACAAAGATGAGATTAAAAGACAAATAGCAGAATTTCTTGAAGCCGGATACATCAGACCATCGACGTCTCCATATAATACGCCTGTGTGGGTCGTACCTAAGAAACTAGATTCACAAGGAAATAAAAAGTGGAGGGTAGTCTTGGATTTTAGGCAGTTAAATGATAAAACAATTGGAGATGCTTATCCTTCACCTAATATTGTTGATATATTAGACCAGTTGGGAGGAGCTCAATATTTTTCGGTTTTCGATTTAGCCTCGGGATTTTATCAAATAAAAAAGCATCCAGATGATTGTCATAAAACTGCATTTACGACTCTACATGGACACTACGAGTATGTTCGAATGCCAATGGGATTAAAGAATGCGCCTCCTACATTCTAACGAGCGATGGATATAGTTTTAATGGGTTTACGAGGTCAAGAATTATTTGTTTATTTAGATGACATTGTAGTATACGCAAAAACTTTGGAGGAACATAACGAGAAATGCACACGGTTGATGGACAGGCTAAGGCAAGCCAATATGACCTTACAACCGGATAAGTGTGAATTTTTAAAAAAGGAAGTTGGGTATTTTGGGCACGTAATTAGCCGTGATGGTTTAAAACTTGATCCAAAGAAAATAGAAGCAGGCAAACATTTTCCAAGGCCGACTAATGCAAAGAAAATTCGTCAATTTTTGGGATTAACGGGGTATTATCGTAGATTTATTGAAGGATACGCTAAATTGGCAAAACCATTAACCAATCTTTTGATAGATAATGTACCTTTTGTGTGGAAAAATAGCCAAGAAGAGGCTTTTAAAGAACTTAAAGAAAAACATTGTACTGAACCGGTGTTGATATTTCCAGATTTTTCAAAACCTTTTATGGTGACAACCGACGCTTCGGGTTATGCGATCGGAGGTATTTTATCACAAGGGCCTATAGGAAAAGATAGACCAATAGCTTATGCCTCACGTACACTCAACGATGCAGAAACAAAATACGACACTTACGAAAAGGAAGCCTTGGCCATCGTCTATAGCGTTTTGCATTTTAGACCATATTTATACGGGAAAACATTTACTTTGGTAACCGATCATAAACCTTTAGTATGGTTTAGAAGTTGCAAGGATGGTAACCCACGTGTACTTAGGTGGAGATTGAAATTGGCTGAATATGAATACGATGCAGTACATAAAACGGAAAAAACAAACGTAAATGCGGATGCTTTGTCTCGAAATCCAGTTGCAAGTAAGGAAAGTGGGGTGGAGGAAGAAATATTCATAACAAAGGTTAAAGGACATACGGAATGGACGGATGATAAAATGTGGAGATTTCTGGAAGAAGATAGTAACGAAAGCGACGGTCTCAGTGACGAAGAAATAAAGGAAGAAGAAGAGGATCCAGAGAAATTATGGAAAGAGAGTTTAAAAATGATTGAGTCAGAACAAAATAATAAAATAGAATCGTCGTCAGAATGATCGGAAAGTGAAGTTCGGCATTTTCATTTAGACCATCAACAACAATGCAGAGGATGGTTCAGCGGAAGAAGAAATACCAATCGACGACGCACGAAAAAGAAAGAAGTTGCAACGTGGAGCGAAACGGATAGCACTCGAGAAAATCAAGGCTAATTTTCAGGAAAATAAACGAAGAAAAGAAGAAGAGGAAGAAGCTGATAAAAGACACAAGAAGAAAAAAATGAAGAATAAAAGGAAAATTCAAGGTGTACAAGATACTACACAGGAAGATACTACAGAAGATGATGATTCCAGGGATGAATCCGTAAAAAGGCCTCGTAAGAAGAAGAAAACTCGGAAGAAAATAGAATCAGATGAGGAAGAAACAATACATCGAAGGAAAAAGAAAATTAGTCCAATTTAGGATTCGGAGGACGAAGAATCCTCTGAAGAATTAACTAAGAGTTCTGATGAAATTGACAATGACAATAAAAATAAAGACGAAAACAGTGACAATAGCGAACAATCCGAATTAGAACTTGAAAATTCTGTATCGCGAAATGTTATTGCATCAAGGGAAATTTTCTTTACTCGAACGGATTCGCTCGTTTATTTTCTAAATTTAAAAGGTGAACCATTTGATACAGGTTCTCAAAAATTAGTTGACAGAAATGAATTGCCTTATTTTCCAAACCTTAAATTGGGAGTGCCTAGCGCAATAAAACGAGGGAATAGATACCATATAGCTTTGCCCGTAAGTGACGATTCTGGAGAAGGAGCTTCTTTAATATTGGGCCATATTAAAGAGGCTATAAATAGTTTACGAAATTTCGCAGAACAGAAAAGGATACAAAGTGTGAGCATTTCTAAATCTGATGTTGCAGGAAATGTTCCGTGGGATAGAATTGCAAGTGAATTACGATTAGAATTTTTAAATAGTCCGGTAACAGTGATAGTGTGTCATGGAATCATTCGATATCCGAGTAAAGCAGAGCGAGAAGGAATAATACAAAAAATGCATGGATCAGCTGTCGGAGGACACAGAGGAGTCACGAAAACTTTTAATAGAATTAGGCATCGTTTTTATTGGGAAAGGATTAAAACAGATGTTGAACGATTTATACAGCAATGTCTGCCATGTCAGTTAAAAAAATGTGTCAGAATAAAAACAAAATAACCTATGGTTATTACCGACACTCCAGGAATAGCTTTCGATAAAGTAGCTATGGATATAGTAGGGCCTTTTCCACGAACTAAACGAGGAAACGAATTTATTCTTACAATACAGGATCAATTGACAAAATTTTGTCTTGCATTCCCTATTCCAAATGCCACATCGATCATGATTGCAGACACGATGGTAAAATATTATATCAGTATTTTCGGAGCACCCAGGAGTGTATCAACCGATCAAGGACAAAATTTTCTTAGCAATCTAATTAAACGAGTCGCAAAAAGGTTGTGATATTATTTCCCTCGTGGGGAGGGAAAATAAATCGCTAAATGAATTCGACTAAAACGGGACTGAAATCGTGCAACGGGATGGGGAGGGGAAAATCGAATAAAATAATAGTGCTAAGCGGGAACGATAATAACCATAGTTTACTAAGCAAAAAAGAAAAGATAACACTAATAATACTCGATGACACAAAAAATAGTCCAATAGAAAAAGTATTCAATAATCGATAATAGACGGTTCCAAAAAAAATCAATAACAAATGGCTCAAAAAACAATCAATAATAAATGGTAATAACGGGGGAGAAACAATTAAAGAAAAGTATTCGGGACGACCTTCGGGGAGTTATAGGGACTTTCAGAGGGCTTTTTAGGAGGGAGAGCGGGTCAGACAAAAGTTGCACGAAAATCTAATACTGAACTAAAAACGGGCTCGAATGGGCGCCAGCTACTTTCTCGGTGTAGCACCGTAACGGTCCGTGCAGACGGCACGGATCTTTTCTCAAAAAAACTAACTAAAAAAAAGAACGAAACTCAAAACTTGAAAGAAATATCTCTGTCGCAAAGGACAGGCGGACTAGCTCGGGAGAGGGGAGAGGGCTCAGGGGGAGGGTACACGAATCCGACGGCTTCTTACAATATTACCTCGGTCACTACTGATTTACACAAAAAAAGTCTCAAAATCTTAATGGGATGGGCGGGACAAACTTTACCTAATTAAACTATCACTTATAAAGGATTTTACGCCGCTCACCACGCGCGCGATTACTCTTCGCTCGTGTACAAAAATGTCGACCACGTGTCGACCACGAGGCAAAATTGTTCACTTATATTTTCTATAAAATCAGGGGTAGTCGGGGAAGGAAAACGGGTCAAACGGGTCGGGAAAAATTCGGGCAAAAACTTACGGTAAATTCGGGGCTCACTCAACCAACACTCGATACAATATTTTATAATTTTCCGGTTGGGGCTTACAACTAACGACGCCCGATCTCACACACGTCCACACGTCACGCGGCTCGGCTCGGAGTAAGGGACATGGCGGGGTCTTCTTCTTCGTCGACGTTGGCGCTGGTGGTGGTGGGGAACGAGAGCACCTGTGCGTCAGTGTCGGTCGGTAATCGGACTCATGGACGGCCGTTTTTCTTCCGGTCTACGGGAGGTGGCGACAGAGGCCCCTGGATCGTCGATCGATGCCGTGCGTCGGCGATCTCAGCGGCGGCAGGCAGACGGGCAGCGGCGGCTTTTCGGCGGGCTTTTCGAGGCGTTTCCGGACGGTCTTGTGGGCGGACTTTTTCCCCTCGTCCACGATCCTCCTACTTTCCTCGGCGTCAGCACGTCGGCTCTCGTCCCTTTGCTGTTCCTTGCTGATCGTGGGCCGTCGAGGGGGGGGATGTCGATATTGCCCTCGAGTCGCGCACATTCACACAGGGGTTAACGGGAGGGAAAAAAACGGGAATTTACATGCTAACTTACACAAAATAAGTGGAAGAAAAAAGTGTAAAAATGTCCGGGTCTAACGTTCGGTGAGCGGCGGACTCGAGCCGAGTTTAGGGAAGGGCTTGTGACGTACCACGTCACAACTCCCCCCACTTGCCGAAAGTTCGTCTCTCGAACTTGAGCAACGCATTCACACTGGGGTCAAGCAGGGTAGGTCCGGCGGGGGAGGGGGGGGGGGGGGGGGGAAGAGGGTCAGGCGGTATCGGTTGGGAATCGGTAGGGAATCGTGGGGGAAGGGGGCAGGTGATATCTCAGCGTACGGTGAGATACAAATATCCGAAGATATTTAACAAAGAAACTTCGCGAAACATTTGAGGAGTATAGACAGCAGGAATAAAGAAAACTCATAAATGAATAAATAATCACTTCATGGATAAAAATAATAAATGATTAAATCTAAAATATATATATATATATATATGTATATATATATATATATATATATATATATATACATATATATATTTATAGGGGACAAAACATGTGAAATTTGAGGTTTCCGTTTACAGAAAATAAAAATGTCAAGCCAGGAGAAAGCGACTGCTTGATTGGAGCGCATGAAAGGCAAGGGATCTATCTACGTTAATATATGGGTTACCAGGAGTACATCGGAGTAAAAATAATAAATAATTAAACATGGATAATTATAATAAATAATTAAATGAAAAAATATATAAGTAGTTAGCGGTGCACTATGGCGACCCCCACTCCTATCCCCACTCCCATCCCCACTCCTCGAGCCTCCGTTGAGAGCGCAGTTCGAGGTGTTGGGGGTGAAAGTGGGGATAGAGTGTTTGGAGTTGCCATAGCGCACCGTTGTGTAAAAAAAAAAAAAATTAAAAAAAAAAATCGTGACCAATAACTGGGCGGCCAATGACTGTGCGGACTGTCAACCACTGTGTGGTAGGTATGACTATGGCAACAGTGATTGGTACACCGACAAATTTATTATTTCAAAATAATTATTTTTCAAAAAGATTTTTTATTTCCAAATTTTCACAAAAAATAATGTACCTTATCCGCTGCTCTTGCTTCCCAGTCGGTGGTCTTGAAGACACTGAAGTCACTGGCGGCTACACTTCTGTTTTTCACGCATCCCGCACTCCTGTTTTTCACATATCCCGCACTCCTGTTTTTCACGCATCTCGCCCTCCTGTTTTTCACATATCCCGCACTCCTGTTTTTTCACGTATCCCGCACTCCTGTTTAACGCACCCCCCGCACTCCTGTTTCACATATACCGTTCACGCACTATTCCTCCTCCACACTGAAGTCCGAAAGCGACGAATCGTCGTTAAAACCGTCGTCCGAATCGAGACGGTCGTACCCGATGCCCAGATTGAGACGCTCAATAACGAGCTCTCCCAGGTCCCGACGTTCCACGTCGAACAGACAGAGAACCGACTGAGCCCTGTAGCATCCTTCCTCGATCAGAACTCCGACGACGTCGTCACTCGGAGTCACCAAAGTCTCCAACAAAGGCACGACGCCGTCATCGTCGACACGTTCAAACCCGTATAGCGCGCACGGTATACACATCGCCGGTATAACAGCGCAAATGGGGTCCGTATGACAAATATATCGCAGATGAATGAATTCGGAAATCCCTTCATCGACGAAAAACACATTTGCATAACCGTCGTCGTCGAAATCGATTATTTCCCCGCGGAAAACGGCATCGTGACGGACGATTATGCAAGACAAGCCGCCCTCCAGTGTCTCGAAGTCTATTGGTACCGGTATGCCGGGCTGCGTGTAGCTGCTTTGCAGATCACTCTGCAGCTGCTGATATACAGCGGTTATTCTATCAGGGCGCACATACACATAATTCGCGGTCTCGATTCTAATCACGCGACACAAAAATGTTGGTTCTAACAAGCCGGCACCGTAACGCGGATACATTTTTTTAAAAAGATACACTCAGCGCGAGATGCGAAGACGAACTGAATAATAAAGTCGTGCTCGCTAGGATGCTGGAGCTGTCGTCCGAGCGAGATTCCGCGAAATGCGCTATCAGCAGAACACCAGCACGCAGCCGATGAAGGTCGCGCGCTCGACGGCACGTGTCCCAAAGAGCGAGACGCTCGCCCCTGCGAGCGCGGGAAGTCGCGAATGCACCGTCTGCAGTTTTGCAGGTGTTCTTTTTCACGGTCAAGCGTGATGTGATGCTTATGTATAGGTGATGGATGAGTTTAGTCAACCGGATGAAGCGTTCATACGAGAACCGGATGAAGCATTTATATGATACCACGGAATTAAACCGTGGGTAAATCTTTTATGCGGACCTGTCTATACCCGTATCATATATCTTGCGGAATATCGCAAGAACTTTTATTTGCACGCTCGCGATCACGCGTTATTATAGGTATGAAAAAAAGTGCATATCAATAAAATTTAGAACATAAGCCTTTATGCTACGGAGCCGTCACATATCACTCAGAAATATAGAATTTGGTCAGTCAGTCATAAGACAACTAACGAGAGTACCGCATCACCGATTCATAATGGTAGGTTACGCAGTTCGCGCGACTATTCGCGATTTTTAAAAATTAGTTAAGTTGCGCAGTATCCATCTCAGACGCCACTGCAATGATCAGTGGTGCGAAGAGTTACGAAATTTATCGGGCACGAGACTTTTAAGCCGTCTGTGATTGATTATATGGTGGTCGCCTCTACGGGCTATCGCCATAGTATATAATTGTGGGAATAAAGGTCTGGGGAAAATCGAAATAATTGTTCGGTTGTGTCAAGATGACGAATTTAATATTTATTAAGAGAAATGTTAACCGAAGACTGACTCGTCTTTCTTCTCCCGAGACATTGTTAAGTGTCGATGTCTCGGCGAGGACTGACTGGCTCTGCCTCCTCCCCTCCGGGGTAGAAGCGCCCGTCGAACTATTTCGCGGAAGCCGGGCCTTTCGCGGAATAGGCGACGGTTGGCACTCTTTGCAGAATTGCCGTCCGTTGTTTAGCTTTTCGCCGAATAGCGGCCGTTATACATTTCGTAGAATCCGTAGAATCCGTTATACATTTCGTAGAAGAAAAATAAAATAATGCCTACAGTCGGCCAATCCTGACATTTGTACGTCTCGGACAACGGGAATAATGATGAGGCATAATAAGAAAATACAAAAATAAATACACACGTGAATACAATATCGCTTACATACGAAGATAGAATCACTCGCACACAAATACAAAATCTCTCGCATTTTAATTAGCTCCTTAACGCATAAATTATTCGTGAATGTAAGGTTTCATTTGGTCGACAGCGATCACTCCAGTGTATGGCAACTGAGTGAGCTGGAACCCGTCGACGTCGGTAACCACGTAACGATCGGAATCGAGGACTTTCTCCACAACGGACCTTTAAACTTCGGGATAAGCTTCTTATTGCTCCCGGCAGAAGTGTGACGTTTCGGATCATGACGTAGTCACCTTCGTTGTACCGCGTCGCTTCCTTGTGTTTCTGATTATAGTATCGCTCGTTTGCTTCCTGACTCCCGCAAATTTTCGTCGCGGCAGCTTCTCTTATCGAGTCAAGATCGCGCTCGTCGTTCGAATACGAGTCGAGAATCAGTCGGAGATTGTCGTTAATCTCGTGAACCTGATCAACACCGAACAGCAATTTACTCGGCGTCTCGCCAGTCGATCGGCAAACAGTATTACTAATCGCAAACTCCACTTTACTTAACACCTGATCCCATTTGCTCGGACTGTCACACAACTTCGAAATCATCGGAGTAATCACGCGGTTAAATCGCTCTACCTGTCCGTTCGCGCGCGGAGTTGCCACAGCAACTAGTACGTGCTTTACCGATTCGTCGTCTACGAATTTATGGAATCGATCGGACGTAAACGCCGTCCCGCGATCGCTAATAATCCGTCTCGGCTTACTGTACGCTTGAAAATAGTTTTGCAAATGTTTTATCGTCTCTTCCGAGGTCGTGGACTTGCACGGATACAATTTGATAAATTTTGTGAACGCATCGACGACCGAAAGAATGTGTCGGTAACCACGTCCGGTTTTCTCTAGGGGACCGCAGTGATCCACATGGATCGTCTGAAAGGGCAGTTTATCCTTCCGGATGCTGTGCAAGCGTCCCTCCGGCTTGCCGCTCGCTGGCGAAAATTCGATGCATCGCAGGCAGTTCGACACGTACGCTTTTACTTTCGCTTTTAGCTCCGGAAACCAATAAATTTTCGAGTCTATCGCGAATCTTACGAATCTCCTCGTCGCGGTCTTGCTGAATCGACAACGTCTGCTCGAATGAATTTGACTCCAAAATGAGGATGCTCTGACAACGCGACAACGCATCGACATGTCCCATTCGCGAACCGGGTCGATGTACGATCTCGTACTCGTAATTCTCCAAAAAAAATCCCAATGCGAAATTCGAGGATTGACGGTCTTCTTGCTCAGCGTAAGACGAAAACGATCGCAATCCGTGACAATTTTAAATTTTATACCGGCGAGGTAGATGTGGAAGCGCTTAATCGCGTACACCGCGGCGAGACACTCGAGCTCGAAGCTGTGGTACTTCGCCTCCGTCGGCGTCGTTCGCTTGCTACAATAAAATACCGGTCGAAATATCTTGTCGCTCTGCTTCTGCAATAATATCGCTCCGTAGCCGTTCGCGCTCGCGTCACAATGCAATTCGGTCTCGAGGTGCGGCGAAAATATCGCTAGTATCGGCTCGGAGGACAACGCTCGCTTTAAAGTCTCGAAAACCTCGAGCTCTTCCGCTCCGAACTTGAACGGCACGTCCTTTTTAATCAGGTCATACAGCGGCTTCGCGATCACCGAAAAATTGGGTATAAACCGTCTAAAATAACTCGCCAAGCAAACAAATCGGTGCAACTCCTTCGCGTTTCGCGGAACCGGATAATTCACGACCGAATCGACATTGTCCTTGCTGGGTCGTATACCATGCTCGTTTATCAAGCCTTCTGGCTGTCTCACATACCTCCTTTAGAATTTCGAGATGTTCGTCGAGATCCTTCGTGGCAATCAAAATATCGTCTAAATATAGCAAAATTTTGTTTTCGCGGATCAATTTCTCGAAAGCTCCGTTGACAAATCGCTGGAATACGCGCGGCGCGTTTGTCAAACCGAAAGGCATCCGTTGGTACTCGTACTGACCAAACGGGGTAACGAACGAAGTATATTTCACCGAGCACTCAGACATCTTTACGTGTGTTGTACCCCGGGTCAACGCCCGATTATTCGAGGAATGCGCTTACCCAATAATCGCGGCAGGCAACGAGCGCGCGACGCATCGTTGCGAAATACGGAAGTAACCGACGACATAGCATTTAAATTCTTAAATGCTATACTATGCTTCGGCTGCCAATAGCCGAATAATTAATTACCTGAGTCAGCTATTGGGAAACAGGGAACCGGACAGGCAATCCGGAATCAATAATTGTTTAAACAATTACGAAACAGCTGACACTGTCAAAATTAAGCTGACATACCTGCTCGCACCCCTATATAAAGGACCACGAGCAGGTACTCGACAGTCTGATTTGAATCTCAACAACGTTACGGTCAGTTAGTTATACCGTAAAACCTATACTCTCTTCGGAAGGAAGATAAGCGTACAGAGTGTACTACACAACTAGTGGTAAATAATCTTAAATAAACTATTGTAATTAATATTGATATAATGAATCGTGCTTTTATAATTCACTTGGGTTTCAACCCTTTACTGGATAAATCCTAAAACCTTTGAGCTAACGGCTCCCGCAGTACTCAGAGTAGCTAACTGAGCTTCTGTGGATATAACACGTGGTAAAACCCGTTCTTTAAATCGAGACTGGTGAAGTATTTTTTCCCTTTCAAACGATCGAGATGATCGTCGATGAGCGGCACAGGAAAATTATCCATCACCGTCACCTTATTCAATTTGCGATAATCGACACACAGTCTTATCTCGTCGTTCTTCTTCCGCACGAGCACGATCGGACTAGCGTACGGCGACTTACTCGGTCTTATCGTCCCGTCCTTTAACAAATCATCGAGAATGACCTTGACCTTCTCCCCGTCAGAAAAAGCTAAACGTCGCGGTCTAAACGTAATCGGTTGCTCATTTTTTAACGTTATTACCATTTTCGGTTCGGGCTCCGGATCGTCGGTACCCCATTTCGAAACGTATTCCGATTCGTATAACTCCTCGATTTTCCGCGTTACCACGCGTCCGACTTCCGAATCGATATTCAGATGCTCGTTCTTCCTGTACGGTGACTCGGCATAATTGATCATCATTAACTCCGTGACTCTATCAATCTCTTCCGGACAGCTGTAGTTTTTCGTGACTAATTTTTTCGCCCAACTCCAGTTTTATCAACGGGTTTCTCGAAAAATCTCGCCCGAGCAACGCGACACACGACATCGTCTCTTTCGGAACGACTAAAAATCGGATCTCGACCCCGATCTCTTCGACTCTCACGGTTTTCGTAAACGTACCCAGCACGTTAACAGCTGATTTATTCATCCCGAAAAATCCATTACCGTTCGGCGGCACAGGCTCGCGTAAATTCGTCGGTACATATTCGTTTTGGATTAAACTCACCGGAGATCCAGGATCGACTACCGCGCTTAATGAGTAAATGCGCTTACTACCGTCCGTGTCGTTGACAGAGAAACTAAGCTGAACGAGGTACGGGTCGCTGATCTGAATCGGCTCGATCAGACTCGCTGTGTTGGCCGGCGCAGATTTCTTCTCTTCTTCCGGACAATCTTTCTTCTGGTGACTCGTTGATCCGCAGGTGAAACACGAGCCTCTCGCCCTCTTCGGCTTCGGACAATCGGGAGCGAGGTGTCCGGGCTCACGGCAGTTGTAACACTTCAGCGTTCTTTTCTGCGACGTCGATTTCTCGTTCGTGGACGTCGAAGCTCCCTTCGCCGATGTTGCGTTCTCCTTCTCCGGTGACGAATTTTCTTTCCCGTCTTTTGTCGATTTCCCGTCTTTTCTCCATTTCGATTCTCGATCGAACGTTTTCTTCGGCTGCAGTGTCACTTTTTCAAACGCCTCGAGTAGCTCAGCCTGTGTCTTGAACCGCATAATTCGCGCTTGGTCCTGCAGGTTCGTGTCACTGATACCGTCGATAATATAGTCGATTATCTCGTCCTCCTCGATCGGTACGCGATTCGCCAAAATCACTTTATCGTGATAATAATCACCAAATGGTTCGCTCGGCTGCCACTGTCGTTGTTCGAATTTTTTCCGAAGCACTAACTTCGTCTGCCGGTGGTCGAACATCGATTTAATCTCCTTCAATAAATCTTCGACACTAAGGATGAGATGATTCGGCCTCGAATGAAACCAATCGAGCGCGCGGCCCTTTAACTTCGCGCTGATCAAAATTCTTGACGAAGTATCGTCCAGGTCGTACGTCACTCGCAGTAACGACAGTTGTTGCTCCCATCTCCAGAACGTTCCTTCGCTGCCGTCAAATTCGCTCAAAAGATCGCGAACAGCTCGCACGTTCTCGTTCGTAGACATCGGACCACGTCTCGCGCGACCGTCATCGGTGTTGTCTCTCGATGCACGTCCCTGTCTCGTGATGTTCAGTTCTCGCTGAAGCAAATCTCGTTCCCGCCTCAATAAATCGTTTTCTCGGCGCATGAAATCCTGTTCGGTCGGCGCGTCCCCTCGATCGTGTACGTCAACGACCGCCACGCCAACGTGCTGGTCATCTCCCGATTCGAGCGCATCTTCTTCTTGCTCCTCGCTATCGTCGGTCGATTTAGCCTGCTCAGCGTTTAAGCGATCCCAAATAGTCGGATCGAAATCCGTCAACCGTTTTATCAATTCGGCCTTAGAGCCTCCTAAGATTAAATTATTTTCCCGAAGAATGTTTTTTAATTCGGCGGCCGTATACTCGGCGGGTTGTTTAGCGGCCATGTTGATACCCTCGCGACTCCGCGCGATCGCTTACTCGGCACGACAAAAGGAAATGTTCTCACGCGCTCTCGCACACAGCGGCGCACGATTCTCGCAACGGCAAATAAAATGCGAATTTTCACTCAGAAAATTCGTCACAGTCCACGCATTGGCACACAGCACAATCCGTGTCGATCGTGATTACGAATAATCCGCACACAGCGTCGATTATTCCCGTATCGATCGCGATCGGTTCACACAGAAAATGTTCCCGGCACTCAGCACGAAAAATCCGAATCGTGAAAACACACAGCAATTCACGTTGTAATTTACGGTGACACACACGCGTAATTACGAACCTCGGCACGTGTTCATTGTCCCGTGATAAACGCGTTAATCCCGCATTTTAATCACACTCGATAATCTCAGCAATATCCGAGAAAATCCGAGTAATCCCACTTCTGAACTGTGGGAATAAAGGTCTGGGGAAAATCGAAATAATTGTTCGGTTGTGTCAAGATGACGAATTTAATATTTATTAAGAGAAATGTTAACCGAAGACTGACTCGTCTTTCTTCTCTCGAGACATTGTTAAGTGTCGATGTCTCGGCGAGGACTGACTGGCTCTGCCTCCTCCCCTCCGGGGTAGAAGCGCCCGTCGAACTATTTCGCGAAAGCCGGGCCTTTCGCGGAATAGGCGACGGTTAGCACTCTTCGCAGAATCGCCGTCCGTTGTTTAGCTTTTCGCCGAATAGCGGCCGTTATACATTTCGTAGAATCCGTAGAATCCGTTATACATTTCGTAGAAGAAAAATAAAATAATGCCTACAAGGTGATAAATTTCAATCGGATCGAAATAAAATCTATGACGGTGTAAAGCTCAGTCTCACTGTATTGGTGGAGAGTGCAGGTGGCTGTGTGTTAGATTGTTGGTAGCATTTCTGATATTTGTCGAGAAAACCTACATGCATGCATAATCCGCGAAAGAGCTTTTTAGTCTTTCACGAGCGACCCGTTCAGAATTTTAGTTCGGGATGTTGTGTGGGCCCTTCTAGTCTTCCCCAACTCTTTACGGGGCCCAGAAGGGAAATCTTATGAGTGCCTTACTGGGCTTGTCACATTTTATAACTAAGGGCCTTTCAAGGCCAATTTGTGTCGACCTTTATGAGGTTCCTCAAATAAGCCCCAATTATCTAGCGAGGTCCTCTACAGGGCCTAAACGTATTCCCCGGTATCCCCTGTACAGATGCACGCATTAATAATTATATCGCGAAACAAATTTGGTTTTAATAATTCTTTTTTATTCGAGGTTTAGGACTTGTACATCAATAGTGTCAAATCGTCGTACATAGTACAATCTCGTAATATTAAGCTTAGTTTAGTTTATCATTGCAAGCTTATATCGAAATGAAAACAATTTTTTGGCGCACACTCTGTAATAATTGAACTAAATATTCAATAGGTAACTCTTTCCAATGTTCTTACAGTTCCCTGACTCGTTTCGACGCTCGCATGCAGTGTTTACAAATATTTTATAAATCTCTCTGCTTATCACATAAACGTATTCTATATTACATATGTGTATAATAGAAAAGGAATCGTTTGACACGGGAACAGCATAAGAACATTATATTCGACGTATCAATCTATTCCTTATGAAGCGTAACGTTAATATTATGTAGCATTGTGTCTTTAACTGGAAATTATAATTATCTGACTGAAGTTATTAAGGAGGTTGCTATGCTACTTCTCAATCTCCATAAACCTCTGAAAACTCTTTCATGTACTTTCTTTCTTTTTTTAATGCTAATGAGATCTCGATACTACTGAAAGAATAGTAATAAACAATTTTTTTTATGTAATTGACGAAATCATAAAAAAAATGCGCAACTCTTCTCCGCCTCACGCATGTTAGTAGTGGTCCTATGCCGGTTCTAACCCACTTTGGACCATAAAATCGAGATATCAGTAAAAAAAGATAGCCGCACTATCTGTAACCGCAGCACCGCAGCAGCGATAGCCGTATCATCGCTCGCGTTCTGATGACGTCATAATGCCAAGATGGTGGTAAGTTGCCATAGCAACCTAGTGTATAAACAAGATGGCGGTGTAAACAAGATGGCCGCGGGTGTAAACAAGATGGCGAGTGTGTTCGATAATAAAGGGATCTCAGCAACCGACGACACACGAACGATGATCGAGCGAAGCGATTCCTTCTTGACCGACAGTGCGATGATCCAGCGATTCCTTCTTAACCGACAGTGCGAAGATCCAGCGACGCGTCGATCGATCAGTCCGCCGTCGATGCGGTAAGTGCTGCTGCTGCTGCCTACCCGTTTAGAAAAAAATGTTGCTCGGTGTGAGGTTCGAACCCACGCACGCCGCTTCCCCGACGAGGAAATATGAATTGTTTACATTCAAACGCCTTAGACCCCACTCGGCCAACCGACCAACACACACACACATATTTTTCAAATAAGAAACTAATGAGCGCGCCGCTGGTACGGCGATGTATCTGTTCGTCCGTTGCACTCGAGATATCAGGAGTCTACGAAGCGTGAGGAAGTATTTTTTTCTTTATGAATGAAAATTTTTCATTAATTTTTTATCGTTAATATTACTATGAAAATATTAGGAGAACATTATGCGATAGAAGGTAAACGAGTCGCAGCCTCCATTCATCCCTTCCTCCCTCCCTTTCTTTTTCATCCTTCGAACGTTGTACGCAAATTAATCAAAACCCCCCGCAAATTAGTTTAACGAGCGAGAAACATCGCTTCTTCCGAGATTGCATCGTCACCCCCCCTCGATAGTGTACGGAAGTGACGGTGCATAGTTCGAGAAAAAAAAACGAGAGGATGTGAAGGTTTATTATTTTTTTTATAGTCGACTACGGGAGCGATACATAGTTCGAGAAATACGGTTGGTTAGGGGGGGATGGGGAAGGTTTATATTTTCTGAAACAAGAAGAAGAAGAAGAAGAAGAATCAACAGCATCAATATCATTACCATCTACATCAGCGACCTTATCCTTCGCTGAGAGAACATCGAATTTTACACCAGATTTTCATCAGAAAATCAACGATCGACCACCATTGTTCAGTCGTTGACCCATTACAGCTACGAGGAAAGATTAGGAGAAAAAAAAAACATTCGAGGGTAATATTTTTTACTTTTCTTCAATCTTACAATACATTTTTTTCATCGATCCACGAATTATGAGACGAATCCATTCCCAACCATTTCACATGAACTTTCTTTCCCTTTTTGCGTAATACTTTTTCCACCAGATAAACATCAGGTTGTTTGGTCAATAATAATTCTTGTTCATAGAATCCACCCTCGATGTCTTCACCATTGGCGTCTTGTAGCAAGTATGTAGTGGGATTGGTCCGTTGAACTTTTACGATACGAAAGATTTCCGTAGTCCAATTTGGTGTGTAACCTTTATCGAAGAGATTCTTGTATTTGCTAACACGCACACGATCGTTGACTCTGTATCTCGCTGGAGGAACAATTTTTATATTGCTGTAGACGGTTGACAAAAGTTTTTTTGTCATCTTCGATGTCACATCCTTGGGGCGCATACCAATCGTACGGTGTACACGATTGTTGTACTCCTTGACCAGTTCCGACAATATTTTCAACCATCGATAATTACCATTTAGTGTGAAAGTTTTCCACATTTTATTCTTCAACGTTCTGTTCCAACGTTCGAGGATCGATGCTTTCATTACACTGTACGTTGAATAATGATTGATATCGTGTTTCTTCATGAGCTCTTGAAACTCTCTGTTGTGAAATTCTTTACCATCGTCGGTCTGCAAATTTTTCGGTTTCCGGATATTTCGCCCACTGCTTTCATTGATTATTATTTTTCGAAAGGATGTCGCAACGTCGTGTCCACTTTTGGATTTCAACGGCTCGGCCCATGCATATTTTGAGAATGTATCGATGACTGTGAGAATGTATCGATATCCACTGTTTTCTCGAGAATATTTTTGCATGTCAACCAGATCAGCTTGCCACAAATCATCGTAACCGCGTATTATCACTCGCCTGCGTGGAAAGTTCTTTCTCGCCGATGTATGCAACTCCTCGACCAATTTAATTTTTTCTTTGCTAGCCATTATCTCTTCGTTGCATCGCCGACGATCTTCAACACTGTTCTGTCTCTCTCGATTTTTACTCTTCGTATTATATATCAGTAACACATTCTCATTATCATCATTTTTTTTTTTTCTTCTTCCTCGACAGGTGACCATTGAATCAATGTATTATTCTTTTTCGAGATCGTCGCTTCGGACGTTGATTTGATATCTTCAATGCTCCTCCTCAACGGTTCCAATTTTTCATCGATCTGTCTCATCATTATCTCCATAGAATTTTTTAAATCTTGATAAATTTTTTCGATCAGTTCAACCTTCATTCGAGTATTTTTTTGTGTCTCTTCATCGATCAGATTTTTCAACTCCACCATTCTCACATCGATAATTTTTTTTACATCATCCTCGATACTAGTCACCGTTCGTTCGACGATCGCGACACGTAATTCAAATTTTTCCCCCATCTTCTCAAATTCTTTACGATTCTCCCACATACACTCATCAATGTATTTCTTGTTGACCACATCGCTCGTTGCGGTTGGATCTGCGAGACGCACAATCTTGGCATTCTCGGCATCGTACACCTTATCTTCGTCGTTCCATCTCAGAGCCTCGTACGTTCTTTTCGTGACGACGCGTTGATTCGATTCACCGCTATCACCAAATTTATTGATGAACATCTTCGGAGAGAGAGAGACACGATCGTTGCGACTATCCCAACGGTGTGTGACGATTCGATCGATGTATCGAGACATTTTATATGATTATTCCATTCTCACGTAACTCCTCGATGATGGACATTATTTCATTGTCGTGACCCGTGTGACCAGCATTTTTCGATGATGTTAAAAGTCTCAGTCTGTCGATCAATTCATTCGGATCGTTCCAATAAATATAATCAATGGATGCATCCGTTACGTTCATTTCCTTAGGAAGGAAACGAACGTAACTTTGTAAGTTACGTTTGTTTTTTAACGTATCTTTCTTTCGTTCTATATATGACTCTTCCTGTTTCACATTCACCGCAATTGATAACGCTGCGGTTTGCCGTTCGTATCTTTACTATTTCCAGGAGCGTGCATTGCAGCGCGCCAATCACTTTTCCACTACGCAATAAAAGATTCCATCACCTTCACCTTCACCTTCTCCTTCTTCTTTTTTTTCCCCCTCAAACGAAACAATAAAATCTCGGTTGAGATTAATTTGTAACAAACAGTTCGAAAGTATTCGGTTCACTCTGCGCACACTGCTGCTCTCCAATCATGTTCTCAAGCACATTGAATAAATTGAACGCGTACGGTTCATTGACAGGCAAACAGTTTTTGCCAAAAATCAGATTTCGCGATCTCATTCCGCATGTTCCCAATCGAGTGACTAACATTAGAAAAACATATTCGCAACTGTGCGGTGAATCGATCGTTGTTGAATTGAACGATGATTGCTCCGTCTTTTTACCCGATCGTATTGCAAAATCACTTATAAATGATGAATCAACCTTCAACGATACGATAAAAATGATTGAACAAAACAATCTTGAGATTTCATACATGGGTAAACCAACTCACGGTTGTTGTTTTCTCTCAAAGAAGGAGGCTAATGAGCAGAGAAAGATCAATGAAGAAAATAAAACGAAGGACGCGGATCAAGCATCAGCGATAGCATTGGAGATCGATGAGCAAGATGATGATCTTTTCTTCGATGGATCGCAAGTACTCGATGATGATTGTGAATTGCTGGAAGAACCGAAGAAACGGGTAAAATTCACACCCAAACACCCATCCGAAATATCATCGGCTTCGACGATGGCGAAGGGAGGAGGAGAAGGAGGAGGAGGACCGATCAAAGTGCCGCCGCCCACACCATCAAAGATTCCACGAACACAAGTTGTTCGTCAGGATCGTTCGAAGAAATCCACGCACCTTTTTGAAAACAAAGAATAAAAAAACTAATTGATAATGATTTATCTTTTTTTTTATTTCATGTTTTTTAAATTATCTATTTGTCTTTTCAGAGAGACGGTGCGAACCGTATCGTCGTATCCCATCCGTCAACTTATTCCATGGGAGGAGGAGCGAGGAGGCTTAACGATGAAGTGATTGGTTGGTAAAAGATTCTTAGATATGGTGGGTGTGGTGGGTGGTGGGAGAGATAGGGAGACGAATGAGCAAAAAAAATCGTTTCACAATCGCGTTGAAAAGTTCACAGAGATGCGATCTCTTTCGATCGTCGCTCTCGCGACACTCGTTGTCACCTTGCGAGTAGAAAACACATCGTCACCGTTAACCGTCGAAGAATCGATCGAGTATCTGCGAAAATATCAGTGGTTGAAGGTTGAGGAAGACGAGCAGCACAGTGATATCACATCCATATCCGAGGAAAAGACGAATGAGGCTTTGAGAATATTTCAAGAGTACTACGGTTTGCCAACCTTCGACGGATTTAACGCTGCAACGATTAATTTCATGGAACAACCTCGGTGCGGTGTCGTCGACGATGTTTTAAATTTCAAATTAACAGCGAATCGCTGGACGAAGAGAAAGCTCACGTGGTATTTCTTTGCCGCGAGCGACGAACAATATCGTACCGCGACGGAAGTCTTTGATCAGTGGTCTCGAGTATCGGGTTTAACGTTTACCAGAGTCGTGGATAGAGACGCCGATATAATTATTTCATTCAAATATCGAAGTCATTATTTTATACACGAGAATGCAACACTTTGTCATGCCCGGTTCGAGGATAATGAATTGGGTCATGGGTATTTACCAACACCAATCGATTCAACGAAGGAAATTCATATGTCGTCGAGTTTTGAGTGGGATTCATCGTTGTCCGATAAACTGGATCAGAACAAATATAGTTTGTATTGGGTATTGTTGCACGAGGTTGGTCATGTGTTGGGTTTTCATCATACCAATGTTCCGAATGCATTGATGTTTCCTATTTATCGTTCACACACCGATACCCATGAATATCCTTTCGATCAGGATGATTTGAATGGTGTCGAAGAATTGTATAAAAAAAAAAAGAACATCGTCGAGGAGGAAAAAAGTTCACTATCAGCAACCGACGACCGCAGTGGTGCCCACTCCACCACCACTTCCTCCTCCTCCTCCTCGCAACGAAGAATCATCATTTCCAACCGAAGACGATATCTGTCAGATAGAACCATCGAAATTAAAATTTTTATCACTCGAAAACGAATGTACGTTATTTATGGGAAATGGGCGTGGCCTATGGATATGTCTCCACAAAAAAAATATGAGAAACCTCGATTGATGAGAAGTTTTCTCAAGTTTTTACCGGAAAATCTTACGTCTATATCTGCCATATACGAACAACCATCCGGTGATATCGCTATCTACGCTGATAATTTGGTCTACGTATTCGATCGCACAAATCTTCAACTTTTGAACGGATGGCCCAAGACTTATCAACGCATTTTCGGTGTGGATTTTCGATACAACGGAGTCAAAACAGCTGTCTCAACGCACAGTGGAAGAATCTATGTCTTCGGCGAAGGTCCCTGGGTGATCGAATTGGACTCGAGTAACGTCAACCGACACAAATATCATATTTTGACGGATGCTTTCTCGGGTATCGGTGTGAAACACACCTCCAATTATACATTCTTCAAGTACAACAATGGTCGATTGTATATAATCGTCGATGATATGTATCAGGAGTATGACGAATTCAGTGAGAATGTAACGAAATCTGGCAAGTTTGATCTATCGATATTTGGAATCGAGTGCCCGATGGAGGATGCGATCACGAAATTGCAACAACTCTCAAATAAATTAATGTCTTTTTATGATAAAAATAAGCCAAGTTCCATCAGAGATCTTTCGTCTATCGTAAATTATAACAAATATAATGGAGATAAAACGGAGAAATATAGAAATGGTTTCGATACTTTGACCGAACTACGTCAACACATAAAGACGTTATGGGAGTATTGAGGGAGGAGGGAGGGAGAGCAAACTGGATTCGGCGGGGGGTGCGCGTCGAGTATAAAGAACACTTTTTTGAATACCGCACACAGTGCGATCGGAGAGTGTCGCGATAAAATAGATGGAACGCGTGTGACCCGCGAATTGATACACATATTAATCGTCTACGCTATCGAAAATTTGAATCGAGATCTGCAAAGTGTTAACGATCAAGCGGATCGAGCACGTTGGTCGACACAGTGCAAAGAATTAATTTGTTTGATAATTTTTTATCTAAAATTTGTGAATTCTTCAACCAAATTTTATAAAAAAACATTGGAGATAATTTATCGATTGGATAATTTGCGTCGACTGTTCGAGTTTAACATGTGATAAAATGGAGCGATACACTTTTAACGATGGGGAGGAAGAGGAGGATATCGCAAAAGAAATGTGCGAGCTTGGTCGATTAATCGAAAAAAATTTGATGGAACAATTGGAAAATGTCGACAACGCATCGTCGCGACAGATATGGATGAAGAAATGCGATGAGATCGTTTCAATGTTGACGAATCATATGCAAACCTACAGCGATGTCATGAATGTTGCATACAAACAACGAACGACGGCATTGATAATCAGACTCAAATCGTTGAGAGTGAGAACGCGGCTCGGTGTGTGGCGCGGGCGGGGATTGAGCCTTCCGCCGACGTCGAGAAACGACGATGATAACGATGCGGTTACCACCGACGCTAGATCTTTCCTCGAATGGCAAATCATCGAAACAGCGTTCCAGACTCGTATCGTTACCGGTATGATAGTGAATATTCAACACATCAAACCGCAACAATTTTTACACGACGCCAAATATTTGGTCTTGGAAAATGTTCGACAAAATATAGAGAAGCACGATTGTGTGAAGGTGAACATCGTGTTGAACGCTGAATTTACGATCACTCACGCGGTCGACGACGAAATCGTGGAACTCTCGGAGACCAAAAGTTTCGGAACACCGAACAAGATGCTTCTTCCCACGAGTGATGATTTGGACTATTGGTACGAGAACGATGTGACGAAACGAATCTTAACGGCTATGGAAGAATTTCAAGAACGCGACAACGGTTGGGCTTTGTCATCGATCGTGAATTTGATAGTCAATATTAACAGATGTGAATTGATGAGCGGAGCGTGTAGCGCGAAACTTCCGAAACAGATTCAACAGAGACGAGCCGTGATCAGCGTGAGATCGGCCGATAATATGTGTTTCGCATGGTCGATAATCGCCGCACTGTATCCCAAGAAGAAGCATTCGGACAGATGGCGATCGTATCCGCATTACAAGAATGCGTTGAATCTGGACAAAATCATATTTCCAATGACGTTACCACAGATTTCGCTTTTCGAGCGAAACAATGGAATGTCGATCAACGTCTACATTCTGAAGCAGCAGCAGCAGCAGCAGCAGCAGCAGCTCGACAACGAGGGGGATGGAACGTGCAAGGTCGTACCGCTGCGATTGAGCAAAGCGTACGATGTCTACGACAAACATATAAATTTGTTGCTCTACGAGGATGAGAGAAACACCGGTAATTGGCATTATGCGTGGATAAAGAATCTCTCGAGATTGATATCGTCTCAGGCCAATCGTCACAATCATCGAATACACATTTGTGAGAGGTAATATGTATTTGCAACAGATTATTTTATTTTCCACGACGATCGAACGATTATTATTTTTTCTTCTTTCAGATGTCTTCATTATTTTACGACAGAAAAAAAATTGAAGGATCATCGGATCGATTGCGTCGAGATGAACGACTGCAGGATCACTCTACCACCCGCGAATCCATCCGACAACGATGAGAAGTGGATAAAATTTAAGAATTACAACAGAAAGAAACCACTTCCCTTTGTTGTGCCGCAGAAACTCAGGTATTTAATCTGGGTTCTGTGCGCGAGCCGTTGGCTCGTAAGGTTGGGGATGTGCTCAGTAAAGGGTTGGAACCCAAGTGAAGTACAAACGTATTATTTATTTAGATTGTGTTGAACAATGTTTGTTAACAATATATTTAATAGGTTTAACAATATATTAATATTACCGGTGATTGTTTAACAATAGGTTTAACAATGTATTAATATTACCGGTGATTGTTTAACAATAGGTTTAACAATATGTCAATGTTATCGGAGATTGATTAACAATGTTCATTTAACACTATATTTAATGTGTTTAATATTATGTTAATATTATCAGGGATTTACCAGAGTGACATTGTTATATCTTTTATATAACAATGTCTACCGAGAACCTTCGACCGAGGTTCGCTTTTAATGTCCGATTAACGTTCCACTTGTCGTTATTTTATCCCTTGATTTTAATGCTCACTTAATGCTTTATTAAGTTAGCCGTTAATGCTTGATTAATTTATATTTCGATACTTAATCATTAATGCTTTATTATTCCACTGTATGGACATTGTTCTATTTATGTGTTATCTGTTGATACGTTAGTTTAATCGTTGAAGCTCTATTTATGCTTACGTCTTTCCTTTTTGAATTACCAATCGTAGTACAATTTGTACTCTTGTTACACCGACTGGATTACCGTCTATCGTGTGGTAACCCTTCACGATAAGGGTCCAGTATTCGCACAACCCACTTATCGCGTTTGAGCTTTACTCGTATGGTGCATCTGTAGTCAACCGTAAGAATCAGGAGTTCCGAAGAGACTGATGAGTGCCTGCTCTCGATCCCTTATATACGAATAAAAGAGCAGGCACGTCAGCTTAATATTATTTAGATGTTGATGGTTTACTTCTTTTCTGTAAACAGTTATCTTTCCAAATCCTCGCTTCTTCGAGAACGGGATTTGGAGCATGTTTTTATTTCGACATAAGCGCCTCGGTAATTCCCGAGTCGATGCTCTAATTGCCGAGTCGCCCGTGATTGCTTAACGGCTGACTCAGGTTTTTGGTGACCCTCGTTGCAGCGACGCGCGCTCGTCGCGTGCCGCTGCATACCTCGATATTGAGCAACCGGAGTTGCTCCACTTTTCGGACACCGCTGTCCGAACTGGAATGCATACTACAATACTATAATATACCACGCTATATTATTACGATGATCTTATAATATCATACTATTATGCGAATATAGTGTAATATTATATTGTTGCCCGAAAATGCACAATAATGTTTAATATAGTATAACACTATATTAATTATATATATATATATATATATATATAATTATATATAATTATATCAATGTTACTACATTAATTAATTATACAAATTATACTAATCAATGCTACCACATTAATTAATTATATCAATTAATTACTGTCGTATTACTGCCCCCTTAATAGGGTGCTACTACCCTATCCGGGGTACAACACCTTTGTTGTGTATGCCGATTTCGAGTGTCTTTTGAAAAACATTGAGAACACTGATCCGACCGCAAAATCGTACGCGTATCAAAAACATGAACCGTACAGCGTGGGTTATTATTTCCATTGCAATTTCGATCGAGAATTGTGCAAATATAACGCCTATCGAGGAGACGGTTGCGCCGACTGGTTCGTCCAAGAATTGATGGGAATCATTGAAATTATCGGTGAACGTTATCAGAATCCGTTGGAGATGACGACGAATGAACGAATCGAAGCCAACGATGCCGCTCTCTGTCACATCTGTGAAAAGACGATCACCTCGAATCAAACGATGGTTCGAGATCATTGTCATTTAACGGGGCGTTACAGAGGTGTGGCTCATGTCGGTTGTAATTTAAATTACAAAGATTCACGCCTTCTTCCAATAATTTTTCATAATTTAACTAATTATGATGCACATTTTTTGATTCAAGAAGTGGTTGAAAAGTTTGATGGAACGAAAACAAGTGTGATCGCCACAACGCTTGAAAAATATACAGCTTTCACGAAAAGAGTCGCTACGCGCGATGGTCGATTGAAAATCCTATTGAGATTCATCGATTCGTTTAAATTTTTGAATACGGGTTTGAGCAAATTGGTTTCAACATTGGAAAAGAGGGATATAAAAATTACACGCGATAATTTCAATGATCTGAGCGATGAAAAATTTGATCTGTTAACGAGGAAAGGTGTCTTTCCATACGATTATGTGTGTGAGTGGGAGAGATTAAACGAGACGACTTTACCCGCGTACGATGACTTTTACAATAAATTGGAGGATCGCAACATCTCGAGAGAGGATTACGAGCACGCGAAAAATATTTGGCGAACGTTCGAAGTTGGAACGCTCGGTGAATACGGTGTCTTGTATCTAAAGACGGATGTGCTGTTGCTGGCTGACGTCTTCGAAACGTTCAGACTCGACTGTCTGACGAGTTACGGTCTCGATCCCGCTTATTACTTCACCGTACCCGGTTACTCGTGGGATGTCATATTAAAATTTACCAAGATCGAGCTTGAATTATTGACGGATGTCGACATGGTGATGTTCGTGGAGCGAGGTGTGCGCGGTGGACTCAGTCAGTGCTCTCATCGATATGCGAGAGCGAATAACGCATACATGAGTCGTGGTAACGATGATGATGATAACGAGACGGCTGCGTACGACGAACGAAGAGATGACGTCTACTTGATGTATTACGATGTCAATAATTTGTATGGATGGGCGATGTCGCAAGCGTTACCATATAAAAATTTTGAATGGGTTGAAAACGTAAAGAATTTCGATGTAGAATCGATAGCTATCGATGGATCGAGCGGATATATTTTGGAGGTTGATTTAGAATATCCGGACGATGTGCACGATTCGCACGCGGATCTTCCGTTTTGTCCGGAGCACGCGCGACCGCCGGGAGAGCACACTCATCGTAAACTTCTCGCTACGCTCAACGATAAGTATCGTTATGTCATTCATTATCGAACACTGCAGCAGTGTCTGCTTCACGGTTTGCGATTAACGAGGATTCATAGAATACTAAAATTTGATCAATCGATGCGGTTGAGCGGATACATCGATTTGAATACTCGATGGCGTACGTCAGCGACTACCGAGTTTGAAAAAAATTTACGAAAATTGATGAATAACGCTGTATTCGGTAAAACGATGGAGAATGTTCGCAATTATATCGATGTGAAATTGGTTACATCGTGGATCGGACGATGCGGCGCGAAATCGTTGATCGAGAAACCAAATTTTAATCGCAGAGTCGTGTTCGATGAGAATTTTTTGGCCATTCACATGTCGAGACTGGAGGTGAAAATGAACAAACCGTTGTACGTTGGAATGTCGATATTGGACATTTCAAAAATTCGCCTGTATGATTTTCATTACACTTATGTGAAACCAATGCTCGGAGATCTTTGTAAAATTTTGTACACCGACACCGATAGTCTTATTTATGAATTTAGAAACGTTGATATTTATGAAATTATGAAGCGAGATATAGAACGTTTCGACACGAGCGATTATTCGGAGAACAACGTGTACGGTATGCCGAGAGCGAACAAAAAAGTATTGGGTCTGATGAAGGATGAGAACGGTGGATCGGTCATGAGCGAATTCGTTGGACTGAGATCGAAGATGTACGCGTCTAAAATCGACGATATGAGAAAAGCCGATGTTAAGAGAGCCAAGGGTGTTTCGTTCAGGGTCGTGATTCGAAAAACAACTTTTCAGGATTATTTGAAGTGTTTGGAAGAGGGAGTATCGATGGTCAACGAGCAGAGATGTATCAGATCGAAATTGCACAAGGTGTACAGTGTGTTGGAAAAGAAAATCTCTCTGAACCCCCGAGACGACAAACGATGCGTGGCTTCCGATTGTGTGAACACGTTGCCCTGGGGGCATTACTCTCTCCATAATCGACAAAGAAATAGCGATGATGATGATGAAGATGAGGGGGAGGAGGAGGAGGAAGGGGATGTAATAGTGATAGATCAGTAGTATGATATGTAATCTTATATCGTTACCTCCTCATAATCAATAATGTGGAGGGGGGAGAGTAATAGTTGTACAAGAATGTTATAAAAGAATTGTATCGAAATAATTGACGTCAGTGTAAACACACTTGGTTGCGTGTGTTGGTAGTGATGAGAACAATAAAAAATAAAAAATTTAATGGTTGTGGATTGGTGAACAGCGCGATCAACGCCCTTCCCTTCGAACTTCATATTCCGGGATATCAATTTTGTGGTCCAGGTACACATTTGAGGGAGAGATTGGCTCGCGGTGATCGAGGTATCAACCCATTGGATTCCGCCTGTCGAGAGCACGATATCGCGTACGCCGCGCACAAGGATCTCGATCATCGTCACGCGGCTGATAAGATATTGGCACGCGAAGCGAAGAGGCGAATAACTGCGAGCGATGCGACTCTCGGTGAACGAGCTGCAGCGACCGCAACGTGGGCGACGATGAGCGCGAAGCGAAGGATCGGAATGGGTATGAGCAGCGGCGGCGGTGTAGCTGGTAACAAACAACAACGAGGAAGAAGAAGAAAGAGAGGAAGAAAATTACTCATCGCCAAGAGGGGAGGATTTCTACCAATATTACCGATACTGGGTGCATTGGGTTCGTTGGTGGGTGGCGCCGCCGGTGTAGCGACCGCCGTGAACAAAGCCAAATCCGCACGAAAACAGTTGGAAGAATTGCAAGGACACAATCGAAGGATGGAGGGTCGAGGTCTCTATCTGAGACCATCGCAGACGAAACGTGGTGGAGGAGGAGGAGGAGGTGGAAGACGAAAAAAAAAAAACTCGAGAAAAAAAAGAAAAAATTAAATGGAACGACGAATCATCAACTCGCCAGAGCATGCGCTGACATCGTTAATTTCAGAGGTGTATTCGGGCGCGATGATTTACCGAAAAAAATTTGGAAGCGGGAATGCGGAATCGTGAACCTCGATGATACCAAAGGATCGGGCACGCATTGGGTTGCATACATCAAACGTGATACCGTAATTAAATATTTCGATTCGTTCGGTAATCTTCGCCCCCCTCTGGAATTGATTAAATATTTTGGTGGTTCATCAATCCGAGTGACATACAATCATAATCAATATCAATCGTACGACACACAGATATGTGGGCAATTGTGTGTTGAGTTTCTTCGGAGAAACATCGAGAGTTAAAAATGTCATCGCCGTCGAAGTTGTTGACATCATCCATCACTGTTACATTGACTGGGAAATATAAAAATTTGACGGCAGAATTTTTTCCACCTATAGACGTGAGTGACGGCAATTACGAGCTCGGATTGACAGATTTTCAAACGTTTCACGTCATTCCCAACATTGATTCAACCAATAATATGTTCTATTACGACACGAACAAGAGCGTTGCGATACCGAAGGGATCTTACGAACTTAGTGCCATAAATAAATATCTGCAGCGAGAGATATCACGTGGAATCAAGGGAGATCCCGAGGACGTGTTCCTCCTACGCGCGAACAATAACACATTGAAGAGTGAGATCAGGTGTAGATATTCGATCGATTTTGATAAACCAAATAACATTGGTAGCATTCTAGGATTGTCAACGAAAAATCATGAATTGAAACCGAAGCATTGGCACGAATCTGACATTCCGGTGAATATTATTAAGATAAATATCTTGAGAATCGAGTGTAACATCACGTCGGGGGCTTACAGCAACGGAAAATCTGTGCACATCATTCATGAATTTTTCCCAAACGTCGAACCTGGATATAAGATATCGGAAACACCGTTGAACGTCATTCATTTACCGATCATCGTACGAGTAATAGATCGACTGACTCTTCGAATCGTTGATCAGAATAACGACATCGTTGGTTTTGGTGAGGAGGAGATAACCGTGCGACTACATTTGAGAAAATGTTGATCTACGATAGTGCTGAGGCTGTCGCCACCACCACCCCCACCACCACCAATGATCATCATCGTCGTTATCGTCGTCATCTGAAACGAATGAATAAATTACCAACGTTGAACGCTGTGAGTGTCAGTGGTGGTAAGACGATGATAGATCATTCATCATCATTATCATCATCATCCACGATCATCGATAACATCGACGGAGACACTGAAAGGAAACAAAAAAAATTGACGATTGAGAACGTACGATTTTTGAGATCGTTGGGATTTCGAGTGAGAAAGAAAAAATAATTCATATTAACGTGGGTGGGGTAGTGGGGGGTGTGGTAGTGAGTGAAAGACGGAAGTGAGAGAGAGGAAAAAAATGGGTGACACATTGAATATCACGGCTACGCCGAGGTACGACAACCGCGTAGCCAACGTTGAGGTACACGGATACAATCCGTACACGAACACATCGTACGACTACAACGATGAGATACGCATACCGATACAGCAACAGGACACGATAGTGCTACCGCACAGAAGTTATCTCTATGTCGAGGGTAAATTGAATCAGGGTGTCAGAGACGCGACCGCAACGGATCAAGATGATGTACTTCTCATAGAGAACAATGGAATAGCGTTTCTGTTCGGTGACATACGCTACGAGTTGAATGGCGTTGAGGTAGATCGTTGCAAAAACGTTGGTATAACGACTACCTTGAAGAATTATGCTTCGCTCACTATGGAGAAGAGTAATAACTTTCACAACGCTGCGTGATCGATCATTGAAAAAACTGCAATCAATGAGTTCAATTATTGTATACCGATGAGTATGCTCATGGGATTCTTCGAGGATTACAGACGAGTGATTATGAATGCTCGACACGAGCTCGTACTGATACGGTCGCACGACGACACCAACGTCCTGTACACGACTTCGAAGAAAATTAAATCACCGTCGATCACACTGACGAGAATACAGTGGAGGATGCCTCATATCACGCTCGATGACTACACCAAGTTGCAGTATCTACGTATTCTGAAGGAGGATCGAGCTATAAGCATGGCTTTTCGTTCGTGGGATCTGTACGAATATCCACTGTTGCCCTCCACTCAACGACACACATGGTCGGTGAAGACTTCGACGCAAATGGAGAAACCGCGTTTCGTTCTGATCGCTCTGCAGGCCAATCGAAAAAATCATCTGAACAAATCAGTGACGAAATTCGATCATTGTAAATTGCGAGATTTAAAATTGTTTTTGAACTCAGATTTTTATCCGTACGACACGTTGAATTTGGATTTTACCATCGCCAAGACGGAACGCTACGGCATCCTGTATGAGATGTACAGTCGATTCATCGGCTCCTATTACAACGATCCTAATCTTCGACCGATGCTCGATCTCGTTAATTTCCTGAGATTCGGTCCGATAACGATCATCGACTGTTCGCATCAGAACGAATCGATCAAGAGTGGTACGGTCGATGTGAAGATCGAGTTCGAGTGTGCTGAAAATATTCCGAACAACACGAGTGCTTACTGTCTCATTATACACGATCGCATAGTCGAGTACAATTCATTGTCGAATATCGTGAAAAAAATTGTACAAGAGGAAGAAGAAGAACAACAACGATCGTTTTCACGCACGCTTCGTACGATATGTGAATGAATGTATTGTATGTGAATGTATTGAGAAGATATGTAATGTTGAACACACAC
The DNA here is from genome assembly GCA_933228735.2 of Amblyteles armatorius. Lineage (NCBI taxonomy): Eukaryota > Metazoa > Arthropoda > Insecta > Hymenoptera > Ichneumonidae > Amblyteles > Amblyteles armatorius. Next base: position 1,034,700 of record OW121691.1, on the reverse strand, counting down.
ACACACACACAAATGTATTCATTGGTCATAGAGATTATATTATATCAAATGTGAAACGCATAGTTCATTTCTCTCTCCTACTGCACATCCATCGTATCGCCCCCTGCCATCACCACCACCATGCCATCACCACCACCATGCCATCACCACCACCATGCCATCACCACCACCCACCACCACCACCACCACCACCACCACCACCACCACCACCACCACCACCACCACCACCACACTTCAACTTCTTCTCCGTCTTCCACTAATGTTTCCGACAACGATATTATAAAAAAAAAAAGGAGAAGATCGAGAGTCCCTCGAGGAAAAATTGATTCGCGTTCGAACGGAGACGTACGGAATATATTTATCGTCTCTCTCTCTAAATTTTGTCAAAACAGGTAAATATTTTTTATTTCTCAATTTGTGTGTGTGTGTGTGATATATATTATCTCACATTGATTCTTTTTGATTTAATAATAGAAAGAAGAAGTAATTTTTTTTTTATCACAATCATTGTAAAAATTAATAATGACTCGATACAAATTAATAACGATCCAACACAAATATTGACATTGAAGTAGACGAACAAATTAACAACGGCCCGACGCAAATTGACATCGAAGTATACGTCTTAAGCATTTAAATTTTCTTCTTGATCGCCAAAGAAAATGATTGATTTCATCGAGTTCACTGGATGTGAAGAAAGACAGAGTCCTCGGTGTATTCGCGAGTAATAACGCGGTTCGAATTTTTTCTTGTAATTTTTTCGCACTTTCGTTAAATATCCACGACGAAGGAAACTCACTAATAGCATCAAGGATGAATAATGTGATGGTCGCGTTATTGGGAACAGCACTTTCAGTTTGAACTATCGAGTCGAAGGTTCCGAGCGCTTTTGCCAAACAACGTTCGTGATTGTTAAGAAGAGTCAATTCGACGATCGAGTACAATTTAAATTTAAAACTACCGGAATTACCCAAATGATATATCAGATTCTTCATCGGTAGAATGACTGAATCCCATACTCGCGAAAGCACGAGACATCGATATTGCGTTGTTTTCCTAAACTCACGTACATACTGCACAAATATTACAATCCGAAACTTTTCCGGTTTATCGATGCACGAATTACAAAAAGCATTAGAAACTGACTCAACAATCGGATCATCGCACGAATAATCAGAATCATCGTAGCTCCTTTCGTCTGAATCGATGCTTCGTTCCATGATTTCATTACGCAACAAATCGATCGTTGTATCATCTATCGAATCATCCACGATATTCACAATCTGATCATCGATGACATTCGGTGAATCATTGAAGATAATCTCCTCTTCGTTATCCATCCAAGGATCGTCGTCTCGCTCGATATGCCCCCATGGATTATCGTCGACGATGTTTCCAATCAGCACCTCGTGATCAGCCGCCCTGAGAGCGTCGACGATGTTGTCTCTAATTGTCTCTTCGTTCCCATCGTTGTCATCGTCGTTACCGCCGCCTTCGCTCTGTAGAACATCGACGACGAAGTTGTCTCCAATCACCGCTTTGTTCCCACTGTCACCATCGTCGTCGTCGTCATCGTCGTCGTCGTCGGCATTGTCGTCGTCGTCGTCGTCGTCGGCATTGTCGTCGTCGTCGTCGTCGTCGGCATTGTCGTCGTCGTCGTCGTCGTCGGCATTGTCGTCACCATCGTATCCACCTTCATTTTTGATTTTAACGTCGGAATCTCTTCCATGGTTCGTCGTCGTCGTCGTCGTCTCGATGGATATTTCAACCATCTCGATAGAATCGGAGGATTCCTCGCTGCTACTGAAAAATAATAGCGCGCGACAAATAAATTTGGTTGCTCCATCGAACGAGAGAGAGAGTAATAATAATATTTCAAAATTCACTTACAGACGGAAGTTTATTTTTTTTCTTCGCTCAATAACACTTTCGTTTGATTTTTCACTTCGATCCTCACTGTCATTAAACATTGATCTTTTTCGCGGGGAACGCGATAGTGTTGCGTTAGAAAAAATTTTTTCGCAGACATCACCGATCTTTCCGATTACTGTTTGAAGAACAACGACGCGACGCAACTGCAACGTGTATATTATAAAGCCAACGTTGCGAATATAAAACAATAACGTCGTTCGGACGTATATTTATACTCGTTTCCTTTTTTTTTTATACACGCGCACCGCGATTATACTTCCCCATCCCTAACCAACCGTATTTCTCGAACTATGTATCGCTTCCGTAGTCGACTATAAAAAAAATAATAAACCTTCACATCCTCTCGTTTTTTTCTCGAACTATGCACCGTCGCTTCCGTACACTATCGAGCGGCGCGCTCATTAGTTTCTTATTTGAAAAATATGTGTGTGTGTGTTGGTCGGTTGGCCGAGTGGGGTCTAAGGCGTTTGAATGTAAACAATTCATATTTCCTCGTCGGGGAAGCGGCGTGCGTGGGTTCGAACCCCACACCGAGCAACATTTTTTTCTAGACGGGTAGGCAGCAGCAGCAGCACTTACCGCATCGACGGCGGACTGATCGATCGACGCGCCGCTGGATCTTCGCACTGTCGGTTAAGAAGGAATCGCTGGATCATCGCACTGTCGGTCAAAAAGGAATCGCTTCGCTCGATCATCGTTCGTGTGTCGTCGGTTGCTGAGATCCCTTTATTATCGAACACACTCGCCATCTTGTTTACACCCGCGGCCATCTTGTTTACACCGCCATCTTGTTTATACACTAGGTTGCTATGGCAACTTACCACCATCTTGGCATTATGACGTCATCAGAACGCAAGCGATGATACGGCTATCGCTGCTGCGGTGCTGCGGTTACAGATAGTACGGCTATCTTTTTTTACTGATATCTCGATTTTATGGTCCAAAGTGGGTTAGAACCGGCATAGGTCCACTACTAGTGTTCGATAATAAATGACATAACGATACTTATCGTTGAGCGTAGCGAGAAGTTTACGATGAGTGTGCTCTCCCGGCGGTCGCGCGTGCTCCGGACAAAACGGAAGATCCGCGTGCGAATCGTGCACATCGTCCGGATATTCTAAATCAACCTCCAAAATATATCCGCTCGATCCATCGATAGCTATCGATTCTACATCGAAATTCTTTACGTTTTCAACCCATTCAAAATTTTTATATGGTAACGCTTGCGACATCGCCCATCCATACAAATTATTGACATCGTAATACATCAAGTAGACGTCATCTCTTCGTTCGTCGTACGCAGCCGTCTCGTTATCATCATCATCGTTACCACGACTCATGTATGCGTTATTCGCTCTCGCATATCGATGAGAGCACTGACTGAGTCCACCGCGCACACCTCGCTCCACGAACATCACCATGTCGACATCCGTCAATAATTCAAGCTCGATCTTGGTAAATTTTAATATGACATCCCACGAGTAACCGGGTACGGTGAAGTAATAAGCGGGATCGAGACCGTAACTCGTCAGACAGTCGAGTCTGAACGTTTCGAAGACGTCAGCCAGCAACAGCACATCCGTCTTTAGATACAAGACACCGTATTCACCGAGCGTTCCAACTTCGAACGTTCGCCAAATATTTTTCGCGTGCTCGTAATCCTCTCTCGAGATGTTGCGATCCTCCAATTTATTGTAAAAGTCATCGTACGCGGGTAAAGTCGTCTCGTTTAATCTCTCCCACTCACACACATAATCGTATGGAAAGACACCTTTCCTCGTTAACAGATCAAATTTTTCATCGCTCAGATCATTGAAATTATCGCGTGTAATTTTTATATCCCTCTTTTCCAATGTTGAAACCAATTTGCTCAAACCCGTATTCAAAAATTTAAACGAATCGATGAATCTCAATAGGATTTTCAATCGACCATCGCGCGTAGCGACTCTTTTCGTGAAAGCTGTATATTTTTCAAGCGTTGTGGCGATCACACTTGTTTTCGTTCCATCAAACTTTTCAACCACTTCTTGAATCAAAAAATGTGCATCATAATTAGTTAAATTATGAAAAATTATTGGAAGAAGGCGTGAATCTTTGTAATTTAAATTACAACCGACATGAGCCACACCTCTGTAACGCCCCGTTAAATGACAATGATCTCGAACCATCGTTTGATTCGAGGTGATCGTCTTTTCACAGATGTGACAGAGAGCGGCATCGTTGGCTTCGATTCGTTCATTCGTCGTCATCTCCAACGGATTCTGATAACGTTCACCGATAATTTCAATGATTCCCATCAATTCTTGGACGAACCAGTCGGCGCAACCGTCTCCTCGATAGGCGTTATATTTGCACAATTCTCGATCGAAATTGCAATGGAAATAATAACCCACGCTGTACGGTTCATGTTTTTGATACGCGTACGATTTTGCGGTCGGATCAGTGTTCTCAATGTTTTTCAAAAGACACTCGAAATCGGCATACACAACAAAGGTGTTGTACCCCGGATAGGGTAGTAGCACCCTATTAAGGGGGCAGTAATACGACAGTAATTAATTGATATAATTAATTAATGTGGTAGCATTAATTAGTATAATTTGTATAATTAATTAATGTAGTAACATTGATATAATTATATATAATTATTATATATATATATATATATATAATTAATATAGTGTTATACTATATTAAACATTATTGTGCATTTTCGGGCAACAATATAATATTACACTATATTCGCATAATAGTATGATATTATAAGATCATCGTAATAATATAGCGTGGTATATTATAGTATTGTAGTATGCATTCCAGTTCGGACAGCGGTGTCCGAAAAGTGGAGCAACTCCGGTTGCTCAATATCGAGGTATGCAGCGGCACGCGACGAGCGCGCGTCGCTGCAACGAGGGTCACCAAAAACCTGAGTCAGCCGTTAAGCAATCACGGGCGACTCGGTAATTAGAGCATCGACTCGGGAATTACCGAGGCGCTTATGTCGAAATAAAAACATGCTCCAAATCCCGTTCTCGAAGAAGCGAGGATTTGGAAAGATAACTGTTTACAGAAAAGAAGTAAACCATCAACATCTAAATAATATTAAGCTGACGTGCCTGCTCTTTTATTCGTATATAAGGGATCGAGAGCAGGCACTCATCAGTCTCTTCGGAACTCCTGATTCTTACGGTTGACTACAGATGCACCATACGAGTAAAGCTCAAACGCGATAAGTGGGTTGTGCGAATACTGGACCCTTATCGTGAAGGGTTACCGCACGATAGACGGTAATCCAGTCGGTGTAACAAGAGTACAAATTGTACTACGATTGGTAATTCAAAAAGGAAAGACGTAAGCATAAATAGAGCTTCAACGATTAAACTAACGTATCAACAGATAACACATAAATAGAACAATGTCCATACAGTGGAATAATAAAGCATTAATGATTAAGTATCGAAATATAAATTAATCAAGCATTAACGGCTAACTTAATAAAGCATTAAGTGAGCATTAAAATCAAGGGATAAAATAACGACAAGTGGAACGTTAATCGGACATTAAAAGCGAACCTCGGTCGAAGGTTCTCGGTAGACATTGTTATATAAAAGATATAACAATGTCACTCTGGTAAATCCCTGATAATATTAACATAATATTAAACACATTAAATATAGTGTTAAATGAACATTGTTAATCAATCTCCGATAACATTGACATATTGTTAAACCTATTGTTAAACAATCACCGGTAATATTAATACATTGTTAAACCTATTGTTAAACAATCACCGGTAATATTAATATATTGTTAAACCTATTAAATATATTGTTAACAAACATTGTTCAACACAATCTAAATAAATAATACGTTTGTACTTCACTTGGGTTCCAACCCTTTACTGAGCACATCCCCAACCTTACGAGCCAACGGCTCGCGCACAGAACCCAGATTAAATACCTGAGTTTCTGCGGCACAACAAAGGGAAGTGGTTTCTTTCTGTTGTAATTCTTAAATTTTATCCACTTCTCATCGTTGTCGGATGGATTCGCGGGTGGTAGAGTGATCCTGCAGTCGTTCATCTCGACGCAATCGATCCGATGATCCTTCAATTTTTTTTCTGACGTAAAATAATGAAGACATCTGAAAGAAGAAAAAATAATAATCGTTCGATCGTCGTGGAAAATAAAATAATCTGTTGCAAATACATATTACCTCTCACAAATGTGTATTCGATGATTGTGACGATTGGCCTGAGACGATATCAATCTCGAGAGATTCTTTATCCACGCATAATGCCAATTACCGGTGTTTCTCTCATCCTCGTAGAGCAACAAATTTATATGTTTGTCGTAGACATCGTACGCTTTGCTCAATCGCAGCGGTACGACCTTGCACGTTCCATCCCCCTCGTTGTCGAGCTGCTGCTGCTGCTGCTGCTGCTTCAGAATGTAGACGTTGATCGACATTCCATTGTTTCGCTCGAAAAGCGAAATCTGTGGTAACGTCATTGGAAATATGATTTTGTCCAGATTCAACGCATTCTTGTAATGCGGATACGATCGCCATCTGTCCGAATGCTTCTTCTTGGGATACAGTGCGGCGATTATCGACCATGCGAAACACATATTGTCGGCCGATCTCACGCTGATCACGGCTCGTCTCTGTTGAATCTGTTTCGGAAGTTTCGCGCTACACGCTCCGCTCATCAATTCACATCTGTTAATATTGACTATCAAATTCACGATCGATGACAAAGCCCAACCGTTGTCGCGTTCTTGAAATTCTTCCATAGCCGTTTAGATTCGTTTCGTCACATCGTTCTCGTACCAATAGTCCAAATCATCACTCGTGGGAAGAAGCATCTTGTTCGGTGTTCCGAAACTTTTGGTCTCCGAGAGTTCCACGATTTCGTCGTCGACCGCGTGAGTGATCGTAAATTCAGCGTTCAACACGATGTTCACCTTCACACAATCGTGCTTCTCTATATTTTGTCGAACATTTTCCAAGACCAAATATTTGGCGTCGTGTAAAAATTGTTGCGGTTTGATGTGTTGAATATTCACTATCATAACGGTAACGATACGAGTCTGGAACGCTGTTTCGATAATTTGCCATTCGAGGAAAGATCTAGCGTCGGTGGTAACCGCATCGTTATCATCGTCGTTTCTCGACGTCGGCGGAAGGCTCAATCCCCGCCCGCGCCACACACCGAGCCGCGTTCTCACTCTCAACGATTTGAGTCTGATTATCAATGCCGTCGTTCGTTGTTTGTATGCAACATTCATGACATCGCTGTAGGTTTGCATATGATTCGTCAACATTGAAACGATCTCATCGCATTTCTTCATCCATATCTGTCGCGACGATGCGTTGTCGACATTTTCCAATTGTTCCATCAAATTTTTTTCGATTAATCGACCAAGCTCGCACATTTCTTTTGCGATATCCTCCTCTTCCTCCCCATCGTTAAAAGTGTATCGCTCCATTTTATCACAAGTTAAACTCGAACAGTCGACGCAAATTATCCAATCGATAAATTATCTCCAATGTTTTTTTATAAAATTCGGTTGAAGAATTCACAAATTTTAGATAAAAAATTATCAAACAAATTAATTCTTTGCACTGTGTCGACCAACGTGCTCGATCCGCTTGATCGTTAACACTTTTCAGATCTCGATTCAAATTTTCGATAGCGTAGACGATCAATATGTGTATCAATTCGCGGGTCACACGCGTTCCATCCATTTTATCGCGACACTCTCCGATCGCACTGTGTGCGGTATTCAAAAAAGTGTTCTTTATACTCGACGCGCACCCCCCGCCGAATCCAGTTTGCTCTACCTCCCTCTTCCCTCAATACTCCCATAACGTCTTTATGTGTTGACGTAGTTCGGTCAAAGTATCGAAACCATTTCTATATTTCTCCGTTTTATCTCCATTATATTTGTTATAATTTACGATAGACGAAAGATCTCTGATGGAACTTGGCTTATTTTTATCATAAAAAGACATTAATTTATTTGAGAGTTGTTGCAATTTCGTGATCGCATCCTCCATCGGGCACTCGATTCCAAATATCGATAGATCAAACTTGCCAGATTTCGTTACTTTCTCACTGAATTCGTCATACTCCTGATACATATCATCGAAGATTATATACAATCGACCATTGTTGTACTTGAAGAATGTATAATTGGAGGTGTGTTTCACACCGATACCCGAGAAAGCATCCGTCAAAATATGATATTTGTGTCGGTTGACGTTACACGAGTCCAATTCGATCACCCAGGGACCTTCGCCGAAGACATAGATTCTTCCACTGTGCGTTGAGACAGCTGTTTTGACTCCGTTGTATCGAAAATCCACACCGAAAATGCGTTGATAAGTCTTGGGCCATCCGTTCAAGAGTTGAAGATTTGTGCGATCGAATACGTAGACCAAATTATCAGCGTAGATAGCGATATCACCGGATGGTTGTTCGTATATGGCAGATATAGACGTAAGATTTTACGGTAAAAACTTCAGAAAACTTCTCATCAATCGAGGTTTCTCATATTTTTTTTGTGGAGACATATCCATAGGCCACGCCCATTTCCCATAAATAACGTACATTCGTTTTCGAGTGATAAAAATTTTAATTTCGATGGTTCTATCTGACAGATATCGTCTTCGGTTGGAAATGATGATTCTTCGTTGCGAGGAGGAGGAGGAGGAAGTGGTGGTGGAGTGGGCACCACTGCGGTCGTCGGTTGCTGATAGTGAACTTTTTTCCTCCTCGACGATGTTCTTTTTTTTTTTTATACAATTCTTCGACACCATTCAAATCATCCTAATCGAAAGGATATTCATGGGTATCGGTGTGTGAACGATAAATAGGAAACATCAATGCATTCGGAACATTGGTATGATGAAAACCCAACACATGACCAACCTCGTGCAACAATACCCAATACAAACTATATTTGTTCTGATCCAGTTTATCGGACAACGATGAATCCCACTCAAAACTCGACGACATATGAATTTCCTTCGTTGAATCGATTGGTGTTGGTAAATACCCATGACCCAATTCATTATCCTCGAACCGTGCATGACAAAGTGTTGCATTCTCGTGTATAAAATAATGACTTCGATATTTGAATGAAATAATTATATCGGCGTCTCTATCCACGACTCTGGTAAACGTTAAACCCGATACTCGAGACCACTGATCAAAGACTTCCGTCGCGGTACGATATTGTTCGTCGCTCGCGGCAAAGAAATACCACGTGAGCTTTCTCTTCGTCCAGCGATTCGCTGTTAATTTGAAATTTAAAACATCGTCGACGACACCGCACCGAGGTTGTTCCATGAAATTAATCGTTGCAGCGTTAAATCCGTCGAAGGTTGGCAAACCGTAGTACTCTTGAAATATTCTCAAAGCCTCATTCGTCTTTTCCTCGGATATGGATGTGATATCACTGTGCTGCTCGTCTTCCTCAACCTTCAACCACTGATATTTTCGCAGATACTCGATCGATTCTTCGACGGTTAACGATGACGATGTGTTTTCTACTCGCAAGGTGACAACGAGTGTCGCGAGAGCGACGATCGAAAGAGATCGCATCTCTGTGAACTTTTCAACGCGATTGTGAAACGATTTTTTTTGCTCATTCGTCTGCCTATCTCTCCCACCACCCACCACACCCACCATATCTAAGAATCTTTTACCAACCAATCACTTCATCGTTAAGCCTCCTCGCTCCTCCTCCCATGGAATAAGTTGACGGATGGGATACGACGATACGGTTCGCACCGTCTCTCTGAAAAGACAAATAGATAATTTAAAAAACATGAAATAAAAAAAAAGATAAATCATTATCAATTAGTTTTTTTATTCTTTGTTTTCAAAAAGGTGCGTGGATTTCTTCGAACGATCCTGACGAACAACTTGTGTTCGTGGAATCTTTGATGGTGTGGGCGGCGGCACTTTGATCGGTCCTCCTCCTCCTTCTCCTCCTCCCTTCGCCATCGTCGAAGCCGATGATATTTCGGATGGGTGTTTGGGTGTGAATTTTACCCGTTTCTTCGGTTCTTCCAGCAATTCACAATCATCATCGAGTACTTGCGATCCATCGAAGAAACGATCATCATCTTGCTCATCGATCTCCAATGCTATCGCTGATGCTTGATCCTCGTCCTTCGTTTTATTTTCTTCATTGATCTTTCTCTGCTCATTAGCCTCCTTCTTTGAGAGAAAACAACAACCGTGAGTTGGTTTACCCATGTATGAAATCTCAAGATTGTTTAGTTCAATCATTTTTATCGTATCGTTGAAGGTTGATCCATCATTTATAAGTGATTTTGCAATACGATCGGGTAAAAAGACGGAGCAATCATCGTTCAATTCAACAACGTATGCGCCCCAAGGATGTGACATCGAAGATGACGAAAAAACTTTTGTCAACCGTCTACAGCAATATAAAAATTGTTCCTCCAGCGAGATACAGAGTCAACGATCGTGTGCGTGTTAGCAAATACAAGAATCTCTTCGATAAAGGTTACACACCAAATTGGACTACGGAAATCTTTCGTATCGTAAAAGTTCAACGGACCAATCCCACTACATACTTGCTACAAGACGCCAATGGTGAAGACATCGAGGGTGGATTCTATGAACAAGAATTATTATTGACCAAACAACCTGATGTTTATCTGGTGGAAAAAGTATTACGCAAAAAGGGAAAGAAAGTTCATGTGAAATGGTTGGGAATGGATTCGTCTCATAATTCGTGGATCGATGAAAAAAATGTATTGTAAGATTGAAGAAAAGTAAAAAATATTACCCTCGAATGTTTTTTTTTTCTCCTAATCTTTCCTCGTAGCTGTAATGGGTCAACGACTGAACAATGGTGGTCGATCGTTGATTTTCTGATGAAAATCTGGTGTAAAATTCGATGTTCTCTCAGCGAAGGATAAGGTCGCTGATGTTGTGCCGCAGAAACTCAGGTATTTAATCTGGGTTCTGTGCGCGAGCCGTTGGCTCGTAAGGTTGGGGATGTGCTCAGTAAAGGGTTGGAACCCAAGTGAAGTACAAACGTATTATTTATTTAGACTGTGTTGAACAATGTTTGTTTAACAATATATTTAATAGGTTTAACAATATATTAATATTACCGGTGATTGTTTAACAATAGGTTTAACAATGTATTAATATTACCGGTGATTGTTTAACAATAGGTTTAACAATATGTCAATGTTATCGGAGATTGTTTAACAATGTTCATTTGACACTATATTTAATATGTTTAATATTATGTTAATATTATCAGGGATTTACCAGGGTGACATTGTTATATCTTTTATATAACAATGCCTACCGAGAACCTTCGACCGAGGTTCGCTTTTAATGTCCGATTAACGTTCCACTTGTCGTTATTTTATCCCTTGATTTTAATGCTCACTTAATGCTTTATTAAGTTAGCCGTTAATGCTTGATTAATTTATATTTCGATACTTCATCGTTAATGCTTGATTATTCCACTGTATGGACATTGTTCTATTTATGTGTTATCTGTTGATACGTTAGTTTAATCGTTGAAGCTCTATTTATGCTTACGTCTGCCCTTTTTGAATTACCAATCGTAGTACAGTTTGTACTCTTGTTACACCGACTGGATTACCGTCTATCGTGCGGTAACCCTTCACGATAAGGGTCCAGTATTCGCACAACCCACTTATCGCGTTTGAGCTTTACTCGTATGGTGTATCTGTAGTCAACCGTAAGAATCAGGAGTTCCGAAGAGACTAATGAGTGCCTGCTCTCGATCCCTTATATACGAATAAAAGAGCAGGCACGTCAGCTTAATATTATTTAGATGTTGATGGTTTACTTCTTTCCTGTAAACAGTTATCTTTCCAAATCCTCGCTTCTTCGAGAACGGGATTTGGAGCATGTTTTTATTTCGACATAAGCGCCTCGGTAATTCCCGAGTCGATGCTCTAATTGCCGAGTCGCCCGTGATTGCTTAACGGCTGACTCAGGTTTTTGGTGACCCTCGTTGCAGCGACGCGCGCTCGTCGCGTGCCGCTGCATACCTCGATATTGCGCAACCGGAGTTGCTCCACTTTTCGGACACCGCTGTCCGAACTGGAATGCATACTACAATACTATAACATACCACGCTATATTATTACGATGATCTTATAATATCATACTATTATGCGAATATAGTATAATATTATATTGTTGCCCGAAAATGCACAATAATGTTTAACATAGTATAACACTATATTAATTATATATATATATATATATATATATATATATATATATATATATATAATAATATATAATTATATCAATGTTACTACATTAATTAATTATACTAATTATACTAATTAATGTTACCACATTAATTAATTATATCAATTAATTACTGTCGTATTACTGCCCCCTTAATAGGGTGCTACTACCCTATCCGGGGTACAACACTGATGTAGATGGTAATGATATTGATGCTGTTGATTCTTCTTCTTCTTCTTCTTGTTTCAGAAAATATAAACCTTCCCCATCCCCCCCTAACCAACTGTATTTCTCGAACTATGTATCGCTCCCGTAGTCGACTATAAAAAAAATAATAAACCTTCACATCCTCTGGTTTTTTTTTTTCTCGAACTATGCACCGTCACTTCCGTACACTATCGAGGGGGGGTGACGATGCAATCTCGGAAGAAGCGATGTTTCTCGCTCGTTAAACTAATTTGCGGGGGGTTTTGATTAATTTGCGTACAACGTTTGAAGGATGAAAAAGGAAGGGAGGGAGGGAGGGATGAATGGAGGCTGCGACTCGTTTACCTTCTATCGCATAATGTTCTCCTAATATTTTCATAGTAATATTAACGATAAAAAATTAATAATTTTTCATTCATAAAGAAAAAAATACTTCCTCACGCTTCGTAGACTCCTGATATCTCGAGTGCAACGGACGAACAGATACATCGCCGTACCAGCGGCGCGCTCATTAGTTTCTTATTTGAAAAATATGTGTGTGTGTGTTGGTCGGTTGGCCGAGTGGGGTCTAAGGCGTTTGAATGTAAACAATTCATATTTCCTCGTCGGGGAAGCGGCGTGCGTGGGTTCGAACCCCACACCGAGCAACATTTTTTTCTAGACGGGTAGGCAGCAGCAGCAGCACTCACCGCATCGACGGCGGACTGATCGATCGACGCGTCGCTGGATCTTCGCACTGTCGGTTAAGAAGGAATCGCTGAATCATCGCACTGTCGGTCAAGAAGGAATCGCTTCGCTCGATCATCGTTCGTGTGTCGTCGGTTGCTGAGATCCCTTTATTATCGAACACACTCGCCATCTTGTTTACACCCGCGGCCATCTTGTTTACACCGCCATCTTGTTTATACACTAGGTTGCAATGGCAACTTACCACCATCTTGGCATTATGACGTCATCAGAACGCGAGCGATGATACGGCTATCGCTGCTGCGGTGCTGCGGTTACCGATAGTGCGGCTATCTTTTTTTACTGATATCTCGATTTTATGGTCCAAAGTGGGTTAGAACCGGCATAGGTCCACTACTCATGTTCCTCCTCGATTATCAGAACAGGAAGCGGCCTGCGCATGTTTCGGTGTCCATCCCAATCTTTCGCATTGGATATACAGGACGATAGATTTTGGTAGAACGTCTTTTCCGATATGACGGTGTCTTGAGGGCCGGTGAAGTACCCTTTGATGAACGCTGCAATTGGAAATTTAAAAAATTACATCCATGGTGCATTAATCCTACATTTAAACATATGTTAGAGTCGTACCCAGAATATTATCGTAAAACGCTGTTCCCTTGAGAATCAATTTCGTGGATTTAACTTTTGGCAGTCTCACTGCACAGCAATTCATCGCCAGTTCCCTCGAGATGAAGTTCTTCAAAATTGTATTGATAGTGGGCTTCACATCGGACTCCAATAGAGATTCCAACGAATCGGTCTGGAACAGAAACATTAAATTAATCTCAATAAAAATTTCGTCGAAGAAATAACATCGCTTTAATTAAATGACGTTACAAAGTCTTCGCGGAAATCTTCATCGGCTGCCAAGCGACGATCAATTGTTGCAAATTCTTCAGGAGTCTTAGGCTTTTGGAAGTTGTATTTTTCTTCGAATTTTTTCAGTGTCACCTTATTGACTTTCAACCGCAGGCTGCGTTCCACTGCATTACGAAGCTGTCTCTGATCCTCCGATAGAGCTTTGATCAAGCACAATTGTTGTTTTATCGCGATGTACAGCAGCTTCGTATCTATGTGAAACGGAGAAGAAAGATTTAATTATTTACAATAGTTAGCTTGAATTATTTACATTATCAGGTTTCTAGTTTTTATATGCTTATCTTTGGAAAAAGTAATATTTTCTTGCAACTCTTCCGCAAGCTCCACATCCGAATTCTCCGTTGCATCATTTTTGTCGGGACGATGGGTAGATTCTTCCGATTCGAGCGCCTGCGCTCCATCCAGGACCGCGGCATTTCTTATTTCTTCGGCCGGGTTATTCGCTTCAAGTCCCGCAGTTGCACATAACGGTTTCGACAACTAAACCGGAAGTAGTGTTCCACGATCACGTGACTTGCTCGCAAATTCTTCGGGCTGCAATTTAGACGAACCGGCGAATGAAATTTTCCGAGCAGTAAGCGAGATGGAAGACTGAAGCGTTGAGGAAGCTTTCGTTGTCGGTTTCGGGGTCGCTTTTGCAGTTGTAGACCGAGATGTTATACATTTTGGTGCAACCTTTTCAGATCTCTTCTTGGTGCCTTTTCCTTTCTTTTTTTTCGTTCTGTCCGAGCTTACGCTGCCCAGTCTCTTCCTCGGAGCTAGAGTGTGCCTCACTTGAAACTTCTGGAGCTAAACAGTAAAATTAAATAATTTTTGTTGAATTAACGAATTCGTTTTATTATTATTGGTGTGCATGGGCTCGAAGTTTTGTTATTTTTCTTCATTTTGTACTGCGATAAAATAAAGTAGTTTTACGAAAAGATAACCAACATGGAAAATCTGTGTTCCGAAGAGATGTACGATCTAGCAGCTTGGGAATTTTTATTTCAACTCACGAACATCGAACATAACGCGGCAGCATTTTCGTCAATATAAATATTTATAAAAATATACTAAAACTTCTTGTATTGGACGTACAAGTACTTTTTACATTAAAAACCAAATTGAGCGATTATACTTACAATGCTATTGCTCGCTGTCACTCTTTTTATTTCCTGCAAATGTTTTGTCGGTGACGTCTATTACGTTTTGTAGATCGTCATGTTTATTGGAACGCGATGCTTTGTAGAGATTAGTCATCGCTCTTGTCTTTTGTTGTGGCTCTTCGGTATCCGTCGTATAAGCATACGATTCCTTCTGAAGGCTCTCGAGTCTGATCTTGGCATCTTCATAAGTGCCTGAACCAAAATGAAATCGTAGAAATGAATATGACGAGAAACGGTATAAATAAAAAAAAATGTATACATACTTGCATGCCCAATCAATGCACACTCGTAGAATGACCAGTCTTCTGGTTTTTGATTAAGTCATTGAGCAAAGCAGTCGCTTCATGATCGTACGAAGGGCCCATAAATCGCGCCACGCATGAGCCAAGTTTTCGGTTAAACGTTATCCACGAACTTGGCACGCATTCGATGGATTGTTTGCCATCGGTGGTCCTTTCAGTGACGAAGTCGACGAGCCGATACTTGTGTAAATTTTTAGTCCGGCGACTCACTGGAAAATAGTGCATCACAGACTGAATTTAAACATTTGTTGTAATTACTGATAGTATCGCCATATCTTTAAGTTCATTTCTACATTAAGTTATTTATCCAATTACATGCCTCCGATACAAATATAACAACACTGCCAGATATCACATTATTGGACAGGGCCCAGTTTTAAACAGCATGAGATAGAATTTTATGCTGAACATGCAATTAAAAATAAGAAAGTCAAGCTACTCACTTTTTGGATGTGTCGGCCAATGCACGTTGTTAAAGACTAATAGCGTTGCAGAAAGAAGGCGAGCCGAATTTGCCCGTTTGCGGTTATGGCGTTCGTGGCGTGATTATCGCTCAACGTTGTTCTCACTGAAACATTGTGTCATGAATGTATATCTCTGCTTACTGCAATACTTACAACTCGTTGACAAAGAGACAATGCAGGAATAATCACGTTAAGCAACTTCGTTACACCGGCCGGTCGAGATTCACGCTCCTCCCGCGCAATTCGGTGATCACAACACACGCTGACGCGATGTTCCCGCTCGAAAAGCGAAGCGGATCGCACGGTCGGTAAATGGGGTGATGCAATCAACGGCTCGCTTCTCCGTAACTCATCTTATCACTGTCGTTGCGAATTTTTCGAAATCGGTACCATCATATTAAAATGATTGAAAAGTACGAGACTCGCGGCGTCGATCCTGCCCAACAACAGCCTCGTGGCTGCCGTGAGACTGGATTTCGCACAGCTTATCGTAAACACAAGTACCTGGCACTTGGCTCAGTGGCCCAAAGCCATCACGGAAAGAAGAAGAAACACAAGTACGCGCCGATGAAATTGTATTTTGCTCTCGAATATTAAACATCGTTTCAACCGGTGTTACGAAACTGAAAAAAATCGTGAACCTTGATGTGAAAAGTGAAATTTTTGGTGAGATAGATTCATTCGAAAGCTTCCACACAATGTTACACTTTGCAAGAGAAACAATGTCTATCTTTTCTAACCTACCACCCTGGCGGAACAAAATACCGACTTGTGACCGCAATAGCGACGGTCGTTCTCAGCCACGCAAACAACCGGTGAATGACTTTATTTTGACCGTCATTTTGGGACCGATCGGCAACGTCGCTTTAAATTTGTTGGCTCCCCGGTCGCGGGGACCGGCAAGCAACGTCGCTTTAAATTTGTTGGTTCCCCGGTCGCAGGGACCGGCAAGCAACGTCGTATTAAATTTTGCTGGCATTCCGGTTGGAGCGACTGGCTGGCAACGTCGTTTCAAATCTTGCTGGGACCGCGGTCGCGGCGACCGGCAAGCAACGTCGCTTTAAATTTTGCTGGCACTCCGGTTGTAGGGACCGGCTGGCAACGTCGTTTCAAATCTTGCTGGGATCCCGATCGCGGCGACCGGCAAGCAACTTCGCTTTAAATTTTTCTGGTGACCCGGTTGTCGGGACCGGCCGGCAACGTCGCTTTGAGTTTTGTCGCTCCCCGGTCGCGAGAACCAGCCAGCAAAGCGGATTGCCAGCGCGAATAAATATTTTTGTTCTTTCGTAGTACATGGTTGTGAATTTAGCTAGACCCCATGTTGTCTCTGTTAAAAATCATTATATGTTTCAATTCTGCCAGGTTCTATCAATACAAAATTAATACATTGAACATTTTCAAATATATTTTACATTTTTGTACTTTGTTTGAATACATAAGCTTATTATACATATGCTTATGGATAGTCCCAATAAAGAACATTACAATATTATAATCTCCGTATGTGAACAAAAATGTGTTTTATGAAAAATTATGAGCAGTTGAGGAGATAACATATAAGGATGAAAAATACTTTAGTAAAGAGAGATTGAATGAGAGATAGAGAGATAGAAAAAGTCGAATATAATTTTCCATGTCGTGTTGAAAAGTTCACTTTTAATGCATATCGGTTTTTAATGTCTGCATTAAAAGTTCGTATACTTATCAAACGGTTATTTGAACGTGAATTATTATTTATTTTAATCAGTCGAACGGAAAGACAATTTTCCACCAATCTACCATTTTCAAATTTTAAAAAATTAAAAAACAAAACAAAAAATCATTTTGATATCCGTGTACATCCCGGTAACTTCACTGCAAAACGAGTCTCGGTTGTGCGACACAGACCGTACCCGATCGAAGATGTGCGCGATAGAACGAAGCTAAAAGTTTGTGATGTACAGCGGAAAGGGAACATAACACTCTATTGAATCGCTAATTATCGAATGTTGGCCAGATTATTTACATAACAAAAATCGTCTTGGTAAAAAAACGTTTCTATTATTTTTCATTAAAAAATTCGACTTTCTGGAAACGAATTTTTTATTTTTTTTTACGGTAGCCAAGATCGAAGTTCTATTGCACCCGATACCATCAAAGTTTCTTTCCCCGATTACGCTTTTTTATAACTGAACGGGCATGAGTTTATGCTCGCCATTCAATTACCGTTTCTCTTTGTTCGTGACCTTTCGTGTTTTATCACTTTTGGTACCCATCGTCGATGATTCGTTTCGAGGTCATCCATAGGCAATCGCCGTCCCGGTATTAGTTGGAGTTTGTCGCAGATAGCTGTAACAAATATTTGCTATTAGAGTTACAATGATGAAAATTGATCAACAAATCACACATGTTGTGTTATGCATGAGGTATTCCATACCAAGTCGACCTGAGTCTAATCCTTCACATGTTGGATTTGGCCCACGATTTTTTCAAATTTTTAAATGTGGCGATCAATAAATTCGTTTTTTAATTATATATAATTATAAACAATCTGAAAAAATTGTAAAAAATATCATAGTGCTTTCGAGAGTTAGTTCAATCATATTGCCGGCCAAATGCAAGATATTAAGGGTCAGACCCAGGTCGATTTGGTATAGAATATCGCACATGTTTGTACTTAATTATTATATTGTGCTCTTCTTGTCTCGTAATTTGACAGCGCCCTGGAAATTGTCGACTTAGTTTCCATCTTAACATTAATCTTTCCTCGAGCGTCCAAAGGGATTCTACGACTTTGTTGCACCTTTGTTGCATCGTTTCAGCTAGTACTGCGCCATTCAAAGGTAACGTGTAGACTTCTATTCCACAATACAGACCCTTAAAATCCAGAAAAAGTTCTGTTTTTCTTACATATTATAAATCGAGTAATATTTCAAATTTTCTGCTATCTTTTACTCTTACTTTTTTTAATGGATTTGTAACTTTTATGCTCGAAAATCTGTTTGCCTCTTGTATTTCTTCAGGATCATTGTTTACTTCTTTGACATTCATCGCAAGACGTTGGCACGAGTTTTCAATTTTGCGTTCAAGATTACGCAGTTTGTTTCGAAATCTTTTCGACCATTTGCGATTTAGATTGGTGAATTCCTTTTGCAACGTCGTCTTGCTATATCCACTGCGTACGATTTTTCGCAGTTCATTGTTTTCTTGTCGCAGTTGTCTTTCTGCATTCAAGCTGCAAATCAGCGAATTTTGCAACTTCGTGATGAAGGTAACCGAACTTCCTTCGCCTCTCTCGGACTCGCAGGCCAAATGGTAGAATTGTTCTCGCTGCTTCATAGTCAATCTATCGGATCCTTTCGTTGACTAACAAAGAAATACATAGCCGTGCTAATCATCGAAATGTGAGCCATTTGCAAATCAATAATCAGTAACCAATCACAATATTTTTCACGAATGATAATTGTGTTACGCAGCGCACGCCCTGTCCTTGATGTGTTCTTTTGTCCAGGCGAGTCGTCATCATTACTGGCGCAGCAATACGTGTAACGATGTTTACCTTTAATTTAGCTCTTGAGATTTTTCCGAAAACTCGACGACTATCATCACGAGAACCTTTACGATTGGTACCACCAACATCGCACTGTGCGAAATGGACCCTTCTTTCGTCAGAAGACATATTTGTTATTCTTGCGTATAACACGTTCTCTTTTCTACAAGACGTCGTTGCATTGCTGTCTTTATCCACTGTTCCGGCTGCAGTCATATTTTTTATTTCGCCCTGTGATTCATTCTTGTCTCTAGAAGACGTTGTTGTACCACCCGCGTTATCATTCTCCTCGTCCTTTTCCAAAAGTGACGCCACAACTTGTCATATCACCATTCGTAGGATTACAATCTTCTTCCGAAAAAGATAATGGTAATGACCCATCATTAGCGGGGAAGTCACTTGTCATATTCTGACCGGTCTCAACCTACAGACATGATTATGTTACTATGGGGTTTTTCTTAGGATCTCATTACATTATACGGGTTACAACATTGTATATCAGGTATTCCATGCCAAGTCGATGTAGGTCTGACCCTCCACATCTTGGATTTAGCCCGCGATTTTTTATATGATTGAACTAATTTTCAAAAGCACTCAGATATTTTACAAATATTTGTCATAATTATTAATAATAAAAAAAGGCATTTATTGATCGTCACAATGTAAAAATCTGAAAAACTTCTCGAAAATCTTATGTCGTATATAAAAAAATTTTAAATTTGAGCCAGAACAGGTTGACGTCACCTTTTCTTTCTAAATGTTTTTTTGAAAAAAACAGTTAAAAAAAAATGTAAGTAAAAATCAGTCGATTATGGGTTATCGCTTGATCAATTTTAGATGCAACACCCCACTAATGGGCATTTTTTTAGATTTTTCTGTAGTTTTTTTAACTTAAAAAAAAACTCTTCGGGACAATCTGAAATAATTCCCAAAAATCCAGTTCATAATCGACTGATTTTTCTTTCTAATTTGTTTATCGTTTTTTTGTCGAAAACAAAATTTTCAATATAAAAGGTGACGTTGGCCCGCTCTGACTTAAGGTAGTTTTTCCACATTTTTGCCATACAAAAAAAAATTCAAAAAAAATTAAAAAATCTGAAGAAATGCATACGTATTCAGAAAAATGAACGAATCTTTGAACATGTATGTTATTGTATACTTTTGTATACCTTTATAACGTCTAAGTTCGTCTTTTTTGCGTTGATCTCAGTCGATTCACAATCAGTCCTTTTTCTCTTTTGCTGTTCTAATAACTTTATGACTTCGTTTTCGCTGTCGTCTAACGATTTTCGTGCAGCGTTTTTCGCTGCTTTCTACGTATTGAGACATTTTTGTAGCCAACAGTTCAATCATAAATGACAATGTGCCTTACTTGGAATACGTACATTGTCCATAATTCCTATTTTAGCGCGCTTTATTGCCTTTTCAACTGTTTTATCAGGGCATTTCCTTTTTTTTTGCGAAAATACCAGCGGCGTATCTTGCAACTTTTTATCGATTAATTTCACTCGTCCACCTCGACCCTCCGAATGATCATCGATCTGTTTCTGAGCTTTTGATTTTTTATGTGCGTGCCAGCAAGAAAACAATGTTTCGTTATAGCATTGTTATATAAATACGGCATTTCGATTTACGTTATAAGTTTCATTACGCGATTCGAGTCAAGTTCAAATAAACCTCTTTATTTAGTAAATGTAATTTAAATCTATGTATTTTTTATGATTTAAAATTAGGCACATTTATATCTCTACCACTCACAACTCTCCCCAAACATCTCTACCAGAAAACAAGTCTCCCGGATAATAACTTTACCGAAAACTCTCCCTGACTTTAAATAAAACTCTACCGGAATTAAAATAAAAATTCGGGGAGAGTTTCATTCAAATTCGGGGAGAGTTTCATTCAAATTCGGGGAGAGTTTCATTTAAATTCGGGGCGAGTTTTATTTAAATTCGGGGAGAGTTTCATTTAAATTCGGGGAGAGTTTTATTTAAATTCGGGGCGAGTTTCATTCAAATTCGGGGAAAGTTTTATTTAAATTCGGGGAGAGTTTTATTTAAATTCGGGAAGAGTTTCATTTAAATTCGGGGAGAGTTTCATTGAAATTCGGGCAGAGTTTTATTTAAAGTCGGAGAGAGTTTTATTTAAATTCCGGGAGAGTTTTTGGTAGAGTTCTAATACGGCGGAGATGTTTTCTGGTAGAGTTGTTAGAATTATCTTTTTTGGTAGAGTTATTATCCGGGAGAGTTGTGAGTGGTGGCGATATAAATGTGCCCAAAATGATGTTAATATTTTATGGATCGTTCATGATACTTGATCTTTCATGTTTCAATGACAAAAAATATTGTAAGCGCCGAAAGATCGTATTTAACGCGAAAAATCATCAGGAATCTATTTCACACCGCGAAACGAGTTAATTTACATTAGTAAAAATTATTCTTCCGTAATATACAAAAGAAAAACAAAAATGGACTTACCATACATTCCGATAATGACACCGACAACAGGGTAGTCATTTTCGTCATTCTCATTACGAGACCTGACTGTTTTTATCTTAACATTCGAAACACTTATCTGATTTTCCGCCCACTGAATGGTGCATTTAATAATATTGTCCTTATGTCGGTAGGACAAATCGTCCAGCGATTTTACAATCCGCTCGGTGCAATTATGTTTAACAATGACGCACCACTTTTTGCTGCTCATTGTGCACGGCGATCTGTACAACATGAAAAATAATTAGATTACTATAAAAACAAAGTAGTAATCATTCCATTATTTCGTTAATATATGCCACATTAATTGTGATTGCAAAAAAAGTTTATCTAATAGCTGCTCACTAGCTGATAATTTTTTTTTTGTTTTTCGATTTTTCTTATATATATTACTCGTAAGTTATAAACATTTGTGGAAATTGGAATATTATTGTCTCGCAAAGATGCAAAATATATCACAGCGGCAATATTGCTGTTTTGCAAAGTTCCACATTTTCTCTGAATTATCGAATAAGATGTCAATCGGTGAAACTATCAACGTCAGGAAAACTCGTTATTTGTTCTGG
The DNA here is from genome assembly GCA_933228735.2 of Amblyteles armatorius. NCBI lineage: Eukaryota > Metazoa > Arthropoda > Insecta > Hymenoptera > Ichneumonidae > Amblyteles > Amblyteles armatorius. The sequence continues at coordinate 1,012,167 of OW121691.1, read as the reverse complement.
TACTGATAATGCAAATTGCGATTTTTGTTGAGCTTAAGTTTCAAACTGTGAATGTTGACAATGACGAAGGGATACCATAATGCGTCAAGGACGTATTTTGCTTTACACATTTGAAAATCAAATAATATAACATCAATTGGATTTACTCCATTTTATTTACCTTCAATAACAAAGTCTGATGATCAAAGAAGAAGACGAAGATTCGATGAATAGGCCATAGACGACAAAGATGAAAATCCATGCGATGGGTATGGAATGAGCGACGGAATGATACACCACAGAGGTCTACGGAAATTTCAATTTTAAAGTAGTCTACATATACTGTTCATCCCTTTCATTGACACCACAGATAATGACTAATAATTTCATTATAGATTACCGTTTTGAAAGATCCAAGACGCGGAAGATAAGCGGAAGATCAATAAAGGTCCGTTCATCTCACACCTTCGTGTAATGAACAACCATAGGCAACACTTTGTTCTCTTATTCCCTATAAGCCGTGTATTAACACTCTAGAAACAAGTAATACAATGTATATGTTATTAGTTACAATCAGAGAATAGTACATTACGATACAAGTGAGAAAAAACTTTTTCTGACGTGTGAGTTTGCAGCATGAGCCGAAGGCGAGCGTTGCACAATCACAAGAGTTAAGAAAACTTTTTTTGCTTGAGTATTGTACAAAATTTTATTCCGCAAGGTGTGAAAATAGGGGTTCTATGCACGCGAAGCGTGACCATAACCGCCATTTTTCCACCGAGTGATATACACTACATTTACCTCGACACCCTCAAGTCACATGAAATGGATTATGTTTCTTTAATTTATCTGAAGTACACACATTTCGAAATTTGCCAAAGATAAAAAAGTTACTCAATGCTACAGGCTGTACGATATACAATCTTTTTATTTGTTTTTTTTTGTGTATCATACATTATCGAAAATTGTCGAGATATAAAATCGCTGCGCGAAAAGTACTTCTCATAAATTTACACGTACGTCCAATTCTTTCAACAAAAATAATTACGATAATGATCGAAAAAAAGTGTTTCGTCTGAAACACGTGTGACACGCACGACCGGCGTTCATCCCATTGTCTCGTGATCGTTAAAATTCTCCGTAACCATCTTTAAGATTTCGTCGACCGAAATATTGAAAAAACCTTTATCACAGTCATTTTTATAATAAACTCTCGACTTACCAAAACGACGGTTTAACGCTGGCTGCGTGCCCAGCTGATGGTCTTTGAATAGTTTTTTAAATTCACCTTTTATTTATTCTTGCAAAGTATAAAAATTCGTGCAGCACAAAACGATACGTCGACACGTGTTGGAAAACGCTTCACTTAAGCCAACATGACAGGCCCAACAAGTGGGGCTTTCCATCCAGTCGTGGAAATGATTCTGTTATAGTGACGGATCGATTTCATTGGTCCATTCTGAAAGATACCAGCATCGTTGCCAGAAGGACCAATCACATCGATCGGTCATTACAACGTAACCATTTCCACAACTGGATAGACAGCCACATAAGTAATCTCGATTGTAATATATCTATTTAGATGAGCCAATCATGAATCGATGTTACTTTTGATTGGTCTGTTACTGGTTGTGGCGGAAATGAAGTGCCTTGCCTTCTAGCTCAAGCGTCTGTAAGGTTAGGTGTCGACGCCGAAATTAACCGAAGTTTGTGAGGAATAACTTTTCTGCAATGACTTTATTTCCCGGCTATTTTCCATAAGGTATTGTTACGTCCTGTGAATTTTTAGTCAAATGCACTGACGCAACTGGTCGAAAAATCGATAAATGTTCGATAATAAAATAATTAATTTACAAGGAATTCAGAGACAATTTTAAGTCAAATAATACTGACAAGTAACCACTGAAAGGTGATTTTGCATGAGAAATAATTAACAGTAACGCATTAACAGTAGCGCATTTAAATCGCCGGATGATTCTATCCAGTGGTCGGCATAAGAACAATCAGATGGGTAAAAATATTAAAACAATGGAGCTATTGGACCCGCTAGCAAGGGTCATCGACAGCGAGAATACCTCGGGTCCATACCCATTGTCTTAATTAAAGCGCAAAAGGTAATGTGAATCTTTCTTATGCGGCGGCGACATGAAAAGAGACGACACCTTATCGCTCTAACACGCAGAGCGAGGCGGCGCACGTACGCACACAGCGGTGCAGCCAAAGAATCGGTGTACCTGTCTCGAAGCGATTGATTAGCAGATTTACCGACAGCGCTAACGAATGCAGCACCTCTCGGAGGATAATTATTCAAGGGTTATGGGAAAGTATAATAATTTATTATCGATGTTAAATTCATTTGACTCGAATATTTATGGGAAAAGACCAGTAAACAAATAGCCAAATACCAATGCAATAGAGTCAAGCTTGATAATTCGTTTGGGTCAATTCGTCTGTATAAATTATTGTAAACAAATTATAAAATGTTATCATAATGGGGGAAAATATTTTATAAATTTAAAATTATGGTTTGTCATAGTTTAAGCAAAGTAAGATAATTATCCTTTAAAAATCCGGAATATTTAAACAAATTTTATTCAACTAAAAAGATAACTTGGGATAGAAACATCATAGAAATTTCATTCAAATTTCTAAATTCTTGTTATTTAAATTAGAAATTATTAAGGAAACCTGTTTATCCGGGAATTCATTGTAAAGACCAACTTTGTAAAAATATTTAAGTAAGCAACGTACGACGTCAAAAACCGATCGATAAGCATCGTGAAAGGGGACCAGCCGATCAGTCGGTAGTTCACGGGACATCGGTGGATGCAGCGGGGAGCTGAGTGGCAAGGGGTCGCCCCGATGAAAACAATAATAGCAGCTCCGCTAAGGGTGGAACGAGTCACTTGTCGAGACACTAGCGTTCCGGTGTAACATCACTTATAACTAATCATCAATCGACACAAAATCGACCGATTCTGTTTTGCGCTCGCTGCAAGCGTTCCAGCTCGTATTAATAGATCAAAAACTCTTCATTCTATGCAAATACGCAAGATCCATGCGTTTGGAGCAGCCAGACAAGCCCCAAACGAATGCAAAGTTGCTTTATAACAAAATCGACCGATTCAGTTTTGCGCTCGCTGCAGGCTTTCCGGCTCGTATTAATAGATCTAAAACTCTTCATTCTATGCAAATATGCGAGATTCATGCGTTTTGAGCAGCCAAACAAGCCCCAAACGAATGCACAGTCGCTTTAAAACGACATTGAACACTTGAGTTTTGCGCTCGCTGTACGCGTTCCAGCTCGTGTTATTCGATCAAAAACTCTTCATTGTATGCAGATACGCAAGATTCATGCGTTTGGAGCAGCCAAACAAGCCCCAAACGAAAGCAAAGTCGCTTTATAACGAAATCGGCCGATTCAGTTTTGCGCTCGCTGCAGGCGTTCCAGCTCGTGTTATTAGATCAAAAACTCTTCATTCTATGCAAATAAGCAAGATTCGTGCGTTTCGAGCGGCCAAACAAGCCCCAAACGAATGCAAAGTCGCTTTATAATGAAATTGACCGATTCAGTTTTGCGCTCGCTGCATTCGTTCCAGCTCGTTTTATTAGATCAAAAACTCTTTATTCTATGCGAATACGCAAGATTCATGCGTTTAGAGCAGCCAAACAAGCCCCAAACGAATGCACAGTCGCTTTTAAACGAAATTGAACGATTGAGTTTTGCGTTCGCTGTACGCGTTCCAGCTCGTGTCATTATATCAAAAACTCTTCATTCTATGCAAATACGCAAGATTCATGCGTTTGGAGCAGCCAAACAAGCCCCAAACGAATGCAAAGTTGCTTTATAAAGAAATCGACCGATTCAGTTTTGCGCTCGCTGCAGGCGTTCCAGCTCGTATTAATAGATCAAAAACTCTTCATTCTATGTAAATACGCAAGATTCATGCGTTTGGAGCAGCCAAACAAGCCCCAAACGAATGCAAAGTCGCTTTATAACGAAATCGGCCGATTCAGTTTTGCGCTCGCTGCAGGCGTTCCAGCTCGAGGTATTAGATCAAGAACTCTTCATTCTATGCAAATACGCAAGATTCATGCGTTTCGAGCAGCCAAACAAGCCCCAAACGAATGCAAAGTAGCTTTATAACGAAATCGGCCGATTCAGTTTTGCGCTCGCTGCATTCGTTCCAGCTCGTGTTATTAGATCAAAAACTCTTCATTCTATGCAAATACGCAAGATTCATGCGTTTGGAGCAGCCAAACAAGCCCCAAACGAATGCAAAGTTGCTTTATAAAGAAATCGACCGATTCAGTTTTGCGCTCGCTGCAGGCGTTCCAGCTCGTATTAATAGATCAAAAACTCTTTATTCTATGTAAATACGCAAGATTCATGCGTTTGGAGCAGCCAAACAAGCCCCAAACGAATGCAAAGTCGCTTTATAACGAAATCGACCGATTCAGTTTTGCGCTCGCTGCAGGCTTTCCGGCTCGTATTAATAGATCTAAAACTCTTCATTCTATGCAAATATGCAAGATTCATGCGTTTTGAGCAGCCAAACAAGCCCCAAACGAATGCACAGTCGCTTTAAAACGACATTGAACGACTGAGTTTTGCGCTCGCTGTACGCGTTCCAGCTCGTGTTATTCGATCAAAAACTCTTCATTCTATGCAAATTCGCAAGATTCATGCGTTTGGAGCAGCGGAACAAGCCCCAAACGAATGCACAGTCACTTTAAAACGTAATTGAACGATTGAGTTTTGCGCTCGCTGTGCGCGTTCCAGCTGTACGAGCGTTTGGAGCAGCCGAACAAGCCCCAAACGAATGCAAAGTCGCTTTATAACGAAATCGACCGATTTAGTTTTGCGCTTGCTGCAGGCGTTCCAGCTCGTATTAATAGATCTAAAACTCTTCATTCTATGCAAATATGCAAGATTCATGCGTTTGGAGCAGCCAAACAAGCCCCAAACGAATGCAAAGTAGCTTTAGAACGAAATTGAACGATTGAGTTTTGCGCTCGCTGTACGCGTTCCAGCTCGTGTAATGACACGAGCTGGAACGCGTACAGCGAGGGCAAAACTGAGATCTAATGAGATCATAAACTCTTCATCCTATGCAAATACGCAAGATTCATGCGTTTGGAGCAGCCAAACAAGCCCCAAACGAATGCAAAGTCGCTTTATAACGAAATCGAACGAAATCGACCGATTTTGTTTTGCGCTCGCTGCATTTGTTCCAGCTCGTTTTATCAAATCAAAAACTCTTTATTCTATGCGAATACGCAAGATTCATGCGTTTAGTGCAGCCAAACAAGCCCCAAACGAATGCACAGTCGCTTTAAAACGAAATTGAACGATTGAGTTTTGCGCTCGATGTACTCGTTCCAGCTCGTGTCATTAGTTTAAAAACTCTTCATTCTATGCAAATACGCAAGATTCATGCGTTTGGAGCAGCCAAACAAGCCCCAAAAAAATGCAAAGTCGCTTTATAACAATATCAACCGATTCAGTTTTGCGCTAGCTGCATTCGTTCCAGCTCAAGTTATTAGATCAAAAACTCTTCATTTTATGCAAATACGCAAGATTCATGCGTTTGGAGCAGCCAAACAAGCCCCAAACGAATGCAAAGTTGCATTGTAACGAAATCGACCGATTGAGTTTGGCGCTAGCTTTAGGCGTTCCAGCTCGTCTTATTAGATCCAAAGCTCTTCATTCTATGCAAAGACGCAAGATTTATGCGTTTCGAGCAGCCAAACAAGCTCCAAACGAATGTAAAGTCGCTTTATAACGAAATCGAACGAAATCGACCGATTCAGTTTTGCGCTCGCTGCATTCGTTCCAGCTCGTTTTATCAGATCAAAAACTCTTTATTCTATGTGAATACGCAAGATTCATGCGTTTCGAGCAGCCAAACAAGCCCCAAACGAATGCACAGTCGCTTTAAAACGAAATTGAACGATTGAGTTTTGCGCTCGCTGTACGCGTTCCAGCTGTACGAGCGTTTGGAGCAGCCAAACAAGCTCCAAACGAATGCAAAGTCCCTTTATAATGAAATTGACCGATTCAGTTTTGCGCTCGCTGCATTCGTGCCAGCTCGTTTCATCAGATCAAAAACTCTTTATTCTATGCGAATACGCAAGATTCATGCGTTTAGAGCAGCCAAACAAGCCCCAAACGAATGCAAAGTCACTTTATAACGAAATCGACCGATTCAGTTTTGCGCTCGCTGCATTCGTTCCAGCTCGTTTCATCAGATCAAAAACTCTTTATTCTATGCGAATACGCAAGATTCATGCGTTTCGAGCAGCCAAACAAGCCCCAAACAAATGCAAAGTCGCTTTATAACGAAATCGGCCGATTCAGTTTTGCGCTCGCTGCAGGCGTTCCAGCTCGAGTTATTAGATCAAAAACGTTTCGTTCTATGCAAATACGCAAGATTCATGCGTTTCGAGCAGCCAAACAAGCCCCAAACGAATGCAAAGTCGCTTTATAACGAAATCGACCGATTCAGTTTTGCGCTCGCTGCAGGCGTTCCAGCTCGAATTAATAGATCTAAACTCTTCATTCTGTGCAACTATGCAAGATTCATGCGTTTGGAGCAGCCAAACAAGCCCCAAACGAATGCAAAGTCGCTTTAAAACGATATTGAACGATTGAGTTTAGCGCTCGCTGTACGCATTCCAGCTCGTGTCATTAGATCAAAAAATCATTCTATGCAAATACGCAAGATTGATGCGTTTGGAGCAGCCAAACAAGCCCCAAACGAATGCAAAGTCGCTTTATAACGAAATCGAACGAAATCGACCGATTCAGTTTTGCACTCGCTGCATTCGTTCCAGCTCGTTTTATCAGATCAAAAACTCTTTATTCTATGCGAATACGCAAGATTCATGCGTTTAGAGCAGCCAAACAAGAACCAAACGAATGCAAAGTCGCTTTATAACAATATCAACCGATTCAGTTTTGCGCTCGCTGCATTCGTTCCAGCTCGAGTTATTAGATCAAAAACTCTTCATTTTATGCAAATACGCAAGATTTATGCGTTTCGAGCAGCCAAACAAGCCCTAAACGAATGCAAAGTGGCTTTATAACGAAATCGAACGATTGCGTTTTGCGCTGCCTGTAGGCGTTCCAGCTCGCCTAATTACATCAAAAACTTTTTATTCTTTGCAAATACGCAAGATTCATGCGTTTGGAGCAGCCAAACAAGCCCCAAACGAATGCAAAGTCGCTTTATAACAATATCAACCGATTCAGTTTTGCGCTCGCTGCATTCGTTCCAGCTCGTTTTATCAGATCAAAAACTCTTTATTCTATGCGAATACGCAAGATTTATGCGTTTGGAGCAGCCAAACAAGCCCCAAACGAATGCACAGTCGCTTTATAACAATATCAACCGATTCAGTTTTGCTCTCGCTGCATTCGTTCCAGCTCGAGTTATAAGATCAAAAACTCTTCATTTTATGCAAATACGGAAGATTTATGCGTTTCGAGCAGCCAAACAAAAAGCCAAAAAAAAAAAAAAAAAAAAAAGAACAAAAAGTCGAAAAGCCAAACAAGCCCCAAACGAATGCAAAGTGGCTTTATAACGAAATCGACCGATTCAGTTTTGCGCTTGCTGTGGGCGTTCCAGCTCGCCTAGTTAGATCAAAAACTCTTTATTCTATGCAGATACGCAAGATTCATGCGTTTGGAGCAGCGAAACAAGCCCTAAACGAATGCAAAGTCGCTTTTCTACAAAACCGACCGATTCAGTTTTGCGCTCGCTGCATTCGTTCCAGCTCGAGGTATTAGATCAAAAACTCTTCATTCTATGCAAATACGCAAGATTCATGCGTTTCGAGCAGCCAAACAAGCCCCAAACGAATGCAAAGTCGCTTTATAACGAAATCGGGCGATTCAGTTTTGCGCTCGCTGCAGGCGTTCCAGCTCGAGTAATTAGATCAAAAACTTTTCATTCTATGCAAATACGCAAGATTCATGCGTTTCGAGCAGCCAAACAAGCCCCAAACGAATGGAAAGTCGCTTTATAACGAAATCGACCGATTCAGTTTTGCGCTCACTGCAGGCGTTCCAGCTCGTATTAATAGATCTAAAACTCTTCATTCTGTGCAAATATGCAAGATTCATGCGTTTGGAGCAGCCAAACAAGCCCCAAACGTATGCAAAGTCACTTTCTAACAATATCAACCGATTCAGTTTGCGCTCGCTGTAGGCGTTCCAGCTCGTGTTATTAGATCAAAAACTCTTCATTCTATGCAAATACGCAAGATTCGAGCGTTTGGAGCAGCCAAACAAGCCCCAAACGAATGCAAAGTTGCTTTATAACGAAATCGAACAAAATCGACCCATTCAGTTTTGCGCTCGCTGCATTCGTTCCAGCTCGTTTTGTCTGATCAAAAACTCTTTATTCTATGCGAAAACGCAAGATTCATGCGTTTGGAGCAGCAAAACAAGCCCCAAACGAATGCAAAGTCGCTTTATAACGAAAAAGACCAATTCAGTTTTGCGCTCGCTGCAGGCGTTCCAGCTCGTGTTATGAGATCAAAAACTCTTCATTCTATGCAAATATGCAAGATTCATGCGTTTGGAGCAGTTAAACAAGCCCCAAACGAATGCAAAGTTGCATGATAACAAAATCGACCGATTGAGTTTTGCGCTAGCTTTAGGCGTTCCAGCTTTGAAACGCAAGATTCATGCGTTTCAAGCAGCTAAACAAGCCCCAAACGAATGCGAAGTCGCTTTATAACGAAATCGAACGATTGCGTTTTGCACTCTCTGTAGGCGTTCCAGCTCGCCTAATTACATCAAAAACTCTTCATTCTATGTAAATACGCAAGATTCATGCGTTTGGAGCAGCCAAACAAGCCCCAAACGAATGCAAAGTCGCTTTATAACGAAATCGGCCGATTCAGTTTTGCGCTCGCTGCAGGCGTTCCAGCTCGAGGTAATAGATCAAGAACTCTTCATTCTATGCAAATACGCAAGATTCATGCGTTTCGAGCAGCCAAACAAGCCCCAAACGAATGCAAAGTAGCTTTATAACGAAATCGGCCGATTCAGTTTTGCGCTCGCTGCAGGCTTTCCGGCTCGTATTAATAGATCTAAAACTCTTCATTCTATGCAAATATGCAAGATTCATGCGTTTTGAGCAGCCAAACAAGCCCCAAACGAATGCACAGTCGCTTTAAAACGACATTGAACGATTGACTTTTGCGCTCGCTGTACGCGTTCCAGCTCGTGTTATTCGATCAAAAACTCTTCATTCTATGCAAATTCATAAGATTCATGCGTTCGGAGCAGCCGAACAAGCCCCAAACGAATTCAAAGTCGCTTTATAACGAAATCGAACGATTCAGTTTTGCGCTCGCTGCAGGCGTTCCAGCTCGTGTTATTAGATCAAAAACTTTTTATTCTATGCAAATACGAAAGATTCATGCGTTTAGAGCAGCCAAACAAGCCCCAAACGAATGCAAAGTCGCTTTATTACGAAATTGAACGATTGAGTTTTGCGCTCGCCGTACGCGTTCCAGCTCGTGTTATTAGCTCAAAAACTCTTCATTTTATGCTAATACGCAAGATTCGAGCGTTTAGAGCAGCCAAACCAGCCCCAAACGAATGCACAGTCGCTTCAAAACGAAATTGAACGAATGAGTTTGGCGCTCGCTGTACTCGTTCCAGCTCGTGTCATAAGTTTAAAAACTCTTCATTTCATGCAAATACGCAAGATTCATGCGTTTGGAGCAGCCAAACAAGCCCCAAACGAATGCAAAGTCGCTTTATAAAAATATCAACCGATTCAGTTTTGCGCTCGCTGCATTCGTTCCAGCTCGAGTTATTAGATCAAAAACTCTTCATTCTATGCAAATACGCAAGATTCGAGCGTTTTGAGCAGCCAAACAAGCCCCAAACGAATGCCAAGTCGCTTTATAACGAAATCGACCGATTCAGTTTTGCGCTCGCTGCAGGCTTTCCGGCTCGTATTAATAGATCTAAAACTCTTCATTCTATTCAAATATGCAAGATTCATGCTTTTTGAGCAGCCAAACAAGCCCCAAACGAATGCGAAGTGGCTTTATAACGAAATCGACCGATTCAGTTTTGCGCTCGCTGCAGGCTTTCCGGCTCGTATTAATAGATCTAAAACTCTTCATCCCATGCTGATACGCAAGATTCATGCGTTTGGAGCAGCGAAACAAGTCCTAAACGAATGCAAAGTCGCTTTTCTACAAAACCGACCGATTCAGTTTTGCGCTGGCTGCATTTGTTCCAGCTCGAGGTATTAGATCAAAAACTCTTTATTCTATGCAAATACGCAAGATTCATGCGTTTCGAGCAGCCAAACAAGCCCCAAACGAATGCACAGTCGCTTTAAAACGACATCGAACGATTGAGTTTGGCGCTCGCTGTACGCGTTCCAGCTCGTGTTATTCGATCAAAAACTCTTCATTCTATGCAAATTCGCAAGATTCATGCGTTTGGAGCAGCCGAACAAGCCCCAAACGAATTCAAAGTCGCTTTATAACGAAATCGAACGATTGAGTTTTGCGCTCGCCGTACGCGTTCCAGCTCGTGTTATTAGATCAAAAACTCTTCATTTTATGCAAATACGCAAGATTCGAGCGTTTGGAGCAGCCAAAGAAGCCCCAAACGAATGCAAAGTCGCTTTATAACAATATCAACCGATTCAGTTTTGCGCTCGCTGCATTCGTTCCAGCTCGAGTTATTAGATCAAAAACTCTTCATTTCATGCAAATACGCAAGATTTATGCGTTTCGAGCAGCCAAACAAGCCCCAAACGAATGCAAAGTCGCTTTATAACGAAATCGGCCGATTCAGTTTTGCGCTCGCTGCATTCGTTCCAGCTCGTGTTATTAGATCAAAAACTCTTCATTCTATGCAAATACGCAAGATTCGAGCGTTTGGAGCAGCCAAACAAGCCCCAAACGAATGCAAAGTCGCTTTAAAACGAAATTGAACGATTGAGTTTTGCGCTCGCTGTACGCGTTCCAGCTCGTGTAATGACACGAGCTGGAACGCGTACAGCGAGCGCCAAACTGAGATCTAATGAGATCATAAACTCTTCATTCTATGCAAATACGCAAGATTCATGCGTTTGGAGCAGCCAAACAAGCCCCAAACGAATGCAAAGTCACTTTATAACGAAATCGACCAATTTAGTTTTGCGCTCGCTGCAGGCGTTCCAGCTCGTGTTATAAGATCAAAAACTCTTCATTCTATGCAAATATGCAAGATTCATGCGTTTGGAGCAGTTAAACAAGCCCCAAACGAATGCAAAGTTGCATGATAACGAAATCGACCGATTGAGTTTTGCGCTAGCTTTAGGCGTTCCAGCTTTGAAACGCAAGATTCATGCGTTTCAAGCAGCTAAACAAGCCCCAAACGAATGCGAAGTCGCTTTATAACGAAATCGAACGATTGCGTTTTGCACTCTCTGTAGGCGTTCCAGCTCGCCTAATTACATCAAAAACTCTTCATTCTATGTAAATACGCAAGATTCATGCGTTTGGAGCAGCCAAACAAGCCCCAAACGAATGCAAAGTCGCTTTATAACGAAATCGGCCGATTCAGTTTTGCGCTCGCTGCAGGCGTTCCAGCTCGAGGTATTAGATCAAAAACTCTTCATTCTATGCAAATACGCAAGATTCATGCGTTTCGAGCAGCCAAACAAGCCCCAAACGAATGCAAAGTAGCTTTATAACGAAATCGGCCGATTCAGTTTTGCGCTCGCTGCAGGCTTTCCGGCTCGTATTAATAGATCTAAAACTCTTCATTCTATGCAAATATGCAAGATTCATGCGTTTTGAGCAGCCAAACAAGCCCCAAACGAATGCACAGTCGCTTTAAAACGACATTGAACGATTGACTTTTGCGCTCGCTGTACGCGTTCCAGCTCGTGTTATTCGATCAAAAACTCTTCATTCTATGCAAATTCATAAGATTCATGCGTTCGGAGCAGCCGAACAAGCCCCAAACGAATTCAAAGTCGCTTTATAACGAAATCGAACGATTCAGTTCTGCGCTCGCTGCAGGCGTTCCAGCTCGTGTTATTAGATCAAAAACTTTTTATTCTATGCAAATACGAAAGATTCATGCGTTTCGAGCAGCCAAACAAGCCCCAAACGAATGCAAAGTCGCTTTATAACGAAATCGAACGAAATCGACCGATTCAGTTTTGCGCTCGCTGCATTCGTTCCAGCTCGTTTCATTAGATTAAAAACTCTTTATTCTATGCGAATACGCAAGATTCATGCGTTTAGAGCAGCCAAACAAGCCCCAAACGAATGCAAAGTCGCTTTATTACGAAATTGAACGATTGAGTTTTGCGCTCGCCGTACGCGTTCCAGCTCGTGTTATTAGCTCAAAAACTCTTCATTTTATGCTAATACGCAAGATTCGAGCGTTTAGAGCAGCCAAACCAGCCCCAAACGAATGCACAGTCGCTTCAAAACGAAATTGAACGAATGAGTTTGGCGCTCGCTGTACTCGTTCCAGCTCGTGTCATAAGTTTAAAAACTCTTCATTTCATGCAAATACGCAAGATTCATGCGTTTGGAGCAGCCAAACAAGCCCCAAACGAATGCAAAGTCGCTTTATAACAATATCAACCGATTCAGTTTTGCGCTCGCTGCATTCGTTCCAGCTCGAGTTATTAGATCAAAAACTCTTCATTCTATGCAAATACGCAAGATTCGAGCGTTTTGAGCAGCCAAACAAGCCCCAAACGAATGCCAAGTCGCTTTATAACGAAATCGACCGATTCAGTTTTGCGCTCGCTGCAGGCTTTCCGGCTCGTATTAATAGATCTAAAACTCTTCATTCTATGCAAATATGCAAGATTCATGCTTTTTGAGCAGCCAAACAAGCCCCAAACGAATGCACAGTCGCTTTAAAACGACATCGAACGATTGAGTTTGGCGCTCGCTGTACGCGTTCCAGCTCGTGTTATTCGATCAAAAACTCTTCATTCTATGCAAATTCGCAAGATTCATGCGTTTGGAGCAGCCGAACAAGCCCCAAACGAATTCAAAGTCGCTTTATAACGAAATCGAACGATTGAGTTTTGCGCTCGCCGTACGCGTTCCAGCTCGTGTTATTAGATCAAAAACTCTTCATTTTATGCAAATACGCAAGATTCGAGCGTTTGGAGCAGCCAAAGAAGCCCCAAACGAATGCAAAGTCGCTTTATAACGAAATCGACCGATTCAGTTTTGCGCTCACTGCAGGCGTTCCAGCTCGTATTAATAGATCTAAAACTCTTCATTCTGTGCAAATATGAAAGATTCATGCGTTTGAAGCAGCCAAACAAGCCCCAAACGAATGCAAAGTCGCTTTAAAACGAAATTGAACGATTGAGTTTTGCGCTCGCTGTACGCGTTCCAGCTCGTGTCATTAGATCAAAAACTCTTCATTCTATGCAAATACGCAAGATTAATGCGTTTCAAGCAGCTAAACAAGCCCCAAACGAATGCGAAGTCGCTTTATAACGAAATCGAACGATTGCGTTTTGCGCTCCCTGTAGGCGTTCCAGCTCGCCTAATTACATCAAAAACTTTTTATTCTTTGCAAATACGCAAGATTCATGCGTTTGGAGCAGCGAAACAAGCCCCAAACGAATGCATAGTCGCTTTATAACAATATCAACCGATTCAGTTTTGCGCTCGCTGCATTCGTTCCAGCTCGTGTCATTAGATCAAAAACTCTTCATTCTATGCAAATACGCAAGATTAATGCGTTTCAAGCAGCTAAACAAGCCCCAAACGAATGCGAAGTCGCTTTATAACGAAATCGAACGATTGCGTTTTGCGCTCCCTGTAGGCGTTCCAGCTCGCCTAATTACATCAAAAACTTTTTATTCTTTGCAAATACGCAAGATTCATGCGTTTGGAGCAGCGAAACAAGCCCCAAACGAATGCATAGTCGCTTTATAACAATATCAACCGATTCAGTTTTGCGCTCGCTGCATTCGTTCCAGCTCGAGTTATTAGATCAAAAACTCTTCATTTCATGCAAATACGCAAGATTTATGCGTTTCGAGCAGCCAAACAAGCCCCAAACGAATGCAAAGTCGCTTTATAACGAAATCGGCCGATTCAGTTTTGCGCTCGCTGCATTCGTTCCAGCTCGTGTTATTAGATCAAAAACTCTTCATTCTATGCAAATACGCAAGATTCGAGCGTTTGGAGCAGCCAAACAAGCCTCAAACGAATTCAAAGTCGCTTTAAAACGAAATTGAACGATTGAGTTTTGCGTTCGCTGTACGCGTTCCAGCTCGTGTAATGACACGAGCTGGAACGCGTACAGCGAGCGCCAAACTGAGATCTAATGAGATCATAAACTCTTCATTCTATGCAAATACGCAAGATTCATGCGTTTGGAGCAGCCAAACAAGCCCCAAACGAATGCAAAGTCGCTTTATAACGAAATTGAACGAAATCGACCGATTTTGTTTTGCGCTCGCGGCATTTGTTCCAGCTCGTTTTATCAGATCAAAAACTCTTTATTCTATGCGAATACGCAAGATTCATGCGTTTAGAGCAGCCAAACAAGCCCCAAACGAATGCACAGTCGCTTTAAAACGAAATTGAACGATTGAGTTTCGCGCTCGCTGTACTCGTTCCAGCTCGTGTCATTAGTTTAAAAACTCTTCATTCTATGCAAATAGGCAAGATTCATGCGTTTGGAGCAGCCAAACAAGCCCCAAACGAATGCAAAGTCGCTTTATAACAATATCAACCGATTCAGTTTTGCGCTAGCTGCATTCGTTCCAGCTCGAGTTATTAGATTAAAAACTCTTCATTTTATGCAAATACGCAAGATTCATGCGTTTGGAGCAGCCAAACAAGCCCCAAACGAATGCAAAGTTGCATTGTAACGAAATCGACCGATTGAGTTTGGCGCTAGCTTTAGGCGTTCCAGCTCGTCTTATTAGATCCAAAGCTCTTCATTCTATGCAAATACGCAAGATTTATGCGTTTCGAGCAGCCAAACAAGCTCCAAACAAATGTAAAGTCGCTTTATAACGAAATCGAACGAAATCGACCGATTCAGTTTTGCGCTCGCTGCATTCGTTCCAGCTCGTTTTATCAGATCAAAAACTCTTTATTCTATGTGAATACGCAAGATTCATGCGTTTGGAGCAGCCAAAGAAGCCCCAAACGAATGCAAAGTCGCTTTATAACGAAATCGACCGATTCAGTTTTGCGCTCACTGCAGGCGTTCCAGCTCGTATTAATAGATCTAAAACTCTTCATTCTGTGCAAATATGAAAGATTCATGCGTTTGAAGCAGCCAAACAAGCCCCAAACGAATGCAAAGTCGCTTTAAAACGAAATTGAACGATTGAGTTTTGCGCTCGCTGTACGCGTTCCAGCTCGTGTCATTAGATCAAAAACTCTTCATTCTATGCAAATACGCAAGATTAATGCGTTTCAAGCAGCTAAACAAGCCCCAAACGAATGCGAAGTCGCTTTATAACGAAATCGAACGATTGCGTTTTGCGCTCCCTGTAGGCGTTCCAGCTCGCCTAATTACATCAAAAACTTTTTATTCTTTGCAAATACGCAAGATTCATGCGTTTGGAGCAGCGAAACAAGCCCCAAACGAATGCATAGTCGCTTTATAACAATATCAACCGATTCAGTTTTGCGCTCGCTGCATTCGTTCCAGCTCGAGTTATTAGATCAAAAACTCTTCATTTCATGCAAATACGCAAGATTTATGCGTTTCGAGCAGCCAAACAAGCCCCAAACGAATGCAAAGTCGCTTTATAACGACATCGGCCGATTCAGTTTTGCGCTCGCTGCATTCGTTCCAGCTCGTGTTATTAGATCAAAAACTCTTCATTCTATGCAAATACGCAAGATTCGAGCGTTTGGAGCAGCCAAACAAGCCCCAAACGAATTCAAAGTCGCTTTAAAACGAAATTGAACGATTGAGTTTTGCGTTCGCTGTACGCGTTCCAGCTCGTGTAATGACACGAGCTGGAACGCGTACAGTAAGCGCCAAACTGAGATCTAATGAGATCATAAACTCTTCATTCTATGCAAATACGCAAGATTCATGCGTTTGGAGCAGCCAAACAAGCCCCAAACGAATGCAAAGTCGCTTTATAACGAAATTGAACGAAATCGACCGATTTTGTTTTGCGCTCGCTGCATTTGTTCCAGCTCGTTTTATCAGATCAAAAACTCTTTATTCTATGCGAATACGCAAGATTCATGCGTTTAGAGCAGCCAAACAAGCCCCAAACGAATGCACAGTCGCTTTAAAACGAAATTGAACGATTGAGTTTCGCGCTCGCTGTACTCGTTCCAGCTCGTGTCATTAGTTTAAAAACTCTTCATTCTATGCAAATAGGCAAGATTCATGCGTTTGGAGCAGCCAAACAAGCCCCAAACGAATGCAAAGTCGCTTTATAACAATATCAACCGATTCAGTTTTGCGCTAGCTGCATTCGTTCCAGCTCGAGTTATTAGATTAAAAACTCTTCATTTTATGCAAATACGCAAGATTCATGCGTTTGGAGCAGCCAAACAAGCCCCAAACGATTGCAAAGTTGCATTGTAACGAAATCGACCGATTGAGTTTGGCGCTAGCTTTAGGCGTTCCAGCTCGTCTTATTAGATCCAAAGCTCTTCATTCTATGCAAATACGCAAGATTTATGCGTTTCGAGCAGCCAAACAAGCTCCAAACAAATGTAAAGTCGCTTTATAACGAAATCGAACGAAATCGACCGATTCAGTTTTGCGCTCGCTGCATTCGTTCCAGCTCGTTTTATCAGATCAAAAACTCTTTATTCTATGTGAATACGCAAGATTCATGCGTTTGGAGCAGCCAAACAAGCCCCAAACGAATGCAAAGTCACTTTATAACGAAATCGACCGATTCAGTTTTGCGCTCGCTGCATTCGTTCCAGCTCGAGTTATTAGATCAAAAACTCTTCATTTTATGCAAATACGCAAGAATTATGCGTTTCGAGCAGCCAAACAAGCCCCAAACGAATGCAAAGTGGCTCTATAACGAAATCGACCGATTCAGTTTTGCGCTTGCTGTAGGCGTTCCAGCTCGCCTAGTTAGATCAAAAACGCTTCATTCTATGCAGATACGCAAGATTCATGCGTTTGGAGCAGCGAAACAAGTCCTAAACGAATGCAAAGTCGATTTTCTACAAAACCGACCGATTCAGTTTTGCGCTGGCTGCATTCGTTCCAGCTCGAGGTATTAGATCAAAAACTCTTCATTCTATGCAAATACGCAAGATTCATGCGTTTCGAGCAGCCAAACAAGCCCCAAACAAATGCAAAGTCGCTTTATAACGAAATCGGCCGATTCAGTTTTGCGCTCGCTGCAGGCGTTCCAGCTCGAGTTATTAGATCAAAAACGTTTCGTTCTATGCAAATACGCAAGATTCATGCGTTTCGAGCAGCCAAACAAGCCCCAAACGAATGCAAAGTCGCTTTATAACGAAATCGACCGATTCAGTTTTGCGCTCGCTGCAGGCGTTCCAGCTCGTATTAATAGATCTAAAACTCTTCAATCTGTGCAACCATGCAAGATTCATGCGTTTGGAGCAGCCAAACAAGCCCCAAACGAATGCAAAGTCGCTATTAAACGATATTGAACGATTGAGTTTAGCGCTCGCTGTACGCATTCCAGCTCGTGTCATTAGATCAAAAACTCATCATTCTATGCAAATACGCAAGATTGATGTGTTTGGAGCAGCCAAACAAGCCCCAAACGAATGCAAAGTCGCTTTATAACGAAATCGAACGAAATCGACCCATTCAGTTTTGCGCTCGCTGCATTCGTTCCAGCTCGTTTTATCAGATCAAAAACTCTTTATTCTATGCGAATACGCAAGATTCATGCGTTTAGAGCAGCCAAACAAGCCCCAAACGAATGCAAAGTCGCTTTATAACAATATCAACCGATTCAGTTTTGCGCTCGCTGCATTCGTTCCAGCTCGAGTTACTAGATCAAAAACTCTTCATTTTATGCAAATACGCAAGATTTATGCGTTTCGAGCAGCCAAACAAGCCCCAAACGAATGCAAAGTGGCTTTATAACGAAATCGACCGATTCAGTTTTGCGCTTGCTGTGGGCGTTCCAGCTCGCCTAGTTAGATCAAAAACTCTTTATTCTATGCAGATACGCAAGATTCATGCGTTTGGAGCAGCGAAACAAGCCCTAAACGAATGCAAAGTCGCTTTTCTACAAAACCGACCGATTCAGTTTTGCGCTCGCTGCATTCGTTCCAGCTCGAGGTATTAGATCAAAAACTCTTCATTCTATGCAAATACGCAAGATTCATGCGTTTCGAGCAGCCAAACAAGCCCCAAACGAATGCAAAGTCGCTTTATAACGAAATCGGGCGATTCAGTTTTGCGCTTGCTGCAGGCGTTCCAGCTCGAGTAATTAGATCAAAAACTTTTCATTCTATGCAAATACGCAAGATTCATGCGTTTCGAGCAGCTAAACAAGCCCCAAACGAATGGAAAGTCGCTTTATAACGAAATTGACCGATTCAGTTTTGCGCTCGCTGCAGGCGTTCCAGCTCGTATTAATAGATCTAAAACTCTTCATTCTGTGCAAATATGCAAGATTCATGCGTTTGGAGCAGCCAAACAAGCCCCAAACGTATGCAAAGTCACTTTCTAACAATATCAACCGATTCAGTTTTGCGCTCGCTGTAGGCGTTCCAGCTCGCCTGATTAGATCAAAAACTCTTCATTCCATGCAGATACGCTTGATTTATGCGTTTGGAGCAGCCAAACGAGCCCCAAACGAATGCAAAGTCGCTTTATAACGAAATCGGCCGATTCAGTCTGCGCTCACTGCATTCGTTCCAGCTCGTGTTATTAGATCAAAAACTCTTTATTTTATGCAAATACGAAAGATTCATGCGTTTGGAGCAGCCAAACAAGCCCCAAACGAATGCAAAGTCGCTTTATAACGAAAAAGACCGATTCAGTTTTGCGCTCGCTGCAGGCGTTCCAGCTCGTCTTATTAGATCAAAAACTTTTTATTCTTTGCAAACACGCAAGATTCATGCGTTTTGAGCAGCCAAACAAGCCCCAAACGAATGCAAAGTCACTTTCTAACAATATCAACCGATTCAGTTTTGCGCTCGCTGTAGGCGTTCCAGCTCGCCTAATTAGATAAAAAACTCTTCATTCTATGCATATACGCAAGATTCATGCGTTTAGAGCAGCTAAACAAGCCCCAAACGAATGCAAAGTCGCTTTATAACGAAACCGGCCGATTCAGTTTTGCGCTCGCTGCATTCGTTCCAGCTCGAGTTATTAGATCAAAAACTCTTTATTCTATGCAAATACGCAAGATTCGAGCGTTTGGAGCAGCTAAACAAGCCCCAAATCAATGCAAAGTCGCTTCGTAACGAAATCGACCGATTCAGTTTTGCGCTCGCTGCAGGCTTTCCGGCTCGTATTAATTTGTTACGTCCTGTGAATTTTTAGTCAAAATTCACTGACGCAACTGGTCGAAAAGTCGATAAATTTTCGATAATAAAATAATGAATTTGCAAGGAATTCAGAGACAATTTTAAGTCAAATAATATTGACAAGTAACCACTGAAAGGTGATTTTGCATGAGAAATAATTAACAGTAGCGCATTTAAATCGCCGGATGATTCTATCCAGTGGTCGGCATAAGAACAATCAGATGGGTAAAAATATTGGAACAATGGAGCTATTGGACCCGCTAGCAAGGGTCATCGACAGTGAGCATACCTCGGGTCCATACCCATTGTTTTAATTAAAGCGCAAAAGGTAATGTGAATCTTTCTTATGCGGCGGCGACATGAAAAGAGACGACACTTTATCGCTCTAACACGCAGAGCGAGGCGGTGCACGTACGCATACAGCGGTGCAGCCAAAGAATTGGTGTACCTGTCTCGAAGCAATTGATTAGCAGATTTGCCGACAGCGCTAACGAGTGCAGCACCTCTCGAAGGATAATTATTCAAGGGTTAGGGGAAATTATAATAATTTATTATCGATGTTAAATTCATTTGACTCGAATATTTATGGAAAAGACCAGTAAACAAATAGCCAAATACCAATACAATAGAGTGAAGTTTGATAATTTGTTTGGGTCAATTCGTCTGTATAAATTATTGTAAACAAATTATAAGATGTTATCATAATGGGAGAAAATATTTTATAAATTAAAAATTATGGTTTGTCATAGCTTAAGCAAAGTAAGATAATTATCCTTTAAAAATCCGGAAAATTTAAACAAATTTTATTCAACTAAAAAAAAAGATAACTTGGGATAGAAACATCATAGAAATTTCATTCAAATTTCTAAATTCTTGTTATTTAAATTAGAAATTATCCAGGAAAACTGTTTATCCGAGAATTCATTATAAAGACCAACTTTGTAAAAATATTTAAGTAAGCAACGTATGATGTCTAAAACCGATCGATAATCATCGTGGAAGGGGACCAGCCGATCAGTCGGTAGTTCACTGGACATTGGTGAATGGAGCGGGGAGCTGAGTGGCAGGGGTCCCCCCGATGAAAACAATAAAAGTAGCTCCGCTAAGGGTGGAAGAGATCACTTGTCGAGACACTAGCGTTCCGGTGTAACATCGTTAATTATCAAATCACTTATAATCAAATATACTGGAGTTCTACCAATAATTCGTTCCATTATTCCATCCGTCAACTTAATCAACATTCATTTATTGAACTCGACATCTTTCGTTCATTCCATCAAACATCTGAAACAATAAAAGGAAGGAAGGAAGGAAGAGGAATTCCGAATCCAATTTTCGATAAATCCAACCGACGCAAATTTAAAACTGAACCATCGTAAGTCATTGGAATATTCCATCTTCATTCATTTTGTTTTATTTTCATCTTTCTCTCACGAATGTTTAATTTTGTTTGATACCTTTATTTAACTGAGTATTTTAAATAATTCGGGGTACTTAATGTTCAATCCGTGATTTGGTTAACTTAATGCGAGATGAATTCAACTAAGGAGCTTCATCGATTTTTCTTCGGGAACGTCTGTCCATTGTGTTAGGGTATCGAACCCACCAGTCCGCGATAACGTTAGCCTTGACTCACTGTCGGGCATCGCAGCGGACCACGCGTCATCGGGAGTTTTGTTTCACGGCCTTGCCACGGTATGCGAGGTCCCCGCGGAGTGTCATATCAGTTCAACGTAGTAAACATCGTAGTACGCGCCGAGTAGAATTAGAATCCGAGCCATAGTAAACACCGTATGATTTCTTTCGACCTATAATCTTTCGGCATCCATTCTTAGCCCATCCCTGAATAAATTTCCGAAAGGATAGATTCGAAACTGGGCATTGTCCTGATAAAGCGTCACATGCGATAAACGTGTAATAGGGAGAGAAATCTCCTTGACCGTAGATGCAGGAAAATGCTGATCAGGACGTAACATAAAAATTGGGGGCTCGTCCGGGATTGTTAAAAGTTCGTGTGCCGAAAATAAATAAATAAATAAACACTTTCAGATGAAGTAAAAATGAAGTAATAAATAAACAAATTAATAAAAACGGTGAATTTAATTATGAGATTTAAAAAAAAATAATATTAATAATAATAAATAAATAAATAAAGTATAAATGCCTTTTACAAGATCTAAAGGAAAAGTTTCTGATAAGTGTCTGAGTATATATCCGGGAGATAAAAAAGGTATAAAATCAAAAGCTTCAACGAAATTGTCAGAAAGAAAAAGTAAACAGTCAAAATCTACGGATACGTCAGAGTTAAATGAAGAAAATTTCATAGTTTTTGATGATTTGCCAATTGGTGATCAACAAGATAATGTAGAGCCTTGTTCATCCGGAACAAAAATAAACGAGTGTGTTGATTCTGAATTATGTGAATCGGAAGAAATGATTGCTAGTGGAAAACAGATTAATGTAGAAAATCGAATTGACGTGCTTGAACAGGGGTTAAAAAAAGCGCAAAGTGAATCCTCGCTATTGAGTCTTGACATTTCTCGATTGGCAAATAACTTGGCCAATGTCAATATTACACCGAGTGTCAGATTTGTTTCGGGAATAAATGCAACATCAACGCATCGTTTGAGATCTTGTTCGGTGGATAGTCCAATTAGACAAAAATCTGGTATAAAATCGTGTATAAAAGTAGGTTCGATAAGAACGAAAAGTGCTTTGTGTGTTCGTACTGGGGAACAAAATAAGGAAAATGGTGAATTATTCGAGAATAAAGATAAGAATTCGAATGGAGTAAATGATGAAGTTGCATCTGAATTTAGTGACGAAGAGGAAAATAGTAATTCAGAAACGGAACAAACAGAAATTGCAGCAGTATCTGCCGCTAATTTAATATCTTTTAAATCTTGTGTCAATACAGTACCAACACAAAGACACTTACAACACGTTTTCGCGATCTGTAAAGAGACACGTCCGTCTATTAGAATTGTATCAAACGAGATAGTCAAAAATCTCTTCAAAAATATGAATTCCATAGGGGAATTAAATCGACAGGGGAACGGAGAAAATAATGGTGGAAATAATGCAGGGGGAAGTGATGGGAATAATAATAGCGGAAGTAGTGACGTAGGTGATCATGGTAACAGAGAAAATGGTGGAGGGAGCAATGGGACAATACCAAGGGTATTTCAAAACAAAGGAGTATGGAAAACAGCTGTTAAAATAATTCCCGAATTTGATGGAAAGAAATCAAAATTAGGTCCATATCTTCAAGGTTTGGATAATGCTATAAAAGAGGTGGGATCAGAGTTTGAAGCAGAGGTAATGAGAGCCGCAAGAAGTAGATTGGTTGGTGAAATCTGGGAAGATATTAACGACATAAATTTTGATAGACTCAATAGTTATATAGAATATTTACAACGAAGATATGATCCTCCAAAAGATATAGTTCAACTCACGGGAGAATTGGGAAATACTATACAATTACATAATGAAAATGTATATGATTTTGCAAGGAAAATAAGACGGTGTGTTAGAAAAATGAAGGAGTCAAAACATTACGATGAGGGATATTTGAGTGCGGAAGGAAAGAGGTTAATAGAGGAAATGGCAATTAATAGTTTCAAACGGGGATTAAAATCAGAAATAAAAGGTCAAATGAAAAATGAGCAAAATTCACTCGAAGAGGCTATAAATGAAGCGTTAGATATAGAATTGGAAATATCTGAGAGTGGCAAATTAAGACAATTAATAGAGCCTACAAAGAAGGTTGGTATAAAATTTGTTGAGCCCACTGAGGAAGTTACTATGGCACCATTTACCGAGACACAGAAAACAACGAATTGTCAATTTTGTAAAAATCAAGGACGTTCTGCTAATCAATGTCCTAAAATATCCGAAAAAGATGTAATCGATATTTGTCAGTATTGTAATAAACGGGGGCATACGGCAGATAAATGTAGAGGTGCGGGATGTATTATTTGCGGTCGAAAAGGACATTGGGCTGAAATTTGCGATCAGAAAGAACAAAGTGAAAGTGACAGAGCGTTCAACGAACGGCAAAATCGACAACCGAGTCAACAAAATTATCGATCAAATCAAAATTTGGGAAATTTAAATTCTAATAATTTTTACAATGGACGTCAAAATCACAATTATAATCCGAATTTTAATCAGAATTCACGAGCAACTTATAATCAAAATTCAAATTTTAATTCAAATCAAAATTTTAATCCCAATCAAAATCGAAACTTCAATTCAGGTTTTAATCAAAATCGAAATTTTAATCAAAATTATAATCGCCATCAAAATTATCAAAATCGAAATTTCAACTCAAATTATGGCCAAAATCGTAATTTCAATTCAAATTTTAGTCAGAATCAGAATTATAATCGAAATCGAAATTTCAATCCAAATTATAATCAAAATCGAAATTTTGACTCGGATGTAAATCGAAATAATAATCAAATGTCAAACGATAGAGGTGCAATGTCTTATGCGCAGGCGGCCTATCAACCCTCTCAGTCAAATAATGCTAATGTGATTTGCTATTATTGTGGAATCAGAGGCCATATAGTTTATGAATGTCCCCAACGTTTACAAAATAATAACGGACGAGAGACGATGCAGGGAAACGAGAGTGGCCAGCCAGTGAAGGGTGCGCCGGCAGAGGCCAAAACGAGTTCGCACCCAATGTATGCAATACGGTCTGTACCTCGCCAATAGACGAGCAATGCCGAGTAGTTGATGTATTTTTAGTCAGACCAGAAAAAGGTATTATCCCTCCTACGATTCAATTAAACAGTAATGACCTTCAAAAACCTGTTATTATGCTATTGGATACAGGTGCCGGTAAAAGCGTGTTGAAAGAAAAATGTTTGAACGAAAATAATACCATATACAGAGATGAGATTTTGAGGCTCAGCGGAATAACGGATGAATTTGTTTATACAATGGGATATATCATAATCGAAACTTTGGGACGAGAAGCAGTATATCATATAGTGGGTAATAACTTTCCTACTAAACAAGATGGAATTTTGTCGAATGATTATTTTCGCGAAAATTTGGTTAAAATAGATCACGAAAATAGTGTGCTTAAAGTTCGTGACAAAGAAATAGACTTTTTTACCCGAGAAAGTATGATTTTTCCTCCAAAAACTAAAAAGGTTTTTTATGTAAGGATAAAGGATGATACAGTTCGTGAAGGATTTTTGCCTCCGATTGATTTAGGTGAGGGAATAATTGTGGAACAAGGTCTTGTACAGAATATCAATGGTAAATGCTTTATTAACATTACTAACAATCAAGATGAGCAAATTGAAATATTGATTCCTACCATGAAATTGTCCAAGGATTGTGTCGAAACTGAGGAAATAGCGGTGATAGAGAAAGGAATAATATCAAATGGGGAAATATATGTAATCGCTGAAAATAAAGAAAATAAAATAGGTGCAGCTGAAGAAAATCCTGGAAGTGTCAAGAGTAATGAAAGGTTGGAAGATAAAAATGAGGAATTTAAACCGATAAAAAAAATTGAGGAAACCAAACAAGTTAATGAGTCGGGATGTATCAAAATATCGTACGAAACATTTCAAACAGCTGTGGGAAGAGATAAGAAGGAAATGGAAAAAGGAAAAGATTTAAATCAAGAAAATTCAAGTTCAAACGAGGTAATGATAGAAAGTGAGGAATTAAGTCGGACAATTGTTGCAAAAGAAGGAATAAATAAAAAGGAAATTTCAGACAAAAATAAAGATAGTGGAAATTTAATGGAGATATCGAATGAGGAATTCAAACTAAGGGTAAAAGAAATTGACAATTTGAAAGAAAACGAGAAGCAACAAAGTCATTTTGATGAAAAGAAAGAAACAATAGAGAATGTTCAAACATACGAGATTTGTGATCCCTTGATAGGAGTTCGATTTTATAAGTTAGAGAAATGTTTATGTGTCAATGCTAAACTCCAAGATCAGATGCGATTATCTAAAGTTTTAAAATTGCTAAGATTGACTGGATTGGATGAACAAGAAACAAATGCCGTACACGAAATTATCAAATATGGAACAGACCGATTTCACATACCTGGAGAAAGATTGGAAGCTACAAATGTAATAACACACCGAATACCAACTACCGACGATTTTCCGGTTAATTCTAAACAATATCGATTCCCTGAAGTTCATAAAGACGAGATTAAAAGACAAATTGCGGAATTTCTTGAAGCCGGATATATTAGACAATCGACATCTCCATATAATACACCTGTGTGGGTGGTACCGAAGAAATTAGATTCACAGGGAAATAAAAAGTGGAGAGTAGTTTTGGACTTCAGACAGTTAAATGAGAAGACGATTGGGGATGCTTATCCTTTACCTAACATTGTAGATATATTGGATCAGTTGGGTGGAGCTCAATACTTTTCGGTTTTCGATTTGGCCTCGGGATTTTATCAGATAAAAATGCATTCAGATGATTGTCATAAAACTGCGTTTACAACTCCGTATGGACATTACGAATATGTTCGAATGCCAATGGGATTAAAGAACGCGCCTCCTACGTTTCAACGAGCTATGGATATAGTTTTAATGGGTTTACAAGGTCAAGAATTGTTTGTTTACTTGGACGATATCGTGGTTTATGCGAAAACTTTGGAAGAACATAACGATAAATGCAAACGGTTAATAGATAGGCTAAGGGAAGCCAACATGACTTTACAACCAGATAAGTGTGAGTTTTTGAAAAAGGAAGTTGGATATTAGGGACATGTAATTAGTCGAGATGGTTTAAAACTTGATCCGAAAAAAATAGAAGCAGTCAGACATTTTCCAAAACCGACTAACGCAAAGAAAATTCGTCAATTTTTGGGATTAACAGGGTATTACCGTAGATTTATCGAGGGATACGCAAAATTAGCAAAACCATTAACTAATCTTTTGAAAGATAACACACCCTTTGCGTGGAAAAATAGCCAAGAAGAGGCATTTGAAGAACTTAAGGAAAAACTTTGTACCGAACCAGTTTTGATATTCCCAGATTTTTCAAAACCTTTTGTTGTAACAACCGACGCTTCGGGTTACGCGATCGGAGGTATTTTATCACAAGGGCCTATAGGAAAAGATAGACCAATAGCTTATGCCTCACGTACACTCAATGACGCTGAAACAAAGTATGACACATACGAGAAGGAAGCTTTGGCAATTGTCTATAGCGTTTTGCATTTTAGACCATATTTATACGGGAAAAGGTTCACGTTGGTAACTGATCATAAACCTTTAGTGTGGTTTAGAAGTTGCAAGGATGGAAATACACGTGTCCTCAGATGGAGATTGAAATTGGCAGAGTACGAATATGATGTAGTGTATAAAACGGGAAAGACAAATGTAAATGCTGATGCTTTATCTCGGAATCCAGTTACAAGTAAAGATAGTAAGGTGGAGGAGGAAATATTTATAGCAAAGGTTGAAGCTCGGACAGAATGGTCGGATGACGAAATGTGGAGATTTTTGGAAGAAGGTAGCAAAGAAAAAGATGGTGTAAGCGACGAGGAAATAAAAGAAGAAGAGGAGGATCCGGAGGAGTTATGGAAGGAGAGTTTAAAAATAATGGAGTTGCAAGAAAATAATAAAGTCAATTCAATATCGGAATCATTAGAAAGTGAAGATCAGCATTTTCATATCGATCATTCATCAGTCAACACCAGTGGAAAGGAGGATTCAGTGGAAGAAGAAATACTGGTCGATAACGGGGAAAAAGGAAAGAAGATCGAACGAGGAGCAAAGCGGAAAGCACTCGAGAGAATCAAGGCTACTTATCAGAAAGGTAAACAGGAAAAAGGAAAAGTACAAGAAGTCGAGAAAGTACACAAGAAGAAAAAGGTGAAAAATAAAAGGAAAGTTCGACCAATACAAAGTATTATACAAGAAGATACTACGGAAGATGATGATTTTGAGGATGAACCCATAAAAAGACCTTATAAAAAGAAGAAAAATCGTAAGAAGGAAGAGTCAGACGGGCAAGAAAATGTACAGTCGAAAAGGAAAAAGAAAATCGTTCCAATTCAAAATTCAGAAGATGAAGAATCCTCGCAGGAGTCAGCTCGGAGCGACACTGATGAAACGGACAACGAAAATAAAAACGAAGACAAAGATGAAAACAGTGACAATAGTGAACAGTCTGAATTAGAACTTGAAAATTCCATATCCCGAAATGTTATTGCATCGAGAGAAATTTTCTTTACTCGTAAAGATTCACTTACTTATTTTCTAAATTTAAAAGGAGAACCATTTGATACAGGATCTCAAAAATTAGTTGACAGAAATGAATTACCTTATTTTCCGAATCTTGCATTGGGAGTGGTTAGTGCAATAAAACGAGGGAACAGATATCATATAGCTTTGCCCGTAAGTGACGATTCTGGAGAAGGAGGTTCCTTAATATTAAACCATATAAAAGAGGCTATAGATGGTTTACGGAATTTCGCGGAACAAAAGAAAATACAAAGTGTTAGCATTTCTAAATCCGATGCTGTTGGAAACGTTCCGTGGGATGCGATTGCAAGTGAACTACGATTGAAATTTTTAAACAGTCCGGTAAAAGTAATAGTGTGTCATGGAATTATTCGATATCCGAGTAAAGTAGAGCGGGAAGGAATAATACAAGAAATGCATGGATCAGCTGTGGGAGGACACAGAGGAGTAACGAAAACATTTAATAGGATTCGACATCGTTTTTATTGGGAAAGGATGAAAAGTGATATCGAACGGTTCATACAGCAGTGTTTACCATGTCAGTTAAAAAAATGTGTTAGAGTGAAGACGAAGCAACCTATGGTTATTACTGACACTCCAGGAATAGCTTTTGACAAGGTTGCTATGGATATAGTAGGACCTTTGCCACGAACTAAACGAGGAAATGAATATATTCTTACAATACAGGATCAATTGACAAAATTCTGTTTGGCATTCCCGATTCCAAATGCCACATCGATTATGATTGCGGATACAATGGTAAAATATTACATTAGTATCTTTGGAGCACCTAGGAGTATATTAACCGATCAAGGACGAAATTTTCTTAGCAATCTAATTAAACGAGTTGCAAAAAGGTTTAAAATAAAGAGAATTCGAACTACTGCTTTCCATCCTCAGTCGAATGGTTCCTTAGAACGATCACATCACGCACTTGGGGAATATTTGAAACAATACGTTGATAAAAAGTTCGAATGGGATGAATGGGTTGAATTAGCTATTTTTAATTATAATACTAGTGTCCATGAAGGCACCAAACATACGCCGTACGAACTCGTTTTCGGGAAATTAGCAAGAACGCCATCGAGTGAGCCTTTACAAATGGAAGATAGATTGCCTACTTATGAGGATTACCTGGTGAAGTTAGTGACGCAATTGCATGAAATTCGAAAAATCGCGCGAGGAAATTTAATAAAGGCAAAGATAAAGTCTAAAAATCGGTACGATAAAAATCTTAATGTTAGGCAATTTAAAGTGGGAGATTATGCATTTTTGAAAAATGGACCAAAACCAAAGAAATTAGAGAATCAACACACAGGACCTTTTGAGATAATAGAAGTAAAAGGCAATCAAAATGTCAAAATAAAGACCAAAAAGAAACCAATGGTTGTCCATGCCAATCGTTTGAGATACTCTCACATTAAACCTCGATTGAATTAAAAAAAAAAAAAAAAAAAAAATATATATATATATATATATAAATGAAATAAAATTAAAATAATAATAATAATTAATATTTAAAAAAAAATATATATATATATATATATATATACATAAATTTCAGTCGAAAAATTAAATATACTATTACAGACAAAATGCAAGGAAGAAATACATCCATAGCTGGAGAGAGATTGAGATGGCAACGAGTGACGGGGATAGCAACAAATTGGCCGAGGGAATGCGATGCGAGAAATTATCAGATGGGGGAGAAGTTAATTCAGAGGATAATACCGAAAGGAACGATCCGGTTGATAATCATCCAACGACTAATGAAGGAGAGGAAAACCTATCGATAGGTGTTGCATTGGAAAATTTACGAAGAAATTGCGCTGAGTTTGTAAGATACACTCGAAGGAATGAGTTAGATTGGAAAGCGACTGCGATTAGATTGGAAAGAAATCAAATACTGGACATGCAAATGGAAATAATAGGACATGAAAGTACAGTAGGAGATGATGATTTCTTTATGTATTGGGGCAAACTTAGAGATATAATGCGAGAATTTAATGTTGAAATAAGTCGCGAAACGAACAAGGGACAGAATGAATACGGAGTGTGTTATGTGGTGCATTATCAGGATGATGAACCATTTGTGTGTATTGAGGTGGGAAAACAGAAGGAGGAGATTTATCTGAAAGGTTTAGGTCAGGTATTAATTAATATTCGTCGATACTTGGTAAAGAAACTCCGCGAAACGTTTAAAGAGTATAGAAGAGAGGAGTAAAATTAACTGATGAATATATGAATCGTCATTTCATTTTGAAGAGAAAAATAAATAAATCGATAAATAAATAAAAAAAATGAATACGTAAATCAATTTAAAAAAAAAAAAATGTATTAAAAAAAAAAAAAAAAAAAAAAAAAATCAATAATGATAAGGGTATGGTAAGTGAAATTTGAAGTTTCCGTTTACAGAAAAAAAAAAAAAAAAAAAAAAAAATGTCAGGCCAGGAGAAAGCGACTGATCGACTGGAGCGTATGTACGGCAAGGGAGCTATCTACGTTAATGTATGGGTTACCCGGAGTACATCGGAATACACGCACAAGGTTCAAGCTATATTGGGAAGATGGAAAGATGTAGGAGTCGGCAACAACGAGGAGGAAGCTACCCAGGCTGCTGCTAAAGCTCTCATAGAGAGAATAAGTGATAGCATAACACCGGAGCTTAATAAAAATGATGATCTTAAGAAGATAAACGAACAGTTGGTTAAACGACTAAAAAAATTGCAGCTTGCGTTGAAGGAATTTGGAATAGAGGCGATAGATAGAATAGCAGACAGAATTCATGATAATCAAGGAAAAATCAGTCCATTTGAAACTATCGAGTTGGTTGGAGAAGCTGTTGAGATGCTTGCAAAATTCGGAATAACGGTGATTACGAAAATACTTCCGAGAGAAAAGGAAGTGGGCGTAAGCATGACGATAGATTCTGAAAATGATATTGCTGTTACCGTGGTGGAGTTTGACGAAGATGAGAATGTAGCTCAATTAGAAGCTCTGGTGCATGCTCTATATATTGTAAGGGGACGGTTACTTGCACAAATGAGGGAAATAAAGCAGGCAGACGCGATCGTGAAAGAGCATGAGGAGAGGGTAGCACAAAGGAAACAGAATTGGCAATGTCAACGAAGAAATAATTGAGTTAAAAAAAAAAAAAAAAGGGGTATCTATTTAGTTTGGGGTAAATATTTGTTTTGACAAATCATGGTTTATATATGTCCTTTGAGGAAATAGAATGTAGAAATATGTTAATAAATAATTATTATTATTTATTTTTTTTGAGAAGTTTGCAAACTACAAAATACTAATAGATTGTTTGGGGTAGAATTTGTATGTATAAATTAGGATATGATAAGAATAACTAAGTATACAGATAAATGTAATCACATAAATAATAAAAAGAAAGAAAGATAATTAAAGGTGGCACAAATAATCAAAATGTTCAAGTGCATCAAGAACACCTCATCTTTGTAACCAGCAATATTATGGTTTGTTATCAATAAAATCGTCATTCATTCAAATAATATTGTTTTGTTTTGTTGAACAGATGTGTCGGAGGGAGTTGTTATTAGCGGTGATATGGGTATTTCTTCTACCAACACCTTCCTCAGGGATGATTGGATATGAGTGTGGGTCGCCATCTTCTAATGTCACAACTCTGTCACTTCTGGACGTGGACGAGTGTGATATTTCCTCATCATCGTTGAACATTTCTTCAGTTCATATCCAGTTGGTACAGATCAATGAATATGGAACTGTGCACGTTCATCAGTGTAAAATTGAAATAGATCGGGACGTTCGGAAATGTGGTATGTTCTCACATACAAGTGACGTTGCTAATGGAAAGGCTTCATACATTTTCGAAGTTTCTCGAGATGCATGCATGCAAATGCATGAAGTTGGATCTTTCCGATTGGACAGTGCAGTCGTCATGGGAATCGGTAGTAATCAGAGTTTGAGTTATCCGATTACTTTGGCTGGACATTTGGAAGTAGATGGAAGTTGCAGAGGTGCCTTTTATTCGGATCCTTTTGGAAGTTGGAACGATGTAGTGGTTCTGTCCACGATAAAAATTACTTTGAGAGATTATTATGCATCGGTTGCTTTAAAATCAAACAAAGTATATTTGAGATCGGGAGTGCGGTGCGAATTAAATAAGGGACAATGTATGGACATGGAAGGTGGACACACATTTTGGAATTCAGTTCCAACCGATGAATGTGGCGAAAGTGCGTATGGAATACTTTATAGTGGAATGGCGGAAAAGGTGATTGATAAGGATGCCGACACTGTATATACTGTAACGAGTTCGGACATTATTTTCGCCCTTGTTTCTCGTTCATCTATTGATGCATGTGGACAAACTCTTATTCGAACGGAGCATCCTAGACTACTTATCTATGAGGTGAAAGATGGACGAAAGATTATGCTAAAGAAAAGGATTGATGAGGTTAATATGGACATATACGCATACGTTAATTCAAAATTCGTGTATGTTGAGAGACATGTTCAAACTCAAATTCAGCAAGTTTATACTGATCTCTTAACGCAAAAGTGTGAATTGGAACGGGAAATGTTGAAAAACCGTTTGGCTATAGCTACTCAAGCACCAGACGAGTTCGCTTATCATTTAATGAAGGGACCTGGATATATGGCAGTAGTTTCAGGGGAAGTAGTACACATCGTAAAATGTGTTGCAGTAGAGGTGAAAGTTAGACACTTAGAAGAATGTTATACGCATCTACCAGTAATTAGAGGAAATGATAGTTATTTCTTGGCTCCGAGAACGCATATATTAATGGGAACAGGATTACAAATTACATGTAATCGAATGGTTCCGCCAATGTATTTTATAGACGAAGAATGGTATGGAATGATGCCTGGACCGACGCTTGTTTATCCTCCCGGAACCATGAAACCTAGTACTAAATCGACATGGAAATATAGCAAAATAAAATCACTAGCAACTAGTGGAATATATACATCAGCGGAGTTAGAACAATTGAGGGAATATATCATGTTTCCGGCAGAAAGACCAGCCATGATAAATACAGTAGTAAGAGGAATGATGGGAAAATCGACCGTAAAACAAGGGGAATCGTTCATTAAATTATTTGAAGGGCCAGAATTAGAAAAGATAATGGAAAATGCTTGGAAGAAAATGTGGGATAATCTGATTGCTTTCGGCCATATTAGTGCTGGACTTATCGGGGTAATTATGATAGGCCGAGCTATAAAGTTAATAGTTGACACAATCATACACGGTTATGCTTTACATACGGTGTATGGTTGGTCGCTATTTTTAATAGGGGCAGTTTGGGACTCGGTAACAGGACTTTTGTTGCATTTAAAGAATGGATCAAAATCTTCAGGAGAAAAACCAAAAGATGTAGATGTAGAGTTAGGGCAAGTAGAAATATCGGAACAAGAAGAATCAGGAGAAGAAGGAGTGGGAGAGACAAATGAACATGTAAACGAAGGGAGAAATGATAGAGCAGTTCAGACAGCTGGAGGAGGTGTAGTTCGAGTATATCCGAGACTTAGTTAAGGGAATAAAATTTAAAAAAAAAGAAATAAAAAAAAAAGAAAAAAATTAAAAAAAAAAAAATAATAATAAATAATTTCAAAAAAAAAAAAAAAAAAAAAATGGGGTAATAGCGTTAGAGTATAAATACGGGATTGATATTATCTACTTAAGGGAATAAGAAATTATATTATCGGCAGTATAAGGGGTAATGGGAGCGCGGAATTATCGGCAAGGCGAGAAGGTAAAGAGAGAGACAGGAAAGGAAAACGAGAGAGAAAGAGAAAGTGAAAGAATGAGCCTCAGCGAAGCGATAAGAATATCGATCGCTACGCGGGCCGGAGACATTCCTTGAGAAATGCATCGCGAGCGTATTTAATAAAATAAAATAAGTGGCTCCAACCACTGTTACTTAAAACTAGGAGAGGCTAAAAATAAGTTGGGAAGCAAAAGGGAGACCGGGGAAAAAAATAATAATAATAATAAGAAAATTAAATACCTAATTAGTAAATATATATATTTTTTTTATTTTTTTTATTATAATTAACGTATAAAAAGACTACTTTAAAAAAATAATAAAAAAAATGATAATATGTAGCAATATTTAAAAATAAAAAAAAATTAGCCGAGCAAGAGAAAGGCTCGGTTTGCTGCTGGGTGGAGTCGATTAATCCGAGGTCGTGATGTAGGGCCTGATAAGGGACAGCGGCAGTCCTCTAATATTTCCCAGCAGTCGTCGCAGTTCTCCACCATGTGCCAACCGACAATTGGCCCCTGGAGTTGGAAGAGAGGATGACTGCTTGGGACCGTGACGTATGGGTCCCAAATTATTGCGAGGGTCGGAAAAGGCTCTTTTCCGGAGCGTCGGGCGTCGAAAATTTCCCGCGCCTCACGGACCCTTTTTTACGCCCATTGTGTTTCTGGAATGATATAAAAAAATAAAAAAATAAAAAATAAGAATAAAAAGGTAAATAGGAAATAGAAATAGAAAAAAAAAGGTAATAATGAAGAGAAGTAAAAAGTACTTACAGTTAAAGATTTCGACAGCGACGACGTCTGATCTCTGAGTGAGTTGTTTGCAGAGTGAATTAGTTTTGCGTACCTGTCACTGAGGGTTGCTGGTAGAACGTTCGTTATCACAGGGTTCAAATGACAGACCGAACACAGTGAAATATCCGTCTCAAGTATACACTGTACACTTAAGCATTTATTGATCGCCGAGCGAATATTTAAGTAGTTATTATTTGTTGGAAAATTTTAATGTTATAAGATTTTATATCATAAGATTATTAATAGAAATAGAATAGGAAAATCAGGATGACGAATTAACCCAAAATTTAATTTTCTTTTGAGCACTGTCTCTACCGAGATCGAGCGTTGTTCTTCGAAGCAACCCTCGTTTTGGGGGGGAGGTGTTACGTCCTGTGAATTTTTAGTCAAAATTCACTGACGCAACTGGTCGAAAAGTCGATAAATGTTCGATAATAAAATAATGAATTTGCAAGGAATTCAGAGACAATTTTAAGTCAAATAATATTGACAAGTAACCACTGAAAGGTGATTTTGCATGAGAAATAATTAACAGTAGCGCATTTAAATCGCCGGATGATTCTATCCAGTGGTCGGCATAAGAACAATCAGATGGGTAAAAATATTGGAACAATGGAGCTATTGGACCCGCTAGCAAGGGTCATCGACAGTGAGAATACCTCGGGTCCATACCCATTGTTTTAATTAAAGCGCAAAAGGTAATGTGAATCTTTCTTATGCGGCGGCGACATGAAAAGAGACGACACTTTATCGCTCTAACACGCAGAGCGAGGCGGTGCACGTACGCATACAGCGGTGCAGCCAAAGAATTGGTGTACCTGTCTCGAAGCAATTGATTAGCAGATTTGCCGACAGCGCTAACGAGTGCAGCACCTCTCGAAGGATAATTATTCAAGGGTTAGGGGAAATTATAATAATTTATTATCGATGTTAAATTCATTTGACTCGAATATTTATGGAAAAGACCAGTAAACAAATAGCCAAATACCAATACAATAGAGTGAAGTTTGATAATTTGTTTGGGTCAATTCGTCTGTATAAATTATTGTAAACAAATTATAAGATGTTATCATAATGGGAGAAAATATTTTATAAATTAAAAATTATGGTTTGTCATAGCTTAAGCAAAGTAAGATAATTATCCTTTAAAAATCCGGAAAATTTAAACAAATTTTATTCAACTAAAAAAAAAGATAACTTGGGATAGAAACATCATAGAAATTTCATTCAAATTTCTAAATTCTTGTTATTTAAATTAGAAATTATCCAGGAAAACTGTTTATCCGAGAATTCATTATAAAGACCAACTTTGTAAAAATATTTAAGTAAGCAACGTATGATGTCAAAAACCGATCGATAATCATCGTGGAAGGGGACCAGCCGATCAGTCGGTAGTTCACTGGACATTGGTGGATGGAGCGGGGAGCTGAGTGGCAGGGGTCCCCCCGATGAAAACAATAAAAGTAGCTCCGCTAAGGGTGGAAGAGATCACTTGTCGAGACACTAGCGTTCCGGTGTAACATCGTTAATTATCAAATCACTTATAATCAAATATACTGGAGTTCTACCAATAATTCGTTCCATTATTCCATCCTTCAACTTAATCAACATTCATTTATTGAACTCGACATCTTTCGTTCATTCCATCAAACATCTGAAACAATAAAAGGAAGGAAGGAAGGAAGAGGAATTCCGAATCCAATTTTCGATAAATCCAACCGACGCAAATTTAAAACTGAACCATCGTAAGTCATTGGAATATTCCATCTTCATTCATTTTGTTTTATTTTCATCTTTCTCTCACGAATGTTTAATTTTGTTTGATACCTTTATTTAACTGAGTATTTTAAATAATTCGGGGTACTTAATGTTCAATCCGTGATTTGGTTAACTTAATGCGAGATGAATTCAACTAAGGAGCTTCATCGATTTTTCTTCGGGAACGTCTGTCCATTGTGTTAGGGTATCGAACCCACCAGTCCGCGATAACGTTAGCCTTGACTCACTGTCGGGCATCGCAGCGGACCACGCGTCATCGGGAGTTTTGTTTCACGGCCTTGCCACGGTATGCGAGGTCCCCGCGGAGTGTCATATCAGTTCAACGTAGTAAACATCGTAGTACGCGCCGAGTAGAATTAGAATCCGAGCCATAGTAAACACCGTATGATTTCTTTCGACCTATAATCTTTCGGCATCCATTCTTAGCCCATCCCTGAATAAATTTCCGAAAGGATAGATTCGAAACTGGGCATTGTCCTGATAAAGCGTCACATGCGATAAACGTGTAATAGGGAGAGAAATCTCCTTGACCGTAGATGCAGGAAAATGCTGATCAGGACGTAACAAATAGATCTAGAACTCTCCATTCTATGCAAATATGCAAGATTCATGCGTTTTGAGCAGCCAAACAAGCCCCAAACGAATGCACAGTCGCTTTAAAACGACATTGAACGATTGAGTTTTGCGCTCGCTGTACGCGTTCCAGCTCGTGTTTTTAGATCAAAAACTCTTCATTCTATGCAAATATGCAAGATTCATGCGTTTGGAGCAGCCAAACAAGCCCCAAACGAATGCAAAGTTGCATTATGACGAAATCGACCGATTGAGTTTTGCGCTAGCTTTAGGCGTTCCAGCTTGTCTTATTAGATCAAAAACTTTTTATTCTTTGCAAACACGCAAGATTCATGCGTTTCGAGCAGCCAAGCAAGCCCCAAACGAATGCAAAGTCACTTTCTAACAATATCAACCGATTCAGTTTTGCGCTCGCTGTAGGCGTTCCAGCTCGCCTAATTAGATCAAAAACTCTTCATTCCATGCAGATACGCAAGATTCATGCGTTTGGAGCAGCCAAACAAGCCCCAAGCGAATGCAAAGTCGCTTTGTAACGAAATTGACCGATTCAGTTTTGCGCTCGCTGTATGCGTTCCACCTCGTGTTGTTAGATCAAAAACTCTTCATTCTATGCAAATACGCAAGATTCATGCGTTTCGAGCAACCAAACAAGCCCCAAACGAATGCAAATTTGCTTTATAACAAAATTGAACGATTGAGTTTTGTGCTCGTTGTACGCGTTCCAGCTCGTGTTATTAGATCAAAAACTCTTCATTCTATGCAAATACGCAAGATTCATGCGTTTAGAGCAGCTAAACAAGCCCTAAACGGATGCAAATTCGCTTTATAACGAAATTGAACGATTGAGTTTTGCTCTCGTTGTACGCGTTCCAGCTCGTGTAATTAGATCAAAAACTCTTCATTCTATGCAAATACGCAAGATTCATGCGTTTGGAGCAGCCAAACAAGCCCCGAACGAATGCAAAGTCGCTTTATAACGAAATCGGCCGATTCAGTTTTGCGCTCGCTGCATTCGTTCCAGCTCGAGTTATTAGATCAAAAACTCTTCATTCCATGCAGGTACGCAAGATTCATGCGTTTGGAGCAGCCAAACAAGCCCCAAACGAATGCAAAGTCGCTTTAAAACGAAATTGAACGATTGAGTTTTGCGCTCGCTGTACGCGTTCCAGCTCGTGTCATTAGATCAAAAACTCTTCATTCTATGCAAATACGCAAGATTCATGCGTTTAGAGCAGCCAAACAAGCCCCAAACGAATGCACAGTCGCTTTAAAACAAAATTGAACGATTGAGTTTTGCGCTCGCTGTACGCGTTCGAGGTCGTGTCATTAGTTTAAAACCTCTTCATATTATGCAAATACGCAAGATTCATGCGCTTGGAGCAGCCAAACAAGCCCCAAACGAATGCAAAGTCGCTTTATAACAATATCAACCGATTCAGTTTTGCGCTCGCTGCATTCGTTCCAGCTCGAGTTATTAGATCAAAAACTCTTCATTCCATGCAGGTACGCAAGATTCATGCGTTTGGAGCAGCCAAACAAGCCCCAAACGAATGCAAAGTCACTTTCTAACAATATCAACCCATTCAGTTTTGCGCTCGCTGTAGGCGTTCCAGCTCGCCTAATTAGATCAAAAACTCTTCATTCCATGCAGATACGCAAGATTCATGCGTTTGGAGAAGCCAAACAAGCCCCAAACGAATGCAAAGTCGCTTTAAAACGAAATTGAACGATTGAGTTTTGCGCTCGCTGTACGCGTTCCAGCTCGTGTCATTAGATCAAAAACTCTTCATTCTATGCAAATACGCAAGATTCATGCGTTTGGAGCAGCCAAAAAAGCCCCAAACGAATGCAAAGTTGCTTTATAACAAAATCGACCGATTCAGTTTTGCGCTCGCTGCAGGCGTTCCAGCTCGTATTAATAGATCAAAAACTCTTCATTCTATGCAAATACGCAAGATTCATGCGTTTCAAGCAGCTAAACAAGCCCCAAACGAATGCGAAGTCGCTTTATAACGAAATCGAACGATTGCGTTTTGCGCTCCCTGTAGGCGTTCCAGCTTGCCTAATTACATCAAAAACTCTTCATTCTATGTAAATACGCAAGATTCATGCGTTTGGAGCAGCCAAACAAGCCCCAAACGAATGCAAAGTCACTTTAAAACGAAATTGAACGATTGAGTTTTGCGCTCGCTGTACGCGTTCCAGCTCGTGTCATTAGTGTAAAAACTCTTCATTCTATGCAAATACGCAAGATTCATGCGTTTGGAGCAGCCAAACAAGCCCCAAACGAATGCAAAGTCGCTTTATAACGAAATCGAACGAAATCGACCGATTCAGTTTTGCGCTCGCTGCATTCGTTCCAGCTCGTTCAATTAGATCCAAAACTCTTTATTCTATGCGAATACGCAAGATTTTTTTTTTTTTTTTTTTTTTTTTTTTTTGTATAACGGCGTCGACTGCTAGTGGTCATTAGCCGTATCAGCGGTGCTGTTTATTGAATACACATACTAACACGTCACATAACATACATTTATATTACAACATTTCGCTCGTATTAACGTTACTCATCTTCGTCATTGATTTTCTTTTTATATCTCGCTGCCTATAATTCATCATTTCTGTTTCATATTTGATTGATCAGTTTTGTTTTTTTGCAAAATTGTATAACCTTATTGGCATCTTTTATTTCCTTTCCCAGTATTACTTCGATCTGTTTCTCCAGTTTAGCTCTATTTCGTTCTGCCGTATATTTACGACAGTTTTCCAATATATGTTTCACTGTGATTTGCACATTGCTCAGGTCGCAAATAGGCGCTACACCTGATTCGAATATATACGAATGCGTTAGTCGAGTGTGCCCTATTCTTAGCCTCGTTAGCACTACTGTTTCGCTTCTAGACAGGGTTCGTGGCAATACCCACTTTCCAATCTGCGATTTTATTTTCTTGAGTTTGGAGTCTTCTTCGTCCCACTGAGATTGCCAAATTTCTTTCGATATATGCCTGATTTCGTTGATAAGATCAGGTGGACGTACCTTTTCAAACCTAATGTCCGTACCCATGGCTGCTTCCTTTGCTGCCTTGTCAGCTTCATCGTTTCCTCTTATTCCGGTGTGCCCTGGAGTCCACACAAATACGACTTGCAGTTTCTTTTTTTCAATCCGCCATAGGTTGTCGAAGATCAGTTGGACCAGTGGATCATTTGAGAACTTCTGTTTCATGCTGTATATGGCACTTAGAGAGTCGGAGCAGATGAGGGTCGTTTGATTTTTGTCCGGGAGCTTCAAGATCACCTCTAACGCTTGGTATATTGCGTATAATTCCGCCGTGTATATACTAGTCGACTGTGGAAGGCTCCACTTCAGTATAGTGTCATCAGTCACTAAAGCGCATCCTACTCCTGTTTGACTCTTAGATCCGTCTGTGTAGATTGTAGTTGCATTCTGGTACTGATCTGCTATGCAGCGGCATCCGGAGGAATACAGGGCCGTCGGAGTATTGTTTTTTTTGTATTCGGCAAGCTGTGTACAGCATATTGCATTTGGTATAGTCCATGTAGGGAATTTGTTAAAGCCGTATGGGTGTACATTAAAGAATTTACGGTTATTTTTATCCAGATGTTCTTTAACACGTATGCTTAACGGTCTTGTTACCGTTGGTTGTGCCATATAGGATTTTCGTAGCATCGGATATGCAAATATCCCATAGTTGAGATGTCGTTGTTTTGCATGGATATTTGCAGCGTATCTCATCTCCTGTTCTAAACGTCTTATGCCAAGTGGTGCAAATCCCGCATCACAGCAAATACTATTCGTGGGGCTAGTTCGAAATGCTCCGATGGCGAGTCGGAGTCCACAATGATGGACTGCCTCGAGCTTCGCGAGTGCTGTTTTTCTTGCCGAGCCATACACTACTGCACCGTACTCTAGTTTGGATAAAATCAGCGACCTATATAATTCTAGTAGTGTTTCTCGGTCCGATCCCCAATTCGTATTAGCCATGCATCGAATGATGTTTAAGGATTGTCGGCATTTGATAACTACTTCGTTAATGTGGGTTTTCCAGCTAAGCTTTTTATCGAAGATGACACCTAAAAATCGAGCTTTTTCTTCCACATTTATCGGCTGTCCGCGGAGATAAAGTATCGGGTTTTCGCATGATGTGCGTGATCTTGTAAATTGAATGCAAAAGGTTTTTTGAGTTGAAAAACGAAAGCCTCTACGGCCTGCTACTTTGTCAAGCTCATCTATTGAAGTTTGAAGTTTATAGTTTATTACCGACATGTCCTTCCCGGTGGCATATATAACCAAGTCATCCACATATGCGCATTTCCTTACTCGTGATTGGACAGAGTTGATCACTCTATTGATTGCAATGAGGAATAATGTTACGCTGATTGGTGATCCTTGAGCAACGCCATTGCTTTGAGTGTGTGATTTAGACAATTTGTCTTTTATGCGGACAGCGAATCGTCTGTCTTGCAGAAAACTTTGTATGAACTTCGGAAGATTGCCGCGTATGTTCCATTCATGAAGTTGCTGTAGGATTCCGTGTCTCCATGTCATGTCGAATGCTTTCTCGATGTCGAAAGATACCGCCACAAGATGTTCTTGTTGAATGAAGGCGTTTTGGATGGCGTTTTCAAGGAAGACAAGGTTGTCAGTTGTCGAGTGGTATTTGCGGAAACCACATTGCTCTATTGCGATCAAGTTTCTCGTTTCGAGTATCCACATGAGTCGGTAATTAATTATATTCTCGATGATTCTGCTGAGACAGCACGTGAGTGAGATTGGTCGGTAGGTCGTGGTGTCCTTGCGCTCTTTGCCTGTCTTCAGTATAGGAATGACGATGGCATTTCGCCATTGGGTTGGATAAGAAGACCCTTTCCAGATCATATTGAGGTAACGGAGCAAGTTGACTTTCTCTATTTCGGGGAGGTTTTTCAACATGGCTACTGGAATGTCGTCAGGTCCAGGGGCTGTATCCTTCGCTCGAGAGAGTGCACATTCTAATTCTTCGATTGTGAGATCTGAATTATACGGCAAGTCATTTATAGTCGTGAAATCTAGCGGTACCTCGAGACTGTTCTTTGTGAGCTGGAAGTTAGTTTCATAGTTTTTATTGCTGCTGACCGAGGCGAAGTGCTCGGCGAGGACTTCCGCTACTTCTTGCGGATCATCAATCGTTCGGTCATTGATTATCAGCACCGGGGGGGCT
The DNA here is from genome assembly GCA_933228735.2 of Amblyteles armatorius. Lineage (NCBI taxonomy): Eukaryota > Metazoa > Arthropoda > Insecta > Hymenoptera > Ichneumonidae > Amblyteles > Amblyteles armatorius. The sequence goes on along the minus strand of OW121691.1, from coordinate 970,318 downwards.
GGTAAGTTAGATCTGCCTGATATCGCCCGAGTTTTTCGCCATACTTCCGAAAGATTCCTGGACATATTTATGGATGTTATGAAAATTCTCCATGACGCACGCTTTGCTGCTTTTATTGCTTTGCGGGCCTCTGCCTTGCATTTTTTAAACTGAATGTGGTTCTGTTCGGTTGGAAAAGATTTAAAGATATTCAACGCCCGTCTTTTGTTTCGTATGACGGTTGATACCTCGTTATTCCACCATGGCACGGGCGTGTGACGACGTAGTGTGCTACTTTTACGAATGGTAGTATTAGCGGCAAGTAAGATGGCGTCTGATATTGCGTCTGTAGTTGCATCGATAGAAGATAAGGGTCTCACAGGCAAAGACACAAGCTTTTGGTACGATTTCCAGTCTGCAGTGTCAAGTTTCCATTTTGCGGGTTTGTAGGTCTGGGATTGTTGCTGACCTTCCGATATCATGATCGGGTAGTGGTCGCTGCCATACAGGTCTTTCAGTGGTTCCCAGTCAAATCTTTGAGCAACGCTTGGGGAACAGAACGAAACATCGATAGCTGAGAAGGTACCGGAAGCAGATATGTAATGCGTATTTAAGCCTGTGTTCAAAAGTACTAGATTATGTTCGTCTAATATATTTTCTATAATTCGGCCTTGTCTATTAGTATGCTTAGAGCCCCAAAGGCAATTATGTGAGTTCAGGTCACCCATGATTAGGAACGGTGAGGGCAGTTGTTTTATTAGGTCTACGAGTTCATCATGATGCCAATTGTGGTCAGGAAAGTATAGGGAACATAATGTTATTTGTCGTGGGTTGAAGATTTGAACAGCAACGGCTTGAAGGCGTGTTGTGAGAGGTAGTGCAGATGCTAAAATATTTTTATGGATTATCAACGATACTCCACCTTTGGCTACAGTAGTGGAACACAGATCATGTCGGTAGACTGCGTAGTTTCGTAACTTGAAAGATTGAAGAGGGTGCAGATGGGTCTCTTGCAGTGCTATAGCTGATGGGGTATATTCATTGACAAGAAGTTGTAATTCGCCGACGTGTCCTAAGAGGCCACGGCAATTCCACTGTATCAGATCTATTTTGAATTTTTTTTATCGTACCGGACGATTGGCCCGGTATTATCTGCGTTCTTATTTCCGTTTGCCTGTGAGGGCTGGGGATTCACTTGGTTATTTGTTGGCGTCGCGTCAAATATAGTTTCCATTTCGTTTTCTGTATCGGTATCTGGTGGAGCACAAGCTGGCTTCACTTTGAGCTTACGCTTTCGAGGCAGACCTCCGGAAGAGCTGCCACCTTCGTTGTCAGAATGATGGTTGAGGGATGATTCATCGGCAGTTGAGGCTACGGATGTTGCAGTGGAGGTAGCATCTGCCTTATTTCGTTTTAACTTTGTGCGGTTTGCTCTTTTATCGTTGTTTGCCTCAAACGAGGATGCTACTTTTGATAACTCATAACGTCGCTGCTGAGGAGTGTTTGAAGGCGAAGCGAAGGATGCCGAGCTTGATTTTTGTCGAAGGACAGACGTGGGAATATCATTTTTCAGGCTAACAGTGGGTGCCGGAAGGGATTCTACCATTGCTGGTTGTTTGTACGAAGGCGCAGCTTTGCCAGAGCTTAACTCGAGTCCAAGAGCTCGACAAAGCTCTGGGACAAGAGCAGATACAAGTTCTTGAATATTGAACGCATTTCGTGCTGGACTCGGAGTCGCTGTAACGGAAGCGTACGAGGTTGACGGGGAAGTTCGAGTGTCTCCATAAATTCGTCTTCTCGCTTCGGGATAAGAAATTCGTTCAGTCGCTTTCAAAGGCTGGACTGCCATTTCCGTCTTGTATATCGGGCATTGGTTAGATCTTGCTGAGTGGGATCCATTACAATTTACGCACGTTTTTTCATCAGGGCAAGGCGAGTCTCCATGAGGAGAGCTGCCGCACACACACATTTCGGGATTTTCGCAATTCTCGGAAGTATGATTAAACCTTTGACACTTATAGCAACGCAGTGGACCGGGTACCCATAATGCTACAGGCAAGGATAGGTATCCAGCTTTTATCCTTTTGGGAAGATCAGGAGTATTGAACGTCAAGATAAGCGATGCTGTATCCGTTCGTTTACCGTTTCTCATGAAAGTGCGTCTTCTAACATCAATGACCCCTTGAGAGGACAGATTTTCCGATATCTCTTGCGTGGAACAGTTGAGAAGGTCTCTGCATGTAACTTTGCCTTTAATAGTATTTAGCGTTTGATGTGGGTGCACAGTGACTGCGTATTGCTCAAAAGTTTTCATTTTCATAAGCCGGGTAGCTTGTCTTGAGTTTGCAATCTCAACCATAAGGCCTTCACGGATCTTGCTTACATTGTTTACTTTACCAATTGCTTGTGAAAGAACTCGATCAATAAGAAATGGACTAACAGATTCAAAGTTACCGCTTGCCATTTTTATCACGAAGAAACGATTCGTCATTCTTAGAACCGTTTCGTCATCAAAGTTGTCCGGGTTTAATGAGGTGGACACCTCAGTTGGTTTTGTTTTGCGAGAATACGACATTTTCGTCCCACGAGCATGCTAGGAAAAAAGGTCGCCTGCGGCAGAGCCTGCATACCACAGAAAGGCTAAATACAATCAGAGGACGCCAGATATCTGAAGGTCACCGTTTAAGACTCGCTATCGGGGAGCCATGCATCTTCTGGACACGGCAGATAACATCACAAGATTCCGGCTTCTTTTAACGAGGTATGCTCCTCGGTGGACTGCTCTTAGTCTGGACCTTCACTACCAACCAATTCAGCATGGGAAACCCTGACAGGGGCCGAAGCCCCCGCTGACATAGCTTGGTAGATCTCAAGGACACGGAAGCCCCTCCACCACGATCAGGGTGGCAGTCCCGCGGAGGGGAATACGCAAGATTCATGCGTTTAGAGCAGCCAAACAAGCCCCAAACGAATGCACAGTCGCTTTGAAACGAAATTGAACGATTGAGTTTTGCGCTCGCTGTAGGCGTTCCAGCTCGCCTAATTACATCAAAAACTCTTCATTCTATGTAAATACGCAAGATTCATGCGCTTGGAGCAGCCAAACAAGCCCCAAACGAATGCAAAGTCGCTGTATAACAATATCAACCGATTCAGTTTTGCGCTCGCTGCATTCGTTCCAGCTCGAGTTATTAGATCAAAAACTCTTCATTCCATGCAGGTACGCAAGATTCATGCGTTTGGAGCAGCCAAACAAGCCCCAAACGAATGCAAAGTCACTTTCTAACAATATCAACCGATTCAGTTTTGCGCTCGCTGTAGGCGTTCCAGCTCGCCTAATTAGATCAAAAACTCTTCATTCCATGCAGATACGCAAGATTCATGCGTTTGGAGCAGCCAAACAAGCCCCAAACGAATGCAAAGTCGCTTTAAAACGAAATTGAACGATTGAGTTTTGCGCTTGCTGTACGCGTTCCAGCTCGTGTCATTAGATCAAAAACTCTTCATTCTATGCAAATACGCAAGATTCATGCGTTTGGAGCAGCCAAAAAAGCCCCAAACGAATGCAAAGTTGCTTTATAACAAAATCGACCGATTAAGTTTTGCGCTCGCTGCAGGCGTTCCAGCTCGTGATAATAGATCAAAAACTCTTCATTCTATGCAAATACGCAAGATTCATGCGTTTCAAGCAGCTAAACAAGCCCTAAACGAATGCGAAGTCGCTTTATAACCATATCAACCGATTCAGTTTTGCGCTCGCTGCATTCGTTCCAGCTCGAGTTATTAGATCAAAAACTCTTCATTCCATGCAGGTACGCAAGATTCATGCGTTTGGAGCAGCCAAACAAGCCCCAAACGAATGCAAAGTCACTTTCTAACAAGATCAACTGATTCAGTTTTGCGCTCGCTGTAGGCGTTCCAGCTCGCCTAATTAGATCAAAAACTCTTCATTCCATGCAGAAACGCAAGATTCATGCGTTTGGAGCAGCCAAACAAGCCCCAAACGAATGCAAAGTCGCTTTAAAACGAAATAGAACGATTGAGTTTTGCGCTCGCTGTACGCGTTCCAGCTCGTGTCATTAGATCAAAAACTCTTGATTTTATGCAAATACGCAAGATTCATGTGTTTGAAGCAGCGAAACAAGCCCTAAACGAATGCAAAGTCGCTTTATAACGAAATCGAACGAAATCGACCGATTCAGTTTTGCGCTCGCTGCATTCGTTCCAGCTCGTTATATTAGATCAAAAACTCTTTATTCTATGCGAATACGCAAGATTCATGCGTTTAGATCAGCCAAACAAGCTCCAAACGAATGCACAGTCGCTTTAAAACGAAATTGAACGATTGAGTTTTGCGCTCGCTGTACTCGTTCGAGCTCGTGTCCTTAGTTTAAAACCTCTTCATTATATGCAAATACGCAAGATTCATGCGCTTGGAGCAGCCAAACAAGCCCCAAACGAATGCAAAGTCGCTTTATAACAATATCAACCGATTCAGTTTTGCGCTCGCTGCATTCGTTCCAGCTCAAGTTATTAGATCAAAAACTCTTCATTCCATGCAGGTACGCAAGATTCATGCGTTTGGAGTAGCCAAACAAGCCCCAAACGAATGCAAAGTCGCTTTAAAACGAAATTGAACGATTGAGTTTTGCGCTTGCCGTACGCGTTCCAGCTCGTGTCATTAGATCAAAAACTCTTCATTCTATGCAAATACGCAAGATTCATGCGTTTGGAGCAGCCAAAAAAGCCCCAAACGAATGCAAAGTTGCTTTATAACAAAATCGACCGATTCAGTTTTGCGCTCGCTGCAGGCGTTCCAGCTCGTATTAATAGATCAAAAACTCTTTATTCTATGCAAATACGCAAGATTCATGCGTTTCAAGCAGCTAAACAGGCCCCAAACGAATGCGAAGTCGCTTTGAAACGAAATTGAACGATTTAGTTTTGCGCTCGCTGTAGGCGTTCCAGCTCGCCTAATTACATCAAAAACTCTTCATTCTATGTAAATACGCAAGATTCATGCGTTTGGAGCAGATAAACAAGCCCCAAACGAATGCAAAGTTGCTTTATAACGAAATCGGCCGATTCAGTTTTGCGCTCGCTGCAGGCGTTCCAGCTCGAGGGATTAGATCAAGAACTCTTCATTCTATGCAAATACGCAAGATTCATGTCTTTAGAGCAGCCAAACAAGCCCCAAACGAATGCACAGTCGCTTTAAAACAAAATTGAACGATTGAGTTTTGCGCTCGCGGTACGCGTTCCAGCTCGTGTCATTAGATCAAAAACTCTTCATTCTATGCAAATATGCAAGATTCATGCGTTTGAAGCAGCCAAACAAGCCCCAAACGAATGCAAAGTCGCTTTATAACGAAATCGAACGAAATGGACCGATTCAGTTTTGCGCTCGCTGCATTCGTTCCGGCTCGTTCAATTAGATCCAAAACTCTTTATTCTATGCGAATACGCAAGATTCATGCGTTTAGAGCAGCCGAACAAGCCCTAAACGAATGCAAAGTCGCTTCATAACGAAAGTGAACGAAATCGACCGATTGAGTTTTGCGCTAGCTTTAGGCGTTCCAGCTCGTCGTATTAGATCAAAAACTTTTTATTCTTCGCAAACACGCAAGATTCATGCGTTTGGAGCAGCCAAACAAGCCCCAAACGAATGCAAAGTCGCTTTATAACGAAATCGAACGAAATGGACCGATTCAGTTTTGCGCTCGCTGCATTCGTTCCAGCTCGTTCAATTAGATCCAAAACTCTTTACTCTATGCGAATACGCAAGATTCATGCGTTTGGCGCAGCCAAACAAGCCCCAAACGAATGCAAAGTCGCTTTAAAACAAAATTGAACGATTGAGTTTTGCGCTCGCTGTACTCGTTCGAGCTCGTGTCATTATTTTAAAACCTCTTCATTATATGCAAATACGCAAGATTTATGCGTTTGGAGCAGCCAAACAAGCCCCAAACGAATGTAAAGTTGCTTTATAACAAAATCGACCGATTCAGTTTTGCGCTCGCTGCAGGCGTTCCAGCTCGTATTAATAGATCAAAAACTCTTCATTCTATGCGAATACGCAAGATTCATGCGTTTCAAGCAGCTAAACAAGCCCCAAACGAATGCAAAGTCGCTTGAAAACGAAATTGAACGATTGAGTTTTGCGCTCGCTGTACGCGTTCCAGCTCGTGTCATTAGATCAAAAACTCTTCATTCTATGCAAATACGCAAGATTCATGTGTTTAGAGCAGCCAAACAAGCCCCAAACGAATGCAAAGTCGCTTTATAACGAAATCGAACGAAATCGACCGATTCAGTTTTGCGCTCGCTGCATTCGTTCCAGCTCGTTTTATTAGATGAAAAACTCTTTATTCTATGCGAATACGCAAGATTCATGCGTTTAGATCAGCCAAACAAGCTCCAAACGAATGCACAGTCGCTTTAAAACGAAATTGAACGATTGAGTTTTGCGCTCGCGGTACGCGTTCCAGCTCGTGTCATTAGATCAAAAACTCTTCATTCTATGCAAATATGCAAGATTCATGCGTTTGGAGCAGCCAAACAAGCCCCAAACGAATGCAAAGTCGCTTTATAACGAAATCGGCCGATTCAGTTTTGCGCTCGCTGCAGGCGTTCCAGCTCGAGGTATTAGATCAAGAACTCTTCATTCTATGCAAATACGCAAGATTCATGCGTTTAGAGCAGCCAAACAAGCCCCGAACGAATGCACAGTCGGTTTAAAACAAAATTGAACGAAATCGACCGCTTCAGTTTTGCGCTCGCTGCATTCGTTAAAGCTCGTTCAATTAGATCCAAAACTCTTTATTCTATGCGAATACGCAAGATTCATGCGTTTGGAGCAGCCAAACAAGCCCCAAACGAATGCAAAGTCGCTTTAAAACGAAATTAAACGATTGAGTTTTGCGCTCGCTGTACTCGTTCGAGCTCGTGTCTTATTTTAAAACCTCTTCATTATATGCAAATACGCAAGATTCATGCGTTTAGAGCAGCCAAACAAGCCCCAAACGAATGCAAAGTCGTTTTAAAACGAAATTGAACAATTGAGTTTTGCGCTCGCTGTAGGCGTTCCAGCTCGCCTAATTACATCAAAAACTCTTCATTCTATGTAAATACGCAAGATTCATGCGTTTGGAGCAGCCAAATAAGCCCCAAACGAATGCAAAGTCGCTTTATAACGAAATCGGCCGATTCAGTTTTGCGCTCGCTGCAGGCATTCCAGCTCGAGGTATTAGATCAAGAACTCTTCATTCTATGCAAATACGCAAGATTCATGCGTTTAGAGCAGCCAAACAAGCCCCGAACGAATGCACAGTCGGTTTAAAACAAAATTGAACGATTGAGTTTTGCGCTCGCTGTACGCGTTCCAGCTCGTGTCATTAGTGTAAAAACTCTTCATTCTATGCAAATACGCAAGATTCATGCGTTTGGAGCAGCCAAACAAGCCCCAAACGAATGCAAAGTCGCTTTATAACGAAATCGAACGAAATCGACCGATTCAGTTTCGCGCTCGCTGCATTCGTTCCAGCTCGTTCAATTAGATCCAAAACTCTTTATTCTATGCGAATACGCAAGATTCATGCGTTTAGAGCAGCCAAACAAGGCCCAAACGAATGCACAGTCGCTTTGAAACGAAATTGAACGATTTAGTTTCGCGCTCGCTGTAGGCGTTCCAGCTCGCCTAATTACATCAAAAACTCTTTATTCTATGTAAATACGCAAGATTCATGCGTTTGGAGCAGCCAAACAAGCCCCAAACGAATGCAAAGTCGCTTTATAACGAAATCGGCCGATTTAGTTTTGCGCTCGCTGCAGGCGTTCCAGCTCGAGGGATTAGATCAAGAACTCTTCATTCTATGCAAATACGCAAGATTCATGCGTTTAGAGCAGCCAAACAAGCCCCAAACGAATGCACAGTCGCTTTAAAACAAAATTGAACGATTGAGTTTTGCGCTCGCGGTACGCGTTCCAGCTCGTGTGATTAGATCAAAAACTCTTCATTCTATGCAAATATGCAAGATTCATGCGTTTGGAGCAGCCAAACAAGCCCCAAACGAATGCAAAGTCGCTTTATAACAAAATCGAACGAAATCGACCGATTCAGTTTTGCGCTCGCTGCATTCGTTCCAGCTCGTTTTATTAGATGAAAAACTCTTTATTCTATGCGAATACGCAAGATTCATGCGTTTAGATCAGCCCAACAAGCTCCAAACGAATGCACAGTCGCTTTAAAACGAAATTGAACGATTGAGTTTTGCGCTCGCTGTACTCGTTCGAGCTCGTGTCCTTAGTTTAAAACCTCTTCATTATATGCAAATACGCAAGATTCATGCGCTTGGAGCAGCCAAACAAGCCCCAAACGAATGCAAAGTCGCTTTATAACGAAATCGGCCGATTCAGTTTTGCGCTCGCTGCAGGCGTTCCAGCTCGAGGTATTAGATCAAGAACTCTTCATTCTATGCAAATACGCAAGATTCATGCGTTTAGAGCAGCCAAACAAGCCCCGAACGAATGCACAGTCGGTTTAAAACAAAATTAAACGATTGAGTTTTGCGCTCGCTGTACGCGTTCCAGCTCGTGTCATTAGTGTAAAAACTCTTCATTCTATGCAAATACGCAAGATTCATGCGTTTGGAGCAGCCAAACAAGCCCCAAACGAATGCAAAGTCGCTTTATAACGAAATCGAACGAAATCGACCGATTCAGTTTCGCGCTCGCTGCATTCGTTCCAGCTCGTTCAATTAGATCCAAAACTCTTTATTCTATGCGAATACGCAAGATTCATGCGTTTAGAGCAGCCAAACAAGGCCCAAACGAATGCACAGTCGCTTTGAAACGAAATTGAACGATTTAGTTTTGCGCTCGCTGTAGGCGTTCCAGCTCGCCTAATTACATCAAAAACTCTTTATTCTATGTAAATACGCAAGATTCATGCGTTTGGAGCAGCCAAACAAGCCCCAAACGAATGCAAAGTCGCTTTATAACGAAATCGGCCGATTTAGTTTTGCGCTCGCTGCAGGCGTTCCAGCTCGAGGGATTAGATCAAGAACTCTTCATTCTATGCAAATACGCAAGATTCATGCGTTTAGAGCAGCCAAACAAGCCCCAAACGAATGCACAGTCGCTTTAAAACAAAATTGAACGATTGAGTTTTGCGCTCGCGGTACGCGTTCCAGCTCGTGTCATTAGATCAAAAACTCTTCATTCTATGCAAATATGCAAGATTCATGCGTTTGGAGCAGCCAAACAAGCCCCAAACGAATGCAAAGTCGCTTTATAACAAAATCGAACGAAATCGACCGATTCAGTTTTGCGCTAGCTGCATTCCTTCCAGCTCGTTCAATTAGATCCAGAACTCTTTATTCTATGCGAATACGCAAGATTCATGCGTTTAGAGCAGCCAAACAAGCCCCAAACGAATGCACAGTCGCTTTGAAACGAAATTGAACGATTGAGTTTTGCGCTCGCTGTACTCGTTCCAGCTGGTGTCCTTAGTGTAAAAACTCTTCATTCTATGCAAAAACGCAAGATTCATGCGTTTGGAGCAGCCGAACAAGCCCTAAACGAATGCAAAGTCGCTTTATTACGAAAGTGATCGAAATCGACCGATTGAGTTTTGCGCTAGCTTTAGGCGTTCCAGCTCGTCTTATTAGATCAAAAACTTTTTATTCTTCGCAAACACGCAAGATTCATGCGTTTGGAGCAGCCAAACAAGCCCCAAACGAATGCAAAGTCGCTTTATAACGAAATCGAACGAAATCGACCGCTTCAGTTTTGCGCTCGCTGCATTCGTTCCAGCTCGTTCAATTAGATCCAAAACTCTTTATTATATGCGAATACGCAAGATTCATGAGTTTGGAGCAGCCCAACAAGCCCCAAACGAATGCAAAGTCGCTTTAAAACGAAATTAAACGATTGAGTTTTGCGCTCGCTGTACTCGTTCGAGCTCGTGTCTTATTTTAAAACCTCTTCATTATATGCAAATACGCAAGATTCATGCGTTTAGAGCAGCCAAACAAGCCCCAAACGAATGCAAAGTCGTTTTAAAACGAAATTGAACGATTGAGTTTTGCGCTCGCTGTAGGCGTTCCAGCTCGCCTAATTACATTAAAAACTCTTCATTCTATGTAAATACGCAAGATTCATGCGTTTGGAGCAGCCAAACAAGCCCCAAACGAATGCAAAGTCGCTTTATAACGAAATCGGCCGATTCAGTTTTGCGCTCGCTGCAGGCGTTCCAGCTCGAGGTATTAGATCAAGAACTCTTTATTCTATGCAAATACGCAAGATTCATGCGTTTAGAGCAGCCAAACAAGCCCCGAACGAATGCACAGTCGCTTTGAAACGAAATTGAACGATTTAGTTTTGCGCTCGCTGTAGGCGTTCCAGCTCGCCTAATTACATCAAAAACTCTTTATTCTATGTAAATACGCAAGATTCATGCGTTTGGAGCAGCCAAACAAGCCCCAAACGAATGCAAAGTCGCTTTATAACGAAATCGGCCGATTCAGTTTTGCGCTCGCTGCAGGCGTTCCAGCTCGAGGGATTAGATCAAGAACTCTTCATTCTATGCAAATACGCAAGATTCATGCGTTTAGAGCAGCCAAACAAGCCCCAAACGAATGCACAGTCGCTTTAAAACAAAATTGAACGATTGAGTTTTGCGCTCGCGGTACGCGTTCCAGCTCGTGTCATTAGATCAAAAACTCTTCATTCTATGCAAATATGCAAGATTCATGCGTTTGGAGCAGCCAAACAAGCCCCAAACGAATGCAAAGTCGGTTTGTAACGAAATCGAACGAAATCGACCGATTCAGTTTTGCGCTCACTGCATTTGTTCCAGCTCGTTCAATTAGATCCAAAACTCTTTATTCTATGCGAATACGCAAGATTCATGCGTTTAGAGCAGCCAAACAAGCCCCAAACGAATGCACAGTCGCTTTGAAATGAAATCGAACGATTGAGTTTTGCGCTCGCTGTACTCGTTCCAGCTCGTGTCATTAGTGTAAAAACTCTTCATTCTATGCAAATACGCAGGATTCATGCGTTTGCAGCAGCCGAACAAGCCCTAAACGAATGCAAAGTCGCTTTATAACGAAAGTGAACGAAATCCACCGATTGAGTTTTGCGCTAGCTTTAGGCGTTCCAGCTCGTCTTATTAGATCAAAAACTTTTTATTCTTCGCAAACACGCAAGATTCATGCGTTTGGAGCAGCTAAACAAGCCCCAAACGAATGCAAAGTCGCTTTATAACGAAATCGAACGAAATCGACCGATTCAGTTTTGCGCTCGCTGCATTCGTTCCAGCTCGTTATATTAGATCAAAAACTCTTTATTCTATGCGAATACGCAAGATTCATGCGTTTAGATCAGCCAAACAAGCTCCAAACGAATGCACAGTCGCTTTAAAACGAAATTGAACGATTGAGTTTTGCGCTCGCTGTACTCGTTCGAGCTCGTGTCCTTAGTTTAAAACCTCTTCATTATATGCAAATACGCAAGATTCATGCGCTTGGAGCAGCCAAACAAGCCCCAAACGAATGCAAAGTCGCTTTATAACAATATCAACCGATTCAGTTTTGCGCTCGCTGCATTCGTTCCAGCTCGAGTTATTAGATCAAAAACTCTTCATTCCATGCAGGTACGCAAGATTCATGCGTTTGGAGCAGCCAAACAAGCCCCAAACGAATGCAAAGTCGCTTTAAAACGAAATTGAACGATTGAGTTTTGCGCTTGCCGTACGCGTTCCAGCTCGTGTCATTAGATCAAAAACTCTTCATTCTATGCAAATACGCAAGATTCATGCGTTTGGAGCAGCCAAAAAAGCCCCAAATGAATGCAAAGTTGCTTTATAACAAAATCGACCGATTCAGTTTTGCGCTCGCTGCAGGCGTTCCAGCTCGTATTGATAGATCAAAAACTCTTTATTCTATGCGAATACGAAAGATTCATGCGTTTAGATCAGCCAAACAAGCTCCAAACGAATGCACAGCCGCTTTAAAACGAAATTGAACGATTGAGTTTTGCGCTCGCTGTACTCGTTCGAGCTCGTGTCCTTAGTTGAAAACCTCTTCATTATATGCAAATACGCAAGATTCATGCGATTGGAGCAGCCAAACAAGCCCCAAACGAATGCAAAGTCGCTTTATAACAATATCAACCGATTCAGTTTTGCGCTCGCTGCATTCGTTCCAGCTCGAGTTATTAGATCAAAAACTCTTCATTCCATGCAGGTACGCAAGATTCATGCGTTTGGAGCAGCCAAACAAGCCCCAAACGAATGCAAAGTCACTTTCTAACAATATCAACCGATTCAGTTTTGCGCTCGCTGTAGGCGTTCCAGCTCGCCTAATTAGATCAAAAACTCTTCATTTCATGCAGATACGCAAGATTCATGCGTTTGGAGCAGCCAAACAAGCCCCAGACGAATGCAAAGTGGCTTTAAAACGAAATTGAACGATTGAGTTTTGCGCTTGCTGTACGCGTTCCAGCTCGTGTCATTAGATCAAAAACTCTTCATTCTATGCAAATACGCAAGATTCATGCGTTTGGAGCAGCCAAAAAAGCCCCAAACGAATGCAAAGTTGCTTTATAACAAAATCGACCGATTCAGTTTTGCGCTCGCTGCAGGCGTTCCAGCTCGTATTAATAGATCAAAAACTCTTTATTCTATGCAAATACGCAAGATTCATGCGTTTCAAGCAGCTAAACAAGCCCCAAACGAATGCGAAGTCGCTTTGAAACGAAATTGAACGATTTAGTTTTGCGCTCGCTGTAGGCGTTCCAGCTCGCCTAATTACATCAAAAACTCTTCATTCTATGTAAATACGCAAGATTCATGCGTTTGGAGCAGCCAAACAAGCCCCAAACGAATGCAAAGTTGCTTTATAACGAAATCGGCCGATTCAGTTTTGCGCTCGCTGCAGGCGTTCCAGCTCGAGGGATTAGATCAAGAACTCTTCATTCTATGCAAATACGCAAGATTCATGTCTTTAGAGCAGCCAAACAAGCCCCAAACGAATGCACAGTCGCTTTAAAACAAAATTGAACGGTTGAGTTTTGCGCTCGCGGTACGCGTTCCAGCTCGTGTCATTAGATCAAAAACTCTTCATTCTATGCAAATATGCAAGATTCATGCGTTTGAAGCAGCCAAACAAGCCCCAAACGAATGCAAAGTCGCTTTATAACGAAATCAAACGAAATGGACCGATTCAGTTTTGCGCTCGCTGCATTCGTTCCGGCTCGTTCAATTAGATCCAAAACTCTTTATTCTATGCGAATACGCAAGACTCATGCGTTTAGAGCAGCCAAACAAGCCCCAAACGAATGCACAGTCGCTTTGAAACGAAATTGAACGATTGAGTTTTGCGCTCGCTGTACTCGTTCCAGCTCGTGTCATTAGTGTAAAAACTCTTCATTCTATGCAAATACGCAAGATTCATGCGTTTAGAGCAGCCGAACAAGCCCTAAACGAATGCAAAGTCGCTTCATAACGAAAGTGAACGAAATCGACCGATTGAGTTTTGCGCTAGCTTTAGGCGTTCCAGCTCGTCTTATTAGATCAAAAACTTTTTATTCTTCGAAAACACGCAAGATTCATGCGTTTGGAGCAGCCAAACAAGCCCCAAACGAATGCAAAGTCGCTTTGTAACAAAATCGAACGAAATGGACCGATTCAGTTTTGCGCTCGCTGCATTCGTTCCAGCTCGTTCAATTAGATCCAAAACTCTTTATTCTATGCGAATACGCAAGATTCATGCGTTTGGAGCAGCCAAACAAGCCCCAAACGAATGCAAAGTAGCTTTAAAACAAAATTGAACGATTGAGTTTTGCGCTCGCTGTACTCGTTCGAGCTCGTGTCATTATTTTAAAACCTCTTCATTATATGCAAATACGCAAGATTCATGCGTTTGGAACAGCCAAACAAGCCCCAAACGAATGCAAAGTCGCTTTAAAACGAAATTAAACGATTGAGTTTTGCGCTCGCTGTACTCGTTCGAGCTCGTGTCTTATTTTAAAACCTCTTCATTATATGCAAATACGCAAGATTCATGCGTTTAGAGCAGCCAAACAAGCCCCAAACGAATGCAAAGTCGTTTTAAAACGAAATTGAACGATTGAGTTTTGCGCTCGCTGTAGGCGTTCCAGCTCGCCTAATTACATCAAAAACTCTTCATTCTATGTAAATACGCAAGATTCATGCGTTTGGAGCAGCCAAACAAGCCCCAAACGAATGCAAAGTCGCTTTATAACGAAATCGGCCGATTCAGTTTTGCGCTCGCTGCAGGCGTTCCAGCTCGAGGTATTAGATCAAGAACTCTTCATTCTATGCAAATACGCAAGATTCATGCGTTTAGAGCAGCCAAACAAGCCCCGAACGAATGCACAGTCGGTTTAAAACAAAATTAAACGATTGAGTTTTGCGCTCGCTGTACTCGTTCGAGCTCGTGTCTTATTTTAAAACCTCTTCATTATATGCAAATACGCAAGATTCATGCGTTTAGAGCAGCCAAACAAGCCCCAAACGAATGCAAAGTCGTTTTAAAACGAAATTGAACGATTGAGTTTTGCGCTCGCTGTAGGCGTTCCAGCTCACCTAATTACATTAAAAACTCTTCATTCTATGTAAATACGCAAGATTCATGCGTTTGGAGCAGCCAAACAAGCCCCAAACGAATGCAAAGTCGCTTTATAACGAAATCGGCCGATTCAGTTTTGCGCTCGCTGCAGGCGTTCCAGCTCGAGGTATTAGATCAAGAACTCTTTATTCTATGCAAATACGCAAGATTCATGCGTTTAGAGCAGCCAAACAAGCCCCGAACGAATGCACAGTCGCTTTGAAACGAAATTGAACGATTGAGTTTTGCGCTCGCTGTACTCGTTCCAGCTCGTGTCATTAGTGTAAAAACTCTTCATTCTATGCAAATACGCAAGATTCATGCGTTTAGAGCAGCCGAACAAGCCCTAAACGAATGCAAAGTCGCTTCATAACGAAAGTGAACGAAATCGACCGATTGAGTTTTGCGCTAGCTTTAGGCGTTCCAGCTCGTCTTATTAGATCAAAAACTTTTTATTCTTCGAAAACACGCAAGATTCATGCGTTTGGAGCAGCCAAACAAGCCCCAAACGAATGCAAAGTCGCTTTGTAACAAAATCGAACGAAATGGACCGATTCAGTTTTGCGCTCGCTGCATTCGTTCCAGCTCGTTCAATTAGATCCAAAACTCTTTATTCTATGCGAATACGCAAGATTCATGCGTTTGGAGCAGCCAAACAAGCCCCAAACGAATGCAAAGTAGCTTTAAAACAAAATTGAACGATTGAGTTTTGCGCTCGCTGTACTCGTTCGAGCTCGTGTCATTATTTTAAAACCTCTTCATTATATGCAAATACGCAAGATTCATGCGTTTGGAGCAGCCAAACAAGCCCCAAACGAATGCAAAGTCGCTTTAAAACGAAATTAAACGATTGAGTTTTGCGCTCGCTGTACTCGTTCGAGCTCGTGTCTTATTTTAAAACCTCTTCATTATATGCAAATACGCAAGATTCATGCGTTTAGAGCAGCCAAACAAGCCCCAAACGAATGCAAAGTCGTTTTAAAACGAAATTGAACGATTGAGTTTTGCGCTCGCTGTAGGCGTTCCAGCTCGCCTAATTACATCAAAAACTCTTCATTCTATGTAAATACGCAAGATTCATGCGTTTGGAGCAGCCAAACAAGCCCCAAACGAATGCAAAGTCGCTTTATAACGAAATCGGCCGATTCAGTTTTGCGCTCGCTGCAGGCGTTCCAGCTCGAGGTATTAGATCAAGAACTCTTCATTCTATGCAAATACGCAAGATTCATGCGTTTAGAGCAGCCAAACAAGCCCCGAACGAATGCACAGTCGGTTTAAAACAAAATTAAACGATTGAGTTTTGCGCTCGCTGTACTCGTTCGAGCTCGTGTCTTATTTTAAAACCTCTTCATTATATGCAAATACGCAAGATTCATGCGTTTAGAGCAGCCAAACAAGCCCCAAACGAATGCAAAGTCGTTTTAAAACGAAATTGAACGATTGAGTTTTGCGCTCGCTGTAGGCGTTCCAGCTCACCTAATTACATTAAAAACTCTTCATTCTATGTAAATACGCAAGATTCATGCGTTTGGAGCAGCCAAACAAGCCCCAAACGAATGCAAAGTCGCTTTATAACGAAATCGGCCGATTCAGTTTTGCGCTCGCTGCAGGCGTTCCAGCTCGAGGTATTAGATCAAGAACTCTTTATTCTATGCAAATACGCAAGATTCATGCGTTTAGAGCAGCCAAACAAGCCCCGAACGAATGCACAGTCGCTTTGAAACGAAATTGAACGATTTAGTTTTGCGCTCGCTGTAGGCGTTCCAGCTCGCCTAATTACATCAAAAACTCTTTATTCTATGTAAATACGCAAGATTCATGCGTTTGGAGCAGCCAAACAAGCCCCAAACGAATGCAAAGTCGCTTTATAACGAAATCGGCCGATTTAGTTTTGCGCTCGCTGCAGGCGTTCCAGCTCGAGGGATTAGATTAAGAACTCTTCATTCTATGCAAATACGCAAGATTCATGCGTTTAGAGCAGCCAAACAAGCCCCAAACGAATGCACAGTCGCTTTAAAACAAAATTGAACGATTGAGTTTTGCGCTCGCGGTACGCGTTCCAGCTCGTGTCATTAGATCAAAAACTCTTCATTCTATGCAAATATGCAAGATTCATGCGTTTGGAGCTGCCAAACAAGCCCCAAACGAATGCAAAGTCGCTTTATAACGAAATCGAACGAAATCGACCGATTCAGTTTTGCGCTCGCTGCATTCGTTCCAGCTCGTTCAATTAGATCCAAAACTCTTTATTCTATGCGAATAGTCAAGATTCATGCGTTTAGAGCAGCCAAACAAGCCCCAAACGAATGCACAGTCGCTTTGAAACGAAATTGAACGATTGAGTTTTGCGCTCGCTGTACTCGTTCCAGCTCGTGTCATTAGTGTAAAAACTCTTCATTCTATGCAAATACGCAAGATTCATGCGTTTCGAGCAGCCAAACAAGCCCCAAACGAATGGAAAGTCGCTTTATAACGAAATCGACCGAGTCAGTTTTGCGCTCGCTGCAGGCGTTCCAGCTCGTGTTATTAGATCAAAAACTCTTCATTCTATGCAAATATGCAAGATTCATGCGTTTGGAGCAGCCAAACAAGCCCCAAACGTAAGCAAAGTCACTTTCTAACAATATCAACCGATTCAGTTTTGCGCTCGCTGTAGGCGTTCCAGCTCGCCTGATTAGATCAAAAACTCTTCATTCCATGCAGATACGCCCGATTTATGCGTTTGGAGCAGCCAAACGAGCCCCAAACGAATGCAAAGTCGCTTTATAACGAAATCGGCCGATTCAGTCTGCGCTCGCTGCATTCGTTCCAGCTCGTGTTATTAGATCAAAAACTCTTCATTCTATGCAAATACGCAAGATTCGAGCGTTTGGAGCAGCCAAACAAGCCCCAAACGAATGCAAAGTTGCTTTATAACGAAATCGACCCATTCAGTTTTGCGCTCGCTGCATTCGTTCCAGCTCGTTTTGTCTGATCAAAAACTCTTTATTCTATGCGAAAACGCAAGATTCATGCGTTTGGAGCAGCCAAACAAGGCCCAAACGAATGCAAAGTCGCTTTATAACAAAAAAGACCAATTCAGTTTTGCGCTCGCTGCAGGCGTTCCAGCTCGTGTTATAAGATCAAAAACTCTTCATTCTATGCACATATGCAAGATTCATGCGTTTGGAGCAGCCAAACAAGCCCCAAACGAATGCAAAGTTGCATGATAACGAAATCGACCGATTGAGTTTTGCGCTAGCTTTAGGCGTTCCAGCTCGTCTAATTAGATCAAAAACTCTTCATTCCATGCAGATACGCAAGATTCATGCGTTTAGAGCAGCCAAACAAGCCCCAAACGAATGCAAAGTCGTTTTAAAACGAAATTGAACGATTGAGTTTTGCGCTCGCTGTAGGCGTTCCAGCTCGCCTAATTACATCAAAAACTCTTCATTCTATGTAAATACGCAAGATTCATGCGTTTGGAGCAGCCAAACAAGCCCCAAACGAATGCAAAGTCGCTTTATAACGAAATCGGCCGATTCAGTTTTGCGCTCGCTGCAGGCGTTCCAGCTCGAGGTATTAGATCAAGAACTCTTCATTCTATGCAAATACGCAAGATTCATGCGTTTAGAGCAGCCAAACAAGCCCCGAACGAATGCACAGTCGGTTTAAAACAAAATTGAACGATTGAGTTTTGCGCTCGCTGTACGCGTTCCAGCTCGTGTCATAAGTGTAAAAACTCTTCATTCTATGCAAATACGCAAGATTCATGCGTTTGGAGCAGCCAAACAAGCCCCAAACGAATGCAAAGTCGCTTTATAACGAAATCGAACGAAATCGACCGATTCAGTTTCGCGCTCGCTGCATTCGTTCCAGCTCGTTCAATTAGATCCAAAACTCTTTATTCTATGCGAATACGCACGATTCATGCGTTTAGAGCAGCCAAACAAGGCCCAAACGAATGCACAGTCGCTTTGAAAGGAAATTGAACGATTTAGTTTCGCGCTCGCTGTAGGCGTTCCAGCTCGCCTAATTACATCAAAAACTCTTTATTCTATGTAAATACGCAAGATTCATGCGTTTGGAGCAGCCAAACAAGCCCCAAACGAATGCAAAGTCGCTTTATAACGAAATCGGCCGATTTAGTTTTGCGCTCGCTGCAGGCGTTCCAGCTCGAGGGATTAGATCAAGAACTCTTCATTCTATGCAAATACGCAAGATTCATGCGTTTAGAGCAGCCAAACAAGCCCCAAACGAATGCACAGTCGCTTTAAAACAAAATTGAACGATTGAGTTTTGCGCTCGCGGTACGCGTTCCAGCTCGTGTCATTAGATCAAAAACTCTTCATTCTATGCAAATATGCAAGATTCATGCGTTTGGAGCAGCCAAACAAGCCCCAAACGAATGCAAAGTCGCTTTATAACAAAATCGAACGAAATCGACCGATTCAGTTTTGCGCTCGCTGCATTCGTTCCAGCTCGTTTTATTAGATGAAAAACTCTTTATTCTATGCGAATACGCAAGATTCATGCGTTTAGATCAGCCCAACAAGCTCCAAACGAATGCACAGTCGCTTTAAAACGAAATTGAACGATTGAGTTTTGCGCTCGCTGTACTCGTTCGAGCTCGTGTCCTTAGTTTAAAACCTCTTCATTATATGCAAATACGCAAGATTCATGCGCTTGGAGCAGCCAAACAAGCCCCAAACGAATGCAAAGTCGCTTTATAACAATATCAACCGATTCAGTTTTGCGCTCGCTGCATTCGTTCCAGCTCGAGTTATTAGATCAAAAACTCTTCATTCCATGCAGGTACGCAAGGTTCATGCGTTTGGAGCAGCCAAACAAGCCCCAAACGAATGCAAAGTCACTTTCTAACAATATAAACCGATTCAGTTTTGCGCTCGCTGTAGGCGTTCCAGCTCGCCTAATTAGATCAAAAACTCTTCATTTCATGCAGATACGCAAGATTCATGCGTTTGGAGCAGCCAAACAAGCCCCAAACGAATGCAAAGTCGCTTTAAAACGAAATTAAACGATTGAGTTTCGCGCTCGCTGTACACGTTCGAGCTCGTGTCTTATTTTAAAACCTCTTCATTATATGCAAATACGCAAGATTCATGCGTTTAGAGCAGCCAAACAAGCCCCAAACGAATGCACAGTCGCTTTAAAACAAAATTGAACGATTGAGTTTTGCGCTCGCGGCACGCGTTCCAGCTCGTGTCATTAGATCAAAAACTCTTCATTCTATGCAAATATGCAAGATTCATGCGTTTGGAGCAGCCAAACAAGCCCCAAACGAATGCAAAGTCGCTTTATAACGAAATCGAACGAAATCGACCGATTCAGTTTTGCGCTCGCTGCATTCGTTCCAGCTCGTTCAATTAGATCCAAAACTCTTTATTCTATGCGAATACGCAAGATTCATGCGTTTAGAGCAGCCAAACAAGCCCCAAACGAATGCACAGTCGCTTTGAAACGAAATTGAACGATTGAGTTTTGCGCTCGCTGTACTCGTTCCAGCTCGTGTCATTAGTGTAAAAACTCTTCATTCTATGCAAATACGCAAGATTCATGCGTTTGGAGCAGCCGAACAAGCCCTAAACGAATGCAAAGTCGCTTTATAACGAAAGTGAACGAAATCGACCGATTGAGTTTTGCGCTAGCTTTAGGCGTTCCAGCTCGTCTTATTACATCAAAAACTTTTTATTCTTCGCAAACACGCAAGATTCATGCGTTTGGAACAGCCAAACAAGCCCCAAACGAATGCAAAGTCGCTTTATAACGAAATCGAACGAAATCGACCGCTTCAGTTTTGCGCTCGCTGCATTCGTTCCAGCTCGTTCAATTAGATCCAAAACTCTTTATTCTATGCGAATACGCAAGATTCATGCGTTTGGAGCAGCCAAACAAGCCCCAAACGAATGCAAAGTCGCTTTAAAACAAAATTGAACGATTGAGTTTTGCGCTCGCTGTACTCGTTCGAGCTCGTGTCATTAGTGTAAAAACTCTTCATTCTATGCAAAAACGCAAGATTCATGCGTTTGGAGCAGCCGAACAAGCCCTAAACGAATGCAGAGTCGCTTTATAACGAAAGTGAACGAAATCGACCGATTGAGTTTTGCGCTAGCTTTAGGCGTTCCAGCTCGTCTTATTAGATCAAAAACTTTTTATTCTTCGCAAACACGCAAGATTCATGCGTTTGGAGCAGCCAAACAAGCCCCAAACGAA
The DNA here is from genome assembly GCA_933228735.2 of Amblyteles armatorius. NCBI lineage: Eukaryota > Metazoa > Arthropoda > Insecta > Hymenoptera > Ichneumonidae > Amblyteles > Amblyteles armatorius. Next base: position 949,493 of record OW121691.1, on the reverse strand, counting down.
TGCAAAGTCGCTTTATAACGAAATCGAACGAAATCGACCGATTCAGTTTTGCGCTCGCTGCATTCGTTCCAGCTCGTTATATTAGATCAAAAACTCTTTATTCTATGCGAATACGCAAGATTCATGCGTTTAGATCAGCCAAACAAGCTCCAAACGAATGCACAGTCGCTTTAAAACGAAATTGAACGATTGAGTTTTGCGCTCGCTGTACTCGTTCGAGCTCGTGTCCTTAGTTCAAAACCTCTTCATTATATGCAAATACGCAAGATTCATGCGCTTGGAGCAGCCAAACAAGCCCCAAACGAATGCAAAGTCGCTTTATAACAATATCAACCGATTCAGTTTTGCGCTCGCTGCATTCGTTCCAGCTCGAGTTATTAGATCAAAAACTCTTCATTCCATGCAGGTACGCAAGATTCATGCGTTTGGAGCAGCCAAACAAGCCCCAAACGAATGCATAGTCGCTTTAAAACGAAATTGAACGATTGAGTTTTGCGCGTACCGTACGCGTTCCAGCTCGTGTCATTAGATCAAAAACTCTTCATTCTATGCAAATACGCAAGATTCATGCGTTTGGAGCAGCCAAAAAAGCCCCAAATGAATGCAGAGTTGCTTTATAACAAAATCGACCGATTCAGTTTTGCGCTCGCTGCAGGCGTTCCAGCTCGTATTAATAGATCAAAAACTCTTTATTCTATGCGAATACGAAAGATTCAGGCGTTTAGATCAGCCAAACAAGCTCCAAACGAATGCACAGCCGCTTTAAAACGAAATTGAACGATTGAGTTTTGCGCTCGCTGTACTCGTTCGAGCTCGTGTCCTTAGTTTAAAACCTCTTCATTATATGCAAATACGCAAGATTCATGCGCTTGGAGCAGCCAAACAAGCCCCAAACGAATGCAAAGTCGCTTTATAACAATATCAACCGATTCAGTTTTGCGCTCGCTGCATTCGTTCCAGCTCGAGTTATTAGATCAAAAACTCTTCATTCCATGCAGGTACGCAAGATTCATGCGTTTGGAGCAGCCAAACAAGCCCCAAACGAATGCATAGTCGCTTTAAAACGAAATTGAACGATTGAGTTTTGCGCTTGCCGTACGCGTTCCAGCTCGTGTCATTAGATCAAAAACTCTTCATTCTATGCAAATACGCAAGATTCATGCGTTCGGAGCAGCCAAAAAAGCCCCAAATGAACGCAAAGTTGCTTTATAACAAAATCGACCGATTCAGTTTTGCGCTCGCTGCAGGCGTTCCAGCTCGTATTAATAGATCAAAAACTCTTTATTCTATGCGAATACAAAAGATTCATGCGTTTAGATCAGCCAAACAAGCTCCAAACGAATGCACAGCCGCTTTAAAACGAAATTGAGCGATTGAGTTTTGCGCTCGCTGTACTCGTTCGAGCTCGTGTCCTTAGTTGAAAACCTCTTCATTATATGCAAATACGCAAGATTCATGCGCTTGGAGCAGCCAAACAAGCCCCAAACGAATGCAAAGTCGCTTTATAACAATATCAACCGATTCAGTTTTGCGCTCGCTGCATTCGTTCCAGCTCGAGTTATTAGATCAAAAACTCTTCATTCCATGCAGGTACGCAAGATTCATGCGTTTGGAGCAGCCAAACAAGCCCCAAACGAATGCAAAGTCACTTTCTAACAATATCAACCGATTCAGTTTTGCGCTCGCTGTAGGCGTTCCAGCTCGCCTAATTAGATCAAAAACTCTTCATTTCATGCAGATACGCAAGATTCATGCGTTTGGAGCAGCCAAACAAGCCCCAGACGAATGCAAAGTCGCTTTAAAACGAAATTGAACGATTGAGTTTTGCGCTTGCTGTACGCGTTCCAGCTCGTGTCATTAGATCAAAAACTCTTCATTCTATGCAAATACGCAAGATTCATGCGTTTGGAGCATCCAAAAAAGCCCCAAACGAATGCAAAGTTGCTTTATAACAAAATCGACCGATTCAGTTTTGCGCTCGCTGCAGGCGTTCCAGCTCGAGGGATTAGATCAAGAACTCTTCATTCTATGCAAATACGCAAGATTCATGTCTTTAGAGCAGCCAAACAAGCCCCAAACGAATGCACAGTCGCTTTAAAACAAAATTGAACGGTTGAGTTTTGCGCTCGCGGTACGCGTTCCAGCTCGTGTCATTAGATCAAAAACTCTTCATTCTATGCAAATATGCAAGATTCATGCGTTTGAAGCAGCCAAACAAGCCCCAAACGAATGCAAAGTCGCTTTATAACGAAATCGAACGAAATGGACCGATTCAGTTTTGCGCTCGCTGCATTCGTTCCGGCTCGTTCAATTAGATCCAAAACTCTTTATTCTATGCGAATACGCAAGACTCATGCGTTTAGAGCAGCCAAACAAGCCCCAAACGAATGCACAGTCGCTTTGAAACGAAATTGAACGATTGAGTTTTGCGCTCGCTGTACTCGTTCCAGCTCGTGTCATTAGTGTAAAAACTCTTCATTCTATGCAAATACGCAAGATTCATGCGTTTAGAGCAGCCGAACAAGCCCTAAACGAATGCAAAGTCGCTTCATAACGAAAGTGAACGAAATCGACCGATTGAGTTTTGCGCTAGCTTTAGGCGTTCCAGCTCGTCTTATTAGATCAAAAACTTTTTATTCTTCGCAAACACGCAAGATTCATGCGTTTGGAGCAGCCAAACAAGCCCCAAACGAATGCAAAGTCGCTTTATAACGAAATCGAACGAAATGGACCGATTCAGTTTTGCGCTCGCTGCATTCGTTCCAGCTCGTTCAATTAGATCCAAAACTCTTTATTCTATGCGAATACGCAAGATTCATGCGTTTGGAGCAGCCAAACAAGCCCCAAACGAATGCAAAGTCGCTTTATAACGAAATCGGCCGATTCAGTTTTGCGCTCGCTGCAGGCGTTCCAGCTCGAGGTATTAGATCAAGAACTCTTCATTCTATGCAAATACGCAAGGTTCATGCGTTTAGAGCAGCCAAACAAGCCCCGAACGAATGCACAGTCGGTTTAAAACAAAATTGAACGATTGAGTTTTGCGCTCGCTGTACGCGTTCCAGCTCGTGTCAGTAGTGTAAAAACTCTTCATTCTATGCAAATACGCAAGATTCATGCGTTTAGAGCAGCCAAACAAGCCCCAAACGAATGCGAAGTCGCTTTGAAACGAAATTGAACGATTTAGTTTTGCGCTCGCTGTAGGCGTTCCAGCTCGCCTAATTACATCAAAAACTCTTCATTCTATGCGAATACGCAAGATTCATGCGTTTAGATCAGCCAAACAAGCTCCAAACGAATGCACAGTCGCTTTAAAACGAAATTGAACGATTGAGTTTTGCGCACGCTGTACTCGTTCGAGCTCGTGTCCTTAGTTTAAAACCTCTTCATTATATGCAAATACGCAAGATTCATGCGCTTGGAGCAGCCAAACAAGCCCCAAACGAATGCAAAGTCGCTTTATAACAATATCAACCGATTCAGTTTTGCGCTCGCTGCATTCGTTCCAGCTCGAGTTATTAGATCAAAAACTCTTTATTCCATGCAGGTACGCAAGATTCATGCGTTTGGAGCAGCCAAACAAGCCCCAAACGAATGCAAAGTCGCTTTAAAACGAAATTGAACGATTGAGTTTTGCGCTTGCCGTACGCGTTCCAGCTCGTGTCATTAGATCAAAAACTCTTCATTCTATGCAAATACGCAAGATTCATGCGTTTGGAGCAGCCAAAAAAGCCCCAAATGAATGCAAAGTTGCTTTATAACAAAATCGACCGATTCAGTTTTGCGCTCGCTGCAGGCGTTCCAGCTCGTATTAATAGATCAAAAACTCTTTATTCTATGCGAATACGAAAGATTCATGCGTTTAGATCAGCCAAACAAGCTCCAAACGAATGCACAGCCGCTTTAAAACGAAATTGAACGATTGAGTTTTGCGCTCGCTGTACTCGTTCGAGCTCGTGTCCTTAATTGAAAACCTCTTCATTATATGCAAATACGCAAGATTCATGCGATTGGAGCAGCCAAACAAGCCCCAAACGAATGCAAAGTCGCTTTATAACAATATCAACCGATTCAGTTTTGCGCTCGCTGCATTCGTTCCAGCTCGAGTTATTAGATCAAAAACTCTTCATTCTATGCAAATATGCAAGATTCATGCGTTTGGAGCAGCCAAACAAGCCCCAAACGCAAGCAAAGTCACTTTCTAACAATATCAACCGATTCAGTTTTGCGCTCGCTGTAGGCGTTCCAGCTCGCCTGATTAGATCAAAAATTCTTCATTCCATGCAGATACGCCCGATTTATGCGTTTGGAGCAGCCAAACGAGCCCCAAACGAATGCAAAGTCGCTTTATAACGAAATCGGCCGATTCAGTCTGCGCTCGCTGCATTCGTTCCAGCTCGTGTTATTAGATCAAAAACTCTTCATTCTATGCAAATACGCAAGATTCGAGCGTTTGGAGCAGCCAAACAAGCCCCAAACGAATGCAAAGTTGCTTTATAACGAAATCGACCCATTCAGTTTTGCGCTCGCTGCATTCGTTCCAGCTCGTTTTGTCTGATCAAAAACTCTTTATTCTATGCGAAAACGCAAGATTCATGCGTTTGGAGCAGCCAAACAAGGCCCAAACGAATGCAAAGTCGCTTTATAACGAAAAAGACCAATTCAGTTTTGCGCTCGCTGCAGGCGTTCCAGCTCGTGTTATAAGATCAAAAACTCTTCATTCTATGCACATATGCAAGATTCATGCGTTTGGAGCAGCCAAACAAGCCCCAAACGAATGCAAAGTTGCATGATGACGAAATCGACCGATTGTGTTTTGCGCTAGCTTTAGGCGTTCCAGCTCGTCTAATTAGATCAAAAACTCTTCATTCCATGCAGATACGCAAGATTCATGCGTTTAGAGCAGCCAAACAAGACCCAAACGAATGCAAAGTCGCTTTACAACGAAATCGGCCGATTCAGTTTTGCGCTCGCTGCAGGCGTTCCAGCTCGAGGTATTAGATCAAGAACTCTTCCTTCTATGCAAATACGCAAGATTCATGCGTTTCGAGCAGCCAAACAAGCCCCAAACGAATGCAAAGTCGCTTTATAACGAAATCGGCCGATTCAGTTTTGCGCTCGCTGCATTCGTTCCAGCTCGTGTTATTAGATCAAAAACTCTTCATTCTATGCAAATACGCAAGATTCATGCGTTTGGAGCAGCCGAACAAACCCCAAACGAATGCAAAGTCGCTTTATAACGAAATTGATCGATTTAGTTTTGCGCTCGCTGCAGGCATTTCAGCTCGTCTAATTAGATTTAAAAAAACTCTTCATTCTATGCAAATACGCAAGATTCATCCGTTTGGAGCAGCCAAACAATCCCCAAACGAATGCAAAGTCGCTTTATAACGAAATTGAACGATTGAGTTTTGCGCTCGCCGTACGCGTTCCAGCTCGTGTTATTAGATCAAAAACTCTTCATTTTATGCAAATACGCAAGATTCGAGCGTTTGGAGCAGCCAAACAAGCCCCAGACAAATGCAAAGTCGCTTTATAACGAAATCGACCGATTCAGTTTTGCGCTCGCTGCAGGTGTTCCAGCTCGTATTAATAGATCTAAAACTCTTCATTCTGTGCAAATATGCAAGATTCATGCGTTTGGAGCAGCCAAACAAGCCCCAAACGAATGCAAAGTCACTTTCTAACAATATCAACCGATTCAGTTTTGCGCTCGCTGTAGGCGTTCCAGCTCGCCTAATTAGATCAAAAACTCTTCATTCCATGCAGATACGCAAGATTCATGCGTTTGGAGCAGCCAAACAAGCCCCAAACGAATGCAAAGTCGCTTTAAAACGAAATTGAACGATTGAGTTTTGCGCTTGCTGTACGCGTTCCAGCTCGTGTCATTAGAACAAAAACTCTTCATTTTATGCAAATACGCAAGATTCATGCGTTTGGAGCAGCCAAAAAAGCCCCAAACGAATGCAAAGTTGCTTTATAACAAAATCGACCGATTCAGTTTTGCGCTCGCTGCAGGCGTTCCAGCTCGTGATAATAGATCGAAAACTCTTCATTCTATGCAAATACGCAAGATTCATGCGTTTCAAGCAGCTAAACAAGCCCCAAACGAATGCGAAGTCGCTTTATAACCATATCAACCGATTCAGTTTTGCGCTCGCTGCATTCGTTCCAGCTCGAGTTATTAGATCAAAAACTCTTCATTCCATGCAGGTACGCAAGATTCATGCGTTTGGAGCAGCCAAACAAGCCCCAAACGAATGCAAAGTCACTTTCTAACAAGATCAACCGATTCAGTTTTGCGCTCGCTGTAGGCGTTCCAGCTCGCCTAATTAGATCAAAAACTCTTCATTCCATGCAGATACGCAAGATTCATGCGTTTGGAGCAGCCAAACAAGCCCCAAACGAATGCAAAGTCGCTTTAAAACGAAATAGAACGATTGAGTTTTGCGCTCGCTGTACGCGTTCCAGCTCGTGTCATTAGATCAAAAACTCTTCATTCCATGCAGATACGCAAGATTCATGCGTTTGGAGCAGCCAAACAAGCCCCAAACGAATGCAAAGTCGCTTTAAAACGAAATAGAACGATTGAGTTTTGCGCTCGCTGTACGCGTTCCAGCTCGTGTCATTAGATCAAAAACTCTTCATTCCATGCAGATACGCAAGATTCATGCGTTTGGAGCAGCCAAACAAGCCCCAAACGAATGCAAAGTCGCTTTAAAACGAAATTGAACGATTGAGTTTTGCGCTTGCCGTACGCGTTCCAGCTCGTGTCATTAGATCAAAAACTCTTCATTCTATGCAAATACGCAAGATTCATGCGTTTGGAGCAGCCAAAAAAGCCCCTAATGAATGCAAAGTTGCTTTATAACAAAATCGACCGATTCAGTTTTGCGCTCGCTGCAGGCGTTCCAGCTCGTATTAATAGATCAAAAACTCTTTATTCTATGCGAATACGCAAGATTCATGCGTTTAGATCAGCCAAACAAGCTCCAAACGAATGCACAGCCGCTTTAAAACGAAATTGAACGATTGAGTTTTGCGCTCGCTGTACTCGTTCGAGCTCGTGTCCTTAGTTGAAAACCTCTTCATTATATGCAAATACGCAAGATTCATGCGCTGGGAGCAGCCAAACAAGCCCCAAACGAATGCAAAGTCGCTTTATAACAATATCAACCGATTCAGTTTTGCGCTCGCTGCATTCGTTCCAGCTCGAGTTATTAGATCAAAAACTCTTCATTTCATGCAGGTACGCAAGATTCATGCGTCTGGAGCAGCCAAACAAGCCCCAAACGAATGCAAAGTCACTTTCTAACAATATCAACCGATTCAGTTTTGCGCTCGCTGTAGGCGTTCCAGCTCGCCTAATTAGATCAAAAACTCTTCATTTCATGCAGATACGCAAGATTCATGCGTTTGGAGCAGCCAAACAAGCCCCAGACGAATGCAAAGTCGCTTCAAAACGAAATTGAACGATTGAGTTTTGCGCTTGCTGTACGCGTTCCAGCTCGTGTCATTAGATCAAAAACTCTTCATTCTATGCAAATACGCAAGATTCATGCGTTTGGAGCAGCCAAAAAAGCCCCAAACGAATGCAAAGTTGCTTTATAACAAAATCGACCGATTCAGTTTTGCGCTCGCTGCAGGCGTTCCAGCTCGTATTAATAGATCAAAAACTCTTTATTCTATGCAAATACGCAAGATTCATGCGTTTCAAGCAGCTAAACAAGCCCCAAACGAATGCGAAGTCGCTTTGAAACGAAATTGAACGATTTAGTTTTGCGCTCGCTGTAGGCGTTCCAGCTCGCCTAATTACATTAAAAACTCTTCATTCTATGTAAATACGCAAGATTCATGCGTTTGGAGCAGCTAAACAAGCCCCAAACGAATGCAAAGTTGCTTTATAACGAAATCGGCCGATTCAGTTTTGCGCTCGCTGCAGGCGTTCCAGCTCGAGGGATTAGATCAAGAACTCTTCATTCTATGCAAATACGCAAGATTCATGTCTTTAGAGCAGCCAAACAAGCCCCAAACGAATGCACAGTCGCTTTAAAACAAAATTGAACGATTGAGTTTTGCGCTCGCGGTACGCGTTCCAGCTCGTGTCATTAGATCAAAAACTCTTCATTCTATGCAAATATGCAAGATTCATGCGTTTGAAGCAGCCAAACAAGCCCCAAACGAATGCAAAGTCGCTTTATAACGAAATCGAACGAAATGGACCGATTCAGTTTTGCGCTCGCTGCATTCGTTCCGGCTCGTTCAATTAGATCCAAAACTCTTTATTCTATGCGAATACGCAAGATTCATGCGTTTAGAGCAGCCAAACAAGCCCCAAACGAATGCACAGTCGCTTTGAAACGAAATTGAACGATTGAGTTTTGCGCTCGCTGTACTCGTTCCAGCTCGAGTTATTAGATCAAAAACTCTTCATTCTATGCAAATACGCAAGATTCATGCGTTTCGAGCAGCCAAACAAGCCCTAAACGAATGCAAAGTCGCTTTATAACGAAAAAGACCGATTCAGTTTTGCGCTCGCTGCATTCGTTCCAGCTCGTTCAATTAGATCCAAAACTCTTTATTCTATGCGAATACGCAAGATTCATGCGTTTGGCGCAGCCAAACAAGCCCCAAACGAATGCAAAGTCGCTTTAAAACAAAATTGAACGATTGAGTTTTGCGCTCGCTGTACTCGTTCGAGCTCGTGTCATTATTTTAAAACTTCTTCATTATATGCAAATACGCAAGATTTATGCGTTTGGAGCAGCCAAACAAGCCCCAAACGAATGTAAAGTTGCTTTATAACAAAATCGACCGATTCAGTTTTGCGCTCGCTGCAGGCGTTCCAGCTCGTATTAATAGATCAAAAACTCTTCATTTTATGCGAATACGCAAGATTCATGCGTTTCAAGCAGCTAAACAAGCCCCAAACGAATGCGAAGTCGCTTTATAACCATATCAACCGATTCAGTTTTGCGCTCGCTGCATTCGTTCCAGCTCGAGTTATTAGATCAAAAACTCTTCATTCCATGCAGGTACGCAAGATTCATGCGTTTGGAGCAGCCAAACAAGCCCCAAACGAATGCAAAGTCGTTTTAAAACGAAATTGAACGATTGAGTTTTGCGCTCGCTGTAGGCGTTCCAGCTCGCCTAATTACATCAAAAACTCTTCATTCTATGTAAATACGCAAGATTCATGCGTTTGGAGCAGCCAAACAAGCCCCAAACGAGTGCACAGTCGGTTTAAAACAAAATTGAACGATTGAGTTTTGCGCTCGCTGTACGCGTTCCAGCTCGTGTCATTAGTGTAAAAACTCTTCATTCTATGCAAATACGCAAGATTCATGCGTTTGGAGCAGCCAGACAAGCCCCAAACGAATGCAAAGTCGCTTTATAACAAAATCGAACGAAATCGACCGATTCAGTTTTGCGCTCGCTGCATTCGTTCCAGCTCGTTTTATTAGATGAAAAACTCTTTATTCTATGCGAATACGCAAGATTCATGCGTTTAGATCAGCCCAACAAGCTCCAAACGAATGCACAGTCGCTTTAAAACGAAATTGAACGATTGAGTTTTGCGCTCGCTGTACTCGTTCCAGCTCGTGTCATTAGTGTAAAAACTCTTCATTCTATGCAAATACGCAAGATTCATGCGTTTGGAGCAGCCGAACAAGCCCTAAACGAATGCAAAGTCGCTTTATAACGAAAGTGAACGAAATCGACCGATTGAGTTTTGCGCTAGCTTTAGGCGTTCCAGCTCGTCTTATTACATCAAAAACTTTTTATTCTTCGCAAACACGCAAGATTCATGCGTTTGGAGCAGCCAAACAAGCCCCAAACGAATGCAAAGTCGCTTTATAACGAAATCGAACGAAATCGACCGCTTCAGTTTTGCGCTCGCTGCATTCGTTCCAGCTCGTTCAATTAGATCCAAAACTCTTTATTCTATGCGAATACGCAAGATTCATGCGTTTGGAGCAGCCAAACAAGCCCCAAACGAATGCAAAGTCGCTTTAAAACAAAATTGAACGATTGAGTTTTGCGCTCGCTGTACTCGTTCGAGCTCGTGTCATTAGTGTAAAAACTCTTCATTCTATGCAAAAACGCAAGATTCATGCGTTTGGAGCAGCCGAACAAGCCCTAAACGAATGCAGAGTCGCTTTATAACGAAAGTGAACGAAATCGACCGATTGAGTTTTGCGCTAGCTTTAGGCGTTCCAGCTCGTCTTATTAGATCAAAAACTTTTTATTCTTCGCAAACACGCAAGATTCATGCGTTTGGAGCAGCCAAACAAGCCCCAAACGAATGCAAAGTCGCTTTATAACGAAATCGAACGAAATCGACCGATTCAGTTTTGCGCTCGCTGCATTCGTTCCAGCTCGTTATATTAGATCAAAAACTCTTTATTCTATGCGAATACGCAAGATTCATGCGTTTAGATCAGCCAAACAAGCTCCAAACGAATGCACAGTCGCTTTAAAACGAAATTGAACGATTGAGTTTTGCGCTCGCTGTACTCGTTCGAGCTCGTGTCCTTAGTTTAAAACCTCTTCATTATATGCAAATACGCAAGATTCATGCGCTTGGAGCAGCCAAACAAGCCCCAAACGAATGCAAAGTCGCTTTATAACAATATCAACCGATTCAGTTTTGCGCTCGCTGCATTCGTTCCAGCTCGAGTTATTAGATCAAAAACTCTTCATTCCATGCAGGTACGCAAGATTCATGCGTTTGGAGCAGCCAAACAAGCCCCAAACGAATGCATAGTCGCTTTAAAACGAAATTGAACGATTGAGTTTTGCGCGTACCGTACGCGTTCCAGCTCGTGTCATTAGATCAAAAACTCTTCATTCTATGCAAATACGCAAGATTCATGCGTTTGGAGCAGCCAAAAAAGCCCCAAATGAATGCAGAGTTGCTTTATAACAAAATCGACCGATTCAGTTTTGCGCTCGCTGCAGGCGTTCCAGCTCGTATTAATAGATCAAAAACTCTTTATTCTATGCGAATACGAAAGATTCAGGCGTTTAGATCAGCCAAACAAGCTCCAAACGAATGCACAGCCGCTTTAAAACGAAATTGAACGATTGAGTTTTGCGCTCGCTGTACTCGTTCGAGCTCGTGTCCTTAGTTTAAAACCTCTTCATTATATGCAAATACGCAAGATTCATGCGCTTGGAGCAGCCAAACAAGCCCCAAACGAATGCAAAGTCGCTTTATAACAATATCAACCGATTCAGTTTTGCGCTCGCTGCATTCGTTCCAGCTCGAGTTATTAGATCAAAAACTCTTCATTCCATGCAGGTACGCAAGATTCATGCGTTTGGAGCAGCCAAACAAGCCCCAAACGAATGCATAGTCGCTTTAAAACGAAATTGAACGATTGAGTTTTGCGCTTGCCGTACGCGTTCCAGCTCGTGTCATTAGATCAAAAACTCTTCATTCTATGCAAATACGCAAGATTCATGCGTTCGGAGCAGCCAAAAAAGCCCCAAATGAACGCAAAGTTGCTTTATAACAAAATCGACCGATTCAGTTTTGCGCTCGCTGCAGGCGTTCCAGCTCGTATTAATAGATCAAAAACTCTTTATTCTATGCGAATACGAAAGATTCATGCGTTTAGATCAGCCAAACAAGCTCCAAACGAATGCACAGCCGCTTTAAAACGAAATTGAACGATTGAGTTTTGCGCTCGCTGTACTCGTTCGAGCTCGTGTCCTTAGTTGAAAACCTCTTCATTATATGCAAATACGCAAGATTCATGCGCTTGGAGCAGCCAAACAAGCCCCAAACGAATGCAAAGTCGCTTTATAACAATATCAACCGATTCAGTTTTGCGCTCGCTGCATTCGTTCCAGCTCGAGTTATTAGATCAAAAACTCTTCATTCCATGCAGGTACGCAAGATTCATGCGTTTGGAGCAGCCAAACAAGCCCCAAACGAATGCAAAGTCACTTTCTAACAATATCAACCGATTCAGTTTTGCGCTCGCTGTAGGCGTTCCAGCTCGCCTAATTAGATCAAAAACTCTTCATTTCATGCAGATACGCAAGATTCATGCGTTTGGAGCAGCCAAACAAGCCCCAGACGAATGCAAAGTCGCTTTAAAACGAAATTGAACGATTGAGTTTTGCGCTTGCTGTACGCGTTCCAGCTCGTGTCATTAGATCAAAAACTCTTCATTCTATGCAAATACGCAAGATTCATGCGTTTGGAGCATCCAAAAAAGCCCCAAACGAATGCAAAGTTGCTTTATAACAAAATCGACCGATTCAGTTTTGCGCTCGCTGCAGGCGTTCCAGCTCGAGGGATTAGATCAAGAACTCTTCATTCTATGCAAATACGCAAGATTCATGTCTTTAGAGCAGCCAAACAAGCCCCAAACGAATGCACAGTCGCTTTAAAACAAAATTGAACGGTTGAGTTTTGCGCTCGCGGTACGCGTTCCAGCTCGTGTCATTAGATCAAAAACTCTTCATTCTATGCAAATATGCAAGATTCATGCGTTTGAAGCAGCCAAACAAGCCCCAAACGAATGCAAAGTCGCTTTATAACGAAATCGAACGAAATGGACCGATTCAGTTTTGCGCTCGCTGCATTCGTTCCGGCTCGTTCAATTAGATCCAAAACTCTTTATTCTATGCGAATACGCAAGACTCATGCGTTTAGAGCAGCTAAACAAGCCCCAAACGAATGCACAGTCGCTTTGAAACGAAATTGAACGATTGAGTTTTGCGCTCGCTGTACTCGTTCCAGCTCGTGTCATTAGTGTAAAAACTCTTCATTCTATGCAAATACGCAAGATTCATGCGTTTAGAGCAGCCGAACAAGCCCTAAACGAATGCAAAGTCGCTTCATAACGAAAGTGAACGAAATCGACCGATTGAGTTTTGCGCTAGCTTTAGGCGTTCCAGCTCGTCTTATTAGATCAAAAACTTTTTATTCTTCGCAAACACGCAAGATTCATGCGTTTGGAGCAGCCAAACAAGCCCCAAACGAATGCAAAGTCGCTTTATAACGAAATCGAACGAAATGGACCGATTCAGTTTTGCGCTCGCTGCATTCGTTCCAGCTCGTTCAATTAGATCCAAAACTCTTTATTCTATGCGAATACGCAAGATTCATGCGTTTGGAGCAGCCAAACAAGCCCCAAACGAATGCAAAGTCGCTTTATAACGAAATCGGCCGATTCAGTTTTGCGCTCGCTGCAGGCGTTCCAGCTCGAGGTATTAGATCAAGAACTCTTCATTCTATGCAAATACGCAAGGTTCATGCGTTTAGAGCAGCCAAACAAGCCCCGAACGAATGCACAGTCGGTTTAAAACAAAATTGAACGATTGAGTTTTGCGCTCGCTGTACGCGTTCCAGCTCGTGTCAGTAGTGTAAAAACTCTTCATTCTATGCAAATACGCAAGATTCATGCGTTTGGAGCAGCCAAACAAGCCCCAAACGAATGCGAAGTCGCTTTGAAACGAAATTGAACGATTTAGTTTTGCGCTCGCTGTAGGCGTTCCAGCTCGCCTAATTACATCAAAAACTCTTCATTCTATGCGAATACGCAAGATTCATGCGTTTAGATCAGCCAAACAAGCTCCAAACGAATGCACAGTCGCTTTAAAACGAAATTGAACGATTGAGTTTTGCGCACGCTGTACTCGTTCGAGCTCGTGTCCTTAGTTTAAAACCTCTTCATTATATGCAAATACGCAAGATTCATGCGCTTGGAGCAGCCAAACAAGCCCCAAACGAATGCAAAGTCGCTTTATAACAATATCAACCGATTCAGTTTTGCGCTCGCTGCATTCGTTCCAGCTCGAGTTATTAGATCAAAAACTCTTTATTCCATGCAGGTACGCAAGATTCATGCGTTTGGAGCAGCCAAACAAGCCCCAAACGAATGCAAAGTCGCTTTAAAACGAAATTGAACGATTGAGTTTTGCGCTTGCCGTACGCGTTCCAGCTCGTGTCATTAGATCAAAAACTCTTCATTCTATGCAAATACGCAAGATTCATGCGTTTGGAGCAGCCAAAAAAGCCCCAAATGAATGCAAAGTTGCTTTATAACAAAATCGACCGATTCAGTTTTGCGCTCGCTGCAGGCGTTCCAGCTCGTATTAATAGATCAAAAACTCTTTATTCTATGCGAATACGAAAGATTCATGCGTTTAGATCAGCCAAACAAGCTCCAAACGAATGCACAGCCGCTTTAAAACGAAATTGAACGATTGAGTTTTGCGCTCGCTGTACTCGTTCGAGCTCGTGTCCTTAGTTGAAAACCTCTTCATTATATGCAAATACGCAAGATTCATGCGATTGGAGCAGCCAAACAAGCCCCAAACGAATGCAAAGTCGCTTTATAACAATATCAACCGATTCAGTTTTGCGCTCGCTGCATTCGTTCCAGCTCGAGTTATTAGATCAAAAACTCTTCATTCTATGCAAATATGCAAGATTCATGCGTTTGGAGCAGCCAAACAAGCCCCAAACGCAAGCAAAGTCACTTTCTAACAATATCAACCGATTCAGTTTTGCGCTCGCTGTAGGCGTTCCAGCTCGCCTGATTAGATCAAAAATTCTTCATTCCATGCAGATACGCCCGATTTATGCGTTTGGAGCAGCCAAACGAGCCCCAAACGAATGCAAAGTCGCTTTATAACGAAATCGGCCGATTCAGTCTGCGCTCGCTGCATTCGTTCCAGCTCGTGTTATTAGATCAAAAACTCTTCATTCTATGCAAATACGCAAGATTCGAGCGTTTGGAGCAGCCAAACAAGCCCCAAACGAATGCAAAGTTGCTTTATAACGAAATCGACCCATTCAGTTTTGCGCTCGCTGCATTCGTTCCAGCTCGTTTTGTCTGATCAAAAACTCTTTATTCTATGCGAAAACGCAAGATTCATGCGTTTGGAGCAGCCAAACAAGGCCCAAACGAATGCAAAGTCGCTTTATAACGAAAAAGACCAATTCAGTTTTGCGCTCGCTGCAGGCGTTCCAGCTCGTGTTATAAGATTAAAAACTCTTCATTCTATGCACATATGCAAGATTCATGCGTTTGGAGCAGCCAAACAAGCCCCAAACGAATGCAAAGTTGCATGATGACGAAATCGACCGATTGTGTTTTGCGCTAGCTTTAGGCGTTCCAGCTCGTCTAATTAGATCAAAAACTCTTCATTCCATGCAGATACGCAAGATTCATGCGTTTAGAGCAGCCAAACAAGACCCAAACGAATGCAAAGTCGCTTTACAACGAAATCGGCCGATTCAGTTTTGCGCTCGCTGCAGGCGTTCCAGCTCGAGGTATTAGATCAAGAACTCTTCCTTCTATGCAAATACGCAAGATTCATGCGTTTCGAGCAGCCAAACAAGCCCCAAACGAATGCAAAGTCGCTTTATAACGAAATCGGCCGATTCAGTTTTGCGCTCGCTGCATTCGTTCCAGCTCGTGTTATTAGATCAAAAACTCTTCATTCTATGCAAATACGCAAGATTCATGCGTTTGGAGCAGCCGAACAAACCCCAAACGAATGCAAAGTCGCTTTATAACGAAATTGATCGATTTAGTTTTGCGCTCGCTGCAGGCATTTCAGCTCGTCTAATTAGATTTAAAAAAACTCTTCATTCTATGCAAATACGCAAGATTCATCCGTTTGGAGCAGCCAAACAATCCCCAAACGAATGCAAAGTCGCTTTATAACGAAATTGAACGATTGAGTTTTGCGCTCGCCGTACGCGTTCCAGCTCGTGTTATTAGATCAAAAACTCTTCATTTTATGCAAATACGCAAGATTCGAGCGTTTGGAGCAGCCAAACAAGCCCCAGACAAATGCAAAGTCGCTTTATAACGAAATCGACCGATTCAGTTTTGCGCTCGCTGCAGGTGTTCCAGCTCGTATTAATAGATCTAAAACTCTTCATTCTGTGCAAATATGCAAGATTCATGCGTTTGGAGCAGCCAAACAAGCCCCAAACGAATGCAAAGTCACTTTCTAACAATATCAACCGATTCAGTTTTGCGCTCGCTGTAGGCGTTCCAGCTCGCCTAATTAGATCAAAAACTCTTCATTCCATGCAGATACGCAAGATTCATGCGTTTGGAGCAGCCAAACAAGCCCCAAACGAATGCAAAGTCGCTTTAAAACGAAATTGAACGATTGAGTTTTGCGCTTGCTGTACGCGTTCCAGCTCGTGTCATTAGAACAAAAACTCTTCATTTTATGCAAATACGCAAGATTCATGCGTTTGGAGCAGCCAAAAAAGCCCCAAACGAATGCAAAGTTGCTTTATAACAAAATCGACCGATTCAGTTTTGCGCTCGCTGCAGGCGTTCCAGCTCGTGATAATAGATCGAAAACTCTTCATTCTATGCAAATACGCAAGATTCATGCGTTTCAAGCAGCTAAACAAGCCCCAAACGAATGCGAAGTCGCTTTATAACCATATCAACCGATTCAGTTTTGCGCTCGCTGCATTCGTTCCAGCTCGAGTTATTAGATCAAAAACTCTTCATTCCATGCAGGTACGCAAGATTCATGCGTTTGGAGCAGCCAAACAAGCCCCAAACGAATGCAAAGTCACTTTCTAACAAGATCAACCGATTCAGTTTTGCGCTCGCTGTAGGCGTTCCAGCTCGCCTAATTAGATCAAAAACTCTTCATTCCATGCAGATACGCAAGATTCATGCGTTTGGAGCAGCCAAACAAGCCCCAAACGAATGCAAAGTCGCTTTAAAACGAAATAGAACGATTGAGTTTTGCGCTCGCTGTACGCGTTCCAGCTCGTGTCATTAGATCAAAAACTCTTCATTCCATGCAGATACGCAAGATTCATGCGTTTGGAGCAGCCAAACAAGCCCCAAACGAATGCAAAGTCGCTTTAAAACGAAATAGAACGATTGAGTTTTGCGCTCGCTGTACGCGTTCCAGCTCGTGTCATTAGATCAAAAACTCTTCATTCCATGCAGATACGCAAGATTCATGCGTTTGGAGCAGCCAAACAAGCCCCAAACGAATGCAAAGTCGCTTTAAAACGAAATTGAACGATTGAGTTTTGCGCTTGCCGTACGCGTTCCAGCTCGTGTCATTAGATCAAAAACTCTTCATTCTATGCAAATACGCAAGATTCATGCGTTTGGAGCAGCCAAAAAAGCCCCTAATGAATGCAAAGTTGCTTTATAACAAAATCGACCGATTCAGTTTTGCGCTCGCTGCAGGCGTTCCAGCTCGTATTAATAGATCAAAAACTCTTTATTCTATGCGAATACGCAAGATTCATGCGTTTAGATCAGCCAAACAAGCTCCAAACGAATGCACAGCCGCTTTAAAACGAAATTGAACGATTGAGTTTTGCGCTCGCTGTACTCGTTCGAGCTCGTGTCCTTAGTTGAAAACCTCTTCATTATATGCAAATACGCAAGATTCATGCGCTGGGAGCAGCCAAACAAGCCCCAAACGAATGCAAAGTCGCTTTATAACAATATCAACCGATTCAGTTTTGCGCTCGCTGCATTCGTTCCAGCTCGAGTTATTAGATCAAAAACTCTTCATTTCATGCAGGTACGCAAGATTCATGCGTCTGGAGCAGCCAAACAAGCCCCAAACGAATGCAAAGTCACTTTCTAACAATATCAACCGATTCAGTTTTGCGCTCGCTGTAGGCGTTCCAGCTCGCCTAATTAGATCAAAAACTCTTCATTTCATGCAGATACGCAAGATTCATGCGTTTGGAGCAGCCAAACAAGCCCCAGACGAATGCAAAGTCGCTTTAAAACGAAATTGAACGATTGAGTTTTGCGCTTGCTGTACGCGTTCCAGCTCGTGTCATTAGATCAAAAACTCTTCATTCTATGCAAATACGCAAGATTCATGCGTTTGGAGCAGCCAAAAAAGCCCCAAACGAATGCAAAGTTGCTTTATAACAAAATCGACCGATTCAGTTTTGCGCTCGCTGCAGGCGTTCCAGCTCGTATTAATAGATCAAAAACTCTTTATTCTATGCAAATACGCAAGATTCATGCGTTTCAAGCAGCTAAACAAGCCCCAAACGAATGCGAAGTCGCTTTGAAACGAAATTGAACGATTTAGTTTTGCGCTCGCTGTAGGCGTTCCAGCTCGCCTAATTACATTAAAAACTCTTCATTCTATGTAAATACGCAAGATTCATGCGTTTGGAGCAGCTAAACAAGCCCCAAACGAATGCAAAGTTGCTTTATAACGAAATCGGCCGATTCAGTTTTGCGCTCGCTGCAGGCGTTCCAGCTCGAGGGATTAGATCAAGAACTCTTCATTCTATGCAAATACGCAAGATTCATGTCTTTAGAGCAGCCAAACAAGCCCCAAACGAATGCACAGTCGCTTTAAAACAAAATTGAACGATTGAGTTTTGCGCTCGCGGTACGCGTTCCAGCTCGTGTCATTAGATCAAAAACTCTTCATTCTATGCAAATATGCAAGATTCATGCGTTTGAAGCAGCCAAACAAGCCCCAAACGAATGCAAAGTCGCTTTATAACGAAATCGAACGAAATGGACCGATTCAGTTTTGCGCTCGCTGCATTCGTTCCGGCTCGTTCAATTAGATCCAAAACTCTTTATTCTATGCGAATACGCAAGATTCATGCGTTTAGAGCAGCCAAACAAGCCCCAAACGAATGCACAGTCGCTTTGAAACGAAATTGAACGATTGAGTTTTGCGCTCGCTGTACTCGTTCCAGCTCGTGTCATTAGTGTAAAAACTCTTCATTCTATGCAAATACGCAAGATTCATGCGTTTAGAGCAGCCGAACAAGCCCTAAACGAATGCAAAGTCGCTTCATAACGAAAGTGAACGAAATCGACCGATTGAGTTTTGCGCTAGCTTTAGGCGTTCCAGCTCGTCGTATTAGATCAAAAACTTTTTATTCTTCGCAAACACGCAAGATTCATGCGTTTGGAGCAGCCAAACAAGCCCCAAACGAATGCAAAGTCGCTTTATAACGAAATCGAACGAAATGGACCGATTCAGTTTTGCGCTCGCTGCATTCGTTCCAGCTCGTTCAATTAGATCCAAAACTCTTTATTCTATGCGAATACGCAAGATTCATGCGTTTGGCGCAGCCAAACAAGCCCCAAACGAATGCAAAGTCGCTTTAAAACAAAATTGAACGATTGAGTTTTGCGCTCGCTGTACTCGTTCGAGCTCGTGTCATTATTTTAAAACTTCTTCATTATATGCAAATACGCAAGATTTATGCGTTTGGAGCAGCCAAACAAGCCCCAAACGAATGTAAAGTTGCTTTATAACAAAATCGACCGATTCAGTTTTGCGCTCGCTGCAGGCGTTCCATCCCGTATTAATAGATCAAAAACTCTTCATTTTATGCGAATACGCAAGATTCATGCGTTTCAAGCAGCTAAACAAGCCCCAAACGAATGCGAAGTCGCTTTATAACCATATCAACCGATTCAGTTTTGCGCTCGCTGCATTCGTTCCAGCTCGAGTTATTAGATCAAAAACTCTTCATTCCATGCAGGTACGCAAGATTCATGCGTTTGGAGCAGCCAAACAAGCCCCAAACGAATGCAAAGTCGTTTTAAAACGAAATTGAACGATTGAGTTTTGCGCTCGCTGTAGGCGTTCCAGCTCGCCTAATTACATCAAAAACTCTTCATTCTATGTAAATACGCAAGATTCATGCGTTTGGAGCAGCCAAACAAGCCCCAAACGAGTGCACAGTCGGTTTAAAACAAAATTGAACGATTGAGTTTTGCGCTCGCTGTACGCGTTCCAGCTCGTGTCATTAGTGTAAAAACTCTTCATTCTATGCAAATACGCAAGATTCATGCGTTTGGAGCAGCCAGACAAGCCCCAAACGAATGCAAAGTCGCTTTATAACAAAATCGAACGAAATCGACCGATTCAGTTTTGCGCTCGCTGCATTCGTTCCAGCTCGTTTTATTAGATGAAAAACTCTTTATTCTATGCGAATACGCAAGATTCATGCGTTTAGATCAGCCCAACAAGCTCCAAACGAATGCACAGTCGCTTTAAAACGAAATTGAACGATTGAGTTTTGCGCTCGCTGTACTCGTTCGAGCTCGTGTCCTTAGTTTAAAACCTCTTCATTATATGCAAATACGCAAGATTCATGCGCTTGGAGCAGCCAAACAAGCCCCAAACGAATGCAAAGTCGCTTTATAACAATATCAACCGATTCAGTTTTGCGCTCGCTGCATTCGTTCCAGCTCGAGTTATTAGATCAAAAACTCTTCATTCCATGCAGGTACGCAAGGTTCATGCGTTTGGAGCAGCCAAACAAGCCCCAAACGAATGCAAAGTCACTTTGTAACAATATAAACCGATTCAGTTTTGCGCTCGCTGTAGGCGTTCCAGCTCGCCTAATTAGATCAAAAACTGTTCATTCCATGCAGATACGCAAGATTCATGCGTTTGGAGCAGCCAAACAAGCCCCAAACGAATGCAAAGTCGGTTTAAAACGAAATTAAACGATTGAGTTTCGCGCTCGCTGTACTCGTTCGAGCTCGTGTCTTATTTTAAAACCTCTTCGTTATATGCAAATACGCAAGATTCATGGGCTTAGAGCAGCCAAACAAGCCCCAAACGAATGCACAGTCGCTTTAAAACAAAATTGAACGATTGAGTTTTGCGCTCGCGGCACGCGTTCCAGCTCGTGTCATTAGATCAAAAACTCTTCATTCTATGCAAATATGCAAGATTCATGCGTTTGGAGCAGCCAAACAAGCCCCAAACGAATGCAAAGTCGCTTTATAACGATATCGAACGAAATCGACCGATTCAGTTTTGCGCTCGCTGCATTCGTTCCAGCTCGTTCAATTAGATCCAAAACTCTTTATTCTATGCGAATACGCAAGATTCATGCGTTTAGAGCAGCCAAACAAGCCCCAAACGAATGCACAGTCGCTTTGAAACGAAATTGAACGATTGAGTTTTGCGCTCGCTGTACTCGTTCCAGCTCGTGTCATTAGTGTAAAAACTCTTCATTCTATGCAAATACGCAAGATTCATGCGTTTGGAGCAGCCGAACAAGCCCTAAACGAATGCAAAGTCGCTTTATAACGAATGTCAACGAAATCGACCGATTGAGTTTTGCGCTAGCTTTAGGCGTTCCAGCTCGTCTTATTAGATCAAAAACTTTTTATTCTTCGCAAACACGCAAGATTCATGCGTTTGGAGCAGCCAAACAAGCCCCAAACGAATGCAAAGTCACTTTATAACGAAATCGAACGAAATCGACCGCTTCAGTTTTGCGCTCGCTGCATTTGTTCCAGCTCGTTCAATTAGATCCAAAACTCTTTATTCTATGCGAATACGCAAGATTCATGCGTTTGGAGCAGCCAAACAAGCCCCAAACGAATGCAAAGTCGCTTTAAAACAAAATTGAACGATTGAGTTTTGCGC
Organism: Amblyteles armatorius; assembly: GCA_933228735.2. Classification (NCBI taxonomy): domain Eukaryota; kingdom Metazoa; phylum Arthropoda; class Insecta; order Hymenoptera; family Ichneumonidae; genus Amblyteles; species Amblyteles armatorius. Next base: position 928,082 of record OW121691.1, on the reverse strand, counting down.
TCGCTGTACTCGTTCGAGCTCGTGTCATTATTTTAAAACTTCTTCATTATATGCAAATACGCAAGATTTATGCGTTTGGAGCAGCCAAACAAGCCCCAAACGAATGTAAAGTTGCTTTATAACAAAATCGACCGATTCAGTTTTGCGCTCGCTGCAGGCGTTCCAGCTCGTATTAATAGATCAAAAACTCTTCATTCTATGCGAATACGCAAGATTCATGCGTTTCAAGCAGCTAAACAAGCCCCAAACGAATGCGAAGTCGCTTTATAACCATATCAACCGATTCAGTTTTGCGCTCGCTGCATTCGTTCCAGCTCGAGTTATTAGATCAAAAACTCTTCATTCCATGCAGGTACGCAAGATTCATGCGTTTGGAGCAGCCAAACAAGCCCCAAACGAATGCAAAGTCGTTTTAAAACGAAATTGAACGATTGAGTTTTGCGCTCGCTGTAGGCGTTCCAGCTCGCCTAATTACATCAAAAACTCTTCATTCTATGTAAATACGCAAGATTCATGCGTTTGGAGCAGCCAAACAAGCCCCAAACGAGTGCACAGTCGGTTTAAAACAAAATTGAACGATTGAGTTTTGCGCTCGCTGTACGCGTTCCAGCTCGTGTCATTAGTGTAAAAACTCTTCATTCTATGCAAATACGCAAGATTCATGCGTTTGGAGCAGCCAAACAAGCCCCAAACGAATGCAAAGTCGCTTTATAACAAAATCGAACGAAATCGACCGATTCAGTTTTGCGCTCGCTGCATTCGTTCCAGCTCGTTTTATTAGATGAAAAACTCTTTATTCTATGCGAATACGCAAGATTCATGCGTTTAGATCAGCCCAACAAGCTCCAAACGAATGCACAGTCGCTTTAAAACGAAATTGAACGATTGAGTTTTGCGCTCGCTGTACTCGTTCGAGCTCGTGTCCTTAGTTTAAAACCTCTTCATTATATGCAAATACGCAAGATTCATGCGCTTGGAGCAGCCAAACAAGCCCCAAACGAATGCAAAGTCGCTTTATAACAATATCAACCGATTCAGTTTTGCGCTCGCTGCATTCGTTCCAGCTCGAGTTATTAGATCAAAAACTCTTCATTCCATGCAGGTACGCAAGGTTCATGCGTTTGGAGCAGCCAAACAAGCCCCAAACGAATGCAAAGTCACTTTCTAACAATATAAACCGATTCAGTTTTGCGCTCGCTGTAGGCGTTCCAGCTCGCCTAATTAGATCAAAAACTGTTCATTCCATGCAGATACGCAAGATTCATGCGTTTGGAGCAGCCAAACAAGCCCCAAACGAATGCAAAGTCGGTTTAAAACGAAATTAAACGATTGAGTTTCGCGCTCGCTGTACTCGTTCGAGCTCGTGTCTTATTTTCAAACCTCTTCATTATATGCAAATACGCAAGATTCATGCGCTTAGAGCAGCCAAACAAGCCCCAAACGAATGCACAGTCGCTTTAAAACAAAATTGAACGATTGAGTTTTGCGCTCGCGGCACGCGTTCCAGCTCGTGTCATTAGATCAAAAACTCTTCATTCTATGCAAATATGCAAGATTCATGCGTTTGGAGCAGCCAAACAAGCCCCAAACGAATGCAAAGTCGCTTTATAACGATATCGAACGAAATCGACCGATTCAGTTTTGCGCTCGCTGCATTCGTTCCAGCTCGTTCAATTAGATCCAAAACTCTTTATTCTATGCGAATACGCAAGATTCATGCGTTTAGAGCAGCCAAACAAGCCCCAAACGAATGCACAGTCGCTTTGAAACGAAATTGAACGATTGAGTTTTGCGCTCGCTGTACTCGTTCCAGCTCGTGTCATTAGTGTAAAAACTCTTCATTCTATGCAAATACGCAAGATTCATGCGTTTGGAGCAGCCGAACAAGCCCTAAACGAATGCAAAGTCGCTTTATAACGAATGTGAACGAAATCGACCGATTGAGTTTTGCGCTAGCTTTAGGCGTTCCAGCTCGTCTTATTAGATCAAAAACTTTTTATTCTTCGCAAACACGCAAGATTCATGCGTTTGGAGCAGCCAAACAAGCCCCAAACGAATGCAAAGTCGCTTTATAACGAAATCGAACGAAATCGACCGCTTCAGTTTTGCGCTCGCTGCATTTGTTCCAGCTCGTTCAATTAGATCCAAAACTCTTTATTCTATGCGAATACGCAAGATTCATGCGTTTGGAGCAGCCAAACAAGCCCCAAACGAATGCAAAGTCGCTTTAAAACAAAATTGAACGATTGAGTTTTGCGCTCGCTGTACTCGTTCGAGCTCGTGTCATTAGTGTAAGAACTCTTCATTCTATGCAAAAACGCAAGATTCATGCGTTTGGAGCAGCCGAACAAGCCCTAAACGAATGCAGAGTCGCTTTATAACGAAAGTGAACGAAATCGACCGATTGAGTTTTGCGCTAGCTTTAGGCGTTCCAGCTCGTCTTATTAGATCAAAAACTTTTTATTCTTCGCAAACACGCAAGATTCATGCGTTTGGAGCAGCCAAACAAGCCCCAAACGAATGCAAAGTCGCTTTATAACGAAATCGAACGAAATCGACCGATTCAGTTTTGCGCTCGCTGCATTCGTTCCAGCTCGTTATATTAGATCAAAAACTCTTTATTCTATGCGAATACGCAAGATTCATGCGTTTAGATCAGCCAAACAAGCTCCAAACGAATGCACAGTCGCTTTAAAACGAAATTGAACGATTGAGTTTTGCGCTCGCTGTACTCGTTCGAGCTCGTGTCCTTAGTTTAAAACCTCTTCATTATATGCAAATACGCAAGATTCATGCGCTTGGAGCAGCCAAACAAGCCCCGAACGAATGCAAAGTCGCTTTATAACAATATCAACCGATTCAGTTTTGCGCTCGCTGCATTCGTTCCAGCTCGAGTTATTAGATCAAAAACTCTTCATTCCATGCAGGTACGCAAGATTCATGCGTTTGGAGCAGCCAAACAAGCCCCAAACGAATGCAAAGTCACTTTCTAACAATATCAACCGATTCAGTTTTGCGCTCGCTGTAGGCGTTCCAGCTCGCCTAATTAGATCAAAAACTCTTCATTTCATGCAGATACGCAAGATTCATGCGTTTAGAGCAGCCAAACAAGCCCCAGACGAATGCAAAGTCGCTTTAAAACGAAATTGAACGATTGAGTTTTGCGCTTGCTGTACGCGTTCCAGCTCGTGTCATTAGATCAAAAACTCTTCATTCTATGCAAATACGCAAGATTCATGCGTTTGGGGCAGCCAAAAAAGCCCCAATCGAATGCAAAGTTGCTTTATAACAAAATCGACCGATTCAGTTTTGCGCTCGCTGCAGGCGTTCCAGCTCGTATTAATAGATCAAGAACTCTTTATTCTATGCAAATACGCAAGATTCATGTCTTTAGAGCAGCCAAACAAGCCCCAAACGAATGCACAGTCGCTTTAAAACAAAATTGAACGGTTGAGTTTTGCGCTCGCGGTACGCGTTCCAGCTCGTGTCATTAGATCAAAAACTCTTCATTCTATGCAAATATGCAAGATTCATGCGTTTGAAGCAGCCAAACAAGAGCCAAACGAATGCAAAGTCGCTTTATAACGAAATCGAACGAAATGGACCGATTCAGTTTTGCGCTCGCTGCATTCGTTCCGGCTCGTTCAATTAGATCCAAAACTCTTTATTCTATGCGAATACGCAAGACTCATGCGTTTAGAGCAGCCAAACAAGCCCCAAACGAATGCACAGTCGCTTTGAAACGAAATTGAACGATTGAGTTTTGCGCTCGCTGTACTCGTTCCAGCTCGTGTCATTAGTGTAAAAACTCTTCATTCTATGCAAATACGCAAGATTCATGCGTTCAGAGCAGCCGAACAAGCCCTAAACGAATGCAAAGTCACTTCATAACGAAAGTGAACGAAATCGACCGATTGAGTTTTGCGCTAGCTTTAGGCGTTCCAGCTCGTCTTATTAGATCAAAAACTTTTTATTCTTCGCAAACACGCAAGATTCATGCGTTTGGAGCAGCCAAACAAGCCCCAAACGAATGCAAAGTCGCTTTATAACGAAATCGAACGAAATGGACCGATTCAGTTTTGCGCTCGCTGCATTCGTTCCAGCTCGTTCAATTAGATCCAAAACTCTTTACTCTATGCGAATACGCAAGATTCTTGCGTTTGGAGCAGCCAAACAAGCCCCAAACGAATGCAAAGTAGCTTTAAAACAAAATTGAACGATTGAGTTTAGCGCTCGCTGTACTCGTTCGAGCTCGTGTCATTATTTTAAAACCTCTTCATTATATGCAAATACGCAAGATTCATGCGTTTGGAGCAGCCAAACAAGCCCCAAACGAATGCAAAGTCGCTTTAAAACGAAATTAAACGATTGAGTTTTGCGCTCGCTGTACTCGTTCGCGCTCGTGTCTTATTTTAAAACCTCTTCATTATAAGCAAATACGCAAGATTCATGCGTTTAGAGCAGCCAAACAAGCCCCAAACGAATGCAAAGTCGTTTTAAAACGAAATTGAACGATTGAGTTTTGCGCTCGCTGTAGGCGTTCCAGCTCGCCTAATTACATCAAAAACTCTTCATTCTATGTAAATACGCAAGATTCATGCGTTTGGAGCAGGCAAACAAGCCCCAAACGAATGCAAAGTCGCTTTATAACGAAATCGGCCGATTCAGTTTTGCGCTCGCTGCAGGCGTTCCAGCTCGAGGTATTAGATCAAGAACTCTTCATTCTATGCAAATACGCAAGATTCATGCGTTTAGAGCAGCCAAACAAGCCCCGAACGAATGCACAGTCGGTTTAAAACAAAATTGAACGATTGAGTTTTGCGCTCGCTGTACGCGTTCCAGCTCGTGTCATTAGTGTAAAAACTCTTCATTCTATGCAAATACGCAAGATTCATGCGTTTGGAGCAGCCAAACAAGCCCCAAACGAATGCAAAGTCGCTTTAAAACGAAATTGAACGATTGAGTTTTGCGCTTGCCGTACGCGTTCCAGCTCGTGTCATTAGATCAAAAACTCTTCATTCTATGCAAATACGCAAGATTCATGCGTTTGGAGCAGCCAAAAAAGCCCCAAATGAATGCAAAGTTGCTTTATAACAAAATCGACCGATTCAGTTTTGCGCTCGCTGCAGGCGTTCCAGCTCGTATTAATAGATCAAAAACTCTTTATTCTATGCGAATACGAAAGATTCATGCGTTTAGATCAGCCAAACAAGCTCCAAACGAATGCACAGCCGCTTTAAAACGAAATTGAACGATTGAGTTTTGCGCTCGCTGTCTTCGTTCGAGCTCGTGTCCTTAGTTGAAAACCTCTTCATTATATGCAAATACGCAAGATTCATGCGCTTGGAGCAGCCAAACAAGCCCCAAACGAATGCAAAGTCGCTTTATAACAATATCAACCGATTCAGTTTTGCGCTCGCTGCATTCGTTCCAGCTCGAGTTATTAGATCAAAAACTCTTCATTCCATGCAGGTACGCAAGATTCATGCGTTTGGAGCAGCCAAACAAGCCCCAAACGAATGCAAAGTCACTTTCTAACAATATCAACCGATTCAGTTTTGCGCTCGCTGTAGGCGTTCCAGCTCGCCTAATTAGATCAAAAACTCTTCATTTCATGCAGATACGCAAGATTCATGCGTTTGGAGCAGCCAAACAAGCCCCAGACGAATGCAAAGTCGCTTTAAAACGAAATTGAACGATTGAGTTTTGCGCTTGCTGTACGCGTTCCAGCTCGTGTCATTAGATCAAAAACTCTTCATTCTATGCAAATACGCAAGATTCATGCGTTTGGAGCAGCCAAAAAAGCCCCAAACGAATGCAAAGTTGCTTTATAACAAAATCGACCGATTCAGTTTTGCGCTCGCTGCAGGCGTTCCAGCTCGTTCAATTAGATCCAAAACTCTTTATTCTATGCGAATACGCAAGATTCATGAGTTTGGAGCAGCCCAACAAGCCCCAAACGAATGCAAAGTCGCTTTAAAACGAAATTAAACGATTGAGTTTTGCGCTCGCTGTACTCGTTCGAGCTCGTGTCTTATTTTAAAACCTCTTCATTATATGCAAATACGCAAGATTCATGCGTTTAGAGCAGCCAAACAAGCCCCAAACGAATGCAAAGTCGTTTTAAAACGAAATTGAACGATTGAGTTTTGCGCTCGCTGTAGGCGTTCCAGCTCGCCTAATTACATTAAAAACTCTTCATTCTATGTAAATACGCAAGATTCATGCGTTTGGAGCAGCCAAACAAGCCCCAAACGAATGCAAAGTCGCTTTATAACGAAATCGGCCGATTCAGTTTTGCGCTCGCTGCAGGCGTTCCAGCTCGAGGTATTAGATCAAGAACTCTTTATTCTATGCAAATACGCAAGATTCATGCGTTTAGAGCAGCCAAACAAGCCCCGAACGAATGCACAGTCGGTTTAAAACAAAATTGAACGATTGAGTTTTGCGCTCGCTGTACGCGTTCCAGCTCGTGTAATTAGTGTAAAAACTCTTCATTCTATGCAAATACGCAAGATTCATGCGTTTGGAGCAGCCAAACAAGCCCCAAACGAATGCAAAGTCGCTTTATAACGAAATCGAACGAAATCGACCGATTCAGTTTTGCGCTCGCTGCATTCGTTCCAGCTCGTTCAATTAGATCCAAAACTCTTTATTCTATGCGAATACGCAAGATTCATGCGTTTAGAGCAGCCAAACAAGCCCCAAACGAATGCACAGTCGCTTTGAAACGAAATTGAACGATTTAGTTTTGCGCTCGCTGTAGGCGTTCCAGCTCGCCTAATTACATCAAAAACTCTTCATTCTATGTAAATACGCAAGATTCATGCGTTTGGAGCAGCCAAACAAGCCCCAAACGAATGCACAGTCGCTTTGAAACGAAATTGAACGATTGAGTTTTGCGCTCGCTGTACTCGTTCCAACTCGTGTCCTTAGTGTAAAAACTCTTCATTCTATGCAAAAACGCAAGATTCATGCGTTTGGAGCAGCCGAACAAGCCCTAAACGAATGCAAAGTCGCTTTATAACGAAAGTGAACGAAATCGACCGATTGAGTTTTGCGCTAGCTTTAGGCGTTCCAGCTCGTCTTATTAGATCAAAAACTTTTTATTCTTCGCAAACACGCAAGATTCATGCGTTTGGAGCAGCCAAACAAGCCCCAAACGAATGCAAAGTCGCTTTATAACGAAATCGAACGAAATCGACCGCTTCAGTTTTGCGCTCGCTGCATTCGTTCCAGCTCGTTCAATTAGATCCAAAACTCTTTATTCTATGCGAATACGCAAGATTCATGAGTTTGGAGCAGCCCAACAAGCCCCAAACGAATGCAAAGTCGCTTTAAAACGAAATTAAACGATTGAGTTTTGCGCTCGCTGTACTCGTTCGAGCTCGTGTCTTATTTTAAAACCTCTTCATTATATGCAAATACGCAAGATTCATGCGTTTAGAGCAGCCAAACAAGCCCCAAACGAATGCAAAGTCGTTTTAAAACGAAATTGAACGATTGAGTTTTGCGCTCGCTGTAGGCGTTCCAGCTCGCCTAATTACATTAAAAACTCTTCATTCTATGTAAATACGCAAGATTCATGCGTTTGGAGCAGCCAAACAAGCCCCAAACGAATGCAAAGTCGCTTTATAACGAAATCGGCCGATTCAGTTTTGCTCTCGCTGCAGGCGTTCCAGCTCGAGGTATTAGATCAAGAACTCTTTATTCTATGCAAATACGCAAGATTCATGCGTTTAGAGCAGCCAAACAAGCCCCGAACGAATGCACAGTCGGTTTAAAACAAAATTGAACGATTGAGTTTTGCGCTCGCTGTACGCGTTCCAGCTCGTGTAATTAGTGTAAAAACTCTTCATTCTATGCAAATACGCAAGATTCATGCGTTTGGAGCAGCCAAACAAGCCCCAAACGAATGCAAAGTCGCTTTATAACGAAATCGAACGAAATCGACCGATTCAGTTTTGCGCTCGCTGCATTCGTTCCAGCTCGTTCAATTAGATCCAAAACTCTTTATTCTATGCGAATACGCAAGATTCATGCGTTTAGAGCAGCCAAACAAGCCCCAAACGAATGCACAGTCGCTTTGAAACGAAATTGAACAATTTAGTTTTGCGCTCGCTGTAGGCGTTCTAGCTCGCCTAATTACATCAAAAACTCTTTATTCTATGTAAATACGCAAGATTCATGCGTTTGGAGCAGCCAAACAAGCCCCAAACGAATGCAAAGTCGCTTTATAACGAAATCGGCCGATTCAGTTTTGCGCTCGCTGCAGGCGTTCCAGCTCGAGGGATTAGATCAAGAACTCTTCATTCTATGCAAATACGCAAGATTCATGCGTTTAGAGCAGCCAAACAAGCCCCAAACGAATGCACAGTCGCTTTAAAACAAAATTGAACGATTGAGTTTTGCGCTCGCGGTACGCGTTCCAGCTCGTGTCATTAGATCAAAAACTCTTCATTCTATGTAAATACGCAAGATTCATGCGTTTGGAGCAGCCAAACAAGCCCCAAACGAATGCAAAAGTGCTCTATAACGAAATCGGCCGATTCAGTTTTGCGCTCGCTGCAGGCGTTCCAGCTCGAGGGATTAGATCAAGAACTCTTCATTCTATGCAAATACGCAAGATTCATGTCTTTAGAGCAGCCAAACAAGCCCTAAACGAATGCAAAGTCGCTTTATAACGAAAGTGAACGAAATCGACCGATTGAGTTTTGCGCTAGCTTTAGGCGTTCCAGCTCGTCTTATTAGATCAAAAACTTTTTATTCTTCGCAAACACGCAAGATTCATGCGTTTGGAGCAGCCAAACAAGCCCCAAACGAATGCAAAGTCGCTTTATAACGAAATCGAACGAAATCGACCGCTTCAGTTTTGCGCTCGCTGCATTCGTTCCAGCTCGTTCAATTAGATCCAAAACTCTTTATTCTATGCGAATACGCAAGATTCATGCGTTTGGAGCAGCCAAACAAGCCCCAAACGAATGCACAGTCGCTTTAAAACAAAATTGAACGATTGAGTTTTGCGCTCGCGGTACGCGTTCCAGCTCGTGTCATTAGATCAAAAACTCTTCATTCTATGCAAATATGCAAGATTCATGCGTTTGGAGCAGCCAAACAAGCCCCAAACGAATGCAAAGTTGCTTTATAACGAAATCGGCCGATTCAGTTTTGCGCTCGCTGCAGGCGTTCCAGCTCGAGGGATTAGATCAAGAACTCTTTATTCTATGCAAATACGCAAGATTCATGTCTTTAGAGCAGCCAAACAAGCCCCAAACGAATGCACAGTCGCTTTAAAACAAAATTGAACGGTTGAGTTTTGCGCTCGCGGTACGCGTTCCAGCTCGTGTCATTAGATCAAAAACTCTTCATTCTATGCAAATATGCAAGATTCATGCGTTTGAAGCAGCCAAACAAGAGCCAAACGAATGCAAAGTCACTTTATAACGAAATCGAACGAAATGGACCGATTCAGTTTTGCGCTCGCTGCATTCGTTCCGGCTCGTTCAATTAGATCCAAAACTCTTTATTCTATGCGAATACGCAAGACTCATGCGTTTAGAGCAGCCAAACAAGCCCCAAACGAATGCACAGTCGCTTTGAAACGAAATTGAACGATTGAGTTTTGCGCTCGCTGTACTCGTTCCAGCTCGTGTCATTAGTGTAAAAACTCTTCATTCTATGCAAATACGCAAGATTCATGCGTTTAGAGCAGCCGAACAAGCCCTAAACGAATGCAAAGTCACTTCATAACGAAAGTGAACGAAATCGACCGATTGAGTTTTGCGCTAGCTTTAGGCGTTCCAGCTCGTCTTATTAGATCAAAAACTTTTTATTCTTCGCAAACACGCAAGATTCATGCGTTTGGAGCAGCCAAACAAGCCCCAAACGAATGCAAAGTCGCTTTATAACGAAATCGAACGAAATGGACCGATTCAGTTTTGCGCTCGCTGCATTCGTTCCAGCTCGTTCAATTAGATCCAAAACTCTTTATTCTATGCGAATACGCAAGATTCTTGCGTTTGGAGCAGCCAAACAAGCCCCAAACGAATGCAAAGTAGCTTTAAAACAAAATTGAACGATTGAGTTTAGCGCTCGCTGTACTCGTTCGAGCTCGTGTCATTATTTTAAAACCTCTTCATTATATGCAAATACGCAAGATTCATGCGTTTGGAGCAGCCAAACAAGCCCCAAACGAATGCAAAGTCGCTTTAAAACGAAATTAAACGATTGAGTTTTGCGCTCGCTGTACTCGTTCGCGCTCGTGTCTTATTTTAAAACCTCTTCATTATATGCAAATACGCAAGATTCATGCGTTTAGAGCAGCCAAACAAGCCCCAAACGAATGCAAAGTCGTTTTAAAACGAAATTGAACGATTGAGTTTTGCGCTCGCTGTAGGCGTTCCAGCTCGCCTAATTACATCAAAAACTCTTCATTCTATGTAAATACGCAAGATTCATGCGTTTGGAGCAGGCAAACAAGCCCCAAACGAATGCAAAGTCGCTTTATAACGAAATCGGCCGATTCAGTTTTGCGCTCGCTGCAGGCGTTCCAGCTCGAGGTATTAGATCAAGAACTCTTCATTCTATGCAAATACGCAAGATTCATGCGTTTAGAGCAGCCAAACAAGCCCCGAACGAATGCACAGTCGGTTTAAAACAAAATTGAACGATTGAGTTTTGCGCTCGCTGTACGCGTTCCAGCTCGTGTCATTAGTGTAAAAACTCTTCATTCTATGCAAATACGCAAGATTCATGCGTTTGGAGCAGCCAAACAAGCCCCAAACGAATGCAAAGTCGCTTTAAAACGAAATTGAACGATTGAGTTTTGCGCTTGCCGTACGCGTTCCAGCTCGTGTCATTAGATCAAAAACTCTTCATTCTATGCAAATACGCAAGATTCATGCGTTTGGAGCAGCCAAAAAAGCCCCAAATGAATGCAAAGTTGCTTTATAACAAAATCGACCGATTCAGTTTTGCGCTCGCTGCAGGCGTTCCAGCTCGTATTAATAGATCAAAAACTCTTTATTCTATGCGAATACGAAAGATTCATGCGTTTAGATCAGCCAAACAAGCTCCAAACGAATGCACAGCCGCTTTAAAACGAAATTGAACGATTGAGTTTTGCGCTCGCTGTCTTCGTTCGAGCTCGTGTCCTTAGTTGAAAACCTCTTCATTATATGCAAATACGCAAGATTCATGCGCTTGGAGCAGCCAAACAAGCCCCAAACGAATGCAAAGTCGCTTTATAACAATATCAACCGATTCAGTTTTGCGCTCGCTGCATTCGTTCCAGCTCGTTCAATTAGATCCAAAACTCTTTATTCTATGCGAATACGCAAGATTCTTGCGTTTGGAGCAGCCAAACAAGCCCCAAACGAATGCAAAGTAGCTTTAAAACAAAATTGAACGATTGAGTTTAGCGCTCGCTGTACTCGTTCGAGCTCGTGTCATTATTTTAAAACCTCTTCATTATATGCAAATACGCAAGATTCATGCGTTTGGAGCAGCCAAACAAGCCCCAAACGAATGCAAAGTCGCTTTAAAACGAAATTAAACGATTGAGTTTTGCGCTCGCTGTACTCGTTCGCGCTCGTGTCTTATTTTAAAACCTCTTCATTATATGCAAATACGCAAGATTCATGCGTTTAGAGCAGCCAAACAAGCCCCAAACGAATGCAAAGTCGTTTTAAAACGAAATTGAACGATTGAGTTTTGCGCTCGCTGTAGGCGTTCCAGCTCGCCTAATTACATCAAAAACTCTTCATTCTATGTAAATACGCAAGATTCATGCGTTTGGAGCAGGCAAACAAGCCCCAAACGAATGCAAAGTCGCTTTATAACGAAATCGGCCGATTCAGTTTTGCGCTCGCTGCAGGCGTTCCAGCTCGAGGTATTAGATCAAGAACTCTTCATTCTATGCAAATACGCAAGATTCATGCGTTTAGAGCAGCCAAACAAGCCCCGAACGAATGCACAGTCGGTTTAAAACAAAATTGAACGATTGAGTTTTGCGCTCGCTGTACGCGTTCCAGCTCGTGTCATTAGTGTAAAAACTCTTCATTCTATGCAAATACGCAAGATTCATGCGTTTGGAGCAGCCAAACAAGCCCCAAACGAATGCAAAGTCGCTTTAAAACGAAATTGAACGATTGAGTTTTGCGCTTGCCGTACGCGTTCCAGCTCGTGTCATTAGATCAAAAACTCTTCATTCTATGCAAATACGCAAGATTCATGCGTTTGGAGCAGCCAAAAAAGCCCCAAATGAATGCAAAGTTGCTTTATAACAAAATCGACCGATTCAGTTTTGCGCTCGCTGCAGGCGTTCCAGCTCGTATTAATAGATCAAAAACTCTTTATTCTATGCGAATACGAAAGATTCATGCGTTTAGATCAGCCAAACAAGCTCCAAACGAATGCACAGCCGCTTTAAAACGAAATTGAACGATTGAGTTTTGCGCTCGCTGTCTTCGTTCGAGCTCGTGTCCTTAGTTGAAAACCTCTTCATTATATGCAAATACGCAAGATTCATGCGCTTGGAGCAGCCAAACAAGCCCCAAACGAATGCAAAGTCGCTTTATAACAATATCAACCGATTCAGTTTTGCGCTCGCTGCATTCGTTCCAGCTCGAGTTATTAGATCAAAAACTCTTCATTCCATGCAGGTACGCAAGATTCATGCGTTTGGAGCAGCCAAACAAGCCCAAACGAATGCAAAGTCACTTTCTAACAATATCAACCGATTCAGTTTTGCGCTCGCTGTAGGCGTTCCAGCTCGCCTAATTAGATCAAAAACTCTTCATTTCATGCAGATACGCAAGATTCATGCGTTTGGAGCAGCCAAACAAGCCCCAGACGAATGCAAAGTCGCTTTAAAACGAAATTGAACGATTGAGTTTTGCGCTTGCTGTACGCGTTCCAGCTCGTGTCATTAGATCAAAAACTCTTCATTCTATGCAAATACGCAAGATTCATGCGTTTGGAGCAGCCAAAAAAGCCCCAAACGAATGCAAAGTTGCTTTATAACAAAATCGACCGATTCAGTTTTGCGCTCGCTGCAGGCGTTCCAGCTCGTTCAATTAGATCCAAAACTCTTTATTCTATGCGAATACGCAAGATTCATGAGTTTGGAGCAGCCCAACAAGCCCCAAACGAATGCAAAGTCGCTTTAAAACGAAATTAAACGATTGAGTTTTGCGCTCGCTGTACTCGTTCGAGCTCGTGTCTTATTTTAAAACCTCTTCATTATATGCAAATACGCAAGATTCATGCGTTTAGAGCAGCCAAACAAGCCCCAAACGAATGCAAAGTCGTTTTAAAACGAAATTGAACGATTGAGTTTTGCGCTCGCTGTAGGCGTTCCAGCTCGCCTAATTACATTAAAAACTCTTCATTCTATGTAAATACGCAAGATTCATGCGTTTGGAGCAGCCAAACAAGCCCCAAACGAATGCAAAGTCGCTTTATAACGAAATCGGCCGATTCAGTTTTGCGCTCGCTGCAGGCGTTCCAGCTCGAGGTATTAGATCAAGAACTCTTTATTCTATGCAAATACGCAAGATTCATGCGTTTAGAGCAGCCAAACAAGCCCCGAACGAATGCACAGTCGGTTTAAAACAAAATTGAACGATTGAGTTTTGCGCTCGCTGTACGCGTTCCAGCTCGTGTAATTAGTGTAAAAACTCTTCATTCTATGCAAATACGCAAGATTCATGCGTTTGGAGCAGCCAAACAAGCCCCAAACGAATGCAAAGTCGCTTTATAACGAAATCGAACGAAATCGACCGATTCAGTTTTGCGCTCGCTGCATTCGTTCCAGCTCGTTCAATTAGATCCAAAACTCTTTATTCTATGCGAATACGCAAGATTCATGCGTTTAGAGCAGCCAAACAAGCCCCAAACGAATGCACAGTCGCTTTGAAACGAAATTGAACGATTTAGTTTTGCGCTCGCTGTAGGCGTTCCAGCTCGCCTAATTACATCAAAAACTCTTCATTCTATGTAAATACGCAAGATTCATGCGTTTGGAGCAGCCAAACAAGCCCCAAACGAATGCACAGTCGCTTTGAAACGAAATTGAACGATTGAGTTTTGCGCTCGCTGTACTCGTTCCAACTCGTGTCCTTAGTGTAAAAACTCTTCATTCTATGCAAAAACGCAAGATTCATGCGTTTGGAGCAGCCGAACAAGCCCTAAACGAATGCAAAGTCGCTTTATAACGAAAGTGAACGAAATCGACCGATTGAGTTTTGCGCTAGCTTTAGGCGTTCCAGCTCGTCTTATTAGATCAAAAACTTTTTATTCTTCGCAAACACGCAAGATTCATGCGTTTGGAGCAGCCAAACAAGCCCCAAACGAATGCAAAGTCGCTTTATAACGAAATCGAACGAAATCGACCGCTTCAGTTTTGCGCTCGCTGCATTCGTTCCAGCTCGTTCAATTAGATCCAAAACTCTTTATTCTATGCGAATACGCAAGATTCATGAGTTTGGAGCAGCCCAACAAGCCCCAAACGAATGCAAAGTCGCTTTAAAACGAAATTAAACGATTGAGTTTTGCGCTCGCTGTACTCGTTCGAGCTCGTGTCTTATTTTAAAACCTCTTCATTATATGCAAATACGCAAGATTCATGCGTTTAGAGCAGCCAAACAAGCCCCAAACGAATGCAAAGTCGTTTTAAAACGAAATTGAACGATTGAGTTTTGCGCTCGCTGTAGGCGTTCCAGCTCGCCTAATTACATTAAAAACTCTTCATTCTATGTAAATACGCAAGATTCATGCGTTTGGAGCAGCCAAACAAGCCCCAAACGAATGCAAAGTCGCTTTATAACGAAATCGGCCGATTCAGTTTTGCGCTCGCTGCAGGCGTTCCAGCTCGAGGTATTAGATCAAGAACTCTTTATTCTATGCAAATACGCAAGATTCATGCGTTTAGAGCAGCCAAACAAGCCCCGAACGAATGCACAGTCGGTTTAAAACAAAATTGAACGATTGAGTTTTGCGCTCGCTGTACGCGTTCCAGCTCGTGTAATTAGTGTAAAAACTCTTCATTCTATGCAAATACGCAAGATTCATGCGTTTGGAGCAGCCAAACAAGCCCCAAACGAATGCAAAGTCGCTTTATAACGAAATCGAACGAAATCGACCGATTCAGTTTTGCGCTCGCTGCATTCGTTCCAGCTCGTTCAATTAGATCCAAAACTCTTTATTCTATGCGAATACGCAAGATTCATGCGTTTAGAGCAGCCAAACAAGCCCCAAACGAATGCACAGTCGCTTTGAAACGAAATTGAACAATTTAGTTTTGCGCTCGCTGTAGGCGTTCCAGCTCGCCTAATTACATCAAAAACTCTTTATTCTATGTAAATACGCAAGATTCATGCGTTTGGAGCAGCCAAACAAGCCCCAAACGAATGCAAAGTCGCTTTATAACGAAATCGGCCGATTCAGTTTTGCGCTCGCTGCAGGCGTTCCAGCTCGAGGGATTAGATCAAGAACTCTTCATTCTATGCAAATACGCAAGATTCATGCGTTTAGAGCAGCCAAACAAGCCCCAAACGAATGCACAGTCGCTTTAAAACAAAATTGAACGATTGAGTTTTGCGCTCGCGGTACGCGTTCCAGCTCGTGTCATTAGATCAAAAACTCTTCATTCTATGTAAATACGCAAGATTCATGCGTTTGGAGCAGCCAAACAAGGCCCAAACGAATGCAAAAGTGCTCTATAACGAAATCGGCCGATTCAGTTTTGCGCTCGCTGCAGGCGTTCCAGCTCGAGGGATTAGATCAAGAACTCTTCATTCTATGCAAATACGCAAGATTCATGTCTTTAGAGCAGCCAAACAAGCCCTAAACGAATGCAAAGTCGCTTTATAACGAAAGTGAACGAAATCGACCGATTGAGTTTTGCGCTAGCTTTAGGCGTTCCAGCTCGTCTTATTAGATCAAAAACTTTTTATTCTTCGCAAACACGCAAGATTCATGCGTTTGGAGCAGCCAAACAAGCCCCAAACGAATGCAAAGTCGCTTTATAACGAAATCGAACGAAATCGACCGCTTCAGTTTTGCGCTCGCTGCATTCGTTCCAGCTCGTTCAATTAGATCCAAAACTCTTTATTCTATGCGAATACGCAAGATTCATGCGTTTGGAGCAGCCAAACAAGCCCCAAACGAATGCACAGTCGCTTTAAAACAAAATTGAACGATTGAGTTTTGCGCTCGCGGTACGCGTTCCAGCTCGTGTCATTAGATCAAAAACTCTTCATTCTATGCAAATATGCAAGATTCATGCGTTTGGAGCAGCCAAACAAGCCCCAAACGAATGCAAAGTCGCTTTATAACGAAATCGAACGAAATCGACCGATTCAGTTTTGCGCTCGCTGCATTTGTTCCAGCTCGTTCAATTAGATCCAAAACTCTTTATTCTATGCGAATACGCAAGATTCATGCGTTTAGAGCAGCCAAACAAGCCCCAAACGAATGCACAGTCGCTTTGAAACGAAATCGAACGATTGAGTTTTGCGCTCGCTGTACTCGTTCCAGCTCGTGTCATTAGTGTAAAAACTCTTCATTCTATGCAAATACGCAAGATTCATGCGTTTGGAGCAGCCGAACAAGCCCTAAACGAATGCAAAGTCGCTTTATAACGAAAGTGAACGAAATCCACCGATTGAGTTTTGCGCTAGCTTTAGGCGTTCCAGCTCGTCTTATTAGATCAAAAACTTTTTATTCTTCGCAAACACGCAAGATTCATGCGTTTGGAGCAGCCAAACAAGCCCCAAACGAATGCAAAGTCGCTTTATAACGAAATCGAACGAAATCGACCGATTCAGTTTTGCGCTCGCTGCATTCGTTCCAGCTCGTTATATTAGATCAAAAACTCTTTATTCTATGCAAATACGCAAGATTCATGCGTTTAGATCAGCCAAACAAGCTCCAAACGAATGCACAGTCGCTTTAAAACGAAATTGAACGATTGAGTTTTGCGCTCGCTGTACTCGTTCGAGCTCGTGTCCTTAGTTTAAAACCTCTTCATTATATGCAAATACGCAAGATTCATGCGCTTGGAGCAGCCAAACAAGCCCCAAACGAATGCAAAGTCGCTTTATAACAATATCAACCGATTCAGTTTTGCGCTCGCTGCATTCGTTCCAGCTCGAGTTATTAGATCAAAAACTCTTCATTCCATGCAGGTACGCAAGATTCATGCGTCTGGAGCAGCCAATCAAGCCCCAAACGAATGCAAAGTCGCTTTATAACAATATCAACCGATTCAGTTTTGCGCTCGCTGCATTCGTTCCAGCTCGAGTTATTAGATCAAAAACTCTTCATTCCATGCAGGTACGCAAGGTTCATGCGTTTGGAGCAGCCAAACAAGCCCCAAACGAATGCAAAGTCACTTTCTAACAATATAAACCGATTCAGTTTTGCGCTCGCTGCAGGCGTTCCAGCTCGTCTAATTAGATCAAAAACTCTTCATTCCATGCAGATACGCGAGATTCATGCGTTTGGAGCAGCCAAACAAGCCCCAAACGAATGCAAAGTCGCTTTAAAACGAAATTGAACAATTGAGTTTTGCGCTCGCTGTAGGCGTTCCAGCTCGCCTAATTACATCAAAAACTCTTCATTCTATGTAAATACGCAAGATTCATGCGTTTGGAGCAGCCAAACGAGCCCCAAACGAATGCAAAGTCGCTTTATAACGAAATCGGCCGATTCAGTTTTGCGCTCGCTGCAGGCGTTCCAGGACGTTTTATTAGATCAAAAACTGTTTATTCTATGCGAATACGCAAGATTCATGCGTTTAGAGCAGCCAAACAAGCCCCAAACGAATGCACAGTCGCTTTGAAACGAAATTGAACGATTGAGTTTTGCGCTCGCTGTACTCGTTCGAGCTCGTGTCATTAGTTTGAAAACTCTTCGTTATATGCAAATACGCAAGATTCATGCGCTTGGAGCAGCCAAACAAGCCCCAAACGAATGCAAAGTCGCTTTATAACAATATCAACCGATTCAGTTTTGCGCTCGCTGCATTCGTTCTAGCTCGTTCAATTAGATCCAAAACTCTTTATTCTATGCGAATACGCAAGATTCATGCGTTTTGAGCAGCCAAACAAGCCCCAAACGAATGCACAGTCGCTTTATAACGAAATCGACCAATGCAGTTTTGCGCTCGCTGCAGGCTTTCCGGCTCGTATTAATAGATCTAAAACTCTTCATTCTATGCAAATATCCAAGATTCATGCGTTTTGAGCAGCCAAACAAGCCCCACACGAATGCACAGTCGCTTTAGAACGACATTGAACGATCGAGTTTTGCGCTCGCCGTACGCGTTCCAGCCCGTGTTATTAGATGAAAAACTCTTCATTTTAGGCAAATACGCAAGATTCATGCGTTTGGAGCAGCCAAACAAGCCCCAAACGAATGCAAAGTCGCTTTATAACGAAATCAAACGAAATCGACCGATTCAGTTTTGCGCTCGCTGCATTCGTTCCAGCTCGTTCAATTAGATCCAAAACTCTTTATTCTATGCGAATACGCAAGATTCATGCGTTTCGAGCAGCCAAACAAGCCCCAAACGAATGGAAAGTCGCTTTATAACGAAATCGACCGATTCATTTTTGCGCTCGCTGCAGGCGTTCCAGCTCGTATTAATAGATCTAAAACTCTTCATTCTGTGCAAATATGCAAGATTCATGCGTTTGGAGCAGCCAAACAAGCCCCAAACGTATGCAAAGTCACTTTCTAACAATATCAACCGATTCAGTTTTGCGCTCGCTGTAGGCGTTCCAGCTCGCCTGATTAGATCAAAAACTCTTCATTCCATGCAGATACGCCCGATTTATGCGTTTGGAGCAGCCAAACGAGCCCCAAACGAATGCAAAGTCGCTTTATAACGAAATCGGCCGATTCAGTCTGCGCTCGCTGCATTCGTTCCAGCTCGTGTTATTAGATCAAAAACTCTTCATTCTATGCAAATACGCAAGATTCGAGCGTTTGGAGCAGCCAAACAAGCCCCAAACGAATGCAAAGTTGCTTTATAACGAAATCGACCCATTCAGTTTTGCGCTCGCTGCATTCGTTCCAGCTTGTTTTGTCTGATCAAAAACTCGTTATTCTATGCGAAAACGCAAGATTCATGCGTTTGGAGCAGCCAAACAAGGCCCAAACGAATGCAAAGTCGCTTTATAACGAAAAAGACCAATTCGGTTTTGCGCTCGCTGCAGGCGTTCCAGCTCGTGTTATAAGATCAAAAACTCTTCATTCTATGCACATATGCAAGATTCATGCGTTTGGAGCAGCCAAACAAGCCCCAAACGAATGCAAAGTTGCATGATAACGAAATCGACCGATTGAGTTTTGCGCTAGCTTTAGGCGTTCCAGCTCGTCTAATTAGATCAAAAACTCTTCATTCCATGCAGATACGCAAGATTCATGCGTTTAGAGCAGCCAAACAAGCCCCAAACGAATGCAAAGTCGCTTTATAACGAAATCGGCCGATTCAGTTTTGCGCTCGCTGCATTCGTTCCAGCTCGTGTTATTAGATCAAAAACTCTTCATTCTATGCAAATACGCAAGATTCATGCGTTTGGAGCAGCCAAACAAGCCCCAAACGAATGCAAAGTCGCTTTATAACGAAATCGACCGATTGAGTTTTGCGCTCGCTGCATTCGTTCCAGCTCGTTTTGTCAGATCAAAAACTCCTTATTCTATGCGAATACGCAAGATTCATGCGTTTGGAGCAGCCAAACAAGCCCCAAGTGAATGCACAGTCGCTTTAAAACAAAATTGAACGATTGAGTTTTGCGCTCGCTGTACGCGTTCCAGCTCGTGTTATTAGATCAAAAACTCTTCATTCTATGCAAATACGCAAGATTCATGCGTTTGGAGCAGCCAAACAAGCCCCAAACGAATGCAAAGTCGCTTTATAACGAAATTGATCGATTCAGTTTTGCGCTCGCTGCAGGCGTTCCAGCTCGTCTAATTAGATTTAAAAAAACTCTTTATTCTATGAAAATACGCAAGATTCGAGCGTTTGGAGCAGCCAAACAAGCCCCAAACGAATGCAAAGTCGCTTTATAACGAAATTGAACGATTGAGTTTTGCGCTCGCCGTACGCGTTCCAGCTCGCGTTATTAGATCAAAAACTCTTCATTCTATGCAAATACTCAATATTCGAGTGTTTGGAGCGGCCAAACAAGCCCCAAACGAATGCAAAGTCACTGTCTAACAATATCAACCGATTCAGTTTTGAGCTCGCTGTCCGCGTTCCAGCTCGCCTAAATAGATTAAAAAAACTCTTCATTCTATGCAAATACGCAAGATTCATGCGTTTGGAGCAGCCAAACAAGCCCCAAACGAATGCACAGTCGCTTTAGAACTACATTGTACGATTGAGTTTTGCGCTCGCCGTACGCGTTCCAGCTCGTGTTATTAGATCAAAAACTCTTCATTTTATGCAAATACGCAACATTCATGCGTTTGGAGCAGCCAAACAAGCCCGAAACGAATGCAAAGTCGCTTTATAACGAAATCGACCGATTCAGTTTTGCGCTCGCTGCAGGCTTTCCGGCTCGTATTAATAAATCTAAAACTCTCCATTCAATGCAAATATGCAAGATTCATGCGTTTTGAGCAGCCAAACAAGCCCCAAACGAATGCACAGTCGCTTTAAAATGACATTGAACAATTGAGTTTTGCACTCGCCGTACGCGTTCCAGCTCGTGTTATTAGATCAAAAACTCTTCATTCTGTGCAAATATGCAAGATTCATGCGTTTGGAGCAGCCAAACAAGCCCCAAACGAATGCGAAGTCGCTTTATAACAAAATCGGCCGATTCAGTTTTGCGCTCGCTGCATTCGTTCCAGCTCGTGTTATTAGATCAAAAACTCTTCATTCTATGCAAATACGCAAGATTCGAGCGTTTGGAGCAGCCAAACAAGCCCCAAACGAATGCAAAGTCGCTTTATAACGAAATCGACCGATTCAGTTTTGCGCTCGCTGCAGGCTTTCCGGCTCGTATTAATAGATCTAAAACTCTTCATTCTATGCAAATATGCAAGATTCATGCGTTTTGAGCAGCCAAACAAGCCCCAAACGAATGCACAGTCGATTTAAAATAACATTGAACGATTGAGTTTTGCACTCGCCGTACGCGTTCCAGCTCGTGTTATTAGATCAAAAACTCTTCATTCTGTTCAAATAGGCAAGATTCATGCGTTTGGAGCAGCCAAACAAGCCCCAAACGAATGCAAAGTCGCTTCAAAACGAAATTAAACGATTGAGTTTAGCGCTCGCTGTACGCGTTCCAGCTCGTGTTATTAGATCAAAAACTCTTCATTCTATGCAAATACGCAAGATTCATGCGTTTGGAGCAGCCAAACAAGGCCCAAACGAATGCAAAGTCGCTTTATAACGAAATCGACCGATTGAGTTTTGCGCTCGCTGCATTCGTTCCAGCTCGTTTTGTCAGATCAAAAACTCCTTATTCTATGCGAATACGCAAGATTCATGCGTTTGGAGCAGCCAAACAAGCCCCAAGTGAATGCACAGTCGCTTTAAAACAAAATTGAACGATTGAGTTTTGCGCTCGCTGTACGCGTTCCAGCTCGTGTTATTAGATCAAAAACTCTTCATTCTATGCAAATACGCAAGATTCATGCGTTTGGAGCAGCCAAACAAGCCCCAAACGAATGCAAAGTCGCTTTATAACGAAATTGATCGATTCAGTTTTGCGCTCGCTGCAGGCGTTCCAGCTCGTCTAATTAGATTTAAAAAAACTCTTTATTCTATGAAAATACGCAAGATTCGAGCGTTTGGAGCAGCCAAACAAGCCCCAAACGGATGCAAAGTCGCTTTATAACGAAATTGAACGATTGACTTTTGCGCTCGCCGTACGCGTTCCAGCTCGCGTTATCAGATCAAAAACTCTTCATTCTATGCAAATACGCAAGATTCGAGTGTTTGGAGCAGCCAAACAAGCCCCAACGAATGCAAAGTCGCTTTATAACGAAATCGACCGATTGAGTTTTGCGCTAGCTTTAGGCGTTCCAGCTCGTCTTATTAGATTAAAAACTTTTTATTCTTTGCAAACACGCCAGATTCATGCGTTTCGAGCAGCCAAACAAGCCCCAAACGAATGCAAAGTCACTTTCTAACAATATCAACCGATTCAGTTTTGAGCTCGCTGTACGCGTTCCAGCTCGCCTAATTAGATAAAAAAAACTCTTCATTCTATGCAAATACGCAAGATTCATGCGTTTGGAGCAGCCAAACAAGCCCCAAACGAATGCACAGTCGCTTTAGAACGACATTGAACGATTGAGTTTTGCGCCCGCCGTACGCGTTCCAGCTCGTGTTATTAGATCAAAAACTCTTTATTTTATGCAAATACGCAAGATTCATGCGTTTGGAGCAGCCAAACAAGCCCCAAACGAATGCAAAGTCGCTTTAAAACGAAATCGACCGATTCAGTTTTGCGCTCGCTGCAGGCTTTCCGGCTCGTATTAATAGATCTAAAACTCTTCATTCTATGCAAATATGCAAGATTTATGCGTTTTGAGCAGCCAAACAAGCCCCAAACGAATGCACAGTCGCTTTAAAATGACATTGAACGATTGAGTTTTGCACTCGCCGTACGCGTTCCAGCTCGTGTTATTAGATCAAAAACTCTTCATTTTGTGCAGATATGCAAGATTCATGCGTTTGGAGCAGCCAAACAAGCCCCAAACGAATGCAAAGTCGCTTTATAACGAAATCGGCCGATTCAGTTTTGCGCTCGCTGCATTCGTTCCAGCTCGTGTTATTAGATCAAAAACTCTTCATTCTATGCAAATACGCAAGATTCGAGCGTTTGGAGCAGCCAAACAAGCCCCAAACGAATGCAAAGTCGCTTTATAACGAAATCGACCAATGCAGTTTTGCGCTCGCTGCAGGCTTTCCGGCTCGTATTAATAGATCTAAAACTCTTCATTCTATGCAAATATGCAAGATTCATGCGTTTTGAGCAGCCAAACAAGCCCCAAACGAATGCACAGTCGCTTTAGAACGACATTGAACGATCGAGTTTTGCGCTCGCCGTACGCGTTCCAGCTCGTGTTATTAGATGAAAAACTCTTCATTTTATGCAAATACGCAAGATTCATGCGTTTGGAGCAGCCAAACAAGCCCCAAACGAATGGAAAGTCGCTTTATAACGAAATCGACCGATTCAGTTTTGCGCTCGCTGCAGGCTTTCCGGCTCGTATTAATAGATCTAAAACTCTTCGATCTATGCAAATATGCAAGATTCATGCGTTTTGAGCAGCCAAACAAGCCCCAAACGAATGCACAGTCGCTTTGAAATGACATTGAACGATTGAGTTTTGCACTCGCCGTACGCGTTCCAGCTCTTCTTATTAGATCAAAAACTTTTTATTCTTTGCAAACACGCAAGATTCATGCGTTTCGAGCAGCCAAACAAGCCCCAAACGAATGCAAAGTCACTTTCTAACAATATCAACCGATTAAGTTTTGCGCTCACTGTAGGCGTTCGAGCTCGCCTAATTAGATAAAAAAACTCTTCATTCTATGCAAATACGCAAGATTCATGCGTTTGAAGCAGCCAAACAATCCCCAAACGAATGCAAAGTCGCTTTATAACGAAAATGAACGATTGAGTTTTGCGCTCGCCGTACGCGTTCCAGCTCGGGTTATTAGATCAAAAACTCTTCATTTTATGCAAATACGCAAGATTCGAGCGTTTGGAGCAGCCAAACAAGCCCCAAACGAATGCAAAGTCGCTTTATAACGAAAAAGACCGATTGAGTTTTGCGCTAGCTTTAGGCGTTCCAGCTCGTCTTATTAGATCAAAAACTTTTTATTCTTTGCAAACCCGCAAGATTCATGCGTTTGGAGCAGCCAAACAAGCCCCAAACGAATGCAAAGTCGCTTTAAAACGAAATTGAACGATTGAGTTTTGCGCTCGCTGTACGCGTTCCAGCTCGTGTCATTAGATCAAAAACTCTTTATTCTATGCAAATACGCAAGATTGATGCGTTTGGAGCAGCCGAACAAGCCCCAAACGAATGCAAAGTCGCTGTATAACGAAAAAACCGATTATGTTTTGCGCTCGCTGCAGGCGTGTCAGCTCGTGTTATTAGATCAAAAACTCTTCATTCTATGCAAATATGCAAGATTCATGCGTTTCGAGCAGCCAAACAAGCCCCAAACGTATGCAAAGTCACTTTCTAACAATATCAACCGATTCAGTTTTGCGCTCGCTGTAAGCGTTCCAGCTCGCCTGTTTAGATCAAAAACTCTTTATTCCATGCAGATACGCAAGATTCATGCGTTTGGAGCAGCCAAACAAGCCCCAAACGAATGCAAAGTCGCTTTATAACGAAATCGGCCGATTCAGTTTTGTGCTCGCTGCATTCGTTCCATCTCGTGTTATTAGATCAAAAATTCTTCAATCTATGCAAATACGCAAGATTCGAGCGTTTGGAGCAGCCAAACAAGCCCCAAACGAATGCAAAGTCGCTTTATAACGAAATCGACCAATTCAGTTTTGCGCTCGCTGCAGGCTTTCCGGCTCGTATTAATAGATCTAAAACTCTTCATTCTATGCAAATATGCAAGATTCAGGCGTTTCAAGCAGCTAAACAAGCCCCAAACGAATGCGAAGTCGCTTTATAACCATATCAACCGATTCAGTTTTGCGCTTGCTGCATTCGTTCCAGCTCGAGTTATTAGATCAAAAACTCTTCATTCCATGCAGGTACGCAAGATTCATGCGTTTGGAGCAGCCAAACAAGCCCCAAACGAATGCAAAGTCACTTTCTAACAATATCAACCGATTTAGTTTTGCGCTTGCTGTAGGCGTTCCAGCTCGCCTAATTAGATCAAAAACTCTTTATTCCATGCAGATACGCAAGATTCATGCGTTTGGAGCAGCCAAACAAGCCCCAAACGAATGCAAAGTCGCTTTAAAACGAAATTGAACGATTGAGTTTTGCGCTCGCTGTACTCGTTCGAGCTCGTGTCCTTAGTTTAAAACCTCTTCATTATATGCAAATACGCAAGATTCAGGCGTTTCAAGCAGCTAAACAAGCCCCAAACGAATGCGAAGTCGCTTTATAACCATATCAACCGATTCAGTTTTGCGCTTGCTGCATTCGTTCCAGCTCGAGTTATTAGATCAAAAACTCTTCATTCCATGCAGGTACGCAAGATTCATGCGTTTGGAGCAGCCAAACAAGCCCCAAACGAATGCAAAGTCACTTTCTAACAATATCAACCGATTTAGTTTTGCGCTTGCTGTAGGCGTTCCAGCTCGCCTAAGTAGATCAAAAACTCTTTATTCCATGCAGATACGCAAGATTCATGCGTTTGGAGCAGCCAAACAAGCCCCAAACGAATGCAAAGTCGCTCTATAACGAAATCGGCCGATTCAGTCTTGCGCTCGCTGCAGGCGTTCCAGCTCGAGGTATTAGATCAAGAACTCTTCATTCTATGCAAATACGCAGGATTCATGCGTTTGGAGCAGCCAAACAAGCCCCAAACGAATGCAAAGTCGCTTTATAACGAAATCGAACGAAATCGACCGCTTCAGTTTTGCGCTCGCTGCATTCGTTCCAGCTCGTTCAATTAGATCCAAAACTCTTTATTCTATGCGAATACGCAAGATTCATGCGTTTGGAGCAGCCAAACAAGCCCCAAACGAATGCACAGTCGCTTTGAAACGAAATTGAACGATTTAGTTTTGCGCTCGCTGTAGGCGTTCCAGCTCGAGGTATTAGATCAAGAACTCTTCATTCTATGCAAATACGCAAGATTCATGCGTTGAGAGCAGCCAAACAAGCCCCGAACGAATGCACAGTCGCTTTAAAACAAAATTGAACGATTGAGTTTTGCGCTCGCTGTACGCGTTCCAGCTCGTGTCATTAGTGTAAAAACTCTTAATTCTATGCAAATACGCAAGATTCATGCGTTTGGAGCAGCCGAACAAGCCCCAAACGAATGCAAAGTCGCTTTATAACGAAATCGAACGAAATCGACCGCTTCAGTTTTGCGCTCGCTGCATTCGTTCCAGCTCGTTCAATTAGATCCAAAACTCTTTATTCTATGCGAATACGCAAGATTCATGCGTTTGGAGCAGCCAAACAAGCCCCAAACGAATGCAAAGTAACTTTAAAACGAAATTGAACGATTGAGTTTTGCGCTCGCTGTACGCGTTCCAGCTCGTGTCATTAGATCAAAAACTCTTCATTCTATGCAATTACGCAAGATTCATGCGTTTGGAGCAGCCAAACAAGCCCCAAACGAATGCAAAGTAACTTTAAAACGAAATTGAACGATTGAGTTTTGCTCTCGCTGTACGCGTTCCAGCTCGTGTCATTAGATCAAAAACTCTTCATTCTATGCAAATACGCAGGATTCATGCGTTTGGAGCAGCCAAACAAGCCCCAAACGAATGCAAAGTCGCTTTATAACGAAATCGAACGAAATCGACCGCTTCAGTTTTGCGCTCGCTGCATTCGTTCCAGCTCGTTCAATTAGATCCAAAACTCTTTATTCTATGCGAATACGCAAGATTCATGCGTTTGGAGCAGCCAAACAAGCCCCAAACGAATGCACAGTCGCTTTGAAACGAAATTGAACGATTTAGTTTTGCGCTCGCTGTAGGCGTTCCAGCTCGAGGTATTAGATCAAGAACTCTTCATTCTATGCAAATACGCAAGATTCATGCGTTGAGAGCAGCCAAACAAGCCCCGAACGAATGCACAGTCGCTTTAAAACAAAATTGAACGATTGAGTTTTGCGCTCGCGGTACGCGTTCCAGCTCGTGTCATTGGATCAAAAACTCTTCATTCTATGCAAATACGCAAGATTCATGCGATTTGCTTAACCAAACAAGCCCCAAACGAATGCAAAGTCGCTTTATAACGAAATCGAACGAAATCGACCGATTCAATTTTGCGCTCGCTGCATTCGTTCCAGCTTGTTCAATTAGATCCAAAACTCTTCATTCTATGCGAAGACGCAAGATTCATGCGTTTAGAGCAGCCAAACAAGCCCCAAACGAATGCACAGTCGCTTTGAAACGAAATTGAACGATTGAGCTTTGCGCTCGCTGTACTCGTTCCAGCTCGTGTCATTAGTGTAAAAACTCTTCATTCTATGCAAATGCGCAAGATTCATGCGTTTGGAGCAGCCGAACAAGCCCTAAACGAATGCAAAGTCGCTTTATAACGAAATCGAACGAAATCGACCGCTTCAGTTTTGCGCTCGCTGCATTCGTTCCAGCTCGTTCAATTAGATCCAAAACTCTTTATTCTATGCGAATACGCAAGATTAGTGCGTTTGGAGCAGCCAAACAAGCCCCAAACGAATGCAAAGTCGCTTTAAAACGAAATTGAACGATTGAGTTTTGCGCTCGCTGTACGCGTTCCAGCTCGTGTCATTAGATCAAAAACTCTTCATTCTATGCAATTACGCAAGATTCATGCGTTTGGAGCAGCCAAACAAGCCCCAAACGAATGCAAAGTCGCTCTATAACGAAATCGGCCGATTCAGTCTTGCGCTCGCTGCAGGCATTCCAGCTCGAGGTATTAGATCAAGAACTCTTCATTCTATGCAAATACGCAGCACTCATGCATTTAGAGCAGCCAAACAAGCCCCAAACGAATGCACAGTCGCTTTGAAACGAAATTGAACGATTGAGTTTTGCGCTCGCTGTACGCATTTCAGCTCGTGTCATTAGATCAAAAACTTTTCATTCTATGCAAATACGCAAGATTCATGCGTTTGGAGCAGCCAAACAAGCCCCAAACGAATGCAAAGTCGCTTTCTAACAATATCAACTGATTCAGTTTTGCGCTCGCTGTAGGCGTTCCAGCTTGCCTTATTAGATCAAAAACTCTTCATTCCATGCAGATACGCAAGATTCATGCGTTTGGAGCAGCCAAAAAAGCCCCAAACGAATGCAAAGTCGCTTTATAACGAAATCGGCCGATTCAGTTTTGCGCTCGCTGCAGGCGTTCCAGCTCGAGTTGTTAGATCAAAAACTCTTTATTCTATGCAAACACGCAAGATTCTTGCGTTTGGAGCAGCCAAACAAGCCCTAAACGAATGCAAAATCGCTTTTCTACAAAACCGACCGATTTAGTTTTGCGCTCGCTGCATTCGTTCCAGCTCGAGGTAATAGATCAAAAACTCTTCATTCCATGCAAATACGCAAGATTCATGCGTTTCGAGCAGCCAAACAAGCCCCAAACGAATGCAAAGTCACTTTATAACGAAATCAGCCGATTCAGTTTTGCGCTCGCTGCAGGATTTCCAGCTGAAGTTATTACATCAAAAACTTTTCATTCTATGCAAATACGCAAGATTCATGCGATTCGCTTAACCAAACAAGCCCCAAACGAATGCAAAGTCGCTTTATAACGAAATTGAACGATTGAGTTTTGCGCTTGTTGTACGCGTTCCAGCTCGTGTTATTAGATCAAAAACTCTTCATTCTATGCAAATACGCAAGATTCATGAGTTTGGAGCAGCCAAACAAGCCCCAAACGAATGCAAATTCGCTTTATAACGAAATTAAACGATTGAGTTTTGCGCTCGTCGTACGCGTTCCAGCTCGTGTTATTAGATCAAAATCGCTTAATTCTTTGCAAAAACGCAAGATTCATGCGTTTGGAGCAGCCAAACGAGCCCCAAACGAATGCAAAATCGCTTTATAACGAAATTGAACGATTGAGTTTTGCGCTCGCTGTAGGCGTTCCAGCTCGTGTTATTAGATCAAAAACTCTTCATTCTATGCAAATACGCAAGATTCATGCGTTTGGAGCAGCCAAACAAGCCCCAAACGAATGCAAAGTCGCTTTATAACGAAATCGGCCGATTCAGTTTTGCGCTCGCTGCAGGCGTTCCAGCTCGAGGTATTAGATCAAGAACTCTTCATTCTATGCAAATACGCAGGATTCATGCGTTTGGAGCAGCCAAACAAGCCCCAAACGAATGCAAAGTCGCTTTATAACGAAATCGAACGAAATCGACCGCTTCAGTTTTGCGCTCGCTGCATTCGTTCCAGCTCGTTCAATTAGATCCAAAACTCTTTATTCTATGCGAATACGCAAGATTCATGCGTTTGGAGCAGCCAAACAAGCCCCAAACGAATGCAAAGTCGCTTTAAAACGAAATCTAACGATTGAGTTTTGCGCTCGCTGTACGCGTTCCAGCTCGTGTCATTAGATCGAAAACTCTTCATTCTATGCAAATACGCAAGAGTCATGTGTTTGGAGCAGCCAATCAAGCCCCAAGCGAATGCAAAGTCGCTTTATAACGAAATCGAACGAAATCGACCGATTCAGTTTTGCGCTCGCTGCATTCGTTCCAGCTCGTTTTATTGGATCAAAAACTCTTTATTCTTTGCGAATACGCAAGATTCATGCGTTTAGAGCAGCCAAACAAGCCCCAAACGAATGCACAGTCGCTTTGAAACGAAATTGAACGATTGAGTTTTGCGCTCGCTGTACTCGTTCGAGCTCGTGTCATTAGTTTAAAACCTCTTCATTATATGCAAATACGCACGATTCATGCGCTTGGAGCAGCCAAACAAGCCCCAAACGGAAGCAAAGTCGCTTTATAACAATATCAACCGATTCAGTTTTGCGCTCGCTGCATTCGTTCCAGCTCGAGTTATTAGATCAAAAACTCTTCATTCCATGCAGGTACGCAAGATTCATGCGTTTGGAGCAGCCAAACAAGCCCCAAACGAATGCAAAATCACTTTCTAACAATATCAACCGATTCAGTTTTGCGCTCGCTGTAGGCGTTCCAGCTCGCCTAATTAGATCAAAAACTCTTCATTCCATGCAGATACGCAAGATTCATGCGTTTGGAGCAGCCAAACAAGCCCCAAACGAATGCAAAGTCGCTTTAAAACGAAATTGAACGATTGAGTTTTGCGCTTGCTGTACGCGTTCCAGCTCGTGTCATTAGATCAAAAACTCTCCACTTTATGCGAATACGCAAGATTCATGCGTTTGGAGCAGCCGAACAAGCCCCAAACGAATGCAAAGTGGCTTTATGACGAAATTGAACGATTGAGTTTTGCGCTCGCCGTACGCGTTCCAGCTCGTGTTATTAGATCAAAAACTCTTCATTCTATGCAAATACGCAAAATTCATGCGTTTGGAGCAGACAAACATGCCCCAAACGAATGCAAAGTCGCTTTATAACGAAATTGAACGATTGAGTTTTGCGCTCGCCGTACGCGTTCCAGCTCGTGTTATTGGATCAAAACCTCTTTATTCTATGCAAATACGCAAGATTCGAGCGTTTGGAGCAGCCAAACAAGCCCCAAACGAATGCAAAGTTGCTTTATAACAAAATCGACCGATTCAGTTTTGCGCTCGCTGCAGGCGTTCCAGCGCGTATTAATAGATCAAAAACTCTTCATTCTATGCAAATACGCAAGATTCATGCGTTTCAAGCAGCTAAACAAGCCCCAAACGAATGCGAAGTCGCTTTATAACGAAATCGAACGATTGCGTTTTGCGCTCCCTGTAGGCGTTCCAGCTTGCCTAATTACATCAAAAACTCTTCTCTCTTGGCAAATACGCAAGATTCATGCGTTTGGAGCAGCCAAACAAGCCCCAAACGAATGCAAAGTCGCTTTAAAACGAAATCTAACGATTGAGTTTTGCGCTCGCTGTACGCGTTCCAGCTCGTGTCATTAGATCGAAAACTCTTCATTCTATGCAAATACGCAAGAGTCATGTGTTTGGAGCAGCCAAACAAGCCCCAAGCGGAAGCAAAGTCGCTTTATAACAATATCAACCGATTCAGTTTTGCGCTCGCTGCATTCGTTCCAGCTCGAATTATTAGATCAAAAACTCTTCATTCCATGCAGGTACGCAAGATTCATGCGTTTGGAGCAGCCAAACAAGCCCCAAACGAATGCAAAATCACTTTCTAACAATATCAACCGATTCAGTTTTGCGCTCGCTGTAGGCGTTCCAGCTCGCCTAATTAGATCAAAAACTCTTCATTCCATGCAGATACGCAAGATTCATGCGTTTGGAGCAGCCAAACAAGCCCCAAACGAATGCAAAGTCGCTTTAAAACGAAATTAAACGATTGACTTTTGCGCTTGCTGTACGCGTTCCAGCTCGTGTCATTAGATCAAAAACTCTCCACTTTATGCGAATACGCAAGATTCATGCGTTTGGAGCAGCCGAACAAGCCCCAAACGAATGCAAAGTGGCTTTATGACGAAATTGAACGATTGAGTTTTGCGCTCGCCGTACGCGTTCCAGCTCGTGTTATTAGATCAAAAACTCTTCATTCTATGCAAATACGCAAAATTCATGCGTTTGGAGCAGACAAACAAGCTCCAAACGAATGCAAAGTCGCTTTATAGCGAAATCGACCGATTTAGTTTTGCGCTTGCTGCAGGCGTTCCAGCTCGTATTAATGGATCTAAAACTCTTCATTCTATGCAAATATGCAAGATTCATGCGTTTGGAGCAGCCAAACAAGCCCCAAACGAATGCAAAGTCGCTTTAAAACGAAATTGAACGATTGAGTTTTGCGCTTGTTGTACGCGTTCCAGCTCGTGTTATTAGATCAAAAACTCTTCATTCTATGCAAATACGCAAGATTCATGAGTTTGGAGCAGCCAAACAAGCCCCAAACGAATGCAAATTCGCTTTATAACGAAATTGAACGATTGAGTTTTGCGCTCGTCGTACGCGTTCCAGCTCGTGTTATTAGATTAAAAATTCTTCATTCTATGCAAATACGCAAGATTCGAGCGATTGGAGCAGCCAAACAAGCCCCAAACGAATGCAAAGTCGCTTTATAACGAAATCGACCGATTTAGTTTTGCGCTTGCTGCAGGCGTTCCAGCTCGTATTAATGGATCTAAAACTCTTCATTCTATGCAAATATGCAAGATTCATGCGTTTGGAGCAGCCAAACAAGCCCCAAACGAATGCAAAGTCGCTTTAAAACGAAATTGAACGATTCAGTTTTGCGCTCGCTGTACGCGTTCCAGCTCGTGTCATTAGATCGAAAACTCTTCATTCTATGCAAATACGCAAGAGTCATGTGTTTGGAGCAGCCAAACAAGCCCCAAGCGAATGCAAAGTCGCTTTATAACGAATTCGAACGAAATCGACCGATTCAGTTTTGCGCTCGCTGCATTCGTTCCAGCTCGTTTTATTGGATCAAAAACTCTTTATTCTTTGCGAATACGCAAGATTCATGCGTTTAGAGCAGCCAAACAAGCCCCAAACGAATGCACAGTCGCTTTGAAACGAAATTGAACGATTGAGTTTTGCGCTCGCTGTACTCGTTCGAGCTCGTGTCATTAGTTTAAAACCTCTTCATTATATGCAAATACGCACGATTCATGCGCTTGGAGCAGCCAAACAAGCCCCAAA
Source organism: Amblyteles armatorius (assembly GCA_933228735.2). Classification (NCBI taxonomy): domain Eukaryota; kingdom Metazoa; phylum Arthropoda; class Insecta; order Hymenoptera; family Ichneumonidae; genus Amblyteles; species Amblyteles armatorius. The sequence goes on along the minus strand of OW121691.1, from coordinate 895,655 downwards.
CGGAAGCAAAGTCGCTTTATAACAATATCAACCGATTCAGTTTTGCGCTCGCTGCATTCGTTCCAGCTCGAATTATTAGATCAAAAACTCTTCATTCCATGCAGGTACGCAAGATTCATGCGTTTGGAGCAGCCAAACAAGCCCCAAACGAATGCAAAATCACTTTCTAACAATATCAACCGATTCAGTTTTGCGCTCGCTCTAGGCGTTCCAGCTCGCCTAATTAGATCAAAAACTCTTCATTCCATGCAGATACGCAAGATTCATGCGTTTGGAGCAGCCAAACAAGCCCCAAACGAATGCAAAGTCGCTTTAAAACGAAATTAAACGATCGACTTTTGCGCTTGCTGTACGCGTTCCAGCTCGTGTCATTAGATCAAAAACTCTTCATTCTATGCAAATACGCAAAATTCATGCGTTTGGAGCAGACAAACAAGCCCCAAACGAATGCAAAGTCGCTTTATAGCGAAATCGACCGATTTAGTTTTGCGCTTGCTGCAGGCGTTCCAGCTCGTATTAATGGATCTAAAACTCTTCATTCTATGCAAATATGCAAGATTCATGCGTTTGGAGCAGCCAAACAAGCCCCAAACGAATGCAAAGTCGCTTTAAAACGAAATTGAACGATTGAGTTTTGCGCTTGTTGTACGCGTTCCAGCTCGTGTTATTAGATCAAAAACTCTTCATTCTATGCAAATACGCAAGATTCATGAGTTTGGAGCAGCCAAACAAGCCCCAAACGAATGCAAATTCGCTTTATAACGAAATTGAACGATTGAGTTTTGCGCTCGTCGTACGCGTTCCAGCTCGTGTTATTAGATCAAAAACTCTTCATTCTATGCAAATACGCAAAATTCATGCGTTTGGAGCAGACAAACAAGCCCCAAACGAATGCAAAGTCGCTTTATAGCGAAATCGACCGATTTAGTTTTGCGCTTGCTGCAGGCGTTCCAGCTCGTATTAATGGATCTAAAACTCTTCATTCTATGCAAATATGCAAGATTCATGCGTTTGGAGCAGCCAAACAAGCCCCAAACGAATGCAAAGTCGCTTTAAAACGAAATTGAACGATTGAGTTTTGCGCTCGCTGTACGCGTTCCAGCTCGTGTCATTAGATCGAAAACTCTTCATTTTATGCAAATACGCAAGATTCATGTGTTTGGAGCAGACAAAAAAGCCCCAAACGAATGCAAAGTCGCATTGTAACAAAATCGAACGAAATCGACCGATTCAGTTTTGCGCTCGCTGCATTCGTTCCAGCTCGTTTTATTAGGTCAAAAACTCTTTATTCTATGCGAATACGCAAGATTCATGCGTTTAGAGCAGCCAAACAAGCCCCAAACGAATGCACAGTCGCTTTGAAACGAAATTGAACGCTTGAGTTTTGCGCTCGCTGTACTCGTTCGAGCTCGTGTCAATAGTTTAAAAATTCTTCATTATATGCAAATACGCAAGATTCATGCGCTTGGAGCAGCTAAACAAGCCCCAAACGACTGCAAAGTCGCTTTATTACAATATCAACCGATTCAGTTTTACGCTCGCTGCATTCGGTCCAGCTCGTATTAATAGATCAAAAACTCTTCATTCTATGCAAATACGCGAGATTCATGCGTTTCAAGCAGCTAAACAAGCCCCAAACGAATGCGAAGTCGCTTTATAACGAAATCGAACGATTGCGTTTTGCGCTCCCTGTAGGCGTTCCAGCTCGCCTAATTACATCAAAAACTCTTCATTCTATGTGAATACGCAAGATTTATGCGTTTGGAGCAGCCAAACAAGCCCCAAACGAATGGAAAGTCGCTTTATAACGAAATCGGCCGATTCAGTTTTGCGCTCGCTGCAGGCGTTCCAGCTCGAGGTATTAGATCCCGAACTCTTTATTCTATGCAAATACGCAAGATTCAGGCGTTTAGAGCAGCCAAACAAGCCCCAAACGAATGCACAGTCGCTTTAAAACAAAATGGAACGATTGAGTTTTGCGCTCGCTGTATGCGTTCCAGCTCGTGTCATTAGATCAAAAACTCTTCATTCTATGCAAATACGCAAGATTCATGCGTTTGGAGCAGCCGAACAAGCCCCAAACGAATGCAAAGTCGCTTTATAACGAAATTGAACGATTGAGTTTTGCGCTCGCCGTACGCGTTCCAGCTCGTGTTATTAGATCAAAAACACTTCATTCTATGCAAATACGCTAGATTCGAGCGTTTGGAGCAGCCAAACAAGCCCCAAACGAATGCAAAGTCGCTTTATAACGAAATCGACCGATTTAGTTTTGCGCGTGCTGCAGGCGTTCCAGCTCGTATTAATGGATCTAAAACTCTTCATTCTATGCAAATATGCAAGATTCATGCGTTTGGAGCAGCCAAACAAGCCCCAAACGAATGCAAAGTCGCTGTAAAACGAAATTGAACGATTGAGTTTTGCGCTTGTTGTACGCGTTCCAGCTCGTGTTATTAGATCAAAAACTCTTCATTCTATGCAAATACGCAAGATTCATGAGTTTGGAGCAGCCAAACAAGCCCCAAACGAATGCAAATTCGCTTTATAACGAAATTGAACGATTGAGTTTTGCGCTCGTCGTACGCGTTCCAGCTCGTTTTATTAGATTAAAAATTCTTCATTCTATGCAAATACGCAAGATTCGAGCGATTGGAGCAGCCAAACAAGCCCCAAACGAATGCAAAGTCGCTTTATAACGAAATCGACCGATTTAGTTTTGCGCTTGCTGCAGGCGTTCCAGCTCGTATTAATGGATCTAAAACTCTTCATTCTATGCAAATATGCAAGATTCATGCGTTTGGAGCAGCCAAACAAGCCCCAAACGAATGCAAAGTCGCTTTAAAACGAAATTGAACGATTCAGTTTTGCGCTCGCTGCATTCGTTCCAGCTCGTTTTATTGGATCAAAAACTCTTTATTCTTTGCGAATACGCAAGATTCATGCGTTTAGAGCAGCCAAACAAGCCCCAAACGAATGCACAGTCGCTTTGAAACGAAATTGAACGATTGAGTTTTGCGCTCGCTGTACTCGTTCGAGCTCGTGTCATTAGTTTAAAACCTCTTCATTATATGCAAATACGCACGATTCATGCGCTTGGAGCAGCCAAACAAGCCCCAAACGGAAGCAAAGTCGCTTTATAACAATATCAACCGATTCAGTTTTGCGCTCGCTGCATTCGTTCCAGCTCGAATTATTAGATCAAAAACTCTTCATTCCATGCAGGTACGCAAGATTCATGCGTTTGGAGCAGCCAAACAAGCCCCAAACGAATGCAAAATCACTTTCTAACAATATCAACCGATTCAGTTTTGCGCTCGCTGTAGGCGTTCCAGCTCGCCTAATTAGATCAAAAACTCTTCATTCCATGCAGATACCTAAGATTCATGCGTTTGGAGCAGCCAAACAAGCCCCAAACGAATGCAAAGTCGCTTTAAAACGAAATTAAACGATTGACTTTTGCGCTTGCTGTACGCGTTCCAGCTCGTGTCATTAGATCAAAAACTCTCCACTTTATGCGAATACGCAAGATTCATGCGTTTGGAGCAGCCGAACAAGCCCCAAACGAATGCAAAGTGGCTTTATGACGAAATTGAACGATTGAGTTTTGCGCTCGCCGTACGCGTTCCAGCTCGTGTTATTAGATCAAAAACTCTTCATTCTATGCAAATACGCAAAATTCATGCGTTTGGAGCAGACAAACAAGCTCCAAACGAATGCAAAGTCGCTTTATAGCGAAATCGACCGATTTAGTTTTGCGCTTGCTGCAGGCGTTCCAGCTCGTATTAATGGATCTAAAACTCTTCATTCTATGCAAATATGCAAGATTCATGCGTTTGGAGCAGCCAAACAAGCCCCAAACGAATGCAAAGTCGCTTTAAAACGAAATTGAACGATTGAGTTTTGCGCTTGTTGTACGCGTTCCAGCTCGTGTTATTAGATCAAAAACTCTTCATTCTATGCAAATACGCAAGATTCATGAGTTTGGAGCAGCCAAACAAGCCCCAAACGAATGCAAATTCGCTTTATAACGAAATTGAACGATTGAGTTTTGCGCTCGTCGTACGCGTTCCAGCTCGTGTTATTAGATTAAAAATTCTTCATTCTATGCAAATACGCAAGATTCGAGCGATTGGAGCACCCAAACAAGCCCCAAACGAATGCAAAGTCGCTTTATAACGAAATCGACCGATTCAGTTTTGCGCTCGCTGCATTCGTTCCAGCTCGTTTTATTGGATCAAAAACTCTTTATTCTTTGCGAATACGCAAGATTCATGCGTTTAGAGCAGCCAAACAAGCCCCAAACGAATGCACAGTCGCTTTGAAACGAAATTGAACGATTGAGTTTTGCGCTCGCTGTACTCGTTCGAGCTCGTGTCATTAGTTTAAAACCTCTTCATTATATGCAAATACGCACGATTCATGCGCTTGGAGCAGCCAAACAAGCCCCAAACGGAAGCAAAGTCGCTTTATAACAATATCAACCGATTCAGTTTTGCGCTCGCTGCATTCGTTCCAGCTCGAATTATTAGATCAAAAACTCTTCATTCCATGCAGGTACGCAAGATTCATGCGTTTGGAGCAGCCAAACAAGCCCCAAACGAATGCAAAATCACTTTCTAACAATATCAACCGATTCAGTTTTGCGCTCGCTCTAGGCGTTCCAGCTCGCCTAATTAGATCAAAAACTCTTCATTCCATGCAGATACGCAAGATTCATGCGTTTGGAGCAGCCAAACAAGCCCCAAACGAATGCAAAGTCGCTTTAAAACGAAATTAAACGATCGACTTTTGCGCTTGCTGTACGCGTTCCAGCTCGTGTCATTAGATCAAAAACTCTTCATTCTATGCAAATACGCAAAATTCATGCGTTTGGAGCAGACAAACAAGCCCCAAACGAATGCAAAGTCGCTTTATAGCGAAATCGACCGATTTAGTTTTGCGCTTGCTGCAGGCGTTCCAGCTCGTATTAATGGATCTAAAACTCTTCATTCTATGCAAATATGCAAGATTCATGCGTTTGGAGCAGCCAAACAAGCCCCAAACGAATGCAAAGTCGCTTTAAAACGAAATTGAACGATTGAGTTTTGCGCTTGTTGTACGCGTTCCAGCTCGTGTTATTAGATCAAAAACTCTTCATTCTATGCAAATACGCAAGATTCATGAGTTTGGAGCAGCCAAACAAGCCCCAAACGAATGCAAATTCGCTTTATAACGAAATTGAACGATTGAGTTTTGCGCTCGTCGTACGCGTTCCAGCTCGTGTTATTAGATCAAAAACTCTTCATTCTATGCAAATACGCAAAATTCATGCGTTTGGAGCAGACAAACAAGCCCCAAACGAATGCAAAGTCGCTTTATAGCGAAATCGACCGATTTAGTTTTGCGCTTGCTGCAGGCGTTCCAGCTCGTATTAATGGATCTAAAACTCTTCATTCTATGCAAATATGCAAGATTCATGCGTTTGGAGCAGCCAAACAAGCCCCAAACGAATGCAAAGTCGCTTTAAAACGAAATTGAACGATTGAGTTTTGCGCTCGCTGTACGCGTTCCAGCTCGTGTCATTAGATCGAAAACTCTTCATTTTATGCAAATACGCAAGATTCATGTGTTTGGAGCAGACAAAAAAGCCCCAAACGAATGCAAAGTCGCATTGTAACAAAATCGAACGAAATCGACCGATTCAGTTTTGCGCTCGCTGCATTCGTTCCAGCTCGTTTTATTAGGTCAAAAACTCTTTATTCTATGCGAATACGCAAGATTCATGCATTTAGAGCAGCCAAACAAGCCCCAAACGAATGCACAGTCGCTTTGAAACGAAATTGAACGCTTGAGTTTTGCGCTCGCTGTACTCGTTCGAGCTCGTGTCATTAGTTTAAAAATTCTTCATTATATGCAAATACGCAAGATTCATGCGCTTGGAGCAGCTAAACAAGCCCCAAACGACTGCAAAGTCGCTTTATTACAATATCAACCGATTCAGTTTTACGCTCGCTGCATTCGTTCCAGCTCGTATTAATAGATCAAAAACTCTTCATTCTATGCAAATACGCGAGATTCATGCGTTTCAAGCAGCTAAACAAGCCCCAAACGAATGCGAAGTCGCTTTATAACGAAATCGAACGATTGCGTTTTGCGCTCCCTGTAGGCGTTCCAGCTCGCCTAATTACATCAAAAACTCTTCATTCTATGTGAATACGCAAGATTTATGCGTTTGGAGCAGCCAAACAAGCCCCAAACGAATGGAAAGTCGCTTTATAACGAAATCGGCCGATTCAGTTTTGCGCTCGCTGCAGGCGTTCCAGCTCGAGGTATTAGATCCCGAACTCTTTATTCTATGCAAATACGCAAGATTCAGGCGTTTAGAGCAGCCAAACAAGCCCCAAACGAATGCACAGTCGCTTTAAAACAAAATGGAACGATTGAGTTTTGCGCTCGCTGTATGCGTTCCAGCTCGTGTCATTAGATCAAAAACTCTTCATTCTATGCAAATACGCAAGATTCATGCGTTTGGAGCAGCCGAACAAGCCCCAAACGAATGCAAAGTCGCTTTATAACGAAATTGAACGATTGAGTTTTGCGCTCGCCGTACGCGTTCCAGCTCGTGTTATTAGATCAAAAACACTTCATTCTATGCAAATACGCTAGATTCGAGCGTTTGGAGCAGCCAAACAAGCCCCAAACGAATGCAAAGTCGCTTTATAACGAAATCGACCGATTTAGTTTTGCGCGTGCTGCAGGCGTTCCAGCTCGTATTAATAGATCTAAAACTCTTCATTCTATGCAAATATGCAAGATTCATGCGTTTGGAGCAGCCAAACAAGCCCCAAACAAATGTAAAGTTGCTTTATAACAAAATCGACCGATTCAGTTTTGCGCTCGCTGTACGCGTTCCAGCTCGTGTCATTAGATCGAAAACTCTTCATTCTATGCAAATACGCAAGATTCATGTGTTTGGAGCAGCCAAACAAGCCCCAAACGAATGCAAAGTCGCATTATAACAAAATCGAACGAAATCGACCGATTCAGTTTTGCGCTCGCTGCATTCGTTCCAGCTCGTTTTATTAGATCAAAAACTCTTTATTCTATGCGAATACGCAAGATTCATGCGTTTAGAGCAGCCAAACAAGCCCCAAACGAATGCACAGTCGCTTTGAAACGAAATTGAACGATTGAGTTTGGCGCTCGCTGTACTCGTTCGAGCTCGTGTCATTAGTTTAAAAACTCTTCATTATATGCAAATACGCAAGATTCATGCGCTTGGAGCAGCCAAACAAGCCCCAAACGAATGCAAAGTCGCTTTATTACAATATCAACCGATTCAGTTTTACGCTCGCTGCATTCGTTCCAGCTCGTATTAATAGATCAAAAACTCTTCATTCTATGCAAATACGCAAGATTCATGCGTTTCAAGCAGCTAAACAAGCCCCAAACGAATGCGAAGTCGCTTTATAACGAAATCGAACGATTGCGTTTTGCGCTCCCTGTAGGCGTTAAAGCTCGCCTAATTACATCAAAAACTCTTCATTCTATGTAAATACGCAAGATTCATGCGTTTGGAGCAGCCAAACAAGCCCCAAACGAATGCAAAGTCGCTTTATAACGAAATCGGCCGATTCAGTTTTGCGCTCGCTGCAGGCGTTCCAGCTCGAGGTATTAGATCGAGAACTCTTCATTCTATGCAAATACGCAAGATTCATGCGTTTAGAGCAGCCAAACAAGCCCCAAACGAATGCCCAGTCGCTTTAAAACAAAATTGAACGATTGAGTTTTGCGCTCGCTGTATGCGTTCCCGCTCGTGTCATTAGATCAAAAACTCTTCATTCTATGCAAATACGCAAGATTCATGCGTTTGGAGCAGCCGAACAAGCCCCAAACGAATGCAAAGTCGCTTTATAACGAAATTGAACGATTGAGTTTTGCGCTCGCCGTACGCGTTCCAGCTCGTGTTATTAGATCAAAAACACTTCATTCTATGCAAATACGCTAGATTCGAGCGTTTGGAGCAGCCAAACAAGCCCCAAACGAATGCAAAGTCGCTTTATAACGAAATCGACCGATTTAGTTTTGCGCGTGCTGCAGGCGTTCCAGCTCGTATTAATAGATCTAAAACTCTTCATTCTATGCAAATATGCAAGATTCATGCGTTTGGAGCAGCCAAACAAGCCCCAAACGAATGCAAAGTTGCTTTATAACAAAATCGACCGATTCAGTTTTGCGCTCGCTGTAGGCGTTCCAGCTCGCCTAGTTAGATCAAAAACTCTTCATTCTATGCAGATACGCAAGATTCATGCGTTTGGAGCAGCCAAACAAGCCCTAAACGAATGCAAATTCGCTTTATAACGAAATTGAACGATTGAGTTTTGCGCTCGCCGTACGCGTTCCAGCTCGTGTTATTGGATCAAAAACTCTTTATTCTATGCAAATACGCAAGATTCGAGCGTTTGGAGCAGCCAAACAAGCCCCAAACGAATGCAAAGTTGCTTTATAACGAAATCGACCGATTCAGTTTTGCGCTCGCGGCAGGCGTTCCAGCTCGTATTTATAGATCAAAAACTCTTTATTCTATGCAAATACGCAAGATTCGAGCGTTTGGAGCAGCCAAACAAGCCCCAAACGAATGCAAAGTCGCTTTATAACGAAATTGAACGATTGAGTTTTGCGCTTGCTGTACGCGTTCCAGCTCGTGTCATTAGATCAAAAACTCTCCACTCTATGCGAATACGCAAGATTCATGCGTTTGAAGCAGCCGAACAAGCGCCAAACGAATGCAAAGTGGCTTTATGACGAAATTGAACGATTGAGTTTTGCGCTCGTCGTACGCGTTCCAGCTCGTGTTATTAGATCAAAAACTCTTCATTCTATGCAAATACGCAAAATTCATGCGTTTGGAGCAGACAAACAAGCCCCAAACGAATGCTAAGTCGCTTTATAACGAAATTGAACGATTGAGTTTTGCGCTCGCCGTACGCGTTCCAGCTCGTGTTATTGGATCAAAAACTCTTTATTCTATGCAAATACGCAAGATTCGAGCGTTTGGAGCAGCCGAACAAGCCCCAAACGAATGCAAAGTTGCTTTATAACGAAATCGACCGATTCAGTTTTGCGCTCGCGGCAGGCGTTCCAGCTCGTATTTATAGACCTAAAACTCTTTATTCTATGCAAATACGCAAGATTCGAGCGTTTGGAGCAGCCAAACAAGCCCCAAACGAATGCAAAGTCGCTTTATAACGAAATTGAACGATTGAGTTTTGCGCTTGCTGTACGCGTTCCAGCTCGTGTCATTAGATCAAAAACTCTCCACTCTATGCGAATACGCAAGATTCATGCGTTTGAAGCAGCCGAACAAGCCCCAAACGAATGCAAAGTGGCTTTATGACGAAATTGAACGATTGAGTTTTGCGCTCGTCGTACGCTTTCCAGCTCGTGTTATTAGATCAAAAACTCTTCATTCTATGCAAATACGCAAAATTCATGCGTTTGGAGCAGACAAACAAGCCCCAAACGAATGCTAAGTCGCTTTATAACGAAATTGAACGATTGAGTTTTGCGCTCGCCGTACGCGTTCCAGCTCGTGTTATTGGATCAAAAACTCTTTATTCTATGCAAATACGCAAGATTCGAGCGTTTGGAGCAGCCGAACAAGCCCCAAACGAATGCAAAGTTGCTTTATAACGAAATCGACCGATTCAGTTTTGCGCTCGCGGCAGGCGTTCCAGCTCGTATTTATAGATCTAAAACTCTTCATTCTATGCAAATACGCAAGATTCGAGCGTTTGGAGCAGCCAAACAAGCCCCAAACGAATGCAAAGTCGCTTTATAACGAAATTGAACGATTGAGTTTTGCGCTCGCTGTACGCGTTCCAGCTCGTGTTATTAGATCCAAAACTCTCCACTCTATGCGAATACGCAAGATTCATGCGTTTGGAGCAGCCGAACAAGCCCCAAACGAATGCAAAGTGGCTTTTTAACGAAATCGACCGATTCAGTTTTGCGCTCGCTGTAGGTGTTCCAGCTCGCCTAGTTAGATCAAAAACTCTTCATTCTATGCAAATACGCAAGATTCATGAGTTTGGAGCAGCCAAACAAGCCCCAAACGAATGCAAATTCGCTTTATAACGAAATTGATCGATTGAGTTTTGCGCTCGCCGTACGCGTTTCAGCTCGTGTTATTAGATCAAAAATTCTTCATTCTATGCGAATACGCAAGATTCGAGCGTTTGGAGCAGCCAAACAAGCCCCAAACGAATGCAAAGTCGCTTTATAACGAAATCGACCGATTTAGTTTTGCGCTTGCTGCAGGCGTTCCAGCTCGTACTAATGGATCTAAAACTCTTCATTCTATGCAAATATGCAAGATTCATGCGTTTGGAGCAGCCAAACAAGCCCCAAACGAATGCAAAGTCGCTTTAAAACGAAATTGAACGATTGAGTTTTGCGCTTGTTGTACGCGTTCCAGCTCGTGTTATTAGATCAAAAACTCTTCATTCTATGCAAATACGCAAGATTCATGAGTTTGGAGCAGCCAAACAAGCCCCAAACGAATGCAAATTCGCTTTATAACGAAATTGAACGATTGAGTTTTGCGCTCGTCGTCCGTGTTCCAGCTCGTGTTATTAGATCAAAATCGCTTAACTCTATGCAAAAACGCAAGATTCATGCGTTTAGAGCAACCAAACGAGCCCCAAACGAATGCAAAATCACTTTATAACGAAATTGATCGATTAAGTTTTGCGCTCGCCGTACGCGTTCCAGCTCGTGTTATTAGTGTCACGTCCTGGGTCTCTTCAGCAGCAGAATAAGTAACCGACACACACACAATTTTTTTTTTTGATTTACTTTATTCTCGGGAACACTAAAATACTAAAAATGGTAGCGAGACATACAGATAAATAAGTCACAACACTACGACGATAGAATCGTCATCAATATAATAGGTATTATCGTAAACATAATACATATCAACCGATAATACAATAATTTTCTAAATAACCCTCATGCATTCAAATAATACCGTTCCATGCCTAACGCGTTATCAATTAAATAATCAATTGCACTATTAATGGTAAACTAAGTGAGATCGTACTGTAGCATGCTACAGTTACATAATATACATTGACGGTATTCTCCAAAATACATATGAAACATACAAACGCGAAGATAAATCGTTATTCGTACCACCAGGAAAATTCGTAAGCTCCGATCAGCAATAAAACAAGAACGTAGCTAAAAACATAACAAACAATAGTTAAGATACAATTTTGAACAAAATAACTTTAAAAACGTACTCTCGACACAAACTAGCAGGCACACCCCCGTAAAAATAACATTCGTCAATAATAAACACACATAAACGTCACAGGTAAAGTCCCAGGAAAATATTAAACTTAAAATGCAAATAAAAAATACAAGCGAAACGTTTTCGCAGAATCTGAGCACGCTATCAGAGAGAGAAAACCCTCGTGACCAATAAGCCCCTATTTATGTTTTCACTTTCTGACGAAGTCCAGAGACGCTGTGAGCGATTTTGTGAATAGCCGCACGCGAAATCTAGGAAATTTAGTAAAAACTTTGGGTAACAAAAAAAAACATATACGAACTCCTTTGCAAAATCTGAGCACGCTATCAGAAGGAGATAATCGTCACAAACAATAAACCCCTACTATATTTCACCTTTCCGACGAAGCCCCGAGACATTGCGAGTAGTTTTTTGAGAAAAGGCATATGACCTTGACAAACACGAAAATTAATTCTGTAGAACGAACATACAGCGCAAATCGCTTCAAAGTTACATAGTAACTAGACATATTAGATATACCAATCGTTATCAATTCTCAGCCCATTAAATAAACATTATTAACGATAAATAAAATTATTAATAAATAAATTTCGAACATTCAAAAAACGCGCAACGACGGATTGTCGAATAGACACGACACTCGACGGCGCAAAACAATAATAAATACACTTTTTGACAATAAACAAATAATGTTATTAATAAATAATAATATCAGAAACCTTTTAATATGCGCGCATCGCCCAAATATCACCAGCAAATTGATAATCGGACGGCATTAAGCTATAATAACAGGATATCAAATTTATGAGTATTAAAATGACATTTGTCGATAACTAATTATTATTTCAAGCTCAGTAAACGGACCATCCGAAATATCGGGATGGGTGCGTTTCCAATATCAATAAAGGACGAATCATGTCCTTATTACTATTTATCCAACAAATGTAACCGAATATTCATACATAATAATACGCATACTTACCCTGGGGATTTGGGATAATTACGCATTACATCAATCATGTGATGTCATCAATCAGGCCTCGATGTTTAAATAATTAGCTTAAATAATAAATAATTCATACTTTAATAATGTATCGGATGGCCAAGCGAGCGTGAGACCGGACGCGACTCCGACAAAGCTCCGAGAATCGCCACCGATAAGGCCCCTCTGAGAAGCGAGCCCGTGGGATGCTGCATCAGCACGGCTGCCGTGGGACAAAGGCAGTACCACGACCAGAGGCAGTGCTATCGCGACTCGGTTCTGCGAAGCTCCGACGATAAGGCGGCCCGAGCAACTCAAACCCGTGGGATGCTGCATCAGCACGGCTGCCGTGGGACAAAGGCAGCACCACGACCAGAGGCAGCGCTGTCGCGACTCGGTTCTGCGAAGCTCCGACGATAAGGCGGTCCGAGAAACTCTCTGCCGTGGGATACAGCATCAGCACGGGCTACCGTGCGACAAAGGAGGCCCCCACTCGTAGCCATCGCGCTACCGTGAGACGAAGGCGCCCCCCCACTCAAGGGACGGCACGGATGCAACGAAGCTGCGAGCCGGTGCCCCTCCAGCATCCAGCGCGGCCAATGCAGAAGGCGGCCCCCACGCGGCTGACGGTACGACGGCAGCAAGGCGTGAGCAGGCACCCCCTCCAGCACCCGGCGCAGCCACTGCGAGCAACGGATCCCCACGGTGGTACAACAGAGGCAGCGCAGCATTGGCCAGTGGGACTGGGCGAATCAGCGACGGGGCTCCCCACCACTGAGCGGAGGCTCAGGAGACTCGCGGGTCCATCCAGCATCCAGACAAGACAGTTCTTCTACGACTCTCATCTCCGGCGGTCGACTCTAAGAGTTCTCTTGATGAGACTCACGCGATCCGGTACTCCCCTTGTAATAATTAATTGCCAGTTCGGACTTAGAGTCTTTTACGGCAGTTGTTAACTTCAAATAAATTCGCGATTATTACCTGGCTGCGACCAGGCGGTATTTCACTGTATAAAACATCGTTCGCAATTATTTCGTGCTTATCTTAATATATATATAAATAAAGTTCAAATACCAATATCAATAATCACTATAATAATAATCTACTTACGATTGCAAACTCCACGTAAATCTTTTGTCGCATATCAAAGAAAACCGAAACCCGCTACGACTAATAAAAGGTTTAACAACATCCTACGAAATCATTCTTGCAAGGCTTCTTGCTCCGACTAAATCAGATCTTAAAAACATTACGCCGAAATCAGCGGCTTCAGACAATACGAACGTTAAACAGAGCGTGATTGCTGCCAGGAAGGTTCCGACAATCACGTCCATCGTCTCACTGAAAAATCATCGAGTATACATAAGACGACCAGATCCTACTAATATTAAACCCGACGATCGGGCTGACTGCACGATTCGACCTGCCATCGAACACACCGAGGAAGACGGCAACATTTCCGACGCTTCTACGGTGCTTTACGAGGACACGCGGTCTCCTCCGTCCTCTCCAGAGTTGATCATCGGCACCTAGCACTCTCAACCCGCTACGCCCAACAGCTCAACACCTGCCAAATCAATAAAAATCAGGTAAGTCAATTGATCGACAGTCGAACAAACAAATAAAACCCGAAGAGAAATGACACGCAAAATCCAGTACAGCGCTCCGGTCCCTAACCGGCGCATTCCGGTTTAAACTACGGAGCATCCGATTGCTATCCGTCACGCGTCGCTCATCCGTTGATCCGGTATCTGAAACAAAAACCCAAAAATTCAGAACCGCGAAATAAAAACCGATAAAATAACCCGCGACGTAACATTAGATCAAAAATTCTTCATTCTATGCAAATACGCAAGATTCGAGCGTTTGGAGCAGCCAAACAAGCCCCAAACGAATGCAAAGTCGCTTTATAACGAAATCGACCGATTTAGTTTTGCGCTTGCTGCAGGCGTTCCAGCTCGTATTAATGGATCTAAAACTCTTCATTCTATGCAAATATGCAAGATTCATGCGTTTGGAGCAGCCAAACAAGCCCCAAACGAATGCAAAGTCGCTTTAAAACGAAATTGAACGATTGAGTTTTGCGCTCGCTGTACGCGTTCCAGCTCGTGTCATTAGATCGAAAACTCTTCATTCTATGCAAATACGCAAGATTCATGTGTTTGGAGCAGCCAAACAAGCCCCAAACGAATGCAAAGTCGCATTATAACAAAATCGAACGAAATCGACCGATTCAGTTTTGCGCTCGCTGCATTCGTTCCAGCTCGTTTTATTAGATCAAAAACTCTTTATTCTATGCGAATACGCAAGATTCATGCGTTTAGAGCAGCCAAACAAGCCCCAAACGAATGCACAGTCGCTTTGAAACGAAATTGAACGATTGAGTTTTGCGCTCGCTGTACTCGTTCGAGCTCGTGTCATTAGTTTAAAAACTCTTCATTATATGCAAATACGCAAGATTCATGCGCTTGGAGCAGCCAAACAAGCCCCAAACGAATGCAAAGTCGCTTTGTTACAATATCAACCGATTCAGTTTTACGCTCGCTGCATTCGTTCCAGCTCGTATTAATAGATCAAAAACTCTTCATTCTATGCAAATACGCAAGATTCATGCGTTTTAAGCAGCTAAACAAGCCCCAAACGAATGCGAAGTCGCTTCATAACGAAATCGAACGATTGCGTTTTGCGCTCCCTGTAGGCATTCCAGCTCGCCTAATTACATCAAAAACTCTTCATTCTATGTAAATACGCAAGATTCATGCGTTTGGCTCGTATTTCAATCGATCAGTTTTGCGCTCGCTGCAGGCGTTCCAGCTCGAGGTATTAAATCGAGAACTCTTTTGTTCAAAAACGATCAAGTTCGATCAAAAACACTTCATTCTACGCAAATACGCTAGATTCGAGCGTTTGGAGCAGCCAAACAAGCCCCAAACGAATGCAAAGTCGTTTTATAACGAAATCGACCGATTTAGTTTTGCGCGTGCTGCAGGCGTTCCAGCTCGTAATAATAGATCTAAAACTCTTCATTCTATGCAAATATGCAAGATTCATGCGTTTGGAGCAGCCAAACAAGCCCCAAACGAATGCAAAGTTGCTTTATAACAAAATCGACCGATTCAGTTTTGCGCTCGCTGTAGGCGTTCCAGCTCGCCTAGTTAGATCAAAAACTCTTCATTCTATGCAGATACGCAAGATTCATGCGTTTGGAGCAGCCAAACAAGCCCGAAACGAATACAAATTCGTTTTGTAACGAAATTGAACGATTGACTTTTGCGCTCGTCGTACGCGTTCCAACTCGTGTTATTAGATCAAAAACTCTTCATTCTATGCAAATACGCAAAATTCCTGCGTTTGGAGCAGACAAACAAGCCCCAAACGAATGCAAAGTCGCTTTATAACGAAATTGAACGATTGAGTTTTGCGCTCGCCGTACGCGTTCCAGCTCGTGTTATTAGATCAAAAACTCTTTATTCTATGCAAATACGCAAGATTCGAGCGTTTGGAGCAGCCAAACAAGCCCCAAACGAATGCAAAGTTGCTTTATAACGAAATCGACCGATTCAGTTTTGCGCTCGCGGCAGGCGTTCCAGCTCGTATTTAAAGATCAAAAACTCTTCATTCTATGCAAATACGCAAGATTCGAGCGTTTGGAGCAGCCAAACAAGCCCCAAACGAATGCAAAGTCGCTTTATAACGAAATTGAACGATTGAGTCTTGCGCTTGTTGTACGCGTTCCAGTTCGTGTTATTAGATCAAAAACTCTTCATTCTATGCAAATACGCAAGATTCATGAGTTTGGAGCAGCCAAACAAGCCCCAAACGAATGCAAATTCGCTTTATAACGAAATTGAACGATTGAGTTTTGCGCTCGTCGTACGCGTTCCAGCTCGTGTTATTGGATCAAAATCGCTTAATTCTATGCGAAAACGCAAGATTCATGCGTTTGGAGCAGCCAAACGAGCCCCAAACGAATGCAAAATCGCTTTATAACGAAATTGATCGATTGAGTTTTGCGCTCGCCGTACGCGTTCCAGCTCGTGTTATTAGATCAAAAATTCTTCATTCTATGCAAATACGCAAGATTCGAGCGTTTGGTGCAGCCAAACAAGCCCCAAACGAATGCAAAGTCGCTTTATAACGAAATCGACCGATTTAGTTTTGCGCTTGCTGCGGGCGTTCCAGCTCGTATTAATAGATCTAAAACTCTTCATTCTATGCAAATATGCAAGATTTAAGCGTTTGGAGCAGCCAAACAAGCCCCAAACGAATGCAAAGTCGCTTTAAAACGAAATTGAACGATTGAGTTTTGCGCTCGCTGTACGCGTTCCAGCTCGTGTCATTAGATCGAAAACTCTTCATTCTATGCAAATACGCAAGATTCATGTGTTTGGAGCAGCCAAACAAGCCCCAAACGAATGCAAAGTCGCATTATAACAAAATCGAACGAAATCGACCGATTCAGTTTTGCGCTCGCTGCATTCGTTCCAGCTCGTTTTATTAGCTCAAAAACTCTTTATTCTATGCAAATACGCAAGATTCATGCGTTTAGAGCAGCCAAACAAGCCCCAAACGAATGCACAGTCGCTTTAAAACGAAATTGAACGATTGAGTTTTGCGCTCGCTGTACTCGTTCGAGCTCATGTCATTAGTTTAAAACCTCTTTATTATATGCAAATACGCACGATTCATGCGCTTGGAGCAGCCAAACAAGCCCCAAACGAATGCAAAGTCGCTTTATAACAATATCAACCGATTCAGTTTTGCGCTCGCTGCATTCGTTCCAGCTCGAGTTATTAGATTAAAAACTCTTCATTCCATGCAGGTACGCAAGATTCATGCGTTTGGAGCAGCCAAACAAGCCCCAAACAAATGCAAAGTCGGTTTATAACGAAATTGAACGATTGAGTTTTGCGCTCGCCGTACGCGTTCCAGCTCGTGTTATTAGATCAAAAACTCTTCATTTTATGCAAATACGCAAGATTCATGTGTTTGGAGCAGCCAAACAAGCCCCAAACGAATGCACAGTCGCTTTAAAACGAGATTGAACGATTGAGTTTTGCGCTCGCCGTACGCGTTCCAGCTCGTGTTATTGGATCAAAAACTCTTCATTCTGAGCAAATACGCAAGATTCATGCGTTTGGAGCAGCCAAACAAGCCCCAAACGAATGCAAAGTCGCTTTATAACGAAATTGAACGATTGAGTTTTGCGCTCGCTGTACGCGTTCCAGCTCATGTTATTAGATCAAAAACTCTCTACTCTATGCGGATACGCAAGATTCATGCGTTTGGAGCAGCCAAACAAGCCCCCAACGAATGCAAAGTGGCTTTTTAACGAAATCGACCGATTCAGTTTTGCGCTCGCTGTAGGCATTCCAGCTCACCTAGTTAGATCAAAAACTCTTCATCCTATGCAGATACGCAAGATTCATGCGTTTGGAGCAGACAAACAAGCCCCAAACGAATGCAAAGTCGCTTTATAACGAAATTGAACGATTGAGTTTTGCGCTCGCCGTACGCGTTCCAGCTCGTGTTATTGAATCAAAAACTCTTTATTCTATGCGAATACGCAAGATTCGAGCGTTTGGAGCAGCCAAACAAGCCCCAAACGAATGCAAAGTCGCTTTATAACGAAATTGAACGATTGAGTTTTGCGCTCGCCGGACGCGTTCCAGCGCGTGTCATTAGATCAAAAACTCTTCATTCTATGCAAATACGCAAGATTCATGTGTTTGGAGCAGCCAAACAAGCCCCAAACGAATGCAAAGTCGCTTTATAACGAAATCGACCGATTCAGTTTTGCGCTCGGTGCATTCGTTCCAGCTCGTTTTATTAGATCAAAAAGTCTTTATTCTATGCGAATACGCAAGATTCATGCGTTTAGAGCAGCCAAACAAGCCCCGAACGAATGCACAGTCGCTTTGAAACGAAATTGAACGATTGAGTTTTGCGCTCGCTGTACTCGTTCGAGCTCGTGTCATTAGTTTCAAAACTCTTCATTATATGCAAATACGCAAGATTCATGCGCTTGGAGCAGCCAAACAAGCCCCAAACGAATGCAAAGTCGCTTTATAACAATATCAACCGGTTAAGTTTTGCGCTCGCTGCATTCGTTCCAGCTCGAGTTATTAGATCAAAAACTTTTCATTCCATGCAGATACGCAAGATTCATGCGTTTGGAGCAGCCAAACAAGCCCCAAACGAATGCAAAGTCGCTTTATAACAATATCAACCGATTAAGTTTTGCGCTCGCTGCATTCGTTCCAACTCGAGTTATTAGATCAAAAACTCTTCATTCCATGCAGATACGCAAGATTCATGCGTTTGGAGCAACTAGACAAGCCCCAAACGAATGCAAAGTCGCTTTATAACGAAATCGGCCGATTCCGTTTTGCGCTTGCTGCAGGCGTTCCAGCTCGAGTTATTAGATAAAAAAACTCTTTATTCTATGCAAACACGCAAGATTCATGCGTTTCGAGCGGCCAAACAAGCCCCAAACGAATGCAAAGTCGCTTTGTAACGAAATTGAACGATTGAGTTTTGCGCTCGCTGTACGCGTTCCAGCTCGTGTCATTAGATCATAAACTCTTCATTCTATGCAAATACGCAAGATTCATGAGTTTGGAGCAGCCAAACAAGCCCAAAACGAATGCAAAGTCGCTTTATAACGAAGTCGACGGATTCAGTTTTGCGCTCGCTGCATTCGTTCCAGCTCGTTTTATTAGATCAAAAACTCTTTATTCCATGCGAATACGCAAGATTCATGCGTTTGGAGCAGCCAAACAAGCCCCAAACGAATGCAAAGTCGCTTTATAACGAAATCGAACGATTGCGTTTTGCGCTCCCTGTAGGCGTTCCAGCTCGCCTAATTACATCAAAAACTCTTCATTCTATGTAAATACGCAAGATTCATGCGTTTCGAGCAGCCAAACAAGCCCCAAACGAATGCACAGTCGCTTTTAAACGAAATTGAACGATTGCGTTTTGCGCTCGCTGTACGCGTTCCAGCTCGTGTCATTAGATCAAAAACTCTTCATTCTATGCAAATACGCAAGATTCATGCGTTTGGAGCAGCCAAACAAGCCCCAAACGAATGCAAAGTCGCTTTATAACGAAATTGAACGATTGAGTTTTGCGCTCGCCGTGCGCGTTCCAGCTCGTGTTATAAGATCAAAAACTCTTCATTTTATGCAAATACGCAAGATTCATGTGTTTGGAGCAGCCAAACAAGCCCCAAACGAATGCACAGTCGCTTTAAAACGAAATTGAACGATTGAGTTTTCCGCTCGCCGTACGCGTTCCAGCTCGTGTTATTGGATCAAAAACTCTTTATTCTATGCAAATACGCAAGATTCGAGCGTTTGGAGCAGCCAAACAAGCCCCAAACGAATGCAAAGTTGCTTTATAACGAAATCGACCGATCCAGTTTTGCGCTCGCGGCAGGCGTTCCAGCTCGTATTTATAGATCAAAAACTCTTCATTCTATGCAAATACGCAAGATTCGAGCGTTTTGAGCAGCCAAACAAGCCCCAAACGAATGCAAAGTCGCTTTATAACACTATCAACCGATTCAGTTTTGCGCTCGCTGCATTCGTTTCAGCTCGAGTTATTGTATCAAAAACTCTTCATATTATGCAACTACGCAAGATTCATGCGTTTGGAGCAGCCAAACAAGCCCCAAACGAATGCAAAGTTGCATTATAACGAAATCGACCGATTGCGTTTCGCGCTAGCTTTAGGCGTTCCAGCTCATCTTATTAGATTTAAAACTCTTCATTCTGAGCAAATACGCAAGATTTGTGCGTTTCGAGCAGCCAAACAAGCCCCAAACGAATGCAAAGTCGCTTTATAACGAAATCGACCGATTCAGTTTTGCGCTCGCTGCATTCGTTCCAGCTCGTTTTATTAGATCATAAACTCTTTATTTCATGCGAATACGCAAGATTCATGCGTTTGGAGCAGCCAAACAAGCCCCAAACGAATGCAAAGTCGCTTTATAACGAAATCGAACGATTGCGTTTTGCGCTCCCTGTAGGCGTTCCAGCTCGCCTAATTACATCAAAAACTCTTCATTCTATGTAAATACGCAAGATTCATGCGTTTCGAGCAGCCAAACAAGCCCCAAACGAATGCACAGTCGCTTTTAAACGAAATTGAACGATTGCGTTTTGCGCTCGCTGTACGCGTTCCAGCTCGTGTCATTAGATCAAAAACTCTTCATTCTATGCAAATACGCAAGATTCATGCGTTTGGAGCAGCCAAACAAGCCCCAAAGGAATGCAAAGTCGCTTTATAACGAAATTGAACGATTGAGTTTTGCGCTTGCCGTGCGCGTTCCAGCTCGTGTTATAAGATCAAAAACTCTTCATTTTATGCAAATACGCAAGATTCATGTGTTTGGAGCAGCCAAACAAGCCCCAACCGAATGCACAGTCGCTTTGAAACGAAATTGAACGATTGAGTTTTGCGCTCGCCGTACGCGTTCCAGCTCGTGTAATTGGATCAAAAACTCTTTATTCTATGCAAATACGCAAGATTCGAGCGTTTGGAGCAGCCAAACAAGCCCCAAACGAATGCAAAGTCGCTTTACAACGAAATCGAACGAAATCGACCGATTCAGTTTTGCGCTCGCTGCATTCGTTCAAGCTCGTTTAATTAGATCAAAAACTCTTTATTCTATGCGAATACGCAAGATTCATGCGTTAAGAGCAGCCAAACAAGCCCCAAACGAATGGACAGTCGGATTGAAACGAAATTGAACGATTGAGTTTTGCGCTCGCTGTACTCGTTCCAGCTCGTGTCATTAGTGTAAAAACTCTTCTTTCTATGCAAATTCGCAAGATTCATGCGTTTGGAGCAGCCGAACAAGCCCCAAACGAATGCAAAGTCGCTTTATAACGAAATTGAACGATTGAGTTTTGCGCTCGCCGTACGCGTTCCAGCTCGTGTTATTAGATCAAAAACTCTTCATTTTATGCAAATACGCAAGATTCGAGCGTTTAGAGCAGCCAAACAAGCCCCAAACGAATGCACAGTCGCTTTAAAACGAAATTGAACGATTGAGTTTTGCGCTCGCTGTACTCGTTCCAGCTCGTGTCATTAGTTTAAAAACTCGTCATTATATGCAAATACGCAAGATTCATGCGTTTGGAGCAGCCGAACAAGCCCCAAACGAATGCAAAGTCGCTTTGTAACGAAATCGGCCGATTCAGTTTTGCGCTTGCTGCAGGCGTTCCAGCTCGAGTTATTAGATAAAAAAACTCTTTATTCTATGCAAACACGCAAGATTCATGCGTTTCGAGCAGCCAAACAAGCCCCAAACGAATGCAAAGTCGCTTTGTAACGAAATTGAACGATTGAGTTTTGCGCTTGTTGTACGCGTTCCAGCTCGTGTTATTAGATCAAAAACTCTTCATTCTATGCAAATACGCAAGATTCATGCGTTTGGAGCAGCCAAGCAAGCCCCAAACGAATGCAAAGTCGCTTTATAACAAAATCGACCGATTCAGTTTTGCGCTCTTTGCAGGCGTTCCAGCTCGTATTAATAGATCAATAACTCGTCATTCTATGCAAATACGCAAGATTCATGCGTTTCAAGCAGCTAAACAAGCCCCAAACGAATGCGAAGTCGCTTTATAACGAAATCGAACGATTGCGTTTTGCGCTCCCTGAACGCGTTCCAGCTCGCCTAATTACATCAAAAACTCTTCATTCTATGTAAATACGCAAGATTCATGCGTCTCAAGCAGCCAAACAAGCCCCAAACGAATGCACAGTCGCTTTTAAACGAAATTGAACGATTGAGTATTGCGCTCGCTGTACGCGTTCCAGCTCGTGTCATTAGATCAAAAACTCTTCATTCTATGCAAATACGCAAGATTCATGCGTTTGGAGCAGCCAAACAAGCCCCAAACGAATGCAAAGTCGCTTTATAACGAAATTGAACGATTGAGTTTTGCGCTCGCCGTACGCGTTCCAGCTCGTGTTATTAGATCAAAAACTCTTCATTTTATGCAAATACGCAAGATTCATGTGTTTGGACCAGCCAAACAAGCCCCAAACGAATGCACAGTCGCTTTAAAACGAAATTGAACGATTGAGTTTTGCGCTCGCCGTACGCGTTCCAGCTCGTGTAATTTGATCAAAAACTCTTTATTCTATGCAAATACGCAAGATTTGAGCGTTTGGAGCAGCCAAACAAGCCCCAAACGAATGCAAAGTCGCTATATAACGAAATCGAACGAAATCGACCGATTCAGTTTTGCGCTCGCTGCATTCGTTCAAGCTCGTTTAATTAGATCAAAAACTCTTTATTCTGTGCGAATACGCAAGATTCATGCGTTTAGAGCAGCCAAACAAGCCCCAAACGAATGCACAGTCGCTTTGAAACGAAATTGAACGATTGAGTTTTGCGCTCGCTGTACTCGTTCCAGCTCGTGTCATTAGTGTAAAAACTCTTCATTCTATGCAAATTCGCAAGATTCATGCGTTTGAAGCAGCCGAACAAGCCCCAAACGAATGCAAAGTCGCTTTATAACGAAATTGAACGATTGAGTTTTGCGCTCGCCGTACGCGTTCCAGCTCGTGTTATCAGATCAAAAACTCTTCATTTTATGCAAATACGCAAGATTCATGCGTTTGGAGCAGCCAAACAAGCCCCAAACGAATGCAAAGTCGCTTTATAACGAAATTGAACGATTGAGTTTTGCGCTCGCCGTACGCGTTCCAGCTCGTGTTATTAGATCAAAAACTCTACATTTTATGCAAATACGCAAGATTCGAGCGTTTAGAGCAGCCAAACAAGCCCCAAACGAATGCACAGTCGCTTTAAAACGAAATTGAACGATTGAGTTTTGCGCTCGCTGTACTCGTTCCAGCTCGTGTCATTAGTTTAAAAACTCGTCATTATATGCAAATACGCAAGATTCATGCGTTTGGAGCAGCCGAACAAGCCCCAAACGAATGCAAAGTCGCTTTGTAACGAAATCGGCCGATTCAGTTTTGCGCTTGCTGCAGGCGTTCCAGCTCGAGTTATTAGATAAAAAAACTCTTTATTCTATGCAAACACGCAAGATTCATGCGTTTCGAGCAGCCAAACAAGCCCCAAACGAATGCAAAGTCGCTTTGTAACGAAATTGAACGATTGAGTTTTGCGCTTGTTGTACGCGTTCCAGCTCGTGTTATTAGATCAAAAACTCTTCATTCTATGCAAATACGCAAGATTCATGCGTTTGGAGCAGCCAAGCAAGCCCCAAACGAATGCAAAGTCGCTTTATAACAAAATCGACCGATTCAGTTTTGCGCTCTTTGCAGGCGTTCCAGCTCGTATTAATAGATCAATAACTCGTCATTCTATGCAAATACGCAAGATTCATGCGTTTCAAGCAGCTAAACAAGCCCCAAACGAATGCGAAGTCGCTTTATAACGAAATCGAACGATTGCGTTTTGCGCTCCCTGAACGCGTTCCAGCTCGCCTAATTACATCAAAAACTCTTCATTCTATGTAAATACGCAAGATTCATGCGTCTCAAGCAGCCAAACAAGCCCCAAACGAATGCACAGTCGCTTTTAAACGAAATTGAACGATTGAGTATTGCGCTCGCTGTACGCGTTCCAGCTCGTGTCATTAGATCAAAAACTCTTCATTCTATGCAAATACGCAAGATTCATGCGTTTGGAGCAGCCAAACAAGCCCCAAACGAATGCAAAGTCGCTTTATAACGAAATTGAACGATTGAGTTTTGCGCTCGCCGTACGCGTTCCAGCTCGTGTTATTAGATCAAAAACTCTTCATTTTATGCAAATACGCAAGATTCATGTGTTTGGACCAGCCAAACAAGCCCCAAACGAATGCACAGTCGCTTTAAAACGAAATTGAACGATTGAGTTTTGCGCTCGCCGTACGCGTTCCAGCTCGTGTAATTTGATCAAAAACTCTTTATTCTATGCAAATACGCAAGATTTGAGCGTTTGGAGCAGCCAAACAAGCCCCAAACGAATGCAAAGTCGCTATATAACGAAATCGAACGAAATCGACCGATTCAGTTTTGCGCTCGCTGCATTCGTTCAAGCTCGTTTAATGAGATCAAAAACTCTTTATTCTGTGCGAATACGCAAGATTCATGCGTTTAGAGCAGCCAAACAAGCCCCAAACGAATGCACAGTCGCTTTGAAACGAAATTGAACGATTGAGTTTTGCGCTCGCTGTACTCGTTCCAGCTCGTGTCATTAGTGTAAAAACTCTTCATTCTATGCAAATTCGCAAGATTCATGCGTTTGAAGCAGCCGAACAAGCCCCAAACGAATGCAAAGTCGCTTTATAACGAAATTGAACGATTGAGTTTTGCGCTCGCCGTACGCGTTCCAGCTCGTGTTATCAGATCAAAAACTCTTCATTTTATGCAAATACGCAAGATTCATGCGTTTGGAGCAGCCAAACAAGCCCCAAACGAATGCAAAGTCGCTTTATAACGAAATTGAACGATTGAGTTTTGCGCTCGCCGTGCGCGTTCCAGCTCGTGTTATAAGATCAAAAACTCTTCATTTTATGCAAATACGCAAGATTCATGTGTTTGGAGCAGCCAAACAAGCCCCAAACGAATGCACAGTCGCTTTAGAACGAAATTGAACGATTGAGTTTTGCGCTCGCCGTACGCGTTCCAGCTCGTGTAATTGGATCAAAAACTCTTTATTCTATGCAAATACGCAAGATTCGAGCGTTTGCAGCAGCCAAACAAGCCCCAAACGAATGCAAAGTCGCTTTACAACGAAATCGAACGAAATCGACCGATTCAGTTTTGCGCTCGCTGCATTCGTTCAAGCTCGTTTAATTAGATCAAAAACTCTTCATTCTATGCGAATACGCAAGATTCATGCGTTTAGAGCAGCCAAACAAGCCCCAAACGAATGCACAGTCGCTTTGAAACGAAATTGAACGATTGAGTTTTGCGCTCGCTGTACTCGTTCCAGCTCGTGTAATTAGTGTAAAAACTCTTCATTCTATGCAAATATTCAAGATTCATGCGTTTGGAGCAGCCAAGCAAGCCCCAAACGAATGCAAAGTCGCTTTATAACAAAATCGACCGATTCAGTTTTGCGCTCTTTGCAGGCGTTCCAGCTCGTATTAATAGATCAATAACTCTTCATTCTATGCAAATACGCAAGATTCATGCGTTTCAAGCAGCTAAACAAGCCCCAAACGAATGCGAAGTCGCTTTATAACGAAATCGAACGATTGCGTTTTGCGCTCCCTGAACGCGTTCCAAATCGCCTAATTACATCAAAAACTCTTCATTCTATGTAAATACGCAAGATTCATGCGTTTCAAGCAGCCAAACAAGCCCCAAACGAATGCACAGTCGCTTTTAAACGAAATTGAACGATTGAGTATTGCGCTCGCTGTACGCGTTCCAGCTCGTGTCATTAGATCAAAAACTCTTCATTCTATGCAAATACGCAAGATTCATGCGTTTGGAGCAGCCAAACAAGCCCCAAACGAATGCAAAGTCGCTTTATAACGAAATTGAACGATTGAGTTTTGCGCTCGCCGTACGCGTTCCAGCTCGTGTTATTAGATCAAAAACTCTTCATTTTATGCAAATACGCAAGATTCATGTGTTTGGACCAGCCAAACAAGCCCCAAACGAATGCACAGTCGCTTTAAAACGAAATTGAACGATTGAGTTTTGCGCTCGCCGTACGCGTTCCAGCTCGTGTAATTTGATCAAAAACTCTTTATTCTATGCAAATACGCAAGATTTGAGCGTTTGGAGCAGCCAAACAAGCCCCAAACGAATGCAAAGTCGCTATATAACGAAATCGAACGAAATCGACCGATTCAGTTTTGCGCTCGCTGCATTCGTTCAAGCTCGTTTAATTAGATCAAAAACTCTTTATTCTGTGCGAATACGCAAGATTCATGCGTTTAGAGCAGCCAAACAAGCCCCAAACGAATGCACAGTCGCTTTGAAACGAAATTGAACGATTGAGTTTTGCGCTCGCTGTACTCGTTCCAGCTCGTGTCATTAGTGTAAAAACTCTTCATTCTATGCAAATTCGCAAGATTCATGCGTTTGAAGCAGCCGAACAAGCCCCAAACGAATGCAAAGTCGCTTTATAACGAAATTGAACGATTGAGTTTTGCGCTCGCCGTACGCGTTCCAGCTCGTGTTATCAGATCAAAAACTCTTCATTTTATGCAAATACGCAAGATTCATGCGTTTGGAGCAGCCAAACAAGCCCCAAACGAATGCAAAGTCGCTTTATAACGAAATTGAACGATTGAGTTTTGCGCTCGCCGTGCGCGTTCCAGCTCGTGTTATAAGATCAAAAACTCTTCATTTTATGCAAATACGCAAGATTCATGTGTTTGGAGCAGCCAAACAAGCCCCAAACGAATGCACAGTCGCTTTAGAACGAAATTGAACGATTGAGTTTTGCGCTCGCCGTACGCGTTCCAGCTCGTGTAATTGGATCAAAAACTCTTTATTCTATGCAAATACGCAAGATTCGAGCGTTTGCAGCAGCCAAACAAGCCCCAAACGAATGCAAAGTCGCTTTACAACGAAATCGAACGAAATCGACCGATTCAGTTTTGCGCTCGCTGCATTCGTTCAAGCTCGTTTAATTAGATCAAAAACTCTTCATTCTATGCGAATACGCAAGATTCATGCGTTTAGAGCAGCCAAACAAGCCCCAAACGAATGCACAGTCGCTTTGAAACGAAATTGAACGATTGAGTTTTGCGCTCGCTGTACTCGTTCCAGCTCGTGTAATTAGTGTAAAAACTCTTCATTCTATGCAAATTCGCAAGATTCATGCGTTTGGAGCAGCCGAACAAGCCCCAAACGAATGCAAAGTCGCTTTATAACGAAATTGAACGATTGAGTTTTGCGCTCGCCGTACGCGTTCCAGCTCGTGTTATTAGATCAAAAACTCTTCATTTTATGCAAATACGCAAGATTCGAGCGTTTAGAGCAGCCAAACAAGCCCCAAACGAATGCACAGTCGCTTTAAAAGGAAATTGAACGATTGAGTTTTGCGCTCGCTGTACTCGTTCCAGCTCGTGTCATTAGTTTAAAAACTCGTCATTATATGCAAATACGCAAGATTCATGCGTTTGGAGCAGCCGAACAAGCCCCAAACGAATGCAAAGTCGCTTTGTAACGAAATCGGCCGATTCAGTTTTGCGCTTGCTGCAGGCGTTCCAGCTCGAGTTATTAGATAAAAAAACTCTTTATTCTATGCAAACACGCAAGATTCATGCGTTTCGAGCAGCCAAACAAGCCCCAAACGAATGCAAAGTCGCTTTGTAACGAAATTGAACGATTGAGTTTTGCGCTTGTTGTACGCGTTCCAGCTCGTGTTATTAGATCAAAAACTCTTCATTCTATGCAAATACGCAAGATTCATGCGTTTGGAGCAGCCAAACAAGCCCCAAACAAATGCAAAGTTGCTTTATAACAAAATCGACCGATTCAGTTTTGCGCTCTTTGCAGGCAATCCAGCTCGTATTAATAGATCAAAAACTCTTCATTTTATGCAAATACGCAAGATTCATGCGTTTCAAGCAGCTAAACAAGCCCCAAACGAATGCGAAGTCGCTTTATAACGAAATCGAACGATTGCGTTTTGCGCTCCCTGTAGGCGTTCCAGCTCGCCTAATTA
Source organism: Amblyteles armatorius (assembly GCA_933228735.2). Taxonomy (NCBI): domain Eukaryota; kingdom Metazoa; phylum Arthropoda; class Insecta; order Hymenoptera; family Ichneumonidae; genus Amblyteles; species Amblyteles armatorius. The sequence goes on along the minus strand of OW121691.1, from coordinate 867,713 downwards.
CATCAAAAACTCTTCATTCTATGTAAATACGCAAGATTCATGCGTTTGGCTCGTATTTCAATCGATCAGTTTTGCGCTCGCTGCAGGCGTTCCAGCTCGAGGTATTAAATCGAGAACTCTTTTGTTCAAAAACGATCAAGTTCGATCAAAAACACTTCATTCTACGCAAATACGCTAGATTCGAGCGTTTGGAGCAGCCAAACAAGCCCCAAACGAATGCAAAGTCGCTTTAAAACGAAATTGAACGATTGAGTTTTGCGCTCGCTGTACGCGTTCCAGCTCGTGTCATTAGATCGAAAACTCTTCATTCTATGCAAATACGCAAGATTCATGTGTTTGGAGCAGCCAAACAAGCCCCAAACGAATGCAAAGTCGCATTATAACAAAATCGAACGAAATCGACCGATTCAGTTTTGCGCTCGCTGCATTCGTTCCAGCTCGTTTTATTAGCTCAAAAACTCTTTATTCTATGCAAATACGCAAGATTCATGCGTTTAGAGCAGCCAAACAAGCCCCAAACGAATGCACAGTCGCTTTAAAACGAAATTGAACGATTGAGTTTTGCGCTCGCTGTACTCGTTCGAGCTCGTGTCATTAGTTTAAAACCTCTTCATTATATGCAAATACGCACGATTCATGCGCTTGGAGCAGCCAAACAAGCCCCAAACGAATGCAAAGTCGCTTTATAACAATATCAACCGATTCAGTTTTGCGCTCGCTGCATTCGTTCCAGCTCGAGTTATTAGATTAAAAACTCTTCATTCCATGCAGGTACGCAAGATTCATGCGTTTGGAGCAGCCAAACAAGCCCCAAACGAATGCAAAGTCGGTTTATAACGAAATTGAACGATTGAGTTTTGCGCTCGCCGTACGCGTTCCAGCTCGTGTTATTAGATCAAAAACTCTTCATTTTATGCAAATACGCAAGATTCATGTGTTTGGAGCAGCCAAACAAGCCCCAAACGAATGCACAGTCGCTTTAAAACGAGATTGAACGATTGAGTTTTGCGCTCGCCGTACGCGTTCCAGCTCGTGTTATTGGATCAAAAACTCTTCATTCTGAGCAAATACGCAAGATTCATGCGTTTGGAGCAGCCAAACAAGCCCCAAACGAATGCAAAGTCGCTTTATAACGAAATTGAACGATTGAGTTTTGCGCTCGCTGTACGCGTTCCAGCTCATGTTATTAGATCAAAAACTCTCTACTCTATGCGGATACGCAAGATTCATGCGTTTGGAGCAGCCAAACAAGCCCCCAACGAATGCAAAGTGGCTTTTTAACGAAATCGACCGATTCAGTTTTGCGCTCGCTGTAGGCATTCCAGCTCACCTAGTTAGATTCAAAACTCTTCATTCTATGCAAATACGCAAGATTCATGCGTTTGGAGCAGCCAAACAAGCCCCAAACGAATGCAAAGTCGCTTTATAACGAAATTGAACGATTGAGTTTTGCGCTCGCCGTGCGCGTTCCAGCTCGTGTTATAAGATCAAAAACTCTTCATTTTATGCAAATACGCAAGATTCATGTGTTTGGAGCAGCCAAACAAGCCCCAAACGAATGCACAGTCGCTTTAAAACGAAATTGAACGGTTGAGTTTTGCGCTCGCCGTACGCGTTCCAGCTCGTGTTATTGGATCAAAAACTCTTTATTCTATGCAAATACGCAAGATTCGACTGTTTGGAGCAGCCAAACAAGCCCCAAACGAATGCAAAGTTGCTTTATAACGAAATCGACCGATTCAGTTTTGCGCTCGCGGCAGGCGTTCCAGCTCGTATTTATAGATCAAAAACTCTTGATTCTATGCAAATACGCAAGATTCGAGCGTTTGGAGCAGCCAAACAAGCCCCAAACGAATGCAAAGTCGCTTTATAACACTATCAACCGATTCAGTTTTGCGCTCGCTGCATTCGTTTCAGCTCGAGTTATTGTATCAAAAACTCTTCATTTTATGCAACTACGCAAGATTCATGCGTTTGGAGCAGCCAAACAAGCCCCAAACGAATGCAAAGTTGCATTATAACGAAATCGACCGATTGCGTTTTGCGCTAGCTTTAGGCGTTCCAGCTCATCTTATTAGATTCAAAACTCTTCATTCTGAGCAAATACGCAAGATTTGTGCGTTTCGAGCAGCCAAACAAGCCCCAAACGAATGCAAAGTCGCTTTATAACGAAATCGAATGAAATCGACCGATTCAGTTTTGCGCTCGCTGCATTCGTTCAAGCTCGTTTAATTAGATCAAAAACTCTTTATTCTATGCGAATACACAAGATTCATGCGTTTAGAGCAGCCAAACAAGCCCCAAACGAATGCACAGTCGCTTTGAAACGAAATTGAACGATTGAGTTTTGCGCTCGCTGTACTCGTTCCAGCTCGTGTCATTAGTGTAAAAACTCTTCATTCTATGCAAATTCGCAAGATTCATGCGTTTGGAGCAGCCGAACAAGCCCCAAACGAATGCAAAGTCGCTTTATAACGAAATTGAACGATTGAGTTTTGCGCTCGCCGTACGCGTTCCAGCTCGTGTTATTAGATCAAAAACTCTTCATTTTATGCAAATACGCAAGATTCGAGCGTTTAGAGCAGCCAAACAAGCCCCAAACGAATGCACAGTCGCTTTAAAACAAAATTGAACGATTGAGTTTTGCGCTCGCTGTACGCGTTCCAGCTTGTGTTATTAGATCAAAAACTTTTCATTCTATGCAAATACGCAAGATTCATGCGTTTGGAGCAGCCAAACAAGCCCTAAACGAGCGCAAAGTCGCTTTGTAACAAAATCGACCGATTCAGTTTTGCGCTCGCTGCAAGCGTTCCAGCTCGTATTAATAGATCTATGACTCTTCATTCTGTGCAAATATGCAAGATTCATGGGTTTGGAGCAGCCAAACAAGCCCCAAACGAATGCAAAGTCGCTTTAAAACGAAATTGCACGATTGAGTTTTGCGCTCGCTGTACGCGTTCCAGCTTGTGTCATTAGATCAAAAACTCTTCATTCTATGCAAATACGCAAGATTCATGCGTTTGGAGCAGCCAAACAAGCCCTAAACGAATGCAAAGTCGCTTTGTAACGAAATCGGCCGATTCAGATTTGCGCTCGCTGCAGGCGTTCCAGCTCGAGTTATTACATCAAAAACTCTTCATTCTATGCAAATATGCAAGATTCATGCGTTTGGAGCAGCCAAACAAGCCCCAAACAAATGCAAAGTCGCTTTATAACGAAATCGATAGAAATCGACCGATTCAGTTTTGCGCTCGCTGCATTCGTTCCAGCTCGTTTTATTAGATCAAAAACTCTTTATTCTATGCGACTACGCAAGATTCATGCGTTAAGAGCAGCCAAACAAGCCCCAAACGAATGCAAAGTACCTTTATAACAAAATCGACCGATTCAGTTTTGCCCTCGCTGCAGGCGTTCCAGCTCGAGTTATTAGATCAAAAACTCTTCATTCTATGCAAATACGCAAGATTCGAGCGTTTGGAGCAGCCAAACAAGCCCCAAACGAATGCAAAGTCGCTTTATAACGAAATCGACCGATTCAGTTTTGCGCTCGCTGCAGGCGTTCCAGCTCGAGGTCTTAGATCAAGAACTCTTCATTCTACGCATTACGCAAGATTCATGCGTTTCGAGCAGCCAAACAAGCCCTAAACGAGCGCAAAGTCGCTTTATAACAAAATCGACCGATTCAGTTTTGCGCTCGCTGCATTCGTTCCAGCTCGTGTTATTAGATCAAAAACTCTTCATTTTATGCAAATACGCAAGATTCGAGCGTTTGGAGCAGCCAAACAAGCCCCAAACGAATGCAAAGTCGCTTTATAACGAAATTGAACGATTGAGTTTTGCGCTCGCTGTACGCGTTCCAGCTCGTGTTATTAGATCAAAAACTCTCCACTCTATGCGAATACGCAAGATTCATGCGTTTGGAGCAGCCGAACGAGCCCCAAACGAATGCAAAGTGGCTTTTTAACGAAATCGACCGATTCAGTTTTGCGCTCGCTGTAGGTGTTCCAGCTCGCGTAATTAGATCAAAAACTCTTCATTCTATGCAAATACGCAAGATTCGAGCGTTTGGAGCAGCCAAACAAGCCCCAAACGAATGCAAAGTCGCTTTATAACAATATCAACCGATTCAGTTTTGCGCTGGCGGCATTCGTTTCAGCTCGAGTTATTGTATCAAAAACTCTTCATTTTATGCAACTACGCAAGATTCATGCGTTTGGAGCAGCCAAACAAGCCCCAAACGAATGCAAAGTCGCTTTTTAACGAAATTGAACGATTGAGTTTTGCGCTCGCCGTACGCGTTCCAGCTCGTGTTATTAGATCACAAACTCTTCATTCTATGCAATCATGCAAGATTTATGCGTTTGGAGCAGCCAAACAAGCCCCAAACGAATGCAAAGTCGCTTTATAACGAAATCGAACGAAATCGACCGATTCAGTTTTGCACTCGCTGCATTCGTTCCAGCTCGTTTTATTAGATCAAAAAATCTTTATTCTATGCGAATACGCAAGATTCATGCGTTTAGAGTAGCCAAACAAGCCCCAAACGAATGCACAGTCGCTTTGAAACGAAATTGAACGATTGAGTTTTGCGCTAGCTGTACTCGTTCCAGCTCGTGTCATTAGTTTAAAAACTCGTCATTATATGCAAATACGCAAGATTCATGCGTTTGGAGCAGCCGAACAAGCCCCAAACGAATGCAAAGTCGCTTTATAACGAAATTGAACGATTGAGTTTTGCGCTCGCTGTACGCGTTCCAGCTCGTATTATTAGATCAAAAACTCTCCACTCTATGCGAATACGCAAGATTCATGCGTTTGGAGCAGCCGAACAAGCCCCAAACGAATGCAAAGTGGCTTTTTAACGAAATCGACCGATTCAGTTTTGCGCTCGCTGTAGGTGTTCCAGCTCGCGTAATTAGATCAAAAACTCTTCATTCTATGCAGATACGCAAGATTTATGCGTTTCGAGCAGCCAAACAAGCCCTAAACGAATGCAAATTCGCTTCATAACGAAATTGAACGATTGAGTTTTGCGCTCGTCGTACACGTTCCAGCTCCTTTTATTAGATCAAAAACTCTTCATTCTATGCAAATGCGCAAAATTCATGCGTTTGGAGCAGACAAACAAGCCCCAAACGAATGCAAAATCGCTTTATAACGAAATCAAACGAAATCGACCGATTTAGTTTTGCGCTCGCTGCATTCATTCCAGCTCGTTTTATTAGATCAAAAACTCTTTATTCTATGCGAATACGCAAGATTCATGCGTTTAGAGCAGCCAAACAAGCCCCAAACGAATGCACAGTCGCTTTGAAACGAAATTGAACGATTGAGTTTTGCGCTCGCTGTACTTGTTCCAACTCGTGTCATTAGTGTCAAAACTCTTCATTCTATGCAAATACGCAAAATTCATGCGTTTGGAGCAGACAAACAAGCCCCAAACGAATACGAAGTCGCTTTATAACGAAATCGAACGATTGCGTTTTGCGCTCCCTGTAGGCGTTCCAGCTCGCCTAATTACATCAAAAACTCTTTATTCTATGCAGATACGCAAGATTCATGCGTTTGGAGGAGCCAAACAAGCCCTAAACGAATAAAAATTCGCTTTATAACGAAATTGAACGATTGAGTTTTGCGCTCGTCGTACGCGTTTCAGCTCGTGTTATTAGATCAAAAACTCTTCATTCTATGCAAATACGAAAAATTCATGCGTTTGGAGCAGACAAACAAGCCCCAAACGAATGCAAAGTCGCTTTATAACGAAATTAAACGATTGAGTTTTGCGCTCGCCGTACGCGTTCCAACTCGTGTTATTTCATCAAAAACTCTTTATTCTATGCAAATACGCAAGATTCGAGCGTTTGGAGCAGCCAAACAAGCCCCAAACGAATGCAAAGTTGCTTTATAACGAAATCGACCGATTCAGTTTTGCGCTCGCGGCAGGCGTTCCAGCTCGTATTTATAGATCAAAAACTCTTCATTCTATGCAAATACGCAAGATTCGAGCGTTTGGAGCAGCCAAACAAGCCCCAAACGAATGCAAAGTCGCTTTATAACAATATCAACCGATTCAGTTTTGCGCTCGCTGCATTCGTTTCAGCTCGAGTTATTGGATCAAAAATTCTTCATTTTATGCAACTACGCAAGATTCATGCGTTTGGAGCAGCCAAACAAGCCCCAAACGAATGCAAATTCGCATTATAACGAAATCGACCGGTTGAGTTTTGCGCTAGCTTTAGGCGTTCCAGCTCGTCTTATTAGATCTGAAATTCTTCATTCTGAGCAAATACGAAAGATTTATGCGTTTCGAGCAGCCAAACAAGCCCCAAGCGAATGCAAAGTCGTTTTTTCACGAAATTGAACGATTGAGTTTTGCGATCGCCGTACGCGTTCCAGCTCGTGTTATTAGATCAAAAACTCTTCATTCTATGCAAATACGCAAGATTCGAGCGTTTGGAGCAGCCAAACAAGCCCCAAACGAATGCAAAGTCGCTTTATAACAATATCAACCGATTCAGTTTTGCGCTGGCGGCATTCGTTTCAGCTCGAGTTATTGTATCAAAAACTCTTCATTTTATGCAACTACGCAAGATTCATGCGTTTGGAGCAGCCAAACAAGCCCCAAACGAATGCAAAGTCGCTTTTTAACGAAATTGAACGATTGAGTTTTGCGCTCGCCGTACGCGTTCCAGCTCGTGTTATTCCATCACAAACTCTTCATTCTATGCAATCATGCAAGATTTATGCGTTTGGAGCAGCCAAACAAGCCCCAAACGAATGCAAAGTCGCTTTATAACGAAATCGAACGAAATCGACCGATTCAGTTTTGCACTCGCTGCATTCGTTCCAGCTCGTTTTATTAGATCAAAAAATCTTTATTCTATGCGAATACGCAAGATTCATGCGTTTAGAGTAGCCAAACAAGCCCCAAACGAATGCACAGTCGCTTTGAAACGAAATTGAACGATTGAGTTTTGCGCTAGCTGTACTCGTTCCAGCTCGTGTCATTAGTTTAAAAACTCGTCATTATATGCAAATACGCAAGATTCATGCGTTTGGAGCAGCCGAACAAGCCCCAAACGAATGCAAAGTCGCTTTATAACGAAATTGAACGATTGAGTTTTGCGCTCGCTGTACGCGTTCCAGCTCGTATTATTAGATCAAAAACTCTCCACTCTATGCGAATACGCAAGATTCATGCGTTTGGAGCAGCCGAACAAGCCCCAAACGAATGCAAAGTGGCTTTTTAACGAAATCGACCGATTCAGTTTTGCGCTCGCTGTAGGTGTTCCAGCTCGCGTAATTAGATCAAAAACTCTTCATTCTATGCAGATACGCAAGATTTATGCGTTTCGAGCAGCCAAACAAGCCCTAAACGAATGCAAATTCGCTTTATAACGAAATTGAACGATTGAGTTTTGCGCTCGTCGTACGCGTTCCAGCTCCTTTTATTAGATCAAAAACTCTTCATTCTATGCAAATGCGCAAAATTCATGCGTTTGGAGCAGACAAACAAGCCCCAAACGAATGCAAAATCGCTTTATAACGAAATCAAACGAAATCGACCGATTTAGTTTTGCGCTCGCTGCATTCATTCCAGCTCGTTTTATTAGATCAAAAACTCTTTATTCTATGCGAATACGCAAGATTCATGCGTTTAGAGCAGCCAAACAAGCCCCAAACGAATGCACAGTCGCTTTGAAACGAAATTGAACGATTGAGTTTTGCGCTCGCTGTACTTGTTCCAACTCGTGTCATTAGTGTCAAAACTCTTCATTCTATGCAAATACGCAAAATTCATGCGTTTGGAGCAGACAAACAAGCCCCAAACGAATACGAAGTCGCTTTATAACGAAATCGAACGATTGCGTTTTGCGCTCCCTGTAGGCGTTCCAGCTCGCCTAATTACATCAAAAACTCTTTATTCTATGCAGATACGCAAGATTCATGCGTTTGGAGGAGCCAAACAAGCCCTAAACGAATAAAAATTCGCTTTATAACGAAATTGAACGATTGAGTTTTGCGCTCGTCGTACGCGTTTCAGCTCGTGTTATTAGATCAAAAACTCTTCATTCTATGCAAATACGAAAAATTCATGCGTTTGGAGCAGACAAACAAGCCCCAAACGAATGCAAAGTCGCTTTATAACGAAATTAAACGATTGAGTTTTGCGCTCGCCGTACGCGTTCCAACTCGTGTTATTTCATCAAAAACTCTTTATTCTATGCAAATACGCAAGATTCGAGCGTTTGGAGCAGCCAAACAAGCCCCAAACGAATGCAAAGTTGCTTTATAACGAAATCGACCGATTCAGTTTTGCGCTCGCGGCAGGCGTTCCAGCTCGTATTTATAGATCAAAAACTCTTCATTCTATGCAAATACGCAAGATTCGAGCGTTTGGAGCAGCCAAACAAGCCCCAAACGAATGCAAAGTCGCTTTATAACAATATCAACCGATTCAGTTTTGCGCTCGCTGCATTCGTTTCAGCTCGAGTTATTGGATCAAAAATTCTTCATTTTATGCAACTACGCAAGATTCATGCGTTTGGAGCAGCCAAACAAGCCCCAAACGAATGCAAATTCGCATTATAACGAAATCGACCGGTTGAGTTTTGCGCTAGCTTTAGGCGTTCCACTTCGTCTTATTAGATCTGAAATTCTTCATTCTGAGCAAATACGAAAGATTTATGCGTTTCGAGCAGCCAAACAAGCCCCAAGCGAATGCAAAGTCGCTTTTTCACGAAATTGAACGATTGAGTTTTGCGATCGCCGTACGCGTTCCAGCTCGTGTTATTAGATCAAAAACTCTTCATTCTATGCAAATACGCAAGATTCGAGCGTTTCGAGCAGCCAAACAAGCCCCAAACGAATGCAAAGTCACTTTCTAACAATATCAACCGATTCAGTATTGCGCTCGCTGTAGGCGTTCCAGCTCGCCTAATTAGATCAAAAACTCTTCATTCCATGCAGATACGCAAGATTCATGCGTTTGGAGCAGTCAAACGAGACCCAAACGAATGCAAACTCGCTTTATAACGAAATTTAACGAAATCGACCGATTCAGTTTTGCGCTCGCTGCATTCGTTCAAGCTCGTTTAATTAGATCAAAAACTCTTCATTCTATGCAAATACGCAAGATTCATGCGTTTAGAGCAGCCAAACAAGCCCCAAACGAATGCAAAGTCGCTTTATAACGAAATCGAACGAAATCGACCGATTCAGTTTTGCGTTCGCTGCATTCGTTCACGCTCGTTTAATTAGATTAAAAACTCTTTATTCTACGCGAATACGCAAGATTCATGCGTTTAGAGCAGCCAAACACGCCCCAAACGAATGCACAGTCGCTTTGAAACGAAAGTGAACGATTGAGTTTTGCGCTCGCTGTACTCGTTCCAGCTCGAGTCATTTGTGTAAAAACTCTTCATTCTATGCAAATTCGCAAGATTCATGCATTTGGAGCAGCCGAACAAGCCCCAAACGAATGCAAAGTCGCTTTATAACGAAATTAAACGATTGAGTTTTGCGCTTGCCGTACGCGTTCCAGCTCGTGTTATTAGATCAAAAACTCTTCATTTTATGCAAATACGCAAGATTCGAGCGTTTGGAGCAGCCAAACAAGCCCCAATGCACAGTCGCTTTAAAACAAAATTGTACGATTGAGTTTTGCGCTCGCTGTACGCGTTCCAGCTCGTGTTATTAGATAAAAAACTTTTCATTCTATGCAAATACGCAAGATTGATGCGTTTGGAGCAGCCGAACAAGCCCCAAACGAATGCAAAGTCGCTTTATGACAATATCAACCGATTCAGTTTTGCGCTCGCTGTAGGCATTCCAGCTCGCCTAGTTAGATCAAAAACTCTTCATTCTATGCAGATACGCAAGATTCATGCGTTTGGAGCAGACAAACAAGCCCCAAACGAATGCAAAGTCGTTTTATAACGAAATTGAACGATTGAGTTTTGCGCTCGCCGTACGCGTTCCAGCTCGTGTTATGAGATCAAAAACTCTTCATTCTATGCAAATACGCAAAATTCATGCGTTTGGAGCAGACAAACAAGCCCCAAACGAATGCAAAGTCGCTTTATAACGAAATTGAACGATTGAGTTTTGCGCTCGCCGTACGCGTTCCAGCTCGTGTTATTGGATCAAAAACTCTTTATTCTATGCAAATACGCAAGATTCGAGCGTTTGGAGCAGCCAAACAAGCCCCAAACGAATGCAAAGTTGCTTTATAACGAAATCGACCGATTCAGTTTTGCGCTCGCGGCAGGCATTCCAGCGCGTGTCATTAGATCAAAAACTCTTCATTCAATGCAAATACGCAAGATTCATGTGTTTGGAGCAGCCAAACAAGCCCCAAACGAATGCAAAGTCGCTTTATAACGAAATCGACCGATTCAGTTTTGCGCTCGGTGCATTCGTTCCAGCTCGTTTTATTAGATCAAAAAGTCTTTATCCTATGCGAATACCCAAGATTCATGCGTTTAGAGCAGCCAAACAAGCCCCAAACGAATGCACAGTCGCTTTGAAACGAAATTGAACGATTGAGTTTTGCGCTCGCTGTACTCGTTCGAGCTCGTGTCATTAGTTTCAAAACTCTTCATTATATGCAAATACGCAAGATTCATGCGCTTGGAGCAGCCAAACAAGCCCCAAACGAATGCAAAGTCGCTTTATAACAATATCAACCGATTAAGTTTTGCGCTCGCTGCATTCGTTCCAGCTCGAGTTATTAGATCAAAAACTCTTCATTCCATGCAGATACGCAAGATTCATGCGTTTGGAGCAGCCAAACAAGCCCCAAACGAATGCAAAGTCGCTTTATAACAATATCAACCGATTAAGTTTTGCGCTCGCTGCATTCGTTCCAACTCGAGTTATTAGATCAAAAACTCTTCATTCCATGCAGATACGCAAAATTCATGCGTTTGGAGCAGCCAAACAAGCCCCAAACGAATGCAAAGTCGCTTTATAACGAAATCGGCCGATTCCGTTTTGCGCTTGCTGCAGGCGTTCCAGCTCGAGTTATTAGATAAAAAAAACTCTTTATTCTATGCAAACACGCAAGATTCATGCGTTTCGAGCAGCCAAGCAAGCCCCAAACGAATGCTAAGTTGCATTATAACGAAATCGACCGATTGAGTTTTGCGCTAGCTTTAGGCGTTCCAGCTCGTCTTATTAGATCTGAAATTCTTCATTCTGAGCAAATACGAAAGATTTATGCGTTTCGAGCAGCCAAACAAGCCCCAAGCGAATGCAAAGTCGCTTTTTCACGAAATTGAACGATTGAGTTTTGCGATCGCCGTACGCGTTCCAGCTCGTGTTATTAGATCAAAAACTCTTCATTCTATGCAAATACGCAAGATTCGAGCGTTTCGAGCAGCCAAACAAGCCCCAAACGAATGCAAAGTCACTTTCTAACAATATCAACCGATTCAGTATTGCGCTCGCTGTAGGCGTTCCAGCTCGCCTAATTAGATCAAAAACTCTTCATTCCATGCAGATACGCAAGATTCATGCGTTTGGAGCAGTCAAACGAGACCCAAACGAATGCAAAGTCGCTTTATAACGAAATTTAACGAAATCGACCGATTCAGTTTTGCGCTCGCTGCATTCGTTCAAGCTCGTTTAATTAGATCAAAAACTCTTTATTCTATGCAAATACGCAAGATTCATGCGTTTAGAGCAGCCAAACAAGCCCCAAACGAATGCAAAGTCGCTTTATAACGAAATCGATAGAAATCGACCGATTCAGTTTTGCGCTCGCTGCATTCGTTCCAGCTTGTTTTATTAGATCAAAAACTCTTCATTCTATGCAAATACGCAAGATTCGAGCGTTTGGAGCAGCCAAACAAGCCCCAAACGAATGCAAAGTCGCTTCATAACAATATCAACCGATTCAGTTTTGCGCTCGCGGCATTCGTTTCAGCTCGAGTTATTGTATCAAAAACTCTTCATTTTATGCAACTACGCAAGATTCATGCGTTTGGAGCAGCCAAACAAGCCCCAAACGAATGCAAAGTTGCTTTATAACGAAATCGACCGATTCAGTTTTGCGCTCGTGGCAGGCGTTCCAGCTCGTATTTATAGATCAAAAACTCTTCATTCTATGCAAATACGCAAGATTCGAGCGTTTGGAGCAGCCAAACAAGCCCCAAACGAATGCAAAGTCGCTTTATAACGAAATTGAACGATAGAGTTTTGCGCTCGCCGTACGCGTTCCAGCTCGTGTTATTAGATCAAAAACTCTTCATTTTATGCAAATACGCAAGATTCATGTGTTTGGAGCAGCCAAACAAGCCCCAAACGAATGCACAGTCGCTTTAAAACGAGATTGAACGATTGAGTTTTGCGCTCGCCGTACGCGTTCCGGCTCGTGATATTGGATCAAAAACTCTTTATTCTATGCAAATACGCAAGATTCGAGCGTTTGGAGCAGCCAAACAAGCCCCAAACGAATGCAAAGTCGCTTTATAACAATATCAACCGATTCAGTTTTGCGCTCGCTGCATTCGTTTCAGCTCCAGTTATTGGATCAAAAACTCTTCATTTTATGCAACTACGCAAGATTCATGCGTTTGGAGCAGCCAAACAACCCCTAAACGAATGCAAAGTTGCATTATAACGAAATTGAACGATTGAGTTTTGCGCTCGCCGTACGCGTTCCAGCTCGTGTTATGAGATCAAAAACTCTTCATTCTATGCAAATACGCAAAATTCATGCGTTTGGAGCAGACAAACAAGCCCCAAACGAATGCAAAGTCGCTTTATAACGAAATTGAACGATTGAGTTTTGCGCTCGCCGTACGCGTTCCAGCTCGTGTTATTGGATCAAAAACTCTTTATTCTATGCAAATACGCAAGATTCGAGCGTTTGGAGCAGCCAAACAAGCCCCAAACGAATGCAAAGTTGCTTTATAACGAAATCGACCGATTCAGTTTAGCGCTCGCGGCAGGCGTTCCAGCGCGTGTCATTAGATCAAAAACTCTTCATTCTATGCAAATACGCAAGATTCATGTGTTTGGAGCAGCCAAACAAGCCCCAAACGAATGCAAAGTCGCTTTATAACGAAATCGACCGATTCAGTTTTGCGCTCGGTGCATTCGTTCCAGCTCGTTTTATTAGATCAAAAAGTCTTTATTCTATGCGAATACCCAAGATTCATGCGTTTAGAGCAGCCAAACAAGCCCCAAACGAATGCACAGTCGCTTTGAAACGAAATTGAACGATTGAGTTTTGCGCTCGCTGTACTCGTTCGAGCTCGTGTCATTAGTTTCAAAACTCTTCATTATATGCAAATACGCAAGATTCATGCGCTTGGAGCAGCCAAACAAGCCCCAAACAAATGCAAAGTCGCTTTATAACAATATCAACCGATTACGTTTTGCGCTCGCTGCATTCGTTCCAGCTCGAGTTATTAGATCAAAAACTCTTCATTCCATGCAGATACGCAAGATTCATGCGTTTGGAGCAGCCAAACAAGCCCCAAACGAATGCAAAGTCGCTTTATAACAATATCAACCGATTAAGTTTTGCGCTCGCTGCATTCGTTCCAACTCGAGTTATTAGATCAAAAACTCTTAATTCCATGCAGATACGCAAAATTCATGCGTTTGGAGCAGCCAAACAAGCCCCAAACGAATGCAAAGTCGCTTTATAACGAAATCGGCCGATTCCGTTTTGCGCTTGCTGCAGGCGTTCCAGCTCGAGTTATTAGATAAAAAAAACTCTTTATTCTATGCAAACACGCAAGATTCATGCGTTTCGAGCAGCCAAGCAAGCCCCAAACGAATGCAAAGTTGCATTATAACGAAATCGACCGATTGAGTTTTGCGCTAGCTTTAGGCGTTCCAGCTCGTCTTATTAGATCCAAAACTCTTCATTCTGAGCAAATACGCAAGATTTATGCGTTTCGAGCAGCCAAACAAACCCCAAACGAATGCAAAGTCGCTTTTTAACGAAATTGAACGATTGAGTTTTGCGCTCGCCGTACGCGTTCCAGCTCGTGTTATTAGATCACAAACTCTTCATTCTATGCAAATATGCAAGATTCATGCGTTTGGAGCAGCCAAACAAGCCCCAAACGAATGCAAAGTTGCTTTATAACAAAATCGACCGATTCAGTTTTGCGCTCGCTGCAGGAGTTCCAGCTCGTATTAATAGATCAAAAACTCTTCATTCTATGCAAATACGCAAGATTCATGCGTTTCAAGCAGCTAAACAAGCCCAAAACGAAAGCGAAGTCGCTTTATAATGAAATCGAACGATTGCGTTTTGCGCTCCCTGTAGGCGTTCAAGCTCGCCTAATTACATCAAAAACTCTTTATTTTATGCAAATACGCAAGATTCATGTGTTTGGAGCAGCCAAACAAGGCCCAAACGAATGCACAGTCGCTTTAAAACGAAATTGAACGATTGAGTTTTGCGCTCGCCGTACGCGTTCCAGCTCGTGTTATTGGATCAAAAACTCTTTATTCTATGCAAATACGCAAGATTCGAGCCTTTGGAGCAGCCAAACAAGCCCCAAACGAATGCAAAGTCGCTTTATAACGAAATCGACCGATTAGGTTTTGCGCTCGCTGCATTCGTTCCAGCTCGTTTTATTAGATCAAAAACTCTTTATTCTATGCGAATACGCAAGATTCGAGCGTTTAGAGCAGCCACACAAGCCCCAAACGGATGCACAGTCGCTTTAAAACAAAATTGAACGATTGAGTTTTGCGCTCGCTGTACGCGTTCCAGCTCGTGTTATTAGATCAAAAACTTTTCATTATATGCTAATACGCAAGATTCATGCGTTTGGAGCAGCCGAACAAGCCCCAAACGAATAAAAAGTCGCTTTATAACGAAATTGAACGATTGAGTTTTGCGCTCGCCGTACGCGTTCCAGCTCGTGCTATTAGATCAAAAACCGTTCATTCTATGCAAATACGCAAGATTCGAGGGTTTGGAGCAGCCAAACAAGCCCCAAACGAATGCAAAGTCGCTTTATAACGAAATCGACCGATTTAGTTTTGCGCTTGCTGCAGGCATTCCAGCTCGTATTAATAGATCTAAGACTCTTCATTCTATGCAAATATGCACGATTCGAGCGTTTGGAGCAGCCAAACAAGCCCCAAACGAATGCAAAGTCGCTTTATAACAATATCAACCGATTCAGTTTTGCGCTCGCTGCATTCGTTTCAGCTCGAGTTATTGGATCAAAAACTCTTCATTTTATGCAACTACGCAAGATTCATGCGTTTGGAGCACTCAAACAAGCCCCAAACGAATGCAAAATCGCTTTATAACGAAATCGAACGAAATCGACCGTTCAGTTTTGCGCTCGCTGCATTCGTTCCAGCTCGTTTTATTAAATCAAAAACTCTTTATTCTATGCGAATACGCAAGATTCATGCGTTTAGAGCAGCCAAACAAGCCCCAAACGAATGCACAGTCGCTTTGAAACGAAATTGAACGATTGAGTTTTGCGCTCGCTGTACTTGTTCCAACTCGTGTCATTAGTGTAAAAACTCTTCATTGTATGCAAATACGCAAGATTCATGCGTTTGGAGCAGCCGAACAAGCCCCAAACGAATGCAAAGTCGCTTTATAATGAAATCGAACGATTGCGTTTTGCGCTCCCTGTAGGCGTTCCAGCTCGCCTAATTACATCAAAAACTCTTCATTCTGTGTAAATGCGCAAGATTCATGCGTTTCGAGCAGCCAAACAAGCCCCAAACGAATGCACAGTCGCTTTTAAACGAAATTGAACAATTGAGTTTTGCGCTCGCTGTACGCGTTCCAGCTCGTGTCATTAGATCAAAAACTCTTCATTCTATGCAAATACGCAAGATTCATGCGTTTGGAGCAGCCAAACAAGCCCCAAACGAATGCACAGTCGCTTTAAAACAAAATTGAACGATTGAGTTTTGCGCTCGCTGTACGCGTTCCAGCTCGTGTTATTAGATCAAAAACTTTTCATTCTATGCAAATACGCAAGATTCATGCGTTTGGAGCAGCCGAACAATCCCCAAACGAACAAAAAGTCGCTTTATAACGAAATCGACCGATTTAGTTTTGCGCTTGCTGCAGGCGTTCCAGCTCGTATTAATAGATCTAAGACTCTTCATTCTATGCAATTATGCAAGATTCGAGCGTTTGGAGCAGCCAAACAAGCCCCAAACGAATGCAAAGTCGCTTTATAACAATATCAACCGATTCAGTTTTGCGCTCGCTGCATTCGTTTCAGCTCGAGTTATTGGATCAAAAACTCTTCATTTTATGCAACTACGCAAGATTCATGCGTTTGGAGCACTCAAACAAGCCCCAAACGAATGCAAAATCGCTTTATAACGAAATCGAACGAAATCGACCGATTCAGTTTTGCCCTCGCTGCATTCGTTCCAGCTCGTTCTATTAGATGAAAAACTCTTTATTCTATGCGAATACGCAAGATTCATGCGTTTAGAGTAGCCAAACAAGCCCCAAACGAATGCACAGTCGCTTTGAAACGAAATTGAACGATTGAGTTTTGCGCTCGCTGTAATCGTTCCAGCTCGCGTCATTAGTTTAAAAACTCTTCATTATATGCAAATACGCAAGATTCATGCGTGTGGAGCAGCCGAACAAGCCCCAAACGAATGCAAAGTTGCTTTATAACGAAATCGACCGATTCAGTTTTGCGCTTGCGGCAGGCGTTCCAGCTCGCCTAGTTAGATCAAAAACTCTTCATTCTATGCAACTACGCACGATTCGAGCGATTGGAGCAGCCAAACAAGCCCCAAACGAATGCAAAGTCGCTTTATAACGAAATTGAACGATTGAGTTTTGCGCTCGCTGTACGCGTTCCAGCTCGTGTTATAAGATCAAAAACTCTCCACTCCATGCGAATACTCAAGATTCATGCGTTTGGAGCAGCCGAACAAGCCCCAAACGAATGCAAAGTGGCTTTTTAACGAAATGGAACGAAATCGACCGATTCAGTTTTGCGCTCGCTGCATTCGTTCCAGCTCGAGGTATTAGATCAAAAACTCTTCATTCTATGCAAATACGCAAGATTCATGCGTTTCGAGCAACCAAACAAGCCCCAAACGAATGCAAATTCGCTTTGTAACAAAATCGAACGATTGAGTTTTGTGCTCGTTGTACGCGTTCCAGCTCGTGTTTTTAGATCAAAAACTCTTCATTCTATGCAAATACGCAAGATTCATGCGTTTGGAGCAGCCAAACAAGCCCCAAACGAATGCAAAGTTGCATTATAACGAAATTGACCGATTGAGTTTTGCGCTAGCTTTAGGCGTTCCAGCTCGTCTTATTGGATCAAAAACTTTTTATTCTTTGCAAACACGCAAGATTCATGCGTTTCGAGCAGCCAAACAAGCCCCAAACGAATGCAAAGTCACTTTCTAACAATATCAACCGATTCAGTATTGCGCTTGCTGTAGGCGTTCCAGCTCGCCTAATTAGATCAAAAACTCTTCATTCCATGCAGATACGCAAGATTCATGCGTTTGGAGCAGTCAAACGAGCCCCAAACGAATGCAAAGTCGCTTTATAACGAAATTTAACGAAATCGACCGATTCAGTTTTGCGCTCGCTGCATTCGTTCAAGCTCGTTTAATTAGATCAAAAACTCTTTATTCTATGCAAATACGCAAGATTCATGCGTTTAGAGCAGCCAAACAAGCCCCAAACGAATGCAAAGTCGCTTTGTAACGAAATCGAACGAAATCGACCGATTCAGTTTTGCGCTCGCTGCAAGCGTTCCAGCTCGTATTAATAGATCTATGACTCTTTATTCTGTGCAAATATGCAAGATTCATGCGTTTGGAGCAGCCGAACAAGCCCCAAACGAATGCAAAGTCGCTTTATAACAAAATTGAACGATTGAGTTTTGCGCTCGCCGTACGCGTTCCAGCTCGTGTTATTAGATCAAAAACTCTTCATTCTATGCAGATACGCAAGATTCATGCGTTTGGAGCAGCCAAACAAGCTCTAAACGAATGCAAATTCGCTTTATAACGAAATCGAACGATTGCGTTTTGCGCTCCCTGTAGGCGTTCCAGCTCGCCTAATTACATCAAAAACTCTTTATTCTATGCAGATACGCAAGATTCATGCGTTTGGAGGAGCCAAACAAGCCCTAAACGAATAAAAATTCGCTTTATAACGAAATTGAACGATTGAGTTTTGCGCTCGTCGTACGCGTTTCAGCTCGTGTTATTAGATCAAAAACTCTTCATTCTATGCAAATACGAAGAATTCATGCGTTTGGAGCAGACAAACAAGCCCCAAACGAATGCAAAGTCGCTTTATAACGAAATTGAACGATTGAGTTTTGCGCTCGCCGTACGCGTTCCAACTCGTGTTATTTCATCAAAAACTCTTTATTCTATGCAAATACGCAAGATTCGAGCGTTTGGAGCAGCCAAACAAGCGCCAAACGAATGCAAAGTTGCTTTATAACGAAATCGACCGATTCAGTTTTGCGCTCGCGGCAGGCGTTCCAGCTCGTATTTATAGATCAAAAACTCTTTATTCTATGCAAATACGAACGATTCGAGCGTTTGGAGCAGCCAAACAAGCCCCAAACGAATGCACAGTCGCTTTAAAACGAGTTTGAACGATTGAGTTTTGCGCTCGCCGTACGCGTTCCGGCTCGTGATATTGGATCAAAAACTCTTTATTCTATGCAAATACGCAAGATTCGAGCGTTTGGAGCAGCCAAACAAGCCCCAAACGAATGCAAAGTCGCTTTATAACAATATCAACCGATTCAGTTTTGCGCTCGCTGCATTCGTTTCAGCTCCAGTTATTGGATCAAAAACTCTTCATTTTATGCAACTACGCAAGATTCATGCGTTTGGAGCAGCCAAACAAGCCCTAAACGAATGCAAAGTTGCATTATAACGAAATCGACCGATTGAGTTTTGCGCTAGCTTTAGGCGTTCCAGCTCGTCTTATTAGATCCAAAACTCTTCATTCTGAGCAAATACGCAAGATTTATGCGGTTCGAGCAGCCAAACAAGCCCCAAACGAATGCAAAGTCGCTTTATAACAATATCAACCGATTCAGTTTTGCGCTCGCTGTAGGCATTCCAGCTCGCCTAGTTAGATCAAAAACTCTTCATTCTATGCAGATACGCAAGATTCATGCGTTTGGAGCAGACAAACAAGCCCCAAACGAATGCAAAGTCGTTTTATAACGAAATTGAACGATTGAGTTTTGCGCTCGCCGTACGCGTTCCAGCTCGTGTTATGAGATCAAAAACTCTTCATTCTATGCAAATACGCAAAATTCATGCGTTTGGAGCAGACAAACAAGCCCCAAACGAATGCAAAGTCGCTTTATAACGAAATCGAACGAAATCGACCGATTCAGTTTTGCGCTCGCTGCATTCGTTCCAGCTCGTTTTATTAGATGAAAAACTCTTTATTCTATGCGAATACGCAAGATTCATGCGTTTAGAGTAGCCAAACAAGCCCCAAACGAATGCACAGTCGCTTTGAAACGAAATTGAACGATTGAGTTTTGCGCTCGCTGTACTCGTTCCAGCTCGCGTCATTAGTTTAAAAACTCTTCATTACATGCAAATACGCAAGATTCATGCGTTCGGAGCAGCTGAACAAGCCCCAAACGAATGCAAAGTCGCTTTATAACGAAAGTAAACGATTGAGTTTCGCGCTCGCCGTACGCGTTCCAGCTCGTGTTATTAGATCAAAAACTCTTCATTCTATGCAAATACGCAAGATTCGAGCGTTTGGAGCAGCCAAACAAGCCCCAAACGAATGCAAAGTCGCTTTAGAAAGAAATTGAACGATTGAGTTTTGCGCTCGCCGTACGCGTTCCAGCTCGTGTTATTAGATCAAAAACTCTTCATTTTATGCAAATACGCAAGATCCATGTGTTTGGAGCAGCCGAACAAGCCAAAAACGAATGCAAAGTGGCTTTTTAACGAAATCGACCGATTCAGTTTTGCGCTCGCTGTAGGTGTTCCAGCTCGCGTAATTAGATCAAAAACTCTTCATTCTATGCAGATACGCAAGATTTATGCGTTTGGAGCAGCCAAACAAGCCCTAAACGAATGCAAATTCGCTTTATAACGAAATTGAACGCATGAGTTTTGCGCTCGTCGTAAGCGTTCCAGCTCGTGTTATTAGATCAAAAACTCTTCATTCTATGCAAATACGCAAAATTCATGCGTTTGGGGCAGACAAACAAGCCCCAAACGAATGCAAAGTCGCTTTATAACGAAATTGAACGATTGAGTTTTGCGCTCGCCGTACGCGTTCCAGCTCGTGTTATTGGATCAAAAACTCTTTATTCTATGCAAATACGCAAGATTCGAGCGTTTGGAGCAGCCAAACAAGCCGCAAACGAATGCAAAGTCGCTTTATAACGAAATTGAACGATTGAGTTTTGCGCTCGCCGTACGCGTTCCAGCGCGTGTCATTAGATCAAAAACTCTTCATTCTATGCAAATACGCAAGATTCATGTGTTTGGAGCAGCCAAACAAGCCCCAAACGAATGCAAAGTCGCTTTATAACGAAATCGAACGAAATCGACCGATTCAGTTTTGCGCTCGCTGCATTCGTTCCAGCTCGTTTAATTAGATCAAAAACTCTTTATTCTATGCAAATACGCAAGATTCATGCGTTTAGAGCAGCCAAACAAGCCCCAAACGAATGCAAAGTCGCTTTATAACGAAATCGAACGAAATCGACCGATTCAGTTTTGCGCTCGCTGCGAGCGTTCAAGCTCGTATTAATAGATCTATGACTCTTTATTCTGTGCAAATATGCAAGATTCATGCGTTTGGAGCAGCCAAACAAGCCCCAAACGAATGCAAAGTCGCTTTAAAACGAAATTGCACGATTGAGTTTTGCGCTCGCTGTACGCGTTCCAGCTTGTGTCATTAGATCAAAAACTCTTCATTCTATGCAAATACGCAAGATTCATGCGTTTGGAGCAGCCGAACAAGCCCCAAACGTATGCAAAGTGGCTTTTTAACGAAATCGACCGATTCAGTTTTGCGCTCGCTGTAGGTGTTCCAGCTCGCGTAATTAGATCAAAAACTCTTCATTCTATGCAGATACGCAAGATTTATGCGTTTCGAGCAGCCAAACAAGCCCTAAACGAATGCAAGTTCGCTTTATAACGAAATTGAACGATTGAGTTTTGCGCTCGTCGTACGCGTTCCAGCTCCTGTTATTAGATCAAAAACTCTTCATTCTATGCAAATGCGCAAAATTCATGCGTTTGGAGCAGACAAACAAGCCCCAAACGAATGCAAAGTCGCTTTATAACGAAATTGAACGATTGAGTTTTGCGCTCGCCGTACGCGTTCCAGCTCGTGTTATTGGATCAAAAACTCTTTATTCTATGCAAATACGCAAGATTCGAGCGTTTGGAGCAGCCGAACAAGCCCCAAACGAATGCAAAGTCGCTTCATAACAATATCAACCGATTCAGTTTTGCGCTCGCTGCATTCGTTAAAGCTCGAGTTGTTGGATCAAAAACTCTTCATTTTATGCAACTACGCAAGATTCATGCGTTTGGAGCAGCCAAACAAGCCCCAAACGAATGCAAAATCGCTTTATAACGAAATCGAACGAAATCGACCGATTTAGTTTTGCGCTCGCTGCATTCGTTTCAGCTCGTTTTATTAGATCAAAAACTCTTTATTCTATGCGAATACGCAAGATTCATGCGTTTAGAGCAGCCAAACAAGCCCCAAACGAATGCACAGTCGCTTTGAAACGAAATTGAACGATTGAGTTTTGCGCTCGCTGTACTTGTTCCAACTCGTGTCATTAGTGTCAAAACTCTTCATTGTATGCAAATACGCAAGATTCATGCGTTTGGAGCAGCCGAACAAGCCCCAAACGAATGCAAAGTCGCTTTATAACAAAATTGAACGATTGAGTTTTGCGCTCGCCGTACGCGTTCCAGCTCGTGTTATTAGATCAAAAACTCTTCATTCTATGCAGATACGCAAGATTCATGCGTTTGGAGCAGCCAAACAAGCTCTAAACGAATGCAAATTCGCTTTATAACGAAATCGAACGATTGCGTTTTGCGCTCCCTGTAGGCGTTCCAGCTCGCCTAATTACATCAAAAACTCTTTATTCTATGCAGATACGCAAGATTCATGCGTTTGGAGGAGCCAAACAAGCCCTAAACGAATAAAAATTCGCTTTATAACGAAATTGAACGATTGAGTTTTGCGCTCGTCGTACGCGTTTCAGCTCGTGTTATTAGATCAAAAACTCTTCATTCTATGCAAATACGAAGAATTCATGCGTTTGGAGCAGACAAACAAGCCCCAAACGAATGCAAAGTCGCTTTATAACGAACTTGAACGATTGAGTTTTGCGCTCGCCGTACGCGTTCCAACTCGTGTTATTTCATCAAAAACTCTTTATTCTATGCAAATACGCAAGATTCGAGCGTTTGGAGCAGCCAAACAAGCCCCAAACGAATGCAAAGTTGCTTTATAACGAAATCGACCGATTCAGTTTTGCGCTCGCGGCAGGCGTTCCAGCTCGTATTTATAGATCAAAAACTCTTCATTCTATGCAAATACGCAAGATTCGAGCGTTTGGAGCAGCCAAACAAGCCCCAAACGAATGCACAGTCGCTTTAAAACGAGATTGAACGATTGAGTTTTGCGCTCGCCGTACGCGTTCCGGCTCGTGATATTGGATAAAAAACTCTTTATTCTATGCAAATACGCAAGATTCGAGCGTTTGGAGCAGCCAAACAAGCCCCAAACGAATGCAAAGTCGCTTTATAACAATATCAACCGATTCAGTTTTGCGCTCGCTGCATTCGTTTCAGCTCCAGTTATTGGATCAAAAACTCTTCATTTTATGCAACTACGCAAGATTCATGCGTTTGGAGCAGCCAAACAAGCCCTAAACGAATGCAAAGTTGCATTATAACGAAATCGACCGATTGAGTTTTGCGCTAGCTTTAGGCGTTCCAGCTCGTCTTATTAGATCCAAAACTCTTCATTCTGAGCAAATACGCAAGATTTATGCGTTTCGAGCAGCCAAACAAGCCCCAAACGAATGCAAAGTCGCTTTATAACAATATCAACCGATTCAGTTTTGCGCTCGCTGTAGGCATTCCAGCTCGCCTAGTTAGATCAAAAACTCTTCATTCTATGCAGATACGCAAGATTCATGCGTTTGGAGCAGACAAACAAGCCCCAAACGAATGCAAAGTCGTTTTATAACGAAATTGAACGATTGAGTTTTGCGCTCGCCGTACGCGTTCCAGCTCGTGTTATGAGATCAAAAACTCTTCATTCTATGCAAATACGCAAAATTCATGCGTTTGGAGCAGACAAACAAGCCCCAAACGAATGCAAAGTCGCTTTATAACGAAATCGAACGAAATCGACCGATTCAGTTTTGCGCTCGCTGCATTCGTTCCAGCTCGTTTTATTAGATGAAAAACTCTTTATTCTATGCGAATACGCAAGATTCATGCGTTTAGAGTAGCCAAACAAGCCCCAAACGAATGCACAGTCGCTTTGAAACGAAATTGAACGATTGAGTTTTGCGCTCGCTGTACTCGTTCCAGCTCGCGTCATTAGTTTAAAAACTCTTCATTACATGCAAATACGCAAGATTCATGCGTTCGGAGCAGCCGAACAAGCCCCAAACGAATGCAAAGTCGCTTTATAACGAAAGTGAACGATTGAGTTTCGCGCTCGCCGTACGCGTTCCAGCTCGTGTTATTAGATCAAAAACTCTTCATTCTATGCAAATACGCAAGATTCGAGCGTTTGGAGCAGCCAAACAAGCCCCAAACGAATGCAAAGTCGCTTTATAACGAAATTGAACGATTGAGTTTTGCGCTCGCCGTACGCGTTCCAGCTCGTGTTATTAGATCAAAAACTCTTCATTTTATGCAAATACGCAAGATCCATGTGTTTGGAGCAGCCGAACAAGCCCCAAACGAATGCAAAGTGGCTTTTTAACGAAATCGACCGATTCAGTTTTGCGCTCGCTGTAGGTGTTCCAGCTCGCGTAATTAGATCAAAAACTCTTCATTCTATGCAGATACGCAAGATTTATGCGTTTGGAGCAGCCAAACAAGCCCTAAACGAATGCAAATTCGCTTTATAACGAAATTGAACGCATGAGTTTTGCGCTCGTCGTAAGCGTTCCAGCTCGTGTTATTAGATCAAAAACTCTTCATTCTATGCAAATACGCAAAATTCATGCGTTTGGGGCAGACAAACAAGCCCCAAACGAATGCAAAGTCGCTTAATAACGAAATTGAACGATTGAGTTTTGCGCTCGCCGTACGCGTTCCAGCTCGTGTTATTGGATCAAAAACTCTTCATTCTATGCAGATACGCAAGATTCATGCGTTTGGAGCAGACAAACAAGCCCCAAACGAATGCAAAGTCGTTTTATAACGAAATTGAACGATTGAGTTTTGCGCTCGCCGTACGCGTTCCAGCTCGTGTTATGAGATCAAAAACTCTTCATTCTATGCAAATACGCAAAATTCATGCGTTTGGAGCAGACAAACAAGCCCCAAACGAATGCAAAGTCGCTTTATAACGAAATCGAACGAAATCGACCGATTCAGTTTTGCGCTCGCTGCATTCGTTCCAGCTCGTTTTATTAGATGAAAAACTCTTTATTCTATGCGAATACGCAAGATTCATGCGTTTAGAGTAGCCAAACAAGCCCCAAACGAATGCACAGTCGCTTTGAAACGAAATTGAACGATTGAGTTTTGCGCTCGCTGTACTCGTTCCAGCTCGCGTCATTAGTTTAAAAACTCTTCATTACATGCAAATACGCAAGATTCATGCGTTCGGAGCAGCTGAACAAGCCCCAAACGAATGCAAAGTCGCTTTATAACGAAAGTAAACGATTGAGTTTCGCGCTCGCCGTACGCGTTCCAGCTCGTGTTATTAGATCAAAAACTCTTCATTCTATGCAAATACGCAAGATTCGAGCGTTTGGAGCAGCCAAACAAGCCCCAAACGAATGCAAAGTCGCTTTAGAAAGAAATTGAACGATTGAGTTTTGCGCTCGCCGTACGCGTTCCAGCTCGTGTTATTAGATCAAAAACTCTTCATTTTATGCAAATACGCAAGATCCATGTGTTTGGAGCAGCCGAACAAGCCAAAAACGAATGCAAAGTGGCTTTTTAACGAAATCGACCGATTCAGTTTTGCGCTCGCTGTAGGTGTTCCAGCTCGCGTAATTAGATCAAAAACTCTTCATTCTATGCAGATACGCAAGATTTATGCGTTTGGAGCAGCCAAACAAGCCCTAAACGAATGCAAATTCGCTTTATAACGAAATTGAACGCATGAGTTTTGCGCTCGTCGTAAGCGTTCCAGCTCGTGTTATTAGATCAAAAACTCTTCATTCTATGCAAATACGCAAAATTCATGCGTTTGGGGCAGACAAACAAGCCCCAAACGAATGCAAAGTCGCTTTATAACGAAATTGAACGATTGAGTTTTGCGCTCGCCGTACGCGTTCCAGCTCGTGTTATTGGATCAAAAACTCTTTATTCTATGCAAATACGCAAGATTCGAGCGTTTGGAGCAGCCAAACAAGCCGCAAACGAATGCAAAGTCGCTTTATAACGAAATTGAACGATTGAGTTTTGCGCTCGCCGTACGCGTTCCAGCGCGTGTCATTAGATCAAAAACTCTTCATTCTATGCAAATACGCAAGATTCATGTGTTTGGAGCAGCCAAACAAGCCCCAAACGAATGCAAAGTCGCTTTATAACGAAATCGAACGAAATCGACCGATTCAGTTTTGCGCTCGCTGCATTCGTTCCAGCTCGTTTAATTAGATCAAAAACTCTTTATTCCATGCAAATACGCAAGATTCATGCGTTTAGAGCAGCCAAACAAGCCCCAAACGAATGCAAAGTCGCTTTATAACGAAATCGAACGAAATCGACCGATTCAGTTTTGCGCTCGCTGCGAGCGTTCCAGCTCGTATTAATAGATCTATGACTCTTTATTCTGTGCAAATATGCAAGATTCATGCGTTTGGAGCAGCCAAACAAGCCCCAAACGAATGCAAAGTCGCTTTAAAACGAAATTGCACGATTGAGTTTTGCGCTCGCTGTACGCGTTCCAGCTTGTGTCATTAGATCAAAAACTCTTCATTCTATGCAAATACGCAAGATTCATGCGTTTGGAGCAGCCGAACAAGCCCCAAACGTATGCAAAGTGGCTTTTTAACGAAATCGACCGATTCAGTTTTGCGCTCGCTGTAGGAGTTCCAGCTCGCGTAATTAGATCAAAAACTCTTCATTCTATGCAGATACGCAAGATTTATGCGTTTCGAGCAGCCAAACAAGCCCTAAACGAATGCAAGTTCGCTTTATAACGAAATTGAACGATTGAGTTTTGCGCTCGTCGTACGCGTTCCAGCTCCTGTTATTAGATCAAAAACTCTTCATTCTATGCAAATGCGCAAAATTCATGCGTTTGGAGCAGACAAACAAGCCCCAAACGAATGCAAAGTCGCTTTATAACGAAATTGAACGATTGAGTTTTGCGCTCGCCGTACGCGTTCCAGCTCGTGTTATTGGATCAAAAACTCTTTATTCTATGCAAATACGCAAGATTCGAGCGTTTGGAGCAGCCGAACAAGCCCCAAACGAATGCAAAGTCGCTTCATAACAATATCAACCGATTCAGTTTTGCGCTCGCTGCATTCGTTAAAGCTCGAGTTGTTGGATCAAAAACTCTTCATTTTATGCAACTACGCAAGATTCATGCGTTTGGAGCAGCCAAACAAGCCCCAAACGAATGCAAAATCGCTTTATAACGAAATCGAACGAAATCGACCGATTTAGTTTTGCGCTCGCTGCATTCGTTCCAGCTCGTTTTATTAGATCAAAAACTCTTTATTCTATGCGAATACGCAAGATTCATGCGTTTAGAGCAGCCAAACAAGCCCCAAACGAATGCACAGTCGCTTTGAAACGAAATTGAACGATTGAGTTTTGCGCTCGCTGTACTTGTTCCAACTCGTGTCATTAGTGTCAAAACTCTTCATTGTATGCAAATACGCAAGATTCATGCGTTTGGAGCAGCCGAACAAGCCCCAAACGAATGCAAAGTCGCTTTATAACAAAATTGAACGATTGAGTTTTGCGCTCGCCGTACGCGTTCCAGCTCGTGTTATTAGATCAAAAACTCTTCATTCTATGCAGATACGCAAGATTCATGCGTTTGGAGCAGCCAAACAAGCTCTAAACGAATGCAAATTCGCTTTATAACGAAATCGAACGATTGCGTTTTGCGCTCCCTGTAGGCGTTCCAGCTCACCTAATTACATCAAAAACTCTTTATTCTATGCAGATACGCAAGATTCATGCGTTTGGAGGAGCCAAACAAGCCCTAAACGAATAAAAATTCGCTTTATAACGAAATTGAACGATTGAGTTTTGCGCTCGTCGTACGCGTTTCAGCTCGTGTTATTAGATCAAAAACTCTTCATTCTATGCAAATACGAAGAATTCATGCGTTTGGAGCAGACAAACAAGCCCCAAACGAATGCAAAGTCGCTTTATAACGAACTTGAACGATTGAGTTTTGCGCTCGCCGTACGCGTTCCAACTCGTGTTATTTCATCAAAAACTCTTTATTCTATGCAAATACGCAAGATTCGAGCGTTTGGAGCAGCCAAACAAGCCCCAAACGAATGCAAAGTTGCTTTATAACGAAATCGACCGATTCAGTTTTGCGCTCGCGGCAGGCGTTCCAGCTCGTATTTATAGATCAAAAACTCTTCATTCTATGCAAATACGCAAGATTCGAGCGTTTGGAGCAGCCAAACAAGCCCCAAACGAATGCACAGTCGCTTTAAAACGAGATTGAACGATTGAGTTTTGCGCTCGCCGTACGCGTTCCGGCTCGTGATATTGGATCAAAAACTCTTTATTCTATGCAAATACGCAAGATTCGAGCGTTTGGAGCAGCCAAACAAGCCCCAAACGAATGCAAAGTCGCTTTATAACAATATCAACCGATTCAGTTTTGCGCTCGCTGCATTCGTTTCAGCTCCAGTTATTGGATCAAAAACTCTTCATTTTATGCAACTACGCAAGATTCATGCGTTTGGAGCAGCCAAACAAGCCCTAAACGAATGCAAAGTTGCATTATAACGAAATCGACCGATTGAGTTTTGCGCTAGCTTTAGGCGTTCCAGCTCGTCTTATTAGATCCAAAACTCTTCATTCTGAGCAAATACGCAAGATTTATGCGTTTCGAGCAGCCAAACAAGCCCCAAACGAATGCAAAGTCGCTTTATAACAATATCAACCGATTCAGTTTTGCGCTCGCTGTAGGCATTCCAGCTCGCCTAGTTAGATCAAAAACTCTTCATTCTATGCAGATACGCAAGATTCATGCGTTTGGAGCAGACAAACAAGCCCCAAACGAATGCAAAGTCGTTTTATAACGAAATTGAACGATTGAGTTTTGCGCTCGCCGTACGCGTTCCAGCTCGTGTTATGAGATCAAAAACTCTTCATTCTATGCAAATACGCAAAATTCATGCGTTTGGAGCAGACAAACAAGCCCCAAACGAATGCAAAGTCGCTTTATAACGAAATCGAACGAAATCGACCGATTCAGTTTTGCGCTCGCTGCATTCGTTCCAGCTCGTTTTATTAGATGAAAAACTCTTTATTCTATGCGAATACGCAAGATTCATGCGTTTAGAGTAGCCAAACAAGCCCCAAACGAATGCACAGTCGCTTTGAAACGAAATTGAACGATTGAGTTTTGCGCTCGCTGTACTCGTTCCAGCTCGCGTCATTAGTTTAAAAACTCTTCATTACATGCAAATACGCAAGATTCATGCGTTCGGAGCAGCCGAACAAGCCCCAAACGAATGCAAAGTCGCTTCATAACGAAAGTGAACGATTGAGTTTCGCGCTCGCCGTACGCGTTCCAGCTCGTGTTATTAGATCAAAAACTCTTCATTCTATGCAAATACGCAAGATTCGAGCGTTTGGAGCAGCCAAACAAGCCCCGAACGAATGCAAAGTCGCTTTATAACGAAATTGAACGATTGAGTTTTGCGCTCGCCGTACGCGTTCCAGCTCGTGTTATTAGATCAAAAACTCTTCATTTTATGCAAATACGCAAGATCCATGTGTTTGGAGCAGCCGAACAAGCCCCAAACGAATGCAAAGTGGCTTTTTAACGAAATCGACCGATTCAGTTTTGCGCTCGCTGTAGGTGTTCCAGCTCGCGTAATTAGATCAAAAACTCTTCATTCTATGCAGATACGCAAGATTTATGCGTTTGGAGCAGCCAAACAAGCCCTAAACGAATGCAAATTCGCTTTATAACGAAATTGAACGCATGAGTTTTGCGCTCGTCGTAAGCGTTCCAGCTCGTGTTATTAGATCAAAAACTCTTCATTCTATGCAAATACGCAAAATTCATGCGTTTGGGGCAGACAAACACGCCCCAAACGAATGCAAAGTCGCTTAATAACGAAATTGAACGATTGAGTTTTGCGCTCGCCGTACGCGTTCCAGCTCGTGTTATTGGATCAAAAACTCTTTATTCTATGCAAATACGCAAGATTCGAGCGTTTGGAGCAGCCAAACAAGCCGCAAACGAATGCAAAGTCGCTTTATAACGAAATTGAACGATTGAGTTTTGCGCTCGCCGTACGCGTTCCAGCGCGTGTCATTAGATCAAAAACTCTTCATTCTATGCAAATACGCAAGATTCATGTGTTTGGAGCAGCCAAACAAGCCCCAAACGAATGCAAAGTCGCTTTATAACGAAATCGAACGAAATCGACCGATTCAGTTTTGCGCTCGCTGCATTCGTTCCAGCTCGTTTTATTAGATCAAAAACTCTTTATTCTATGCGAATACGCAAGATTCATGCGTTTAGAGCAGCCAAACAAGCCCCAAACGAATGCACAGTCGCTTTGAAACGAAATTGAACGATTGAGTTTTGCGCTCGCTGTACTTGTTCCAACTCGTGTCATTAGTGTCAAAACTCTTCATTCTATGCAGATACGCAAGATTCATGCGTTTGGAGCAGCCGAACAAGCCCCAAACGAATGCAAAGTCGCTTTATAACGAAAGTGAACGATTGAGTTTCGCGCTCGCCGTACGCGTTCCAGCTCGTGTTATTAGATCAAAAACTCTTCATTCTATGCAAATACGCAAGATTCAAGCGTTTGGAGCAGCCAAACAAGCCCTAAACGAATGCAAAGTCGCTTTATAACGAAATCGAACGAAATCGACCGATTGAGTTTTGCGCTAGCTTTAGGCGTTCCAGCTCGTCTTATTAGATCAAAAACTTTTTATTCTTCGCAAACACGCAAGATTCATGCGTTTCGAGCAGCCGAACAAGCCCCAAACGAATGCAAAGTGGCTTTTTAACGAAATCGACCGATTCAGTTTTGCGCTCGCTGTAGGCGTTCCAGCTCGCCTAGTTAGATCAAAAACTCTTCATTCTATGCAGATACGCAAGATTCATGCGTTTGGAGCAGCCAAACAAGCCCTGAACGAATGCACATACGCTTTGTAACGAAATTGAACGATTGAGTTTTGCGCTCGTCGTACGCGTTCCAGCTCGTGTTATGAGATCAAAAACTCTTCATTCTATGCAAATACGCAAAATTCATGCGTTTGGAGCAGACAAACAAGCCCCAAACGAATGCAAAGTCGCTTTAAAACGAAATTGAACGATTGAGTTTTGCGCTCGCTGTACGCGTTCCAGCTCGTGTCATTAGATCGAAAACTCTTCATTCTATGCAAATACGCAAGATTCATGTGTTTGGAGCAGCCAAACAAGCCCCAAACGAATGCAAAGTCGCATTATAACAAAATCGAACGAAATCGACCGATTCAGTTTTGCGCTCGCTGCATTCGTTCCAGCTCGTTTTATTAGATCAGAAACTCTTTATTCTATGCAAATACGCAAGATTCATGCGTTTAGAGCAGCCAAACAAGCCCCAAACGAATGCACAGTCGCTTTAAAACGAAATTGAATGATTGAGTTTTGCGCTCGCTGTACTCGTTCCAGCTCGTGTCATTAGTTTAAAACCTCTTCATTATATGCAAATACGCACGATTCATGCGCTTGAAGCAGCCAAACAAGCCCCAAACGAATGCAAAGTCGCTTTACAACAATATCAACCGATTCAGTTTTGCGCTCGCTGCATTCGTTCCAGCTCGAGTTATTAGATTAAAAACTCTTCATTCCATGCAGGTGCGCAAGATTCATGCGTTTGGAGCAGCCAAACAAGCCCCAAACGAATGCAAAGTCGCTTTATAACGAAATCGATAGAAATCGACCGATTCAGTTTTGCGCTCGCTGCATTCGTTCCAGCTCGTTTTATTAGATCAAAAACTCTTTATTCTATGCGAATACGCAAGATTCATGCGTTATGAGCAGCCAAACAAGCCCCAAACGAATGCAAAGTTCCTTTATAACAAAATCGACCGATTCAGTTTTGCCCTCGCTGCAGGCGTTCCAGCTCGAGTTATTAGATCAAAAACTCTTCATTCTATGCAAATACGCAAGATTCGAGCGTTTGGAGCAGCCAAACAAGCCCCAAACGAATGCAAAGTCGCTTTATAACGAAATCGAACGAAATCGACCGCTTCAGTTTTGCGCTCGCTGCATTCGTTCCAGCTCGTTTTGTCAGATCAAAACCTCTTTATTCTATGCGAATACGCAAGATTCATGCGTTTAGAGCAGCCAAACAAGCCCCAAACGAATGCACAGTCGCTTTAAAACGAAATTGAACGATTGAGTTTAGCGCTCGCTGTACGCGTTCCAGCTCGTGTTATTAGATCAAAAACTCTTCATTCTATGCAAATACGCAAGATTCATGCGTTTGGAGCAGCCAAACAAGCCCCAAACGAATGCAAAGTCGCTTTATAACGAAAAAGACCGATTGAGTTTTGCGCTCGCTGCAGGCGTTCCAGCTCGTGTTATTAGATCAAAAACTCGTCATTCTATGCAAATACGCAAGATTCATGCGTTTGGAGCGGCCAAACAAGCCCCAAACGAATGCAAAGTCGCTTTATAACGAAAAAGACCGATTCAGTTTTGCGCTCGCTGCAGGCGTTCCAGTTTACCTAATTAGATCAAAAACTCTTCATTCTGTGCAGATACGCAAGATTCATGCGTTTGGAGCAGCCAAACAAGCCCCAAACGAATGCAAAGTTGCATTATAACGAAATCGACCGATTCAGTTTTGCGCTCGCTGCAGGCGTTCCAGCTCGAGTTATTAGATCAAAAACTCTTTATTCTATGCAAACACGCAAGATTCATGCGTTTGGAGCAGCCAAACAAGCCCCAAACGAATGCAAAGTTGCATTATAACGAAATCGACCGATTCAGTTTTGCGCTCGCTGCAGGCGTTCCAGCTCGAGTTATTAGATCAAAAACTCTTTATTCTATGCAAACACGCAAGATTCATGCGTTTAGAGCAGCCAAACAAGCCCCGAACAAATGCAAAGTCACTTTATAACGAAATGGAACGATTGAGTTTTGCGCTCGCCGTACGCGTTCCAGCTCGTGTTATTAGATCAAAAACTCTTCATTCTATGCAAATACGCAAGATTCGAGCGTTTGGAGCAGCCGAACAAGCCCCAAACGAATGCAAAGTCGCTTTATAACGAAATCGACCGATTCAGTTTTGCGCTCGCTGCAGGCGTTCCAGCTCGAGGTCTTAGATCAAGAACCCTTCATTCTACGCATTACGCAAGATTCATGCGTTTCGAGCAGCCAAACAAGCCCTAAACGAGCGCAAAGTCGCTTTATAACAAAATCGACCGATTCAGTTTTGCGCTCGCTGCATTCGTTCCAGCTCGTGTTATTAGATCAAAAACTCTTCATTCTTTGCAAATACGCAAGATTCATGCGTTTCGAGCAGCCAAACAAGCCCCAAACGAATGCAAAGTCGCTTTATAACGAAATCGATAGAAATCGACCGATTCAGTTTTGCGCTCGCTGCATTCGTTCCAGCACGTTTTATTAGATCAAAAACTCTTCATCCTATGCAAATACGCAAGATTCATGAGTTTGGAGCAGCCAAACAAGCCCTAAACGAGCGCAAAGTCGCTTTATAACAAAATCGACCGGTTCAGTTTTGCGCTCGCTGCAAGCGTTCCAGCTCGTATTAATAGATCTAAGACTCTTCATTCTGTGCAAATATGCAAGATTCATGCGTTTGGAGCAGCCAAACAAGCCCCAAACGAATGCAAAGTCGCTTTAAAACGAAATTGAACGATTGAGTTTTGCGCTCGCCGTACGCGTTCCAGCTCGTGTTATTAGATCAAAAACTCTTCATTCTATGCAAATACGCAAGATTCGAGCGTTTGGAGAAGCCGAACAAGCCCCAAACGAATGCAAAGTCGCTTTATAACGAAATCGACCGATTCAGTTTTGCGCTCGCTGCAGGCGTTCCAGCTCGTATTAATAGATCAAAAACTCTTCATTCTATGCAAAAACGCAAGATTCGAGCGTTTGGAGCAGCCAAACAAGCCCCAAACGAATGCAAAGTCACTATATAACGAAATGGATTGATTGAGTTTCGCGCTCGCCGAACGCGTTCCAGCTCGTGTTATTAGATCAAAAACTCTTCATTCTATGCCAATACGCAAGATTCGAGCGTTTGGAGCAGCCAAACAAGCCCCAAACGAATGCACAGTCGCTTTAAAAAGACATTGAACGATTGAGTTTTGCGCTCGCTGTACGCGTTCCAGCTCGTGTTATTCGATCAAAAACTCTTCGTCCTATGCAAATTCGCAAGATTCATGCTTTTGGAGCAGCCGAACAAGCCCCAAACGAATGCAAAGTCGCTTTATAACGAAATCGGCCGATTGAGTTTTGCGCTCGCTTCATTCGTTCCAGCTCGTGTTATTAGATCAAAAACTCTTCATTCTATGCAAATACGCAAGATTCATGCGTTTGGAGCAGCCAAACAAGCCCTAAACGAGCGCAAAGTCGCTTTATAACAAAATCGACCGATTCAGTTTTGCGCTCGCTGCATTCATTCCAGCTCGTGTCATTAAATCAAAAACTCTTCATTCTATGCAAAAACGCAAGATTCGAGCGTTTGGAGCAGCCAAACAAGCCCCAAACGAATGCAAAGTCGCTTTATAACGAAATCGAACGAAATCGACCGATTCAGTTTTGCGCTCGCTGCATTCGTTCCAGCTCGTTTTGTCAGATCAAAACCTCTTTATTCTATGCGAATACGCAAGATTCATGCGTTTGGAGCAGCCAAACAAGCCCCAAACGAATGCACAGTCGCTTTAAAACGAAATTGAACGATTGAGTTTAGCGCTCGCTGTACGCGTTCCGGCTCGTGTTATTAGATCAAAAACTCTTCATTCTATGCAAATACGCAAGATTCATGCGTTTGGAGCAGCCAAACAAGCCCCAAACGAATGCAAAGTCGCTTTATAACGAGAAAGACCGATTCAGTTTTGCGCTCGCTGCAGGCGTTCCAGTTCACCTAATTAGATCAAAAACTCTTCATTCTGTGCAGATACGCAAGATTCATGCGTTTGGAGCAGCCAAACAAGCCCCAAACGAATGCAAAGTTGCATTATAACGAAATCGACCGATTCAGTTTTGCGCTCGCTGCAGGCGTTCCAGCTCGAGTTATTAGATCAAAAACTCTTTATTCTATGCAAACACGCAAGATTCATGCGTTTGGAGCAGCCAAACAAGCCCCAAACGAATGCAAAGTTGCATTATAACGAAATCGACCGATTTAGTTTTGCGCTCGCTGCAGGCGTTCCAGCTCGAGTTATTAGATCAAAAACTCTTTATTCTATGCAAACACGCAAGATTCATGCGTTTCGAGCAGCCAAACAAGCCCCGAACAAATGCAAAGTCACTTTATAACGAAATGGAACGATTGAGTTTTGCGCTCACCGTACGCGTTCCAGCTCGTGTTATTAGATCAAAAACTCTTCATTCTATGCAAATACGCAAGATTCGAGCGTTTGGAGCAGCCGAACAAGCCCCAAACGAATGCAAAGTCGCTTTATAACGAAATCGACCGATTCAGTTTTGCGCTCGCTGCAGGCGTTCCAGCTCGAGGTCTTAGATCAAGAACTCTTTATTCTACGCATTACGCAAGATTCATGCGTTTCGAGCAGCCAAACAAGCCCTAAACGAGCGCAAAGTCGCTTTATAACAAAATCGACCGATTCAGTTTTGCGCTCGCTGCATTCGTTCCAGCTCGTGTTATTAGATCAAAAACTCTTCATTCTATGCAAATACGCAAGATTCATGCGTTTCGAGCAGCCAAACAAGCCCCAAACGAATGCAAAGTCGCTTTACAATGAAATCGATAGAAATCGACCGATTCAGTTTTGCGCTCGCTGCATTCGTTCCAGCACGTTTTCATAGATCAAAAACTCTTTATTCTATGCGAATACGCAAGATTCATGCGTTTAGAGCAGCCAAACAAGCCCCAAACGAATGCACAGTCACTTTGAAACGAAATTGAACGATTGAGTTTTGCGCTCGCTGTACTTGTTCCAACTCGTGTCATTAGTGTCAAAACTCTTCATTCTATGCAGATACGCAAGATTCATGCGTTTGGAGCAGCCGAACAAGCCCCAAACGAATGCAAAGTCGCTTTATAACGAAAGTGAACGATTGAGTTTCGCGCTCGCCGTACGCGTTCCAGCTCGTGTTATTAGATCAAAAACTCTTCATTCTATGCAAATACGCAAGATTCAAGCGTTTGGAGCAGCCAAACAAGCCCTAAACGAATGCAAAGTCGCTTTATAACGAAATCGAACGAAATCGACCGATTGAGTTTTGCGCTAGCTTTAGGCGTTCCAGCTCGTCTTATTAGATCAAAAACTTTTTATTCTTCGCAAACACGCAAGATTCATGCGTTTCGAGCAGCCGAACAAGCCCCAAACGAATGCAAAGTGGCTTTTTAACGAAATCGACCGATTCAGTTTTGCGCTCGCTGTAGGCGTTCCAGCTCGCCTAGTTAGATCAAAAACTCTTCATTCTATGCAGATACGCAAGATTCATGCGTTTGGAGCAGCCAAACAAGCCCTGAACGAATGCACATACGCTTTGTAACGAACTTGAACGATTGAGTTTTGCGCTCGTCGTACGCGTTCCAGCTCGTGTTATGAGATCAAAAACTCTTCATTCTATGCAAATACGCAAAATTCATGCGTTTGGAGCAGACAAACAAGCCCCAAACGAATGCAAAGTCGCTTTAAAACGAAATTGAACGATTGAGTTTTGCGCTCGCTGTACGCGTTCCAGCTCGTGTCATTAGATCGAAAACTCTTCATTCTATGCAAATACGCAAGATTCATGTGTTTGGAGCAGCCAAACAAGCCCCAAACGAATGCAAAGTCGCATTATAACAAAATCGAACGAAATCGACCGATTCAGTTTTGCGCTCGCTGCATTCGTTCCAGCTCGTTTTATTAGATCAGAAACTCTTTATTCTATGCAAATACGCAAGATTCATGCGTTTAGAGCAGCCAAACAAGCCCCAAACGAATGCACAGTCGCTTTAAAACGAAATTGAATGATTGAGTTTTGCGCTCGCTGTACTCGTTCCAGCTCGTGTCATTAGTTTCAAACCTCTTCATTATATGCAAATACGCACGATTCATGCGCTTGAAGCAGCCAAACAAGCCCCAAACGAATGCAAAGTCGCTTTACAACAATATCAACCGATTCAGTTTTGCGCTCGCTGCATTCGTTCCAGCTCGAGTTATTAGATTAAAAACTCTTCATTCCATGCAGGTGCGCAAGATTCATGCGTTTGGAGCAGCCAAACAAGCCCCAAACGAATGCAAAGTCGCTTTATAACGAAATCGATAGAAATCGACCGATTCAGTTTTGCGCTCGCTGCATTCGTTCCAGCTCGTTTTATTAGATCAAAAACTCTTTATTCTATGCGAATACGCAAGATTCATGCGTTATGAGCAGCCAAACAAGCCCCAAACGAATGCAAAGTTCCTTTATAACAAAATCGACCGATTCAGTTTTGCCCTCGCTGCAGGCGTTCCAGCTCGAGTTATTAGATCAAAAACTCTTCATTCTATGCAAATACGCAAGATTCGAGCGTTTGGAGCAGCCAAACAAGCCCCAAACGAATGCAAAGTCGCTTTATAACGAAATCGAACGAAATCGACCGCTTCAGTTTTGCGCTCGCTGCATTCGTTCCAGCTCGTTTTGTCAGATCAAAACCTCTTTATTCTATGCGAATACGCAAGATTCATGCGTTTAGAGCAGCCAAACAAGCCCCAAACGAATGCACAGTCGCTTTAAAACGAAATTGAACGATTGAGTTTAGCGCTCGCTGTACGCGTTCCAGCTCGTGTTATTAGATCAAAAACTCTTCATTCTATGCAAATACGCAAGATTCATGCGTTTGGAGCAGCCAAACAAGCCCCAAACGAATGCAAAGTCGCTTTATAACGAAAAAGACCGATTGAGTTTTGCGCTCGCTGCAGGCGTTCCAGCTCGTGTTATTAGATCAAAAACTCGTCATTCTATGCTAATACGCAAGATTCATGCGTTTGGAGCGGCCAAACAAGCCCCAAACGAATGCAAAGTCGCTTTATAACGAAAAAGACCGATTCAGTTTTGCGCTCGCTGCAGGCGTTCCAGTTTACCTAATTAGATCAAAAACTCTTCATTCTGTGCAGATACGCAAGATTCATGCGTTTGGAGCAGCCAAACAAGCCCCAAACGAATGCAAAGTTGCATTATAACGAAATCGACCGATTCAGTTTTGCGCTCGCTGCAGGCGTTCCAGCTCGAGTTATTAGATCAAAAACTCTTTATTCTATGCAAACACGCAAGATTCATGCGTTTGGAGCAGCCAAACAAGCCCCAAACGAATGCAAAGTTGCATTATAACGAAATCGACCGATTCAGTTTTGCGCTCGCTGCAGGCGTTCCAGCTCGAGTTATTAGATCAAAAACTCTTTATTCTATGCAAACACGCAAGATTCATGCGTTTAGAGCAGCCAAACAAGCCCCGAACAAATGCAAAGTCACTTTATAACGAAATGGAACGATTGAGTTTTGCGCTCGCCGTACGCGTTCCAGCTCGTGTTATTAGATCAAAAACTCTTCATTCTATGCAAATACGCAAGATTCGAGCGTTTGGAGCAGCCGAACAAGCCCCAAACGAATGCAAAGTCGCTTTATAACGAAATCGACCGATTCAGTTTTGCGCTCGCTGCAGGCGTTCCAGCTCGAGGTCTTAGATCAAGAACCCTTCATTCTACGCATTACGCAAGATTCATGCGTTTCGAGCAGCCAAACAAGCCCTAAACGAGCGCAAAGTCGCTTTATAACAAAATCGACCGATTCAGTTTTGCGCTCGCTGCATTCGTTCCAGCTCGTGTTATTAGATCAAAAACTCTTCATTCTTTGCAAATACGCAAGATTCATGCGTTTCGAGCAGCCAAACAAGCCCCAAACGAATGCAAAGTCGCTTTATAACGAAATCGATAGAAATCGACCGATTCAGTTTTGCGCTCGCTGCATTCGTTCCAGCACGTTTTATTAGATCAAAAACTCTTCATCCTATGCAAATACGCAAGATTCATGAGTTTGGAGCAGCCAAACAAGCCCTAAACGAGCGCAAAGTCGCTTTATAACAAAATCGACCGGTTCAGTTTTGCGCTCGCTGCAAGCGTTCCAGCTCGTATTAATAGATCTAAGACTCTTCATTCTGTGCAAATATGCAAGATTCATGCGTTTGGAGCAGCCAAACAAGCCCCAAACGAATGCAAAGTCGCTTTAAAACGAAATTGAACGATTGAGTTTTGCGCTCGCCGTACGCGTTCCAGCTCGTGTTATTAGATCAAAAACTCTTCATTCTATGCAAATACGCAAGATTCGAGCGTTTGGAGAAGCCGAACAAGCCCCAAACGAATGCAAAGTCGCTTTATAACGAAATCGACCGATTCAGTTTTGCGCTCGCTGCAGGCGTTCCAGCTCGTATTAATAGATCAAAAACTCTTCATTCTATGCAAAAACGCAAGATTCGAGCGTTTGGAGCAGCCAAACAAGCCCCAAACGAATGCAAAGTCACTATATAACGAAATGGATTGATTGAGTTTCGCGCTCGCCGAACGCGTTCCAGCTCGTGTTATTAGATCAAAAACTCTTCATTCTATGCCAATACGCAAGATTCGAGCGTTTGGAGCAGCCAAACAAGCCCCAAACGAATGCACAGTCGCTTTAAAAAGACATTGAACGATTGAGTTTTGCGCTCGCTGTACGCGTTCCAGCTCGTGTTATTCGATCAAAAACTCTTCGTTCTATGCAAATTCGCAAGATTCATGCTTTTGGAGCAGCCGAACAAGCCCCAAACGAATGCAAAGTCGCTTTATAACGAAATCGGCCGATTGAGTTTTGCGCTCGCTTCATTCGTTCCAGCTCGTGTTATTAGATCAAAAACTCTTCATTCTATGCAAATACGCAAGATTCATGCGTTTGGAGCAGCCAAACAAGCCCTAAACGAGCGCAAAGTCGCTTTATAACAAAATCGACCGATTCAGTTTTGCGCTCGCTGCATTCATTCCAGCTCGTGTCATTAAATCAAAAACTCTTCATTCTATGCAAAAACGCAAGATTCGAGCGTTTGGAGCAGCCAAACAAGCCCGAAACGAATGCAAAGTCGCTTTATAACGAAATCGAACGAAATCGACCGATTCAGTTTTGCGCTCGCTGCATTCGTTCCAGCTCGTTTTGTCAGATCAAAACCTCTTTATTCTATGCGAATACGCAAGATTCATGCGTTTGGAGCAGCCAAACAAGCCCCAAACGAATGCACAGTCGCTTTAAAACGAAATTGAACGATTGAGTTTAGCGCTCGCTGTACGCGTTCCGGCTCGTGTTATTAGATCAAAAACTCTTCATTCTATGCAAATACGCAAGATTCATGCGTTTGGAGCAGCCAAACAAGCCCCAAACGAATGCAAAGTCGCTTTATAACGAGAAAGACCGATTCAGTTTTGCGCTCGCTGCAGGCGTTCCAGTTCACCTAATTAGATCAAAAACTCTTCATTCTGTGCAGATACGCAAGATTCATGCGTTTGGAGCAGCCAAACAAGCCCCAAACGAATGCAAAGTTGCATTATAACGAAATCGACCGATTCAGTTTTGCGCTCGCTGCAGGCGTTCCAGCTCGAGTTATTAGATCAAAAACTCTTTATTCTATGCAAACACGCAAGATTCATGCGTTTGGAGCAGCCAAACAAGCCCC
Organism: Amblyteles armatorius; assembly: GCA_933228735.2. Classification (NCBI taxonomy): domain Eukaryota; kingdom Metazoa; phylum Arthropoda; class Insecta; order Hymenoptera; family Ichneumonidae; genus Amblyteles; species Amblyteles armatorius. Next base: position 827,445 of record OW121691.1, on the reverse strand, counting down.
AAACGAATGCAAAGTTGCATTATAACGAAATCGACCGATTTAGTTTTGCGCTCGCTGCAGGCGTTCCAGCTCGAGTTATTAGATCAAAAACTCTTTATTCTATGCAAACACGCAAGATTCATGCGTTTCGAGCAGCCAAACAAGCCCCGAACAAATGCAAAGTCACTTTATAACGAAATGGAACGATTGAGTTTTGCGCTCGCCGTACGCGTTCCAGCTCGTGTTATTAGATCAAAAACTCTTCATTCTATGCAAATACGCAAGATTCGAGCGTTTGGAGCAGCCGAACAAGCCCCAAACGAATGCAAAGTCGCTTTATAACGAAATCGACCGATTCAGTTTTGCGCTCGCTGCAGGCGTTCCAGCTCGAGGTCTTAGATCAAGAACTCTTCATTCTACGCATTACGCAAGATTCATGCGTTTCGAGCAGCCAAACAAGCCCTAAACGAGCGCAAAGTCGCTTTATAACAAAATCGACCGATTCAGTTTTGCGCTCGCTGCATTCGTTCCAGCTCGTGTTATTAGATCAAAAACTCTTCATTCTATGCAAATACGCAAGATTCATGCGTTTCGAGCAGCCAAACAAGCCCCAAACGAATGCAAAGTCGCTTTACAATGAAATCGATAGAAATCGACCGATTCAGTTTTGCGCTCGCTGCATTCGTTCCAGCACGTTTTATTAGATCAAAAACTCTTTATTCTATGCGAATACGCAAGATTCATGCGTTTAGAGCAGCCAAACAAGCCCCAAACGAATGCACAGACGCTTTTTAACGAAATTGAACGATTGAGTTTTGCGCTTGCCGTACGCGTTCCAGCTCGTGTCATTAGATTAAAAACTCTTCATTCTATGCAAATACGCAAGATTCATGCGTTTGGAGCAGCCAAACAAGCCCCAAATGAATGCAAAGTCGCTTTACAACGGAATTGAACGATTGAGTTTTGCGCTCGCTGTACGCGTTCCAGCTCGTGTTATTAGATCAAAAACTCTTCATTCTATGCAAATACGCAAGATTCATGCGTTTGGAGCAGCCAAACAAGCCCCAAACGAATGCAAAGTCACGTTATAACGAAATCGGCCGATTCAGTTTTGCGCTTGCTGCAGGCGTTCCAGCTCGTGTTATTAGATCAAAAACTCTTTATTCTATGCAAATACGCAAGATTCATGCGTTTGGAGCAGCCAAACAAGCCCCAAACGAATGCAAAGTCGCTTTACAACGAAATTGAACGATTGAGTTTTGCGCTCGCTGTACGCGTTCCAGCTCGTGTTATTAGATTAAAAACTCTCCATTCTATGCAAATACGCAAGATTCATGCGTTTGGAGCAGCCAAACAAGCCCCAAACGAATGCAAAGTCGCTTTATAACGAAAAAGACCGATTGAGTTTTGCGCTCGCGGCAGGCGTTCCAGCTCGTGTTATTAGATCAAAAACTCGTCATTCTATGCAAATACGCAAGATTCATGCGTTTGGAGCAGCCAAACAAGCCCTAAACGAATGCAAAGTCGCTTTAAAAAGACATTGAACGATTGAGTTTTGCGCTCGCTGTACGCGTTCCAGCTCGTGTTATTCGATCAAAAACTCTTCATTCTATGCAAATTCGCAAGATTCATGCGTTTGGAGCAGCCAAACAAGCCCTAAACGAATGCAAAGTCGCTGTTCTACAAAACCGACCGATTCAGAATTGCGCTCGCTGCATTCGTTCCAGCTCGAGGTATTAGATCAAAAACTCTTCATTCTATGCAAACACGCAAGATTTATGCTTTCGAGCAGCCAAACAAGCCCCAAACGAATGCAAAGTCGCTCTATGACAATATCGACCGATTCAGTTTTGCGCTCGCTGCATTCGTTCCAGCTCGTGTTATTAGATCAAAAACTCTTCATCCTATGCAAATACGCAAGATTCATGAGTTTGGAGCAGCCAAACAAGCCCTAAACGAGCGCAAAGTCGCTTTATAACAAAATCGACCGATTCAGTTTTGCGCTCGCTGCAAGCGTTCCAGCTCGTATTAATAGATCTAAGACTCTTCATTCTGTGCAAATGTGCAAGATTCATGCGTTTGGAGCAGCCAAACAAGCCCCAAACGAATGCAAAGTCGCTTTAAAACGAAATTGAACGATTGAGTTTTGCGCTCGCTGTACGCGTTCCAGCTTGTGTCATTAGATCAAAAACTCTTCATTCTGTGCAGATACGCAAGATTCATGCGTTTGGAGCAGCCAAACAAGCCCCAAACGAATGCAAAGTTGCATTATATCGAAATCGACCGATTCAGTTTTGCGCTCGCTGCAGGCGTTCCAGCTCGAGTTATTAGATCAAAAACTCTTTATTCTATGCAAACACGCAAGATTCATGCGTTTCGAGCAGCCAAACAAGCCCCAAACGAATGCAAAGTCACTTTATAACGAAATGGAACGATTGAGTTTTGCGCTCGCCGTACGCGTTCCAGCTCGTGTTATTAGATCAAAAACTCTTCATTCTATGCAAATACGCAAGATTCGAGCGTTTGGAGAAGCCGAACAAGCCCCAAACGAATGCAAAGTCGCTTTATAACGAAATCGACCGATTCAGTTTTGCGCTCGCTGCAGGCGTTCCAGCTCGTATTAATAGATCAAAAACTCTTCATTCTATGCAAATACGCAAGATTCGAGCGTTTGGAGCAGCCAAACAAGCCCCAAACGAATGCAAAGTCACTATATAACGAAATGGATTGATTGAGTTTCGCGCTCGCCGAACGCGTTCCAGCTCGTGTTATTAGATCAAAAACTCTTCATTCTATGCCAATACGCAAGATTCGAGCGTTTGGAGCAGCCAAACAAGCCCCAAACGAATGCACAGTCGCTTTAAAAAGACATTGAACGATTGAGTTTTGCGCTCGCTGTACGCGTTCCAGCTCGTGTTATTCGATCAAAAACTCTTCATTCTATGCAAATTCGCAAGATTCATGCTTTTGGAGCAGCCGAACAAGCCCCAAACGAATGCAAAGTCGCTTTATAACGAAATCGGCCGATTGAGTTTTGCGCTCGCTGCATTCGTTCCAGCTCGTGTTATTAGATCAAAAACTCTTCATTCTATGCAAATACGCAAGATTCATGCGTTTGGAGCAGCCAAACAAGCCCTAAACGAGCGCAAAGTCGCTTTATAACAAAATCGACCGATTCAGTTTTGCGCTCGCTGCATTCATTCCAGCTCGTGTCATTAAATCAAAAACTCTTCATTCTATGCAAATACGCAAGATTCGAGCGTTTGGAGCAGCCAAACAAGCCCCAAACGAATGCAAAGTCGCTTTATAACGAAATCGAACGAAATCGACCGATTCAGTTTTGCGCTCGCTGCATTCGTTCCAGCTCGTTTTGTCAGATTAAAACCTCTTTATTCTATGCGAATACGCAAGATTCATGCGTTTAGAGCAGCCAAACAAGCCCCAAACGAATGCACAGTCGCTTTACAACGAAATTGAACGATTGAGTTTTGCGCTCGCTGTACGCGTTCCAGCTCGTGTTATTAGATCAAAAACTCTTCATTCTATGCAAATACGCAAGATTCATGCGTTTGGAGCAACCAAACAAGCCCTAAACGAATGCAAAGTCGCTTTATAACGAAAAAGACCGATTGAGTTTTGCGCTCGCTGCAGGCGTTCCAGCTCGTGTTATTAGATCAAAAACTCGTCATTCTATGCAAATACGCAAGATTCATGCGTTTGGAGCAGCCAAACAAGCCCCAAACGAATGCAAAGTCGCTTTATAACGAAAAAGACCGATTCAGTTTTGCGCTCGCTGCAGGCGTTCCAGCTCGAGGTATTAGATCAAGAACTCTTCATTCTACGCATTACGCAAGATTCATGCGTTTCGAGCAGCCAAACAAGCCCTAAACGAGCGCAAAGTCGCTATATAACAAAATCGACCGATTCAGTTTTGCGCTCGCTGCATTCGTTCCAGCTCGTTTTGTCAGATCAAAACCTCTAGATTCTATGCGAATACGCAAGATTCATGCGTTTGGAGCAGCCAAACAAGCCCCAAACGAATGCAAAGTCGCTTTATAACGGAAAAGACCGATTGAGTTTTGCGCTCGCTGCAGGTGTTCCAGCTCGTGTTATTAGATCAAAAACTCTTCATTCTATGCATTACGCAAGATTCATGCGTTTCGAGCAGCCAAACAAGCCCTAAACGAGCGCAAAGTCGCTTTATAAACAAATCGACCGATTCAGTTTCGCGCTCGCTGCATTCGTTCCAGCTCGTTTTATTAGATCAAAAACTCTTTATTCTATGCGAATGCGCAAGATTCATGCGTTTGGAGAAGCCAAACAAGCCCCAAACGAATGCAAAGTCGCTTTACAACGAAATTGAACGATTGAGTTTTGCGCTCGCTGTACGCGTTCCAGCTCGTGTTATTAGATCACAAACTCTTCATTCTATGCAAATACGCAAGATTCATGCGTTTGGAGCAGCCAAACAAGCCCTAAACGAGCGCAAAGTCGCTTCATAACAAAATCGACCGATTCAGTTTTGCGCTCGCTGCATTCATTCCAGCTCGTGTCATTAAATCAAAAACTCTTCATTCTATGCAAATACGCAAGATTCGAGCGTTTGGAGCAGCCAAACAAGCCCCAAACGAATGCAAAGTCGCTTTATAACAAAATCAGCCGATTCAGTTTTGCGCTCGCTGCAGGCGTTCCAGCTCGTGTTATTAGATCAAAAACTTTTCATTCTATGCAAATACGCAAGATTCATGCGTTTCGAGCAGCCAAACAAGCCCCAAACGAATGCAAAGTCACTTTATAACGAAATTGAACGATTGAGTTTTGCGCTCGCTGTACGCGTTCCAGCTCGTGTTATTAGATCAAAAACTCTTCATTCTATGCAAATACGCAAGATTCATGCGTTTGGAGCAGCCGAACAAGCCCCAAACGAATGCAAACTCGCTTTATAACGAAATCGACCGATTCAGTTTGGCGCTCGCTGCAGGCGTTCCAGCTCGTATTAATAGATCAAAAACTCTTCATCCTATGCAAATACGCAAGATTCATGAGTTTGGAGCAGCTAAACAAGCCCTAAACGAGCGCAAAGTCGATTTACAACGAAATTGAACGATTGAGTTTTGCGCTCGCCGTACGCGTTCCAGCTCGTGTCATTAGATCAAAAACTCTTCATTCTATGCAAATACGCAAGAGTCATGCGTTTGGAGCAGCCAAACAAGCCCCAAACGAATGCAAAGTCGCTTTAAGACGAAATTGAACGATTGAGTTTTGCGCTCGCTGTACGCGTTTCAGCTCGTGTCATTAGATCAAAAACTCTTCATTCTATGCAAATACGCAAGATTGATGCGTTTGGAGCAGCCAAACAAGCCCCAAACGAATGCAAAGTCGCTTTATAACGAAATCGAACGAAATCGACCGATTCAGTTTTGCGCTCGCTGCATTCGTTCCAGCTCGTTTTGTCAGATCAAAACCTCTTTATTCTATGCGAATACGCAAGATTCAAGCGTTTAGAGCAGCCAAACAAGCCCCAAACGAATGCAAGGTCGCTTTAAAACGAAATTGAACGATTGAGTTTTGCGCTCGCTGTACGCGTTCCAGCTCGTGTTATTAGATCAAAAACTCCTCATTCTATGCAAATACGCAAGATTCATGCGTTTGGAGCGGCCAAACAAGCCCCAAACGAATGCAAAGTCGCTTTATAACGAAAAAGACCGATTGAGTTTTACGCTCGCTGCAGGTGTTCCAGCTCGTGTTATAAGATCAAAAACTCTTCATTCTACGCATTTCGCAAGATTCATGCGTTTCGAGCAGCCAAACAAGCCCTAAACGAGCGCAAAGTCGCTTTACAACAAAATCGACCGATTCAGTTTCACGCTCGCTGCATTCGTTCCAGCTCGTGTTATAAGATCAAAAACTCTTCATTCTATGCAAATACGCAAGATTCATGCGTTTCGAGCAGCCAAACAAGCCCCAAACGAGAGCAAAGTCGCTTTATAACGAAAAAGACCGATTGAGTTTTGCGCTCGCTGCAGGTGTTCCAGCTCGTGTTATTAGATCAAAAACTCTTCATTCTATGCAAATACGCAAGATTCATGCGTTTCGAGCAGCCAAACAAGCCCCAAACGAATGCAAAGTCGCTTTATAACGAAATCGATAGAAATCGACCGATTCAGTTTTGCGCTCGCTGCATTCGTTCGAGCTCGTTTTATTAGATCAAAAACTCTTTATTCTATGCGAATACGCAAGATTCATGCGTTTAGAGCAGCCAAACAAGCCCCAAACGAATGCACAGACGCTTTTAAACGAAATTGAACGATTGAGTTTTGCGCTCGCCGTACGCGTTCCAGCTCGTGTCATTAGATCAAAAACTCTTCATTCTATGCAAATACGCAAGATTCATGCGTTTGGAGCAGCCAAACAAGCCCCAAACGAATGCAAAGTCACTTTATAACGAAATGGAACGATTGAGTTTTGCGCTCGCTGTACGCGTTCCAGCTTGTGTCATTAGATCAAAAACTCTTCATTCTATGCAAATACGCGAGATTTATGCGTTTGGAGCAGCCAAACAAGCCCTAAACGAATGCAAAGTCGCTTTATAACGAAATCGATAGAAATCGACCGATTCAGTTTTGCGCTCGCTGCAGGCGTCCCAGCTCGAGGCATTAGATCAAGAACTCTTCATTCTATGCAAATACGCAAGATTCATGCGTTTCGAGCAGCCAAACAAGCCCCAAACGAATGCACAGACGCTTTTAAACGAAATTGAACCATTGAGTTTTGCGCTCGCCGTACGCGTTCCAGCTCGTGTCATTAGATTAAAAACTCTTCATTCTATGCAAATACGCAAGATTCATGCGTTTGGAGCAGCCAAACAAGCCCCAAACGAATGCAAAGTCGCTTTACAACGAAATTGAACGATTCAGTTTTGCGCTCGCAGCAGGCGTTCCAGCTCGAGGTATTAGATCAAGAACTCTTGATTCTATGCAAATACGCAAGATTCATGCGTTTCGAGCAGCCAAACAAGCCCCAAACGAATGCAAAGTTGCTTTATAACGAAATCGATAGAAATCGACCGATTCAGTTTTGCGCTCGCTGCATTCGTTCTAGCTCGTTTTATTAGATCAAAAACTCTTTATTCTATGCGAATACGCAAGATTCATGCGTTTAGAGCAGCCAAACAAGCCCCAAACGAATGCACAGACGCTTTTAAACGAAATTGAACGATTGAGTTTTGCGCTTGCCGTACGCGTTCCAGCTCGTGTCATTTGATCAAAAACTCTTCATTCTATGCAAATACGCAAGATTCATGCGTTTGGAGCAGCCAAACAAACCCCAAAGGAATGCAAAGTTGCATTATAACGAAATCGACCGATTCAGTTTTGCGCTCGCTGCAGGCGTTCCAGCTCGAGTTATTAGATCAAAAACTCTTTATTCTATGCAAACACGCAAGATTCATGCGTTTCGAGCAGCCAAACAAGCCCCTAACGAATGCAAAGTCACTTTATAACGAAATGGAACGATTGAGTTTTGCGCTCGCCGTACGCGTTCCAGCTCGTGTTATTAGATCAAAAACTCTTCATTCTATGCAAATACGCAAGATTCGAGCGTTTGGAGCAGCCGAACAAGCCCCAAACGAATGCAAAGTCGCTGTATAACGAAATCGACCGATTCAGTTTTGCGCTCGCTGCAGGCGTTCCAGCTCGAGGTATTAGATCAAGAACTCTTCATTCTACGCATTACGCAAGATTCATGCGTTTCGAGCAGCCAAACAAGCCCTAAACGAGCGCAAAGTCGCTTTATAACAAAATCGACCGATTCAGTTTTGCGCTCGCTGCATTCGTTCCAGCTCGTGTTATTAGATCAAAAACTCTTCATTCTATGCAAATACGCAAGATTCATGCGTTTAGAGCAGCCAGACAATCCCCAAACCAATGCAAAGTCGCTTTATAACAAAATTGACCGATTCAGTTTTGCGCTCGCTGCAGGCGTTCCAGCTCGAGTTATTAGATCAAAAACTCTTCATTCTATGCAAATATGCAAGAATCATGCGTTCAGAGCAGCCAGACAATCCCCAAACGAATGCAAAGTCGCTTTATAACAAAATCGACCGATTCAGTTTTGCGCTCGCTGCATCCGTTCCAGCTCGTGTTATTAGATCAAAAACTCTTTATTCTATGCAAATACGCAAGTCTCATGCGTTTCGAGCAGCCAAACAAGCCCCAAACGAATGCAAAGTCGCTTTATAACGAAAAAGACCGATTGAGTTTTGCGCTCGCTGCAGGCGTTCCAGCTCGTGTTATTAGATCAAAAACTCGTCATTCTATGCAAATACGCAAGGTTCATGCGTTTGGAGCAGCCAAACAAGCCCCAAACGAATGCAAAGTCGCTTTATAACGAAAAAGACCGATTCATTTTTCGCTCGCTGCAGGCGTTCCAGTTCGCCTAATTAGATCAAAAACTCTTCATTCTGTGCAGATACGCAAGATTCATGCGTTTGGAGCAGCCAAACAAGCCCCAAACGAATGCAAAGTTGCATCATAACGAAATCGACCGATTCAGTTTTGCGCTCGCTGCAGGCGTTCCAGCTCGAGTTATTAGATCAAAAACTCTTCATTCTATGCAAATACGCAAGATTTATGCTTTCGAGCAGCCAAACAAGCCCCAAACGAATGCAAAGTCGCTCTATGACAATATCGACCGATTCAGTTTTGCGCTCGCTGCATTCGTTCCAGCTCGTGTTATTAGATCAAAAACTCTTCATCCTATGCAAATACGCAAGATTCATGCGTTTGGAGCAGCCAAACAAGCCCTAAACGAGCGCAAAGTCGCTTTATAACAAAATCGACCGATTCAGTTTTGCGCTCGCTGCATTCATTCCAGCTCGTGTCATTAAATCAAAAACTCTTCATTCTATGCAAATACGCAAGATTCGAGCGTTTGGAGCAGCCAAACAAGCGCCAAACGAATGCAAAGTCGCTTTATAACGAAATCGAACGAAATCGACCGATTCAGTTTTGCGCTCGCTGCATTCGTTCCAGCTCGTTTTGTCAGATCAAAACCTCTTTATTCTATGCGAATACGCAAGATTCATGCGTTTAGAGCAGCCAAACAAGCCCCAAACGAATGCACAGTCGCTTTAAAACGAAATTGAACGATTGAGTTTTGCGCTCGCTGTACGCGTTCCAGCTCGTGTTATTAGATCAAAAACTCTTCATTCTATGCAAATACGCAAGATTCATGCGTTTGGAGCAGCCAAACAAGCCCCAAACGAATGCAAAGTCGCTTTATAACGAAAAAGACCGATTCAGTTTTGCGCTCGCTGCAGGCGTTCCAGTTCGCCTAATTAGATCAAAAACTCTTCATTCTGTGCAGATACGCAAGATTCATGCGTTCGGAGCAGCCAAACAAGCCCCAAACGAATGCAAAGTTGCTTTATAACGAAATGGAACGATTGAGTTTTGCGCTCGCCGTACGCGTTCCAGCTCGTGTTATTAGATCAAAAACTCTTCATTCTATGCAAATACGCAAGATTCGAGCGTTTGGAGCAGCCGAACAAGCCCCAAACGAATGCAAAGTCGCTTTATATCGAAATCGACCGATTCAGTTTTGCGCTCGCTGCAGGCGTTCCAGCTCGAGGTATTAGATCAAGAACTCTTCATTCTACGCATCGCGCAAGATTCATGCGTTTCGAGCAGCCAAACAAGCCCTAAACGAGCGCAAAGTCCCTTTATACCAAAATCGACCGATTCAGTTTTGCGCTCGCTGCATTCGTTCCAGCTCGTGTTATCAGATCAAAAACTCTTCATTCTATGCAAATACGTAAGATTCATGCGTTTCGAGCAGCCAAACAAGCCCCAAACGAATGCAAAGTTGCATTATAACGAAATCGACCGATTCAGTTTTGCGCTTGCTGCAGGCGTTCCAGCTTGAGTTATTAGATCAAAAACTCTTTATTCTATGCAAACACGCAAGATTCATGCGTTTCGAGCAGCCAAACAAGCCCCAAACAAATGCAAAGTCACTTTATAACGAAATGGAACGATTGAGTTTTGCGCTCGCCGTACGCGTTCCAGCTCGTGTCATTAGATCAAAAACTCTTCATTCTATGCAAATACGCAAGATTCATGCGTTTGGAGCAGCCGAACAAGCCCCAAACGAATGCAAAGTCGCTTTATAACGAAATCGACCGATTCAGTTTGGCGCTCGCTGCAGGCGTTCCAGCTCGTATTAATAGATCAAAAACTCTTCATCCTATGCAAATACGCAAGATTCATGAGTTTGGAGCAGCTAAACAAGCCCTAAACGAGCGCAAAGTCGCTTTATAACAAAATCGACCGATTCAGTTTTGCGCTCGCTGCAAGCGTTCCAGCTCGTATTAATAGATCTAAGACTCTTCATTCTGTGCAAATATGCAAGATTCATGCGTTTGGAGCAGCCAAACAAGCCCCAAACGAATGCAAAGTCGCTTTAAAACGAAATTGAACGATTGAGTTTTGCGCTTGCTGTACGCGTTCCAGCTTGTGTCATTAGATCAAAAACTCTTCATTCTATGCAAATACGCAAGATTCATGCGTTTGGAGCAGCCAAACAAGCCCCAAACGAATGCAAAGTCGCTTTAGAACGAATAAGACCGATTTAATTTTGCGCTCGCTGCAGGCGTTCCAGCTCGAGTTATTAGATCAAAAACTCTTCATTCTATGCAAATATGCAAGACTCATGCGTTTGGAGCAGCCAAACAAGCCCTAAACGAATGCAAAGTCGCTTTATAACAAAATCGACCGATTCAGGTTTGCGCTCGCTGCATTCGTTCCAGCTCGTGTTATTAGATCAAAAACTCTTCATTCTATGCAAATACGCAAGATTCATGCGTCTCGAGCCGCCAAACAAGCCCCAAACGAATGCAAAGTCGCTTTATAACGAAATCGATAGAAATCGACCGATTCAGTTTTGCGCTCGCTGCAGGCGTTCCAGCTCGAGGTATTAGATCAAGAACTCTTCATTCTATGCAAATACGAAAGATTCATGCGTTTCGAGCAGCCAAACAAGCCCCAAACGTATGCAAAGTTGCTTTGCAAACAAAATCGACCGATTCAGTTTTGCGCTCGCTGCATTCGTTCCAGCTCGTGTTATTAGATCAAAAACTCGTCATTCTATGCGAATACGCAAGATTCATGCGTTTGGAGCAGCCGAACAAGCCCCAAACGAAGGCAAAGTCGCTTTATAACGAAAAAGACCGATTCAGTTTTGCGCTCGCTGTACGCGTTCCGGCTCGTGTTATTAGATCAAAAACTCTTCATTCTATGCAAATACGCAAGATTCATGCGTTTGGAGCAGCCGAACAAGCCCCAAACGAATGCAAAGTCGCTTTATAACGAAATCGACCGATTCAGTTTGGCGCTCGCTGCAGGCGTTCCAGCTCGTATTAATAGATCTGAGACTCTTCATTCTGTGCAAATATGCAAGATTCTTGCATTTGGAGCAGCCAAACAAGCCCCAAACGAATGCAAAGTCGCTTTAAAACGAAATTGAACGATTGAGTTTTGCGCTCGCTGTACGCGTTCCAGCTTGTGTCATTAGATCAAAAACTCTTCATTCTATGCAAATACGCAAGATTCATGCGTTTGGAGCAGCCAAACAAGCCCCAAACGAATGCGAAGTCGCTTTAGAACGAAAAAGACCGATTTAGTTTTGCGCTCGCTGCAGGCGTTCCAGCTCGAGTTATTAGATCAAAAACTCTTCATTCTATGCAAATATGCAACACTCATGCGTTTGGAGCAGCCAAACAAGCCCCAAACGAATGCAAAGTCGCTTTATAACAAAATCGACCGATTCAGGTTTGCGCTCGCTGCATTCGTTCCAGCTCGTGTTATTAGATCAAAAACTCTTCATTCTATGCAAATACGCAAGATTCATGCGTTTCGAGCAGCCAAACAAGCCCCAAACGAATGCAAAGTCGCTTTATAACGAAATCGATAGAAATCGACCAATTCAGTTTTGCGCTCGCTGCATTCGTTCCAGCTCGTTTTATTAGATCAAAAACTCTTTATTCTATGCGAATACGCAAGATTCATGCGTTTAGAGCAGCCAAACAAGCCCCAAACGAATGCACAGTCGCTTTTAAACGAAATCGAACGATTGAGTTTTGCGCTCGCCGTACGCGTTCCAGCTCGTGTCATTAGATCAAAAACTCTTCATTCTATGCAAATACGCAAGATTCATGCGTTCGGAGCAGCCAAACAAGCCCCAAACGAATGCAAAGTCGCTTTACAACGAAATTAAACGATTGAGTTTTGAGCTCGCTGTACGCGTTCCAGCTCGTGTTATTAGATCAAAAACTCTTCATTCTATGCAAATACGCAAGATTCATGCGCGTGGAGCAGCCAAACAAGCCCCAAACGAATGCAAAGTCGCTTTATAATGAAATCGGCCGATTCAGTTTTGCGCTCGCTGCAGGCGTTCCAGCTCGTGTTATTAGATCAAAAACTTTTCATTCCATGCAAATACGCAAGATTCATGCGTTTCGAGCAGCCAAACAAGCCCCAAACGAATGCAAAGTCACTTTATAACGAAATCGACCGATTCAGTTTTGCGCTCGCTGCAGGCGTTCCAGCTCGAGGTATTAGATCAAGAACTCTTCATTCTATGCAAATACGCAAGATTCATGCGTTTCGAGCAGCCAAACAAGCCCCAAACGAATGCAAAGTTGCTTTGCAAACAAAATCGACCGATTCAGTTTTGCGCTCGCTGCATTCGTTCCAGCTCGTGTTATTAGATCAAAAACTCTTCATTCTATGCAAATACGCAAGATTCATGCGTTTGGAGCAGCCAAACAAGCCCCAAACGAATGCAAAGTCACTTTATAACGAAATCGACCGATTCAGTTTTGCGCTCGCTGCAGGCGTTCCAGCTCGAGGTATTAGATCAAGAACTCTTCATTCTATGCAAATACGCAAGATTCATGCGTTTCGAGCAGCCAAACAAGCCCCAAACGAATGCAAAGTTGCTTTGCAAACAAAATCGACCGATTCAGTTTTGCGCTCGCTGCATTCGTTCCGGCTCGTGTTATTAGATCAAAAACTCTTCATTCTATGCAAATACGCAAGATTCATGCGTTTGGAGCAGCCAAACAAGCCCCAAACGAATGCAAAGTCGCTTTATAACGAAAAAGACCGATTGAGTTTTGCGCTCGCTGCAGGCGTTCCAGCTCGTGTTATTAGATCAAAAACTCGTCATTCTATGCAAATACGCAAGACTCATGCGTTTGGAGCAGCCAAACAAGCCCCAAACGAATGCAAAGTCGCTTTATAACGAAAAAGACCGATTCAGTTTTGCACTCGCTGCAGGCGTTCCAGTTCGCCTAATTAGATCAAAAACTCTTCATTCTCCGCAGATACGCAAGATTCATGCGTTTGGAGCAGCCAAACAAGCCCCAAACGAATGCAAAGTTGCATTATAACGAAATCGACCGATTCAGTTTTGCGCTCGCTGCAGGCGTTCCAGCTCGAGTTATTAGATCAAAAACTCTTTATTCTATGCAAACACGCAAGATTCATGCGTTTGGAGCAGCCAAACAAGCCCCAAACGAATGCAAAGTTGCATTATAACGAAATCGACCGATTCAGTTTTGCAATCGCCGCAGGCATTCCAGCTCGAGTTATTAGATCAAAAACTCTTTATTCTATGCAAACACGCAAGATTCATGCGTTTCGAGCAGCCAAACAAGCCCCAAACGAATGCAAAGTCGCTTTATAACGAAAAAGACCGATTGAGTTTTGCGCTCGCTGCAGGCGTTCCAGCTCGTGTTATTAGATCAAAAACTCGTCATTCTATGCAAATACGCAAGACTCATGCGTTTGGAGCAGCCAAACAAGCCCCAAACGAATGCAAAGTCGCTTTATAACGAAAAAGACCGATTCAGTTTTGCACTCGCTGCAGGCGTTCCAGTTCGCCTAATTAGATCAAAAACTCTTCATTCTCCGCAGATACGCAAGATTCATGCGTTTGGAGCAGCCAAACAAGCCCCAAACGAATGCAAAGTTGCATTATAACGAAATCGACCGATTCAGTTTTGCGCTCGCTGCAGGCGTTCCAGCTCGAGTTATTAGATCAAAAACTCTTTATTCTATGCAAACACGCAAGATTCATGCGTTTGGAGCAGCCAAACAAGCCCCAAACGAATGCAAAGTTGCATTATAACGAAATCGACCGATTCAGTTTTGCGCTCGCCGCAGGCGTTCCAGCTCGAGTTATTAGATCAAAAACTCTTTATTCTATGCAAACACGCAAGATTCATGCGTTTCGAGCAGCCAAACAAGCCCCAAACAAATGCAAAGTCACTTTATAACGAAATTGAACGATTGAGTTTTGCGCTCGCTGCACGCGTTCCAGCTCGTGTTATTAGATCAAAAACTGTTCATTCTATGCAAATACACAAGATTCTTGCGTTTGGAGCAGCCGAACAAGCCCCAAACGAATGCAAAGTCGCTTTATAACGAAATCGACCGATTCAGTTTTGCTCTCGCTGCAGGCTTTCCAGCTCGTATTAATAGATCAAAGACTCTTCATTCTGTGCAAATATGCAAGATTCATGCGTTTGGAGCAGCCAAACAAGCCCCAAACGAATGCAAAGTCGCTTTAAAACGAAATTGAACGATTGAGTTCTGCGCTCGCTGTACGCGTTCCAGCTCGTGTCATTAGATCAAAAACTCTTCATTCTATGCAAATACGCAAGATTCATGCGTTTGGAGCAGCCGAACAAGCCCCAAACGAATGCAAAGTCGCTTTATAACGAAATCGACCGATTCAGTTTGGCGCTCGCTGCAGGCGTTCCAGCTCGTATTAATAGATTATAAACTCTTCATCCTATGCAAATACGCAAGATTCATGAGTTTGGAGCAGCTAAACAAGCCCTAAACGAGCGCAAAGTCGCTTCATAACAAAATCGACCGATTCAGTTTTGCGCTCGCTGCAAGCGTTCCAGCTCGTATTAATAGATCTAAGACTCTTCATTCTGTACAAATATGCAAGATTCATGTGTTTGGAGCAGCCAAACAAGCCCCAAACGAATGCAAAGTCGCTTTAAAACGAAATTGAACGATTGAGTTTTGCGCTCGCTGTACGCGTTCCAGCTTGTGTCATTAGATCAAAAACTCTTCATTCTATGCAAATACGCAAGATTCATGCGTTTGGAGCAGCCAAACAAGCCCCAAACGAATGCAAAGTCGCTTTAGAACGAAAAAGACCGATTTAGTTTTGCGCTCGCTGCAGGCGTCCCAGCTCGAGTTATTAGATCAAAAACTCTTCATTCTATGCAAATATGCAAGACTCATGCGTTTGGAGCAGCCAAACAAGCCCCAAACGAATGCAAAGTCGCTTTACAACGAAATTAAACGATTGAGTTTTGAGCTCGCTGTACGCGTTCCAGCTCGTGTTATTAGATCAAAAACTCTTCATTCTATGCAAATACGCAAGATTCATGCGTTTGGAGCAGCCAAACAAGCCCCAAACGAATGCAAAGTCACTTTATAACGAAATCGACCGATTCAGTTTTGCGCTCGCTGCAGGCGTTCCAGCTCGTATTAATAGATCAAAAACTCTTCATCCTATGCAAATACGCAAGATTCATGAGTTTGGAGCAGCTAAACAAGCCCTAAACGAGCGCAAAGTCGCTTCATAACAAAATCGACCGATTCAGTTTTGCGCTCGCTGCAAGCGTTCCAGCTCGTATTAATAGATCTAAGACTCTTCATTCTGTGCAAATATGCAAGATTCATGCGTTTGGAGCAGCCAAACAAGCCCCAAACGAATGCAAAGTCACTTTAAAACGAAATTGAACGATTGAGTTTTGCGCTCGCTGTACGCGTTCCAGCTTGTGTCATTAGATCAAAAACTCTTCATTCTATGCAAATACGCAAGATTCATGCATTCGGAGCAGCCTAACAAGCCCCAAACGAATGCAAAGTCGCTTTAAAACGAAATTGAACGATTGAGTTTTGCGCTCGCTGTACGCGTTCCAGCTTGTGTCATTAGATCAAAAACTCTTCATTCTATGCAAATACGCAAGATTCATGCGTTTCGAGCAGCTGTTACGTCGCGGTTTTGAATTTAATCGATTTTTCCTTTTCCCCTTTTTTTTTGCAGAGATCTGGATTTAACGTTCGAGCGACTGGTAGCTGGTTATATGAGGATGCTCCGTGGTTTAAACCGGAATGCGCCGGTTAGGGATCGGAGCAATACTGGATGAGTATTAGATGTATATGTGTATTGTCGATACGTACCTTGTTTCTTGATGTGGCAGGTGATGAGCAGATGAGCGTAGCGGGTTGAAGGCGCTAATGCCCAAGGATCAGCTCTGGAGAAGACACAGGCGGTGGCCTGTCCTCGTTAATAACCGTGGAGGCGTCTGAGGTGTCGCCGTCCTCGGTAGCTGGCACAGGATGCGACGGAGAATGCCGAATTCTGGTTTCCACAAAGTGATCGCCGAGAGGATCGTCGCGAATTATGAGAATTCGGTGATTGATCAAAATGACGTCGGATATGACAGTAGGCGGATTTTTCGATTCGGTCCTGTTCTTGACAGGAATGGAATCTTCACCAGCGACGTCCACTATATTGTTACGATTTTCCGCGGTCAATGTAGGTGCGGCGGAAATTCTAGAAACCTCGGCGGTTATGGGACGAACTCCTCCACGTGATTTCACGTTTGCTACGACAATAGTTCGGCCTCCACGCAATTGGACTTTATTTTTCATTGGCTTATGATCCATTAGATTTTATGAAATGATTCGACCAGTTCACATTTGTTGCATTTCGTTTTGGAGGAAGGAAATCAGGGAAGGATTTAACCTTAACGTGCTTATGCTATGGACCTTACCTAAAAGCTGGCAATCTCATTTATATCAGATCGATCTATGTCGAGACTGATTTTATAAGATTCCATGGTTTTAAGCGTAAATAATTGTCTATGGATTAATCTAAAAGCTGGTAATCTCATTTATATCAGATCGATCTGTGTCGAGACTGATTTTATAAGATTTCATGGTTTTAAGCGTAAATAATTGTCTATGGATTTATCTAAAAGCTGGTAATCTCATTTATATCAGATCGATCTGTGTCGAGACTGATTTTATAAGATTCCATGGTTTTAAGCGTAAATTATTGTGTATGGATTTATCTAAAAGCTGGTAATCTCATTTACATCAGATCGATCTGTGTCGAGACTGATTTTATAAGATTCCATGGTTTTAAGCGTAAATAATTATCTATGGATTTATCTAATTGGTATTACAATGGTATAGGGACAAGGAATGAATTTCTTGCGTCAACAAATGTGAAATACTCGTATTTTGCGTTGAAATGTCCAATGCTGTGGTTAGCCTTACCTTTCTTACGTTGCTTTCGCTGGTTGAGTAGCGGCACGGTGCCTCTGACGGGTCGCCGGTTGTCGTTTATTGCCGAGGGGACGGATTTTACGGTTTATTGGTTGAAACGTTTTATTTATTCGGATCGATAGGATTCGAAAAGGTATATTCTAATATTTATTGTAATAGTACGAACGGTTCGCTAGAGATATCTTACATCGGCTAAATACCGCCTGGTCGCAGCCAGGTATCAATCGCGATTTTAATATTTATTGTAGAATACAACTGACGATTGTTATTTATAACAAAGGGAATACCGGGGTTCACGAGAGTCTCTTCGAGAGCACCCTTTCAGTCGACCGCCGGTGTCGAGAGTCGTAGAAGAACTGAAGATCCCATTGTCCAGCTTCCGCTCCGCGAGTCTCCTGAGTCCGTTGCCGATGGAGGGGGAGGCCCTCGCGGATTTGCTCTGCTGCTCTAGCCAATGGTGCGCTGTCCCTCGAGTGGGGGCAGCCGCTTGCAGCATCCGTGCTGTTCCTCGAGTGGGGGCAGCCGCTAGTGGAAGCCTCACTGTCTCTTGAGTGGGGGCTGCCGTTGTTTCGCGGCAGCGCGATGGATGATAGTGGGGGCAGCCGCTGGCCGTAGCCATGCTGTCCCTCGAGTGGGGGCCGCCGTTCGTGGAAGCCTCGCTGTCTCTTGAGTGGGGGCCGCCTTTGTCTCGCGGCAGCGCGACGGATGAAGGTGGGGGCAGCCGCTGGCTGTAGCCGTGCTGTCCCTCGAGTGGGGGCCGCCGTTCGTGGAAGCCTTGCTGTCTCTTGAGTGGGGGCTGCCGTTGTTTCGCGGCAGCGCGATGGATGATAGTGGAGGCAGCCGCTGGCCGTAGCCATGCTGTCCCTCGAGTGGGGGCCGCCGTTCGTGGAAGCCTCGCTGTCTCTTGAGTGGGGGCCGCCTTCGTCTCGTGGCAGCGCGACGGATGATGGTGGGGGCAGCCACTGGCTGTAGCCGTGCTGTCCCTCGAGTGGGGGCCGCCGTTCGTGGAAGCCTTGCTGTCTCTTGAGTGGGGGCCGCCTTTGTCTCGCGGCAGCGCGATGGATGATGGTGAGGGCAGCCGCTGGCTGTAGCCGTGCTGTCCCTCGAGTGGGGGCCGCCGTTCGTGGAAGCCTTGTTGTCTCTTGAGTGGGGGCCGCCTTTGTCTCGCGGCAGCGCGATGGATGATGGTGAGGGCAGCCGCTGGCTGTAGCCGTGCTGTCCCTCGAGTGGGGGCCGCCGTTCGTGGAAGCCCTGCTGTCCCTCGAGTGGGGGCCGCCTTTGTCTCGCGGCAGCGCGATGCATGATGGCGGGGGCAGCCGCCGGCTGTAGCCGTGCTGTCCCTTGAGTGGGGGCCGCCGTTGTCTCGTGGCAGCGCGATGTATGATGGTGGGGACCGCCGCGCTTGGAGCCCTGTGCTGACGCAGCATCCCACGGGTCCGAGTCCCAACGGCAGAAAGCTACTCGGGACTGCCTTATCGCCTGTGATTCCCAGAGCCGTTATCGGATCTGCGTCCGGTCTCATGGTAGCCGTGCCGTTGATGGTGGTACTGCCTTTGTCTCGTGGTAGCCGTGCCAATGCAGTATCCCACGGGCTCGTTTCTTAGAGAGCCCTTATCGGTGACGATTCTCGGAGCTGTTGTCGCCGTTGCGTCCGGTCACACGGCCGCCGTGCCGTCGCAGCATCTCACGGGCCAGCTTCTTAGAGAGCCCTTATCGATGGCGATTCTTGGAGTTGATGTCGGAGCTGCGTCCGGTCACACGGCCGCTTTGCCATCCGATACATTATTAAATTATGGCTTATTTAACATTGATAGCTATTTGTTACTATGTCGGACTTATTATATGGCTAGTCCAGTGTAATTGTTTAAAGACAGTATTTACTAGTTAGCAATCTAGTACATTTGTTGTTAACAAAAATATTTAAGACGTTACTCGTCGTTTACATTATTAACCTTATGCCTAAGTCCCTCATACAATATTTGTTCATTATTATAACAATATTCCGCGCCGCTAAATATCAATTCAGTATTCTGGTGTTGCGCGCGTTTTGAATAATTGCGGACAATATATTTTTATGGTTGCCATTTCAATGTTTCAAGGTTTGTATTTATTGAACGATTTTTAGCGCTGCTGAGCATCGTCGCAATAGCGTTGCTCAATGTTGCATGTTTTGTAATTAGTTTTGAATATTAATTATAATAAAGTATTGTTATTTATTTTTATAAAGAAATATATATTTATTATGTGGCGCTATGGAATATCGTGTTTATACCGATATTCCATCGTCGCATGGGTTTAAAATGTGTTAATTGATTTATTAACAATTTTATTTATTGCTAATAATATTTATTTATGAATGGTTTGAGCCGTCGAGTGTCGTTTCTATAACGACACTCGGCGTTGCGCGTTTTTATCATGTTTGAAATGATTTGTTAATAATTTTATTTACTGTTAATAATGTTTATTTATTATTGTTTTGAGCCGTCGAGTGTCGTTTCTATAACGGCACTCGGCGTTGCGCGTATTTATCATGTTTGAAATTATTTGTTAATAATTTTATTTGTTGTTAATAATGTTTATTTATTATTGTTTTGAGCCGTCGAGTGTCGTTTCTATAACGACACTCGGCGTTGCGCGTATTCAGCATGTTTGGAATTATTTGTTAATAATTTTATTTACTGTTAATAATGTTTATTTATTATTGTTTTGAGCCGTCGAGTGTCGTTTCTATAACGACACTTGGCGTTGCGCGTATTTAAAAGGAAAATGTCTTGGAATTATTTATTAATAATTTTTATTTATTATCAATAATGTTCATTTATTGTAAGCCGATTGGTTGTTGCGTTTTCAGTTTGCTTGCTGATTTTAAACCAATTCGTGCTTCCCGTTTGCTCTAGGGAATTAATTTTCGTGTTTTCCAAGGTCGCGCGCCCTTTTTCATAAAACCGTTAACAGTGGCGAAAATATCCCCCGGAGGGTGTTGAATCGGTCCCCACCTAAAGTGTTCGCGAGGGTTTTCCGCTTCTAATAGCGTGCTCAGAGTTTGTTGAAGTCACGCGGTTTCGTTTTTATTGCAACTTAAAGTTTACTGAATTTCTTCGGATTTTGCCTCGGCAATGTATACAGCCCGCATCAGCGTTTGTTACCGTTATGTATTGTTTTTATGACTTACTTGATTTATACTGTATTATTATTTGCTTAAGGCGATTGTTGTTGATTATTATTAACAATAATATGGTAACGTCGAGTATGGATACTATATTGTTTTCGGCGTTATGCGTAACAACTAATTGTCCCCAAAAAAAAAATTTGTGTGAGTGTCGGTTACTCTTTCTGTCCCAAATTCGACCCAGGACGTAACACTTCCCCCCTTAAGTCCGAAGCAGTGCCGAGGCTCTGCGTAGGACCAGCGTTAAGGCGTCGGAGGAGTGCTGGGTCGATTCTTGGTACCGGCGTTGGAAATCTTCCGGCCTCCCTCGCCGTCAAGTTGGGGTAGCCAAATAGATCTACCCGTTCGTCCGATATCGAATATCTTACGCTATCCCTCGCCGTCAAGTTCGGGCGACCGGACGTATTTGCCCTTTCCTCCGTGGTCGAACATCTTGCGTTGTCCCTCGCCGTCAAGTTGGGGTAGATGGACTTGTCGTTTTGCAAGTCCACCCTTTCCCTTGTGCTCGGGTCGCCTTCGATGTCGGCGGGCGGTTGGGTGCGCTTGTGACCCAATGTGAGTATTAATCCGGTTACAGAGCTCCATATAGCTCCTAGCAAGTGAATGCTCCAACCGTACAGCGAGTGAATTGCATATCCGTGGATGCATGTATCGATTATTGATTTTATGATTTTTATGATTACGTATATTGCGAAGACTCCGGCGCTGGCTGTGCCGAATTTTTCGAATCCATGCCAGAATCTCTTTGCAGCACTCTCGGCCAAGTGTTCGAGAGTGCTTTCGTCTAGGAATCCTCGGATGGAGACACTTCCCTCAGGTATGCTGTATCCGACTGATCCTCTTGCCAGGTTGTTCAGGAGAGCTGGCTTTTCTGCGGGAAACATTATTCTGTCTCGCAGCTTCTTGATATCCGCCTCTGAGTAAATTCCGCTGTTGGCGAGATTTCCGATAGATGCGTAATGCCATGTCGGGTTTGATGACGGTTTCAGCGATTGTGGCGATGGTACCACGATCGGATGTGGTGAGAATCTATTCCACACGTTGTCGATTTGATATAATGCCGGCAACGTGGGGTCGCACTCGATTTGCGTTGCTGATTTCAGCAACATCCTGGAAGTTGTTGATAGGAAGAATGACTCGTTTCGATACGTGACGGGCAGCTCGTGGTAGCACTCGTCCGTGCGGCGCAGGCCACATTCTACAGGGATGCACTTAACTATATGCGCGACTTCCCCTGCGATCACCGCCATATATCCGGGTCCCTTCATGATGGCGAACGCGAATTTCTCCGGCAAAATTCCAGAGGTTGATAATGCGTTCTGGAGTACTTGTCTTTCCAGGTTACATCGTTGTGTGAGAACGTCCTTATACAAATTTTTCATTTGCAGCTTCACGTGTTTCTCCACGTAGACAAATTTCGAGTTGATGTACGGAAATATGTCTAGGTTCGATACTGATATTGGTTTGCGTGCCGCGAATGAATCCCCTTTTCGCGTTTCCAGGATGAACAGTTTCGGATGCTCGGTTCGAATTAACAGGTATCCGCACAGTTGGAGTTCCGAACGTTTAGCTAGAGCAAACGTGGTTTCCTGGGTTGTCAGCGTGTACACGTCAGGTGAGTTCGCGCGGTCCGCGATAGAAACCAATTTTATAGCCTTTCCTTCATAAAGGACATCGTAACGATTGAAGTTGCACGAGTCCGTGGGCTCCGTTTTCCAGTATGCGCTATTCCCGTTGACGTCGATGCAGTGCCCGTCTGCCAACGTACAGCGTGTCCCAGTTTGCAACACGATTTCGTCTGTCGCTAGATTGACCGTTGCCTCGTAACTAATTAAAGTGATACTGACCGAGGCTTGAACGACGACGTTGTCCCACGTGCCGAACGGGTCGCTGTACTGGGTCCCAACGCACTTGCCATCGACCGAGACGGATCCAGCCATCGTGATGCTCCTAGTTGACGTGCTGTTCCGACGCAACCCAATGAGCTGCCCTGCGCTGCTGACCGACAGAATCCCCGTCTCGTGAACTCTTTGACAGGATCTCTCGTCCAGCTCGTGGAGATAGACCTGTCTTCCGTTGTGAACGATTGAGTTGTGGGAGTGCATCCCACAGTGGTAGATGGTTCTGTCGATCTCTATTCTACACTGTGTCACTTCGGCCCTGTTAAAATCCGTGAGTTGAAGCAGTTGGATATAGGCAGTTGCCGTCGTTGGTTCCAGAAGAGGTATGTCGCACTCCGCGACACTATTGAGAGAGATCGTTGTAATGTTGAGCGAGGAACCTCCGCAATCGTAGCCGATCAGGCCCAGGACTTCAGTCGCCCATATGAGGAGGAGGCATATTTCTATCCTCATCCTGGATCAGAACATGCGTCCCTCATTAGCGCTTTCAGGCTACCAGCTCGGATTCCTTCCACCTTCCTCTGCACTTCCTTCGATGCCCCCGCGCGATCCTATCTCTAGGCTGGTCCGTTTTCCTTTTCATCCGAACCAGTTGTAACCCGCACCTGGTGCACCGCCAAACACATCGGAGGTGGGCAATATGGTCCAAGCCTCCGTGGTCGAGGACGGTGATGTTGAGGCCGCTGTTCGCGTTTATTTCAACCATCTTCTTCACGAATAACTTGTCATGGTTCAGGCCTTCGTTGTACGTGTTGACGAAGATGTACGCGTGGATCATCTCATGAACGAGGGTTTCCACCGTGTGTTTGATTTTCCGTCCCATCAACAATTTTTTAGAGAGAAAAATCTGTGGGAACGGGCGGGTTTCGGTCTTTCCTGCGCTAAGGCACAGCTGAGAGGACCACCTCATGGTGAATCCTCGGATCTTGTCGTCGAAATACTCCTTGTTGTAGGCCTTGAAGACCTCCCGGAGGTTGGGGAGTGGTTCTGTCAGGAGTTCCGCCAATTCCTCGGGGCTGTAGATGGACATCGGCGGTTTCTCCTCGACGGTCGTGTTGCCTCTTGTTCGTCTGGAGTTCGTCGGAAGCTGCATGTACGGGCATGCGCTAGGCCGAACAAAGTCACGAGTGATGATCCGCATGGCTATTGCGCACTGGGAAAGCTCGCTCGAGTCTTTTAACACTAAACTAAAGTTTGTTAATGCTCACTGTATTCGAGTCTATTAACACTATACTAAAGGTTGTTAAAGCTCGCCGCACTTGGGTCTATTAACACTATACTAAAGTTTGTTAATGCTCACTGCACTAGAGTCTATTAACACCGGAAACACACCAAAAAGTCTACTGGTCACTCGTTGCGTTGCACTTGTACGGTGTTCGGTTTGAACGTCGTGGTGCTGGTCGCGGGCGAGTAGCGTCTGACGTTGCTCCGTGCGTGCTCCGTTGACGGTGCCGCGGTCGACGAGTGGACTGGTGGAGGGGGAACCGCGTGGTTCCGCCCCGGCCCATTGTCGCACCGTGGCACGGGTAATTCCTTTTTATTGGTGCAATACCTTTTTACATAGATCTGCACCAAACGTTTTATGACTGTTGAGTTTCTATCGCCAGGTTCACGGCATAATCGTGGTACGATTTTCCCCATGATGATTTTATATTTTTCTTTTGTTATGATTCCTCCCGTGTAGTGAGGCATCAGTAGTGTCTCGACTTCCTTCTCGATCTCCTTTTGGCGTTGAAGTTTTTCCCAGTACCTGGCTTCTATCTGTTTTTTAATTGTCGGGTCTGGCAACCTGTCCATGATTTGCAACCGGTTGTTGATGACGCGCACCCCGATTTTCTTCTTCGTAGCCCAGTCGGTTTCCTTCGGTTTGGAGACTTCAATTGCAGGTTTCTTAGTTGTATTTTCCATCGTTGGTGAGGAACCGAACAGTGCCTCGAGGGTGGCTTCTCTCTTGGCTGCTTTCGCCATGGCCTTGCTGTGCTTTGCCGAACTCTGGCGTTCGCTCATGATGATCGGATGAATCCTCTCAGAGAGTACCTCCAGCTGCGTTCGTTCGCTGCCAACTGTTGCTCCTTGTCGTTGCGGCACAGATTTTGTTCAGCTGGCGAGGAGGAAGGGGTATTCTCCTGCTCTCCCTTCACTGTTCATTTTCTTTCGGGCTGCCTCTTCTCCTTAGCCAACGACGATCCATCTGCCGTGGCATTTCTCCCTATGGCGTCTCGCGGTTATGTCGCGCGGTTGGCCAGTCTTTTGTTTGAATCGCACTATTTCACTTTTGCAGTTGGTACACTGCCAGATCACTTGTAAGTGTGCGATGTGGTTTAGTCCTCCTTCGTCGAGGATGCTCACGTTGAGGTTGGTCACCTCGTTTATTCCCGTCATTAATTTGATGAAGTCCTCTCCGTGGTGTAGAGAGTTGACGCGCACAGTACAGTGGATAAATGCATGTATCATTTCGTATACGAGCGTCTCGACCATTACCTTAATTTTTCGGCCCAGGAGGAGCGGTTTGGAGAGCGTGATTCTGGGAAATGGCTGAAGCTCCGTTTTTCCCACTACTGATTTTAGTCGAGAGGACCAACGTACGTTGAATCCCTTGATTTCATTGCTGAATAGTTCATTATTGTAGCTCCCGAATACCTCCCAGAGGTCGGGAAGCGGTTCTGCTAGTATCGCTCCCAACTCCTCACTGCTGTAGATTGGTCAGGGTTCGTTCGTTTGGTTAACGCCGCTCGTACTCGGCCGCGGTTCCGTTGACTGATCGTACCGCAACTCCCTGTATTGGCAGGGTCCCGGTGGTTCAAAGTCGCGTGTTAGTATCCTCATGATTATTTTGACGAGAGCACTGAGTAAGTTATTTCGCGGCACTGAGTTTATTGTCCCGTTGCACCGAGTTTTATTGTCTCGTCGCACTGAGTTTATTGTCTCGTCGCACTGGCGCGCTTGATGCCGTCTGACGCTGCTCCGCTCCGTGGTGCGCCTGTTTTATTACTGTCGATCGTTTTATGGCGCGCTCCCTTTATTACCGCAGAGCGTCGACGGTACGCCCTGCTGGTGGAACGTTGAGCGCTTGGAGTTATTTTTTGAATTAGCGTAGCTGCGTCTTGATTGCCCTAAAACATAGACGTGCTTGGGTCGTATGTCGAAATGCAGCCAATAACTCCTGCGTACAAAGGATAATCCTCCACAATGTGAAAAAGATACGGATTGTATTCCTCGCTAGGGCTGTGAATTAATATTCGTGCTACTGAAATTATAGGTCCCTCGTCGGTCAGGAGAGATATGTTCCCGAGTGAATGAAATACGACCGCCGGACTTAGCGCGCTTATTTTTACGAGGTTTATTCCGTAGTTCAAGTTAACCACGAAAGTGCCTACGCCGTTGGCCAATTGCGGAGAGTTTATGACCTCTTCGATTTCCGGATATGGCTCGTTTGGCGCTGGGAGACCCATCTCGAACTCTCGGCGAACCATTGTTCCCGTCTCCTCCGCGATTCCAGAGGTTTGTTGTCGGATTCCTCTGGAACAAGGGATTTCCCGTCTATAGTCTCGTGAGACGCAACTTGTTGGTGTGAACGATTCTGGGTCTCTGATTGTGGTTTATTTTAACGTTTCCGCCGGATAATACCTCGATTACTTCGTAAGGCCCTGTATATTGGTCGCAAAATTTGCCCGCACTCGGTTCTTTTAACATATGCACTTTGCTACCTATACCGAACTTTTGCGGGTTTGCCCGTCTATCGTAATATCGTTTCGATCGTTCTTTAGCCGCTTTCAGGTTTTCCGCTGCGAGTTCCTGTAGTCCGTGCACTTTTTCGAAGAGGTTCTCGAGGTACCCTCCGTACGTTTCGTCCTGGTGCTCCTCGACGTGAGTGTATGTCGATGGTTGTCTCGCCGTCCTGCCGAAGACCAGTTCGAATGGTGTAAAGCCCGTTCCCTCGTGTTTACTGGTGTTGTATGAGAACATGGCTAACTCGATGAATTCATCCCAATCGTGGTGGCCGTCTACGTATTGTTTCAGGTATTCAGCTAGCACGTGGTGTGATCTCTCGATTGATCCGTTCGTTTGGGGATGATATGCCGTCGTGAGATATTGCTTGATTCGGAATTTTCTAGCTAAGGCTTTCATAAGACTGCTCGTGAAGTTGCTGCCCTGATCGGTGAGAAGTCCTCTGGGCGCACCGAATCGGGTGATGAATTGTTTGGCGAAGGCGTCTGCGATGTCCAGTGACGAAGTTTTTGCCAAAGGTATTGCCAAGGAATATTTCGAGAGAAGATCTTGTATCGTCAGAATGTATGTGTTGCCTCTCCTGGTGGTTGGTAATGGCCCGATAATATCCATTGAGATTTTATCGAAGGCACACCCTGGAGTATCCGTTATTACCATGGGCTGTTTGGTTTTGACTCGTACGAGTTTTTTGAGCTGGCATCCGCGGCATTGTTGTATATATTCATTCACCTGGGTCTTCATGTTCTCCCAGTAGAATCTTTCCCGGATACGCTTGTACGTCTTATTTACGCCCTTGTGACCACCGACTAAAGAGTCGTGGTTTTCCTGGATTATGTTTTTTCTTTCAGGTTCGGGAGGAATCCTGACGAGCTGATTGCAGATTGTTAACGTGAGTGGTAAATCTCTCAGGGTGTCTATCAGGCGGGCCTGTAGTTCCACCCACGTCAGATTATCTATCCTATTAGTTTTTGCGATACTCGCTGATTCTAGGCCTAACTCTAAAATAACGTCTCGCAGAGATTGAAATGATTCGGTCAGGTCGTCCAGTGCTACATTTGCTCGCAAATCAGCTTTTACTGGGAGCGCGAGCAGATACTTTGATTTTTCTATTTTAACGCTTGCCCTAGTCAAGTTTAAATTCTTTAAGACCGGGAAGCGATCCTCGGCGACCAGATCTTCGGCTCCGCTATCTACGGGTTGTCCCTTAGTGGTAACTAAGAATATTATGTTGTCCTTTTGCATAATTAATCGATCCTTTGTTTCCTTTACCTCGAAAGCTTCCGCCGCCGGTCCTACCGCGTTACGTTCGTACGGTAAATTAACTTGGTCGAAAATTTCGCTATCAGAATCACTATCGGAATTTGGCTCGTTTGACGTTTCGGACCTATTGTCTCTGATTTCGGTTTCCAACGAAGAATTTTCGGAACTATTTTTTAGTTGCTCGCTAATTCTGGAAGGTCCTTGATCATTCGGCTGTTCGAGTCTCTTTTCCTCGATTGACGAACTATGTGTTGCTGCTGGACTTGCGATATTGTCCTCCAAATTTTGATTTTCGGTTGTTTGAGATGGATCGGATGGATCTCTGTTATTATCGAATATTTCTGAACTGTCTGAATGTGCGGGACGACCCGGAGAGTCGCTCGGCGGGTCCCTAATTGTCCGATTTTCGCAATTAATTTCAGACTGATTTTCCTGACTGTTTTCGGAATTATTTTCCTGATTATTTTCGGAGTGATTTCCCTGACTGTTTTCGGAATTCTGGATATCGGAAATATCTGATATGTCCGACGTGTCGGGACTTTCTATAGTCGTTTTTGTCTCGGGAGTCGTTATTGTAGGAATATTTTCACTGGTTTTTGGTTCAATTTTATCGGGTGCCTTTGGCTTCTTTTTCGGCCTGAACTCGAATATCGCGTCCGAGTCGGAATCAGATGTCTGTCCCTTTGCTCGTTTCTCGGGTGTGACTTTTCTCTCTGTAGACTTACTCGCATGACCGACATTCGGTTTTGGCGGACCTCCTTTTTCCCTTTTCGCTGGAATTTCATCGGAGTCTGTATCGATTACTACTAGTTTTTTAGGACGTTTCCTATGCGTAATTTTAATTTCGTTGTCGGTGTCCGAACTCGGCGGATTCTTCTTATGCTTTTTCGCGGGGATCTCGTCGGAGTCGGTTTCGGACGGATCCTCTTTTGTACGGAACCGTATAGGCATAACTAACAGTACCGATTTTTCGTTTACTGGTAACTCTATTTCGGGCGGATTTCTCGACAGAGCGTCGGCGTTGGCGTTTACTCTACCTGGTTTGTAAATGATTTTGTATTCGTAATTCGCGAGTTTTAGACGCCAGTGGACTAACCTATTCGCCGGGTCCTTTACCGAATCGAGCCATACCAACGGTTTATGGTCTGTTACGAGGGTGAACTCTCGGCCATAAACGTACGGCCTGAAGTGCCCCACGCAATAAACGATGGCTAATAGTTCTTTTTCTATAGTGGAGTAATTCAATTCTGCGTTTGACAATGTTCGAGATGCGTATGATATTGGCTTGTCGGAACCGATTTTACCCTGGCTAAGGATACCACCTATCGCGATATTCGAAGCGTCGGTTGTTATGATAAAAGGACGGGTAAAATCCGGGTATTGCAATACCGGTTCTTTGCACAAGGCATCTCTGAGTTTAATGAATGCGTCCTCCTGTTTTTGAGTCCACTTGAAGAGTGCCTCCTTTTTGAGCAACTGCGTTAAAGGCCTAGCGATCGCGGAAAAGTTTTCCACGAACCGGCGGTAATAACCCGCCAACCCGAGGAATTGTTTGATTTTTTTCGGACTGGTTAAGCGCGGATAATTTTTTATTGCTGCGATCTTTTTGGGGTCTGGTTTTACGCCGTTTTCGCTTATGACGTGACCCAGATATGCTACCTCTTTGCGCAAGAACTCG
Organism: Amblyteles armatorius; assembly: GCA_933228735.2. Taxonomy (NCBI): domain Eukaryota; kingdom Metazoa; phylum Arthropoda; class Insecta; order Hymenoptera; family Ichneumonidae; genus Amblyteles; species Amblyteles armatorius. The sequence goes on along the minus strand of OW121691.1, from coordinate 798,345 downwards.
CATTTATCCGGCTGTAATTTCAGGTTCGCTTTTCGCAAACGCTCGGCCAATTTGTCGAACTTGATTTCGTGCTCCCTAAGTGAGCTGGCGTATATCACTATATCGTCGAGGTAAACGAAGAGCTCGTTACCCTGCAGACCGCATAATACACGGTCCATCAGTCGTTGGAAAGTTGCCGGAGCATTTTTGAGCCGAAACGGCATACGATTAAACTGATAGTGCCCAAATGGCGTTGAAAATGCGGTTTTATGCGCATCGGAAGGATGCATACGGATTTGATGAAAACCGCTAGCTAAATCGAATACAGAAAAATATTTCGCACTACCCAACTGGTCGAGAATTTCTGTTATGTTGGGAAGCGGGTAGGCGTCTCCGATTGTTTTCTCGTTCAAGTTTCTATAGTCGATTACCATCCTCCACCTCGGTCTCCCCTGTGAATCGGCCTTCTTTGGCACGGTCCAAAGCGGAGAGCTGTATGGGGATTCGGATGGTTCAATAATTTTCCCGTTTATGAGGTCGCCAATTTGTTCCGCAATCTCATCCTTGTGAGCTGGAGGGAATCGGTACTGGCGAGTGAACACAGGTTGATCGTCTGTTGTCGAAATTTTATGCTCGACCGCATTCGTGTGATCTAAAAAGTGTCCCGGGATATGAAATAGATCGGAATTTTTCTCGATCAATTTTTCGACGCTTACTCGCTCTTCGGTATTGAGATCCTCGAGTCGTAGTAAGTCTTTTACCTGTTTTACGCGTTCGCCCTCGACTCGCAAAACCGGCTGAGTGCATGTGCTCTGAATGATACTGCGGCAAACCGGGTCCTTTACGCTAAGTATTTCGCCGGATTTGCGGCAGTTTTGCGGAGAATATCCCGAACTGGGATCGTAGAGCTCGAATGCCTCTAAGGTCACTGCCGAAACAGTGAGCTCCACGTCCTCCTCGTTGGTATTGACCGCCATCAGGCACGCTACACCCTTTTTATTAGATGCGAGAGAATTACCTAAGTAAATTCCGGTTCCGGCATCTAGACGGGGAATATATCCCTCTTTTACTTCGGGATTCTTTACCCTGACATAATAGACTACCCGAGATCTCCCGGGTATTATTACTGTTTCGCGATTTTTAAACGGGAGTGATTGGTTTTTCCACCGAACCACTTCCTCGTCCCAATCGATTGTCGCGCGATTTTTCGCGTGAAATTCCGAACCGAGGATGGCGTCCTGCCTGATTGGAAATTCTTCCCCGACCACGTGAAATTCTGATTCCGTCCCCTTAATATTAATCGATGTTGAGCCCAAGGTAAATACAGGTACGTTTGAGATGCCTCTGAGCTTCAATATATCGTTCTGATCTATTATGACATCCGGATTTAATGCTCTTATTTTTACGAGGTTTGGATCGGACCCGGAGTCGACGAGAAAATCAGTTAAATGTTTTAGTTGTGGAGACTCGATTTCTACCGTGGGGGTGAATGATTGTTTCCCTAAGCGGATGTTGACGGTTCGGACGTTTCGGACGCGATATTTACTGCACGCACCGGGCGCTCTGACGTTATTTTCTCCGCTCGGTGCGCGCCGGGTTTTTCCGAGCGGGGATTCGCGTTTCCCGCGTTACGCTTTTCGTCGTTCTGTTTTTTAAAACACTGGGTAATTACGTGGCCCAGCTTCGCGCAATATTCGCAGGAGGGGCGTGGTTTCGCGTCGCTGTTTTTGTCCCAATTCTGCGTACTGATCGGATTCTTATCGTTTTGTTGGCGATTATCGTTGGCTCTCGGTCGTTGTGGCCGTTTTTCAGGGTATTTGGCCCAACAATCCTCGGATTTATGGCCCTTTTTATTACAATTACTGCAAATTAGGGGATCGCGAGCCACGATTGATTTAACGTTGGTCTGCGAAGTGTTTTTATTTTCCGAGCGCGTTTCTTTGAAATTTACGCGGTCGTTTTCGATTTCCTTTTCGATTTTTACCGCGTTCGAATATGCTGCGGCTAGAGTCCCGCAGCCCTCCAATTTAAGTCGGAGTCGAAAGTCTGGGGGTAAACCGGCTATAAAACACTCTAGTGTCTCGTTTTCAAGCACGATTCGTAGGCTGCGTGATGTTGCGCCGGTGTCGGGTATCTCCTCCTCCGTTATTGCGGTGTGGAGATCCTTTACCCGACTTATATAGTCGATAACGTGCTCGTTTTTGTTTTTCATTATATTACCTAGTTCTCCTCGGTATTGATTAGGCGATTTTGATACACCGAAGACTTCTTTTAGGCGATCTGTGAAAGCTTTTATGTCCGTGAACGAATCGTCCTCCATCGCGGTGTATGCAAGGCCCTTCAGTTTGTTACGGAGAAGCCGTGTCAAAGTTATTTCGAGTTCCTCGGGGAACATATCTCTGGCCCGTTTGCACGCCCGAACGAATTTTAATACTGATATATTCTCTCCGGAGAACATAGGGATTCCTTCGAGAATATCTTTGAAGGAAAGACGCGGGTGACTCGGGTCGTGGTAAGTCGCGTTGGCCCAATTATTTGGCGGGGCCCGGGTCGTTGACGGTTGTTGAGATAATGCAAATCGATTGCTGAGACGCATCATGTCGCGTTTAATTGTATCGAGCTCCAATACTACTTTCATTAATACGTCCTTCATTCCGGACGATTGCGAAGAATCTCCCGCGAGGGTTTCGTTGGGCAAAGGATTATTATTTATGATTGCCTGACTTTGAATTTCAAGCTCGCGTGCGGCCAGTTCCGCTTCCATATCGAGCAGTCTACGTTTTTCCGCGGTTAATTGTTCGTGCAAATTCCGTAATTCCTCTTCGCTGAGTTCCGGCATTTTGATATTTAATTATTTGTAAACGGTTCCTCCCGATATGAATAATTTAGCAACACTCGCGAGGAATACTAATTTGATGTTATACACGGAGTGTCGCGTTTGATTTTAATTCGAATAAATATTTCAAAATGTTATATATATATCGATAATTAATGGGATTAATCGACCGATTTCCGCAATTTGTATACCGATCTTACATATAATTTTACAACGGTTTTGAAATGACTTTACAATGATTTTATACTAATTTTACACTGATTTTACTGTGATTTTACGAGATTTTACAATGATTTTATTCTGATTTTACGAGATTTTAAAAATGATTTTATTCTGATTTTACGAGATTTTAAAACACTCCATCCAGCAGGATCCCACCGCTGTCACCAGAAAATATAACCTGTTACGTCGCGGTTTTGAATTTAATCGATTTTTCCTTTTCCCCTTTTTTTTGCAGAGATCTGGATTTAACGTTCGAGCGACTGGTAGCTGGTTATATGAGGATGCTCCGTGGTTTGAACCGGAATGCGCCGGTTAGGGATCGGAGCAATACTGGATGAGTATTAGATGTATATGTGTATTGTCGATACGTACCTTGTTTCTTGATGTGGCAGGTGATGAGCAGATGAGCGTAGCGGGTTGAAGGCGCTAATGCCCAAGGATCAGCTCTGGAGAAGACACAGGCGGTGGCCTGTCCTCGTTAATAACCGTGGAGGCGTCTGAGGTGTCGCCGTCCTCGGTAGCTGGCACAGGATGCGACGGAGAATGCCGAATTCTGGTTTCCACAAAGTGATCGCCGAGAGGATCGTCGCGAATTATGAGAATTCGGTGATTGATCAAAATGACGTCGGATATGACAGTAGGCGGATTTTTCGATTCGGTCCTGTTCTTGACAGGAATGGAATTTTCACCAGCGACGTCCACTATATTGTTACGATTTTCCGCGGTCAATGTAGGTGCGGCGGAAATTCTAGAAACCTCGGCGGTTATGGGACGAACTCCTCCACGTGATTTCACGTTTGCTACGACAATAGTTCGGCCTCCACGCAATTGGACTTTATTTTTCATTGGCTTATGATCCATTAGATTTTATGAAATGATTCGACCAGTTCACATTTGTTGCATTTCGTTTTGGAGGAAGGAAATCAGGGAAGGATTTAACCTTAACGTGCTTATGCTATGGACCTTACCTAAAAGCTGGCAATCTCATTTATATCAGATCGATCTATGTCGAGACTGATTTTATAAGATTCCATGGTTTTAAGCGTAAATAATTGTCTATGGATTAATCTAAAAGCTGGTAATCTCATTTATATCAGATCGATCTGTGTCGAGACTGATTTTATAAGATTCCATGGTTTTAAGCGTAAATAATTGTCTATGGATTTATCTAAAAGCTGGTAATCTCATTTATATCAGATCGATCTGTGTCGAGACTGATTTTATAAGATTCCATGGTTTTAAGCGTAAATTATTGTGTATGGATTTATCTAAAAGCTGGTAATCTCATTTATATCAGATCGATCTGTGTCGAGACTGATTTTATAAGATTCCATGGTTTTAAGCGTAAATAATTATCTATGGATTTATCTAATTGGTATTACAATGGTATAGGGACAAGGAATGAATTTCTTGCGTCAACAAATGTGAAATACTCGTATTTTGCGTTGAAATGTCCAATGCTGTGGTTAGCCTTACCTTTCTTACGTTGCTTTCGCTGGTTGAGTAGCGGCACGGTGCCTCTGACGGGTCGCCGGTTGTCGTTTATTGCCGAGGGGACGGATTTTACGGTTTATTGGTTGAAACGTTTTATTTATTCGGATCGATAGGATTCGAAAAGGTATATTCTAATATTTATTGTAATAGTACGAACGGTTCGCTAGAGATATCTTATATCGGCTAAATACCGCCTGGTCGCAGCCAGGTATCAATCGCGATTTTAATATTTATTGTAGAATACAACTGACGATTGTTATTTATAACAAAGGGAATACCGGGGTTCGCGAGAGTCTCTTCGAGAGCACCCTTTCAGTCGACCGCTGGTGTCGAGAGTCGTAGAAGAACTGAAGATCCCATTGTCCAGCTTCCGCTCCGCGAGTCTCCTGAGTCCGTTGCCGATGGAGGGGGAGGCCCTCGCGGATTCGCTCTGCTGCTCTAGCCAATGGTGCGCTGTCCCTCGAGTGGGGGCAGCCGCTTGCAGCATCCGTGCTGTTCCTCGAGTGGGGGCAGCCGCTAGTGGAAGCCTCACTGTCTCTTGAGTGGGGGCTGCCGTTGTTTCGCGGCAGCGCGATGGATGATAGTGGGGGCAGCCGCTGGCCGTAGCCATGCTGTCCCTCGAGTGGGGGCCGCCGTTCGTGGAAGCCTCGCTGTCTCTTGAGTGGGGGCCGCCTTTGTCTCGCGGCAGCGCGACGGATGAAGGTGGGGGCAGCCGCTGGCTGTAGCCGTGCTGTCCCTCGAGTGGGGGCCGCCGTTCGTGGAAGCCTTGCTGTCTCTTGAGTGGGGGCTGCCGTTGTTTCGCGGCAGCGCGATGGATGATACGTCTCGTTTGGTATTTTACGTGCCGTCTCCGCCTCCCGGCATACGACACGGCACCCATGTGCGAGGGGCCGGGATCACGCCCGGCCAACGCACCGCCCCGACTCCCAGCACGCACGTGAGCGCTGCCGCGAGCCAGGGGCGGCTACCAATCCCCACCCGGAGGCTTAGTCCGGGTAGGCCCCTTGGTGAGGGGGGGAGCACTTTCCAAACTCCCTACGGCCTATGCAGGACCGCACCCGAGTTGAGATGTCGCGCAACTCACACGCACAACCACTGCCCCCGCGAGTCCAACCCAATGGCCGGGCGGTGACGGCGCGAGCCGTCACCGGGCTTCCCGGCCCCCGCGGTACCAGTATTCGCCACTGGTCGGACGTTCGTGGGTCGATTTGACCCACTACCGGTTAAGGCTCTAGCCAGCCTTGGCACCGGTCGGCCAGCTCGGGTACGCGGGTTCGCCAGACCCGAAAGGGCCGGGGCCTTCGGCCTCCTGCACCCTCCCCTGCGTAAAACGAGCGACTCACTCGTCGACGACGACCTGGGCCCTCGTCTCGAAGGCCCAGGCCGCAAAGCGCCTGAGGGCCTGGAAATTCCCGGGGGAGTTGACTACCCCGGTCATGTCCCAGGCCCCGTCGTCACCGCGCACAACACCCATCGCCGCCAAATCCCGCCGTTCCCCATATAGCCGACAGTCAATCAAGACGTGAGGGGAAGTCTCCTCAGCCCCACCGCACCGGCACAACGGGGTCTCCGAAAGAGTCCTCCGATGGAGGAATTCGTTTAGAGACCCGTGACCCGTAAGGATAAAGCCAGTGGGGAGGCCGAAGCAGCTTCCCCTCAACAACTCCGCGGGACCCGCTGGATCGAGGACGAAACGGCGGGTTGTCCCGCCATTCGCACACTCACGCCACCGGTCCCCCCATTCCTCCCACAAAACCCCCCGCACCCGAGCCCGCACCGCAGCCTCCCCCTCGCCTTCAACATGAGGAAGCCCCCACGGGACTGGCTCTCCTTGCCGGAGGAAGTACGCCGCCTCGGCGCACTTGGCCTCCAAGTCCCACGGGAGCTCCCCCATGAGCACCGCCATCGCCTCCGTCGAGACAGTCCGACAGACGGACAGTGCAGCGAGGAGGACCGGGCGCTGCGCCCTGTTGAGCTGGACGCGCGCCGTCACCCTCGCCCTCACGAAGCCCCCCCAGACCGAAGCGCCGTACATCGCGCACGGGACAAAGAGCCCCCGGTACCAGGACCCGATAGTCCTGCGCCGGAGACCCCAGTCCCGCCGCATCACCCGCCGTAGCTGGCACACGAGGGAGGCGGTCTTCTCCCGGATACCCTGCAGGTGGGGCCCAAAATTGAGCCGCTCACCCACACGGATACCCAGGTATCGGACCTCCTCCCTGTACGGCACGGCAACTCGGTCCAGGAGGACCCTGGGGCGCCTGGTGCTCGCGAACCTGCCACGAAGCACCATGCAGACGGTCTTGTCCCGAGAGACTTCGACCGCTGCACTGACGCCCCACTCCCTGACCGCCTCCAGGGACTCAGTGGCCCGAGTCTCGATCTCAAGGCGCGAGTCCCCCGAGGAGATCAGGAGCGTGTCATCGGCATAGGCGACGACCTCCACCGCAGCATCCCGGAGCCGCCGCAACAGGGGGTCCAAGGCCAGATTCCAAAGAATCGGCCCGGACATAGACCCCTGTGGGCAGCCCCGCTGCACATCCAGCTCAACTCGATCGTACCGAGAAGCCATAAACGCACGACGATGGCTGAAAAAGCTCCGCCAGATGCCCAATTCAGGGCACCCGGCGGCACCTAGGATCCCGAGGATGGTGTCCCAGCTCAGGTGATCGAAGGCCCCCTTGAAGTCCACAAACGTACCGAGTACGTACTTGTGGGGGGACTCCTCGACCACCCTCATCGCCAGGTGCCACGCATCCTCAGTGCCCCTGCCAGCCGTGAATCCAAACTGCCGGTCCGCCAGGGAGTGAACCTCCCTGGCTTCCAATCTTCGCACCAAAACCTTCTCCAGCAGTTTGCCCAGGACCGACAAGAGGCTGATCGGTCGGTAGGATCCAGCCTCGTCGCGCGGCTTCTCGGGGCCCTTTAGAATGGCCACGACGCGGGCGCTCTTCCACTGGGGCGGAAAAACCCCAGCTTCCAAGCAGCCGTTGTACATGGCCAGGGCCAGATCCGGCACAAACGTGACCAGCGCCCGCAACATGCGGACGCCGATCCCGTCAGGCCCGGGTGCGCTAGACACCCTCATCCTTCTGAGGGCACCCCTCAGCTCCGCCAGCGTGATAAGGGCCGGGGGATCGGGCGCCGGGTGGCCCTCGTCCTCTCGTGGCTCCCTTTCCGGAAGCCGAGGGAAGAACCGTTCCAACAGCGCCCTGGCACTCGCCTCCCAAGAGGTGGCAAGCGCCCCCCCGACCCTAACCCCGCCGATGTCGACGAGGCCCCGCCGACCCCGGAGGATACGATAAACGTCCCCCCAGGGGTCCGCGTTGCCCACGTCGCCCACGAAGCTTCGCCAATCGTCCTCCTTCCTTTGGAGGACCAGGCGGTGGTAGCTGCGGGCGAGTTCACGATACTCGACCCGCAGCCCCGCCCGGACCTCCGCCGGTTCTTCCCGCCTTCGGGCACGCTGGAGGGCCACCCTGGCCCGCCTCGCCAGCCGCCTCGCCGAGGTAAGCTCCCGGCTCCACCAACGGGATCTTCTCCGCGGCACCGAGCCCGCCCTCCCCAGCCGAGAGTCGTTCACGCCCTGGAGTAGGGTCGTGACCGCCCCAGCCAAGGCGACGGGCCCGGCCTCCACCAACGCATCGCTATCCAAGCCGTCCGCAGCCTGCACCAGGGCGGCACCATAGGCCGCCCAATCCACGCCGACGGTCCGCCACCTGAGAACAGGCAGCGGAAGATCGGACTCCCCATCCCTCCGGAGAAGGGTCACACAAATGGCGTTGTGGTCCGAGTGCACCAGCTCGGGCAGGATCTCCCACCCGACCCGGTACACCCGCTCAACACCCCTCCCCAGAGTTACATCGATATCCGATCTACCCGTAGGTCCGTCGAACGTGAAGTACCGGGATGGCTCGTTCAAGACCTCCAAGTCACACGTGACTATGAAGGCCTCAAACTCGCCACCCCTAACGGCATTCTGGTGCCCCCTGAAGCGGTTCTTGGAGTGCCACAGGCGGGACACGGCGTTTGCATCCATGCCCGCCACCACAGGGGCCCCCGGCAGCTGGGTAAATACCCACTCCAAATATTGGAGATAACTACCGAGGGGCTCCCCATGACGGCAGTACACGGAGCTAAGGTACAAAGTACCGAAGCCGCCGCGCACCCACACCGCGGCACCCCCGTCTCCGCCAGGCACGGCGACGACCGTCGCATCAAGCGACGCGTTGGAGAGGACGACGGCAGACTTGCCGTCGCCGCTCTGGAAGACCCGCATCCAAGCCGGGAGCCCCGCCACGACACCGCCCGCCCGCAGGTATGGCTCCTGCAGCAGCGCGGCGTCGTAGCAGCCCTCGACAAGGGCCTGGCCAAGTTCGGCCATCACCCCTCGGGACCGCTGGCAGTTGAGCTGGAGGACCCGGAGCCGGACTGGCCCAGGGCTCCCCAGCCCACCAGCAGCACTCGCAGGGGGAGGCCGACTAGCCATTCTGAGTCAGCGAGGCGGAACCAACCGGAGCCCGATGCCGGGCCCGCTCCTCCGAAGCTGCCGCCCGTTGCCCCTCAAGCGCCGCCCGGTATAGCGGGCACGATCCGTCCATCGCCCGATGGGCGGCCCCCAGGCCGGCCTCCCTGCAGTTGACACAGCTGGGAGGCTGCCCCCTCGCCGGGCACGCCGAGGCGGAATGCCCGACTCCGGCACACCAGCCACACGTCAGCTCCCGCTTTGGGCAGGACGCAGACTGGTGGCCGAAGCCCAGACAGCGGAAACACCGGTCCGCCTCGACGTAGTCCCGGACCAGGCAGGAGTGCCAGCCCAGGAATACCCGTCCTTTCGCCACCAGCGCGGCCGCGACCTCCGGCGTGACCTCCAGGACCCAGTTGGTGGCCTTCAGGGCCGCCCTGCGCCCCTCGAATTTCCGCGCGACCCTAACGGCTGCGCGGAACTCCTCCTCGCTCATGCCGGGCCGTCCCTGGGATCGGAGGGCGGCCAAAACCACGCCCTCCGACATCTCCTCTGGGACGGCGAAAACTCCGACTCTCCTCCTCGGCGCCTCGGGCGCCGACACGGCTAGCCCACCCCGGCGGATGGCCTCGTTCCCTCGGAAAAATTCGAGGTCCGCCTCCGTGCGGGTCTCCACAAGGACCCCACCCGGGACGGACCTCACCCCCGTCACACAGACCGAGGCCTCCCCGGGGTTAACCAACTCCTTGAGTTTCGCCTTGACTTCCGCCGGCGCCAACGACCCCTCTGCCGCCTTCACGAAGACGGCATGCTGAGGGGTCCGTGGCGCCCGCCGTCTGGGCGGGGGAGGGGGACAAGCCACACCCACCCCCACCGGACGTGGGGGCGCCCCTCCGGGGGGCGCCGCACCCGCGGCTTCGGCGAAACTCTTCGGACGCCCGGGCGCAGGCGGCACAACAGGGCGCGAGGCTACCCCAGGCCCTGACGATTGGGCCGCCACGTGGCGGACGATGAGCTCGTGCGCGGTTCGCAGGCCCGCACACTCGCCCGTCAGGCCCTCCACCCGCCCCGACAACGCAACGAGGAGAGACATCACTCCCCCCAGTCTCTCCTCGATGTACGCGGCAACATTCTTCGCCACCTTGTTGTCAGGGTTAAGGGTGCTTGAGCGCACCTCCCCCGCCAGCTGCTCCGCCCGAGCCACCACCTCAGCGAGCTCGACCCGCCTAGGGGGCCCCTCACCGCCAAAGGCTGTGGCTGTGACCACCAGCCCAGCCGACGGTGCAGCCAGCCCGGCAGCCCCAGAAGGCCCAGCCACCTGCTGCGGCGGCAGCTCCCGAGGCTCCGCCAAGACGGCCGCAGCCTTCTTCTTCTTCTTCGATCTTTTCCGCTTTGGAGCATCGACAGCCGGCGCGGAGGCCTGTCCCGCAGTCGGTTGCCCAGAAGCAACCGGCCTATCCACCCCGATCGACGTCTCCGCCTCTCCAGAGGGCGGCACGCTGCCCAGGGACCGGTCGTCACCGCGCTCACCCGAGGGGGACGCCCTCTTTCTGCGGCTCACTTGCTTCGAGCTTTTAGGCCCCGGGCGCGCCGCAGACTCGGATGATTCCGCCGCTGACTCCTCAGCCGAAGCTACGACGTCCTCCGTCTCCATTTCGGTGTCCGACCCCGTCACCGTATCGGAGGGCAGTCTCCGGCGGTGAGGATCGGGCTGAGCCCCGTCACACACCGCCGCCGGAGACTTGCTCCTGGTAACCGCGAACCTCTTCGCACTCCTCGAGCTCCGGCGCGACACCGACGTCGATGCCGACGCGGATGACTCCGCCGCCGACGACGCCGAAGAGTCCTCGCCCGAGCGGGGCGCTCTCCTCTTCACCCCAGGTGAGGCAGGAGGAGGACCCATACAGGACCCCCTCTCTAGCCGCACCTGTAGCTCACCGCCGGGAGTGGCCAAACCACCTCCAGCGCCGAGACTAACCTCCATCCCCGATGTTTGGGCCGCGGGAGACCCAATGTCCTTTGACACCTTTGATACTTTATTGAAACCGGACATGTAATCATAAAGTAGGGCTTTTTTCTCGAGATTCCCCAGCTCGCACCACCCAACACACCCATACCCCCCAATACCACCCCGAAACCCGAACCCCAACCCGAAACCCAAGCCCCCCAACCAGCTAAACCCAAACCGCAACCCCCCTCCATGTACCTCCGGCTTACTGCAGCGTGGCCTCGGCGGGGACAACACCCGGCCACCCCCGCAGGTCCGCACCCCGGTGCTACCGGGCCCTGCAGGGACGACACGGGCTTTTTACACGCGTTGCTACGGGGCAGCCCACCCGGGTAGCTACTCCGAGTCGGGCCCCGGTACTACCGCGCGGCCCCCAGGCGTGTCAACCCTCATCCGAGAGGGCCTCCTGGGTTTCCCGCTGTACCCTCGCCGCATTCGCCAGAGGCACCAGAGGAGGACGGTTCAGGCGCACCGGAAGGGGCGCCCGAGATAACGGGGTGTGTTGCTCTTAGCTGGAACCTCACCGCCGACCCAAAGCGGACACGCCGCTCGGCCCGACGGATCATCGGAACACGGAGCCCCCCCACCACGACAAGGTGGCAACACTCGGGAGGGGCGCGATGGATGATAGTGGAGGCAGCCGCTGGCCGGTAGCCATGCTGTCCCTCGAGTGGGGGCCGCCGTTCGTGGAAGCCTCGCTGTCTCTTGAGTGGGGGCCGCCTTTGTCTCGCGGCAGCGCGACGGATGAAGGTGGGGGCAGCCGCTGGCTGTAGCCGTGCTGTCCCTCGAGTGGGGGCCGCCGTTCGTGGAAGCCTTGCTGTCTCTTGAGTGGGGGCCGCCTTCGTCTCGTGGCAGCGCGACGGATGATGGTGGGGGCAGCCACTGGCTGTAGCCGTGCTGTCCCTCGAGTGGGGGCCGCCGTTCGTGGAAGCCTTGCTGTCTCTTGAGTGGGGGCCGCCTTTGTCTCGTGGCAGCGCGACGGATGATAGTGGGGGCAGCCGCTGGCCGTAGCCATGCTGTCCCTCGAGTGGGGGCCGCCGTTCGTGGAAGCCTCGCTGTCTCTTGAGTGGGGGCCGCCTTTGTCTCGCGGCAGCGCGACGGATGAAGGTGGGGGCAGCCGCTGGCTGTAGCCGTGCTGTCCCTCGAGTGGGGGCCGCCGTTCGTGGAAGCCTTGCTGTCTCTTGAGTGGGGGCCGCCTTTGTCTCGTGGCAGCGCGACGGATGATGGTGGGGGCAGCCGCTGGCTGTAGCCGTGCTGTCCCTCGAGTGGGGGCCGCGGTTCGTGGAAGCCTTGCTGTCTCTTGAGTGGGGGCCGCCTTTGTCTCGCGGCAGCGCGATGGATGATGGTGAGGGCAGCCGCTGGCTGTAGCCGTGCTGTCCCCCGAGTGGGGGCCGCCGTTCGTGGAAGCCTTGTTGTCTCTTGAGTGGGGGCCGCCTTTGTCTCGCGGCAGCGCGATGGATGATGGTGAGGGCAGCCGCTGGCTGTAGCCATGCTGTCCCTCGAGTGGGGGCCGCCGTTCGTGGAAGCCCTGCTGTCCCTCGAGTGGGGGCCGCCTTTGTCTCGCGGCAGCGCGATGCATGATGGCGGGGGCAGCCGCTGGCTGTAGCCGTGCTGTCCCTTGAGTGGGGGCCGCCGTTGTCTCGCGGCAGCGCGATGTATGATGGTGGGGGCCGCCGCGCTTGGAGCCCTGTGCTGACGCAGCATCCCACGGGTCCGAGTCCCAACGGCAGAAAGCTACTCGGGACTGCCTTATCGCCTGTGATTCCCAGAGCCGTTATCGGATCTGCGTCCGGTCTCATGGTAGCCGTGCCGTTGATGGTGGTACTGCCTTTGTCTCGTGGTAGCCGTGCCAATGCAGTATCCCACGGGCTCGTTTCTTAGAGAGCCCTTATCGGTGACGATTCTCGGAACTGTTGTCGCCGTTGCGTCCGGTCACACGGCCGCCGTGCCGTCGCAGCATCTCACGGGCCAGCTTCTTAGAGAGCCCTTATCGATGGCGATTCTTGGAGTTGATGTCGGAGCTGCGTCCGGTCACACGGCCGCTTTGCCATCCGATACATTATTAAATTATAGCTTATTTAACATTGATAGCTATTTGTTACTATGTCGGACTTATTATATAGCTAGTCCAGTGTAATTGTTTAAAGACAGTATTTACTAGTTAGCAATCTAGTACATTTGTTGTTAACAAAAATATTTAAGACGTTACTCGTCGTTTACATTATTAACCTTATGCCTAAGTCCCTCATACAATATTTGTTCATTATTATAACAATATTCCGCGCCGCTAAATATCAATTCAGTATTCTGGTGTTGCGCGCGTTTTGAATAATTGCGGACAATATATTTTTATGGTTGCCATTTCAATGTTTCAAGGTTTGTATTTATTGAACGATTTTTAGCGCTGCTGAGCATCGTCGCAATAGCGTTGCTCAATGTTGCATGTTTTGTAATTAGTTTTGAATATTAATTATAATAAAGTATTGTTATTTATTTTTATAAAGAAATATATATTTATTATGTGGCGCTATGGAATATCGTGTTTATACCGATTCCATCGTCGCATGGGTTTAAAATGTGTTAATTGATTTATTAACAATTTTATTTATTGCTAATAATATTTATTTATGAATGGGTTGAGCCGTCGAGTGTCGTTTCTATAACGACACTCGGCGTTGCGCGTTTTTATCATGTTTGAAATGATTTGTTAATAATTTTATTTACTGTTAATAATGTTTATTTATTATTGTTTTGAGCCGTCGAGTGTCGTTTCTATAACGACACTCGGCGTTGCGCGTATTTAAAAGGAAAATGTCATGGAATTATTTATTAATAATTTTTATTTATTATCAATAATGTTTATTTATTGTAAGCCGATTGGTTGTTGCGTTTTCAGTTTGCTTGCTGATTTTAAACCAATTCGTGCTTCCCGTTTGCTCTAGGGAATTAATTTTCGTGTTTTCCAAGGTCGCGCGCCCTTTTTCATAAAACCGTTAACAGTGGCGAAAATACCCCCCGGAGGGTGTTGAATCGGTCCGCACCTAAAGTGTTCGCGAGGGTTTTCCGCTTCTAATAGCGTGCTCAGAGTTTGTTGAAGTCACGCGGTTTCGTTTTTATTGCAACTTAAAGTTTACTGAATTTCTTCGGATTTTGCCTCGGCAATGTATATAGCCCGCATCAGCGTTTGTTACCGTTATGTATTGTTTTTATGACTTACTTGATTTATACTTTATTATTATTTGCTTAAGGCGATTGTTGTTGATTATTATTAACAATAATACGGTAACGTCGAGTATGGATACTATATTGTTTTCGGCGTTATGCGTAACAACTAATTGTCCCCAAAAAAAAAATTTGTGTGAGTGTCGGTTACTCTTTCTATCCCAAATTCGACCCAGGACGTAACACAGACAAACAAGCCCCAAACGAATGCAAAGTCGCTTTAAAACGAAATTGAACGATTGAGTTTTGCGCTCGCTGTACGCGTTCCAACTTGTGTCATTAGATCAAAAACTCTTCATTCTATGCGAATACGCAAGATTCATGCGTTTGGAGCAGCCAAACAAGCCCTAAACGAATGCAAAGTCGCTTTATAACGGAATCGATAGAAATCGACCGATTCAGTTTTGCGCTCGCTGCAGGCGTTCCAGCTCGAGGTATTAGATCAAGAACTCATCATTCTACGCATTACGCAAGATTCATGCGTTTCGAGCAGCCAAACAAGCCCTAAACGAGCGCAAAGTCGCTTTATAACAAAATCGACCGATTCAGTTTTGCGCTCGCTGCATTCGTTCCAGCTCGTTTTATTAGATCGAAAACTCTTTATTCTATGCGAATACGCAAGATTCATGCGTTTAGAGCAGCCAAACAAGCCCCAAACGAATGCACGGACACTTTTAAACGAAATTGAACGATTGAGTTTTGCACTCGCCGTACGCGTTCCAGCTCGTGTCATTAGATCAAAAACTCTTCATTCTATGCAAACACGCAAGATTCATGCGTTTCAAGCAGCTAAACAAGCCCCAAACGACTGCGAAGTCGCTTTATAACGAAATCGGCCTATTCAGTTTTGCGCTCGCTGCAGGCGTTCCAGCTCGTATTAATAGATCAAAAACTCTTCATTCTATGCAAATACGCAAGATTCATGCGTTTCAAACAGCTAAACAAGCCCCAAACGAATGCGAAGTCGCTTTATAACGAAATCGGCCTATTCAGTTTTGCGCTCGCTGCAGGCGTTCCAGCTCGTATCAATAGATCAAAAACTCTTCATTCTATGCAAATACGCAAAATTCGAGCGTTTGGAGCAGCCAAACAAGCCCCAAACGAATGCAAAGTCGCTTTACAACGAAATTGAACGATTGAGTTTTGCGCTCGCTGTACGCGTTCCAGCTCGTGTAATAAGATCAAAAACTCTTCATTCTATGCAAATACGCAAGATTCATGCGTTTGGAGCAGCCGAACAAGCCCCAAACGAATGCAAAGTCGCTTTATAACGAAATCGACCGATTCAGTTTTGCGCTCGCTGCAGGTGTTCCAGCTCGTATTAATTGATCAAAAACTCTTCATTCTATGCAAATACGCAAAATTCGAGCGTTTGGAGCAGCCAAACAAGCCCCAAACGAATGCAAAGTCGCTTTATAACGAAATCGACCGATTCAGTTTTGCGCTCGCTGCAGGCTTTCCGGCTCGTATTAATAGATCTAAGACTCTTCATTCTGTGCAAATATGCAAGATTCATGCGTTTGGAGCAGCCAAACAAGCCCCAAACGAATGCAAAGTCGCTTTACAACGAAATCGACCGATTCAGTTTTGCGCTCGCTGCAGGCGTTCCAGCTCGAGTTATTGGATCAAAAACTCGTCATTCTATGCAAACACGCAAGATTCATGCGTTTCAAGCAGCTAAACAAGCCCCAAACGACTGCGAAGTCGCTTTATAACGAAATCGGCCTATTCAGTTTTGCGCTCGCTGCAGGCGTTCCAGCTCGTATTAATAGATCAAAAACTCTTCATTCTATGCAAATACGCAAGATTCATGCGTTTGGAGCAGCCGAACAAGCCCCAAACGAATGCAAAGTCGCTTTATAACGAAATCGGCCGATTCAGTTTTGCGCTCGCTGCAGGCGTTCCAGCTCGTGTTATTAGATTAAAAACTTTTCATTCTATGCAAATACGCAAGATTCATGCGTTTCGAGCAGCCAAACAAGCCCCAAACGAATGCAAAGTCACTTTATAACGAAATTGAACAATTGAGTTTTGCGCTCGCTGTACGCGTTCCAGCTCGTGTTATTAGATCAAAAACTCTTCATTCTATACAAATACGCAAGATTCATGCGTTTGGAGCAGCCGAACAAGCCCCAAACGAATGCAAAGTCGCTTTATAACGAAATCGACCGATTCAGTTTTGCGCTCGCTGCAGGCGTTCCAGCTCGTATTAATAGATCAAAAACTCTTCATTCTATGCAAATACGCAAGATTCATGCGTTTCAAGCAGCTAAACAAGCCCCAAACGAATGCAAAGTCGCTTTATAACGAAAAAGACCGATTCAGTTTTGCGCTCGCTGCATTCGTTCCAGCTCGTGTTATTAGATCAAAAACTCTTCATTCTATGCAAATACGCAAGATTCATGCGTTTGGAGCAGCCAAACAAGCCCCAAACGAATGCAAAGTCGCTTTATAACGAAATCGACCGATTCAGTATTGCGCTCGCTGCAGGCTTTCCAGCTCGTATTAATAGATCTAAGACTCTTCATTCTGTGCAAATATGCAAGATTCATGCGTTTGGAGCAGCCAAACAAGCCCCAAACGAATGCAAAGTCGCTTTATAACGAAAACGACCGATTGAGTTTTGCGCTCACTGCAGGCGTTCCAGCTCGAGTTATTAGATCAAAAACTCTTCATTCTATGCAAATATGCAAGATTCATGCGTTTGGAGCAGCCAAACAAGCCCCAAACGAATGCAAAGTCGCTTTATAACAAAATCGACCGATTCGGTTTTGCGCTCGCTGCATTCGTTCCAGCTCGTGTTATTAGATCAAAAACTCTTCATTCTATGCAAATACGCAAGATTCATGCGTTTCGAGCAGCCAAACAAGCCCCAAACGAATGCAAAGTCGCTTTGTAACGAAATCGATAGAAATCGACCAATTCAGTTTTGCGCTCGCTGCATTCGTTCCAGCTCGTTTTTTAGATCAAAAACTCTTTATTCTATGCGAATACGCAAGATTCATGCGTTTAGAGCAGCCAAACAAGCCCCAAACGAATGCAAAGTCGCTTTATAACGAAATCGGCCGATTCAGTTTTGCGCTCGCTGCAGGCGTTCCAGCTCGTGTTATTAGATGAAAAACTTTTCATTCTATGCAAATACGCAAGATTCATGCGTTTCGAGCAGCCAAACAAGCCCCAAACGAATGCAAAGTCACTTTATGACGAAATTGAACGATTGAGTTTTGCGCTCGCTGTACGCGTTCCAGCTCGTGTTATTAGATCAAAAACTCTTTATTCTATGCAAATACGCAAGATTCATGCGTTTGGAGCAGCCGAACAAGCCCCAAACGAATGCAAAGTCGCTTTACAACGAAATTGAACGATTGAGTTTTGCGCTCGCTGTACGCGTTCCAGCTCGTGTTATTAGATCAAAAACTCTTTATTCTATGCAAATACGCAAGATTCATGCGTTTGGAGCAGCCAAACAAGCCCCAAACGAATGCAAAGTCGCTTTATAACGAAATCGGCCGATTCAGTTTTGCGCTCGCTGCAGGCGTTCCAGCTCGTGTTATTAGATCAAAAACTTTTCGTTCTATGCAAATACGCAAGATTCATGCGTTTCGAGCAGCCAAACAAGCCGCAAACGAATGCAAAGTCACTTTATAACGAAATTGAACGATTCAGTTTCTCGCTCGCTGTACGCGTTCCAGCTCGTGTTATTAGATCAAAAACTCTTCATTCTATGCAAATACGCAAGATTCATGCGTTTGGAGCAGCCGAACAAGCCCCAAACGAATGCAAAGTCGCTTTATAACGAAATCGACCGATTCAGTTTTGCGCTCGCTGCATTCTTTCCAGCTCGTGTTATTAGATCAAAAACTCTTCATTCTATGCAAATACGCAAGGTTCATGCGTTTCGAGCAGCCAAACAAGCCCCAAACGAATGCAAAGTCGCTTTATAACGAAATCGGCCTATTCAGTTTTGCGCTCGCTGCAGGCGTTCCAGCTCGTGTTATTAGATCAAAAACTCTTCATTCTATGCAAATACGCAAGATTCATGCGTTTGGAGCAGCCGAACAAGCCCCAAACGAATGCAAAGTCGCTTTATAACGAAATCGGCCGATTCAGTTTTGCGCTCGCTGCATTCTTTCCAGCTCGTGTTATTAGATCAAAAACTCTTCATTCTATGCAAATACGCAAGGTTCATGCGTTTCGAGCAGCCAAACAAGCACCAAACGAATGCAAAGTCGCTTTATAACGGAATCGGCCGATTCAGTTTTGCGCTCGCTGCAGGCGTTCCAGCTCGTGTTATTAGATCAAAAACTCTTCATTCTATGCAAATACGCAAGATTCATGCGTTTCGAGCAGCCAAACAAGCCCCAAACGAATGCAAAGTCGCTTTATGACAAAATCGACCGATTCAGTTTTGCGCTCGCTGCATTCGTTCCAGCTCGTGTTATTAGATCAAAAACTCTTAATTCTATGCAAATACGCAAGATTCATGCGTTTCGAGCAGCCAAACAAGCCCTAAACGGGCGCAAAGTCGCTTTATAACAAAATCGACCGATTCAGTTTTGCGCTCGCTGCATTCGTTCCAGCTCGTGTTATTAGATCAAAAACTCTTCATTCTATGCAAATATGCAAGATTCATGCGTTTGGAGCAGCCAAACAAGCCCCAAACGAATGCAAAGTCGCTTTATAACGAGATCGATAGAAATCGACCGATTCAGTTTTGCGCTCGCTGCATTCGTTTCAGCTCGTTTTATTAGATCAAACACTCTTTATTCTATGCGAATACGCAAGATTCCTGCGTTTAGAGCAGCCAAACAAGCCCCAAACGAATGCACAGACGCTTTTAAACGAAATTGAACGATTGAGTTTTGCGCTCGCCGTACGCGTTCCAGCTCGTGTCATTAGATCAAAAACTCTTCATTCTATGCAAATACGCAAGATTCATGCGTTTGGAGCAGCCAAACAAGCCCCAAACGAATGCAAAGTCGCTTTACAACGAAATGGAACGATTGAGTTTTGCGCTCGCTGTACGCGTTCCAGCTCGTGTTATTAGATCAAAAACTCTTCATTCTATGCAAATATGCAAGATTCATGCGTTTGGAGCAGCCAAACAAGCCCCAAACGAATGCAAAGTCGCTTTATAACAAAATCGACCGATTCAGTTTTGCGCTCGCTGCAGGGGTTCCAGCTCGAGTTATTAGATCAAAAACTCTTTATTCTATGCAAACACGCAAGATTCATGCGTTTCAAGCAGCTAAACAAGACCCAAACGACTGCGAAGTCGCTTTATAACGAAATCGGCCTATTCAGTTTTGCGCTCGCTGCAGGCGTTCCAGCTCGTATTAATAGATCAAAAACTCTTCATTCTATGCAAATACGCAAGATTCGAGCGTTTGGAGCAGCCAAACAAGCCCCAAACGAATGCAAAGTCGCTTTACAACGAAATTGAACGATTGAGTTTTGCGCTCGCTGTACGCGTTCCAGCTCGTGTTATAAGATCAAAAACTCTTTATTCTATGCAAATACGCAAGATTCATGCGTTTGGAGCAGCCGAACAAGCCCCAAACGAATGCAAAGTCACTTTATAACGAAATCGACCGATTCAGTTTTGCGCTCGCTGCAGGTGTTCCAGCTCGTATTAATTGATCAAAAACTCTTCATTCTATGCAAATACGCAAAATTCGAGCATTTGGAGCAGCCAAACAAGCCCCAAACGAATGCAAAGTCGCTTTATAACGAAATCGACCGATTCAGTTTTGCGCTCGCTGCAGGCTTTCCGGCTCGTATTAATAGATCTAAGACTCTTCATTCTGTGCAAATATGCAAGATTCATGCGTTTGGAGCAGCCAAACAAGCCCCAAACGAATGCAAAGTCGCTTTACAACGAAATCGACCGATTCAGTTTTGCGCTCGCTGCAGGCGTTCCAGCTCGGGTTATTAGATCAAAAACTCTTTATTCTATGCAAACACGCAAGATTCATGCGTTTCAAGTAGCTAAACAAGCCCCAAACGACTGCAAAGTCGCTTTATAACGAAATCGGCCTATTCAGTTTTGCGCTCGCTGCAGGCGTTCCAGCTCGTATTAATAGATCAAAAACTCTTTATTCTATGCAAATACGCAAGATTCATGCGTTTGGAGCAGCCGAACAAGCCCCAAACGAATGCAAAGTCGCTTTATAACGAAATCGGCCGATTCAGTTTTGCGCTCGCTGCAGGCGTTCCAGCTCGTGTTATTAGATCAAAAACTTTTCATTCCATGCAAATACGCAAGATTCATGCGTTTCGAGCAGCCAAACAAGCCCCAAACGAATGCAAAGTCACTTTATAACGAAATTGAACGGTTGAGTTTTGCGCTCGCTGTACGCGTTCCAGCTCGTGTTATTAGATCAAAAACTCTTCATTCTATGCAAATACGCAAGATTCATGCGTTTGGAGCAGCCGAAGAAGCCCCAAACGAATGCAAAGTCGCTTTATAACGAAATCGACCGATTCAGTTTTGCGCTCGCTGCAGGCGTTCCAGCTCGTATTAATAGATCAAAAACTCTTCATTCTATGCAAATACGCAAGATTCATGCGTTTCAAGCAGCTAAACAAGCCCCAAACGAATGCAAAGTCGCTTTATAACGAAAAAGACCGATTCAGTTTTGCGCTCGCTGCATTCGTTCCAGCTCGTGTTATTAGATCAAAAACTCTTCATTCTATGCAAATACGCAAGATTCATGCGTTTGGAGCAGCCGAACAAGCCCCAAACGAATGCAAAGTCGCTTTATAACGAAATCGACCGATTCAGTTCTGCGCTCGCTGCACGCGTTCCAGCTCGTATTAATAGATCAAAAACTCTTCATTCTATGCAAATACGCAAGATTCATGCGTTTCAAGCAGCTAAACAAGCCCCAATCGGATGCGAAGTCGCTTTATAACGAAATCGGCCGATTCAGTTTTGCGCTCGCTGCATTCTTTCCAGCTCGTGTTATGAGATCAAAAACTCTTCATTCTATGCAAATACGCAAGGTTCATGCGTTTCGAGCAGCCAAACAAGCCCCAAACGAATGCAAAGTCGCTTTATAACGAAATCGGCCGATTCAGTTTTGCGCTCGCTGCAGGCGTTCCAGCTCGAGTTATTAGATCAAAAACTCTTCATTCTATGCAAATACGCAAGATTCGTGCGTTTGGAGCAGCCAAACAAGCCCCAAACGAATGCAAAGTCGCTTTATAACGAAATCGGCCGATTCAGTTTTGCGCTCGCTGCAGGCGTTCCAGCTCGTGTTATTAGATCAAAAACTTTTCATTCTATGCAAATACGCAAGATTCATGCGTTTCGAGCAGCCAAACAAGCCCCAAACGAATGCAAAGTCACTTTATAACGAAATTGAACGATTGAGTTTTGCGCTCGCTGTACGCGTTCCAGCTCGTGTTATTAGATCAAAAACTCTTTATTCTATGCAAATACGCAAGATTCATGCGTTTGGAGCAGCCGAACAAGCCCCAAACGAATGCAAAGTCGCTTTACAACGAAATTGAACGATTGAGTTTTGCGCTCGCTGTACGCGTTCCAGCTCGTGTTATTAGATCAAAAACTCTTCATTCTATGCAAATACGCAGGGTTCATGCGTTTCGAGCAGCCAAACAAGCACCAAACGAATGCAAAGTCGCTTTATAACGAAATCGGCCTATTCAGTTTTGCGCTCGCTGCAGGCGTTCCAGCTCGTGTTATTAGATCAAAAACTCTTCATTCTATGCAAATACGCAAGATTCATGCGTTTGGAGCAGCCGAACAAGCCCCAAACGAATGCAAAGTCGCTTTATAACGAAATCGACCGATTCAGTTCTGCGCTCGCTGCACGCGTTCCAGCTCGTGTTATTAGATCAAAAACTTTTCATTCTATGCAAATACGCAAAATTCGAGCGTTTGGAGCAGCCAAACAAGCCCCAAACGAATGCAAAGTCGCTTTATAACGAAATCGACCGATTCAGTTTTGCGCTCGCTGCAGGCTTTCCGGCTCGTATTAATAGATCTAAGACTCTTCATTCTGTGCAAACATGCAAGATTCATGCGTTTGGAGCAGCCAAACAAGCCCCAAACGAATGCAAAGTCGCTTTACAACGAAATCGACCGATTCAGTTTTGCGCTCGCTGCAGGCGTTCCAGCTCGGGTTATTAGATCAAAAACTCTTTATTCTATGCAAACACGCAAGATTCATGCGTTTCAAGCAGCTAAACAAGCCCCAAACGACTGCGAAGTCGCTTTATAACGAAATCGGCCTATTCAGTTTTGCGCTCGCTGCAGGCGTTCCAGCTCGTATTAATAGATCAAAAACTCTTCATTCTATGCAAATACGCAAGATTCATGCGTTTGGAGCAGCCGAACAAGCCCCAAACGAATGCAAAGTCGCTTTATAACGAAATCGGCCGATTCAGTTTTGCGCTCGCTGCAGGCGTTCCAGCTCGTGTTATTAGATCAAAAACTTTTCATTCCATGCAAATACGCAAGTTTCATGCGTTTCGAGCAGCCAAACAAGCCCCAAACGAATGCAAAGTCACTTTATAACGAAATTGAACGGTTGAGTTTTGCGCTCGCTGTACGCGTTCCAGCTCGTGTTATTAGATCAAAAACTCTTCATTCTATGCAAATACGCAAGATTCATGCGTTTGGAGCAGCCGAACAAGCCCCAAACGAATGCAAAGTCGCTTTATAACGAAATCGACCGATTCAGTTTTGCGCTCGCTGCAGGCGTTCCAGCTCGTATTAATAGATCAAAAACTCTTCATTCTATGCAAATACGCAAGATTCATGCGTTTCAAGCAGCTAAACAAGCCCCAAACGAATGCAAAGTCGCTTTATAACGAAAAAGACCGATTCAGTTTTGCGCTCGCTGCATTCGTTCCAGCTCGTGTTATTAGATCAAAAACTCTTCATTCTATGCAAATACGCAAGATTCATGCGTTTGGAGCAGCCAAACAAGCCCCAAACGAATGCAAAGTCGCTTTATAACGAAATCGACCGATTCAGTTTTGCGCTCGCTGCAGGCTTTCCAGCTCGTATTAATAGATGTAAGACTCTTCATTCTGTGCAAATATGCAAGATTCATGCGTTTGGAGCAGCCAAACAAGCCCCAAACGAATGCAAAGTCGCTTTATAACGAAAAAGACCGATTGAGTTTTGCGCTCACTGCAGGCGTTCCAGCTCGAGTTATAAGATCAAAAACTCTTCATTCTATGCAAATATGCAAGATTCATGCGTTTGGAGCAGCCAAACAAGCCCCAAACGAATGCAAAGTCGCTTTATAACAAAATCGACCGATTCAGTTTTGCGCTCGCTGCATTCGTTCCAGCTCGTGTTATTAGATCAAAAACTCTTCATTCTATGCAAATACGCAAGATTCATGCGTTTCGAGCAGCCAAACAAGCCCCAAACGAATGCAAAGTCGCTTTATAACGAAAAAGACCGATTGAGTTTTGCGCTCACTGCAGGCGTTCCAGCTCGAGTTATAAGATCAAAAACTCTTCATTCTATGCAAATATGCAAGATTCATGCGTTTGGAGCAGCCAAACAAGCCCCAAACGAATGCAAAGTCGCTTTATAACAAAATCGACCGATTCAGTTTTGCGCTCGCTGCATTCGTTCCAGCTCGTGTTATTAGATCAAAAACTCTTCATTCTATGCAAATACGCAAGATTCATGCGTTTCGAGCAGCCAAACAAGCCCCAAACGAATGCAAAGTCGCTTTGTAACGAAATCGATAGAAATCGACCAATTCAGTTTTGCGCTCGCTGCATTCGTTCCAGCTCGTTTTTTAGATCAAAAACTCTTTAATCTATGCGAATACGCAAGATTCATGCGTTTAGAGCAGCCAAACAAGCCCCAAACGAATGCAAAGTCGCTTTATAACGAAATCGGCCGATTCAGTTTTGCGCTCGGTGCAGGCGTTCCAGCTCGTGTTATTAGATCAAAAACTTTTCATTCTATGCAAATACGCAAGATTCATGCGTTTCAAGCAGCCAAACAAGCCCCAAACGAATGCAAAGTCACTTTATGACGAAATTGAACGATTGAGTTTTGCGCTCGCTGTACGCGTTCCAGCTCGTGTTATGAGATCAAAAACTCTTTATTCTATGCAAATACGCAAGATTCATGCGTTTGGAGCAGCCGAACAAGCCCCAAACGAATGCAAAGTCGCTTTAAAACGAAATTGAACGATTGAGTTTTGCGCTCGCTGTACGCGTTCCAGCTCGTGTTATAAGATCAAAAACTCTTCATTCTATGCAAATACGCAAGATTCATGCGTTTGGAGCAGCCGAACAAGCCCCAAACGAATGCAAAGTCACTTTATAACGAAATCGACCGATTCAGTTTTGCGCTCGCTGCAGGTGTTCCAGCTCGTATTAATTGATCAAAAACTCTTCATTCTATGCAAATACGCAAAATTCGAGCGTTTGGAGCAGCCAAACAAGCCCCAAACGAATGCAAAGTCGCTTTATAACGAAATCGACCGATTCAGTTTTGCGCTCGCTGCAGGCTTTCCGGCTCGTATTAATAGATCTAAGACTCTTCATTCTGTGCAAATATGCAAGATTCATGCGTTTGGAGCAGCCAAACAAGCCCCAAACGAATGCAAAGTCGCTTTACAACGAAATCGACCGATTCAGTTTTGCGCTCGCTGCAGGCGTTCCAGCTCGGGTTATTAGATCAAAAACTCTTTATTCTATGCAAACACGCAAGATTCATGCGTTTCAAGCAGCTAAACAAGCCCCAAACGACTGCAAAGTCGCTTTATAACGAAATCGGCCTATTCAGTTTTGCGCTCGCTGCAGGCGTTCCAGCTCGTATTAATAGATCAAAAACTCTTCATTCTATGCAAATACGCAAGATTCATGCGTTCCAAGCAGCTAAACAAGCCCCAAACGAATGCAAAGTCGCTTTATAACGAAAAAGACCGATTCAGTTTTGCGCTCGCTGCATTCGTTCCAGCTCGTGTTATTAGATCAAAAACTCTTCATTCTATGCAAATACGCAAGATTCATGCGTTTGGAGCAGCCAAACAAGCCCCAAACGAATGCAAAGTCGCTTCATAACAAAATCGACCGATTCAGTTTTGCGCTCGCTGCATTCGTTCCAGCTCGTGTTATTAGATCAAAAACTCTTCATTCTATGCAAATACGCAAGATTCATACGTTTCGAGCAGCCAAACAAGCCCCAAACGAATGCAAAGTCGCTTTATAACGAAATCGGCCGATTCAGTTTTGCGCTCGCTGCATTCGTTCCAGCTCGTGTTATTAGATCAAAAACTCTTCATTCTATGCAAATACGCAAGATTCATACGTTTCGAGCAGCCAAACAAGCCCCAAACGAATGCAAAGTCGCTTTGTAACGAAATCGATAGAAATCGACCAATTCAGTTTTGCGCTCGCTGCATTCGTTCCAGCTCGTTTTTTAGATCAAAAACTCTTTATTCTATGCGAATACGCAAGATTCATGCGTTTAGAGCAGCCAAACAAGCCCCAAACGAATGCAAAGTCGCTTTATAACGAAATCGGCCGATTCAGTTTTGCGCTCGGTGCAGGCGTTCCGACTCGTGTTATTAGATCAAAAACTTTTCATTCTATGCAAATACGCAAGATTCATGCGTTTCGAGCAGCCAAACAAGCCCCAAACGAATGCAAAGTCACTTTATGACGAAATTGAACGATTGAGTTTTGCGCTCGCTGTACGCGTTCCAGCTCGTGTTATTAGATCAAAAACTCTTTATTCTATGCAAATACGCAAGATTCATGCGTTTGGAGCAGCCGAACAAGCCCCAAACGAATGCAAAGTCGCTTTCCAACAAAATTGAACAATTGAGTTTTCCGCTCGCTGTACGCGTTCCAGCTCGTGTTATTAGATCAAAAACTCTTCATTCTATGCAAATACGCAAGATTCATGCGTTTGGAGCAGCCAAACAAGCCCCAAACGAATGCAAAGTCGCTTTATAACGAAATCGGCCGATTCAGTTTTGCGCTCGCTGCAGGCGTTCCAGCTCGTGTTATTAGATCAAAAACTTTTCATTCTATGCGAATACGCAAGATTCATGCGTTTCGAGCAGCCAAACAAGCCCCAAACGAATGCAAAGTCACTTTATAACGAAATTGAACGATTGAGTTTTGCGCTCGCTGTACGCGTTCCAGCTCGTGTTATTAGATCAAAAACTCTTTATTCTATGCAAATACGCAAGATTCATGCGTTTCGAGCAGCCAAACAAGCCCCAAATGAATGCAAAGTCGCTTTACAACGAAATTGAACGATTGAGTTTTGCGCTCGCTGTACGCGTTCCAGCTCGTGTTATTAGATCAAAAACTCTTCATTCTATGCAAATACGCAAGATTCATGCGTTTGGAGCAGCCAAACAAGCCCCAAACGAATGCAAAGTCGCTTTATAACGAAATCGACCAATTCAGTTTTGCGCTCGCTGCATTCGTTCCAGCTCGTTTTTTAGATCAAAAACTCTTTATTCTATGCGAATACGCAAGATTCATGCGTTTAGAGCAGCCAAACAAGCCCCAAACGAATGCAAAGTCGCTTTATAACGAAATCGGCCGATTCAGTTTTGCGCTCGCTGCAGGCGTTCCAGCTCGTGTTATTAGATCAAAAACTTTTCATTCTATGCAAATACGCAAGATTCATGCGTTTCGAGCAGCCAAACAAGCCCCAAACGAATGCAAAGTCACTTTATGACGAAATTGAACGATTGAGTTTTGCGCTCGCTGTACGCGTTCCAGCTCGTGTTATTAGATCAAAAACTCTTCATTCTATGCAAATACGCAAGATTCATGCGTTTGGAGCAGCCGAACAAGCCCCAAACGAATGCAAAGTCGCTTTATAACGAAATCGACCGATTCAGTTTTGCGCTCGCTGCAGGCGTTCCAGCTCGTATTAATAGATCAAAAACTCTTCATTCTATGCAAATACGCAAGATTCATGCGTTTCAAGCAGCTAAACAAGCCCCAATCGAATGCGAAGTCGCTTTATAACGAAATCGGCCGATTCAGTTTTGCGCTCGCTGCATTCTTTCCAGCTCGTGTTATTAGATCAAAAACTCTTCATTCTATGCAAATACGCAAGGTTCATGCGTTTCGAGCAGGGGAACAAGCCCCAAACGAATGCAAAGTCGCTTTATAACGAAATCGACCGATTCAGTTCTGCGCTCGCTGCACGCGTTCCAGCTCGTATTAATAGATCAAAAACTCTTCATTCTATGCAAATACGCAAGATTCATGCGTTTCAAGCAGCTAAACAAGCCCCAATCGGATGCGAAGTCGCTTTATAACGAAATCGGCCGATTAAGTTTTGCGCTCGCTGCATTCTTTCCAGCTCGTGTTATGAGATCAAAAACTCTTCATTCTATGCAAATACGCAAGGTTCATGCGTTTCGAGCAGCCAAACAAGCCCCAAACGAATGCAAAGTCGCTTTATAACGAAATCGGCCGATTCAGTTTTGCGCTCGCTGCAGGCGTTCCAGCGCGAGTTATTAGATAAAAAACTCTTCATTCTATGCAAATACGCAAGATTCATGCGTTTGGAGCAGCCAAACAAGCCCCAAACGAATGCAAAGTCGCTTTATAACGAAATCGGCCGATTCAGTTTTGCGCTCGCTGCATTCGTTCCAGCTCGTGTTATTAGATCAAAAACTCTTCATTCTATGCAAATACGCAAGATTCGAGCGTTTGGAGCAGCCAAACAAGCCCCAAACGAATGCAAAGTCGCTTTATAACGAAATCGGCCTATTCAGTTTTGCGCTCGCTGCAGGCGTTCCAGCTCGTATCAATAGATCAAAAACTCTTCATTCTATGCAAACACGCAAGATTTATGCGTTTCAAGCAGCTAAACAAGCCCCAAACGACTGCGAAGTCGCTTTATAACGAAATCGGCCTATTCAGTTTTGCGCTCGCTGCAGGCGTTCCAGCTCGTATTAATAGATCAAAAACTCTTCATTCTATGCAAATACGCAAGATTCATGCGTTTGGAGCAGCCGAACAAGCCCCAAACGAATGCAAAGTCGCTTTATAACGAAATCGGCCGATTCAGTTTTGCGCTCGCTGCATTCTTTCCAGCTCGTGTTATTAGATCAAAAACTCTTCATTCTATGCAAATACGCAAGGTTCATGCGTTTCGAGCAGCCAAACAAGCACCAAACGAATGCAAAGTCGCTTTATAACGGAATCGGCCGATTCAGTTTTGCGCTCGCTGCAGGCGTTCCAGCTCGTGTTATTAGATCAAAAACTCTTCATTCTATGCAAATACGCAAGATTCATGCGTTTCGAGCAGCCAAACAAGCCCCAAACGAATGCAAAGTCGCTTTGGAACGAAAAAGACCGATTTAGTTTTGCGCTCGCTGCAGGCGTTTCAGCTCGAGTTATTAGATCAAAAACTCTTCATTCTATGCAAATATGCAAGATTCATGCGTTTGGAGCAGCCAAACAAGCCCCAAACGAATGCAAAGTCGCTTTATAACAAAATCGACCGATTTAGTTTTGCGCTCGCTGCATTCGTTCCAGCTCGTGTTATGAGATCAAAAACTCTTCATTCTGTGCAAATACGCAAGATTCCTGCGTTTCGAGCAGCCAAACAAGCCCCAAACGAATGCAAAGTCGCTTTATGACAAAATCGACCGATTCAGTTTTGCGCTTGCTGCATTCGTTCCAGCTCGTGTTATTAGATCAAAAACTCTTAATTCTATGCAAATACGCAAGATTCATGCGTTTCGAGCAGCCAAACAAGCCCTAAACGAGCGCAAAGTCGCTTTATAACAAAATCGACCGATTCAGTTTTGCGCTCGCTGCATTCGTTCCAGCTCGTGTTATTAGATCAAAAACTCTTCATTCTATGCAAATATGCAAGATTCATGCGTTTGGAGCAGCCAAACAAGCCCCAAACGAATGCAAAGTCGCTTTATAACGAAATCGATAGAAATCGACCGATTCAGTTTTGCGCTCGCTGCATTCGTTTCAGCTCGTTTTATTAGATCAAACACTCTTTATTCTATGCGAATACGCAAGATTCCTGCGTTTAGAGCAGCCAAACAAGCCCCAAACGAATGCACAGACGCTTTTAAACGAAATTGAACGATTGAGTTTTGCGCTCGCCGTACGCGTTCCAGCTCGTGTCATTAGATCAAAAACTCTTCATTCTATGCAAATACTCAAGATTCATGCGTTTGGAGCAGCCAAACAAGCCCCAAACGAATGCAAAGTCGCTTTACAACGAAATGGAACGATTGAGTTTTGCGCTCGCTGTACGCGTTCCAGCTCGTGTTATTAGATCAAAAACTCTTCATTCTATGCAAATATGCAAGATTCATGCGTTTGGAGCAGCCAAACAAGCCCCAAACGAATGCAAAGTCGCTTTATAACAAAATCGACCGATTCAGTTTTGCGCTCGCTGCAGGGGTTCCAGCTCGAGTTATTAGATCAAAAACTCTTTATTCTATGCAAACACGCAAGATTCATGCGTTTCAAGCAGCTAAACAAGACCCAAACGACTGCGAAGTCGCTTTATAACGAAATCGGCCTATTCAGTTTTGCGCTCGCTGCAGGCGTTCCAGCTCGTATTAATAGATCAAAAACTCTTCATTCTATGCAAATACGCAAGATTCGAGCGTTTGGAGCAGCCAAACAAGCCCCAAACGAATGCAAAGTCGCTTTACAACGAAATTGAACGATTGAGTTTTGCGCTCGCTGTACGCGTTCCAGCTCGTGTTATAAGATCAAAAACTCTTTATTCTATGCAAATACGCAAGATTCATGCGTTTGGAGCAGCCGAACAAGCCCCAAACGAATGCAAAGTCACTTTATAACGAAATCGACCGATTCAGTTTTGCGCTCGCTGCAGGTGTTCCAGCTCGTATTAATTGATCAAAAACTCTTCATTCTATGCAAATACGCAAAATTCGAGCGTTTGGAGCAGCCAAACAAGCCCCAAACGAATGCAAAGTCGCTTTATAACGAAATCGACCGATTCAGTTTTGCGCTCGCTGCAGGCTTTCCGGCTCGTATTAATAGATCTAAGACTCTTCATTCTGTGCAAATATGCAAGATTCATGCGTTTGGAGCAGCCAAACAAGCCCCAAACGAATGCAAAGTCGCTTTACAACGAAATCGACCGATTCAGTTTTGCGCTCGCTGCAGGCGTTCCAGCTCGGGTTATTAGATCAAAAACTCTTTATTCTATGCAAACACGCAAGATTCATGCGTTTCAAGCAGCTAAACAAGCCCCAAACGACTGCAAAGTCGCTTTATAACGAAATCGGCCTATTCAGTTTTGCGCTCGCTGCAGGCGTTCCAGCTCGTATTAATAGATCAAAAACTCTTCATTCTATGCAAATACGCAAGATTCATGCGTTTGGAGCAGCCAAACAAGCCCCAAACGAATGCAAAGTCGCTTCATAACAAAATCGACCGATTCAGTTTTGCGCTCGCTGCATTCGTTCCAGCTCGTGTTATTAGATCAAAAACTCTTCATTCTATGCAAATACGCAAGATTCATACGTTTCGAGCAGCCAAACAAGCCCCAAACGAATGCAAAGTCGCTTTGTAACGAAATCGATAGAAATCGACCAATTCAGTTTTGCGCTCTCTGCATTCGTTCCAGCTCGTTTTTTAGATCAAAAACTCTTTATTCTATGCGAATACGCAAGATTCATGGGTTTAGAGCAGCCAAACAAGCCCCAAACGAATGCAAAGTCGCTTTATAACGAAATCGGCCGATTCAGTTTTGCGCTCGGTGCAGGCGTTCCGACTCGTGTTATTAGATCAAAAACTTTTCATTCTATGCAAATACGCAAGATTCATGCGTTTCGAGCAGCCAAACAAGCCCCAAACGAATGCAAAGTCACTTTATGACGAAATTGAACGATTGAGATTTGCGCTCGCTGTACGCGTTCCAGCTCGTGTTATTAGATCAAAAACTCTTTATTCTATGCAAATACGCAAGATTCATGCGTTTGGAGCAGCCGAACAAGCCCCAAACGAATGCAAAGTCGCTTTCCAACGAAATTGAACAATTGAGTTTTCCGCTCGCTGTACGCGTTCCAGCTCGTGTTATTAGATCAAAAACTCTTCATTCTATGCAAATACGCAAGATTCATGCGTTTGGAGCAGCCAAACAAGCCCCAAACGAATGCAAAGTCGCTTTATAACGAAATCGGCCGATTCAGTTTTGCGCTCGCTGCAGGCGTTCCAGCTCGAGTTATTAGATCAAAAACTCTTCATTATATGCAAATATGCAAGAATCATGCGTTTAGAGCAGCCAGACAATCCCCAAACCAATGCAAAGTCGCTTTATAACAAAATTGACCGATTCAGTTTTGCGCTCGCTGCAGGCGTTCCAGCTCGAGTTATTAGATCAAAAACTCTTCATTCTATGCAAATATGCAAGAATCATGCGTTCAGAGCAGCCAGACAATCCCCAAACGAATGCAAAGTCGCTTTATAACAAAATCGACCGATTCAGTTTTGCGCTCGCTGCATCCGTTCCAGCTCGTGTTATTAGATCAAAAACTCTTTATTCTATGCAAATACGCAAGTCTCATGCGTTTCGAGCAGCCAAACAAGCCCCAAACGAATGCAAAGTCGCTTTATAACGAAAAAGACCGATTGAGTTTTGCGCTCGCTGCAGGCGTTCCAGCTCGTGTTATTAGATCAAAAACTCGTCATTCTATGCAAATACGCAAGATTCATGCGTTTGGAGCAGCCAAACAAGCCCCAAACGAATGCAAAGTCGCTTTATAACGAAAAAGACCGATTCATTTTTCGCTCGCTGCAGGCGTTCCAGTTCGCCTAATTAGATCAAAAACTCTTCATTCTGTGCAGATACGCAAGATTCATGCGTTTGGAGCAGCCAAACAAGCCCCAAACGAATGCAAAGTTGCATCATAACGAAATCGACCGATTCAGTTTTGCGCTCGCTGCAGGCGTTCCAGCTCGAGTTATTAGATCAAAAACTCTTCATTCTATGCAAATACGCAAGATTTATGCTTTCGAGCAGCCAAACAAGCCCCAAACGAATGCAAAGTCGCTCTATGACAATATCGACCGATTCAGTTTTGCGCTCGCTGCATTCGTTCCAGCTCGTGTTATTAGATCAAAAACTCTTCATCCTATGCAAATACGCAAGATTCATGCGTTTGGAGCAGCCAAACAAGCCCTAAACGAGCGCAAAGTCGCTTTATAACAAAATCGACCGATTCAGTTTTGCGCTCGCTGCATTCATTCCAGCTCGTGTCATTAAATCAAAAACTCTTCATTCTATGCAAATACGCAAGATTCGAGCGTTTGGAGCAGCCAAACAAGCGCCAAACGAATGCAAAGTTGCTTTATAACGAAATCGAACGAAATCGACCGATTCAGTTTTGCGCTCGCTGCATTCGTTCCAGCTCGTTTTGTCAGATCAAAACCTCTTTATTCTATGCGAATACGCAAGATTCATGCGTTTAGAGCAGCCAAACAAGCCCCAAACGAATGCACAGTCGCTTTAAAACGAAATTGAACGATTGAGTTTTGCGCTCGCTGTACGCGTTCCAGCTCGTGTTATTAGATCAAAAACTCTTCATTCTATGCAAATACGCAAGATTCATGCGTTTGGAGCAGCCAAACAAGCCCCAAACGAATGCAAAGTCGCTTTATAACGAAAAAGACCGATTCAGTTTTGCGCTCGCTGCAGGCGTTCCAGTTCGCCTAATTAGATCAAAAACTCTTCATTCTGTGCAGATACGCAAGATTCATGCGTTCGGAGCAGCCAAACAAGCCCCAAACGAATGCAAAGTTGCATTATAACGAAATCGACCGATTCAGTTTTGCGCTCGCTGCAGGCGTTCCAGCTCGAGTTATTAGATCAAAAACTCTTTATTCTATGCAAACACGCGAGATTCATGCGCTTGGAGCAGCCAAACAAGCCCCAAACGAATGCAAAGTTGCATTATGACGAAATCGACCGATTCAGTTTTGCGCTTGCTGCAGGCGTTCCAGCTTGAGTTATTAGATCAAAAACTCTTTATTCTGTGCAAACACGCAAGATTCATGCGTTTCGAGCAGCCAAACAAGCCCCAAACAAATGCAAAGTCACTTTATAACGAAATGGAACGATTGAGTTTTGCGCTCGCCGTACGCGTTCCAGCTCGTGTTATTAGATCAAAAACTCTTCATTCTATGCAAATACGCAAGATTCGAGCGTTTGGAGCAGCCGAACAAGCCCCAAACGAATGCAAAGTCGCTTTATATCGAAATCGACCGATTCAGTTTTGCGCTCGCTGCAGGCGTTCCAGCTCGAGGTATTAGATCAAGAACTCTTCATTCTACGCATCACGCAAGATTCATGCGTTTCGAGCAGCCAAACAAGCCCTAAACGAGCGCAAAGTCCCTTTATACCAAAATCGACCGATTCAGTTTTGCGCTCGCTGCATTCGTTCCAGCTCGTGTTATCAGATCAAAAACTCTTCATTCTATGCAAATACGTAAGATTCATGCGTTTCGAGCAGCCAAACAAGCCCCAAACGAATGCAAAGTTGCATTATAACGAAATCGACCGATTCAGTTTTGCGCTTGCTGCAGGCGTTCCAGCTTGAGTTATTAGATCAAAAACTCTTTATTCTATGCAAACACGCAAGATTCATGCGTTTCGAGCAGCCAAACAAGCCCCAAACAAATGCAAAGTCACTTTATAACGAAATGGAACGATTGAGTTTTGCGCTCGCCGTACGCGTTCCAGCTCGTGTCATTAGATCAAAAACTCTTCATTCTATGCAAATACGCAAGATTCATGCGTTTGGAGCAGCCGAACAAGCCCCAAACGAATGCAAAGTCGCTTTATAACGAAATCGACCGATTCAGTTTGGCGCTCGCTGCAGGCGTTCCAGCTCGTATTAATAGATCAAAAACTCTTCATCCTATGCAAATACGCAAGATTCATAAGTTTGGAGCAGCTAAACAAGCCCTAAACGAGCGCAAAGTCGCTTTATAACAAAATCGACCGATTCAGTTTTGCGCTCGCTGCAAGCGTTCCAGCTCGTATTAATAGATCTAAGACTCTTCATTCTGTGCAAATATGCAAGATTCATGCGTTTGGAGCAGCCAAACAAGCCCCAAACGAATGCAAAGTCGCTTTAAAACGAAATTGAACGATTGAGTTTTGCGCTTGCTGTACGCGTTCCAGCTTGTGTCATTAGATCAAAAACTCTTCATTCTATGCAAATACGCAAGATTCATGCGTTTGGAGCAGCCAAACAAGCCCCAAACGAATGCAAAGTCGCTTTAGAACGAATAAGACCGATTTAATTTTGCGCTCGCTGCAGGCGTTCCAGCTCGAGTTATTAGATCAAAAACTCTTCATTCTATGCAAATATGCAACACTCATGCGTTTGGAGCAGCCAAACAAGCCCTAAACGAATGCAAAGTCGCTTTATAACAAAATCGACCGATTCAGGTTTGCGCTCGCTGCATTCGTTCCAGCTCGTGTTATTAGATCAAAAACTCTTCATTCTATGCAAATACGCAAGATTCATGCGTCTCGAGCCGCCAAACAAGCCCCAAACGAATGCAAAGTCGCTTTATAACGAAATCGATAGAAATCGACCGATTCAGTTTTGCGCTCGCTGCAGGCGTTCCAGCTCGAGGTATTAGATCAAGAACTCTTCATTCTATGCAAATACGAAAGATTCATGCGTTTCGAGCAGCCAAACAAGCCCCAAACGTATGCAAAGTTGCTTTGCAAACAAAATCGACCGATTCAGTTTTGCGCTCGCTGCATTCGTTCCAGCTCGTGTTATTAGATCAAAAACTCGTCATTCTATGCGAATACGCAAGATTCATGCGTTTGGAGCAGCCGAACAAGCCCCAAACGAAGGCAAAGTCGCTTTATAACGAAAAAGACCGATTCAGTTTTGCGCTCGCTGTACGCGTTCCGGCTCGTGTTATTAGATCAAAAACTCTTCATTCTATGCAAATACGCAAGATTCATGCGTTTGGAGCAGCCGAACAAGCCCCAAACGAATGCAAAGTCGCTTTATAACGAAATCGACCGATTCAGTTTGGCGCTCGCTGCAGGCGTTCCAGCTCGTATTAATAGATCTGAGACTCTTCATTCTGTGCAAATATGCAAGATTCTTGCATTTGGAGCAGCCAAACAAGCCCCAAACGAATGCAAAGTCGCTTTAAAACGAAATTGAACGATTGAGTTTTGCGCTCGCTGTACGCGTTCCAGCTTGTGTCATTAGATCAAAAACTCTTCATTCTATGCAAATACGCAAGATTCATGCGTTTGGAGCAGCCAAACAAGCCCCAAACGAATGCGAAGTCGCTTTAGAACGAAAAAGACCGATTTAGTTTTGCGCTCGCTGCAGGCGTTCCAGCTCGAGTTATTAGATCAAAAACTCTTCATTCTATGCAAATATGCAACACTCATGCGTTTGGAGCAGCCAAACAAGCCCCAAACGAATGCAAAGTC
This sequence comes from Amblyteles armatorius, assembly GCA_933228735.2. Taxonomy (NCBI): domain Eukaryota; kingdom Metazoa; phylum Arthropoda; class Insecta; order Hymenoptera; family Ichneumonidae; genus Amblyteles; species Amblyteles armatorius. The sequence goes on along the minus strand of OW121691.1, from coordinate 762,656 downwards.
GCTTTATAACAAAATCGACCGATTCAGGTTTGCGCTCGCTGCATTCGTTCCAGCTCGTGTTATTAGATCAAAAACTCTTCATTCTATGCAAATACGCAAGATTCATGCGTTTCGAGCAGCCAAACAAGCCCCAAACGAATGCAAAGTCGCTTTATAACGAAATCGATAGAAATCGACCAATTCAGTTTTGCGCTCGCTGCATTCGTTCCAGCTCGTTTTATTAGATCAAAAACTCTTTATTCTATGCGAATACGCAAGATTCATGCGTTTAGAGCAGCCAAACAAGCCCCAAACGAATGCACAGTCGCTTTTAAACGAAATCGAACGATTGAGTTTTGCGCTCGCCGTACGCGTTCCAGCTCGTGTCATTAGATCAAAAACTCTTCATTCTATGCAAATACGCAAGATTCATGCGTTCGGAGCAGCCAAACAAGCCCCAAACGAATGCAAAGTCGCTTTACAACGAAATTAAACGATTGAGTTTTGAGCTCGCTGTACGCGTTCCAGCTCGTGTTATTAGATCAAAAACTCTTCATTCTATGCAAATACGCAAGATTCATGCGCTTGGAGCAGCCAAACAAGCCCCAAACGAATGCAAAGTCGCTTTATAATGAAATCGGCCGATTCAGTTTTGCGCTCGCTGCAGGCGTTCCAGCTCGTGTTATTAGATCAAAAACTTTTCATTCCATGCAAATACGCAAGATTCATGCGTTTCGAGCAGCCAAACAAGCCCCAAACGAATGCAAAGTCACTTTATAACGAAATCGACCGATTCAGTTTTGCGCTCGCTGCAGGCGTTCCAGCTCGAGGTATTAGATCAAGAACTCTTCATTCTATGCAAATACGCAAGATTCATGCGTTTCGAGCAGCCAAACAAGCCCCAAACGAATGCAAAGTTGCTTTGCAAACAAAATCGACCGATTCAGTTTTGCGCTCGCTGCATTCGTTCCAGCTCGTGTTATTAGATCAATAACTCTTCATTCTATGCAAATACGCAAGATTCATGCGTTTGGAGCAGCCAAACAAGCCCCAAACGAATGCAAAGTCACTTTATAACGAAATCGACCGATTCAGTTTTGCGCTCGCTGCAGGCGTTCCAGCTCGAGGTATTAGATCAAGAACTCTTCATTCTATGCAAATACGCAAGATTCATGCGTTTCGAGCAGCCAAACAAGCCCCAAACGAATGCAAAGTTGCTTTGCAAACAAAATCGACCGATTCAGTTTTGCGCTCGCTGCATTCGTTCCGGCTCGTGTTATTAGATCAAAAACTCTTCATTCTATGCAAATACGCAAGATTCATGCGTTTGGAGCAGCCAAACAAGCCCCAAACGAATGCAAAGTCGCTTTATAACGAAAAAGACCGATTGAGTTTTGCGCTCGCTGCAGGCGTTCCAGCTCGTGTTATTAGATCAAAAACTCGTCATTCTATGCAAATACGCAAGACTCATGCGTTCGGAGCAGCCAAACAAGCCCCAAACGAATGCAAAGTCGCTTTATAACGAAAAAGACCGATTCAGTTTTGCACTCGCTGCAGGCGTTCCAGTTCGCCTAATTAGATCAAAAACTCTTCATTCTCCGCAGATACGCAAGATTCATGCGTTTGGAGCAGCCAAACAAGCCCCAAACGAATGCAAAGTTGCATTATAACGAAATCGACCGATTCAGTTTTGCGCTCGCTGCAGGCGTTCCAGCTCGAGTTATTAGATCAAAAACTCTTTATTCTATGCAAACACGCAAGATTCATGCGTTTGGAGCAGCCAAACAAGCCCCAAACGAATGCAAAGTTGCATTATAACGAAATCGACCGATTCAGTTTTGCGCTCGCCGCAGGCATTCCAGCTCGAGTTATTAGATCAAAAACTCTTTATTCTATGCAAACACGCAAGATTCATGCGTTTCGAGCAGCCAAACAAGCCCCAAACGAATGCAAAGTCGCTTTATAACGAAAAAGACCGATTGAGTTTTGCGCTCGCTGCAGGCGTTCCAGCTCGTGTTATTAGATCAAAAACTCGTCATTCTATGCAAATACGCAAGACTCATGCGTTTGGAGCAGCCAAACAAGCCCCAAACGAATGCAAAGTCGCTTTATAACGAAAAAGACCGATTCAGTTTTGCACTCGCTGCAGGCGTTCCAGTTCGCCTAATTAGATCAAAAACTCTTCATTCTCCGCAGATACGCAAGATTCATGCGTTTGGAGCAGCCAAACAAGCCCCAAACGAATGCAAAGTTGCATTATAACGAAATCGACCGATTCAGTTTTGCGCTCGCTGCAGGCGTTCCAGCTCGAGTTATTAGATCAAAAACTCTTTATTCTATGCAAACACGCAAGATTCATGCGTTTGGAGCAGCCAAACAAGCCCCAAACGAATGCAAAGTTGCATTATAACGAAATCGACCGATTCAGTTTTGCGCTCGCCGCAGGCGTTCCAGCTCGAGTTATTCGATCAAAAACTCTTTATTCTATGCAAACACGCAAGATTCATGCGTTTCGAGCAGCCAAACAAGCCCCAAACAAATGCAAAGTCACTTTATAACGAAATTGAACGATTGAGTTTTGCGCTCGCTGCACGCGTTCCAGCTCGTGTTATTAGATCAAAAACTGTTCATTCTATGCAAATACACAAGATTCTTGCGTTTGGAGCAGCCGAACAAGCCCCAAACGAATGCAAAGTCGCTTTATAACGAAATCGACCGATTCAGTTTTGCTCTCGCTGCAGGCTTTCCAGCTCGTCTTAATAGATCAAAGACTCTTCATTCTGTGCAAATATGCAAGATTCATGCGTTTGGAGCAGCCAAACAAGCCCCAAACGAATGCAAAGTCGCTTTAAAACGAAATTGAACGATTGAGTTCTGCGCTCGCTGTACGCGTTCCAGCTCGTGTCATTAGATCAAAAACTCTTCATTCTATGCAAATATGCAAGATTCATGCGTTTGGAGCAGCCGAACAAGCCCCAAACGAATGCAAAGTCGCTTTATAACGAAATCGACCGATTCAGTTTGGCGCTCGCTGCAGGCGTTCCAGCTCGTATTAATAGATTATAAACTCTTCATCCTATGCAAATACGCAAGATTCATGAGTTTGGAGCAGCTAAACAAGCCCTAAACGAGCGCAAAGTCGCTTCATAACAAAATCGACCGATTCAGTTTTGCGCTCGCTGCAAGCGTTCCAGCTCGTATTAATAGATCTAAGACTCTTCATTCTGTACAAATATGCAAGATTCATGCGTTTGGAGCAGCCAAACAATCCCCAAACGAATGCAAAGTCGCTTTAAAACGAAATTGAACGATTGAGTTTTGCGCTCGCTGTACGCGTTCCAGCTTGTGTCATTAGATCAAAAACTCTTCATTCTATGCAAATACGCAAGATTCATGCGTTTGGAGCAGCCAAACAAGCCCCAAACGAATGCAAAGTCGCTTTAGAACGAAAAAGACCGATTTAGTTTTGCGCTCGCTGCAGGCGTTCCAGCTCGAGTTATTAGATCAAAAACTCTTCATTCTATGCAAATATGCAAGACTCATGCGTTTGGAGCAGCCAAACAAGCCCCAAACGAATGCAAAGTCGCTTTACAACGAAATTAAACGATTGAGTTTTGAGCTCGCTGTACGCGTTCCAGCTCGTGTTATTAGATCAAAAACTCTTCATTCTATGCAAATACGCAAGATTCATGCGTTTGGAGCAGCCAAACAAGCCCCAAACGAATGCAAAGTCACTTTATAACGAAATCGACCGATTCAGTTTTGCGCTCGCTGCAGGCGTTCCAGCTCGTATTAATAGATCAAAAACTCTTCATCCTATGCAAATACGCAAGATTCATGAGCTTGGAGCAGCTAAACAAGCCCTAAACGAGCGCAAAGTCGCTTTATAACAAAATCGACCGATTCAGTTTTGCGCTCGCTGCAAGCGTTCCAGCTCGTATTAATAGATCTAAGACTCTTCATTCTGTGCAAATATGCAAGATTCATGCGTTTGGAGCAGCCAAACAAGCCCCAAACGAATGCAAAGTCACTTTAAAACGAAATTGAACGATTGAGTTTTGCGCTCGCTGTACGCGTTCCAGCTTGTGTCATCAGATCAAAAACTCTTCATTCTATGCAAATACGCAAGATTCATGCATTTGGAGCAGCCTAACAAGCCCCAAACGAATGCAAAGTCGCTTTAAAACGAAATTGAACGATTGAGTTTTGCGCTCGCTGTACGCGTTCCAGCTTGTGTCATTAGATCAAAAACTCTTCATTCTATGCAAATACGCAAGATTCATGCGTTTGGAGCAGCCGAACAAGCCCCAAACGAATGCAAAGTCGCTTTACAACGAAATCGACCGATTCAGTTTTGCGCTCGCTGCAGGCGTTCCAGCTCGAGGTATTAGATCAAGAACTCTTCATTCTACGCATTACGCAAGATTCATGCGTTTCGAGCAGCCAAACAAGCCCTAAACGAGCGCAAAGTCGCTTTATAACAAAATCGACCGATTCAGTTTTGCGCTCGCTGCATTCGTTCCAGCTCGTGTTATTAGATCAAAAACTCTTCATTCTATGCAAATACGCAAGATTCATGCGTTTCGAGCAGCCAAACAAGCCCCAAACGAATGCAAAGTCGCTTTACAACGAAATCGATAGAAATCGACCGATTCAGTTTTGCGCTCGCTGCATTCGTTCCAGCTCGTTTTATTAGATCAAAAACTCTTTATTCTATGCGAATACGCAAGATTCATGCGTTTAGAGCAGCCAAACAAGCCCCAAACGAATGCACAGACGCTTTTAAACGAAATTTCACGATTGAGTTTTGCGCTCACCGTACGCGTTCCAGCTCGTGTCATTAGATCAAAAACTCTTTATTCTAGGCAAATACGCAAGATTCATGCGTTTTGAGCAGCTGTTACGTCGCGGTTTTGAATTTAATCGATTTTTCCTTTTCCCCTTTTTTTTTGCAGAGATCTGGATTTAACGTTCGAACGACTGGTAGCTGGTTATATGAGGATGCTCCGTGGTTTAAACCGGAATGCGCCGGTTAGGGATCGGAGCAATACTGGATGAGTATTAGATGTATATGTGTATTGTCGATACGTACCTTGTTTCTTGATGTGGCAGGTGATGAGCAGATGAGCGTAGCGGGTTGAAGGCGCTAATGCCCAAGGATCAGCTCTGGAGAAGACACAGGCGGTGGCCTGTCCTCGTTAATAACCGTGGAGGCGTCTGAGGTGTCGCCGTCCTCGGTAGCTGGCACAGGATGCGACGGAGAATGCCGAATTCTGGTTTCCACAAAGTGATCGCCGAGAGGATCGTCGCGAATTATGAGAATTCGGTGATTGATCAAAATGACGTCGGATATGACAGTAGGCGGATTTTTCGCTTCGGTCCTGTTCTTGACAGGAATGGAATCTTCACCAGCGACGTCCACTATATTGTTACGATTTTCCGCGGTCAATGTAGGTGCGGCGGAAATTCTAGAAACCTCGGCGGTTATGGGACGAACTCCTCCACGTGATTTCACGTTTGCTACGACAATAGTTCGGCCTCCACGCAATTGGACTTTATTTTTCATCGGCTTATGATCCATTAGATTTTATGAAATGATTCGACCAGTTCACATTTGTTGCATTTCGTTTTGGAGGAAGGAAATCAGGGAAGGATTTAACCTTAACGTGCTTATGCTATGGACCTTACCTAAAAGCTGGCAATCTCATTTATATCAGATCGATCTATGTCGAGACTGATTTTATAAGATTCCATGGTTTTAAGCGTAAATAATTGTCTATGGATTAATCTAAAAGCTGGTTATCTCATTTATATCAGATCGATCTGTGTCGAGACTGATTTCCTAAGATTCCATGGTTTTAAGCGTAAATTATTGTGTATGGATTTATCTAAAAGCTGGTAATCTCATTTATATCAGATCGATCTGTGTCGAGACTGATTTTATAAGATTCCATGGTTTTAAGCGTAAATAATTGTCTATGGATTTATCTAAAAGCTGGTAATCTCATTTATATCAGATCGATCTGTGTCGAGACTGATTTTATAAGATTCCATGGTTTTAAGCGTAAATTATTGTGTATGGATTTATCTAAAAGCTGGTAATCTCATTTGTATCAGATCGATCTGTGTCGAGACTGATTTTATAAGATTCCATGGTTTTAAGCGTAAATAATTATCTATGGATTTATCTAATTGGTATTACAATGGTATAGGGACAAGGAATGAATTTCTTGCGTCAACAAATGTGAAATACTCGTATTTTGCGTTGAAATGTCCAATGCTGTGGTTAGCCTTACCTTTCTTACGTTGCTTTCGCTGGTTGAGTAGCGGCACGGTGCCTCTGACGGGTCGCCGGTTGTCGTTTATTGCCGAGGGGACGGATTTTACGGTTTATTGGTTGAAACGTTTTATTTATTCGGATCGATAGGATTCGAAAAGGTATATTCTAATATTCATTGTAATAGTACGAACGGTTCGCTAGAGATATCTTATATCGGCTAAATACCGCCTGGTCGCAGCCAGGTATCAATCGCGATTTTAATATTTATTGTAGAATACAACTGACGATTGTTATTTATAACAAAGGGAATACCGGGGTTCGCGAGAGTCTCTTCGAGAGCACCCTTTCAGTCGACCGCTGGTGTCGAGAGTCGTAGAAGAACTGAAGATCCCATTGTCCAGCTTCCGCTCCGCGAGTCTCCTGAGTCCGTTGCCGATGGAGGGGGAGGCCCTCGCGGATTTGCTCTGCTGCTCTAGCCAATGGTGCGCTGTCCCTCGAGTGGGGGCCGCCGTTCGTGGAAGCCTTGCTGTCTCTTGAGTGGGGGCTGCCGTTGTTTCGCGGCAGCGCGATGGATGATAGTGGGGGCAGCCGCTGGCCGTAGCCATGCTGTCCCTCGAGTGGGGGCCGCCGTTCGTGGAAGCCTCGCTGTCTCTTGAGTGGGGGCCGCCTTTGTCTCGCGGCAGCGCGACGGATGAAGGTGGGGGCAGCCGCTGGCTGTAGCCGTGCTGTCCCTCGAGTGGGGGCCGCCGTTCGTGGAAGCCTTGCTGTCTCTTGAGTGGGGGCCGCCTTTGTCTTGTGGCAGCGCGACGGATGATGGTGGGGGCAGCCGCTGGATGTAGCCGTGCTGTCCCTCGAGTGGGGGCCGCCGTTCGTGGAAGCCTTGCTGTCTCTTGAGTGGGGGCCGCCTTTGTCTCGCGGCAGCGCGATGGATGATGGTGAGGGCAGCCGCTGGCTGTAGCCGTGCTGTCCCTCGAGTGGGGGCCGCCGTTCGTGGAAGCCTTGCTGTCTCTTGAGTGGGGGCCGCCTTTGTCTCGCGGCAGCGCGATGGATGATGGTGAGGGCAGCCGCTGGCTGTAGCCATGCTGTCCCTCGAGTGGGGGCCGCCGTTCGTGGAAGCCCTGCTGTCCCTTGAGTGGGGGCCGCCTTTGTCTCGCCGCAGCGCGATGCATGATGGCGGGGGCAGCCGCTGGCTGTAGCCGTGCTGTCCCTTGAGTGGGGGCCGCCGTTGTCTCGCGGCAGCGCGATGTATGATGGTGGGGGCCGCCGCGCTTGGAGCCCTGTGCTGACGCAGCATCCCACGGGTCCGAGTCCCAACGGCAGAAAGCTACTCGGGTCTGCCTTATCGCCTGTGATTCCCAGAGCCGTTATCGGATCTGCGTCCGGTCTCATGGTAGCCGTGCCGTTGATGGTGGTACTGCCTTTGTCTCGTGGTAGCCGTGCCAATGCAGTATCCCACGGGCTCGTTTCTTAGAGAGCCCTTATCGGTGACGATTCTCGGAACTGTTGTCGCCGTTGCGTCCGGTCACACGGCCGCCGTGCCGTCGCAGCATCTCACGGGCCAGCTTCTTAGAGAGCCCTTATCGATGGCGATTCTTGGAGTTGATGTCGGAGCTGCGTCCGGTCACACGGCCGCTTTGCCATCCGATACATTATTAAATTATGGCTTATTTAACATTGATAGCTATTTGTTACTATGTCGGACTTATTATATGGCTAGTCCAGTGTAATTGATTAAAGACAGTATTTACTAGTTAGCAATCTAGTACATTTGTTGTTAACAAAAATATTTAAGACGTTACTCGTCGTTTACATTATTAACCTTATGCCTAAGTCCCTCATACAATATTTGTTCATTATTATAACAATATTCCGCGCCGCTAAATATCAATTCAGTATTCTGGTGTTGCGCGCGTTTTGAATAATTGCGGACAATATATTTTTATGGTTGCCATTTCAATGTTTCAAGGTTTGTATTTATTGAACGATTTTTAGCGCTGCTGAGCATCGTCGCAATAGCGTTGCTCAATGTTGCATGTTTTGTAATTAGTTTTGAATATTAATTATAATAAAGTATTGTTATTTATTTTTATAGAGAAATATATATTTATTATGTGGCGCTATGGAATATCGTGTTTATACCGATATTCCATCGTCGCATGGGTTTAAAATGTGTTAATTGATTTATTAACAATTTTATTTATTGCTAATAATATTTATTTATGAATGGGTTGAGCCGTCGAGTGTCGTTTCTATAACGACACTCGGCGTTGCGCGTTTTTATCATGTTTGAAATGATTTGTTAATAATTTTATTTACTGTTAATAATGTTTATTTATTATTGTTTTGAGCCGTCGAGTGTCGTTTCTATAACGGCACTCGGCGTTGCGCGTATTTATCATATTTGAAATTATTTGTTAATAATTTTATTTGTTGTTAATAATGTTTATTTATTATTGTTTTGAGCCGTCGAGTGTCGTTTCTATAACGACACTCGGCGTCGCGCGTATTCAGCATGTTTGGAATTATTTGTTAATAATTTTATTTACTGTTAATAATGTTTATTTATTATTGTTTTGAGCCGTCGAGTGTCGTTTCTATAACGACACTCGGCGTTGCGCGTATTTAAAAGGAAAATGTCTTGGAATTATTTATTAATAATTTTTATTTATTATCAATAATGTTTATTTATTGTAAGCCGATTGGTTGTTGCGTTTTCAGTTTGCTTGCTGATTTTAAACCAATTCGTGCTTCCCGTTTGCTCTAGGGAATTAATTTTCGTGTTTTCCAAGGTCGCGCGCCCTTTTTCATAAAACCGTTAACAGTGGCGAAAATACCCCCCGGAGGGTGTTGAATCGGTCCGCACCTAAAGTGTTCGCGAGGGTTTTCCGCTTCTAATAGCGTGCTCAGAGTTTGTTGAAGTCACGCGGTTTCGTTTTTATTGCAACTTAAAGTTTACTGAATTTCTTCGGATTTTGCCTCGGCAATGTATATAGCCCGCATCAGCGTTTGTTACCGTTATGTATTGTTTTTATGACTTACTTGATTTATACTTTATTATTATTTGCTTAGGGCGATTGTTGTTGATTATTATTAACAATAATACGGTAACGTCGAGTATGGATACTATATTGTTTTCGGCGTTATGCGTAACAACTAATTGTCCCCAAAAAAAAAATTTGTGTGAGTGTCGGTTACTCTTTCTGTCCCAAATTCGACCCAGGACGTAACACAGCCAAACAAGCCCCAAACGAATGCAAAGTCGCTTTAAAACGAAATTGAACGATTGAGTTTTGCGCTTGCCGTACGCGTTCCAACTTGTGTCATTAGATCAAAAACTCTTCATTCTATGCAAATACGCAAGATTCATGGGTTTGGAGCAGCCAAACAAGCCCTAAACGAATGCAAAGTCGCTTTATAACGGAATCGATAGAAATCGACCGATTCAGTTTTGCGCTCGCTGCAGGCGTTCCAGCTCGAGGTATTAGATCAAGAACTCTTCATTCTACGCATTACGCAAGATTCATGCGTTTCGAGCAGCCAAACAAGCCCTAAACGAGCGCAAAGTCGCTTTATAACAAAATCGACCGATTCAGTTTTGCGCTCGCTGCATTCGTTCCAGCTCGTGTTATTAGATCAAAAACTCTTCATTCTATGCAAATACGCAAGATTCATGCGTTTCGAGCAGCCAAACAAGCCCCAAACAAATGCAAAGTCGCTTTATAACGAAATCGATAGAAATCGACCGATTCAGTTTTGCGCTCGCTGCATTTGTTCCAGCTCGTTTTATTAGATCGAAAACTCTTTATTCTATGCGAATACGCAAGATTCATGCGTTTAGAGCAGCCAAACAAGCCCCAAACGAATGCACAGACGCTTTTAAACGAAATTTCACGATTGAGTTTTGCGCTCACCGTACGCGTTCCAGCTCGTGTCATTAGATCAAAAACTCTTTATTCTAGGCAAATACGCAAGATTCATGCGTTTCGAGCAGCTGTTACGTCGCGGTTTTGAATTTAATCGATTTTTCCTTTTCCCCTTTTTTTTTGCAGAGATCTGGATTTAACGTTCGAGCGACTGGTAGCTGGTTATATGAGGATGCTCCGTGGTTTAAACCGGAATGCGCCGGTTAGGGATCAGAGCAATACTGGATGAGTATTAGATGTATATGTGTATTGTCGATACGTACCTTGTTTCTTGATGTGGCAGGTGATGAGCAGATGAGCGTAGCGGGTTGAAGGCGCTAATGCCCAAGGATCAGCTCTGGAGAAGACACAGGCGGTGGCCTGTCCTCGTTAATAACCGTGGAGGCGTCTGAGGTGTCGCCGTCCTCGGTAGCTGGCACAGGATGCGACGGAGAATGCCGAATTCTGGTTTCCACAAAGTGATCGCCGAGAGGATCGTCGCGAATTATGAGAATTCGGTGATTGATCAAAATGACGTCGGATATGACAGTAGGCGGATTTTTCGATTCGGTCCTGTTCTTGACAGGAATGGAATCTTCACCAGCGACGTCCACTATATTGTTACGATTTTCCGCGGTCAATGTAGGTGCGGCGGAAATTCTAGAAACCTCGGCGGTTATGGGACGAACTCCTCCACGTGATTTCACGTTTGCTACGACAATAGTTCGGCCTCCACGCAATTGGACTTTATTTTTCATTGGCTTATGATCCATTAGATTTTATGAAATGATTCGACCAGTTCACATTTGTTGCATTTCGTTTTGGAGGAAGGAAATCAGGGAAGGATTTAACCTTAACGTGCTTATGCTATGGACCTTACCTAAAAGCTGGCAATCTCATTTATATCAGATCGATCTATGTCGAGACTGATTTTATAAGATTCCATGGTTTTAAGCGTAAATAATTGTCTATGGATTAATCTAAAAGCTGGTAATCTCATTTATATCAGATCGATCTGTGTCGAGACTGATTTTATAAGATTCCATGGTTTTAAGCGTAAATAATTGTCTATGGATTTATCTAAAAGCTGGTAATCTCATTTATATCAGATCGATCTGTGTCGAGACTGATTTTATAAGATTCCATGGTTTTAAGCGTAAATTATTGTGTATGGATTTATCTAAAAGCTGGTAATCTCATTTACATCAGATCGATCTGTGTCGAGACTGATTTTATAAGATTCCATGGTTTTAAGCGTAAATAATTATCTATGGATTTATCTAATTGGTATTACAATGGTATAGGGACAAGGAATGAATTTCTTGCGTCAACAAATGTGAAATACTCGTATTTTGCGTTGAAATGTCCAATGCTGTGGTTAGCCTTACCTTTCTTACGTTGCTTTCGCTGGTTGAGTAGCGGCACGGTGCCTCTGACGGGTCGCCGGTTGTCGTTTATTGCCGAGGGGACGGATTTTACGGTTTATTGGTTGAAACGTTTTATTTATTCGGATCGATAGGATTCGAAAAGGTATATTCTAATATTTATTGTAATAGTACGAACGGTTCGCTAGAGATATCTTACATCGGCTAAATACCGCCTGGTCGCAGCCAGGTATCAATCGCGATTTTAATATTTATTGTAGAATACAACTGACGATTGTTATTTATAACAAAGGGAATACCGGGGTTCACGAGAGTCTCTTCGAGAGCACCCTTTCAGTCGACCGCCGGTGTCGAGAGTCGTAGAAGAACTGAAGATCCCATTGTCCAGCTTCCGCTCCGCGAGTCTCCTGAGTCCGTTGCCGATGGAGGGGGAGGCCCTCGCGGATTTGCTCTGCTGCTCTAGCCAATGGTGCGCTGTCCCTCGAGTGGGGGCAGCCGCTTGCAGCATCCGTGCTGTTCCTCGAGTGGGGGCAGCCGCTAGTGGAAGCCTCACTGTCTCTTGAGTGGGGGCTGCCGTTGTTTCGCGGCAGCGCGATGGATGATAGTGGGGGCAGCCGCTGGCCGTAGCCATGCTGTCCCTCGAGTGGGGGCCGCCGTTCGTGGAAGCCTCGCTGTCTCTTGAGTGGGGGCCGCCTTTGTCTCGCGGCAGCGCGACGGATGAAGGTGGGGGCAGCCGCTGGCTGTAGCCGTGCTGTCCCTCGAGTGGGGGCCGCCGTTCGTGGAAGCCTTGCTGTCTCTTGAGTGGGGGCTGCCGTTGTTTCGCGGCAGCGCGATGGATGATAGTGGAGGCAGCCGCTGGCCGTAGCCATGCTGTCCCTCGAGTGGGGGCCGCCGTTCGTGGAAGCCTCGCTGTCTCTTGAGTGGGGGCCGCCTTCGTCTCGCGGCAGCGCGACGGATGAAGGTGGGGGCAGCCGCTGGCTGTAGCCGTGCTGTCCCTCGAGTGGGGGCCGCCGTTCGTGGAAGCCTTGCTGTCTCTTGAGTGGGGGCCGCCTTCGTCTCGTGGCAGCGCGACGGATGATGGTGGGGGCAGCCACTGGCTGTAGCCGTGCTGTCCCTCGAGTGGGGGCCGCCGTTCGTGGAAGCCTTGCTGTCTCTTGAGTGGGGGCCGCCTTTGTCTCGCGGCAGCGCGATGGATGATGGTGAGGGCAGCCGCTGGCTGTAGCCGTGCTGTCCCTCGAGTGGGGGCCGCCGTTCGTGGAAGCCTTGTTGTCTCTTGAGTGGGGGCCGCCTTTGTCTCGCGGCAGCGCGATGGATGATGGTGAGGGCAGCCGCTGGCTGTAGCCGTGCTGTCCCTCGAGTGGGGGCCGCCGTTCGTGGAAGCCCTGCTGTCCCTCGAGTGGGGGCCGCCTTTGTCTCGCGGCAGCGCGATGCATGATGGCGGGGGCAGCCGCCGGCTGTAGCCGTGCTGTCCCTTGAGTGGGGGCCGCCGTTGTCTCGTGGCAGCGCGATGTATGATGGTGGGGACCGCCGCGCTTGGAGCCCTGTGCTGACGCAGCATCCCACGGGTCCGAGTCCCAACGGCAGAAAGCTACTCGGGACTGCCTTATCGCCTGTGATTCCCAGAGCCGTTATCGGATCTGCGTCCGGTCTCATGGTAGCCGTGCCGTTGATGGTGGTACTGCCTTTGTCTCGTGGTAGCCGTGCCAATGCAGTATCCCACGGGCTCGTTTCTTAGAGAGCCCTTATCGGTGACGATTCTCGGAGCTGTTGTCGCCGTTGCGTCCGGTCACACGGCCGCCGTGCCGTCGCAGCATCTCACGGGCCAGCTTCTTAGAGAGCCCTTATCGATGGCGATTCTTGGAGTTGATGTCGGAGCTGCGTCCGGTCACACGGCCGCTTTGCCATCCGATACATTATTAAATTATGGCTTATTTAACATTGATAGCTATTTGTTACTATGTCGGACTTATTATATGGCTAGTCCAGTGTAATTGTTTAAAGACAGTATTTACTAGTTAGCAATCTAGTACATTTGTTGTTAACAAAAATATTTAAGACGTTACTCGTCGTTTACATTATTAACCTTATGCCTAAGTCCCTCATACAATATTTGTTCATTATTATAACAATATTCCGCGCCGCTAAATATCAATTCAGTATTCTGTCGTTGCGCGCGTTTTGAATAATTGCGGACAATATATTTTTATGGTTGCCATTTCAATGTTTCAAGGTTTGTATTTATTGAACGATTTTTAGCGCTGCTGAGCATCGTCGCAATAGCGTTGCTCAATGTTGCATGTTTTGTAATTAGTTTTGAATATTAATTATAATAAAGTATTGTTATTTATTTTTATAAAGAAATATATATTTATTATGTGGCGCTATGGAATATCGTGTTTATACCGATATTCCATCGTCGCATGGGTTTAAAATGTGTTAATTGATTTATTAACAATTTTATTTATTGCTAATAATATTTATTTATGAATGGTTTGAGCCGTCGAGTGTCGTTTCTATAACGACACTCGGCGTTGCGCGTTTTTATCATGTTTGAAATGATTTGTTAATAATTTTATTTACTGTTAATAATGTTTATTTATTATTGTTTTGAGCCGTCGAGTGTCGTTTCTATAACGGCACTCGGCGTTGCGCGTATTTATCATGTTTGAAATTATTTGTTAATAATTTTATTTGTTGTTAATAATGTTTATTTATTATTGTTTTGAGCCGTCGAGTGTCGTTTCTATAACGACACTCGGCGTTGCGCGTATTCAGCATGTTTGGAATTATTTGTTAATAATTTTATTTACTGTTAATAATGTTTATTTATTATTGTTTTGAGCCGTCGAGTGTCGTTTCTATAACGACACTTGGCGTTGCGCGTATTTAAAAGGAAAATGTCTTGGAATTATTTATTAATAATTTTTATTTATTATCAATAATGTTCATTTATTGTAAGCCGATTGGTTGTTGCGTTTTCAGTTTGCTTGCTGATTTTAAACCAATTCGTGCTTCCCGTTTGCTCTAGGGAATTAATTTTCGTGTTTTCCAAGGTCGCGCGCCCTTTTTCATAAAACCGTTAACAGTGGCGAAAATATCCCCCGGAGGGTGTTGAATCGGTCCGCACCTAAAGTGTTCGCGAGGGTTTTCCGCTTCTAATAGCGTGCTCAGAGTTTGTTGAAGTCACGCGGTTTCGTTTTTATTGCAACTTAAAGTTTACTGAATTTCTTCGGATTTTGCCTCGGCAATGTATATAGCCCGCATCAGCGTTTGTTACCGTTATGTATTGTTTTTATGACTTACTTGATTTATACTGTATTATTATTTGCTTAAGGCGATTGTTGTTGATTATTATTAACAATAATATGGTAACGTCGAGTATGGATACTATATTGTTTTCGGCGTTATGCGTAACAACTAATTGTCCCCAAAAAAAAAATTTGTGTGAGTGTCGGTTACTCTTTCTGTCCCAAATTCGACCCAGGACGTAACACTTCCCCCCTTAAGTCCGAAGCAGTGCCGAGGCTCTGCGTAGGACCAGCGTTAAGGCGTCGGAGGAGTGCTGGGTCGATTCTTGGTACCGGCGTTGGAAATCTTCCGGCCTCCCTCGCCGTCAAGTTGGGGTAGCCAAATAGATCTACCCGTTCGTCCGATATCGAATATCTTACGCTATCCCTCGCCGTCAAGTTCGGGCGACCGGACGTATTTGCCCTTTCCTCCGTGGTCGAACATCTTGCGTTGTCCCTCGCCGTCAAGTTGGGGTAGATGGACTTGTCGTTTTGCAAGTCCACCCTTTCCCTTGTGCTCGGGTCGCCTTCGATGTCGGCGGGCGGTTGGGTGCGCTTGTGACCCAATGTGAGTATTAATCCGGTTACAGAGCTCCATATAGCTCCTAGCAAGTGAATGCTCCAACCGTACAGCGAGTGAATTGCATATCCGTGGATGCATGTATCGATTATTGATTTTATGATTTTTATGATTACGTATATTGCGAAGACTCCGGCGCTGGCTGTGCCGAATTTTTCGAATCCATGCCAGAATCTCTTTGCAGCACTCTCGGCCAAGTGTTCGAGAGTGCTTTCGTCTAGGAATCCTCGGATGGAGACACTTCCCTCAGGTATGCTGTATCCGACTGATCCTCTTGCCAGGTTGTTCAGGAGAGCTGGCTTTTCTGCGGGAAACATTATTCTGTCTCGCAGCTTCTTGATATCCGCCTCTGAGTAAATTCCGCTGTTGGCGAGATTTCCGATAGATGCGTAATGCCATGTCGGGTTTGATGACGGTTTCAGCGATTGTGGCGATGGTACCACGATCGGATGTGGTGAGAATCTATTCCACACGTTGTCGATTTGATATAATGCCGGCAACGTGGGGTCGCACTCGATTTGCGTTGCTGATTTCAGCAACATCCTGGAAGTTGTTGATAGGAAGAATGACTCGTTTCGATACGTGACGGGCAGCTCGTGGTAGCACTCGTCCGTGCGGCGCAGGCCACATTCTACAGGGATGCACTTAACTATATGCGCGACTTCCCCTGCGATCACCGCCATATATCCGGGTCCCTTCATGATGGCGAACGCGAATTTCTCCGGCAAAATTCCAGAGGTTGATAATGCGTTCTGGAGTACTTGTCTTTCCAGGTTACATCGTTGTGTGAGAACGTCCTTATACAAATTTTTCATTTGCAGCTTCACGTGTTTCTCCACGTAGACAAATTTCGAGTTGATGTACGAAAATATGTCTAGGTTCGATACTGATATTGGTTTGCGTGCCGCGAATGAATCCCCTTTTCGCGTTTCCAGGATGAACAGTTTCGGATGCTCGGTTCGAATTAACAGGTATCCGCACAGTTGGAGTTCCGAACGTTTAGCTAGAGCAAACGTGGTTTCCTGGGTTGTCAGCGTGTACACGTCAGGTGAGTTCGCGCGGTCCGCGATAGAAACCAATTTTATAGCCTTTCCTTCATAAAGGACATCGTAACGATTGAAGTTGCACGAGTCCGTGGGCTCCGTTTTCCAGTATGCGCTATTCCCGTTGACGTCGATGCAGTGCCCGTCTGCCAACGTACAGCGTGTCCCAGTTTGCAACACGATTTCGTCTGTCGCTAGATTGACCGTTGCCTCGTAACTAATTAAAGTGATACTGACCGAGGCTTGAACGACGACGTTGTCCCACGTGCCGAACGGGTCGCTGTACTGGGTCCCAACGCACTTGCCATCGACCGAGACGGATCCAGCCATCGTGATGCTCCTAGTTGACGTGCTGTTCCGACGCAACCCAATGAGCTGCCCTGCGCTGCTGACCGACAGAATCCCCGTCTCGTGAACTCTTTGACAGGATCTCTCGTCCAGCTCGTGGAGATAGACCTGTCTTCCGTTGTGAACGATTGAGTTGTGGGAGTGCATCCCACAGTGGTAGATGGTTCTGTCGATCTCTATTCTACACTGTGTCACTTCGGCCCTGTTAAAATCCGTGAGTTGAAGCAGTTGGATATAGGCAGTTGCCGTCGTTGGTTCCAGAAGAGGTATGTCGCACTCCGCGACACTATTGAGAGAGATCGTTGTAATGTTGAGCGAGGAACCTCCGCAATCGTAGCCGATCAGGCCCAGGACTTCAGTCGCCCATATGAGGAGGAGGCATATTTCTATCCTCATCCTGGAACAGAACATGCGTCCCTCATTAGCGCTTTCAGGCTACCAGCTCGGATTCCTTCCACCTTCCTCTGCACTTCCTTCGATGCCCCCGCGCGATCCTATCTCTAGGCTGGTCCGTTTTCCTTTTCATCCGAACCAGTTGTAACCCGCACCTGGTGCACCGCCAAACACATCGGAGGTGGGCAATATGGTCCAAGCCTCCGTGGTCGAGGACGGTGATGTTGAGGCCGCTGTTCGCGTTTATTTCAACCATCTTCTTCACGAATAACTTGTCATGGTTCAGGCCTTCGTTGTACGTGTTGACGAAGATGTACGCGTGGATCATCTCATGAACGAGGGTTTCCACCGTGTGTTTGATTTTCCGTCCCATCAACAATTTTTTAGAGAGAAAAATCTGTGGGAACGGGCGGGTTTCGGTCTCTCCTGCGCTAAGGCACAGCTGAGAGGACCACCTCATGGTGAATCCTCGGATCTTGTCGTCGAAATACTCCTTGTTGTAGGCCTTGAAGACCTCCCGGAGGTTGGGGAGTGGTTCTGTCAGGAGTTCCGCCAATTCCTCGGGGCTGTAGATGGACATCGGCGGTTTCTCCTCGACGGTCGTGTTGCCTCTTGTTCGTCTGGAGTTCGTCGGAAGCTGCATGTACGGGCATGCGCTAGGCCGAACAAAGTCACGAGTGATGATCCGCATGACTATTGCGCACTGGGAAAGCTCGCTCGAGTCTTTTAACACTAAACTAAAGTTTGTTAATGCTCACTGTATTCGAGTCTATTAACACTATACTAAAGGTTGTTAAAGCTCGCCGCACTTGGGTCTATTAACACTATACTAAAGTTTGTTAATGCTCACTGCACTAGAGTCTATTAACACCGGAAACACACCAAAAAGTCTACTGGTCACTCGTTGCGTTGCACTTGTACGGTGTTCGGTTTGAACGTCGTGGTGCTGGTCGCGGGCGAGTAGCGTCTGACGTTGCTCCGTGCGTGCTCCGTTGACGGTGCCGCGGTCGACGAGTGGACTGGTGGAGGGGGAACCGCGTGGTTCCGCCCCGGCCCATTGTCGCACCGTGGCACGGGTAATTCCTTTTTATTGGTGCAATACCTTTTTACATAGATCTGCACCAAACGTTTTATGACTGTTGAGTTTCTATCGCCAGGTTCACGGCATAATCGTGGTACGATTTTCCCCATGATGATTTTATATTTTTCTTTTGTTATGATTCCTCCCGTGTAGTGAGGCATCAGTAGTGTCTCGACTTCCTTCTCGATCTCCTTTTGGCGTTGAAGTTTTTCCCAGTACCTGGCTTCTATCTGTTTTTTAATTGTCGGGTCTGGCAACCTGTCCATGATTTGCAACCGGTTGTTGATGACGCGCACCCCGATTTTCTTCTTCGTAGCCCAGTCGGTTTCCTTCGGTTTGGAGACTTCAATTGCAGGTTTCTTAGTTGTATTTTCCATCGTTGGTGAGGAACCGAACAGTGCCTCGAGGGTGGCTTCTCTCTTGGCTGCTTTCGCCATGGCCTTGCTGTGCTTTGCCGAACTCTGGCGTTCGCTCATGATGATCGGATGAATCCTCTCAGAGAGTACCTCCAGCTGCGTTCGTTCGCTGCCAACTGTTGCTCCTTGTCGTTGCGGCACAGATTTTGTTCAGCTGGCGAGGAGGAAGGGGTATTCTCCTGCTCTCCCTTCACTGTTCATTTTCTTTCGGGCTGCCTCTTCTCCTTAGCCAACGACGATCCATCTGCCGTGGCATTTCTCCCATGGCGTCTCGCGGTTATGTCGCGCGGTTGGCCAGTCTTTTGTTTGAATCGCACTATTTCACTTTTGCAGTTGGTACACTGCCAGATCACTTGTAAGTGTGCGATGTGGTTTAGTCCTCCTTCGTCGAGGATGCTCACGTTGAGGTTGGTCACCTCGTTTATTCCCGTCATTAATTTGATGAAGTCCTCTCCGTGGTGTAGAGAGTTGACGCGCACAGTACAGTGGATAAATGCATGTATCATTTCGTATACGAGCGTCTCGACCATTACCTTAATTTTTCGGCCCAGGAGGAGCGGTTTGGAGAGCGTGATTCTGGGAAATGGCTGAAGCTCCGTTTTTCCCACTACTGATTTTAGTCGAGAGGACCAACGTACGTTGAATCCCTTGATTTCATTGCTGAATAGTTCATTATTGTAGCTCCCGAATACCTCCCAGAGGTCGGGAAGCGGTTCTGCTAGTATCGCTCCCAACTCCTCACTGCTGTAGATTGGTCAGGGTTCGTTCGTTTGGTTAACGCCGCTCGTACTCGGCCGCGGTTCCGTTGACTGATCGTACCGCAACTCCCTGTATTGGCAGGGTCCCGGTGGTTCAAAGTCGCGTGTTAGTATCCTCATGATTATTTTGACGAGAGCACTGAGTAAGTTATTTCGCGGCACTGAGTTTATTGTCCCGTTGCACCGAGTTTTATTGTCTCGTCGCACTGAGTTTATTGTCTCGTCGCACTGGCGCGCTTGATGCCGTCTGACGCTGCTCCGCTCCGTGGTGCGCCTGTTTTATTACTGTCGATCGTTTTATGGCGCGCTCCCTTTATTACCGCAGAGCGTCGACGGTACGCCCTGCTGGTGGAACGTTGAGCGCTTGGAGTTATTTTTTGAATTAGCGTAGCTGCGTCTTGATTGCCCTAAAACATAGACGTGCTTGGGTCGTATGTCGAAATGCAGCCAATAACTCCTGCGTACAAAGGATAATCCTCCACAATGTGAAAAAGATACGGATTGTATTCCTCGCTAGGGCTGTGAATTAATATTCGTGCTACTGAAATTATAGGTCCCTCGTCGGTCAGGAGAGATATGTTCCCGAGTGAATGAAATACGACCGCCGGACTTAGCGCGCTTATTTTTACGAGGTTTATTCCGTAGTTCAAGTTAACCACGAAAGTGCCTACGCCGTTGGCCAATTGCGGAGAGTTTATGACCTCTTCGATTTCCGGATATGGCTCGTTTGGCGCTGGGAGACCCATCTCGAACTCTCGGCGAACCATTGTTCCCGTCTCCTCCGCGATTCCAGAGGTTTGTTGTCGGATTCCTCTGGAACAAGGGATTTCCCGTCTATAGTCTCGTGAGACGCAACTTGTTGGTGTGAACGATTCTGGGTCTCTGATTGTGGTTTATTTTAACGTTTCCGCCGGATAATACCTCGATTACTTCGTAAGGCCCTGTATATTGGTCGCAAAATTTGCCCGCACTCGGTTCTTTTAACATATGCACTTTGCTACCTATACCGAACTTTTGCGGGTTTGCCCGTCTATCGTAATATCGTTTCGATCGTTCTTTAGCCGCTTTCAGGTTTTCCGCTGCGAGTTCCTGTAGTCCGTGCACTTTTTCGAAGAGGTTCTCGAGGTACCCTCCGTACGTTTCGTCCTGGTGCTCCTCGACGTGAGTGTATGTCGATGGTTGTCTCGCCGTCCTGCCGAAGACCAGTTCGAATGGTGTAAAGCCCGTTCCCTCGTGTTTACTGGTGTTGTATGAGAACATGGCTAACTCGATGAATTCATCCCAATCGTGGTGGCCGTCTACGTATTGTTTCAGGTATTCAGCTAGCACGTGGTGTGATCTCTCGATTGATCCGTTCGTTTGGGGATGATATGCCGTCGTGAGATATTGCTTGATTCGGAATTTTCTAGCTAAGGCTTTCATAAGACTGCTCGTGAAGTTGCTGCCCTGATCGGTGAGAAGTCCTCTGGGCGCACCGAATCGGGTGATGAATTGTTTGGCGAAGGCGTCTGCGATGTCCAGTGACGAAGTTTTTGCCAAAGGTATTGCCAAGGAATATTTCGAGAGAAGATCTTGTATCGTCAGAATGTATGTGTTGCCTCTCCTGGTGGTTGGTAATGGCCCGATAATATCCATTGAGATTTTATCGAAGGCACACCCTGGAGTATCCGTTATTACCATGGGCTGTTTGGTTTTGACTCGTACGAGTTTTTTGAGCTGGCATCCGCGGCATTGTTGTATATATTCATTCACCTGGGTCTTCATGTTCTCCCAGTAGAATCTTTCCCGGATACGCTTGTACGTCTTATTTACGCCCTTGTGACCACCGACTAAAGAGTCGTGGTTTTCCTGGATTATGTTTTTTCTTTCAGGTTCGGGAGGAATCCTGACGAGCTGATTGCAGATTGTTAACGTGAGTGGTAAATCTCTCAGGGTGTCTATCAGGCGGGCCTGTAGTTCCACCCACGTCAGATTATCTATCCTATTAGTTTTTGCGATACTCGCTGATTCTAGGCCTAACTCTAAAATAACGTCTCGCAGAGATTGAAATGATTCGGTCAGGTCGTCCAGTGCTACATTTGCTCGCAAATCAGCTTTTACTGGGAGCGCGAGCAGATACTTTGATTTTTCTATTTTAACGCTTGCCCTAGTCAAGTTTAAATTCTTTAAGACCGGGAAGCGATCCTCGGCGACCAGATCTTCGGCTCCGCTATCTACGGGTTGTCCCTTAGTGGTAACTAAGAATATTATGTTGTCCTTTTGCATAATTAATCGATCCTTTGTTTCCTTTACCTCGAAAGCTTCCGCCGCCGGTCCTACCGCGTTACGTTCGTACGGTAAATTAACTTGGTCGAAAATTTCGCTATCAGAATCACTATCGGAATTTGGCTCGTTTGACGTTTCGGACCTATTGTCTCTGATTTCGGTTTCCAACGAAGAATTTTCGGAACTATTTTTTAGTTGCTCGCTAATTCTGGAAGGTCCTTGATCATTCGGCTGTTCGAGTCTCTTTTCCTCGATTGACGAACTATGTGTTGCTGCTGGACTTGCGATATTGTCCTCCAAATTTTGATTTTCGGTTGTTTGAGATGGATCGGATGGATCTCTGTTATTATCGAATATTTCTGAACTGTCTGAATGTGCGGGACGACCCGGAGAGTCGCTCGGCGGGTCCCTAATTGTCCGATTTTCGCAATTAATTTCAGACTGATTTTCCTGACTGTTTTCGGAATTATTTTCCTGATTATTTTCGGAGTGATTTCCCTGACTGTTTTCGGAATTCTGGATATCGGAAATATCTGATATGTCCGACGTGTCGGGACTTTCTATAGTCGTTTTTGTCTCGGGAGTCGTTATTGTAGGAATATTTTCACTGGTTTTTGGTTCAATTTTATCGGGTGCCTTTGGCTTCTTTTTCGGCCTGAACTCGAATATCGCGTCCGAGTCGGAATCAGATGTCTGTCCCTTTGCTCGTTTCTCGGGTGTGACTTTTCTCTCTGTAGACTTACTCGCATGACCGACATTCGGTTTTGGCGGACCTCCTTTTTCCCTTTTCGCTGGAATTTCATCGGAGTCTGTATCGATT
Source organism: Amblyteles armatorius (assembly GCA_933228735.2). Classification (NCBI taxonomy): domain Eukaryota; kingdom Metazoa; phylum Arthropoda; class Insecta; order Hymenoptera; family Ichneumonidae; genus Amblyteles; species Amblyteles armatorius. The sequence goes on along the minus strand of OW121691.1, from coordinate 740,119 downwards.
ACTACTAGTTTTTTAGGACGTTTCCTATGCGTAATTTTAATTTCGTTGTCGGTGTCCGAACTCGGCGGATTCTTCTTATGCTTTTTCGCGGGGATCTCGTCGGAGTCGGTTTCGGACGGATCCTCTTTTGTACGGAACCGTATAGGCATAACTAACAGTACCGATTTTTCGTTTACTGGTAACTCTATTTCGGGCGGATTTCTCGACAGAGCGTCGGCGTTGGCGTTTACTCTACCTGGTTTGTAAATGATTTTGTATTCGTAATTCGCGAGTTTTAGACGCCAGTGGACTAACCTATTCGCCGGGTCCTTTACCGAATCGAGCCATACCAACGGTTTATGGTCTGTTACGAGGGTGAACTCTCGGCCATAAACGTACGGCCTGAAGTGCCCCACGCAATAAACGATGGCTAATAGTTCTTTTTCTATAGTGGAGTAATTCAATTCTGCGTTTGACAATGTTCGAGATGCGTATGATATTGGCTTGTCGGAACCGATTTTACCCTGGCTAAGGATACCACCTATCGCGATATTCGAAGCGTCGGTTGTTATGATAAAAGGACGGGTAAAATCCGGGTATTGCAATACCGGTTCTTTGCACAAGGCATCTCTGAGTTTAATGAATGCGTCCTCCTGTTTTTGAGTCCACTTGAAGAGTGCCTCCTTTTTGAGCAACTGCGTTAAAGGCCTAGCGATCGCGGAAAAGTTTTCCACGAACCGGCGGTAATAACCCGCCAACCCGAGGAATTGTTTGATTTTTTTCGGACTGGTTAAGCGCGGATAATTTTTTATTGCTGCGATCTTTTTGGGGTCTGGTTTTACGCCGTTTTCGCTTATGACGTGACCCAGATATGCTACCTCTTTGCGCAAGAACTCGCATTTATCCGGCTGTAATTTCAGGTTCGCTTTTCGCAAACGCTCGGCCAATTTGTCGAACTTGATTTCGTGCTCCCTAAGTGAGCTGGCGTATATCACTATATCGTCGAGGTAAACGAAGAGCTCGTTACCCTGCAGACCGCATAATACACGGTCCATCAGTCGTTGGAAAGTTGCCGGAGCATTTTTGAGCCGAAACGGCATACGATTAAACTGATAGTGCCCAAATGGCGTTGAAAATGCGGTTTTATGCGCATCGGAAGGATGCATACGGATTTGATGAAAACCGCTAGCTAAATCGAATACAGAAAAATATTTCGCACTACCCAACTGGTCGAGAATTTCTGTTATGTTGGGAAGCGGGTAGGCGTCTCCGATTGTTTTCTCGTTCAAGTTTCTATAGTCGATTACCATCCTCCACCTCGGTCTCCCCTGTGAATCGGCCTTCTTTGGCACGGTCCAAAGCGGAGAGCTGTATGGGGATTCGGATGGTTCAATAATTTTCCCGTTTATGAGGTCGCCAATTTGTTCCGCAATCTCATCCTTGTGAGCTGGAGGGAATCGGTACTGGCGAGTGAACACAGGTTGATCGTCTGTTGTCGAAATTTTATGCTCGACCGCATTCGTGTGATCTAAAAAGTGTCCCGGGATATGAAATAGATCGGAATTTTTCTCGATCAATTTTTCGACGCTTACTCGCTCTTCGGTATTGAGATCCTCGAGTCGTAGTAAGTCTTTTACCTGTTTTACGCGTTCGCCCTCGACTCGCAAAACCGGCTGAGTGCATGTGCTCTGAATGATACTGCGGCAAACCGGGTCCTTTACGCTAAGTATTTCGCCGGATTTGCGGCAGTTTTGCGGAGAATATCCCGAACTGGGATCGTAGAGCTCGAATGCCTCTAAGGTCACTGCCGAAACAGTGAGCTCCACGTCCTCCTCGTTGGTATTGACCGCCATCAGGCACGCTACACCCTTTTTATTAGATGCGAGAGAATTACCTAAGTAAATTCCGGTTCCGGCATCTAGACGGGGAATATATCCCTCTTTTACTTCGGGATTCTTTACCCTGACATAATAGACTACCCGAGATCTCCCGGGTATTATTACTGTTTCGCGATTTTTAAACGGGAGTGATTGGTTTTTCCACCGAACCACTTCCTCGTCCCAATCGATTGTCGCGCGATTTTTCGCGTGAAATTCCGAACCGAGGATGGCGTCCTGCCTGATTGGAAATTCTTCCCCGACCACGTGAAATTCTGATTCCGTCCCCTTAATATTAATCGATGTTGAGCCCAAGGTAAATACAGGTACGTTTGAGATGCCTCTGAGCTTCAATATATCGTTCTGATCTATTATGACATCCGGATTTAATGCTCTTATTTTTACGAGGTTTGGATCGGACCCGGAGTCGACGAGAAAATCAGTTAAATGTTTTAGTTGTGGAGACTCGATTTCTACCGTGGGGGTGAATGATTGTTTCCCTAAGCGGATGTTGACGGTTCGGACGTTTCGGACGCGATATTTACTGCACGCACCGGGCGCTCTGACGTTATTTTCTCCGCTCGGTGCGCGCCGGGTTTTTCCGAGCGGGGATTCGCGTTTCCCGCGTTACGCTTTTCGTCGTTCTGTTTTTTAAAACACTGGGTAATTACGTGGCCCAGCTTCGCGCAATATTCGCAGGAGGGGCGTGGTTTCGCGTCGCTGTTTTTGTCCCAATTCTGCGTACTGATCGGATTCTTATCGTTTTGTTGGCGATTATCGTTGGCTCTCGGTCGTTGTGGCCGTTTTTCAGGGTATTTGGCCCAACAATCCTCGGATTTATGGCCCTTTTTATTACAATTACTGCAAATTAGGGGATCGCGAGCCACGATTGATTTAACGTTGGTCTGCGAAGTGTTTTTATTTTCCGAGCGCGTTTCTTTGAAATTTACGCGGTCGTTTTCGATTTCCTTTTCGATTTTTACCGCGTTCGAATATGCTGCGGCTAGAGTCCCGCAGCCCTCCAATTTAAGTCGGAGTCGAAAGTCTGGGGGTAAACCGGCTATAAAACACTCTAGTGTCTCGTTTTCAAGCACGATTCGTAGGCTGCGTGATGTTGCGCCGGTGTCGGGTATCTCCTCCTCCGTTATTGCGGTGTGGAGATCCTTTACCCGACTTATATAGTCGATAACGTGCTCGTTTTTGTTTTTCATTATATTACCTAGTTCTCCTCGGTATTGATTAGGCGATTTTGATACACCGAAGACTTCTTTTAGGCGATCTGTGAAAGCTTTTATGTCCGTGAACGAATCGTCCTCCATCGCGGTGTATGCAAGGCCCTTCAGTTTGTTACGGAGAAGCCGTGTCAAAGTTATTTCGAGTTCCTCGGGGAACATATCTCTGGCCCGTTTGCACGCCCGAACGAATTTTAATACTGATATATTCTCTCCGGAGAACATAGGGATTCCTTCGAGAATATCTTTGAAGGAAAGACGCGGGTGACTCGGGTCGTGGTAAGTCGCGTTGGCCCAATTATTTGGCGGGGCCCGGGTCGTTGACGGTTGTTGAGATAATGCAAATCGATTGCTGAGACGCATCATGTCGCGTTTAATTGTATCGAGCTCCAATACTACTTTCATTAATACGTCCTTCATTCCGGACGATTGCGAAGAATCTCCCGCGAGGGTTTCGTTGGGCAAAGGATTATTATTTATGATTGCCTGACTTTGAATTTCAAGCTCGCGTGCGGCCAGTTCCGCTTCCATATCGAGCAGTCTACGTTTTTCCGCGGTTAATTGTTCGTGCAAATTCCGTAATTCCTCTTCGCTGAGTTCCGGCATTTTGATATTTAATTATTTGTAAACGGTTCCTCCCGATATGAATAATTTAGCAACACTCGCGAGGAATACTAATTTGATGTTATACACGGAGTGTCGCGTTTGATTTTAATTCGAATAAATATTTCAAAATGTTATATATATATCGATAATTAATGGGATTAATCGACCGATTTCCGCAATTTGTATACCGATCTTACATATAATTTTACAACGGTTTTGAAATGACTTTACAATGATTTTATACTAATTTTACACTGATTTTACTGTGATTTTACGAGATTTTACAATGATTTTATTCTGATTTTACGAGATTTTAAAAATGATTTTATTCTGATTTTACGAGATTTTAAAACACTCCATCCAGCAGGATCCCACCGCTGTCACCAGAAAATATAACCTGTTACGTCGCGGTTTTGAATTTAATCGATTTTTCCTTTTCCCCTTTTTTTTGCAGAGATCTGGATTTAACGTTCGAGCGACTGGTAGCTGGTTATATGAGGATGCTCCGTGGTTTAAACCGGAATGCGCCGGTTAGGGATCGGAGCAATACTGGATGAGTATTAGATGTATATGTGTATTGTCGATACGTACCTTGTTTCTTGATGTGGCAGGTGATGAGCAGATGAGCGTAGCGGGTTGAAGGCGCTAATGCCCAAGGATCAGCTCTGGAGAAGACACAGGCGGTGGCCTGTCCTCGTTAATAACCGTGGAGGCGTCTGAGGTGTCGCCGTCCTCGGTAGCTGGCACAGGATGCGACGGAGAATGCCGAATTCTGGTTTCCACAAAGTGATCGCCGAGAGGATCGTCGCGAATTATGAGAATTCGGTGATTGATCAAAATGACGTCGGATATGACAGTAGGCGGATTTTTCGATTCGGTCCTGTTCTTGACAGGAATGGAATTTTCACCAGCGACGTCCACTATATTGTTACGATTTTCCGCGGTCAATGTAGGTGCGGCGGAAATTCTAGAAACCTCGGCGGTTATGGGACGAACTCCTCCACGTGATTTCACGTTTGCTACGACAATAGTTCGGCCTCCACGCAATTGGACTTTATTTTTCATTGGCTTATGATCCATTAGATTTTATGAAATGATTCGACCAGTTCACATTTGTTGCATTTCGTTTTGGAGGAAGGAAATCAGGGAAGGATTTAACCTTAACGTGCTTATGCTATGGACCTTACCTAAAAGCTGGCAATCTCATTTATATCAGATCGATCTATGTCGAGACTGATTTTATAAGATTCCATGGTTTTAAGCGTAAATAATTGTCTATGGATTAATCTAAAAGCTGGTAATCTCATTTATATCAGATCGATCTGTGTCGAGACTGATTTTATAAGATTCCATGGTTTTAAGCGTAAATAATTGTCTATGGATTTATCTAAAAGCTGGTAATCTCATTTATATCAGATCGATCTGTGTCGAGACTGATTTTATAAGATTCCATGGTTTTAAGCGTAAATTATTGTGTATGGATTTATCTAAAAGCTGGTAATCTCATTTACATCAGATCGATCTGTGTCGAGACTGATTTTATAAGATTCCATGGTTTTAAGCGTAAATAATTATCTATGGATTTATCTAATTGGTATTACAATGGTATAGGGACAAGGAATGAATTTCTTGCGTCAACAAATGTGAAATACTCGTATTTTGCGTTGAAATGTCCAATGCTGTGGTTAGCCTTACCTTTCTTACGTTGCTTTCGCTGGTTGAGTAGCGGCACGGTGCCTCTGACGGGTCGCCGGTTGTCGTTTATTGCCGAGGGGACGGATTTTACGGTTTATTGGTTGAAACGTTTTATTTATTCGGATCGATAGGATTCGAAAAGGTATATTCTAATATTTATTGTAATAGTACGAACGGTTCGCTAGAGATATCTTATATCGGCTAAATACCGCCTGGTCGCAGCCAGGTATCAATCGCGATTTTAATATTTATTGTAGAATACAACTGACGATTGTTATTTATAACAAAGGGAATACCGGGGTTCGCGAGAGTCTCTTCGAGAGCACCCTTTCAGTCGACCGCTGGTGTCGAGAGTCGTAGAAGAACTGAAGATCCCATTGTCCAGCTTCCGCTCCGCGAGTCTCCTGAGTCCGTTGCCGATGGAGGGGGAGGCCCTCGCGGATTCGCTCTGCTGCTCTAGCCAATGGTGCGCTGTCCCTCGAGTGGGGGCAGCCGCTTGCAGCATCCGTGCTGTTCCTCGAGTGGGGGCAGCCGCTAGTGGAAGCCTCACTGTCTCTTGAGTGGGGGCTGCCGTTGTTTCGCGGCAGCGCGATGGATGATAGTGGGGGCAGCCGCTGGCCGTAGCCATGCTGTCCCTCGAGTGGGGGCCGCCGTTCGTGGAAGCCTCGCTGTCTCTTGAGTGGGGGCCGCCTTTGTCTCGCGGCAGCGCGACGGATGAAGGTGGGGGCAGCCGCTGGCTGTAGCCGTGCTGTCCCTCGAGTGGGGGCCGCCGTTCGTGGAAGCCTTGCTGTCTCTTGAGTGGGGGCTGCCGTTGTTTCGCGGCAGCGCGATGGATGATACGTCTCGTTTGGTATTTTACGTGCCGTCTCCGCCTCCCGGCATACGACACGGCACCCATGTGCGAGGGGCCGGGATCACGCCCGGCCAACGCACCGCCCCGACTCCCAGCACGCACGTGAGCGCTGCCGCGAGCCAGGGGCGGCTACCAATCCCCACCCGGAGGCTTAGTCCGGGTAGGCCCCTTGGTGAGGGGGGGAGCACTTTCCAAACTCCCTACGGCCTATGCAGGACCGCACCCGAGTTGAGATGTCGCGCAACTCACACGCACAACCACTGCCCCCGCGAGTCCAACCCAATGGCCGGGCGGTGACGGCGCGAGCCGTCACCGGGCTTCCCGGCCCCCGCGGTACCAGTATTCGCCACTGGTCGGACGTTCGTGGGTCGATTTGACCCACTACCGGTTAAGGCTCTAGCCAGCCTTGGCACCGGTCGGCCAGCTCGGGTACGCGGGTTCGCCAGACCCGAAAGGGCCGGGGCCTTCGGCCTCCTGCACCCTCCCCTGCGTAAAACGAGCGACTCACTCGTCGACGACGACCTGGGCCCTCGTCTCGAAGGCCCAGGCCGCAAAGCGCCTGAGGGCCTGGAAATTCCCGGGGGAGTTGACTACCCCGGTCATGTCCCAGGCCCCGTCGTCACCGCGCACAACACCCATCGCCGCCAAATCCCGCCGTTCCCCATATAGCCGACAGTCAATCAAGACGTGAGGGGAAGTCTCCTCAGCCCCACCGCACCGGCACAACGGGGTCTCCGAAAGAGTCCTCCGATGGAGGAATTCGTTTAGAGACCCGTGACCCGTAAGGATAAAGCCAGTGGGGAGGCCGAAGCAGCTTCCCCTCAACAACTCCGCGGGACCCGCTGGATCGAGGACGAAACGGCGGGTTGTCCCGCCATTCGCACACTCACGCCACCGGTCCCCCCATTCCTCCCACAAAACCCCCCGCACCCGAGCCCGCACCGCAGCCTCCCCCTCGCCTTCAACATGAGGAAGCCCCCACGGGACTGGCTCTCCTTGCCGGAGGAAGTACGCCGCCTCGGCGCACTTGGCCTCCAAGTCCCACGGGAGCTCCCCCATGAGCACCGCCATCGCCTCCGTCGAGACAGTCCGACAGACGGACAGTGCAGCGAGGAGGACCGGGCGCTGCGCCCTGTTGAGCTGGACGCGCGCCGTCACCCTCGCCCTCACGAAGCCCCCCCAGACCGAAGCGCCGTACATCGCGCACGGGACAAAGAGCCCCCGGTACCAGGACCCGATAGTCCTGCGCCGGAGACCCCAGTCCCGCCGCATCACCCGCCGTAGCTGGCACACGAGGGAGGCGGTCTTCTCCCGGATACCCTGCAGGTGGGGCCCAAAATTGAGCCGCTCACCCACACGGATACCCAGGTATCGGACCTCCTCCCTGTACGGCACGGCAACTCGGTCCAGGAGGACCCTGGGGCGCCTGGTGCTCGCGAACCTGCCACGAAGCACCATGCAGACGGTCTTGTCCCGAGAGACTTCGACCGCTGCACTGACGCCCCACTCCCTGACCGCCTCCAGGGACTCAGTGGCCCGAGTCTCGATCTCAAGGCGCGAGTCCCCCGAGGAGATCAGGAGCGTGTCATCGGCATAGGCGACGACCTCCACCGCAGCATCCCGGAGCCGCCGCAACAGGGGGTCCAAGGCCAGATTCCAAAGAATCGGCCCGGACATAGACCCCTGTGGGCAGCCCCGCTGCACATCCAGCTCAACTCGATCGTACCGAGAAGCCATAAACGCACGACGATGGCTGAAAAAGCTCCGCCAGATGCCCAATTCAGGGCACCCGGCGGCACCTAGGATCCCGAGGATGGTGTCCCAGCTCAGGTGATCGAAGGCCCCCTTGAAGTCCACAAACGTACCGAGTACGTACTTGTGGGGGGACTCCTCGACCACCCTCATCGCCAGGTGCCACGCATCCTCAGTGCCCCTGCCAGCCGTGAATCCAAACTGCCGGTCCGCCAGGGAGTGAACCTCCCTGGCTTCCAATCTTCGCACCAAAACCTTCTCCAGCAGTTTGCCCAGGACCGACAAGAGGCTGATCGGTCGGTAGGATCCAGCCTCGTCGCGCGGCTTCTCGGGGCCCTTTAGAATGGCCACGACGCGGGCGCTCTTCCACTGGGGCGGAAAAACCCCAGCTTCCAAGCAGCCGTTGTACATGGCCAGGGCCAGATCCGGCACAAACGTGACCAGCGCCCGCAACATGCGGACGCCGATCCCGTCAGGCCCGGGTGCGCTAGACACCCTCATCCTTCTGAGGGCACCCCTCAGCTCCGCCAGCGTGATAAGGGCCGGGGGATCGGGCGCCGGGTGGCCCTCGTCCTCTCGTGGCTCCCTTTCCGGAAGCCGAGGGAAGAACCGTTCCAACAGCGCCCTGGCACTCGCCTCCCAAGAGGTGGCAAGCGCCCCCCCGACCCTAACCCCGCCGATGTCGACGAGGCCCCGCCGACCCCGGAGGATACGATAAACGTCCCCCCAGGGGTCCGCGTTGCCCACGTCGCCCACGAAGCTTCGCCAATCGTCCTCCTTCCTTTGGAGGACCAGGCGGTGGTAGCTGCGGGCGAGTTCACGATACTCGACCCGCAGCCCCGCCCGGACCTCCGCCGGTTCTTCCCGCCTTCGGGCACGCTGGAGGGCCACCCTGGCCCGCCTCGCCAGCCGCCTCGCCGAGGTAAGCTCCCGGCTCCACCAACGGGATCTTCTCCGCGGCACCGAGCCCGCCCTCCCCAGCCGAGAGTCGTTCACGCCCTGGAGTAGGGTCGTGACCGCCCCAGCCAAGGCGACGGGCCCGGCCTCCACCAACGCATCGCTATCCAAGCCGTCCGCAGCCTGCACCAGGGCGGCACCATAGGCCGCCCAATCCACGCCGACGGTCCGCCACCTGAGAACAGGCAGCGGAAGATCGGACTCCCCATCCCTCCGGAGAAGGGTCACACAAATGGCGTTGTGGTCCGAGTGCACCAGCTCGGGCAGGATCTCCCACCCGACCCGGTACACCCGCTCAACACCCCTCCCCAGAGTTACATCGATATCCGATCTACCCGTAGGTCCGTCGAACGTGAAGTACCGGGATGGCTCGTTCAAGACCTCCAAGTCACACGTGACTATGAAGGCCTCAAACTCGCCACCCCTAACGGCATTCTGGTGCCCCCTGAAGCGGTTCTTGGAGTGCCACAGGCGGGACACGGCGTTTGCATCCATGCCCGCCACCACAGGGGCCCCCGGCAGCTGGGTAAATACCCACTCCAAATATTGGAGATAACTACCGAGGGGCTCCCCATGACGGCAGTACACGGAGCTAAGGTACAAAGTACCGAAGCCGCCGCGCACCCACACCGCGGCACCCCCGTCTCCGCCAGGCACGGCGACGACCGTCGCATCAAGCGACGCGTTGGAGAGGACGACGGCAGACTTGCCGTCGCCGCTCTGGAAGACCCGCATCCAAGCCGGGAGCCCCGCCACGACACCGCCCGCCCGCAGGTATGGCTCCTGCAGCAGCGCGGCGTCGTAGCAGCCCTCGACAAGGGCCTGGCCAAGTTCGGCCATCACCCCTCGGGACCGCTGGCAGTTGAGCTGGAGGACCCGGAGCCGGACTGGCCCAGGGCTCCCCAGCCCACCAGCAGCACTCGCAGGGGGAGGCCGACTAGCCATTCTGAGTCAGCGAGGCGGAACCAACCGGAGCCCGATGCCGGGCCCGCTCCTCCGAAGCTGCCGCCCGTTGCCCCTCAAGCGCCGCCCGGTATAGCGGGCACGATCCGTCCATCGCCCGATGGGCGGCCCCCAGGCCGGCCTCCCTGCAGTTGACACAGCTGGGAGGCTGCCCCCTCGCCGGGCACGCCGAGGCGGAATGCCCGACTCCGGCACACCAGCCACACGTCAGCTCCCGCTTTGGGCAGGACGCAGACTGGTGGCCGAAGCCCAGACAGCGGAAACACCGGTCCGCCTCGACGTAGTCCCGGACCAGGCAGGAGTGCCAGCCCAGGAATACCCGTCCTTTCGCCACCAGCGCGGCCGCGACCTCCGGCGTGACCTCCAGGACCCAGTTGGTGGCCTTCAGGGCCGCCCTGCGCCCCTCGAATTTCCGCGCGACCCTAACGGCTGCGCGGAACTCCTCCTCGCTCATGCCGGGCCGTCCCTGGGATCGGAGGGCGGCCAAAACCACGCCCTCCGACATCTCCTCTGGGACGGCGAAAACTCCGACTCTCCTCCTCGGCGCCTCGGGCGCCGACACGGCTAGCCCACCCCGGCGGATGGCCTCGTTCCCTCGGAAAAATTCGAGGTCCGCCTCCGTGCGGGTCTCCACAAGGACCCCACCCGGGACGGACCTCACCCCCGTCACACAGACCGAGGCCTCCCCGGGGTTAACCAACTCCTTGAGTTTCGCCTTGACTTCCGCCGGCGCCAACGACCCCTCTGCCGCCTTCACGAAGACGGCATGCTGAGGGGTCCGTGGCGCCCGCCGTCTGGGCGGGGGAGGGGGACAAGCCACACCCACCCCCACCGGACGTGGGGGCGCCCCTCCGGGGGGCGCCGCACCCGCGGCTTCGGCGAAACTCTTCGGACGCCCGGGCGCAGGCGGCACAACAGGGCGCGAGGCTACCCCAGGCCCTGACGATTGAGCCGCCACGTGGCGGACGATGAGCTCGTGCGCGGTTCGCAGGCCCGCACACTCGCCCGTCAGGCCCTCCACCCGCCCCGACAACGCAACGAGGAGAGACATCACTCCCCCCAGTCTCTCCTCGATGTACGCGGCAACATTCTTCGCCACCTTGTTGTCAGGGTTAAGGGTGCTTGAGCGCACCTCCCCCGCCAGCTGCTCCGCCCGAGCCACCACCTCAGCGAGCTCGACCCGCCTAGGGGGCCCCTCACCGCCAAAGGCTGTGGCTGTGACCACCAGCCCAGCCGACGGTGCAGCCAGCCCGGCAGCCCCAGAAGGCCCAGCCACCTGCTGCGGCGGCAGCTCCCGAGGCTCCGCCAAGACGGCCGCAGCCTTCTTCTTCTTCTTCGATCTTTTCCGCTTTGGAGCATCGACAGCCGGCGCGGAGGCCTGTCCCGCAGTCGGTTGCCCAGAAGCAACCGGCCTATCCACCCCGATCGACGTCTCCGCCTCTCCAGAGGGCGGCACGCTGCCCAGGGACCGGTCGTCACCGCGCTCACCCGAGGGGGACGCCCTCTTTCTGCGGCTCACTTGCTTCGAGCTTTTAGGCCCCGGGCGCGCCGCAGACTCGGATGATTCCGCCGCTGACTCCTAAGCCGAAGCTACGACGTCCTCCGTCTCCATTTCGGTGTCCGACCCCGTCACCGTATCGGAGGGCAGTCTCCGGCGGTGAGGATCGGGCTGAGCCCCGTCACACACCGCCGCCGGAGACTTGCTCCTGGTAACCGCGAACCTCTTCGCACTCCTCGAGCTCCGGCGCGACACCGACGTCGATGCCGACGCGGATGACTCCGCCGCCGACGACGCCGAAGAGTCCTCGCCCGAGCGGGGCGCTCTCCTCTTCACCCCAGGTGAGGCAGGAGGAGGACCCATACAGGACCCCCTCTCTAGCCGCACCTGTAGCTCACCGCCGGGAGTGGCCAAACCACCTCCAGCGCCGAGACTAACCTCCATCCCCGATGTTTGGGCCGCGGGAGACCCAATGTCCTTTGACACCTTTGATACTTTATTGAAACCGGACATGTTATCATAAAGTAGGGCTTTTTTCTCGAGATTCCCCAGCTCGCACCACCCAACACACCCATACCCCCCAATACCACCCCGAAACCCGAACCCCAACCCGAAACCCAAGCCCCCCAACCAGCTAAACCCAAACCGCAACCCCCCTCCATGTACCTCCGGCTTACTGCAGCGTGGCCTCGGCGGGGACAACACCCGGCCACCCCCGCAGGTCCGCACCCCGGTGCTACCGGGCCCTGCAGGGACGACACGGGCTTTTTACACGCGTTGCTACGGGGCAGCCCACCCGGGTAGCTACTCCGAGTCGGGCCCCGGTACTACCGCGCGGCCCCCAGGCGTGTCAACCCTCATCCGAGAGGGCCTCCTGGGTTTCCCGCTGTACCCTCGCCGCATTCGCCAGAGGCACCAGAGGAGGACGGTTCAGGCGCACCGGAAGGGGCGCCCGAGATAACGGGGTGTGTTGCTCTTAGCTGGAACCTCACCGCCGACCCAAAGCGGACACGCCGCTCGGCCCGACGGATCATCGGAACACGGAGCCCCCCCACCACGACAAGGTGGCAACACTCGGGGGGGGCGCGATGGATGATAGTGGAGGCAGCCGCTGGCCGTAGCCATGCTGTCCCTCGAGTGGGGGCCGCCGTTCGTGGAAGCCTCGCTGTCTCTTGAGTGGGGGCCGCCTTTGTCTCGCGGCAGCGCGACGGATGAAGGTGGGGGCAGCCGCTGGCTGTAGCCGTGCTGTCCCTCGAGTGGGGGCCGCCGTTCGTGGAAGCCTTGCTGTCTCTTGAGTGGGGGCCGCCTTCGTCTCGTGGCAGCGCGACGGATGATGGTGGGGGCAGCCACTGGCTGTAGCCGTGCTGTCCCTCGAGTGGGGGCCGCCGTTCGTGGAAGCCTTGCTGTCTCTTGAGTGGGGGCCGCCTTTGTCTCGTGGCAGCGCGACGGATGATGGTGGGGGCAGCCGCTGGCTGTAGCCGTGCTGTCCCTCGAGTGGGGGCCGCGGTTCGTGGAAGCCTTGCTGTCTCTTGAGTGGGGGCTGCCGTTGTTTCGCGGCAGCGCGATGGATGATAGTGGGGGCAGCCGCTGGCCGTAGCCATGCTGTCCCTCGAGTGGGGGCCGCCGTTCGTGGAAGCCTCGCTGTCTCTTGAGTGGGGGCCGCCTTTGTCTCGCGGCAGCGCGACGGATGAAGGTGGGGGCAGCCGCTGGCTGTAGCCGTGCTGTCCCTCGAGTGGGGGCCGCCGTTCGTGGAAGCCTTGCTGTCTCTTGAGTGGGGGCCGCCTTTGTCTCGTGGCAGCGCGACGGATGATAGTGGGGGCAGCCGCTGGCCGTAGCCATGCTGTCCCTCGAGTGGGGGCCGCCGTTCGTGGAAGCCTCGCTGTCTCTTGAGTGGGGGCCGCCTTTGTCTCGCGGCAGCGCGACGGATGAAGGTGGGGGCAGCCGCTGGCTGTAGCCGTGCTGTCCCTCGAGTGGGGGCCGCCGTTCGTGGAAGCCTTGCTGTCTCTTGAGTGGGGGCCGCCTTTGTCTCGTGGCAGCGCGACGGATGATGGTGGGGGCAGCCGCTGGCTGTAGCCGTGCTGTCCCTCGAGTGGGGGCCGCGGTTCGTGGAAGCCTTGCTGTCTCTTGAGTGGGGGCCGCCTTTGTCTCGCGGCAGCGCGATGGATGATGGTGAGGGCAGCCGCTGGCTGTAGCCGTGCTGTCCCCCGAGTGGGGGCCGCCGTTCGTGGAAGCCTTGTTGTCTCTTGAGTGGGGGCCGCCTTTGTCTCGCGGCAGCGCGATGGATGATGGTGAGGGCAGCCGCTGGCTGTAGCCATGCTGTCCCTCGAGTGGGGGCCGCCGTTCGTGGAAGCCCTGCTGTCCCTCGAGTGGGGGCCGCCTTTGTCTCGCGGCAGCGCGATGCATGATGGCGGGGGCAGCCGCTGGCTGTAGCCGTGCTGTCCCTTGAGTGGGGGCCGCCGTTGTCTCGCGGCAGCGCGATGTATGATGGTGGGGGCCGCCGCGCTTGGAGCCCTGTGCTGACGCAGCATCCCACGGGTCCGAGTCCCAACGGCAGAAAGCTACTCGGGACTGCCTTATCGCCTGTGATTCCCAGAGCCGTTATCGGATCTGCGTCCGGTCTCATGGTAGCCGTGCCGTTGATGGTGGTACTGCCTTTGTCTCGTGGTAGCCGTGCCAATGCAGTATCCCACGGGCTCGTTTCTTAGAGAGCCCTTATCGGTGACGATTCTCGGAACTGTTGTCGCCGTTGCGTCCGGTCACACGGCCGCCGTGCCGTCGCAGCATCTCACGGGCCAGCTTCTTAGAGAGCCCTTATCGATGGCGATTCTTGGAGTTGATGTCGGAGCTGCGTCCGGTCACACGGCCGCTTTGCCATCCGATACATTATTAAATTATGGCTTATTTAACATTGATAGCTATTTGTTACTATGTCGGACTTATTATATAGCTAGTCCAGTGTAATTGTTTGAAGACAGTATTTACTAGTTAGCAATCTAGTACATTTGTTGTTAACAAAAATATTTAAGACGTTACTCGTCGTTTACATTATTAACCTTATGCCTAAGTCCCTCATACAATATTTGTTCATTATTATAACAATATTCCGCGCCGCTAAATATCAATTCAGTATTCTGGTGTTGCGCGCGTTTTGAATAATTGCGGACAATATATTTTTATGGTTGCCATTTCAATGTTTCAAGGTTTGTATTTATTGAACGATTTTTAGCGCTGCTGAGCATCGTCGCAATAGCGTTGCTCAATGTTGCATGTTTTGTAATTAGTTTTGAATATTAATTATAATAAAGTATTGTTATTTATTTTTATAAAGAAATATATATTTATTATGTGGCGCTATGGAATATCGTGTTTATACCGATTCCATCGTCGCATGGGTTTAAAATGTGTTAATTGATTTATTAACAATTTTATTTATTGCTAATAATATTTATTTATGAATGGGTTGAGCCGTCGAGTGTCGTTTCTATAACGACACTCGGCGTTGCGCGTTTTTATCATGTTTGAAATGATTTGTTAATAATTTTATTTACTGTTAATAATGTTTATTTATTATTGTTTTGAGCCGTCGAGTGTCGTTTCTATAACGGCACTCGGCGTTGCGCGTATTTATCATATTTGAAATTATTTGTTAATAATTTTATTTGTTGTTAATAATGTTTATTTATTATTGTTTTGAGCCGTCGAGTGTCGTTTCTATAACGACACTCGGCGTTGCGCGTATTCAGCATGTTTGGAATTATTTGTTAATAATTTTATTTACTGTTAATAATGTTTATTTATTATTGTTTTGAGCCGTCGAGTGTCGTTTCTATAACGACACTCGGCGTTGCGCGTATTTAAAAGGAAAATGTCATGGAATTATTTATTAATAATTTTTATTTATTATCAATAATGTTTATTTATTGTAAGCCGATTGGTTGTTGCGTTTTCAGTTTGCTTGCTGATTTTAAACCAATTCGTGCTTCCCGTTTGCTCTAGGGAATTAATTTTCGTGTTTTCCAAGGTCGCGCGCCCTTTTTCATAAAACCGTTAACAGTGGCGAAAATACCCCCCGGAGGGTGTTGAATCGGTCCGCACCTAAAGTGTTCGCGAGGGTTTTCCGCTTCTAATAGCGTGCTCAGAGTTTGTTGAAGTCACGCGGTTTCGTTTTTATTGCAACTTAAAGTTTACTGAATTTCTTCGGATTTTGCCTCGGCAATGTATATAGCCCGCATCAGCGTTTGTTACCGTTATGTATTGTTTTTATGACTTACTTGATTTATACTTTATTATTATTTGCTTAAGGCGATTGTTGTTGATTATTATTAACAATAATACGGTAACGTCGAGTATGGATACTATATTGTTTTCGGCGTTATGCGTAACAACTAATTGTCCCCAAAAAAAAAATTTGTGTGAGTGTCGGTTACTCTTTCTATCCCAAATTCGACCCAGGACGTAACACAGACAAACAAGCCCCAAACGAATGCAAAGTCGCTTTAAAACGAAATTGAACGATTGAGTTTTGCGCTCGCTGTACGCGTTCCAACTTGTGTCATTAGATCAAAAACTCTTCATTCTATGCGAATACGCAAGATTCATGCGTTTGGAGCAGCCAAACAAGCCCTAAACGAATGCAAAGTCGCTTTATAACGGAATCGATAGAAATCGACCGATTCAGTTTTGCGCTCGCTGCAGGCGTTCCAGCTCGAGGTATTAGATCAAGAACTCATCATTCTACGCATTACGCAAGATTCATGCGTTTCGAGCAGCCAAACAAGCCCTAAACGAGCGCAAAGTCGCTTTATAACAAAATCGACCGATTCAGTTTTGCGCTCGCTGCATTCGTTCCAGCTCGTTTTATTAGATCGAAAACTCTTTATTCTATGCGAATACGCAAGATTCATGCGTTTAGAGCAGCCAAACAAGCCCCAAACGAATGCACAGACACTTTTAAACGAAATTGAACGATTGAGTTTTGCACTCGCCGTACGCGTTCCAGCTCGTGTCATTAGATCAAAAACTCTTCATTCTATGCAAACACGCAAGATTCATGCGTTTCAAGCAGCTAAACAAGCCCCAAACGACTGCGAAGTCGCTTTATAACGAAATCGGCCTATTCAGTTTTGCGCTCGCTGCAGGCGTTCCAGCTCGTATTAATAGATCAAAAACTCTTCATTCTATGCAAATACGCAAGATTCATGCGTTTCAAACAGCTAAACAAGCCCCAAACGAATGCGAAGTCGCTTTATAACGAAATCGGCCGATTCAGTTTTGCGCTCGCTGCAGGCGTTCCAGCTCGTGTTATTAGATTAAAAACTTTTCATTCTATGCAAATACGCAAGATTCATGCGTTTCGAGCAGCCAAACAAGCCCCAAACGAATGCAAAGTCACTTTATAACGAAATTGAACAATTGAGTTTTGCGCTCGCTGTACGCGTTCCAGCTCGTGTTATTAGATCAAAAACTCTTCATTCTATACAAATACGCAAGATTCATGCGTTTGGAGCAGCCGAACAAGCCCCAAACGAATGCAAAGTCGCTTTATAACGAAATCGACCGATTCAGTTTTGCGCTCGCTGCAGGCGTTCCAGCTCGTATTAATAGATCAAAAACTCTTCATTCTATGCAAATACGCAAGATTCATGCGTTTCAAGCAGCTAAACAAGCCCCAAACGAATGCAAAGTCGCTTTATAACGAAAAAGACCGATTCAGTTTTGCGCTCGCTGCATTCGTTCCAGCTCGTGTTATTAGATCAAAAACTCTTCATTCTATGCAAATACGCAAGATTCATGCGTTTGGAGCAGCCAAACAAGCCCCAAACGAATGCAAAGTCGCTTTATAACGAAATCGACCGATTCAGTATTGCGCTCGCTGCAGGCTTTCCAGCTCGTATTAATAGATCTAAGACTCTTCATTCTGTGCAAATATGCAAGATTCATGCGTTTGGAGCAGCCAAACAAGCCCCAAACGAATGCAAAGTCGCTTTATAACGAAAACGACCGATTGAGTTTTGCGCTCACTGCAGGCGTTCCAGCTCGAGTTATTAGATCAAAAACTCTTCATTCTATGCAAATATGCAAGATTCATGCGTTTGGAGCAGCCAAACAAGCCCCAAACGAATGCAAAGTCGCTTTATAACAAAATCGACCGATTCAGTTTTGCGCTCGCTGCATTCGTTCCAGCTCGTGTTATTAGATCAAAAACTCTTCATTCTATGCAAATACGCAAGATTCATGCGTTTCGAGCAGCCAAACAAGCCCCAAACGAATGCAAAGTCGCTTTGTAACGAAATCGATAGAAATCGACCAATTCAGTTTTGCGCTCGCTGCATTCGTTCCAGCTCGTTTTTTAGATCAAAAACTCTTTATTCTATGCGAATACGCAAGATTCATGCGTTTAGAGCAGCCAAACAAGCCCCAAACGAATGCAAAGTCGCTTTATAACGAAATCGGCCGATTCAGTTTTGCGCTCGCTGCAGGCGTTCCAGCTCGTGTTATTAGATGAAAAACTTTTCATTCTATGCAAATACGCAAGATTCATGCGTTTCGAGCAGCCAAACAAGCCCCAAACGAATGCAAAGTCACTTTATGACGAAATTGAACGATTGAGTTTTGCGCTCGCTGTACGCGTTCCAGCTCGTGTTATTAGATCAAAAACTCTTTATTCTATGCAAATACGCAAGATTCATGCGTTTGGAGCAGCCGAACAAGCCCCAAACGAATGCAAAGTCGCTTTACAACGAAATTGAACGATTGAGTTTTGCGCTCGCTGTACGCGTTCCAGCTCGTGTTATTAGATCAAAAACTCTTTATTCTATGCAAATACGCAAGATTCATGCGTTTGGAGCAGCCAAACAAGCCCCAAACGAATGCAAAGTCGCTTTATAACGAAATCGGCCGATTCAGTTTTGCGCTCGCTGCAGGCGTTCCAGCTCGTGTTATTAGATCAAAAACTTTTCGTTCTATGCAAATACGCAAGATTCATGCGTTTCGAGCAGCCAAACAAGCCCCAAACGAATGCAAAGTCACTTTATAACGAAATTGAACGATTCAGTTTCTCGCTCGCTGTACGCGTTCCAGCTCGTGTTATTAGATCAAAAACTCTTCATTCTATGCAAATACGCAAGATTCATGCGTTTGGAGCAGCCGAACAAGCCCCAAACGAATGCAAAGTCGCTTTATAACGAAATCGACCGATTCAGTTTTGCGCTCGCTGCATTCTTTCCAGCTCGTGTTATTAGATCAAAAACTCTTCATTCTATGCAAATACGCAAGGTTCATGCGTTTCGAGCAGCCAAACAAGCCCCAAACGAATGCAAAGTCGCTTTATAACGAAATCGGCCTATTCAGTTTTGCGCTCGCTGCAGGCGTTCCAGCTCGTGTTATTAGATCAAAAACTCTTCATTCTATGCAAATACGCAAGATTCATGCGTTTGGAGCAGCCGAACAAGCCCCAAACGAATGCAAAGTCGCTTTATAACGAAATCGGCCGATTCAGTTTTGCGCTCGCTGCATTCTTTCCAGCTCGTGTTATTAGATCAAAAACTCTTCATTCTATGCAAATACGCAAGGTTCATGCGTTTCGAGCAGCCAAACAAGCACCAAACGAATGCAAAGTCGCTTTATAACGGAATCGGCCGATTCAGTTTTGCGCTCGCTGCAGGCGTTCCAGCTCGTGTTATTAGATCAAAAACTCTTCATTCTATGCAAATACGCAAGATTCATGCGTTTCGAGCAGCCAAACAAGCCCCAAACGAATGCAAAGTCGCTTTATGACAAAATCGACCGATTCAGTTTTGCGCTCGCTGCATTCGTTCCAGCTCGTGTTATTAGATCAAAAACTCTTAATTCTATGCAAATACGCAAGATTCATGCGTTTCGAGCAGCCAAACAAGCCCTAAACGAGCGCAAAGTCGCTTTATAACAAAATCGACCGATTCAGTTTTGCGCTCGCTGCATTCGTTCCAGCTCGTGTTATTAGATCAAAAACTCTTCATTCTATGCAAATATGCAAGATTCATGCGTTTGGAGCAGCCAAACAAGCCCCAAACGAATGCAAAGTCGCTTTATAACGAAATCGATAGAAATCGACCGATTCAGTTTTGCGCTCGCTGCATTCGTTTCAGCTCGATTATTAGATCAAACACTCTTTATTCTATGCGAATACGCAAGATTCCTGCGTTTAGAGCAGCCAAACAAGCCCCAAACGAATGCACAGACGCTTTTAAACGAAATTGAACGATTGAGTTTTGCGCTCGCCGTACGCGTTCCAGCTCGTGTCATTAGATCAAAAACTCTTCATTCTATGCAAATACGCAAGATTCATGCGTTTGGAGCAGCCAAACGAGCCCCAAACGAATGCAAAGTCGCTTTACAACGAAATGGAACGATTGAGTTTTGCGCTCGCTGTACGCGTTCCAGCTCGTGTTATTAGATCAAAAACTCTTCATTCTATGCAAATATGCAAGATTCATGCGTTTGGAGCAGCCAAACAAGCCCCAAACGAATGCAAAGTCGCTTTATAACGAAATCGACCGATTCAGTTTTGCGCTCGCTGCAGGCTTTCCGGCTCGTATTAATAGATCTAAGACTCTTCATTCTGTGCAACTATGCAAGATTCATGCGTTTGGAGCAGCCAAACAAGCCCCAAACGAATGCAAAGTCGCTTTACAACGAAATCGACCGATTCAGTTTTGCGCTCGCTGCAGGCGTTCCAGCTCGGGTTATTAGATCAAAAACTCTTTATTCTATGCAAACACGCAAGATTCATGCGTTTCAAGTAGCTAAACAAGCCCCAAACGACTGCAAAGTCGCTTTATAACGAAATCGGCCTATTCAGTTTTGCGCTCGCTGCAGGCGTTCCAGCTCGTATTAATAGATCAAAAACTCTTTATTCTATGCAAATACGCAAGATTCATGCGTTTGGAGCAGCCGAACAAGCCCCAAACGAATGCAAAGTCGCTTTATAACGAAATCGGCCGATTCAGTTTTGCGCTCGCTGCAGGCGTTCCAGCTCGTGTTATTAGATCAAAAACTTTTCATTCCATGCAAATACGCAAGATTCATGCGTTTCGAGCAGCCAAACAAGCCCCAAACGAATGCAAAGTCACTTTATGACGAAATTGAACGATTGAGATTTGCGCTCGCTGTACGCGTTCCAGCTCGTGTTATTAGATCAAAAACTCTTTATTCGATGCAAATACGCAAGATTCATGCGTTTGGAGCAGCCGAACAAGCCCCAAACGAATGCAAAGTCGCTTTCCAACGAAATTGAACAATTGAGTTTTCCGCTCGCTGTACGCGTTCCAGCTCGTGTTATTAGATCAAAAACTCTTCATTCTATGCAAATACGCAAGATTCATGCGTTTGGAGCAGCCAAACAAGCCCCAAACGAATGCAAAGTCGCTTTATAACGAAATCGGCCGATTCAGTTTTGCGCTCGCTGCAGGCGTTCCAGCTCGTGTTATTAGATCAAAAACTTTTCATTCTATGCGAATACGCAAGATTCATGCGTTTGGAGCAGCCAAACAAGCCCCAAACGAATGCAAAGTCGCTTTACAACGAAATCGACCGATTCAGTTTTGCGCTCGCTGCAGGCGTTCCAGCTCGGGTTATTAGATCAAAAACTCTTTATTCTATGCAAACACGCAAGATTCATGCGTTTCAAGTAGCTAAACAAGCCCCAAACGACTGCAAAGTCGCTTTATAACGAAATCGGCCTATTCAGTTTTGCGCTCGCTGCAGGCGTTCCAGCTCGTATTAATAGATCAAAAACTCTTTATTCTATGCAAATACGCAAGATTCATGCGTTTGGAGCAGCCGAACAAGCCCCAAACGAATGCAAAGTCGCTTTATAACGAAATCGGCCGATTCAGTTTTGCGCTCGCTGCAGGCGTTCCAGCTCGTGTTATTAGATCAAAAACTTTTCATTCCATGCAAATACGCAAGATTCATGCGTTTCGAGCAGCCAAACAAGCCCCAAACGAATGCAAAGTCACTTTATGACGAAATTGAACGATTGAGATTTGCGCTCGCTGTACGCGTTCCAGCTCGTGTTATTAGATCAAAAACTCTTTATTCGATGCAAATACGCAAGATTCATGCGTTTGGAGCAGCCGAACAAGCCCCAAACGAATGCAAAGTCGCTTTCCAACGAAATTGAACAATTGAGTTTTCCGCTCGCTGTACGCGTTCCAGCTCGTGTTATTAGATCAAAAACTCTTCATTCTATGCAAATACGCAAGATTCATGCGTTTGGAGCAGCCAAACAAGCCCCAAACGAATGCAAAGTCGCTTTATAACGAAATCGGCCGATTCAGTTTTGCGCTCGCTGCAGGCGTTCCAGCTCGTGTTATTAGATCAAAAACTTTTCATTCTATGCGAATACGCAAGATTCATGCGTTTCGAGCAGCCAAACAAGCCCCAAACGAATGCAAAGTCACTTTATAACGAAATTGAACGATTGAGTTTTGCGCTCGCTGTACGCGTTCCAGCTCGTGTTATTAGATCAAAAACTCTTTATTCTATGCAAATACGCAAGATTCATGCGTTTCGAGCAGCCAAACAAGCCCCAAACGAATGCAAAGTCGCTTTACAACGAAATTGAACGATTGAGTTTTGCGCTCGCTGTACGCGTTCCAGCTCGTGTTATTAGATCAAAAACTCTTCATTCTATGCAAATACGCAAGATTCATGCGTTTGGAGCAGCCAAACAAGCCCCAAACGAATGCAAAGTCGCTTTATAACGAAATCGACCAATTCAGTTTTGCGCTCGCTGCATTCGTTCCAGCTCGTTTTTTAGATCAAAAACTCTTTATTCTATGCGAATACGCAAGATTCATGCGTTTAGAGCAGCCAAACAAGCCCCAAACGAATGCAAAGTCGCTTTATAACGAAATCGGCCGATTCAGTTTTGCGCTCGCTGCAGGCGTTCCAGCTCGTGTTATTAGATCAAAAACTCTTCATTCTATGCAAATACGCAAGATTCATGCGTTTGGAGCAGCCGAACAAGCCCCAAACGAATGCAAAGTCGCTTTATAACGAAATCGACCGATTCAGTTCTGCGCTCGCTGCACGCGTTCCAGCTCGTATTAATAGATCAAAAACTCTTCATTCTATGCAAATACGCAAGATTCATGCGTTTCAAGCAGCTAAACAAGCCCCAATCGGATGCGAAGTCGCTTTATAACGAAATC
Organism: Amblyteles armatorius; assembly: GCA_933228735.2. NCBI lineage: Eukaryota > Metazoa > Arthropoda > Insecta > Hymenoptera > Ichneumonidae > Amblyteles > Amblyteles armatorius. The sequence continues at coordinate 717,512 of OW121691.1, read as the reverse complement.
GGCCGATTCAGTTTTGCGCTCGCTGCATTCTTTCCAGCTCGTGTTATGAGATCAAAAACTCTTCATTCTATGCAAATACGCAAGGTTCATGCGTTTCGAGCAGCCGAACAAGCCCCAAACGAATGCAAAGTCGCTTTATAACGAAATCGACCGATTCAGTTTTGCGCTCGCTGCAGGCGTTCCAGCTCGTATTACTAGATCAAAAACTCTTCATTCTATGCAAATACGCAAGATTCATGCGTTTCAAGCAGCTAAACAAGCCCCAATCGAATGCGAAGTCGCTTTATAACGAAATCGGCCGATTCAGTTTTGCGCTCGCTGCATTCTTTCCAGCTCGTGTTATTAGATCAAAAACTCTTCATTCTATGCAAATACGCAAGGTTCATGCGTTTCGAGCAGCCGAACAAGCCCCAAACGAATGCAAAGTCGCTTTATAACGAAATCGACCGATTCAGTTTTGCGCTCGCTGCAGGCGTTCCAGCTCGTGTTATTAGATCAAAAACTCTTCATTCTATGCAAATACGCAAGATTCATGCGTTTGGAGCAGCCGAACAAGCCCCAAACGAATGCAAAGTCGCTTTATAACGAAATCGACCGATTCAGTTCTGCGCTCGCTGCACGCGTTCCAGCTCGTATTAATAGATCAAAAACTCTTCATTCTATGCAAATACGCAAGATTCATGCGTTTCAAGCAGCTAAACAAGCCCCAATCGGATGCGAAGTCGCTTTATAACGAAATCGGCCGATTCAGTTTTGCGCTCGCTGCATTCTTTCCAGCTCGTGTTATGAGATCAAAAACTCTTCATTCTATGCAAATACGCAAGGTTCATGCGTTTCGAGCAGCCAAACAAGCCCCAAACGAATGCAAAGTCGCTTTATAACGAAATCGGCCGATTCAGTTTTGCGCTCGCTGCAGGCGTTCCAGCTCGTATTAATAGATCAAAAACTCTTTATTCTATGCAAATACGCAAGATTCGTGCGTTTGGAGCAGCCAAACAAGCCCCAAACGAATGCAAAGTCGCTTTATAACGAAATCGGCCGATTCAGTTTTGCGCTCGCTGCAGGCGTTCCAGCTCGTGTTATTAGATCAAAAACTTTTCATTCTATGCAAATACGCAAGATTCATGCGTTTCGAGCAGCCAAACAAGCCCCAAACGAATGCAAAGTCACTTTATAACGAAATTGAACGATTGAGTTTTGCGCTCGCTGTACGCGTTCCAGCTCGTGTTATTAGATCAAAAACTCTTTATTCTATGCAAATACGCAAGATTCATGCGTTTGGAGCAGCCGAACAAGCCCCAAACGAATGCAAAGTCGCTTTACAACGAAATTGAACGATTGAGTTTTGCGCTCGCTGTACGCGTTCCAGCTCGTGTTATTAGATCAAAAACTCTTCATTCTATGCAAATACGCAGGGTTCATGCGTTTCGAGCAGCCAAACAAGCCCCAAACGAATGCAAAGTCGCTTTATAACGAAATCGGCCTATTCAGTTTTGCGCTCGCTGCAGGCGTTCCAGCTCGTGTTATTAGATCAAAAACTCTTCATTCTATGCAAATACGCAAGATTCATGCGTTTGGAGCAGCCGAACAAGCCCCAAACGAATGCAAAGTCGCTTTATAACGAAATCGACCGATTCAGTTCTGCGCTCGCTGCACGCGTTCCAGCTCGTGTTATTAGATCAAAAACTTTTCATTCTATGCAAATACGCAAAATTCGAGCGTTTGGAGCAGCCAAACAAGCCCCAAACGAATGCAAAGTCGCTTTATAACGAAATCGACCGATTCAGTTTTGCGCTCGCTGCAGGCTTTCCGGCTCGTATTAATAGATCTAAGACTCTTCATTCTGTGCAAACATGCAAGATTCATGCGTTTGGAGCAGCCAAACAAGCCCCAAACGAATGCAAAGTCGCTTTACAACGAAATCGACCGATTCAGTTTTGCGCTCGCTGCAGGCGTTCCAGCTCGGGTTATTAGATCAAAAACTCTTTATTCTATGCAAACACGCAAGATTCATGCGTTTCAAGCAGCTAAACAAGCCCCAAACGACTGCGAAGTCGCTTTATAACGAAATCGGCCTATTCAGTTTTGCGCTCGCTGCAGGCGTTCCAGCTCGTATTAATAGATCAAAAACTCTTCATTCTATGCAAATACGCAAGATTCATGCGTTTGGAGCAGCCGAACAAGCCCCAAACGAATGCAAAGTCGCTTTATAACGAAATCGACCGATTCAGTTTTGCGCTCGCTGCATTCGTTCCAGCTCGTGTTATTAGATCGAAAACTCTTCATTCTATGCAAATACGCAAGATTCATGCGTTTCGAGCAGCCAAACAAGCCCCAAACGAATGCAAAGTCGCTTTGTAACGAAATCGATAGAAATCGACCAATTCAGTTTTGCGCTCGCTGCATTCGTTCCAGCTCGTTTTTTAGATCAAAAACTCTTTAATCTATGCGAATACGCAAGATTCATGCGTTTAGAGCAGCCAAACAAGCCCCAAACGAATGCAAAGTCGCTTTATAACGAAATCGGCCGATTCAGTTTTGCGCTCGGTGCAGGCGTTCCAGCTCGTGTTATTAGATCAAAAACTTTTCATTCTATGCAAATACGCAAGATTCATGCGTTTCAAGCAGCCAAACAAGCCCCAAACGAATGCAAAGTCACTTTATGACGAAATTGAACGATTGAGTTTTGCGCTCGCTGTACGCGTTCCAGCTCGTGTTATGAGATCAAAAACTCTTTATTCTATGCAAATACGCAAGATTCATGCGTTTGGAGCAGCCGAACAAGCCCCAAACGAATGCAAAGTCGCTTTACAACGAAATTGAACGATTGAGTTTTGCGCTCGCTGTACGCGTTCCAGCTCGTGTTATTAGATCAAAAACTCTTCATTCTATGCAAATATGCAAGATTCATGCGTTTAGAGCAGCCAAACAAGCCCCAAACGAATGCAAAGTCGCTTTATAACAAAATCGACCGATTCAGTTTTGCGCTCGCTGCAGGCGTTCCAGCTCGTGTTATTAGATCAAAAACTCTTCATTCTATGCAAATACGCAAGATTCATGCGTTTCGAGCAGCCAAACAAGCCCCAAACGAATGCAAAGTCGCTTTATAACGAAAAAGACCGATTTAGTTTTGCGCTCGCTGCAGGCGTTCCAGCTCGAGTTATTAGATCAAAAACTCTTCATTCTATGCAAATATGCAAGATTAATGCGTTTGGAGCTGCCAAATAAGCCCCAATCGAATGCAAAGTCGCTTTATAACGAAATCGTCCGATTCAGTTTTGCGCTCGCTGCAGGCTTTCCAGCTCGTATTAATAGATCTAAGACTCTTCATTCTGTGCAAATATGCAAGATTCATGCGTTTGGAGCAGCCAAACAAGCCCCAAACGAATGCAAAGTCGCTTTAAAACGAAATTGAACGATTGAGTTTTGCGCTCGCTGTACGCGTTCCAGCTCGTGTCATTAGATCAAAAACTCTTCATTCTATGCAAATACGCAAGATTCATGCGTTTGGAGCAGCCAAACGAGCCCCAAACGAATGCAAAGTCGCTTTATAACAAAATCGACTGATTCAGTTTTGCGCTCGCTGCATTCGTTCCAGCTCGTGTTATTAGATCAAAAACTCTTCATTCTATGCAAATACGCAAGATTCATGCGTTTGGAGCAGCCAAACAAGCCCCAAACGAATGCAAAGTCGCTTTAAAACGAAATTGAACGATTGAGTTTTGCGCTCGCTGTACGCGTTCCAGCTCGTGTTATAAGATCAAAAACTCTTCATTCTATGCAAATACGCAAGATTCATGCGTTTGGAGCAGCCGAACAAGCCCCAAACGAATGCAAAGTCACTTTATAACGAAATCGACCGATTCAGTTTTGCGCTCGCTGCAGGTGTTCCAGCTCGTATTAATTGATCAAAAACTCTTCATTCTATGCAAATACGCAAAATTCGAGCGTTTGGAGCAGCCAAACAAGCCCCAAACGAATGCAAAGTCGCTTTATAACGAAATCGACCGATTCAGTTTTGCGCTCGCTGCAGGCTTTCCGGCTCGTATTAATAGATCTAAGACTCTTCATTCTGTGCAAATATGCAAGATTCATGCGTTTGGAGCAGCCAAACAAGCCCCAAACGAATGCAAAGTCGCTTTACAACGAAATCGACCGATTCAGTTTTGCGCTCGCTGCAGGCGTTCCAGCTCGGGTTATTAGATCAAAAACTCTTTATTCTATGCAAACACGCAAGATTCATGCGTTTCAAGCAGCTAAACAAGCCCCAAACGACTGCAAAGTCGCTTTATAACGAAATCGGCCTATTCAGTTTTGCGCTCGCTGCAGGCGTTCCAGCTCGTATTAATAGATCAAAAACTCTTTATTCTATGCAAATACGCAAGATTCATGCGTTTGGAGCAGCCGAACAAGCCCCAAACGAATGCAAAGTCGCTTTATAACGAAATCGGCCGATTCAGTTTTGCGCTCGCTGCAGGCGTTCCAGCTCGTGTTATTAGATCAAAAACTTTTCATTCCATGCAAATACGCAAGATTCATGCGTTTCGAGCAGCCAAACAAGCCCCAAACGAATGCAAAGTCACTTTATAACGAAATTGAACGGTTGAGTTTTGCGCTCGCTGTACGCGTTCCAGCTCGTGTTATTAGATCAAAAACTCTTCATTCTATGCAAATACGCAAGATTCATGCGTTTGGAGCAGCCGAACAAGCCCCAAACGAATGCAAAGTCGCTTTATAACGAAATCGACCGATTCAGTTTTGCGCTCGCTGCAGGCGTTCCAGCTCGTATTAATAGATCAAAAACTCTTCATTCTATGCAAATACGCAAGATTCATGCGTTCCAAGCAGCTAAACAAGCCCCAAACGAATGCAAAGTCGCTTTATAACGAAAAAGACCGATTCAGTTTTGCGCTCGCTGCATTCGTTCCAGCTCGTGTTATTAGATCAAAAACTCTTCATTCTATGCAAATACGCAAGATTCATGCGTTTGGAGCAGCCAAACAAGCCCCAAACGAATGCAAAGTCGCTTCATAACAAAATCGACCGATTCAGTTTTGCGCTCGCTGCATTCGTTCCAGGTCGTGTTATTAGATCAAAAACTCTTCATTCTATGCAAATACGCAAGATTCATACGTTTCGAGCAGCCAAACAAGCCCCAAACGAATGCAAAGTCGCTTTGTAACGAAATCGATAGAAATCGACCAATTCAGTTTTGCGCTCGCTGCATTCGTTCCAGCTCGTTTTTTAGATCAAAAACTCTTTATTCTATGCGAATACGCAAGATTCATGCGTTTAGAGCAGCCAAACAAGCCCCAAACGAATGCAAAGTCGCTTTATAACGAAATCGGCCGATTCAGTTTTGCGCTCGGTGCAGGCGTTCCGACTCGTGTTATTAGATCAAAAACTTTTCATTCTATGCAAATACGCAAGATTCATGCGTTTCGAGCAGCCAAACAAGCCCCAAACGAATGCAAAGTCGCTTTATAACGAAAAAGACCGATTCAGTTTTGCGCTCGCTGCATTCGTTCCAGCTCGTGTTATTAGATCAAAAACTCTTCATTCTATGCAAATACGCAAGATTCATGCGTTTGGAGCAGCCAAACAAGCCCCAAACGAATGCAAAGTCGCTTCATAACAAAATCGACCGATTCAGTTTTGCGCTCGCTGCATTCGTTCCAGCTCGTGTTATTAGATCAAAAACTCTTCATTCTATGCAAATACGCAAGATTCATACGTTTCGAGCAGCCAAACAAGCCCCAAACGAATGCAAAGTCGCTTTGTAACGAAATCGATAGAAATCGACCAATTCAGTTTTGCGCTCGCTGCATTCGTTCCAGCTCGTTTTTTAGATCAAAAACTCTTTATTCTATGCGAATACGCAAGATTCATGCGTTTAGAGCAGCCAAACAAGCCCCAAACGAATGCAAAGTCGCTTTATAACGAAATCGGCCGATTCAGTTTTGCGCTCGGTGCAGGCGTTCCGACTCGTGTTATTAGATCAAAAACTTTTCATTCTATGCAAATACGCAAGATTCATGCGTTTCGAGCAGCCAAACAAGCCCCAAACGAATGCAAAGTCACTTTATGACGAAATTGAACGATTGAGTTTTGCGCTCGCTGTACGCGTTCCAGCTCGTGTTATTAGATCAAAAACTCTTTATTCTATGCAAATACGCAAGATTCATGCGTTTGGAGCAGCCGAACAAGCCCCAAACGAATGCAAAGTCGCTTTCCAACGAAATTGAACAATTGAGTTTTCCGCTCGCTGTACGCGTTCCAGCTCGTGTTATTAGATCAAAAACTCTTCATTCTATGCAAATACGCAAGATTCATGCGTTTGGAGCAGCCAAACAAGCCCCAAACGAATGCAAAGTCGCTTTATAACGAAATCGGCCGATTCAGTTTTGCGCTCGCTGCAGGCGTTCCAGCTCGTGTTATTAGATCAAAAACTTTTCATTCTATGCGAATACGCAAGATTCATGCGTTTCGAGCAGCCAAACAAGCCCCAAACGAATGCAAAGTCACTTTATAACGAAATTGAACGATTGAGTTTTGCGCTCGCTGTACGCGTTCCAGCTCGTGTTATTAGATCAAAAACTCTTTATTCTATGCAAATACGCAAGATTCATGCGTTTCGAGCAGCCAAACAAGCCCCAAACGAATGCAAAGTCGCTTTACAACGAAATTGAACGATTGAGTTTTGCGCTCGCTGTACGCGTTCCAGCTCGTGTTATTAGATCAAAAACTCTTCATTCTATGCAAATACGCAAGATTCATGCGTTTGGAGCAGCCAAACAAGCCCCAAACGAATGCAAAGTCGCTTTATAACGAAATCGACCAATTCAGTTTTGCGCTCGCTGCATTCGTTCTAGCTCGTTTTTTAGATCAAAAACTCTTTATTCTATGCGAATACGCAAGATTCATGCGTTTAGAGCAGCCAAACAAGCCCCAAACGAATGCAAAGTCGCTTTATAACGAAATCGGCCGATTCAGTTTTGCGCTCGCTGCAGGCGTTCCAGCTCGTGTTATTAGATCAAAAACTTTTCATTCTATGCAAATACGCAAGATTCATGCGTTTCGAGCAGTCAAACAAGCCCCAAACGAATGCAAAGTCACTTTATGACGAAATTGAACGATTGAGTTTTGCGCTCGCTGTACGCGTTCCAGCTCGTGTTATTAGATCAAAAACTCTTCATTCTATGCAAATACGCAAGATTCATGCGTTTGGAGCAGCCGAACAAGCCCCAAACGAATGCAAAGTCGCTTTATAACGAAATCGACCGATTCAGTTTTGCGCTCGCTGCAGGCGTTCCAGCTCGTATTAATAGATCAAAAACTCTTCATTCTATGCAAATACGCAAGATTCATGCGTTTCAAGCAGCTAAACAAACCCCAATCGAATGCGAAGTCGCTTTATAACGAAATCGGCCGATTCAGTTTTGCGCTCGCTGCATTCTTTCCAGCTCGTGTTATTAGATCAAAAACTCTTCATTCTATGCAAATACGCAAGGTTCATGCGTTTCGAGCAGCCGAACAAGCCCCAAACGAATGCAAAGTCGCTTTATAACGAAATCAACCGATTCAGTTTTGCGCTCGCTGCAGGCGTTCCAGCTCGTGTTATTAGATCAAAAACTCTTCATTCTATGCAAATACGCAAGATTCATGCGTTTGGAGCAGCCGAACAAGCCCCAAACGAATGCAAAGTCGCTTTATAACAAAATCGACCGATTCAGTTCTGCGCTCGCTGCACGCGTTCCAGCTCGTATTAATAGATCAAAAACTCTTCATTCTATGCAAATACGCAAGATTCATGCGTTTCAAGCAGCTAAACAAGCCCCAATCGGATGCGAAGTCGCTTTATAACGAAATCGGCCGATTCAGTTTTGCGCTCGCTGCATTCTTTCCAGCTCGTGTTATGAGATCAAAAACTCTTCATTCTATGCAAATACGCAAGGTTCATGCGTTTCGAGCAGCCAAACAAGCCCCAAACTAATGCAAAGTCGCTTTATAACGAAATCGGCCGATTCAGTTTTGCGCTCGCTGCAGGCGTTCCAGCTCGAGTTATTAGATAAAAAACTCTTCATTCTATGCAAATACGCAAGATTCTTGCGTTTGGAGCAGCCAAACAAGCCCCAAACGAATGCAAAGTCGCTTTATAACGAAATCGGCCGATTCAGTTTTGCGCTCGCTGCATTCGTTCCAGCTCGTGTTATTAGATCAAAAACTCTTCATTCTATGCAAATACGCAAGATTCGAGCGTTTGGAGCAGCCAAACAAGCCCCAAACGAATGCAAAGTCGCTTTATAACGAAATCGGCCTATTCAGTTTTGCGCTCGCTGCAGGCGTTCCAGCTCGTATCAATAGATCAAAAACTCTTCATTCTATGCAAACACGCAAGATTCATGCGTTTCAAGCAGCTAAACAAGCCCCAAACGACTGCGAAGTCGCTTTATAACGAAATCGGCCTATTCAGTTTTGCGCTCGCTGCAGGCGTTCCAGCTCGTATTAATAGATCAAAAACTCTTCATTCTATGCAAATACGCAAGATTCATGCGTTTGGAGCAGCCGAACAAGCCCCAAACGAATGCAAAGTCGCTTTATAACGAAATCGGCCGATTCAGTTTTGCGCTCGCTGCAGGCGTTCCAGCTCGTGTTATTAGATTAAAAACTTTTCATTCTATGCAAATACGCAAGATTCATGCGTTTCGAGCAGCCAAACAAGCCCCAAACGAATGCAAAGTCACTTTATAACGAAATTGAACAATTGAGTTTTGCGCTCGCTGTACGCGTTCCAGCTCGTGTTATTAGATCAAAAACTCTTCATTCTATACAAATACGCAAGATTCATGCGTTTGGAGCAGCCGAACAAGCCCCAAACGAATGCAAAGTCGCTTTATAACGAAATCGACCGATTCAGTTTTGCGCTCGCTGCAGGCGTTCCAGCTCGTATTAATAGATCAAAAACTCTTCATTCTCTGCAAATACGCAAGATTCATGCGTTTCAAGCAGCTAAACAAGCCCCAAACGAATGCAAAGTCGCTTTATAACGAAAAAGACCGATTCAGTTTTGCGCTCGCTGCATTCGTTCCAGCTCGTGTTATTAGATCAAAAACTCTTCATTCTATGCAAATACGCAAGATTCATGCGTTTGGAGCAGCCAAACAAGCCCCAAACGAATGCAAAGTCGCTTTATAACGAAATCGACCGATTCAGTATTGCGCTCGCTGCAGGCTTTCCAGCTCGTATTAATAGATCTAAGACTCTTCATTCTGAGCAAATATGCAAGATTCATGCGTTTGGAGCAGCCAAACAAGCCCCAAACGAATGCAAAGTCGCTTTATAACGAAAACGACCGATTGAGTTTTGCGCTCACTGCAGGCGTTCCAGCTCGAGTTATTAGATCAAAAACCCTTCATTCTATGCAAATATGCAAGATTCATGCGTTTGGAGCAGCCAAAAAAGCCCCAAACGAATGCAAAGTCGCTTTATAACAAAATCGACCGATTCAGTTTTGCGCTCGCTGCATTCGTTCCAGCTCGTGTTATTAGATCAAAAACTCTTCATTCTATGCAAATACGCAAGATTCATGCGTTTCGAGCAGCCAAACAAGCCCCAAACGAATGCAAAGTCGCTTTGTAACGAAATCGATAGAAATCGACCAATTCAGTTTTGCGCTCGCTGCATTCGTTCCAGCTCGTTTTTTAGATCAAAAACTCTTTATTCTATGCGAATACGCAAGATTCATGCGTTTAGAGCAGCCAAACAAGCCCCAAACGAATGCAAAGTCGCTTTATAACGAAATCGGCCGATTCAGTTTTGCGCTCGCTGCAGGCGTTCCAGCTCGTGTTATTAGATGAAAAACTTTTCATTCTATGCAAATACGCAAGATTCATGCGTTTCGAGCAGCCAAACAAGCCCCAAACGAATGCAAAGTCACTTTATGACGAAATTGAACGATTGAGTTTTGCGCTCGCTGTACGCGTTCCAGCTCGTGTTATTAGATCAAAAACTCTTCATTCTATGCAAATACGCAAGATTCATGCGTTTGGAGCAGCCGAACAAGCCCCAAACGAATGCAAAGTCGCTTTATAACGAAATCGACCGATTCAGTTTTGCGCTCGCTGCATTCTTTCCAGCTCGTGTTATTAGATCAAAAACTCTTCATTCTATGCAAATACGCAAGGTTCATGCGTTTCGAGCAGCCAAACAAGCCCCAAACGAATGCAAAGTCGCTTTATAACGAAATCGGCCTATTCAGTTTTGCGCTCGCTGCAGGCGTTCCAGCTCGTGTTATTAGATCAAAAACTCTTCATTCTATGCAAATACGCAAGATTCATGCGTTTGGAGCAGCCGAACAAGCCCCAAACGAATGCAAAGTCGCTTCATAACGAAATCGACCGATTCAGTTTTGCGCTCGCTGCAGGCGTTCCAGCTCGTATTAATAGATCAAAAACTCTTCATTCTATGCAAATACGCAAGATTCATGCGTTTCAAGCAGCTAAACAAGCCCCAAACGAATGCAAAGTCGCTTTATAACGAAAAAGACCGATTCAGTTTTGCGCTCGCTGCATTCGTTCCAGCTCGTGTTATTAGATCAAAAACTCTTCATTCTATGCAAATACGCAAGATTCATGCGTTTGGAGCAGCCAAACAAGCCCCAAACGAATGCAAAGTCGCTTCATAACAAAATCGACCGATTCAGTTTTGCGCTCGCTGCATTCGTTCCAGCTCGTGTTATTAGATCAAAAACTCTTCATTCTATGCAAATACGCAAGATTCATACGTTTCGAGCAGCCAAACAAGCCCCAAACGAATGCAAAGTCGCTTTGTAACGAAATCGATAGAAATCGACCAATTCAGTTTTGCGCTCTCTGCATTCGTTCCAGCTCGTTTTTTAGATCAAAAACTCTTTATTCTATGCGAATACGCAAGATTCATGCGTTTAGAGCAGCCAAACAAGCCCCAAACGAATGCAAAGTCGCTTTATAACGAAATCGGCCGATTCAGTTTTGCGCTCGGTGCAGGCGTTCCGACTCGTGTTATTAGATCAAAAACTTTTCATTCTATGCAAATACGCAAGATTCATGCGTTTCGAGCAGCCAAACAAGCCCCAAACGAATGCAAAGTCACTTTATGACGAAATTGAACGATTGAGATTTGCGCTCGCTGTACGCGTTCCAGCTCGTGTTATTAGATCAAAAACTCTTTATTCTATGCAAATACGCAAGATTCATGCGTTTGGAGCAGCCGAACAAGCCCCAAACGAATGCAAAGTCGCTTTCCAACGAAATTGAACAATTGAGTTTTCCGCTCGCTGTACGCGTTCCAGCTCGTGTTATTAGATCAAAAACTCTTCATTCTATGCAAATACGCAAGATTCATGCGTTTGGAGCAGCCAAACAAGCCCCAAACGAATGCAAAGTCGCTTTATAACGAAATCGGCCGATTCAGTTTTGCGCTCGCTGCAGGCGTTCCAGCTCGTGTTATTAGATCAAAAACTTTTCATTCTATGCGAATACGCAAGATTCATGCGTTTCGAGCAGCCAAACAAGCCCCAAACGAATGCAAAGTCACTTTATAACGAAATTGAACGATTGAGTTTTGCGCTCGCTGTACGCGTTCCAGCTCGTGTTATTAGATCAAAAACTCTTTATTCTATGCAAATACGCAAGATTCATGCGTTTGGAGCAGCCAAACAAGCCCCAAACGAATGCAAAGTCGCTTTATAACGAAATCGACCAATTCAGTTTTGCGCTCGCTGCATTCGTTCCAGCTCGTTTTTTAGATCAAAAACTCTTTATTCTATGCGAATACGCAAGATTCATGCGTTTAGAGCAGCCAAACAAGCCCCAAACGAATGCAAAGTCGCTTTATAACGAAATCGGCCGATTCAGTTTTGCGCTCGCTGCAGGCGTTCCAGCTCGTGTTATTAGATCAATAACTCTTCATTCTATGCAAATACGCAAGATTCATGCGTTTGGAGCAGGCGAACAAGCCCCAAACGAATGCAAAGTCGCTTTATAACGAAATCGACCGATTCAGTTCTGCGCTCGCTGCACGCGTTCCAGCTCGTATTAATAGATCAAAAACTCTTCATTCTATGCAAATACGCAAGATTCATGCGTTTCAAGCAGCTAAACAAGCCCCAATCGGATGCGAAGTCGCTTTATAACGAAATCGGACGATTCAGTTTTGCGCTCGCTGCATTCTTTCCAGCTCGTGTTATGAGATCAAAAACTCTTCATTCTATGCAAATACGCAAGGTTCATGCGTTTCGAGCAGCCGAACAAGCCCCAAACGAATGCAAAGTCGCTTTATAACGAAATCGACCGATTCAGTTTTGCGCTCGCTGCAGGCGTTCCAGCTCGTATTAATAGATCAAAAACTCTTCATTCTATGCAAATACGCAAGATTCATGCGTTTCAAGCAGCTAAACAAGCCCCAAACGAATGCAAAGTCGCTTTATAACGAAAAAGACCGATTCAGTTTTGCGCTCGCTGCATTCGTTCCAGCTCGTGTTATTAGATCAAAAACTCTTCATTCTATGCAAATACGCAAGATTCATGCGTTTGGAGCAGCCAAACAAGCCCCAAACGAATGCAAAGTCGCTTTATAACGAAATCGACCGATTCAGTATTGCGCTCGCTGCAGGCTTTCCAGCTCGTATTAATAGATCTAAGACTCTTCATTCTGAGCAAATATGCAAGATTCATGCGTTTGGAGCAGCCAAACAAGCCCCAAACGAATGCAAAGTCGCTTTATAACGAAAACGACCGATTGAGTTTTGCGCTCACTGCAGGCGTTCCAGCTCGAGTTATTAGATCAAAAACTCTTCATTCTATGCAAATATGCAAGATTCATGCGTTTGGAGCAGCCAAACAAGCCCCAAACGAATGCAAAGTCGCTTTATAACAAAATCGACCGATTCAGTTTTGCGCTCGCTGCATTCGTTCCAGCTCGTGTTATTAGATCAAAAACTCTTCATTCTATGCAAATACGCAAGATTCATGCGTTTCGAGCAGCCAAACAAGCCCCAAACGAATGCAAAGTCGCTTTGTAACGAAATCGATAGAAATCGACCAATTCAGTTTTGCGCTCGCTGCATTCGTTCCAGCTCGTTTTTTAGATCAAAAACTCTTTATTCTATGCGAATACGCAAGATTCATGCGTTTAGAGCAGCCAAACAAGCCCCAAACGAATGCAAAGTCGCTTTATAACGAAATCGGCCGATTCAGTTTTGCGCTCGCTGCAGGCGTTCCAGCTCGTGTTATTAGATGAAAAACTTTTCATTCTATGCAGATACGCAAGATTCATGCGTTTCGAGCAGCCAAACAAGCCCTAAACGAATGCAAAGTCACTTTATGACGAAATTGAACGATTGAGTTTTGCGCTCGCTGTACGCGTTCCAGCTCGTGTTATTAGATCAAAAACTCTTTATTCTATGCAAATACGCAAGATTCATGCGTTTGGAGCAGCCGAACAAGCCCCAAACGAATGCAAAGTCGCTTTACAACGAAATTGAACGATTGAGTTTTGCGCTCGCTGTACGCGTTCCAGCTCGTGTTATTAGATCAAAAACTCTTTATTCTATGCAAATACGCAAGATTCATGCGTTTGGAGCAGCCAAACAAGCCCCAAACGAATGCAAAGTCGCTTTATAACGAAATCGGCCGATTCAGTTTTGCGCTCGCTGCAGGCGTTCCAGCTCGTGTTATTAGATCAAAAACTTTTCGTTCTATGCAAATACGCAAGATTCATGCGTTTCGAGCAGCCAAACAAGCCCCAAACGAATGCAAAGTCACTTTATAACGAAATTGAACGATTCAGTTTCTCGCTCGCTGTACGCGTTCCAGCTCGTGTTATTAGATCAAAAACTCTTCATTCTATGCAAATACGCAAGATTCATGCGTTTGGAGCAGCCGAACAAGCCCCAAACGAATGCAAAGTCGCTTTATAACGAAATCGACCGATTCAGTTTTGCACTCGCTGCATTCTTTCCAGCTCGTGTTATTAGATCAAAAACTCTTCATTCTATGCAAATACGCAAGGTTCATGCGTTTCGAGCAGCCAAACAAGCCCCAAACGAATGCAAAGTCGCTTTATAACGAAATCGGCCTATTCAGTTTTGCGCTCGCTGCAGGCGTTCCAGCTCGTGTTATTAGATCAAAAACTCTTCATTCTATGCAAATACGCAAGATTCATGCGTTTGGAGCAGCCGAACAAGCCCCAAACGAATGCAAAGTCGCTTTATAACGAAATCGGCCGATTCAGTTTTGCGCTCGCTGCATTCTTTCCAGCTCGTGTTATTAGATCAAAAACTCTTCATTCTATGCAAATACGCAAGGTTCATGCGTTTCGAGCAGCCAAACAAGCACCAAACGAATGCAAAGTCGCTTTATAACGGAATCGGCCGATTCAGTTTTGCGCTCGCTGCAGGCGTTCCAGCTCGTGTTATTAGATCAAAAACTCTTCATTCTATGCAAATACGCAAGATTCATGCGTTTCGAGCAGCCAAACAAGCCCCAAACGAATGCAAAGTCGCTTTGGAACGAAAAAGACCGATTTAGTTTTGCGCTCGCTGCAGGCGTTCCAGCTCGAGTTATTAGATCAAAAACTCTTCATTCTATGCAAATATGCAAGATTCATGCGTTTGGAGCAGCCAAACAAGCCCCAAACGAATGCAAAGTCGCTTTATAACAAAATCGACCGATTTAGTTTTGCGATGGCTGCATTCGTTCCAGCTCGTGTTATGAGATCAAAAACTCTTCATTCTATGCAAATACGCAAGATTCCTGCGTTTCGAGCAGCCAAACAAGCCCCAAACGAATGCAAAGTCGCTTTATGACAAAATCGACCGATTCAGTTTTGCGCTCGCTGCATTCGTTCCAGCTCGTGTTATTAGATCAAAAACTCTTAATTCTATGCAAATACGCAAGATTCATGCGTTTCGAGCAGCCAAACAAGCCCTAAACGAGCGCAAAGTCGCTTTATAACAAAATCGACCGATTCAGTTTTGCGCTCGCTGCATTCGTTCCAGCTCGTGTTATTAGATCAAAAACTCTTAATTCTATGCAAATACGCAAGATTCATGCGTTTCGAGCAGCCAAACAAGCACCAAACGAATGCAAAGTCGCTTTATAACGGAATCGGCCTATTCAGTTTTGCGCTCGCTGCAGGCGTTCCAGCTCGTATTAATAGATCAAAAACTCTTCATTCTATGCAAATACGCAAGATTCGAGCGTTTGGAGCAGCCAAACAAGCCCCAAACGAATGCAAAGTCGCTTTACAACGAAATTGAACGATTGAGTTTTGCGCTCGCTGTACGCGTTCCAGCTCGTGTTATAAGATCAAAAACTCTTTATTCTATGCAAATACGCAAGATTCATGCGTTTGGAGCAGCCGAACAAGCCCCAAACGAATGCAAAGTCACTTTATAACGAAATCGACCGATTCAGTTTTGCGCTCGCTGCAGGTGTTCCAGCTCGTATTAATTGATCAAAAACTCTTCATTCTAT
Source organism: Amblyteles armatorius (assembly GCA_933228735.2). Lineage (NCBI taxonomy): Eukaryota > Metazoa > Arthropoda > Insecta > Hymenoptera > Ichneumonidae > Amblyteles > Amblyteles armatorius. Next base: position 701,997 of record OW121691.1, on the reverse strand, counting down.
GCAAATACGCAAAATTCGAGCGTTTGGAGCAGCCAAACAAGCCCCAAACGAATGCAAAGTCGCTTTATAACGAAATCGACCGATTCAGTTTTGCGCTCGCTGCAGGCTTTCCGGCTCGTATTAATAGATCTAAGACTCTTCATTCTGTGCAAATATGCAAGATTCATGCGTTTGGAGCAGCCAAACAAGCCCCAAACGAATGCAAAGTCGCTTTACAACGAAATCGACCGATTCAGTTTTGCGCTCGCTGCAGGCGTTCCAGCTCGGGTTATTAGATCAAAAACTCTTTATTCTATGCAAACACGCAAGATTCATGCGTTTCAAGCAGCTAAACAAGCCCCAAACGACTGCAAAGTCGCTTTATAACGAAATCGGCCTATTCAGTTTTGCGCTCGCTGCAGGCGTTCCAGCTCGTATTAATAGATCAAAAACTCTTTATTCTATGCAAATACGCAAGATTCATGCGTTTGGAGCAGCCGAACAAGCCCCAAACGAATGCAAAGTCGCTTTATAACGAAATCGGCCGATTCAGTTTTGCGCTCGCTGCAGGCGTTCCAGCTCGTGTTATTAGATCAAAAACTCTTCATTCTATGCAAATACGCAAGATTCATGCGTTTGGAGCAGCCAAACAAGCCCCAAACGAATGCAAAGTCGCTTCATAACAAAATCGACCGATTCAGTTTTGCGCTCGCTGCATTCGTTCCAGCTCGTGTTATTAGATCAAAAACTCTTCATTCTATGCAAATACGCAAGATTCATACGTTTCGAGCAGCCAAACAAGCCCCAAACGAATGCAAAGTCGCTTTGTAGCGAAATCGATAGAAATCGACCAATTCAGTTTTGCGCTCGCTGCATTCGTTCCAGCTCGTTTTTTAGATCAAAAACTCTTTATTCTATGCGAATACGCAAGATTCATGCGTTTAGAGCAGCCAAACAAGCCCCAAACGAATGCAAAGTCGCTTTATAACGAAATCGGCCGATTCAGTTTTGCGCTCGGTGCAGGCGTTCCGACTCGTGTTATTAGATCAAAAACTTTTCATTCTATGCAAATACGCAAGATTCATGCGTTTCGAGCAGCCAAACAAGCCCCAAACGAATGCAAAGTCACTTTATGACGAAATTGAACGATTGAGATTTGCGCTCGCTGTACGCGTTCCAGCTCGTGTTATTAGATCAAAAACTCTTTATTCTATGCAAATACGCAAGATTCATGCGTTTGGAGCAGCCGAACAAGCCCCAAACGAATGCAAAGTCGCTTTCCAACGAAATTGAACAATTGAGTTTTCCGCTCGCTGTACGCGTTCCAGCTCGTGTTATTAGATCAAAAACTCTTCATTCTATGCAAATACGCAAGATTCATGCGTTTGGAGCAGCCAAACAAGCCCCAAACGAATGCAAAGTCGCTTTATAACGAAATCGGCCGATTCAGTTTTGCGCTCGCTGCAGGCGTTCCAGCTCGTGTTATTAGATCAAAAACTTTTCATTCTATGCGAATACGCAAGATTCATGCGTTTCGAGCAGCCAAACAAGCCCCAAACGAATGCAAAGTCACTTTATAACGAAATTGAACGATTGAGTTTTGCGCTCGCTGTACGCGTTCCAGCTCGTGTTATTAGATCAAAAACTCTTTATTCTATGCAAATACGCAAGATTCATGCGTTTCGAGCAGCCAAACAAGCCCCAAACGAATGCAAAGTCGCTTTACAACGAAATTGAACGATTGAGTTTTGCGCTCGCTGTACGCGTTCCAGCTCGTGTTATTAGATCAAAAACTCTTCATTCTATGCAAATACGCAAGATTCATGCGTTTGGAGCAGCCAAACAAGCCCCAAACGAATGCAAAGTCGCTTTATAACGAAATCGACCAATTCAGTTTTGCGCTCGCTGCATTCGTTCCAGCTCGTTTTTTAGATCAAAAACTCTTTATTCTATGCGAATACGCAAGATTCATGCGTTTAGAGCAGCCAAACAAGCCCCAAACGAATGCAAAGTCGCTTTATAACGAAATCGGCCGATTCAGTTTTGCGCTCGCTGCAGGCGTTCCAGCTCGTATTAATTGATCAAAAACTCTTCATTCTATGCAAATACGCAAAATTCGAGCGTTTGGAGCAGCCAAACAAGCCCCAAACGAATGCAAAGTCGCTTTATAACGAAATCGACCGATTCAGTTTTGCGCTCGCTGCAGGCTTTCCGGCTCGTATTAATAGATCTAAGACTCTTCATTCTGTGCAAATATGCAAGATTCATGCGTTTGGAGCAGCCAAACAAGCCCCAAACGAATGCAAAGTCGCTTTACAACGAAATCGACCGATTCAGTTTTGCGCTCGCTGCAGGCGTTCCAGCTCGGGTTATTAGATCAAAAACTCTTTATTCTATGCAAACACGCAAGATTCATGCGTTTCAAGCAGCTAAACAAGCCCCAAACGACTGCAAAGTCGCTTTATAACGAAATCGGCCTATTCAGTTTTGCGCTCGCTGCAGGCGTTCCAGCTCGTATTAATAGATCAAAAACTCTTTATTCTATGCAAATACGCAAGATTCATGCGTTTGGAGCAGCCGAACAAGCCCCAAACGAATGCAAAGTCGCTTTATAACGAAATCGGCCGATTCAGTTTTGCGCTCGCTGCAGGCGTTCCAGCTCGTGTTATTAGATCAAAAACTCTTCATTCTATGCAAATACGCAAGATTCATGCGTTTGGAGCAGCCAAACAAGCCCCAAACGAATGCAAAGTCGCTTCATAACAAAATCGACCGATTCAGTTTTGCGCTCGCTGCATTCGTTCCAGCTCGTGTTATTAGATCAAAAACTCTTCATTCTATGCAAATACGCAAGATTCATACGTTTCGAGCAGCCAAACAAGCCCCAAACGAATGCAAAGTCGCTTTGTAGCGAAATCGATAGAAATCGACCAATTCAGTTTTGCGCTCGCTGCATTCGTTCCAGCTCGTTTTTTAGATCAAAAACTCTTTATTCTATGCGAATACGCAAGATTCATGCGTTTAGAGCAGCCAAACAAGCCCCAAACGAATGCAAAGTCGCTTTATAACGAAATCGGCCGATTCAGTTTTGCGCTCGGTGCAGGCGTTCCGACTCGTGTTATTAGATCAAAAACTTTTCATTCTATGCAAATACGCAAGATTCATGCGTTTCGAGCAGCCAAACAAGCCCCAAACGAATGCAAAGTCACTTTATGACGAAATTGAACGATTGAGATTTGCGCTCGCTGTACGCGTTCCAGCTCGTGTTATTAGATCAAAAACTCTTTATTCTATGCAAATACGCAAGATTCATGCGTTTGGAGCAGCCGAACAAGCCCCAAACGAATGCAAAGTCGCTTTCCAACGAAATTGAACAATTGAGTTTTCCGCTCGCTGTACGCGTTCCAGCTCGTGTTATTAGATCAAAAACTCTTCATTCTATGCAAATACGCAAGATTCATGCGTTTGGAGCAGCCAAACAAGCCCCAAACGAATGCAAAGTCGCTTTATAACGAAATCGGCCGATTCAGTTTTGCGCTCGCTGCAGGCGTTCCAGCTCGTGTTATTAGATCAAAAACTTTTCATTCTATGCGAATACGCAAGATTCATGCGTTTCGAGCAGCCAAACAAGCCCCAAACGAATGCAAAGTCACCTTATAACGAAATTGAACGATTGAGTTTTGCGCTCGCTGTACGCGTTCCAGCTCGTGTTATTAGATCAAAAACTCTTTATTCTATGCAAATACGCAAGATTCATGCGTTTCGAGCAGCCAAACAAGCCCCAAACGAATGCAAAGTCGCTTTACAACGAAATTGAACGATTGAGTTTTGCGCTCGCTGTACGCGTTCCAGCTCGTGTTATTAGATCAAAAACTCTTCATTCTATGCAAATACGCAAGATTCATGCGTTTGGAGCAGCCAAACAAGCCCCAAACGAATGCAAAGTCGCTTTATAACGAAATCGACCAATTAAGTTTTGCGCTCGCTGCATTCGTTCCAGCTCGTTTTTTAGATCAAAAACTCTTTATTCTATGCGAATACGCAAGATTCATGCGTTTAGAGCAGCCAAACAAGCCCCAAACGAATGCAAAGTCGCTTTATAACGAAATCGGCCGATTCAGTTTTGCGCTCGCTGCAGGCGTTCCAGCTCGTGTTATTAGATCAAAAACTCTTCATTCTATGCAAATACGCAAGATTCATGCGTTTGGAGCAGCCGAACAAGCCCCAAACGAATGCAAAGTCGCTTTATAACGAAATCGACCGATTCAGTTCTGCGCTCGCTGCACGCGTTCCAGCTCGTATTAATAGATCAAAAACTCTTCATTCTATGCAAATACGCAAGATTCATGCGTTTCAAGCAGCTAAACAAGCCCCAATCGGATGCGAAGTCGCTTTATAACGAAATCGGCCGATTCAGTTTTGCGCTCGCTGCATTCTTTCCAGCTCGTGTTATGAGATCAAAAACTCTTCATTCTATGCAAATACGCAAGGTTCATGCGTTTCGAGCAGCCGAACAAGCCCCAAACGAATGCAAAGTCGCTTTATAACGAAATCGACCGATTCAGTTTTGCGCTCGCTGCAGGCGTTCCAGCTCGTATTACTAGATCAAAAACTCTTCATTCTATGCAAATACGCAAGATTCATGCGTTTCAAGCAGCTAAACAAGCCCCAATCGAATGCGAAGTCGCTTTATAACGAAATCGGCCGATTCAGTTTTGCGCTCGCTGCATTCTTTCCAGCTCGTGTTATTAGATCAAAAACTCTTCATTCTATGCGAATACGCAAGATTCATGCGTTTAGAGCAGCCAAACAAGCCCCAAACGAATGCAAAGTCGCTTTATAACGAAATCGGCCGATTTAGTTTTGCGCTCGGTGCAGGCGTTCCGACTCGTGTTATTAGATCAAAAACTTTTCATTCTATGCAAATACGCAAGATTCATGCGTTTCGAGCAGCCAAACAAGCCCCAAACGAATGCAAAGTCACTTTATGACGAAATTGAACGATTGAGTTTTGCGCTCGCTGTACGCGTTCCAGCTCGTGTTATTAGATCAAAAACTCTTTATTCTATGCAAATACGCAAGATTCATGCGTTTGGAGCAGCCGAACAAGCCCCAAACGAATGCAAAGTCGCTTTCCAACGAAATTGAACAATTGAGTTTTCCGCTCGCTGTACGCGTTCCAGCTCGTGTTATTAGATCAAAAACTCTTCATTCTATGCAAATACGCAAGATTCATGCGTTTGGAGCAGCCAAACAAGCCCCAAACGAATGCAAAGTCGCTTTATAACGAAATCGGCCGATTCAGTTTTGCGCTCGCTGCAGGCGTTCCAGCTCGTGTTATTAGATCAAAAACTTTTCATTCTATGCGAATACGCAAGATTCATGCGTTTCGAGCAGCCAAACAAGCCCCAAACGAATGCAAAGTCACTTTATAACGAAATTGAACGATTGAGTTTTGCGCTCGCTGTACGCGTTCCAGCTCGTGTTATTAGATCAAAAACTCTTTATTCTATGCAAATACGCAAGATTCATGCGTTTCGAGCAGCCAAACAAGCCCCAAACGAATGCAAAGTCGCTTTACAACGAAATTGAACGATTGAGTTTTGCGCTCGCTGTACGCGTTCCAGCTCGTGTTATTAGATCAAAAACTCTTCATTCTATGCAAATACGCAAGATTCATGCGTTTGGAGCAGCCAAACAAGCCCCAAACGAATGCAAAGTCGCTTTATAACGAAATCGACCAATTCAGTTTTGCGCTCGCTGCATTCGTTCCAGCTCGTTTTTTAGATCAAAAACTCTTTATTCTATGCGAATACGCAAGATTCATGCGTTTAGAGCAGCCAAACAAGCCCCAAACGAATGCAAAGTCACTTTATGACGAAATTGAACGATTGAGTTTTGCGCTCGCTGTACGCGTTCCAGCTCGTGTTATTAGATCAAAAACTCTTCATTCTATGCAAATACGAGAGATTCATGCGTTTGGAGCAGCCGAACAAGCCCCAAACGAATGCAAAGTCGCTTTATAACGAAATCGACCGATTCAGTTTTGCGCTCGCTGCAGGCGTTCCAGCTCGTATTAATAGATCAAAAACTCTTCATTCTATGCAAATACGCAAGATTCATGCGTTTCAAGCAGCTAAACAAACCCCAATCGAATGCGAAGTCGCTTTATAACGAAATCGGCCGATTCAGTTTTGCGCTCGCTGCATTCTTTCCAGCTCGTGTTATTAGATCAAAAACTCTTCATTCTATGCAAATACGCAAGGTTCATGCGTTTCGAGCAGCCGAACAAGCCCCAAACGAATGCAAAGTCGCTTTATAACGAAATCGACCGATTCAGTTTTGCGCTCGCTGCAGGCGTTCCAGCTCGTGTTATTAGATCAAAAACTCTTCATTCTATGCAAATACGCAAGATTCATGCGTTTGGAGCAGCCGAACAAGCCCCAAACGAATGCAAAGTCGCTTTATAACGAAATCGACCGATTCAGTTCTGCGCTCGCTGCACGCGTTCCAGCTCGTATTAATAGATCAAAAACTCTTCATTCTATGCAAATACGCAAGATTCATGCGTTTCAAGCAGCTAAACAAGCCCCAATCGGATGCGAAGTCGCTTTATAACGAAATCGGCCGATTCAGTTTTGCGCTCGCTGCATTCTTTCCAGCTCGTGTTATGAGATCAAAAACTCTTCATTCTATGCAAATACGCAAGGTTCATGCGTTTCGAGCAGCCAAACAAGCCCCAAACTAATGCAAAGTCGCTTTATAACGAAATCGGCCGATTCAGTTTTGCGCTCGCTGCAGGCGTTCCAGCTCGAGTTATTAGATAAAAAACTCTTCATTCTATGCAAATACGCAAGATTCTTGCGTTTGGAGCAGCCAAACAAGCCCCAAACGAATGCAAAGTCGCTTTATAACGAAATCGGCCGATTCAGTTTTGCGCTCGCTGCATTCGTTCCAGCTCGTGTTATTAGATCAAAAACTCTTCATTCTATGCAAATACGCAAGATTCGAGCGTTTGGAGCAGCCAAACAAGCCCCAAACGAATGCAAAGTCGCTTTATAACGAAATCGGCCTATTCAGTTTTGCGCTCGCTGCAGGCGTTCCAGCTCGTATCAATAGATCAAAAACTCTTCATTCTATGCAAACACGCAAGATTCATGCGTTTCAAGCAGCTAAACAAGCCCCAAACGACTGCGAAGTCGCTTTATAACGAAATCGGCCTATTCAGTTTTGCGCTCGCTGCAGGCGTTCCAGCTCGTATTAATAGATCAAAAACTCTTCATTCTATGCAAATACGCAAGATTCATGCGTTTGGAGCAGCCGAACAAGCCCCAAACGAATGCAAAGTCGCTTTATAACGAAATCGGCCGATTCAGTTTTGCGCTCGCTGCAGGCGTTCCAGCTCGTGTTATTAGATGAAAAACTTTTCATTCTATGCAAATACGCAAGATTCATGCGTTTCGAGCAGCCGAACAAGCCCCAAACGAATGCAAAGTCGCTTTATAACGAAATCGACCGATTCAGTTCTGCGCTCGCTGCACGCGTTCCAGCTCGTATTAATAGATCAAAAACTCTTCATTCTATGCAAATACGCAAGATTCATGCGTTTCAAGCAGCTAAACAAGCCCCAATCGGATGCGAAGTCGCTTTATAACGAAATCGGCCGATTCAGTTTTGCGCTCGCTGCATTCTTTCCAGCTCGTGTTATGAGATCAAAAACTCTTCATTCTATGCAAATACGCAAGGTTCATGCGTTTCGAGCAGCCAAACAAGCCCCAAACTAATGCAAAGTCGCTTTATAACGAAATCGGCCGATTCAGTTTTGCGCTCGCTGCAGGCGTTCCAGCTCGAGTTATTAGATAAAAAACTCTTCATTCTATGCAAATACGCAAGATTCATGCGTTTCGAGCAGCCAAACAAGCCCCAAACGAATGCAAAGTCACTTTATAACGAAATTGAACGATTCAGTTTCTCGCTCGCTGTACGCGTTCCAGCTCGTGTTATTAGATCAAAAACTCTTCATTCTATGCAAATACGCAAGATTCATGCGTTTGGAGCAGCCGAACAAGCCCCAAACGAATGCAAAGTCGCTTTATAACGAAATCGACCGATTCAGTTTTGCGCTCGCTGCATTCTTTCCAGCTCGTGTTATTAGATCAAAAACTCTTCATTCTATGCAAATACGCAAGGTTCATGCGTTTCGAGCAGCCAAACAAGCCCCAAACGAATGCAAAGTCGCTTTATAACGAAATCGGCCTATTCAGTTTTGCGCTCGCTGCAGGCGTTCCAGCTCGTGTTATTAGATCAAAAACTCTTCATTCTATGCAAATACGCAAGATTCATGCGTTTGGAGCAGCCGAACAAGCCCCAAACGAATGCAAAGTCACTTTATAACGAAATTGAACGGTTGAGTTTTGCGCTCGCTGTACGCGTTCCAGCTCGTGTTATTAGATCAAAAACTCTTCATTCTATGCAAATACGCAAGATTCATGCGTTTGGAGCAGCCGAACAAGCCCCAAACGAATGCAAAGTCGCTTTATAACAAAATCGACCGATTCAGTTTTGCGCTCGCTGCAGGCGTTCCAGCTCGTGTTATTAGATCAAAAACTCTTCATTCTATGCAAATACGCAAGATTCATGCGTTTCGAGCAGCCAAACAAGCCCCAAACGAATGCAAAGTCGCTTTATAACGAAAAAGACCGATTTAGTTTTGCGCTCGCTGCAGGCGTTCCAGCTCGAGTTATTAGATCAAAAACTCTTCATTCTATGCAAATATGCAAGATTCATGCGTTTGGAGCGGCCAAATAAGCCCCAATCGAATGCAAAGTCGCTTTATAACGAAATCGTCCGATTCAGTTTTGCGCTCGCTGCAGGCTTTCCAGCTCGTATTAATAGATCTAAGACTCTTCATTCTGTGCAAATATGCAAGATTCATGCGTTTGGAGCAGCCAAACAAGCCCCAAACGAATGCAAAGTCGCTTTAAAACGAAATTGAACGATTGAGTTTTGCGCTCGCTGTACGCGTTCCAGCTCGTGTCATTAGATCAAAAACTCTTCATTCTATGCAAATACGCAAGATTCATGCGTTTGGAGCAGCCAAACGAGCCCCAAACGAATGCAAAGTCGCTTTATAACAAAATCGACCGATTCAGTTTTGCGCTCGCTGCATTCGTTCCAGCTCGTGTTATTAGATCAAAAACTCTTCATTCTATGCAAATACGCAAGATTCATGCGTTTGGAGCAGCCAAACAAGCCCCAAACGAATGCAAAGTCGCTTTAAAACGAAATTGAACGATTGAGTTTTGCGCTCGCTGTACGCGTTCCAGCTCGTGTTATAAGATCAAAAACTCTTCATTCTATGCAAATACGCAAGATTCATGCGTTTGGAGCAGCCGAACAAGCCCCAAACGAATGCAAAGTCACTTTATAACGAAATCGACCGATTCAGTTTTGCGCTCGCTGCAGGTGTTCCAGCTCGTATTAATTGATCAAAAACTCTTCATTCTATGCAAATACGCAAAATTCGAGCGTTTGGAGCAGCCAAACAAGCCCCAAACGAATGCAAAGTCGCTTTATAACGAAATCGACCGATTCAGTTTTGCGCTCGCTGCAGGCTTTCCGGCTCGTATTAATAGATCTAAGACTCTTCATTCTGTGCAAATATGCAAGATTCATGCGTTTGGAGCAGCCAAACAAGCCCCAAACGAATGCAAAGTCGCTTTACAACGAAATCGACCGATTCAGTTTTGCGCTCGCTGCAGGCGTTCCAGCTTGGGTTATTAGATCAAAAACTCTTTATTCTATGCAAACACGCAAGATTCATGCGTTTCAAGCAGCTAAACAAGCCCCAAACGACTGCAAAGTCGCTTTATAACGAAATCGGCCTATTCAGTTTTGCGCTCGCTGCAGGCGTTCCAGCTCGTATTAATAGATCAAAAACTCTTTATTCTATGCAAATACGCAAGATTCATGCGTTTGGAGCAGCCGAACAAGCCCCAAACGAATGCAAAGTCGCTTTATAACGAAATCGGCCGATTCAGTTTTGCGCTCGCTGCAGGCGTTCCAGCTCGTGTTATTAGATCAAAAACTTTTCATTCCATGCAAATACGCAAGATTCATGCGTTTCGAGCAGCCAAACAAGCCCCAAACGAATGCAAAGTCACTTTATAACGAAATTGAACGGTTGAGTTTTGCGCTCGCTGTACGCGTTCCAGCTCGTGTTATTAGATCAAAAACTCTTCATTCTATGCAAATACGCAAGATTCATGCGTTTGGAGCAGCCGAACAAGCCCCAAACGAATGCAAAGTCGCTTTATAACGAAATCGACCGATTCAGTTTTGCGCTCGCTGCAGGCGTTCCAGCTCGTATTAATAGATCAAAAACTCTTCATTCTATGCAAATACGCAAGATTCATGCGTTCCAAGCAGCTAAACAAGCCCCAAACGAATGCAAAGTCGCTTTATAACGAAAAAGACCGATTCAGTTTTGCGCTCGCTGCATTCGTTCCAGCTCGTGTTATTAGATCAAAAACTCTTCATTCTATGCAAATACGCAAGATTCATGCGTTTGGAGCAGCCAAACAAGCCCCAAACGAATGCAAAGTCGCTTCATAACAAAATCGACCGATTCAGTTTTGCGCTCGCTGCATTCGTTCCAGCTCGTGTTATTAGATCAAAAACTCTTCATTCTATGCAAATACGCAAGATTCATACGTTTCGAGCAGCCAAACAAGCCCCAAACGAATGCAAAGTCGCTTTGTAACGAAATCGATAGAAATCGACCAATTCAGTTTTGCGCTCGCTGCATTCGTTCCAGCTCGTTTTTTAGATCAAAAACTCTTTATTCTATGCGAATACGCAAGATTCATGCGTTTAGAGCAGCCAAACAAGCCCCAAACGAATGCAAAGTCGCTTTATAACGAAATCGGCCGATTCAGTTTTGCGCTCGGTGCAGGCGTTCCGACTCGTGTTATTAGATCAAAAACTTTTCATTCTATGCAAATACGCAAGATTCATGCGTTTCGAGCAGCCAAACAAGCCCCAAACGAATGCAAAGTCGCTTTATAACGAAAAAGACCGATTCAGTTTTGCGCTCGCTGCATTCGTTCCAGCTCGTGTTATTAGATCAAAAACTCTTCATTCTATGCAAATACGCAAGATTCATGCGTTTGGAGCAGCCAAACAAGCCCCAAACGAATGCAAAGTCGCTTCATAACAAAATCGACCGATTCAGTTTTGCGCTCGCTGCATTCGTTCCAGCTCGTGTTATTAGATCAAAAACTCTTCATTCTATGCAAATACGCAAGATTCATACGTTTCGAGCAGCCAAACAAGCCCCAAACGAATGCAAAGTCGCTTTGTAACGAAATCGATAGAAATCGACCAATTCAGTTTTGCGCTCGCTGCATTCGTTCCAGCTCGTTTTTTAGATCAAAAACTCTTTATTCTATGCGAATACGCAAGATTCATGCGTTTAGAGCAGCCAAACAAGCCCCAAACGAATGCAAAGTCGCTTTATAACGAAATCGGCCGATTCAGTTTTGCGCTCGGTGCAGGCGTTCCGACTCGTGTTATTAGATCAAAAACTTTTCATTCTATGCAAATACGCAAGATTCATGCGTTTCGAGCAGCCAAACAAGCCCCAAACGAATGCAAAGTCACTTTATGACGAAATTGAACGATTGAGTTTTGCGCTCGCTGTACGCGTTCCAGCTCGTGTTATTAGATCAAAAACTCTTTATTCTATGCAAATACGCAAGATTCATGCGTTTGGAGCAGCCGAACAAGCCCCAAACGAATGCAAAGTCGCTTTCCAACGAAATTGAACAATTGAGTTTTCCGCTCGCTGTACGCGTTCCAGCTCGTGTTATTAGATCAAAAACTCTTCATTCTATGCAAATACGCAAGATTCATGCGTTTGGAGCAGCCAAACAAGCCCCAAACGAATGCAAAGTCGCTTTATAACGAAATCGGCCGATTCAGTTTTGCGCTCGCTGCAGGCGTTCCAGCTCGTGTTATTAGATCAAAAACTTTTCATTCTATGCGAATACGCAAGATTCATGCGTTTCGAGCAGCCAAACAAGCCCCAAACGAATGCAAAGTCACTTTATAACGAAATTGAACGATTGAGTTTTGCGCTCGCTGTACGCGTTCCAGCTCGTGTTATTAGATCAAAAACTCTTTATTCTATGCAAATACGCAAGATTCATGCGTTTCGAGCAGCCAAACAAGCCCCAAACGAATGCAAAGTCGCTTTACAACGAAATTGAACGATTGAGTTTTGCGCTCGCTGTACGCGTTCCAGCTCGTGTTATTAGATCAAAAACTCTTCATTCTATGCAAATACGCAAGATTCATGCGTTTGGAGCAGCCAAACAAGCCCCAAACGAATGCAAAGTCGCTTTATAACGAAATCGACCAATTCAGTTTTGCGCTCGCTGCATTCGTTCCAGCTCGTTTTTTAGATCAAAAACTCTTTATTCTATGCGAATACGCAAGATTCATGCGTTTAGAGCAGCCAAACAAGCCCCAAACGAATGCAAAGTCGCTTTATAACGAAATCGGCCAATTCAGTTTTGCGCTCGCTGCAGGCGTTCCAGCTCGTGTTATTAGATCAAAAACTTTTCATTCTATGCAAATACGCAAGATTCATGCGTTTCGAGCAGTCAAACAAGCCCCAAACGAATGCAAAGTCACTTTATGACGAAATTGAACGATTGAGTTTTGCGCTCGCTGTACGCGTTCCAGCTCGTGTTATTAGATCAAAAACTCTTCATTCTATGCAAATACGCAAGATTCATGCGTTTGGAGCAGCCGAACAAGCCCCAAACGAATGCAAAGTCGCTTTATAACGAAATCGACCGATTCAGTTTTGCGCTCGCTGCAGGCGTTCCAGCTCGTATTAATAGATCAAAAACTCTTCATTCTATGCAAATACGCAAGATTCATGCGTTTCAAGCAGCTAAACAAACCCCAATCGAATGCGAAGTCGCTTTATAACGAAATCGGCCGATTCAGTTTTGCGCTCGCTGCATTCTTTCCAGCTCGTGTTATTAGATCAAAAACTCTTCATTCTATGCAAATACGCAAGGTTCATGCGTTTCGAGCAGCCGAACAAGCCCCAAACGAATGCAAAGTCGCTTTATAACGAAATCAACCGATTCAGTTTTGCGCTCGCTGCAGGCGTTCCAGCTCGTGTTATTAGATCAAAAACTCTTCATTCTATGCAAATACGCAAGATTCATGCGTTTGGAGCAGCCGAACAAGCCCCAAACGAATGCAAAGTCGCTTTATAACGAAATCGACCGATTCAGTTCTGCGCTTGCTGCACGCGTTCCAGCTCGTATTAATAGATCAAAAACTCTTCATTCTATGCAAATACGCAAGATTCATGCGTTTCAAGCAGCTAAACAAGCCCCAATCGGATGCGAAGTCGCTTTATAACGAAATCGGCCGATTCAGTTTTGCGCTCGCTGCAGGCGTTCCAGCTCGAGTTATTAGATAAAAAACTCTTCATTCTATGCAAATACGCAAGATTCTTGCGTTTGGAGCAGCCAAACAAGCCCCAAACGAATGCAAAGTCGCTTTATAACGAAATCGGCCGATTCAGTTTTGCGCTCGCTGCATTCGTTCCAGCTCGTGTTATTAGATCAAAAACTCTTCATTCTATGCAAATACGCAAGATTCGAGCGTTTGGAGCAGCCAAACAAGCCCCAAACGAATGCAAAGTCGCTTTATAACGAAATCGGCCTATTCAGTTTTGCGCTCGCTGCAGGCGTTCCAGCTCGTATCAATAGATCAAAAACTCTTCATTCTATGCAAACACGCAAGATTCATGCGTTTCAAGCAGCTAAACAAGCCCCAAACGACTGCGAAGTCGCTTTATAACGAAATCGGCCTATTCAGTTTTGCGCTCGCTGCAGGCGTTCCAGCTCGTATTAATAGATCAAAAACTCTTCATTCTATGCAAATACGCAAGATTCATGCGTTTGGAGCAGCCGAACAAGCCCCAAACGAATGCAAAGTCGCTTTATAACGAAATCGGCCGATTCAGTTTTGCGCTCGCTGCAGGCGTTCCAGCTCGTGTTATTAGATTAAAAACTTTTCATTCTATGCAAATACGCAAGATTCATGCGTTTCGAGCAGCCAAACAAGCCCCAAACGAATGCAAAGTCACTTTATAACGAAATTGAACAATTGAGTTTTGCGCTCGCTGTACGCGTTCCAGCTCGTGTTATTAGATCAAAAACTCTTCATTCTATACAAATACGCAAGATTCATGCGTTTGGAGCAGCCGAACAAGCCCCAAACGAATGCAAAGTCGCTTTATAACGAAATCGACCGATTCAGTTTTGCGCTCGCTGCAGGCGTTCCAGCTCGTATTAATAGATCAAAAACTCTTCATTCTCTGCAAATACGCAAGATTCATGCGTTTCAAGCAGCTAAACAAGCCCCAAACGAATGCAAAGTCGCTTTATAACGAAAAAGACCGATTCAGTTTTGCGCTCGCTGCATTCGTTCCAGCTCGTGTTATTAGATCAAAAACTCTTCATTCTATGCAAATACGCAAGATTCATGCGTTTGGAGCAGCCAAACAAGCCCCAAACGAATGCAAAGTCGCTTTATAACGAAATCGACCGATTCAGTATTGCGCTCGCTGCAGGCTTTCCAGCTCGTATTAATAGATCTAAGACTCTTCATTCTGAGCAAATATGCAAGATTCATGCGTTTGGAGCAGCCAAACAAGCCCCAAACGAATGCAAAGTCGCTTTATAACGAAAACGACCGATTGAGTTTTGCGCTCACTGCAGGCGTTCCAGCTCGAGTTATTAGATCAAAAACCCTTCATTCTATGCAAATATGCAAGATTCATGCGTTTGGAGCAGCCAAAAAAGCCCCAAACGAATGCAAAGTCGCTTTATAACAAAATCGACCGATTCAGTTTTGCGCTCGCTGCATTCGTTCCAGCTCGTGTTATTAGATCAAAAACTCTTCATTCTATGCAAATACGCAAGATTCATGCGTTTCGAGCAGCCAAACAAGCCCCAAACGAATGCAAAGTCGCTTTGTAACGAAATCGATAGAAATCGACCAATTCAGTTTTGCGCTCGCTGCATTCGTTCCAGCTGGTTTTTTAGATCAAAAACTCTTTATTCTATGCGAATACGCAAGATTCATGCGTTTAGAGCAGCCAAACAAGCCCCAAACGAATGCAAAGTCGCTTTATAACGAAATCGGCCGATTCAGTTTTGCGCTCGCTGCAGGCGTTCCAGCTCGTGTTATTAGATGAAAAACTTTTCATTCTATGCAAATACGCAAGATTCATGCGTTTCGAGCAGCCAAACAAGCCCCAAACGAATGCAAAGTCACTTTATGACGAAATTGAACGATTGAGTTTTGCGCTCGCTGTACGCGTTCCAGCTCGTGTTATTAGATCAAAAACTCTTCATTCTATGCAAATACGCAAGATTCATGCGTTTGGAGCAGCCGAACAAGCCCCAAACGAATGCAAAGTCGCTTTATAACGAAATCGACCGATTCAGTTTTGCGCTCGCTGCATTCTTTCCAGCTCGTGTTATTAGATCAAAAACTCTTCATTCTATGCAAATACGCAAGGTTCATGCGTTTCGAGCAGCCAAACAAGCCCCAAACGAATGCAAAGTCGCTTTATAACGAAATCGGCCTATTCAGTTTTGCGCTCGCTGCAGGCGTTCCAGCTCGTGTTATTAGATCAAAAACTCTTCATTCTATGCAAATACGCAAGATTCATGCGTTTGGAGCAGCCGAACAAGCCCCAAACGAATGCAAAGTCACTTTATAACGAAATTGAACGGTTGAGTTTTGCGCTCGCTGTACGCGTTCCAGCTCGTGTTATTAGATCAAAAACTCTTCATTCTATGCAAATACGCAAGATTCATGCGTTTGGAGCAGCCGAACAAGCCCCAAACGAATGCAAAGTCGCTTCATAACGAAATCGACCGATTCAGTTTTGCGCTCGCTGCAGGCGTTCCAGCTCGTATTAATAGATCAAAAACTCTTCATTCTATGCAAATACGCAAGATTCATGCGTTTCAAGCAGCTAAACAAGCCCCAAACGAATGCAAAGTCGCTTTATAACGAAAAAGACCGATTCAGTTTTGCGCTCGCTGCATTCGTTCCAGCTCGTGTTATTAGATCAAAAACTCTTCATTCTATGCAAATACGCAAGATTCATGCGTTTGGAGCAGCCAAACAAGCCCCAAACGAATGCAAAGTCGCTTCATAACAAAATCGACCGATTCAGTTTTGCGCTCGCTGCATTCGTTCCAGCTCGTGTTATTAGATCAAAAACTCTTCATTCTATGCAAATACGCAAGATTCATACGTTTCGAGCAGCCAAACAAGCCCCAAACGAATGCAAAGTCGCTTTGTAACGAAATCGATAGAAATCGACCAATTCAGTTTTGCGCTCTCTGCATTCGTTCCAGCTCGTTTTTTAGATCAAAAACTCTTTATTCTATGCGAATACGCAAGATTCATGCGTTTAGAGCAGCCAAACAAGCCCCAAACGAATGCAAAGTCGCTTTATAACGAAATCGGCCGATTCAGTTTTGCGCTCGCTGCAGGCGTTCCAGCTCGTGTTATTAGATGAAAAACTTTTCATTCTATGCAAATACGCAAGATTCATGCGTTTCGAGCAGCCAAACAAGCCCTAAACGAATGCAAAGTCACTTTATGACGAAATTGAACGATTGAGTTTTGCGCTCGCTGTACGCGTTCCAGCTCGTGTTATTAGATCAAAAACTCTTTATTCTATGCAAATACGCAAGATTCATGCGTTTGGAGCAGCCGAACAAGCCCCAAACGAATGCAAAGTCGCTTTACAACGAAATTGAACGATTGAGTTTTGCGCTCGCTGTACGCGTTCCAGCTCGTGTTATTAGATCAAAAACTCTTTATTCTATGCAAATACGCAAGATTCATGCGTTTGGAGCAGCCAAACAAGCCCCAAACGAATGCAAAGTCGCTTTATAACGAAATCGGCCGATTCAGTTTTGCGCTCGCTGCAGGCGTTCCAGCTCGTGTTATTAGATCAAAAACTTTTCGTTCTATGCAAATACGCAAGATTCATGCGTTTCGAGCAGCCAAACAAGCCCCAAACGAATGCAAAGTCACTTTATAACGAAATTGAACGATTCAGTTTCTCGCTCGCTGTACGCGTTCCAGCTCGTGTTATTAGATCAAAAACTCTTCATTCTATGCAAATACGCAAGATTCATGCGTTTGGAGCAGCCGAACAAGCCCCAAACGAATGCAAAGTCGCTTTATAACGAAATCGACCGATTCAGTTTTGCGCTCGCTGCATTCTTTCCAGCTCGTGTTATTAGATCAAAAACTCTTCATTCTATGCAAATACGCAAGGTTCATGCGTTTCGAGCAGCCAAACAAGCCCCAAACGAATGCAAAGTCGCTTTATAACGAAATCGGCCTATTCAGTTTTGCGCTCGCTGCAGGCGTTCCAGCTCGTGTTATTAGATCAAAAACTCTTCATTCTATGCAAATACGCAAGATTCATGCGTTTGGAGCAGCCGAACAAGCCCCAAACGAATGCAAAGTCGCTTTATAACGAAATCGGCCGATTCAGTTTTGCGCTCGCTGCATTCTTTCCAGCTCGTGTTATTAGATCAAAAACTCTTCATTCTATGCAAATACGCAAGGTTCATGCGTTTCGAGCAGCCAAACAAGCACCAAACGAATGCAAAGTCGCTTTATAACGGAATCGGCCGATTCAGTTTTGCGCTCGCTGCAGGCGTTCCAGCTCGTGTTATTAGATCAAAAACTCTTCATTCTATGCAAATACGCAAGATTCATGCGTTTCGAGCAGCCAAACAAGCCCCAAACGAATGCAAAGTCGCTTTGGAACGAAAAAGACCGATTTAGTTTTGCGCTCGCTGCAGGCGTTCCAGCTCGAGTTATTAGATCAAAAACTCTTCATTCTATGCAAATATGCAAGATTCATGCGTTTGGAGCAGCCAAACAAGCCCCAAACGAATGCAAAGTCGCTTTATAACAAAATCGACCGATTTAGTTTTGCGCTCGCTGCATTCGTTCCAGCTCGTGTTATGAGATCAAAAACTCTTCATTCTATGCAAATACGCAAGATTCCTGCGTTTCGAGCAGCCAAACAAGCCCCAAACGAATGCAAAGTCGCTTTATGACAAAATCGACCGATTCAGTTTTGCGCTCGCTGCATTCGTTCCAGCTCGTGTTATTAAGTCAAAAACTCTTAATTCTATGCAAATACGCAAGATTCATGCGTTTCGAGCAGCCAAACAAGCCCTAAACGAGCGCAAAGTCGCTTTATAACAAAATCGACCGATTCAGTTTTGCGCTCGCTGCATTCGTTCCAGCTCGTGTTATTAGATCAAAAACTCTTAATTCTATGCAAATACGCAAGATTCATGCGTTTCGAGCAGCCAAACAAGCACCAAACGAATGCAAAGTCGCTTTATAACGGAATCGGCCTATTCAGTTTTGCGCTCGCTGCAGGCGTTCCAGCTCGTATTAATAGATCAAAAACTCTTCATTCTATGCAAATACGCAAGATTCGAGCGTTTGGAGCAGCCAAACAAGCCCCAAACGAATGCAAAGTCGCTTTACAACGAAATTGAACGATTGAGTTTTGCGCTCGCTGTACGCGTTCCAGCTCGTGTTATAAGATCAAAAACTCTTTATTCTATGCAAATACGCAAGATTCATGCGTTTGGAGCAGCCGAACAAGCCCCAAACGAATGCAAAGTCACTTTATAACGAAATCGACCGATTCAGTTTTGCGCTCGCTGCAGGTGTTCCAGCTCGTATTAATTGATCAAAAACTCTTCATTCTATGCAAATACGCAAAATTCGAGCGTTTGGAGCAGCCAAACAAGCCCCAAACGAATGCAAAGTCGCTTTATAACGAAATCGACCGATTCAGTTTTGCGCTCGCTGCAGGCTTTCCGGCTCGTATTAATAGATCTAAGACTCTTCATTCTGTGCAAATATGCAAGATTCATGCGTTTGGAGCAGCCAAACAAGCCCCAAACGAATGCAAAGTCGCTTTACAACGAAATCGACCGATTCAGTTTTGCGCTCGCTGCAGGCGTTCCAGCTCGGGTTATTAGATCAAAAACTCTTTATTCTATGCAAACACGCAAGATTCATGCGTTTCAAGCAGCTAAACAAGCCCCAAACGACTGCAAAGTCGCTTTATAACGAAATCGGCCTATTCAGTTTTGCGCTCGCTGCAGGCGTTCCAGCTCGTATTAATAGATCAAAAACTCTTTATTCTATGCAAATACGCAAGATTCATGCGTTTGGAGCAGCCGAACAAGCCCCAAACGAATGCAAAGTCGCTTTATAACGAAATCGGCCGATTCAGTTTTGCGCTCGCTGCAGGCGTTCCAGCTCGTGTTATTAGATCAAAAACTTTTCATTCCATGCAAATACGCAAGATTCATGCGTTTCGAGCAGCCAAACAAGCCCCAAACGAATGCAAAGTCACTTTATAACGAAATTGAACGGTTGAGTTTTGCGCTCGCTGTACGCGTTCCAGCTCGTGTTATTAGATCAAAAACTCTTCATTCTATGCAAATACGCAAGATTCATGCGTTTGGAGCAGCCGAACAAGCCCCAAACGAATGCAAAGTCGCTTTATAACGAAATCGACCGATTCAGTTTTGCGCTCGCTGCAGGCGTTCCAGCTCGTATTAATAGATCAAAAACTCTTCATTCTATGCAAATACGCAAGATTCATGCGTTCCAAGCAGCTAAACAAGCCCCAAACGAATGCAAAGTCGCTTTATAACGAAAAAGACCGATTCAGTTTTGCGCTCGCTGCATTCGTTCCAGCTCGTGTTATTAGATCAAAAACTCTTCATTCTATGCAAATACGCAAGATTCATGCGTTTGGAGCAGCCAAACAAGCCCCAAACGAATGCAAAGTCGCTTCATAACAAAATCGACCGATTCAGTTTTGCGCTCGCTGCATTCGTTCCAGCTCGTGTTATTAGATCAAAAACTCTTCATTCTATGCAAATACGCAAGATTCATACGTTTCGAGCAGCCAAACAAGCCCCAAACGAATGCAAAGTCGCTTTGTAACGAAATCGATAGAAATCGACCAATTCAGTTTTGCGCTCGCTGCATTCGTTCCAGCTCGTTTTTTAGATAAAAAACTCTTTATTCTATGCGAATACGCAAGATTCATGCGTTTAGAGCAGCCAAACAAGCCCCAAACGAATGCAAAGTCGCTTTATAACGAAATCGGCCGATTCAGTTTTGCGCTCGGTGCAGGCGTTCCGACTCGTGTTATTAGATCAAAAACTTTTCATTCTATGCAAATACGCAAGATTCATGCGTTTCGAGCAGCCAAACAAGCCCCAAACGAATGCAAAGTCGCTTTATAACGAAAAAGACCGATTCAGTTTTGCGCTCGCTGCATTCGTTCCAGCTCGTGTTATTAGATCAAAAACTCTTCATTCTATGCAAATACGCAAGATTCATGCGTTTGGAGCAGCCAAACAAGCCCCAAACGAATGCAAAGTCGCTTCATAACAAAATCGACCGATTCAGTTTTGCGCTCGCTGCATTCGTTCCAGCTCGTGTTATTAGATCAAAAACTCTTCATTCTATGCAAATACGCAAGATTCATACGTTTCGAGCAGCCAAACAAGCCCCAAACGAATGCAAAGTCGCTTTGTAACGAAATCGATAGAAATCGACCAATTCAGTTTTGCGCTCGCTGCATTCGTTCCAGCTCGTTTTTTAGATCAAAAACTCTTTATTCTATGCGAATACGCAAGATTCATGCGTTTAGAGCAGCCAAACAAGCCCCAAACTAATGCAAAGTCGCTTTATAACGAAATCGGCCGATTCAGTTTTGCGCTCGGTGCAGGCGTTCCGACTCGTGTTATTAGATCAAAAACTTTTCATTCTATGCAAATACGCAAGATTCATGCGTTTCGAGCAGCCAAACAAGCCCCAAACGAATGCAAAGTCACTTTATGACGAAATTGAACGATTGAGTTTTGCGCTCGCTGTACGCGTTCCAGCTCGTGTTATTAGATCAAAAACTCTTTATTCTATGCAAATACGCAAGATTCATGCGTTTGGAGCAGCCGAACAAGCCCCAAACGAATGCAAAGTCGCTTTCCAACGAAATTGAACAATTGAGTTTTCCGCTCGCTGTACGCGTTCCAGCTCGTGTTATTAGATCAAAAACTCTTCATTCTATGCAAATACGCAAGATTCATGCGTTTGGAGCAGCCAAACAAGCCCCAAACGAATGCAAAGTCGCTTTATAACGAAATCGGCCGATTCAGTTTTGCGCTCGCTGCAGGCGTTCCAGCTCGTGTTATTAGATCAAAAACTTTTCATTCTATGCGAATACGCAAGATTCATGCGTTTCGAGCAGCCAAACAAGCCCCAAACGAATGCAAAGTCACTTTATAACGAAATTGAACGATTGAGTTTTGCGCTCGCTGTACGCGTTCCAGCTCGTGTTATTAGATCAAAAACTCTTTATTCTATGCAAATACGCAAGATTCATGCGTTTCGAGCAGCCAAACAAGCCCCAAACGAATGCAAAGTCGCTTTACAACGAAATTGAACGATTGAGTTTTGCGCTCGCTGTACGCGTTCCAGCTCGTGTTATTAGATCAAAAACTCTTCATTCTATGCAAATACGCAAGATTCATGCGTTTGGAGCAGCCAAACAAGCCCCAAACGAATGCAAAGTCGCTTTATAACGAAATCGACCAATTCAGTTTTGCGCTCGCTGCATTCGTTCCAGCTCGTTTTTTAGATCAAAAACTCTTTATTCTATGCGAATACGCAAGATTCATGCGTTTAGAGCAGCCAAACAAGCCCCAAACGAATGCAAAGTCGCTTTATAACGAAATCGGCCAATTCAGTTTTGCGCTCGCTGCAGGCGTTCCAGCTCGTGTTATTAGATCAAAAACTTTTCATTCTATGCAAATACGCAAGATTCATGCGTTTCGAGCAGTCAAACAAGCCCCAAACGAATGCAAAGTCACTTTATGACGAAATTGAACGATTGAGTTTTGCGCTCGCTGTACGCGTTCCAGCTCGTGTTATTAGATCAAAAACTCTTCATTCTATGCAAATACGCAAGATTCATGCGTTTGGAGCAGCCGAACAAGCCCCAAACGAATGCAAAGTCGCTTTATAACGAAATCGACCGATTCAGTTTTGCGCTCGCTGCAGGCGTTCCAGCTCGTATTAATAGATCAAAAACTCTTCATTCTATGCAAATACGCAAGATTCATGCGTTTCAAGCAGCTAAACAAACCCCAATCGAATGCGAAGTCGCTTTATAACGAAATCGGCCGATTCAGTTTTGCGCTCGCTGCATTCTTTCCAGCTCGTGTTATTAGATCAAAAACTCTTCATTCTATGCAAATACGCAAGGTTCATGCGTTTCGAGCAGCCGAACAAGCCCCAAACGAATGCAAAGTCGCTTTATAACGAAATCAACCGATTCAGTTTTGCGCTCGCTGCAGGCGTTCCAGCTCGTGTTATTAGATCAAAAACTCTTCATTCTATGCAAATACGCAAGATTCATGCGTTTGGAGCAGCCGAACAAGCCCCAAACGAATGCAAAGTCGCTTTATAACGAAATCGACCGATTCAGTTCTGCGCTCGCTGCACGCGTTCCAGCTCGTATTAATAGATCAAAAACTCTTCATTCTATGCAAATACGCAAGATTCATGCGTTTCAAGCAGCTAAACAAGCCCCAATCGGATGCGAAGTCGCTTTATAACGAAATCGGCCGATTCAGTTTTGCGCTCGCTGCATTCTTTCCAGCTCGTGTTATGAGATCAAAAACTCTTCGTTCTATGCAAATACGCAAGGTTCATGCGTTTCGAGCAGCCAAACAAGCCCCAAACTAATGCAAAGTCGCTTTATAACGAAATCGGCCGATTCAGTTTTGCGCTCGCTGCAGGCGTTCCAGCTCGAGTTATTAGATAAAAAACTCTTCATTCTATGCAAATACGCAAGATTCTTGCGTTTGGAGCAGCCAAACAAGCCCCAAACGAATGCAAAGTCGCTTTATAACGAAATCGGCCGATTCAGTTTTGCGCTCGCTGCATTCGTTCCAGCTCGTGTTATTAGATCAAAAACTCTTCATTCTATGCAAATACGCAAGATTCGAGCGTTTGGAGCAGCCAAACAAGCCCCAAACGAATGCAAAGTCGCTTTATAACGAAATCGGCCTATTCAGTTTTGCGCTCGCTGCAGGCGTTCCAGCTCGTATCAATAGATCAAAAACTCTTCATTCTATGCAAACACGCAAGATTCAGGCGTTTCAAGCAGCTAAACAAGCCCCAAACGACTGCGAAGTCGCTTTATAACGAAATCGGCCTATTCAGTTTTGCGCTCGCTGCAGGCGTTCCAGCTCGTATTAATAGATCAAAAACTCTTCATTCTATGCAAATACGCAAGATTCATGCGTTTGGAGCAGCCGAACAAGCCCCAAACGAATGCAAAGTCGCTTTATAACGAAATCGGCCGATTCAGTTTTGCGCTCGCTGCAGGCGTTCCAGCTCGTGTTATTAGATTAAAAACTTTTCATTCTATGCAAATACGCAAGATTCATGCGTTTCGAGCAGCCAAACAAGCCCCAAACGAATGCAAAGTCACTTTATAACGAAATTGAACAATTGAGTTTTGCGCTCGCTGTACGCGTTCCAGCTCGTGTTATTAGATCAAAAACTCTTCATTCTATACAAATACGCAAGATTCATGCGTTTGGAGCAGCCGAACAAGCCCCAAACGAATGCAAAGTCGCTTTATAACGAAATCGACCGATTCAGTTTTGCGCTCGCTGCAGGCGTTCCAGCTCGTATTAATAGATCAAAAACTCTTCATTCTCTGCAAATACGCAAGATTCATGCGTTTCAAGCAGCTAAACAAGCCCCAAACGAATGCAAAGTCGCTTTATAACGAAAAAGACCGATTCAGTTTTGCGCTCGCTGCATTCGTTCCAGCTCGTGTTATTAGATCAAAAACTCTTCATTCTATGCAAATACGCAAGATTCATGCGTTTGGAGCAGCCAAACAAGCCCCAAACGAATGCAAAGTCGCTTTATAACGAAATCGACCGATTCAGTATTGCGCTCGCTGCAGGCTTTCCAGCTCGTATTA
Source organism: Amblyteles armatorius (assembly GCA_933228735.2). Lineage (NCBI taxonomy): Eukaryota > Metazoa > Arthropoda > Insecta > Hymenoptera > Ichneumonidae > Amblyteles > Amblyteles armatorius. The sequence continues at coordinate 677,831 of OW121691.1, read as the reverse complement.
ATAGATCTAAGACTCTTCATTCTGAGCAAATATGCAAGATTCATGCGTTTGGAGCAGCCAAACAAGCCCCAAACGAATGCAAAGTCGCTTTATAACGAAAACGACCGATTGAGTTTTGCGCTCACTGCAGGCGTTCCAGCTCGAGTTATTAGATCAAAAACCCTTCATTCTATGCAAATATGCAAGATTCATGCGTTTGGAGCAGCCAAAAAAGCCCCAAACGAATGCAAAGTCGCTTTATAACAAAATCGACCGATTCAGTTTTGCGCTCGCTGCATTCGTTCCAGCTCGTGTTATTAGATCAAAAACTCTTCATTCTATGCAAATACGCAAGATTCATGCGTTTCGAGCAGCCAAACAAGCCCCAAACGAATGCAAAGTCGCTTTGTAACGAAATCGATAGAAATCGACCAATTCAGTTTTGCGCTCGCTGCATTCGTTCCAGCTGGTTTTTTAGATCAAAAACTCTTTATTCTATGCGAATACGCAAGATTCATGCGTTTAGAGCAGCCAAACAAGCCCCAAACGAATGCAAAGTCGCTTTATAACGAAATCGGCCGATTCAGTTTTGCGCTCGCTGCAGGCGTTCCAGCTCGTGTTATTAGATGAAAAACTTTTCATTCTATGCAAATACGCAAGATTCATGCGTTTCGAGCAGCCAAACAAGCCCCAAACGAATGCAAAGTCACTTTATGACGAAATTGAACGATTGAGTTTTGCGCTCGCTGTACGCGTTCCAGCTCGTGTTATTAGATCAAAAACTCTTCATTCTATGCAAATACGCAAGATTCATGCGTTTGGAGCAGCCAAACAAGCCCCAAACGAATGCAAAGTCGCTTTATAACGAAATCGACCAATTCAGTTTTGCGCTCGCTGCATTCGTTCCAGCTCGTTTTTTAGATCAAAAACTCTTTATTCTATGCGAATACGCAAGATTCATGCGTTTAGAGCAGCCAAACAAGCCCCAAACGAATGCAAAGTCGCTTTATAACGAAATCGGCCGATTCAGTTTTGCGCTCGCTGCAGGCGTTCCAGCTCGTGTTATTAGATCAAAAACTCTTCATTCTATGCAAATACGCAAGATTCATGCGTTTGGAGCAGGCGAACAAGCCCCAAACGAATGCAAAGTCGCTTTATAACGAAATCGACCGATTCAGTTCTGCGCTCGCTGCACGCGTTCCAGCTCGTATTAATAGATCAAAAACTCTTCATTCTATGCAAATACGCAAGATTCATGCGTTTCAAGCAGCTAAACAAGCCCCAATCGGATGCGAAGTCGCTTTATAACGAAATCGGACGATTCAGTTTTGCGCTCGCTGCATTCTTTCCAGCTCGTGTTATGAGATCAAAAACTCTTCATTCTATGCAAATACGCAAGGTTCATGCGTTTCGAGCAGCCGAACAAGCCCCAAACGAATGCAAAGTCGCTTTATAACGAAATCGACCGATTCAGTTTTGCGCTCGCTGCAGGCGTTCCAGCTCGTATTAATAGATCAAAAACTCTTCATTCTATGCAAATACGCAAGATTCATGCGTTTCAAGCAGCTAAACAAGCCCCAAACGAATGCAAAGTCGCTTTATAACGAAAAAGACCGATTCAGTTTTGCGCTCGCTGCATTCGTTCCAGCTCGTGTTATTAGATCAAAAACTCTTCATTCTATGCAAATACGCAAGATTCATGCGTTTGGAGCAGCCAAACAAGCCCCAAACGAATGCAAAGTCGCTTTATAACGAAATCGACCGATTCAGTATTGCGCTCGCTGCAGGCTTTCCAGCTCGTATTAATAGATCTAAGACTCTTCATTCTGAGCAAATATGCAAGATTCATGCGTTTGGAGCAGCCAAACAAGCCCCAAACGAATGCAAAGTCGCTTTATAACGAAAACGACCGATTGAGTTTTGCGCTCACTGCAGGCGTTCCAGCTCGAGTTATTAGATCAAAAACTCTTCATTCTATGCAAATATGCAAGATTCATGCGTTTGGAGCAGCCAAACAAGCCCCAAACGAATGCAAAGTCGCTTTATAACAAAATCGACCGATTCAGTTTTGCGCTCGCTGCATTCGTTCCAGCTCGTGTTATTAGATCAAAAACTCTTCATTCTATGCAAATACGCAAGATTCATGCGTTTCGAGCAGCCAAACAAGCCCCAAACGAATGCAAAGTCGCTTTGTAACGAAATCGATAGAAATCGACCAATTCAGTTTTGCGCTCGCTGCATTCGTTCCAGCTCGTTTTTTAGATCAAAAACTCTTTATTCTATGCGAATACGCAAGATTCATGCGTTTAGAGCAGCCAAACAAGCCCCAAACGAATGCAAAGTCGCTTTATAACGAAATCGGCCGATTCAGTTTTGCGCTCGCTGCAGGCGTTCCAGCTCGTGTTATTAGATGAAAAACTTTTCATTCTATGCAAATACGCAAGATTCATGCGTTTCGAGCAGCCAAACAAGCCCTAAACGAATGCAAAGTCACTTTATGACGAAATTGAACGATTGAGTTTTGCGCTCGCTGTACGCGTTCCAGCTCGTGTTATTAGATCAAAAACTCTTTATTTTATGCAAATACGCAAGATTCATGCGTTTGGAGCAGCCGAACAAGCCCCAAACGAATGCAAAGTCGCTTTACAACGAAATTGAACGATTGAGTTTTGCGCTCGCTGTACGCGTTCCAGCTCGTGTTATTAGATCAAAAACTCTTTATTCTATGCAAATACGCAAGATTCATGCGTTTGGAGCAGCCAAACAAGCCCCAAACGAATGCAAAGTCGCTTTATAACGAAATCGGCCGATTCAGTTTTGCGCTCGCTGCAGGCGTTCCAGCTCGTGTTATTAGATCAAAAACTTTTCGTTCTATGCAAATACGCAAGATTCATGCGTTTCGAGCAGCCAAACAAGCCCCAAACGAATGCAAAGTCACTTTATAACGAAATTGAACGATTCAGTTTCTCGCTCGCTGTACGCGTTCCAGCTCGTGTTATTAGATCAAAAACTCTTCATTCTATGCAAATACGCAAGATTCATGCGTTTGGAGCAGCCGAACAAGCCCCAAACGAATGCAAAGTCGCTTTATAACGAAATCGACCGATTCAGTTTTGCGCTCGCTGCATTCTTTCCAGCTCGTGTTATTAGATCAAAAACTCTTCATTCTATGCAAATACGCAAGGTTCATGCGTTTCGAGCAGCCAAACAAGCCCCAAACGAATGCAAAGTCGCTTTATAACGAAATCGGCCTATTCAGTTTTGCGCTCGCTGCAGGCGTTCCAGCTCGTGTTATTAGATCAAAAACTCTTCATTCTATGCAAATACGCAAGATTCATGCGTTTGGAGCAGCCGAACAAGCCCCAAACGAATGCAAAGTCGCTTTATAACGAAATCGGCCGATTCAGTTTTGCGCTCGCTGCATTCTTTCCAGCTCGTGTTATTAGATCAAAAACTCTTCATTCTATGCAAATACGCAAGGTTCATGCGTTTCGAGCAGCCAAACAAGCACCAAACGAATGCAAAGTCGCTTTATAACGGAATCGGCCGATTCAGTTTTGCGCTCGCTGCAGGCGTTCCAGCTCGTGTTATTAGATCAAAAACTCTTCATTCTATGCAAATACGCAAGATTCATGCGTTTCGAGCAGCCAAACAAGCCCCAAACGAATGCAAAGTCGCTTTGGAACGAAAAAGACCGATTTAGTTTTGCGCTCGCTGCAGGCGTTCCAGCTCGAGTTATTAGATCAAAAACTCTTCATTCTATGCAAATATGCAAGATTCATGCGTTTGGAGCAGCCAAACAAGCCCCAAACGAATGCAAAGTCGCTTTATAACAAAATCGACCGATTTAGTTTTGCGCTCGCTGCATTCGTTCCAGCTCGTGTTATGAGATCAAAAACTCTTCATTCTATGCAAATACGCAAGATTCCTGCGTTTCGAGCAGCCAAACAAGCCCCAAACGAATGCAAAGTCGCTTTATGACAAAATCGACCGATTCAGTTTTGCGCTCGCTGCATTCGTTCCAGCTCGTGTTATTAGATCAAAAACTCTTAATTCTATGCAAATACGCAAGATTCATGCGTTTCGAGCAGCCAAACAAGCCCTAAACGAGCGCAAAGTCGCTTTATAACAAAATCGACCGATTCAGTTTTGCGCTCGCTGCATTCGTTCCAGCTCGTGTTATTAGATCAAAAACTCTTCATTCTATGCAAATATGCAAGATTCATGCGTTTGGAGCAGCCAAACAAGCCCCAAACGAATGCAAAGTCGCTTTATAACGAAATCGATAGAAATCGACCGATTCAGTTTTGCGCTCGCTGCATTCGTTTCAGCTCGTTTTATTAGATCAAACACTCTTTATTCTATGCGAATACGCAAGATTCCTGCGTTTAGAGCAGCCAAACAAGCCCCAAACGAATGCACAGACGCTTTTAAACGAAATTGAACGATTGAGTTTTGCGCTCGCCGTACGCGTTCCAGCTCGTGTCATTAGATCAAAAACTCTTCATTCTATGCAAATACGCAAGATTCATGCGTTTGGAGCAGCCAAACAAGCCCCAAACGAATGCAAAGTCGCTTTACAACAAAATCGACCGATTCAGTTTTGCGCTCGCTGCAGGGGTTCCAGCTCGAGTTATTAGATCAAAAACTCTTTATTCTATGCAAACACGCAAGATTCATGCGTTTCAAGCAGCTAAACAAGACCCAAACGACTGCGAAGTCGCTTTATAACGAAATCGGCCTATTCAGTTTTGCGCTCGCTGCAGGCGTTCCAGCTCGTATTAATAGATCAAAAACTCTTCATTCTATGCAAATACGCAAGATTCGAGCGTTTGGAGCAGCCAAACAAGCCCCAAACGAATGCAAAGTCGCTTTACAACGAAATTGAACGATTGAGTTTTGCGCTCGCTGTACGCGTTCCAGCTCGTGTTATAAGATCAAAAACTCTTTATTCTATGCAAATACGCAAGATTTATGCGTTTGGAGCAGCCGAACAAGCCCCAAACGAATGCAAAGTCACTTTATAACGAAATCGACCGATTGAGTTTTGCGCTCGCTGCAGGTGTTCCAGCTCGTATTAATTGATCAAAAACTCTTCATTCTATGCAAATACGCAAAATTCGAGCGTTTGGAGCAGCCAAACAAGCCCCAAACGAATGCAAAGTCGCTTTATAACGAAATCGACCGATTCAGTTTTGCGCTCGCTGCAGGCTTTCCGGCTCGTATTAATAGATCTAAGACTCTTCATTCTGTGCAAATATGCAAGATTCATGCGTTTGGAGCAGCCAAACAAGCCCCAAACGAATGCAAAGTCGCTTTACAACGAAATCGACCGATTCAGTTTTGCGCTCGCTGCAGGCGTTCCAGCTCGGGTTATTAGATCAAAAACTCTTTATTCTATGCAAACACGCAAGATTCATGCGTTTCAAGCAGCTAAACAAGCCCCAAACGACTGCAAAGTCGCTTTATAACGAAATCGGCCTATTCAGTTTTGCGCTCGCTGCAGGCGTTCCAGCTCGTATTAATAGATCAAAAACTCTTTATTCTATGCAAATACGCAAGATTCATGCGTTTGGAGCAGCCGAACAAGCCCCAAACGAATGCAAAGTCGCTTTATAACGAAATCGGCCGATTCAGTTTTGCGCTCGCTGCAGGCGTTCCAGCTCGTGTTATTAGATCAAAAACTCTTCATTCTATGCAAATACGCAAGATTCATGCGTTTGGAGCAGCCAAACAAGCCCCAAACGAATGCAAAGTCGCTTCATAACAAAATCGACCGATTCAGTTTTGCGCTCGCTGCATTCGTTCCAGCTCGTGTTATTAGATCAAAAACTCTTCATTCTATGCAAATACGCAAGATTCATACGTTTCGAGCAGCCAAACAAGCCCCAAACGAATGCAAAGTCGCTTTGTAGCGAAATCGATAGAAATCGACCAATTCAGTTTTGCGCTCGCTGCATTCGTTCCAGCTCGTGTTATTAGATCAAAAACTCTTCATTCTATGCAAATACGCAAGATTCATGCGTTTGGAGCAGCCAAACAAGCCCCAAACGAATGCAAAGTCGCTTTATAACGAAATCGACCAATTCAGTTTTGCGCTCGCTGCATTCGTTCCAGCTCGTTTTTTAGATCAAAAACTCTTTATTCTATGCGAATACGCAAGATTCATGCGTTTAGAGCAGCCAAACAAGCCCCAAACGAATGCAAAGTCGCTTTATAACGAAATCGGCCGATTCAGTTTTGCGCTCGCTGCAGGCGTTCCAGCTCGTGTTATTAGATCAAAAACTCTTCATTCTATGCAAATACGCAAGATTCATGCGTTTGGAGCAGCCGAACAAGCCCCAAACGAATGCAAAGTCGCTTTATAACGAAATCGACCGATTCAGTTCTGCGCTCGCTGCACGCGTTCCAGCTCGTATTAATAGATCAAAAACTCTTCATTCTATGCAAATACGCAAGATTCATGCGTTTCAAGCAGCTAAACAAGCCCCAATCGGATGCGAAGTCGCTTTATAACGAAATCGGCCGATTCAGTTTTGCGCTCGCTGCATTCTTTCCAGCTCGTGTTATGAGATCAAAAACTCTTCATTCTATGCAAATACGCAAGGTTCATGCGTTTCGAGCAGCCGAACAAGCCCCAAACGAATGCAAAGTCGCTTTATAACGAAATCGACCGATTCAGTTTTGCGCTCGCTGCAGGCGTTCCAGCTCGTATTACTAGATCAAAAACTCTTCATTCTATGCAAATACGCAAGATTCATGCGTTTCAAGCAGCTAAACAAGCCCCAATCGAATGCGAAGTCGCTTTATAACGAAATCGGCCGATTCAGTTTTGCGCTCGCTGCATTCTTTCCAGCTCGTGTTATTAGATCAAAAACTCTTCATTCTATGCAAATACGCAAGGTTCATGCGTTTCGAGCAGCCGAACAAGCCCCAAACGAATGCAAAGTCGCTTTATAACGAAATCGACCGATTCAGTTTTGCGCTCGCTGCAGGCGTTCCAGCTCGTGTTATTAGATCAAAAACTCTTCATTCTATGCAAATACGCAAGATTCATGCGTTTGGAGCAGCCGAACAAGCCCCAAACGAATGCAAAGTCGCTTTATAACGAAATCGACCGATTCAGTTCTGCGATCGCTGCACGCGTTCCAGCTCGTATTAATAGATCAAAAACTCTTCATTCTATGCAAATACGCAAGATTCATGCCTTTCAAGCAGCTAAACAAGCCCCAATCGGATGCGAAGTCGCTTTATAACGAAATCGGCCGATTCAGTTTTGCGCTCGCTGCATTCTTTCCAGCTCGTGTTATGAGATCAAAAACTCTTCATTCTATGCAAATACGCAAGGTTCATGCGTTTCGAGCAGCCAAACAAGCCCCAAACGAATGCAAAGTCGCTTTATAACGAAATCGGCCGATTCAGTTTTGCGCTCGCTGCAGGCGTTCCAGCTCGAGTTATTAGATCAAAAACTCTTCATTCTATGCAAATACGCAAGATTCGTGCGTTTGGAGCAGCCAAACAAGCCCCAAACGAATGCAAAGTCGCTTTATAACGAAATCGGCCGATTCAGTTTTGCGCTCACTGCAGGCGTTCCAGCTCGTGTTATTAGATCAAAAACTTTTCATTCTATGCAAATATGCAAGATTCATGCGTTTCGAGCAGCCAAACAAGCCCCAAACGAATGCAAAGTCACTTTATAACGAAATTGAACGATTGAGTTTTGCGCTCGCTGTACGCGTTCCAGCTCGTGTTATTAGATCAAAAACTCTTTATTCTATGCAAATACGCAAGATTCATGCGTTTGGAGCAGCCGAACAAGCCCCAAACGAATGCAAAGTCGCTTTACAACGAAATTGAACGATTGAGTTTTGCGCTCGCTGTACGCGTTCCAGCTCGTGTTATTAGATCAAAAACTCTTCATTCTATGCAAATACGCAAGGTTCATGCGTTTCGAGCAGCCAAACAAGCCCCAAACGAATGCAAAGTCGCTTTATAACGAAATCGGCCTATTCAGTTTTGCGCTCGCTGCAGGCGTTCCAGCTCGTGTTATTAGATCAAAAACTCTTCATTCTATGCAAATACGCAAGATTCATGCGTTTGGAGCAGCCGAACAAGCCCCAAACGAATGCAAAGTCGCTTTATAACGAAATCGACCGATTCAGTTCTGCGCTCGCTGCACGCGTTCCAGCTCGTGTTATTAGATCAAAAACTTTTCATTCTATGCAAATACGCAAAATTCGAGCGTTTGGAGCAGCCAAACAAGCCCCAAACGAATGCAAAGTCGCTTTATAACGAAATCGACCGATTCAGTTTTGCGCTCGCTGCAGGCTTTCCGGCTCGTATTAATAGATCTAAGACTCTTCATTCTGTGCAAATATGCAAGATTCATGCGTTTGGAGCAGCCAAACAAGCCCCAAACGAATGCAAAGTTTACAACGAAATCGACCGATTCAGTTTTGCGCTCGCTGCAGGCGTTCCAGCTCGGGTTATTAGATCAAAAACTCTTTATTCTATGCAAACACGCAAGATTCATGCGTTTCAAGCAGCTAAACAAGCCCCAAACGACTGCGAAGTCGCTTTATAACGAAATCGGCCTATTCAGTTTTGCGCTCGCTGCAGGCGTTCCAGCTCGTATTAATAGATCAAAAACTCTTCATTCTATGCAAATACGCAAGATTCATGCGTTTGGAGCAGCCGAACAAGCCCCAAACGAATGCAAAGTCGCTTTATAACGAAATCGGCCGATTCAGTTTTGCGCTCGCTGCAGGCGTTCCAGCTCATGTTTTTAGAGCAAAAACTTTTCATTCCATGCAAATACGCAAGATTCATGCGTTTCGAGCAGCCAAACAAGCCCCAAACGAATGCAAAGTCACTTTATAACGAAATTGAACGGTTGAGTTTTGCGCTCGCTGTACGCGTTCCAGCTCGTGTTATTAGATCAAAAACTCTTCATTCTATGCAAATACGCAAGATTCATGCGTTTGGAGCAGCCGAACAAGCCCCAAACGAATGCAAAGTCGCTTTATAACGAAATCGACCGATTCAGTTTTGCGCTCGCTGCAGGCGTTCCAGCTCGTATTAATAGATCAAAAACTCTTCATTCTATGCAAATACGCAAGATTCATGCGTTTCAAGCAGCTAAACAAGCCCCAAACGAATGCAAAGTCGCTTTATAACGAAAAAGACCGATTCAGTTTTGCGCTCGCTGCATTCGTTCCAGCTCGTGTTATTAGATCAAAAACTCTTCATTCTATGCAAATACGCAAGATTCATGCGTTTGGAGCAGCCAAACAAGCCCCAAACGAATGCAAAGTCGCTTTATAACGAAATCGACCGATTCAGTTTTGCGCTTGCTGCAGGCTTTCCAGCTCGTATTAATAGATCTAAGACTCTTCATTCTGTGCAAATATGCAAGATTCATGCGTTTGGAGCAGCCAAACAAGCCCCAAACGAATGCAAAGTCGCTTTATAACGAAAAAGACCGATTGAGTTTTGCGCTCACTGCAGGCGTTCCAGCTCGAGTTATAAGATCAAAAACTCTTCATTCTATGCAAATATGCAAGATTCATGCGTTTGGAGCAGCCAAACAAGCCCCAAACGAATGCAAAGTCGCTTTATAACAAAATCGACCGATTCAGTTTTGCGCTCGCTGCATTCGTTCCAGCTCGTGTTATTAGATCAAAAACTCTTCATTCTATGCAAATACGCAAGATTCATGCGTTTCGAGCAGCCAAACAAGCCCCAAACGAATGCAAAGTCGCTTTGTAACGAAATCGATAGAAATCGACCAATTCAGTTTTGCGCTCGCTGCATTCGTTCCAGCTCGTTTTTTAGATCAAAAACTCTTTAATCTATGCGAATACGCAAGATTCATGCGTTTAGAGCAGCCAAACAAGCCCCAAACGAATGCAAAGTCGCTTTATAACGAAATCGGCCGATTCAGTTTTGCGCTCGGTGCAGGCGTTCCAGCTCGTGTTATTAGATCAAAAACTTTTCATTCTATGCAAATACGCAAGATTCATGCGTTTCGAGCAGCCAAACAAGCCCCAAACGAATGCAAAGTCACTTTATGACGAAATTGAACGATTGAGTTTTGCGCTCGCTGTACGCGTTCCAGCTCGTGTTATGAGATCAAAAACTCTTTATTCTATGCAAATACGCAAGATTCATGCGTTTGGAGCAGCCGAACAAGCCCCAAACGAATGCAAAGTCGCTTTACAACGAAATTGAACGATTGAGTTTTGCGCTCGCTGTACGCGTTCCAGCTCGTGTTATTAGATCAAAAACTCTTCATTCTATGCAAATATGCAAGATTCATGCGTTTGGAGCAGCCAAACAAGCCCCAAACGAATGCAAAGTCGCTTTATAACAAAATCGACCGATTCAGTTTTGCGCTCGCTGCAGGCGTTCCAGCTCGTGTTATTAGATCAAAAACTCTTCATTCTATGCAAATACGCAAGATTCATGCGTTTCGAGCAGCCAAACAAGCCCCAAACGAATGCAAAGTCGCTTTATAACGAAAAAGACCGATTTAGTTTTGCGCTCGCTGCAGGCGTTCCAGCTCGAGTTATTAGATCAAAAACTCTTCATTCTATGCAAATATGCAAGATTCATGCGTTTGGAGCGGCCAAATAAGCCCCAATCGAATGCAAAGTCGCTTTATAACGAAATCGTCCGATTCAGTTTTGCGCTCGCTGCAGGCTTTCCAGCTCGTATTAATAGATCTAAGACTCTTCATTCTGTGCAAATATGCAAGATTCATGCGTTTGGAGCAGCCAAACAAGCCCCAAACGAATGCAAAGTCGCTTTAAAACGAAATTGAACGATTGAGTTTTGCGCTCGCTGTACGCGTTCCAGCTCGTGTCATTAGATCAAAAACTCTTCATTCTATGCAAATACGCAAGATTCATGCGTTTGGAGCAGCCAAACGAGCCCCAAACGAATGCAAAGTCGCTTTATAACAAAATCGACCGATTCAGTTTTGCGCTCGCTGCATTCGTTCCAGCTCGTGTTATTAGATCAAAAACTCTTCATTCTATGCAAATACGCAAGATTCATGCGTTTGGAGCAGCCAAACAAGCCCCAAACGAATGCAAAGTCGCTTTAAAACGAAATTGAACGATTGAGTTTTGCGCTCGCTGTACGCGTTCCAGCTCGTGTTGGAAGATCAAAAACTCTTCATTCTATGCAAATACGCAAGATTCATGCGTTTGGAGCAGCCGAACAAGCCCCAAACGAATGCAAAGTCACTTTATAACGAAATCGACCGATTCAGTTTTGCGCTCGCTGCAGGTGTTCCAGCTCGTATTAATTGATCAAAAACTCTTCATTCTATGCAAATACGCAAAATTCGAGCGTTTGGAGCATCCAAACAAGCCCCAAACGAATGCAAAGTCGCTTTATAACGAAATCGACCGATTCAGTTTTGCGCTCGCTGCAGGCTTTCCGGCTCGTATTAATAGATCTAAGACTCTTCATTCTGTGCAAATATGCAAGATTCATGCGTTTGGAGCAGCCAAACAAGCCCCAAACGAATGCAAAGTCGCTTTACAACGAAATCGACCGATTCAGTTTTGCGCTCGCTGCAGGCGTTCCAGCTCGGGTTATTAGATCAAAAACTCTTTATTCTATGCAAACACGCAAGATTCATGCGTTTCAAGCAGCTAAACAAGCCCCAAACGACTGCAAAGTCGCTTTATAACGAAATCGGCCTATTCAGTTTTGCGCTCGCTGCAGGCGTTCCAGCTCGTATTAATAGATCAAAAACTCTTTATTCTATGCAAATACGCAAGATTCATGCGTTTGGAGCAGCCGAACAAGCCCCAAACGAATGCAAAGTCGCTTTATAACGAAATCGGCCGATTCAGTTTTGCGCTCGCTGCAGGCGTTCCAGCTCGTGTTATTAGATCAAAAACTTTTCATTCCATGCAAATACGCAAGATTCATGCGTTTCGAGCAGCCAAACAAGCCCCAAACGAATGCAAAGTCACTTTATAACGAAATTGAACGGTTGAGTTTTGCGCTCGCTGTACGCGTTCCAGCTCGTGTTATTAGATCAAAAACTCTTCATTCTATGCAAATACGCAAGATTCATGCGTTTGGAGCAGCCGAACAAGCCCCAAACGAATGCAAAGTCGCTTTATAACGAAATCGACCGATTCAGTTTTGCGCTCGCTGCAGGCGTTCCAGCTCGTATTAATAGATCAAAAACTCTTCATTCTATGCAAATACGCAAGATTCATGCGTTCCAAGCAGCTAAACAAGCCCCAAACGAATGCAAAGTCGCTTTATAACGAAAAAGACCGATTCAGTTTTGCGCTCGCTGCATTCGTTCCAGCTCGTGTTATTAGATCAAAAACTCTTCATTCTATGCAAATACGCAAGATTCATGCGTTTGGAGCAGCCAAACAAGCCCCAAACGAATGCAAAGTCGCTTCATAACAAAATCGACCGATTCAGTTTTGCGCTCGCTGCATTCGTTCCAGCTCGTGTTATTAGATCAAAAACTCTTCATTCTATGCAAATACGCAAGATTCATACGTTTCGAGCAGCCAAACAAGCCCCAAACGAATGCAAAGTCGCTTTGTAACGAAATCGATAGAAATCGACCAATTCAGTTTTGCGCTCGCTGCATTCGTTCCAGCTCGTTTTTTAGATCAAAAACTCTTTATTCTATGCGAATACGCAAGATTCATGCGTTTAGAGCAGCCAAACAAGCCCCAAACGAATGCAAAGTCGCTTTATAACGAAATCGGCCGGTTCAGTTTTGCGCTCGGTGCAGGCGTTCCGACTCGTGTTATTAGATCAAAAACTTTTCATTCTATGCAAATACGCAAGATTCATGCGTTTCGAGCAGCCAAACAAGCCCCAAACGAATGCAAAGTCACTTTATGACGAAATTGAACGATTGAGTTTTGCGCTCGCTGTACGCGTTCCAGCTCGTGTTATTAGATCAAAAACTCTTTATTCTATGCAAATACGCAAGATTCATGCGTTTGGAGCAGCCGAACAAGCCCCAAACGAATGCAAAGTCGCTTTCCAACGAAATTGAACAATTGAGTTTTCCGCTCGCTGTACGCGTTCCAGCTCGTGTTATTAGATCAAAAACTCTTCATTCTATGCAAATACGCAAGATTCATGCGTTTGGAGCAGCCAAACAAGCCCCAAACGAATGCAAAGTCGCTTTATAACGAAATCGGCCGATTCAGTTTTGCGCTCGCTGCAGGCGTTCCAGCTCGTGTTATTAGATCAAAAACTTTTCATTCTATGCGAATACGCAAGATTCATGCGTTTCGAGCAGCCAAACAAGCCCCAAACGAATGCAAAGTCACTTTATAACGAAATTGAACGATTGAGTTTTGCGCTCGCTGTACGCGTTCCAGCTCGTGTTATTAGATCAAAAACTCTTTATTCTATGCAAATACGCAAGATTCATGCGTTTCGAGCAGCCAAACAAGCCCCAAACGAATGCAAAGTCGCTTTACAACGAAATTGAACGATTGAGTTTTGCGCTCGCTGTACGCGTTCCAGCTCGTGTTATTAGATCAAAAACTCTTCATTCTATGCAAATACGCAAGATTCATGCGTTTGGAGCAGCCAAACAAGCCCCAAACGAATGCAAAGTCGCTTTATAACGAAATCGACCAATTCAGTTTTGCGCTCGCTGCATTCGTTCCAGCTCGTTTTTTAGATCAAAAACTCTTTATTCTATGCGAATACGCAAGATTCATGCGTTTAGAGCAGCCAAACAAGCCCCAAACGAATGCAAAGTCGCTTTATAACGAAATCGGCCGATTCAGTTTTGCGCTCGCTGCAGGCGTTCCAGCTCGTGTTATTAGATCAAAAACTTTTCATTCTATGCAAATACGCAAGATTCATGCGTTTCGAGCAGCCAAACAAGCCCCAAACGAATGCAAAGTCACTTTATGACGAAATTGAACGATTGAGTTTTGCGCTCGCTGTACGCGTTCAAGCTCGTGTTATTAGATCAAAAACTCTTCATTCTATGCAAATACGCAAGATTCATGCGTTTGGAGCAGCCGAACAAGCCCCAAACGAATGCAAAGTCGCTTTATAACGAAATCGACCGATTCAGTTTTGCGCTCGCTGCAGGCGTTCCAGCTCGTATTAATAGATCAAAAACTCTTCATTCTATGCAAATACGCAAGATTCATGCGTTTCAAGCAGCTAAACAAGCCCCAATCGAATGCGAAGTCGCTTTATAACGAAATCGGCCGATTCAGTTTTGCGCTCGCTGCATTCTTTCCAGCTCGTGTTATTAGATCAAAAACTCTTCATTCTATGCAAATACGCAAGGTTCATGCGTTTCGAGCAGCCGAACAAGCCCCAAACGAATGCAAAGTCGCTTTATAACGAAATCGACCGATTCAGTTTTGCGCTCGCTGCAGGCGTTCCAGCTCGTGTTATTAGATCAAAAACTCTTCATTCTATGCAAATACGCAAGATTCATGCGTTTGGAGCAGCCGAACAAGCCCCAAACGAATGCAAAGTCGCTTTATAACGAAATCGACCGATTCAGTTCTGCGCTCGCTGCACGCGTTCCAGCTCGTATTAATAGATCAAAAACTCTTCATTCTATGCAAATACGCAAGATTCATGCGTTTCAAGCAGCTAAACAAGCCCCAATCGGATGCGAAGTCGCTTTATAACGAAATCGGCCGATTCAGTTTTGCGCTCGCTGCATTCTTTCCAGCTCGTGTTATGAGATCAAAAACTCTTCATTCTATGCAAATACGCAAGGTTCATGCGTTTCGAGCAGCCAAACAAGCCCCAAACGAATGCAAAGTCGCTTTATAACGAAATCGGCCGATTCAGTTTTGCGCTCGCTGCAGGCGTTCCAGCGCGAGTTATTAGATAAAAAACTCTTCATTCTATGCAAATACGCAAGATTCATGCGTTTGGAGCAGCCAAACAAGCCACAAACGAATGCAAAGTCGCTTTATAACGAAATCGGCCGATTCAGTTTTGCGCTCGCTGCATTCGTTCCAGCTCGTGTTATTAGATCAAAAACTCTTCATTCTATGCAAATACGCAAGATTCGAGCGTTTGGAGCAGCCAAACAAGCCCCAAACGAATGCAAAGTCGCTTTATAACGAAATCGGCCTATTCAGTTTTGCGCTCGCTGCAGGCGTTCCAGCTCGTATCAATAGATCGAAAACTCTTCATTCTATGCAAATACGCAAGATTCGAGCATTTGGAGCAGCCAAACAAGCCCCAAACGAATGCAAAGTCGCTTTATAACGAAATCGGCCTATTCAGTTTTGCGCTCGCTGCAGGCGTTCCAGCTCGTATCAATAGATCAAAAACTCTTCATTCTATGCAAATACGCAAAATTCGAGCGTTTGGAGCAGCCAAACAAGCCCCAAACGAATGCAAAGTCGCTTTATAACAAAATCGACCGATTCAGTTTTGCGCTCGCTGCATTCGTTCCAGCTCGTGTTATTAGATCAAAAACTCTTCATTTTATGCAAATACGCAAGATTCATGCGTTTCGAGCAGCCGAACAAGCCCCAAACGAATGCAAAGTCGCTTTATAACGAAAAAGACCGATTTAGTTTTGCGCTCGCTGCAGGCGTTCCAGCTCGAGTTATTAGATCAAAAACTCTTCATTCCATGCAAATACGCAAGATTCATGCGTTTGGAGCAGCCAAACAAGCCCCAAACGAATGCAAAGTCGCTTTATAACAAAATCGACCGATTCAGTTTTGCGCTCGCTGCAGGCGTTCCAGCTCGTGTTATTAGATCAAAAACTCTTCATTCTATGCAAATACGCAAGATTCATGCGTTTCGAGCAGCCAAACAAGCCCCAAACGAATGCAAAGTCGCTTTATAACGAAAAAGACCGATTTAGTTTTGCGCTCGCTGCAGGCGTTCCAGCTCGAGTTATTAGATCAAAAACTCTTCATTCTATGCAAATATGCAAGATTCATGCGTTTGGAGCGGCCAAATAAGCCCCAATCGAATGCAAAGTCGCTTTATAACGAAATCGACCGATTCAGTTTTGCGCTCGCTGCAGGCTTTCCAGCTCGTATTAATAGATCTAAGACTCTTCATTCTGTGCAAATATGCAAGATTCATGCGTTTGGAGCAGCCAAACAAGCCCCAAACGAATGCAAAGTCGCTTTAAAACGAAATTGAACGATTGAGTTTTGCGCTCGCTGTACGCGTTCCAGCTCGTGTCATTAGATCAAAAACTCTTCATTCTATGCAAATACGCAAGATTCATGCGTTTGGAGCAGCCAAACGAGCCCCAAACGAATGCAAAGTCGCTTTATAACAAAATCGACCGATTCAGTTTTGCGCTCGCTGCATTCGTTCCAGCTTGTGTTATTAGATCAAAAATACTTCATTTTATGCAAATACGCAAGATTCTCGCGTTTCGAGCAGCCAAACAAGCCCCAAACGAATGCAAAGTCGCTTTATAACGAAATCGGCCGATTCAGTTTTGCGCTTGCTGCAGGCGTTCCAGCTCGTGTTATTAGATCAAAAACTTTTCATTCTATGCAAATACGCAAGATTCATGCGTTTCGAGCAGCCAAACAAGCCCCAAACGAATGCAAAGTCACTTTATAACGAAATTGAACGATTGAGTTTTGCGCTCGCTGTACGTTTTCCAGCTCGTGTTATTAGATCAAAAACTCTTCATTCTATGCAAATACGCAAGATTCATGCGTTTCAAGCAGCTAAACAAGCCCCAAACGAATGCGAAGTCGCTTTATAACGAAATCGGCCGATTCAGTTTTGCGCTCGCTGCATTCGTTCCAGCTCGTGTTATTAGATCAAAAACTCTTTATTCTATGCAAATACGCAAGATTCGAGCGTTTGGAGCAGCCAAAAAAGCCCCAAACGAATGCAAAGTCACTTTATAACGAAATCGACCGATTCAGTTTTGCGCTCGCTGCAGGCTTTCCAGCTCGTATTAATAGATCTAAGACTCTTCATTCTGTGCAAATATGCAAGATTCATGCGTTTGCAGCAGCCAAACAAGCCCCAAACGAATGCAAAGTCGCTTTATAACGAAAAAGACCGATTGAGTTTTGCGCTCGCTGCAGGCATTCCAGCTCGTGTTATTAGATCAAAAACTCGTCATTCTATGCAAATACGCAAGATTCATGCGTTTGGAGCAGCCAAACACGCCCCAAACGAATGCAAAGTCGCTTTATAACGAAAAAGACCGATTCAGTTTTGCGCTCGCTGCATTCGTTCCAGCTCGTGTTATTAGATCAAAAACTCTTCATTCTATGCAAATACGCAAGATTCATGCGTTTGGAGCAGCCAAACAAGCCCCAAACGAATGCAAAGTCGCTTTATAACGAAATCGGCCGTTTCAGTTTTGCGCTCGCTGCATTCGTTCCAGCTCGTGTTATTAGATCAAAAACTCTTCATTCTATGCAAATACGCAAGATTCGAGCGTTTGGAGCAGCCAAACAAACCCCAAACGAATGCAAAGTCGCTTTATAACGAAATCGACCGATTCAGTTTTGCGCTCGCTGCATTCGTTCCAGCTCGTTTTATTAGATCAAAAACTCTTTATTCTATGCGAATACGCAAGATTCATGCGTTTAGAGCAGCCAAACAAGCCCCAAACGAATGCACAGACGCTTTTAAACGAAATTGAACGATTGAGTTTTGCGCTCGCCGTACGCGTTCCAGCTCGTGTCATTAGATCAAAAACTCTTCATTCTATGCAAATATGCAAGATTCATGCGTTTGGAGCAGCCAAACAAGCCCCAAACGAATGCAAAGTCGCGTTATAACAAAATCGACCGATCCAGTTTTAAGCTCGCTGCATTCGTTCCAGCTAGTGTTATTAGATCAAAAACTCTTCATTCTATGCAAATACGCAAGATTCATGCGTTTCGAGCAGCCAAACAAGCCCCAAACGAATGCAAAGTCGCTTTATAACGAAAAAGACCGATTTAGTTTTGCGCTCGCTGCAGGCGTTCCAGCTCGAGTTATTAGATCAAAAACTCTTCATTCTATGCGAATACGCAAGATTCATGCGTTTAGAGCAGCCAAACAAGCCCCAAACGAATGCACAATCGCTTTTAAACGAAATTGAACGATTGAGTTTTGCGCTCGCCGTACGCGTTCCAGCTCGTGTCAGTACATCAAAAACTCTTCATTCTATGCAAATACGCAAGATTCATGCATTTAGAGCAGCCAAACAAGCCCCAAACGAATGCACAGACGCTTTTAAACGGAATTGAACGATTGAGTTTTGCGCTCGCCGTACGCGTTCCAGCTCGTGTCATTAGATCAAAAACTCTTCATTCTATGCAAATACGCAAGATTCATGCGTTTGGAGCAGCCAAACAAGCCCCAAACGAATGCAAAGTCGCTTTATAACAAAATCGACCGATCCAGTTTTAAGCTCGCTGCATTCGTTCCAGCTCGTGTTATTAGATCAAAAACTCTTCATTCTATGCAAATACGCAAGATTCATGCGTTTCGAGCAGCCAAACAAGCCCCAAACGAATGCAAAGTCGCTTTATAACGAAAAAGACCGATTTAGTTTTGCGCTCGCTGCAGGCGTTCCAGCTCGAGTTATTAGATCAAAAACTCTTCATTCTATGCGAATACGCAAGATTCATGCGTTTAGAGCAGCCAAACAAGCCCCAAACGAATGCACAATCGCTTTTAAACGAAATTGAACGATTGAGTTTTGCGCTCGCCGTACGCGTTCCAGCTCGTGTCAGTACATCAAAAACTCTTCATTCTATGCAAATACGCAAGATTCATGCATTTAGAGCAGCCAAACAAGCCCCAAACGAATGCAAAGTCGCTTTATAACGAAATCGACCGATTCAGTTTTGCGCTCGCTGCAGGCTTTCCGGCTCGTATTAATAGATCTAAAACTCTTCATTCTATGCAAATATGCAAGATTCATGCGTTTTGAGCAGCCAAACAAGCCCCAAACGAATTCAAAGTCGCTTTATAACGAAATCGATAGAAATCGACCGATTCAGTTTTGCGCTCGCGGCATTCGTTCCAGCTCGTTTTATTAGATCAAACACTCTTTATTCTATGCGAATACGCAAGATTCATGCGTTTAGAGCAGCCAAACAAGCCCCAAACGAATGCAAAGTCGCTTTATAACGAAAAAGACCGATTTAGTTTTGCGCTCGCAGCAGGCGTTCCAGCTCGAGTTATTAGATCAAAAACTCTTCATTCTATGCAAATATGCAAGATTCATGCGTTTGGAGCAGCCGAACAAGCCCCAAACGAATGCAAAGTCGCTTTATAACAAAATCGACCGATTCAGTTTTGCGCTCGCTGCATTCGTTCCAGCTCGTGTTATTAGATCAAAAACTCTTCATTTTATGCAAATACGCAAGATTCATGCGTTTCGAGCAGCCAAACAAGCCCCAAACGAATGCAAAGTCGCTTTATAACGAAATCGGCCGATTCAGTTTTGCGCTCGCTGCAGGCGTTCCAGCTCGTGTTATTAGATGAAAAACTTTTCATTCTATGCAAATACGCAAGATTCATGCGGTTCGAGCAGCCAAACAAGCTCCAAACGAATGCAAAGTCACTTTATAACGAAATTGAACGATTGAGTTTTGCGCTCGCTGTACGCGTTCCAGCTCGTGTTATTAGATCAAAAACTCTTCATTCTATGCAAATACGCAAGATTCATGCGTTTGGAGCAGCCGAACAAGCCCCAAACGAATGCAAAGTCGCTTTATAACGAAATCGACCGATTCAGTTTTGCGCTCGCTGCAGGCGTTCCAGCTCGTATTAATAGATCAAAAACTCTTCATTCTATGCAAATATGCAAGATTCATGCGTTTGGAGCAGCCGAACAAGCCCCAAACGAATGCAAAGTCGCTTTATAACAAAATCGACCGATTCAGTTTTGCGCTCGCTGCATTCGTTCCAGCTCGTGTTATTAGATCAAAAACTCTTCATTTTATGCAAATACGCAAGATTCATGCGTTTCGAGCAGCCAAACAAGCCCCAAACGAATGCAAAGTCGCTTTATAACGAAATCGACCGATTCAGTTTTGCGCTCGCTGCAGGCTTTCCAGCTCGTATTAATAGATCTAAGACTCTTCATTCTGTGCAAATATGCAAGATTCATGCGTTTGGAGCAGCCAAACAAGCCCCAAACGAATGCAAAGTCGCTTTATAACGAAAAAGACCGATTGAGTTTTGCGCTCGCTGCAGGCATTCCAGCTCGTGTTATTAGATCAAAAACTCTTCATTCTATGCAAATACGCAAGATTCATGCGTTTCGAGCAGCCAAACAAGCCCTAAACGAATGCAGAGTCGCTTTATAACGAAATCGACCGATTCAGTTTCGCGCTCGCTGCAGGCGTTCCAGCTCGAGTCATTAGATCAAAAACTCTTCATTCTATGCAAATACGCAAGATTCATGCGTTTGGAGCAGCCAAACAAGCCCCAAACGAATGCAAAGTCGCTTTATAACAAAATCGACCGATTCAGTTTTGCGCTCGCTGCATTCGTTCCAGCTCGTGTTATTGGATCAAAAACTCTTCGTTTTATGCAAATACGCAAGATTCATGCGTTTCGAGCAGCCAAACAAGCCCCAAACGAATGCAAAGTCGCTTTATAACGAAATCGGCCGATTCAGTTTTGCGCTCGCTGCAGGCGTTCCAGCTCGTGTTATTAGATCAAAAACTTTTCATCCTATGCAAATACGCAAGATTCATGCGTTTCGAGCAGCCAAACAAGCCCCAAACGAATGCAAAGTCACTTTATAACGAAATTGAACGATTGAGTTTTGCGCTCGCTGTACGCGTTCCAGCTCGTGTTATTAGATCAAAAACTCTTCATTCAATGCAAATACGCAAGATTCATGCGTTTGGAGCAGCCGAACAAGCCCCAAACGAATGCAAAGTCGCTTTATAACGAAATCGACCGATTCAGTTCTGCGATCGCTGCACGCGTTCCAGCTCGTATTAATAGATCAAAAACTCTTCATTCTATGCAAATACGCAAGATTCATGCCTTTCAAGCAGCTAAACAAGCCCCAATCGGATGCGAAGTCGCTTTATAACGAAATCGGCCGATTCAGTTTTGCGCTCGCTGCATTCTTTCCAGCTCGTGTTATGAGATCAAAAACTCTTCATTCTATGCAAATACGCAAGGTTCATGCGTTTCGAGCAGCCAAACAAGCCCCAAACGAATGCAAAGTCGCTTTATAACGAAATCGGCCGATTCAGTTTTGCGCTCGCTGCAGGCGTTCCAGCTCGAGTTATTAGATCAAAAACTCTTCATTCTATGCAAATACGCAAGATTCGTGCGTTTGGAGCAGCCAAACAAGCCCCAAACGAATGCAAAGTCGCTTTATAACGAAATCGGCCGATTCAGTTTTGCGCTCACTGCAGGCGTTCCAGCTCGTGTTATTAGATCAAAAACTTTTCATTCTATGCAAATATGCAAGATTCATGCGTTTCGAGCAGCCAAACAAGCCCCAAACGAATGCAAAGTCACTTTATAACGAAATTGAACGATTGAGTTTTGCGCTCGCTGTACGCGTTCCAGCTCGTGTTATTAGATCAAAAACTCTTTATTCTATGCAAATACGCAAGATTCATGCGTTTGGAGCAGCCGAACAAGCCCCAAACGAATGCAAAGTCGCTTTACAACGAAATTGAACGATTGAGTTTTGCGCTCGCTGTACGCGTTCCAGCTCGTGTTATTAGATCAAAAACTCTTCATTCTATGCAAATACGCAAGGTTCATGCGTTTCGAGCAGCCAAACAAGCCCCAAACGAATGCAAAGTCGCTTTATAACGAAATCGGCCTATTCAGTTTTGCGCTCGCTGCAGGCGTTCCAGCTCGTGTTATTAGATCAAAAACTCTTCATTCTATGCAAATACGCAAGATTCATGCGTTTGGAGCAGCCGAACAAGCCCCAAACGAATGCAAAGTCGCTTTATAACGAAATCGACCGATTCAGTTCTGCGCTCGCTGCACGCGTTCCAGCTCGTGTTATTAGATCAAAAACTTTTCATTCTATGCAAATACGCAAAATTCGAGCGTTTGGAGCAGCCAAACAAGCCCCAAACGAATGCAAAGTCGCTTTATAACGAAATCGACCGATTCAGTTTTGCGCTCGCTGCAGGCTTTCCGGCTCGTATTAATAGATCTAAGACTCTTCATTCTGTGCAAATATGCAAGATTCATGCGTTTGGAGCAGCCAAACAAGCCCCAAACGAATGCAAAGTTTACAACGAAATCGACCGATTCAGTTTTGCGCTCGCTGCAGGCGTTCCAGCTCGGGTTATTAGATCAAAAACTCTTTATTCTATGCAAACACGCAAGATTCATGCGTTTCAAGCAGCTAAACAAGCCCCAAACGACTGCGAAGTCGCTTTATAACGAAATCGGCCTATTCAGTTTTGCGCTCGCTGCAGGCGTTCCAGCTCGTATTAATAGATCAAAAACTCTTCATTCTATGCAAATACGCAAGATTCATGCGTTTGGAGCAGCCGAACAAGCCCCAAACGAATGCAAAGTCGCTTTATAACGAAATCGGCCGATTCAGTTTTGCGCTCGCTGCAGGCGTTCCAGCTCATGTTTTTAGAGCAAAAACTTTTCATTCCATGCAAATACGCAAGATTCATGCGTTTCGAGCAGCCAAACAAGCCCCAAACGAATGCAAAGTCACTTTATAACGAAATTGAACGGTTGAGTTTTGCGCTCGCTGTACGCGTTCCAGCTCGTGTTATTAGATCAAAAACTCTTCATTCTATGCAAATACGCAAGATTCATGCGTTTGGAGCAGCCGAACAAGCCCCAAACGAATGCAAAGTCGCTTTATAACGAAATCGACCGATTCAGTTTTGCGCTCGCTGCAGGCGTTCCAGCTCGTATTAATAGATCAAAAACTCTTCATTCTATGCAAATACGCAAGATTCATGCGTTTCAAGCAGCTAAACAAGCCCCAAACGAATGCAAAGTCGCTTTATAACGAAAAAGACCGATTCAGTTTTGCGCTCGCTGCATTCGTTCCAGCTCGTGTTATTAGATCAAAAACTCTTCATTCTATGCAAATACGCAAGATTCATGCGTTTGGAGCAGCCAAACAAGCCCCAAACGAATGCAAAGTCGCTTTATAACGAAATCGACCGATTCAGTTTTGCGCTTGCTGCAGGCTTTCCAGCTCGTATTAATAGATCTAAGACTCTTCATTCTGTGCAAATATGCAAGATTCATGCGTTTGGAGCAGCCAAACAAGCCCCAAACGAATGCAAAGTCGCTTTATAACGAAAAAGACCGATTGAGTTTTGCGCTCACTGCAGGCGTTCCAGCTCGAGTTATAAGATCAAAAACTCTTCATTCTATGCAAATATGCAAGATTCATGCGTTTGGAGCAGCCAAACAAGCCCCAAACGAATGCAAAGTCGCTTTATAACAAAATCGACCGATTCAGTTTTGCGCTCGCTGCATTCGTTCCAGCTCGTGTTATTAGATCAAAAACTCTTCATTCTATGCAAATACGCAAGATTCATGCGTTTCGAGCAGCCAAACAAGCCCCAAACGAATGCAAAGTCGCTTTGTAACGAAATCGATAGAAATCGACCAATTCAGTTTTGCGCTCGCTGCATTCGTTCCAGCTCGTTTTTTAGATCAAAAACTCTTTAATCTATGCGAATACGCAAGATTCATGCGTTTAGAGCAGCCAAACAAGCCCCAAACGAATGCAAAGTCGCTTTATAACGAAATCGGCCGATTCAGTTTTGCGCTCGGTGCAGGCGTTCCAGCTCGTGTTATTAGATCAAAAACTTTTCATTCTATGCAAATACGCAAGATTCATGCGTTTCGAGCAGCCAAACAAGCCCCAAACGAATGCAAAGTCACTTTATGACGAAATTGAACGATTGAGTTTTGCGCTCGCTGTACGCGTTCCAGCTCGTGTTATGAGATCAAAAACTCTTTATTCTATGCAAATACGCAAGATTCATGCGTTTGGAGCAGCCGAACAAGCCCCAAACGAATGCAAAGTCGCTTTACAACGAAATTGAACGATTGAGTTTTGCGCTCGCTGTACGCGTTCCAGCTCGTGTTATTAGATCAAAAACTCTTCATTCTATGCAAATATGCAAGATTCATGCGTTTGGAGCAGCCAAACAAGCCCCAAACGAATGCAAAGTCGCTTTATAACAAAATCGACCGATTCAGTTTTGCGCTCGCTGCAGGCGTTCCAGCTCGTGTTATTAGATCAAAAACTCTTCATTCTATGCAAATACGCAAGATTCATGCGTTTCGAGCAGCCAAACAAGCCCCAAACGAATGCAAAGTCGCTTTATAACGAAAAAGACCGATTTAGTTTTGCGCTCGCTGCAGGCGTTCCAGCTCGAGTTATTAGATCAAAAACTCTTCATTCTGTGCAAATATGCAAGATTCATGCGTTTGGAGCAGCCAAACAAGCCCCAAACGAATGCAAAGTCGCTTTAAAACGAAATTGAACGATTGAGTTTTGCGCTCGCTGTACGCGTTCCAGCTCGTGTCATTAGATCAAAAACTCTTCATTCTATGCAAATACGCAAGATTCATGCGTTTGGAGCAGCCAAACGAGCCCCAAACGAATGCAAAGTCGCTTTATAACAAAATCGACCGATTCAGTTTTGCGCTCGCTGCATTCGTTCCAGCTCGTGTTATTAGATCAAAAACTCTTCATTCTATGCAAATACGCAAGATTCATGCGTTTGGAGCAGCCAAACAAGCCCCAAACGAATGCAAAGTCGCTTTAAAACGAAATTGAACGATTGAGTTTTGCGCTCGCTGTACGCGTTCCAGCTCGTGTTGGAAGATCAAAAACTCTTCATTCTATGCAAATACGCAAGATTCATGCGTTTGGAGCAGCCGAACAAGCCCCAAACGAATGCAAAGTCACTTTATAACGAAATCGACCGATTCAGTTTTGCGCTCGCTGCAGGTGTTCCAGCTCGTATTAATTGATCAAAAACTCTTCATTCTATGCAAATACGCAAAATTCGAGCGTTTGGAGCATCCAAACAAGCCCCAAACGAATGCAAAGTCGCTTTATAACGAAATCGACTGATTCAGTTTTGCGCTCGCTGCAGGCTTTCCGGCTCGTATTAATAGATCTAAGACTCTTTATTCTGTGCAAATATGCAAGATTCATGCGTTTGGAGCAGCCAAACAAGCCCCAAACGAATGCAAAGTCGCTTTACAACGAAATCGACCGATTCAGTTTTGCGCTCGCTGCAGGCGTTCCAGCTCGGGTTATTAGATCAAAAACTCTTTATTCTATGCAAACACGCAAGATTCATGCGTTTCAAGCAGCTAAACAAGCCCCAAACGACTGCAAAGTCGCTTTATAACGAAATCGGCCTATTCAGTTTTGCGCTCGCTGCAGGCGTTCCAGCTCGTATTAATAGATCAAAAACTCTTTATTCTATGCAAATACGCAAGATTCATGCGTTTGGAGCAGCCGAACAAGCCCCAAACGAATGCAAAGTCGCTTTATAACGAAATCGGCCGATTCAGTTTTGCGCTCGCTGCAGGCGTTCCAGCTCGTGTTATTAGATCAAAAACTTTTCATTCCATGCAAATACGCAAGATTCATGCGTTTCGAGCAGCCAAACAAGCCCCAAACGAATGCAAAGTCACTTTATAACGAAATTGAACGGTTGAGTTTTGCGCTCGCTGTACGCGTTCCAGCTCGTGTTATTAGATCAAAAACTCTTCATTCTATGCAAATACGCAAGATTCATGCGTTTGGAGCAGCCGAACAAGCCCCAAACGAATGCAAAGTCGCTTTATAACGAAATCGACCGATTCAGTTTTGCGCTCGCTGCAGGCGTTCCAGCTCGTATTAATAGATCAAAAACTCTTCATTCTATGCAAATACGCAAGATTCATGCGTTCCAAGCAGCTAAACAAGCCCCAAACGAATGCAAAGTCGCTTTATAACGAAAAAGACCGATTCAGTTTTGCGCTCGCTGCATTCGTTCCAGCTCGTGTTATTAGATCAAAAACTCTTCATTCTATGCAAATACGCAAGATTCATGCGTTTGGAGCAGCCAAACAAGCCCCAAACGAATGCAAAGTCGCTTCATAACAAAATCGACCGATTCAGTTTTGCGCTCGCTGCATTCGTTCCAGCTCGTGTTATTAGATCAAAAACTCTTCATTCTATGCAAATACGCAAGATTCATACGTTTCGAGCAGCCAAACAAGCCCCAAACGAATGCAAAGTCGCTTTGTAACGAAATCGATAGAAATCGACCAATTCAGTTTTGCGCTCGCTGCATTCGTTCCAGCTCGTTTTTTAGATCAAAAACTCTTTATTCTATGCGAATACGCAAGATTCATGCGTTTAGAGCAGCCAAACAAGCCCCAAACGAATGCAAAGTCGCTTTATAACGAAATCGGCCGATTCAGTTTTGCGCTCGGTGCAGGCGTTCCGACTCGTGTTATTAGATCAAAAACTTTTCATTCTATGCAAATACGCAAGATTCATGCGTTTCGAGCAGCCAAACAAGCCCCAAACGAATGCAAAGTCACTTTATGACGAAATTGAACGATTGAGTTTTGCGCTCGCTGTACGCGTTCCAGCTCGTGTTATTAGATCAAAAACTCTTTATTCTATGCAAATACGCAAGATTCATGCGTTTGGAGCAGCCGAACAAGCCCCAAACGAATGCAAAGTCGCTTTCCAACGAAATTGAACAATTGAGTTTTCCGCTCGCTGTACGCGTTCCAGCTCGTGTTATTAGATCAAAAACTCTTCATTCTATGCAAATACGCAAGATTCATGCGTTTGGAGCAGCCAAACAAGCCCCAAACGAATGCAAAGTCGCTTTATAACGAAATCGGCCGATTCAGTTTTGCGCTCGCTGCAGGCGTTCCAGCTCGTGTTATTAGATCAAAAACTTTTCATTCTATGCGAATACGCAAGATTCATGCGTTTCGAGCAGCCAAACAAGCCCCAAACGAATGCAAAGTCACTTTATAACGAAATTGAACGATTGAGTTTTGCGCTCGCTGTACGCGTTCCAGCTCGTGTTATTAGATCAAAAACTCTTTATTCTATGCAAATACGCAAGATTCATGCGTTTCGAGCAGCCAAACAAGCCCCAAACGAATGCAAAGTCGCTTTACAACGAAATTGAACGATTGAGTTTTGCGCTCGCTGTACGCGTTCCAGCTCGTGTTATTAGATCAAAAACTCTTCATTCTATGCAAATACGCAAGATTCATGCGTTTGGAGCAGCCAAACAAGCCCCAAACGAATGCAAAGTCGCTTTATAACGAAATCGACCAATTCAGTTTTGCGCTCGCTGCATTCGTTCCAGCTCGTTTTTTAGATCAAAAACTCTTTATTCTATGCGAATACGCAAGATTCATGCGTTTAGAGCAGCCAAACAAGCCCCAAACGAATGCAAAGTCGCTTTATAACGAAATCGGCCGATTCAGTTTTGCGCTCGCTGCAGGCGTTCCAGCTCGTGTTATTAGATCAAAAACTTTTCATTCTATGCAAATACGCAAGATTCATGCGTTTCGAGCAGCCAAACAAGCCCCAAACGAATGCAAAGTCACTTTATGACGAAATTGAACGATTGAGTTTTGCGCTCGCTGTACGCGTTCAAGCTCGTGTTATTAGATCAAAAACTCTTCATTCTATGCAAATACGCAAGATTCATGCGTTTGGAGCAGCCGAACAAGCCCCAAACGAATGCAAAGTCGCTTTATAACGAAATCGACCGATTCAGTTTTGCGCTCGCTGCAGGCGTTCCAGCTCGTATTAATAGATCAAAAACTCTTCATTCTATGCAAATACGCAAGATTCATGCGTTTCAAGCAGCTAAACAAGCCCCAATCGAATGCGAAGTCGCTTTATAACGAAATCGGCCGATTCAGTTTTGCGCTCGCTGCATTCTTTCCAGCTCGTGTTATTAGATCAAAAACTCTTCATTCTATGCAAATACGCAAGGTTCATGCGTTTCGAGCAGCCGAACAAGCCCCAAACGAATGCAAAGTCGCTTTATAACGAAATCGACCGATTCAGTTTTGCGCTCGCTGCAGGCGTTCCAGCTCGTGTTATTAGATCAAAAACTCTTCATTCTATGCGAATACGCAAGATTCATGCGTTTCGAGCAGCCAAACAAGCCCCAAACGAATGCAAAGTCACTTTATAACGAAATTGAACGATTGAGTTTTGCGCTCGCTGTACGCGTTCCAGCTCGTGTTATTAGATCAAAAACTCTTTATTCTATGCAAATACGCAAGATTCATGCGTTTCGAGCAGCCAAACAAGCCCCAAACGAATGCAAAGTCGCTTTACAACGAAATTGAACGATTGAGTTTTGCGCTCGCTGTACGCGTTCCAGCTCGTGTTATTAGATCAAAAACTCTTCATTCTATGCAAATACGCAAGATTCATGCGTTTGGAGCAGCCAAACAAGCCCCAAACGAATGCAAAGTCGCTTTATAACGAAATCGACCAATTCAGTTTTGCGCTCGCTGCATTCGTTCCAGCTCGTTTTTTAGATCAAAAACTCTTTATTCTATGCGAATACGCAAGATTCATGCGTTTAGAGCAGCCAAACAAGCCCCAAACGAATGCAAAGTCGCTTTATAACGAAATCGGCCGATTCAGTTTTGCGCTCGCTGCAGGCGTTCCAGCTCGTGTTATTAGATCAAAAACTTTTCATTCTATGCAAATACGCAAGATTCATGCGTTTCGAGCAGCCAAACAAGCCCCAAACGAATGCAAAGTCACTTTATGACGAAATTGAACGATTGAGTTTTGCGCTCGCTGTACGCGTTCAAGCTCGTGTTATTAGATCAAAAACTCTTCATTCTATGCAAATACGCAAGATTCATGCGTTTGGAGCAGCCGAACAAGCCCCAAACGAATGCAAAGTCGCTTTATAACGAAATCGACCGATTCAGTTTTGCGCTCGCTGCAGGCGTTCCAGCTCGTATTAATAGATCAAAAACTCTTCATTCTATGCAAATACGCAAGATTCATGCGTTTCAAGCAGCTAAACAAGCCCCAATCGAATGCGAAGTCGCTTTATAACGAAATCGGCCGATTCAGTTTTGCGCTCGCTGCATTCTTTCCAGCTCGTGTTATTAGATCAAAAACTCTTCATTCTATGCAAATACGCAAGGTTCATGCGTTTCGAGCAGCCGAACAAGCCCCAAACGAATGCAAAGTCGCTTTATAACGAAATCGACCGATTCAGTTTTGCGCTCGCTGCAGGCGTTCCAGCTCGTGTTATTAGATCAAAAACTCTTCATTCTATGCAAATACGCAAGATTCATGCGTTTGGAGCAGCCGAACAAGCCCCAAACGAATGCAAAGTCGCTTTATAACGAAATCGACCGATTCAGTTCTGCGCTCGCTGCACGCGTTCCAGCTCGTATTAATAGATCAAAAACTCTTCATTCTATGCAAATACGCAAGATTCATGCGTTTCAAGCAGCTAAACAAGCCCCAATCGGATGCGAAGTCGCTTTATAACGAAATCGGCCGATTCAGTTTTGCGCTCGCTGCATTCTTTCCAGCTCGTGTTATGAGATCAAAAACTCTTCATTCTATGCAAATACGCAAGGTTCATGCG
This sequence comes from Amblyteles armatorius, assembly GCA_933228735.2. NCBI lineage: Eukaryota > Metazoa > Arthropoda > Insecta > Hymenoptera > Ichneumonidae > Amblyteles > Amblyteles armatorius. Next base: position 648,261 of record OW121691.1, on the reverse strand, counting down.
TTTCGAGCAGCCAAACAAGCCCCAAACGAATGCAAAGTCGCTTTATAACGAAATCGGCCGATTCAGTTTTGCGCTCGCTGCAGGCGTTCCAGCGCGAGTTATTAGATAAAAAACTCTTCATTCTATGCAAATACGCAAGATTCATGCGTTTGGAGCAGCCAAACAAGCCCCAAACGAATGCAAAGTCGCTTTATAACGAAATCGGCCGATTCAGTTTTGCGCTCGCTGCATTCGTTCCAGCTCGTGTTATTAGATCAAAAACTCTTCATTCTATGCAAATACGCAAGATTCGAGCGTTTGGAGCAGCCAAACAAGCCCCAAACGAATGCAAAGTCGCTTTATAACGAAATCGGCCTATTCAGTTTTGCGCTCGCTGCAGGCGTTCCAGCTCGTATCAATAGATCAAAAACTCTTCATTCTATGCAAATACGCAAGATTCATGCGTTTCGAGCAGCCAAACAAGCCCCAAACGAATGCAAAGTCGCTTTATAACAAAATCGACCGATTCGGTTTTGCGCTCGCTGCATTCGTTCCAGCTCTTCATTCTATGCAAATACGCAAGATTCGAGCGTTTGGAGCAGCCAAACAAGCCCCAAACGAATGCAAAGTCGCTTTATAACGAAATCGGCCTATTCAGTTTTGCGCTCGCTGCAGGCGTTCCAGCTCGTATCAATAGATCGAAAACTCTTCATTCTATGCAAATACGCAAGATTCGAGCATTTGGAGCAGCCAAACAAGCCCCAAACGAATGCAAAGTCGCTTTATAACGAAATCGGCCTATTCAGTTTTGCGCTCGCTGCAGGCGTTCCAGCTCGTATCAATAGATCAAAAACTCTTCATTCTATGCAAATACGCAAAATTCGAGCGTTTGGAGCAGCCAAACAAGCCCCAAACGAATGCAAAGTCGCTTTATAACAAAATCGACCGATTCAGTTTTGCGCTCGCTGCATTCGTTCCAGCTCGTGTTATTAGATCAAAAACTCTTCATTTTATGCAAATACGCAAGATTCATGCGTTTCGAGCAGCCGAACAAGCCCCAAACGAATGCAAAGTCGCTTTATAACGAAAAAGACCGATTTAGTTTTGCGCTCGCTGCAGGCGTTCCAGCTCGAGTTATTAGATCAAAAACTCTTCATTCCATGCAAATACGCAAGATTCATGCGTTTGGAGCAGCCAAACAAGCCCCAAACGAATGCAAAGTCGCTTTATAACAAAATCGACCGATTCAGTTTTGCGCTCGCTGCAGGCGTTCCAGCTCGTGTTATTAGATCAAAAACTCTTCATTCTATGCAAATACGCAAGATTCATGCGTTTCGAGCAGCCAAACAAGCCCCAAACGAATGCAAAGTCGCTTTATAACGAAAAAGACCGATTTAGTTTTGCGCTCGCTGCAGGCGTTCCAGCTCGAGTTATTAGATCAAAAACTCTTCATTCTATGCAAATATGCAAGATTCATGCGTTTGGAGCGGCCAAATAAGCCCCAATCGAATGCAAAGTCGCTTTATAACGAAATCGACCGATTCAGTTTTGCGCTCGCTGCAGGCTTTCCAGCTCGTATTAATAGATCTAAGACTCTTCATTCTGTGCAAATATGCAAGATTCATGCGTTTGGAGCAGCCAAACAAGCCCCAAACGAATGCAAAGTCGCTTTAAAACGAAATTGAACGATTGAGTTTTGCGCTCGCTGTACGCGTTCCAGCTCGTGTCATTAGATCAAAAACTCTTCATTCTATGCAAATACGCAAGATTCATGCGTTTGGAGCAGCCAAACGAGCCCCAAACGAATGCAAAGTCGCTTTATAACAAAATCGACCGATTCAGTTTTGCGCTCGCTGCATTCGTTCCAGCTTGTGTTATTAGATCAAAAACTCTTCATTTTATGCAAATACGCAAGATTCTCGCGTTTCGAGCAGCCAAACAAGCCCCAAACGAATGCAAAGTCGCTTTATAACGAAATCGGCCGATTCAGTTTTGCGCTTGCTGCAGGCGTTCCAGCTCGTGTTATTAGATCAAAAACTTTTCATTCTATGCAAATACGCAAGATTCATGCGTTTCGAGCAGCCAAACAAGCCCCAAACGAATGCAAAGTCACTTTATAACGAAATTGAACGATTGAGTTTTGCGCTCGCTGTACGCGTTCCAGCTCGTGTTATTAGATCAAAAACTCTTCATTCTATGCAAATACGCAAGATTCATGCGTTTGGAGCAGCCGAACAAGCCCCAAACGAATGCAAAGTCGCTTTATAACGAAATCGACCGATTCAGTTTTGCGCTCGCTGCAGGCGTTCCAGCTCGTATTAATAGATCAAAAACTCTTCATTCTATGCAAATACGCAAGATTCATGCGTTTCAAGCAGCTAAACAAGCCCCAAACGAATGCGAAGTCGCTTTATAACGAAATCGGCCGATTCAGTTTTGCGCTCGCTGCATTCGTTCCAGCTCGTGTTATTAGATCAAAAACTCTTTATTCTATGCAAATACGCAAGATTCGAGCGTTTGGAGCAGCCAAAAAAGCCCCAAACGAATGCAAAGTCACTTTATAACGAAATCGACCGATTCAGTTTTGCGCTCGCTGCAGGCTTTCCAGCTCGTATTAATAGATCTAAGACTCTTCATTCTGTGCAAATATGCAAGATTCATGCGTTTGCAGCAGCCAAACAAGCCCCAAACGAATGCAAAGTCGCTTTATAACGAAAAAGACCGATTGAGTTTTGCGCTCGCTGCAGGCATTCCAGCTCGTGTTATTAGATCAAAAACTCGTCATTCTATGCAAATACGCAAGATTCATGCGTTTGGAGCAGCCAAACACGCCCCAAACGAATGCAAAGTCGCTTTATAACGAAAAAGACCGATTCAGTTTTGCGCTCGCTGCATTCGTTCCAGCTCGTGTTATTAGATCAAAAACTCTTCATTCTATGCAAATACGCAAGATTCATGCGTTTGGAGCAGCCAAACAAGCCCCAAACGAATGCAAAGTCGCTTTATAACGAAATCGGCCGTTTCAGTTTTGCGCTCGCTGCATTCGTTCCAGCTCGTGTTATTAGATCAAAAACTCTTCATTCTATGCAAATACGCAAGATTCGAGCGTTTGGAGCAGCCAAACAAACCCCAAACGAATGCAAAGTCGCTTTATAACGAAATCGACCGATTCAGTTTTGCGCTCGCTGCATTCGTTCCAGCTCGTTTTATTAGATCAAAAACTCTTTATTCCATGCGAATACGCAAGATTCATGCGTTTAGAGCAGCCAAACAAGCCCCAAACGAATGCACAGACGCTTTTAAACGAAATTGAACGATTGAGTTTTGCGCTCGCCGTACGCGTTCCAGCTCGTGTCATTAGATCAAAAACTCTTCATTCTATGCAAATATGCAAGATTCATGCGTTTGGAGCAGCCAAACAAGCCCCAAACGAATGCAAAGTCGCGTTATAACAAAATCGACCGATCCAGTTTTAAGCTCGCTGCATTCGTTCCAGCTCGTGTTATTAGATCAAAAACTCTTCATTCTATGCAAATACGCAAGATTCATGCGTTTCGAGCAGCCAAACAAGCCCCAAACGAATGCAAAGTCGCTTTATAACGAAAAAGACCGATTTAGTTTTGCGCTCGCTGCAGGCGTTCCAGCTCGAGTTATTAGATCAAAAACTCTTCATTCTATGCGAATACGCAAGATTCATGCGTTTAGAGCAGCCAAACAAGCCCCAAACGAATGCACAATCGCTTTTAAACGAAATTGAACGATTGAGTTTTGCGCTCGCCGTACGCGTTCCAGCTCGTGTCAGTACATCAAAAACTCTTCATTCTATGCAAATACGCAAGATTCATGCATTTAGAGCAGCCAAACAAGCCCCAAACGAATGCACAGACGCTTTTAAACGGAATTGAACGATTGAGTTTTGCGCTCGCCGTACGCGTTCCAGCTCGTGTCATTAGATCAAAAACTCTTCATTCTATGCAAATACGCAAGATTCATGCGTTTGGAGCAGCCAAACAAGCCCCAAACGAATGCAAAGTCGCTTTATAACAAAATCGACCGATCCAGTTTTAAGCTCGCTGCATTCGTTCCAGCTCGTGTTATTAGATCAAAAACTCTTCATTCTATGCAAATACGCAAGATTCATGCGTTTCGAGCAGCCAAACAAGCCCCAAACGAATGCAAAGTCGCTTTATAACGAAAAAGACCGATTTAGTTTTGCGCTCGCTGCAGGCGTTCCAGCTCGAGTTATTAGATCAAAAACTCTTCATTCTATGCGAATACGCAAGATTCATGCGTTTAGAGCAGCCAAACAAGCCCCAAACGAATGCACAATCGCTTTTAAACGAAATTGAACGATTGAGTTTTGCGCTCGCCGTACGCGTTCCAGCTCGTGTCAGTACATCAAAAACTCTTCATTCTATGCAAATACGCAAGATTCATGCATTTAGAGCAGCCAAACAAGCCCCAAACGAATGCAAAGTCGCTTTATAACGAAATCGACCGATTCAGTTTTGCGCTCGCTGCAGGCTTTCCGGCTCGTATTAATAGATCTAAAACTCTTCATTCTATGCAAATATGCAAGATTCATGCGTTTTGAGCAGCCAAACAAGCCCCAAACGAATTCAAAGTCGCTTTATAACGAAATCGATAGAAATCGACCGATTCAGTTTTGCGCTCGCGGCATTCGTTCCAGCTCGTTTTATTAGATCAAACACTCTTTATTCTATGCGAATACGCAAGATTCATGCGTTTAGAGCAGCCAAACAAGCCCCAAACGAATGCAAAGTCGCTTTATAACGAAAAAGACCGATTTAGTTTTGCGCTCGCAGCAGGCGTTCCAGCTCGAGTTATTAGATCAAAAACTCTTCATTCTATGCAAATACGCAAGATTCATGCGTTTGGAGCAGCCGAACAAGCCCCAAACGAATGCAAAGTCGCTTTATAACGAAATCGACCGATTCAGTTTTGCGCTCGCTGCAGGCGTTCCAGCTCGTATTAATAGATCAAAAACTCTTCATTCTATGCAAATATGCAAGATTCATGCGTTTGGAGCAGCCGAACAAGCCCCAAACGAATGCAAAGTCGCTTTATAACGAAATCGACCGATTCAGTTTTGCGCTCGCTGCAGGCTTTCCAGCTCGTATTAATAGATCTAAGACTCTTCATTCTGTGCAAATATGCAAGATTCATGCGTTTGGAGCAGCCAAACAAGCCCCAAACGAATGCAAAGTCGCTTTATAACGAAAAAGACCGATTGAGTTTTGCGCTCGCTGCAGGCATTCCAGCTCGTGTTATTAGATCAAAAACTCTTCATTCTATGCAAATACGCAAGATTCATGCGTTTCGAGCAGCCAAACAAGCCCTAAACGAATGCAAAGTCGCTTTATAACGAAATCGACCGATTCAGTTTCGCGCTCGCTGCAGGCGTTCCAGCTCGAGTCATTAGATCAAAAACTCTTCATTCTATGCAAATACGCAAGATTCATGCGTTTGGAGCAGCCAAACAAGCCCCAAACGAATGCAAAGTCGCTTTATAACAAAATCGACCGATTCAGTTTTGCGCTCGCTGCATTCGTTCCAGCTCGTGTTATTGGATCAAAAACTCTTCGTTTTATGCAAATACGCAAGATTCATGCGTTTCGAGCAGCCAAACAAGCCCCAAACGAATGCAAAGTCGCTTTATAACGAAATCGGCCGATTCAGTTTTGCGCTCGCTGCAGGCGTTCCAGCTCGTGTTATTAGATCAAAAACTTTTCATCCTATGCAAATACGCAAGATTCATGCGTTTCGAGCAGCCAAACAAGCCCCAAACGAATGCAAAGTCACTTTATAACGAAATTGAACGATTGAGTTTTGCGCTCGCTGTACGCGTTCCAGCTCGTGTTATTAGATCAAAAACTCTTCATTCAATGCAAATACGCAAGATTCATGCGTTTGGAGCAGCCGAACAAGCCCCAAACGAATGCAAAGTCGCTTTATAACGAAATCGACCGATTCAGTTTTGCGCTCGCTGCAGGCGTTCCAGCTCGTGTTATTAGATCAAAAACTCTTCATTCTATGCAAATACGCAAGATTCATGCGTTTCGAGCAGCCAAACAAGCCCCAAACGAATGCAAAGTCGCTTTATAACGAAAAAGACCGATTTAGTTTTGCGCTCGCTGCAGGCGTTCCAGCTCGAGTTATTAGATCAAAAACTCTTCATTCTATGCAAATATGCAAGATTCATGCGTTTGGAGCGGCCAAATAAGCCCCAATCGAATGCAAAGTCGCTTTATAACGAAATCGACCGATTCAGTTTTGCGCTCGCTGCAGGCTTTCCAGCTCGTATTAATAGATCTAAGACTCTTCATTCTGTGCAAATATGCAAGATTCATGCGTTTGGAGCAGCCAAACAAGCCCCAAACGAATGCAAAGTCGCTTTAAAACGAAATTGAACGATTGAGTTTTGCGCTCGCTGTACGCGTTCCAGCTCGTGTCATTAGATCAAAAACTCTTCATTCTATGCAAATACGCAAGATTCATGCGTTTGGAGCAGCCAAACGAGCCCCAAACGAATGCAAAGTCGCTTTATAACAAAATCGACCGATTCAGTTTTGCGCTCGCTGCATTCGTTCCAGCTCGTGTTATTAGATCAAAAACTCTTCATTTTATGCAAATACGCAAGATTCTCGCGTTTCGAGCAGCCAAACAAGCCCCAAACGAATGCAAAGTCGCTTTATAACGAAATCGGCCGATTCAGTTTTGCGCTTGCTGCAGGCGTTCCAGCTCGTGTTATTAGATCAAAAACTCTTCATTCTATGCAAATACGCAAGATTCATGCGTTTGGAGCAGCCGAACAAGCCCCAAACGAATGCAAAGTCGCTTTATAACGAAATCGACCGATTCAGTTTTGCGCTCGCTGCAGGCGTTCCAGCTCGTGTTATTAGATCAAAAACTCTTCATTCTATGCAAATACGCAAGATTCATGCGTTTCGAGCAGCCAAACAAGCCCCAAACGAATGCAAAGTCGCTTTATAACGAAAAAGACCGATTTAGTTTTGCGCTCGCTGCAGGCGTTCCAGCTCGAGTTATTAGATCAAAAACTCTTCATTCTATGCAAATATGCAAGATTCATGCGTTTGGAGCGGCCAAATAAGCCCCAATCGAATGCAAAGTCGCTTTATAACGAAATCGACCGATTCAGTTTTGCGCTCGCTGCAGGCTTTCCAGCTCGTATTAATAGATCTAAGACTCTTCATTCTGTGCAAATATGCAAGATTCATGCGTTTGGAGCAGCCAAACAAGCCCCAAACGAATGCAAAGTCGCTTTAAAACGAAATTGAACGATTGAGTTTTGCGCTCGCTGTACGCGTTCCAGCTCGTGTCATTAGATCAAAAACTCTTCATTCTATGCAAATACGCAAGATTCATGCGTTTGGAGCAGCCAAACGAGCCCCAAACGAATGCAAAGTCGCTTTATAACAAAATCGACCGATTCAGTTTTGCGCTCGCTGCATTTGTTCCAGCTCGTGTTATTAGATCAAAAACTCTTCATTTTATGCAAATACGCAAGATTCTCGCGTTTCGAGCAGCCAAACAAGCCCCAAACGAATGCAAAGTCGCTTTATAACGAAATCGGCCGATTCAGTTTTGCGCTTGCTGCAGGCGTTCCAGCTCGTGTTATTAGATCAAAAACTCTTCATTCTATGCAAATACGCAAGATTCATGCGTTTGGAGCAGCCGAACAAGCCCCAAACGAATGCAAAGTCGCTTTATAACGAAATCGACCGATTCAGTTTTGCGCTCGCTGCAGGCGTTCCAGCTCGTATTAATAGATCAAAAACTCTTCATTCTATGCAAATACGCAAGATTCATGCGTTTCAAGCAGCTAAACAAGCCCCAAACGAATGCGAAGTCGCTTTATAACGAAATCGGCCGATTCAGTTTTGCGCTCGCTGCATTCGTTCCAGCTCGTGTTATTAGATCAAAAACTCTTTATTCTATGCAAATACGCAAGATTCGAGCGTTTGGAGCAGCCAAAAAAGCCCCAAACGAATGCAAAGTCACTTTATAACGAAATCGACCGATTCAGTTTTGCGCTCGCTGCAGGCTTTCCAGCTCGTATTAATAGATCTAAGACTCTTCATTCTGTGCAAATATGCAAGATTCATGCGTTTGCAGCAGCCAAACAAGCCCCAAACGAATGCAAAGTCGCTTTATAACGAAAAAGACCGATTGAGTTTTGCGCTCGCTGCAGGCATTCCAGCTCGTGTTATTAGATCAAAAACTCGTCATTCTATGCAAATACGCAAGATTCATGCGTTTGGAGCAGCCAAACACGCCCCAAACGAATGCAAAGTCGCTTTATAACGAAAAAGACCGATTCAGTTTTGCGCTCGCTGCATTCGTTCCAGCTCGTGTTATTAGATCAAAAACTCTTCATTCTATGCAAATACGCAAGATTCATGCGTTTGGAGCAGCCAAACAAGCCCCAAACGAATGCAAAGTCGCTTTATAACGAAATCGGCCGTTTCAGTTTTGCGCTCGCTGCATTCGTTCCAGCTCGTGTTATTAGATCAAAAACTCTTCATTCTATGCAAATACGCAAGATTCATGCGTTTGGAGCAGCCAAACAAGCCCCAAACGAATGCAAAGTCGCTTTATAACAAAATCGACCGATCCAGTTTTAAGCTCGCTGCATTCGTTCCAGCTCGTGTTATTAGATCAAAAACTCTTCATTCTATGCAAATACGCAAGATTCATGCGTTTCGAGCAGCCAAACAAGCCCCAAACGAATGCAAAGTCGCTTTATAACGAAAAAGACCGATTTAGTTTTGCGCTCGCTGCAGGCGTTCCAGCTCGAGTTATTAGATCAAAAACTCTTCATTCTATGCGAATACGCAAGATTCATGCGTTTAGAGCAGCCAAACAAGCCCCAAACGAATGCACAATCGCTTTTAAACGAAATTGAACGATTGAGTTTTGCGCTCGCCGTACGCGTTCCAGCTCGTGTCAGTACATCAAAAACTCTTCATTCTATGCAAATACGCAAGATTCATGCATTTAGAGCAGCCAAACAAGCCCCAAACGAATGCAAAGTCGCTTTATAACGAAATCGACCGATTCAGTTTTGCGCTCGCTGCAGGCTTTCCGGCTCGTATTAATAGATCTAAAACTCTTCATTCTATGCAAATATGCAAGATTCATGCGTTTTGAGCAGCCAAACAAGCCCCAAACGAATTCAAAGTCGCTTTATAACGAAATCGATAGAAATCGACCGATTCAGTTTTGCGCTCGCGGCATTCGTTCCAGCTCGTTTTATTAGATCAAACACTCTTTATTCTATGCGAATACGCAAGATTCATGCGTTTAGAGCAGCCAAACAAGCCCCAAACGAATGCAAAGTCGCTTTATAACGAAAAAGACCGATTTAGTTTTGCGCTCGCAGCAGGCGTTCCAGCTCGAGTTATTAGATCAAAAACTCTTCATTCTATGCAAATATGCAAGATTCATGCGTTTGGAGCAGCCGAACAAGCCCCAAACGAATGCAAAGTCGCTTTATAACAAAATTGACCGATTCAGTTTTGCGCTCGCTGCATTCGTTCCAGCTCGTGTTATTAGATCAAAAACTCTTCATTTTATGCAAATACGCAAGATTCATGCGTTTCGAGCAGCCAAACAAGCCCCAAACGAATGCAAAGTCGCTTTATAACGAAATCGGCCGATTCAGTTTTGCGCTCGCTGCAGGCGTTCCAGCTCGTGTTATTAGATGAAAAACTTTTCATTCTATGCAAATACGCAAGATTCATGCGGTTCGAGCAGCCAAACAAGCTCCAAACGAATGCAAAGTCACTTTATAACGAAATTGAACGATTGAGTTCTGCGCTCGCTGTACGCGTTCCAGCTCGTGTTATTAGATCAAAAACTCTTCATTCTATGCAAATACGCAAGATTCATGCGTTTGGAGCAGCCAAACAAGCCCCAAACGAATGCAAAGTCGCTTTATAACGAAAAAGACCGATTGAGTTTTGCGCTCGCTGCAGGCATTCCAGCTCGTGTTATTAGATCAAAAACTCTTCATTCTATGCAAATACGCAAGATTCATGCGTTTCGAGCAGCCAAACAAGCCCTAAACGAATGCAAAGTCGCTTTATAACGAAATCGACCGATTCAGTTTCGCGCTCGCTGCAGGCGTTCCAGCTCGAGTCATTAGATCAAAAACTCTTCATTCTATGCAAATACGCAAGATTCATGCGTTTGGAGCAGCCAAACAAGCCCCAAACGAATGCAAAGTCGCTTTATAACAAAATCGACCGATTCAGTTTTGCGCTCGCTGCATTCGTTCCAGCTCGTGTTATTGGATCAAAAACTCTTCGTTTTATGCAAATACGCAAGATTCATGCGTTTCGAGCAGCCAAACAAGCCCCAAACGAATGCAAAGTCGCTTTATAACGAAATCGGCCGATTCAGTTTTGCGCTCGCTGCAGGCGTTCCAGCTCGTGTTATTAGATCAAAAACTCTTCATTCTATGCAAATACGCAAGATTCATGCGTTTCGAGCAGCCAAACAAGCCCCAAACGAATGCAAAGTCGCTTTATAACGAAAAAGACCGATCTAGGTTTGCGCTCGCTGCAGGCGTTCCAGCTCGAGTTATTAGATCAAAAACTCTTCATTCTATGCAAATATGAAAGATTCATGCGATTGGAGCAGCCAAACAAGCCCCAAACGAATGCAAAGTCGCTTTATAACGAAATCGACCGATTCAGTTTTGCGCTCGCTGCAGGCTTTCCAGCTCGTATTAATAGATCTAAGACTCTTCATTCTGTGCAAATATGCAAGATTCATGCGTTTGGAGCAGCCAAACAAGCCCCAAACGAATGCATAGTCGCTTTAAAACGGAATTGAACGATTGAGTTTTGCGCTCGCTGTACGCGTTCCAGCTCGTGTCATTAGATCAAAAACTCTTCATTCTATGCAGATACGCAAGATTCATGCGTTTGGAGCAGCCAAACAAGCCCTAAACGAATGCAAAGTCGCTTTATAACGAAATCGACCGATTCAGTTTTGCGCTCGCTGCAGGCGTTCCAGCTCGAGTTATTAGATCAAAAACTCTTCATTCTATGCAAATACGCAAGATTCATGTGTTTCGAGCAGCCAAACAAGCCCCAAACGAATGCAAAGTCGCTTTACAACGAAAAAGACCGATTTAGTTTTGCGCTCGCTGCAGGCGTTCCAGCTCGTATTACAAGATCTAAGACTCTTCATTCTGTGCAAATATGCAAGATTCGTGCGTTTGGAGCAGCCAAACAAGCCCCAAACGAATGCAAAGTCGCTTTATAACAAAATCGACCGATTCAGTTTTGCGCTCGCTGCATTCGTTCCAGCTCGTGTTATTGGATCAAAAACTCTTCGTTTTATGCAAATACGCAAGATTCATGCGTTTCGAGCAGCCAAACAAGCCCCAAACGAATGCAAAGTCGCTTTATAACGAAATCGGCCGATTCAGTTTTGCGCTCGCTGCAGGCGTTCCAGCTCGTGTTATTAGATCAAAAACTTTTCATCCTATGCAAATACGCAAGATTCATGCGTTTCGAGCAGCCAAACAAGCCCCAAACGAATGCAAAGTCACTTTATAACGAAATTGAACGATTGAGTTTTGCGCTCGCTGTACGCGTTCCAGCTCGTGTTATTAGATCAAAAACTCTTCATTCAATGCAAATACGCAAGATTCATGCGTTTGGAGCAGCCGAACAAGCCCCAAACGAATGCAAAGTCGCTTTATAACGAAATCGACCGATTCAGTTTTGCGCTCGCTGCAGGCGTTCCAGCTCGTGTTATTAGATCAAAAACTCTTCATTCTATGCAAATACGCAAGATTCATGCATTTAGAGCAGCCAAACAAGCCCCAAACGAATGCAAAGTCGCTTTATAACGAAATCGACCGATTCAGTTTTGCGCTCGCTGCAGGCTTTCCGGCTCGTATTAATAGATCTAAAACTCTTCATTCTATGCAAATATGCAAGATTCATGCGTTTTGAGCAGCCAAACAAGCCCCAAACGAATTCAAAGTCGCTTTATAACGAAATCGATAGAAATCGACCGATTCAGTTTTGCGCTCGCGGCATTCGTTCCAGCTCGTTTTATTAGATCAAACACTCTTTATTCTATGCGAATACGCAAGATTCATGCGTTTAGAGCAGCCAAACAAGCCCCAAACGAATGCAAAGTCGCTTTATAACGAAAAAGACCGATTTAGTTTTGCGCTCGCAGCAGGCGTTCCAGCTCGAGTTATTAGATCAAAAACTCTTCATTCTATGCAAATATGCAAGATTCATGCGTTTGGAGCAGCCGAACAAGCCCCAAACGAATGCAAAGTCGCTTTATAACAAAATCGACCGATTCAGTTTTGCGCTCGCTGCATTCGTTCCAGCTCGTGTTATTAGATCAAAAACTCTTCATTTTATGCAAATACGCAAGATTCATGCGTTTCGAGCAGCCAAACAAGCCCCAAACGAATGCAAAGTCGCTTTATAACGAAATCGGCCGATTCAGTTTTGCGCTCGCTGCAGGCGTTCCAGCTCGTGTTATTAGATGAAAAACTTTTCATTCTATGCAAATACGCAAGATTCATGCGGTTCGAGCAGCCAAACAAGCTCCAAACGAATGCAAAGTCACTTTATAACGAAATTGAACGATTGAGTTTTGCGCTCGCTGTACGCGTTCCAGCTCGTGTTATTAGATCAAAAACTCTTCATTCTATGCAAATACGCAAGATTCATGCGTTTGGAGCAGCCAAACAAGCCCCAAACGAATGCAAAGTCGCTTTATAACGAAAAAGACCGATTGAGTTTTGCGCTCGCTGCAGGCATTCCAGCTCGTGTTATTAGATCAAAAACTCTTCATTCTATGCAAATACGCAAGATTCATGCGTTTCGAGCAGCCAAACAAGCCCTAAACGAATGCAAAGTCGCTTTATAACGAAATCGACCGATTCAGTTTCGCGCTCGCTGCAGGCGTTCCAGCTCGAGTCATTAGATCAAAAACTCTTCATTCTATGCAAATACGCAAGATTCATGCGTTTGGAGCAGCCAAACAAGCCCCAAACGAATGCAAAGTCGCTTTATAACAAAATCGACCGATTCAGTTTTGCGCTCGCTGCATTCGTTCCAGCTCGTGTTATTGGATCAAAAACTCTTCGTTTTATGCAAATACGCAAGATTCATGCGTTTCGAGCAGCCAAACAAGCCCCAAACGAATGCAAAGTCGCTTTATAACGAAATCGGCCGATTCAGTTTTGCGCTCGCTGCAGGCGTTCCAGCTCGTGTTATTAGATCAAAAACTTTTCATCCTATGCAAATACGCAAGATTCATGCGTTTCGAGCAGCCAAACAAGCCCCAAACGAATGCAAAGTCACTTTATAACGAAATTGAACGATTGAGTTTTGCGCTCGCTGTACGCGTTCCAGCTCGTGTTATTAGATCAAAAACTCTTCATTCAATGCAAATACGCAAGATTCATGCGTTTGGAGCAGCCGAACAAGCCCCAAACGAATGCAAAGTCGCTTTATAACGAAATCGACCGATTCAGTTTTGCGCTCGCTGCAGGCGTTCCAGCTCGTGTTATTAGATCAAAAACTCTTCATTCTATGCAAATACGCAAGATTCATGCGTTTCGAGCAGCCAAACAAGCCCCAAACGAATGCAAAGTCGCTTTATAACGAAAAAGACCGATCTAGGTTTGCGCTCGCTGCAGGCGTTCCAGCTCGAGTTATTAGATCAAAAACTCTTCATTCTATGCAAATATGAAAGATTCATGCGTTTGGAGCAGCCAAACAAGCCCCAAACGAATGCAAAGTCGCTTTATAACGAAATCGACCGATTCAGTTTTGCGCTCGCTGCAGGCTTTCCAGCTCGTATTAATAGATCTAAGACTCTTCATTCTGTGCAAATATGCAAGATTCATGCGTTTGGAGCAGCCAAACAAGCCCCAAACGAATGCATAGTCGCTTTAAAACGGAATTGAACGATTGAGTTTTGCGCTCGCTGTACGCGTTCCAGCTCGTGTCATTAGATCAAAAACTCTTCATTCTATGCAGATACGCAAGATTCATGCGTTTGGAGCAGCCAAACAAGCCCTAAACGAATGCAAAGTCGCTTTATAACGAAATCGACCGATTCAGTTTTGCGCTCGCTGCAGGCGTTCCAGCTCGAGTTATTAGATCAAAAACTCTTCATTCTATGCAAATACGCAAGATTCATGTGTTTCGAGCAGCCAAACAAGCCCCAAACGAATGCAAAGTCGCTTTACAACGAAAAAGACCGATTTAGTTTTGCGCTCGCTGCAGGCGTTCCAGCTCGTATTACAAGATCTAAGACTCTTCATTCTGTGCAAATATGCGAGATTCGTGCGTTTGGAGCAGCCAAACAAGCCCCAAACGAATGCAAAGTCGCTTTATAACAAAATCGACCGATTCAGTTTTGCGCTCGCTGCATTCGTTCCAGCTCGTGTTATTGGATCAAAAACTCTTCGTTTTATGCAAATACGCAAGATTCATGCGTTTCGAGCAGCCAAACAAGCCCCAAACGAATGCAAAGTCGCTTTATAACGAAATCGGCCGATTCAGTTTTGCGCTCGCTGCAGGCGTTCCAGCTCGTGTTATTAGATCAAAAACTTTTCATCCTATGCAAATACGCAAGATTCATGCGTTTCGAGCAGCCAAACAAGCCCCAAACGAATGCAAAGTCACTTTATAACGAAATTGAACGATTGAGTTTTGCGCTCGCTGTACGCGTTCCAGCTCGTGTTATTAGATCAAAAACTCTTCATTCAATGCAAATACGCAAGATTCATGCGTTTGGAGCAGCCGAACAAGCCCCAAACGAATGCAAAGTCGCTTTATAAGGAAATCGACCGATTCAGTTTTGCGCTCGCTGCAGGCGTTCCAGCTCGTGTTATTAGATCAAAAACTCTTCATTCTATGCAAATACGCAAGATTCATGCGTTTCGAGCAGCCAAACAAGCCCCAAACGAATGCAAAGTCGCTTTATAACGAAAAAGACCGATTTAGTTTTGCGCTCGCTGCAGGCGTTCCAGCTCGAGTTATTAGATCAAAAACTCTTCATTCTATGCAAATATGCAAGATTCATGCGTTTGGAGCGGCCAAATAAGCCCCAATCGAATGCAAAGTCGCTTTATAACGAAATCGACCGATTCAGTTTTGCGCTCGCTGCAGGCTTTCCAGCTCGTATTAATAGATCTAAGACTCTTCATTCTGTGCAAATATGCAAGATTCATGCGTTTGGAGCAGCCAAACAAGCCCCAAACGAATGCAAAGTCGCTTTAAAACGAAATTGAACGATTGAGTTTTGCGCTCGCTGTACGCGTTCCAGCTCGTGTCATTAGAGCAAAAACTCTTCATTCTATGCAAATACGCAAGATTCATGCGTTTGGAGCAGCCAAACGAGCCCCAAACGAATGCAAAGTCGCTTTATAACAAAATCGACCGATTCAGTTTTGCGCTCGCTGCATTCGTTCCAGCTCGTGTTATTAGATCAAAAACTCTTCATTTTATGCAAATACGCAAGATTCTCGCGTTTCGAGCAGCCAAACAAGCCCCAAACGAATGCAAAGTCGCTTTATAACGAAATCGGCCGATTCAGTTTTGCGCTTGCTGCAGGAGTTCCAGCTCGTGTTATTAGATCAAAAACTCTTCATTCTATGCAAATACGCAAGATTCATGAGTTTGGAGCAGCCGAACAAGCCCCAAACGAATGCAAAGTCGCTTTATAACGAAATCGACCGATTCAGTTTTGCGCTCGCTGCAGGCGTTCCAGCTCGTATTAATAGATCAAAAACTCTTCATTCTATGCAAATACGCAAGATTCATGCGTTTCAAGCAGCTAAACAAGCCCCAAACGAATGCGAAGTCGCTTTATAACGAAATCGGCCGATTCAGTTTTGCGCTCGCTGCATTCGTTCCAGCTCGTGTTATTAGATCAAAAACTCTTTATTCTATGCAAATACGCAAGATTCGAGCGTTTGGAGCAGCCAAAAAAGCCCCAAACGAATGCAAAGTCACTTTATAACGAAATCGACCGATTCAGTTTTGCGCTTGCTGCAGGCTTTCCAGCTCGTATTAATAGATCTAAGACTCTTCATTCTGTGCAAATATGCAAGATTCATGCGTTTGCAGCAGCCAAACAAGCCCCAAACGAATGCAAAGTCGCTTTATAACGAAAAAGACCGATTGAGTTTTGCGCTCGCTGCAGGCATTCCAGCTCGTGTTATTAGATCAAAAACTCGTCATTCTATGCAAATACGCAAGATTCATGCGTTTGGAGCAGCCAAACACGCCCCAAACGAATGCAAAGTCGCTTTATAACGAAAAAGACCGATTCAGTTTTGCGCTCGCTGCATTCGTTCCAGCTCGTGTTATTAGATCAAAAACTCTTCATTCTATGCAAATACGCAAGATTCATGCGTTTGGAGCAGCCAAACAAGCCCCAAACGAATGCAAAGTCGCTTTATAACGAAAAAGACCGATTTAGTTTTGCGCTCGCTGCAGGCGTTCCAGCTCGAGTTATTAGATCAAAAACTCTTCATTCTATGCAAATATGCAAGATTCATGCGTTTGGAGCGGCCAAATAAGCCCCAATCGAATGCAAAGTCGCTTTATAACGAAATCGACCGATTCAGTTTTGCGCTCGCTGCAGGCTTTCCAGCTCGTATTAATAGATCTAAGACTCTTCATTCTGTGCAAATATGCAAGATTCATGCGTTTGGAGCAGCCAAACAAGCCCCAAACGAATGCAAAGTCGCTTTAAAACGAAATTGAACGATTGAGTTTTGCGCTCGCTGTACGCGTTCCAGCTCGTGTCATTAGATCAAAAACTCTTCATTCTATGCAAATACGCAAGATTCATGCGTTTGGAGCAGCCAAACGAGCCCCAAACGAATGCAAAGTCGCTTTATAACAAAATCGACCGATTCAGTTTTGCGCTCGCTGCATTCGTTCCAGCTCGTGTTATTAGATCAAAAACTCTTCATTTTATGCAAATACGCAAGATTCTCGCGTTTCGAGCAGCCAAACAAGCCCCAAACGAATGCAAAGTCGCTTTATAACGAAATCGGCCGATTCAGTTTTGCGCTTGCTGCAGGAGTTCCAGCTCGTGTTATTAGATCAAAAACTCTTCATTCTATGCAAATACGCAAGATTCATGCGTTTGGAGCAGCCGAACAAGCCCCAAACGAATGCAAAGTCGCTTTATAACGAAATCGACCGATTCAGTTTTGCGCTCGCTGCAGGCGTTCCAGCTCGTATTAATAGATCAAAAACTCTTCATTCTATGCAAATACGCAAGATTCATGCGTTTCAAGCAGCTAAACAAGCCCCAAACGAATGCGAAGTCGCTTTATAACGAAATCGGCCGATTCAGTTTTGCGCTCGCTGCATTCGTTCCAGCTCGTGTTATTAGATCAAAAACTCTTTATTCTATGCAAATACGCAAGATTCGAGCGTTTGGAGCAGCCAAAAAAGCCCCAAACGAATGCAAAGTCACTTTATAACGAAATCGACCGATTCAGTTTTGCGCTCGCTGCAGGCTTTCCAGCTCGTATTAATAGATCTAAGACTCTTCATTCTGTGCAAATATGCAAGATTCATGCGTTTGCAGCAGCCAAACAAGCCCCAAACGAATGCAAAGTCGCTTTATAACGAAAAAGACCGATTGAGTTTTGCGCTCGCTGCAGGCATTCCAGCTCGTGTTATTAGATCAAAAACTCGTCATTCTATGCAAATACGCAAGATTCATGCGTTTGGAGCAGCCAAACACGCCCCAAACGAATGCAAAGTCGCTTTATAACGAAAAAGACCGATTCAGTTTTGCGCTCGCTGCATTCGTTCCAGCTCGTGTTATTAGATCAAAAACTCTTCATTCTATGCAAATACGCAAGATTCATGCGTTTGGAGCAGCCAAACAAGCCCCAAACGAATGCAAAGTCGCTTTATAACGAAAAAGACCGATTTAGTTTTGCGCTCGCTGCAGGCGTTCCAGCTCGAGTTATTAGATCAAAAACTCTTCATTCTATGCGAATACGCAAGATTCATGCGTTTAGAGCAGCCAAACAAGCCCCAAACGAATGCACAATCGCTTTTAAACGAAATTGAACGATTGAGTTTTGCGCTCGCCGTACGCGTTCCAGCTCGTGTCAGTACATCAAAAACTCTTCATTCTATGCAAATACGCAAGATTCATGCATTTAGAGCAGCCAAACAAGCCCCAAACGAATGCACAGACGCTTTTAAACGGAATTGAACGATTGAGTTTTGCGCTCGCCGTACGCGTTCCAGCTCGTGTCATTAGATCAAAAACTCTTCATTCTATGCAAATACGCAAGATTCATGCGTTTGGAGCAGCCAAACAAGCCCCAAACGAATGCAAAGTCGCTTTATAACGAAAAAGACCGATTTAGTTTTGCGCTCGCTGCAGGCGTTCCAGCTCGAGTTATTAGATCAAAAACTCTTCATTCTATGCGAATACGCAAGATTCATGCGTTTAGAGCAGCCAAACAAGCCCCAAACGAATGCACAATCGCTTTTAAACGAAATTGAACGATTGAGTTTTGCGCTCGCCGTACGCGTTCCAGCTCGTGTCAGTACATCAAAAACTCTTCATTCTATGCAAATACGCAAGATTCATGCATTTAGAGCAGCCAAACAAGCCCCAAACGAATGCAAAGTCGCTTTATAACGAAATCGGCCGATTCAGTTTTGCGCTCGCTGCAGGCGTTCCAGCTCGTGTTATTAGATGAAAAACTTTTCATTCTATGCAAATACGCAAGATTCATGCGGTTCGAGCAGCCAAACAAGCCCCAAACGAATGCAAAGTCACTTTATAACGAAATTGAACGATTGAGTTTTGCGCTCGCTGTACGCGTTCCAGCTCGTGTTATTAGATCAAAAACTCTTCATTCTATGCAAATACGCAAGATTCATGCGTTTGGAGCAGCCGAACAAGCCCCAAACGAATGCAAAGTCGCTTTATAACGAAATCGACCGATTCAGTTTTGCGCTCGCTGCAGGCGTTCCAGCTCGTATTAATAGATCAAAAACTCTTCATTCTATGCAAATATGCAAGATTCATGCGTTTGGAGCAGCCGAACAAGCCCCAAACAAATGCAAAGTCGCTTTATAACAAAATCGACCGATTCAGTTTTGCGCTCGCTGCATTCGTTCCAGCTCGTGTTATTAGATCAAAAACTCTTCATTTTATGCAAATACGCAAGATTCATGCGTTTCGAGCAGCCAAACAAGCCCCAAACGAATGCAAAGTCGCTTTATAACGAAATCGACCGATTCAGTTTTGCGCTCGCTGCAGGCTTTCCAGCTCGTATTAATAGATCTAAGACTCTTCATTCTGTGCAAATACGCAAGATTCATGCGTTTCGAGCAGCCAAACAAGCCCCAAACGAATGCAAAGTCGCTTTATAACGAAATCGGCCGATTCAGTTTTGCGCTCGCTGCAGGCGTTCCAGCTCGAGTTATTAGATCAAAAACTCTTCATTCTGTGCAAATATGCAAGATTCATGCGTTTGGAGCAGCCAAACAAGCCCCAAACGAATGCAAAGTCGCTTTAAAACGAAATTGAACGATTGAGTTTTGCGCTCGCTGTACGCGTTCCAGCTCGTGTCATTAGATCAAAAACTCTTCATTCTATGCAAATACGCAAGATTCATGCGTTTGGAGCAGCCAAACGAGCCCCAAACGAATGCAAAGTCGCTTTATAACAAAATCGACCGATTCAGTTTTGCGCTCGCTGCATTCGTTCCAGCTCGTGTTATTAGATCAAAAACTCTTCATTCTATGCAAATACGCAAGATTCATGCGTTTGGGGCAGCCAAACAAGCCCCAAACGAATGCAAAGTCGCTTTAAAACGAAATTGAATGATTGAGTTTTGCGCTCGCTGTACGCGTTCCAGCTCGTGTTGGAAGATCAAAAACTCTTCATTCTATGCAAATACGCAAGATTCATGCGTTTGGAGCAGCCGAACAAGCCCCAAACGAATGCAAAGTCACTTTATAACGAAATCGACCGATTCAGTTTTGCGCTCGCTGCAGGTGTTCCAGCTCGTATTAATTGATCAAAAACTCTTCATTCTATGCAAATACGCAAAATTCGAGCGTTTGGAGCATCCAAACAAGCCCCAAACGAATGCAAAGTCGCTTTATAACGAAATCGACCGATTCAGTTTTGCGCTCGCTGCAGGCTTTCCGGCTCGTATTAATAGATCTAAGACTCTTTATTCTGTGCAAATATGCAAGATTCATGCGTTTGGAGCAGCCAAACAAGCCCCAAACGAATGCAAAGTCGCTTTACAACGAAATCGACCGATTCAGTTTTGCGCTCGCTGCAGGCGTTCCAGCTCGGGTTATTAGATCAAAAACTCTTTATTCTATGCAAACACGCAAGATTCATGCGTTTCAAGCAGCTAAACAAGCCCCAAACGACTGCAAAGTCGCTTTATAACGAAATCGGCCTATTCAGTTTTGCGCTCGCTGCAGGCGTTCCAGCTCGTATTAATAGATCAAAAACTCTTTATTCTATGCAAATACGCAAGATTCATGCGTTTGGAGCAGCCGAACAAGCCCCAAACGAATGCAAAGTCGCTTTATAACGAAATCGGCCGATTCAGTTTTGCGCTCGCTGCAGGCGTTCCAGCTCGTGTTATTAGATCAAAAACTTTTCATTCCATGCAAATACGCAAGATTCATGCGTTTCGAGCAGCCAAACAAGCCCCAAACGAATGCAAAGTCACTTTATAACGAAATTGAACGGTTGAGTTTTGCGCTCGCTGTACGCGTTCCAGCTCGTGTTATTAGATCAAAAACTCTTCATTCTATGCAAATACGCAAGATTCATGCGTTTGGAGCAGCCGAACAAGCCCCAAACGAATGCAAAGTCGCTTTATAACGAAATCGACCGATTCAGTTTTGCGCTCGCTGCAGGCGTTCCAGCTCGTATTAATAGATCAAAAACTCTTCATTCTATGCAAATACGCAAGATTCATGCGTTCCAAGCAGCTAAACAAGCCCCAAACGAATGCAAAGTCGCTTTATAACGAAAAAGACCGATTCAGTTTTGCGCTCGCTGCATTCGTTCCAGCTCGTGTTATTAGATCAAAAACTCTTCATTCTATGCAAATACGCAAGATTCATGCGTTTGGAGCAGCCAAACAAGCCCCAAACGAATGCAAAGTCGCTTCATAACAAAATCGACCGATTCAGTTTTGCGCTCGCTGCATTCGTTCCAGCTCGTGTTATTAGATCAAAAACTCTTCATTCTATGCAAATACGCAAGATTCATACGTTTCGAGCAGCCAAACAAGCCCCAAACGAATGCAAAGTCGCTTTGTAACGAAATCGATAGAAATCGACCAATTCAGTTTTGCGCTCGCTGCATTCGTTCCAGCTCGTTTTTTAGATAAAAAACTCTTTATTCTATGCGAATACGCAAGATTCATGCGTTTAGAGCAGCCAAACAAGCCCCAAACGAATGCAAAGTCGCTTTATAACGAAATCGGCCGATTCAGTTTTGCGCTCGGTGCAGGCGTTCCGACTCGTGTTATTAGATCAAAAACTTTTCATTCTATGCAAATACGCAAGATTCATGCGTTTCGAGCAGCCAAACAAGCCCCAAACGAATGCAAAGTCACTTTATGACGAAATTGAACGATTGAGTTTTGCGCTCGCTGTACGCGTTCCAGCTCGTGTTATTAGATCAAAAACTCTTTATTCTATGCAAATACGCAAGATTCATGCGTTTGGAGCAGCCGAACAAGCCCCAAACGAATGCAAAGTCGCTTTCCAACGAAATTGAACAATTGAGTTTTCCGCTCGCTGTACGCGTTCCAGCTCGTGTTATTAGATCAAAAACTCTTC
Source organism: Amblyteles armatorius (assembly GCA_933228735.2). NCBI lineage: Eukaryota > Metazoa > Arthropoda > Insecta > Hymenoptera > Ichneumonidae > Amblyteles > Amblyteles armatorius. The sequence continues at coordinate 626,368 of OW121691.1, read as the reverse complement.
ATTCTATGCAAATACGCAAGATTCATGCGTTTGGAGCAGCCAAACAAGCCCCAAACGAATGCAAAGTCGCTTTATAACGAAATCGGCCGATTCAGTTTTGCGCTCGCTGCAGGCGTTCCAGCTCGTGTTATTAGATCAAAAACTTTTCATTCTATGCGAATACGCAAGATTCATGCGTTTCGAGCAGCCAAACAAGCCCCAAACGAATGCAAAGTCACTTTATAACGAAATTGAACGATTGAGTTTTGCGCTCGCTGTACGCGTTCCAGCTCGTGTTATTAGATCAAAAACTCTTTATTCTATGCAAATACGCAAGATTCATGCGTTTCGAGCAGCCAAACAAGCCCCAAACGAATGCAAAGTCGCTTTACAACGAAATTGAACGATTGAGTTTTGCGCTCGCTGTACGCGTTCCAGCTCGTGTTATTAGATAAAAAACTCTTCATTCTATGCAAATACGCAAGATTCATGCGTTTGGAGCAGCCAAACAAGCCCCAAACGAATGCAAAGTCGCTTTATAACGAAATCGACCAATTCAGTTCTGCGCTCGCTGCATTCGTTCCAGCTCGTTTTTTAGATCAAAAACTCTTTATTCTATGCGAATACGCAAGATTCATGCGTTTAGAGCAGCCAAACAAGCCCCAAACGAATGCAAAGTCGCTTTATAACGAAATCGGCCGATTCAGTTTTGCGCTCGCTGCAGGCGTTCCAGCTCGTGTTATTAGATCAAAAACTTTTCATTCTATGCAAATACGCAAGATTCATGCGTTTCGAGCAGCCAAACAAGCCCCAAACGAAGGCAAAGTCACTTTATGACGAAATTGAACGATTGAGTTTTGCGCTCGCTGTACGCGTTCAAGCTCGTGTTATTAGATCAAAAACTCTTCATTCTATGCAAATACGCAAGATTCATGCGTTTGGAGCAGCCGAACAAGCCCCAAACGAATGCAAAGTCGCTTTATAACGAAATCGACCGATTCAGTTTTGCGCTCGCTGCAGGCGTTCCAGCTCGTATTAATAGATCAAAAACTCTTCATTCTATGCAAATACGCAAGATTCATGCGTTTCAAGCAGCTAAACAAGCCCCAATCGAATGCGAAGTCGCTTTATAACGAAATCGGCCGATTCAGTTTTGCGCTCGCTGCATTCTTTCCAGCTCGTGTTATTAGATCAAAAACTCTTCATTCTATGCAAATACGCAAGGTTCATGCGTTTCGAGCAGCCGAACAAGCCCCAAACGAATGCAAAGTCGCTTTATAACGAAATCGACCGATTCAGTTCTGCGCTCGCTGCACGCGTTCCAGCTCGTATTAATAGATCAAAAACTCTTCATTCTATGCAAATACGCAAGATTCATGCGTTTCAAGCAGCTAAACAAGCCCCAATCGGATGCGAAGTCGCTTTATAACGAAATCGGCCGATTCAGTTTTGCGCTCGCTGCATTCTTTCCAGCTCGTGTTATGAGATCAAAAACTCTTCAGTCTATGCAAATACGCAAGGTTCATGCGTTTCGAGCAGCCAAACAAGCCCCAAACGAATGCAAAGTCGCTTTATAACGAAATCGGCCGATTCAGTTTTGCGCTCGCTGCAGGCGTTCCAGCGCGAGTTATTAGATAAAAAACTCTTCATTCTATGCAAATACGCAAGATTCATGCGTTTGGAGCAGCCAAACAAGCCCCAAACGAATGCAAAGTCGCTTTATAACGAAATCGGCCGATTCAGTTTTGCGCTCGCTGCATTCGTTCCAGCTCGTGTTATTAGATCAAAAACTCTTCATTCTATGCAAATACGCAAGATTCGAGCGTTTGGAGCAGCCAAACAAGCCCCAAACGAATGCAAAGTCGCTTTATAACGAAATCGGCCTATTCAGTTTTGCGCTCGCTGCAGGCGTTCCAGCTCGTATCAATAGATCAAAAACTCTTCATTCTATGCAAATACGCAAGATTCATGCGTTTCGAGCAGCCAAACAAGCCCCAAACGAATGCAAAGTCGCTTTATAACAAAATCGACCGATTCGGTTTTGCGCTCGCTGCATTCGTTCCAGCTCTTCATTCTATGCAAATACGCAAGATTCGAGCGTTTGGAGCAGCCAAACAAGCCCCAAACGAATGCAAAGTCGCTTTATAACGAAATCGGCCTATTCAGTTTTGCGCTCGCTGCAGGCGTTCCAGCTCGTATCAATAGATCGAAAACTCTTCATTCTATGCAAATACGCAAGATTCGAGCATTTGGAGCAGCCAAACAAGCCCCAAACGAATGCAAAGTCGCTTTATAACGAAATCGGCCTATTCAGTTTTGCGCTCGCTGCAGGCGTTCCAGCTCGTATCAATAGATCAAAAACTCTTCATTCTATGCAAATACGCAAAATTCGAGCGTTTGGAGCAGCCAAACAAGCCCCAAACGAATGCAAAGTCGCTTTATAACAAAATCGACCGATTCAGTTTTGCGCTCGCTGCATTCGTTCCAGCTCGTGTTATTAGATCAAAAACTCTTCATTTTATGCAAATACGCAAGATTCATGCGTTTCGAGCAGCCGAACAAGCCCCAAACGAATGCAAAGTCGCTTTATAACGAAAAAGACCGATTTAGTTTTGCGCTCGCTGCAGGCGTTCCAGCTCGAGTTATTAGATCAAAAACTCTTCATTCCATGCAAATACGCAAGATTCATGCGTTTGGAGCAGCCAAACAAGCCCCAAACGAATGCAAAGTCGCTTTATAACAAAATCGACCGATTCAGTTTTGCGCTCGCTGCAGGCGTTCCAGCTCGTGTTATTAGATCAAAAACTCTTCATTCTATGCAAATACGCAAGATTCATGCGTTTCGAGCAGCCAAACAAGCCCCAAACGAATGCAAAGTCGCTTTATAACGAAAAAGACCGATTTAGTTTTGCGCTCGCTGCAGGCGTTCCAGCTCGAGTTATTAGATCAAAAACTCTTCATTCTATGCAAATATGCAAGATTCATGCGTTTGGAGCGGCCAAATAAGCCCCAATCGAATGCAAAGTCGCTTTATAACGAAATCGACCGATTCAGTTTTGCGCTCGCTGCAGGCTTTCCAGCTCGTATTAATAGATCTAAGACTCTTCATTCTGTGCAAATATGCAAGATTCATGCGTTTGGAGCAGCCAAACAAGCCCCAAACGAATGCAAAGTCGCTTTAAAACGAAATTGAACGATTGAGTTTTGCGCTCGCTGTACGCGTTCCAGCTCGTGTCATTAGATCAAAAACTCTTCATTCTATGCAAATACGCAAGATTCATGCGTTTGGAGCAGCCAAACGAGCCCCAAACGAATGCAAAGTCGCTTTATAACAAAATCGACCGATTCAGTTTTGCGCTCGCTGCATTCGTTCCAGCTTGTGTTATTAGATCAAAAACTCTTCATTTTATGCAAATACGCAAGATTCTCGCGTTTCGAGCAGCCAAACAAGCCCCAAACGAATGCAAAGTCGCTTTATAACGAAATCGGCCGATTCAGTTTTGCGCTTGCTGCAGGCGTTCCAGCTCGTGTTATTAGATCAAAAACTTTTCATTCTATGCAAATACGCAAGATTCATGCGTTTCGAGCAGCCAAACAAGCCCCAAACGAATGCGAAGTCACTTTATAACGAAATCGGCCGATTCAGTTTTGCGCTCGCTGCATTCGTTCCAGCTCGTGTTATTAGATCAAAAACTCTTTATTCTATGCAAATACGCAAGATTCGAGCGTTTGGAGCAGCCAAAAAAGCCCCAAACGAATGCAAAGTCACTTTATAACGAAATCGACCGATTCAGTTTTGCGCTCGCTGCAGGCTTTCCAGCTCGTATTAATAGATCTAAGACTCTTCATTCTGTGCAAATATGCAAGATTCATGCGTTTGCAGCAGCCAAACAAGCCCCAAACGAATGCAAAGTCGCTTTATAACGAAAAAGACCGATTGAGTTTTGCGCTCGCTGCAGGCATTCCAGCTCGTGTTATTAGATCAAAAACTCGTCATTCTATGCAAATACGCAAGATTCATGCGTTTGGAGCAGCCAAACACGCCCCAAACGAATGCAAAGTCGCTTTATAACGAAAAAGACCGATTCAGTTTTGCGCTCGCTGCATTCGTTCCAGCTCGTGTTATTAGATCAAAAACTCTTCATTCTATGCAAATACGCAAGATTCATGCGTTTGGAGCAGCCAAACAAGCCCCAAACGAATGCAAAGTCGCTTTATAACGAAATCGGCCGTTTCAGTTTTGCGCTCGCTGCATTCGTTCCAGCTCGTGTTATTAGATCGAAAACTCTTCATTCTATGCAAATACGCAAGATTCGAGCGTTTGGAGCAGCCAAACAAACCCCAAACGAATGCAAAGTCGCTTTATAACGAAATCGACCGATTCAGTTTTGCGCTCGCTGCATTCGTTCCAGCTCGTTTTATTAGATCAAAAACTCTTTATTCTATGCGAATACGCAAGATTCATGCGTTTAGAGCAGCCAAACAAGCCCCAAACGAATGCACAGACGCTTTTAAACGAAATTGAACGATTGAGTTTTGCGCTCGCCGTACGCGTTCCAGCTCGTGTCATTAGATCAAAAACTCTTCATTCTATGCAAATATGCAAGATTCATGCGTTTGGAGCAGCCAAACGAGCCCCAAACGAATGCAAAGTCGCGTTATAACAAAATCGACCGATCCAGTTTTAAGCTCGCTGCATTCGTTCCAGCTCGTGTTATTAGATCAAAAACTCTTCATTCTATGCAAATACGCAAGATTCATGCGTTTCGAGCAGCCAAACAAGCCCCAAACGAATGCAAAGTCGCTTTATAACGAAAAAGACCGATTTAGTTTTGCGCTCGCTGCAGGCGTTCCAGCTCGAGTTATTAGATCAAAAACTCTTCATTCTATGCGAATACGCAAGATTCATGCGTTTAGAGCAGCCAAACAAGCCCCAAACGAATGCACAATCGCTTTTAAACGAAATTGAACGATTGAGTTTTGCGCTCGCCGTACGCGTTCCAGCTCGTGTCAGTACATCAAAAACTCTTCATTCTATGCAAATACGCAAGATTCATGCATTTAGAGCAGCCAAACAAGCCCCAAACGAATGCACAGACGCTTTTGAACGGAATTGAACGATTGAGTTTTGCGCTCGCCGTACGCGTTCCAGCTCGTGTCATTAGATCAAAAACTCTTCATTCTATGCAAATACGCAAGATTCATGCGTTTGGAGCAGCCAAACAAGCCCCAAACGAATGCAAAGTCGCTTTATAACAAAATCGACCGATCCAGTTTTAAGCTCGCTGCATTCGTTCCAGCTCGTGTTATTAGATCAAAAACTCTTCATTCTATGCAAATACGCAAGATTCATGCGTTTCGAGCAGCCAAACAAGCCCCAAACGAATGCAAAGTCGCTTTATAACGAAAAAGACCGATTTAGTTTTGCGCTCGCTGCAGGCGTTCCAGCTCGAGTTATTAGATCAAAAACTCTTCATTCTATGCGAATACGCAAGATTCATGCGTTTAGAGCAGCCAAACAAGCCCCAAACGAATGCACAATCGCTTTTAAACGAAATTGAACGATTGAGTTTTGCGCTCGCCGTACGCGTTCCAGCTCGTGTCAGTACATCAAAAACTCTTCATTCTATGCAAATACGCAAGATTCATGCATTTAGAGCAGCCAAACAAGCCCCAAACGAATGCAAAGTCGCTTTATAACGAAATCGACCGATTCAGTTTTGCGCTCGCTGCAGGCTTTCCGGCTCGTATTAATAGATCTAAAACTCTTCATTCTATGCAAATATGCAAGATTCATGCGTTTTGAGCAGCCAAACAAGCCCCAAACGAATTCAAAGTCGCTTTATAACGAAATCGATAGAAATCGACCGATTCAGTTTTGCGCTCGCGGCATTCGTTCCAGCTCGTTTTATTAGATCAAACACTCTTTATTCTATGCGAATACGCAAGATTCATGCGTTTAGAGCAGCCAAACAAGCCCCAAACGAATGCAAAGTCGCTTTATAACGAAAAAGACCGATTTAGTTTTGCGCTCGCAGCAGGCGTTCCAGCTCGAGTTATTAGATCAAAAACTCTTCATTCTATGCAAATATGCAAGATTCATGCGTTTGGAGCAGCCGAACAAGCCCCAAACGAATGCAAAGTCGCTTTATAACAAAATCGACCGATTCAGTTTTGCGCTCGCTGCATTCGTTCCAGCTCGTGTTATTAGATCAAAAACTCTTCATTTTATGCAAATACGCAAGATTCATGCGTTTCGAGCAGCCAAACAAGCCCCAAACGAATGCAAAGTCGCTTTATAACGAAATCGGCCGATTCAGTTTTGCGCTCGCTGCAGGCGTTCCAGCTCGTGTTATTAGATGAAAAACTTTTCATTCTATGCAAATACGCAAGATTCATGCGGTTCGAGCAGCCAAACAAGCTCCAAACGAATGCAAAGTCACTTTATAACGAAATTGAACGATTGAGTTTTGCGCTCGCTGTACGCGTTCCAGCTCGTGTTATTAGATCAAAAACTCTTCATTCTATGCAAATACGCAAGATTCATGCGTTTGGAGCAGCCGACCAAGCCCCAAACGAATGCAAAGTCGCTTTATAACGAAATCGACCGATTCAGTTTTGCGCTCGCTGCAGGCGTTCCAGCTCGTATTAATAGATCAAAAACTCTTCATTCTATGCAAATATGCAAGATTCATGCGTTTGGAGCAGCCGAACAAGCCCCAAACGAATGCAAAGTCGCTTTATAACAAAATCGACCGATTCAGTTTTGCGCTCGCTGCATTCGTTCCAGCTCGTGTTATTAGATCAAAAACTCTTCATTTTATGCAAATACGCAAGATTCATGCGTTTCGAGCAGCCAAACAAGCCCCAAACGAATGCAAAGTCGCTTTATAACGAAATCGACCGATTCAGTTTTGCGCTCGCTGCAGGCTTTCCAGCTCGTATTAATAGATCTAAGACTCTTCATTCTGTGCAAATATGCAAGATTCATGCGTTTGGAGCAGCCAAACAAGCCCCAAACGAATGCAAAGTCGCTTTATAACGAAAAAGACCGATTGAGTTTTGCGCTCGCTGCAGGCATTCCAGCTCGTGTTATTAGATCAAAAACTCTTCATTCTATGCAAATACGCAAGATTCATGCGTTTCGAGCAGCCAAACAAGCCCTAAACGAATGCAAAGTCGCTTTATAACGAAATCGACCGATTCAGTTTCGCGCTCGCTGCAGGCGTTCCAGCTCGAGTCATTAGATCAAAAACTCTTCATTCTATGCAAATACGCAAGATTCATGCGTTTGGAGCAGCCAAACAAGCCCCAAACGAATGCAAAGTCGCTTTATAACAAAATCGACCGATTCAGTTTTGCGCTCGCTGCATTCGTTCCAGCTCGTGTTATTGGATCAAAAACTCTTCGTTTTATGCAAATACGCAAGATTCATGCGTTTCGAGCAGCCAAACAAGCCCCAAACGAATGCAAAGTCGCTTTATAACGAAATCGGCCGATTCAGTTTTGCGCTCGCTGCAGGCGTTCCAGCTCGTGTTATTAGATCAAAAACTTTTCATCCTATGCAAATACGCAAGATTCATGCGTTTCGAGCAGCCAAACAAGCCCCAAACGAATGCAAAGTCACTTTATAACGAAATTGAACGATTGAGTTTTGCGCTCGCTGTACGCGTTCCAGCTCGTGTTATTAGATCAAAAACTCTTCATTCAATGCAAATACGCAAGATTCATGCGTTTGGAGCAGCCGAACAAGCCCCAAACGAATGCAAAGTCGCTTTATAACGAAATCGACCGATTCAGTTTTGCGCTCGCTGCAGGCGTTCCAGCTCGTGTTATTAGATCAAAAACTCTTCATTCTATGCAAATACGCAAGATTCATGCGTTTCGAGCAGCCAAACAAGCCCCAAACGAATGCAAAGTCGCTTTATAACGAAAAAGACCGATCTAGGTTTGCGCTCGCTGCAGGCGTTCCAGCTCGAGTTATTAGATCAAAAACTCTTCATTCTATGCAAATATGAAAGATTCATGCGTTTGGAGCAGCCAAACAAGCCCCAAACGAATGCAAAGTCGCTTTATAACGAAATCGACCGATTCAGTTTTGCGCTCGCTGCAGGCTTTCCAGCTCGTATTAATAGATCTAAGACTCTTCATTCTGTGCAAATATGCAAGATTCATGCGTTTGGAGCAGCCAAACAAGCCCCAAACGAATGCATAGTCGCTTTAAAACGGAATTGAACGATTGAGTTTTGCGCTCGCTGTACGCGTTCCAGCTCGTGTCATTAGATCAAAAACTCTTCATTCTATGCAGATACGCAAGATTCATGCGTTTGGAGCAGCCAAACAAGCCCTAAACGAATGCAAAGTCGCTTTATAACGAAATCGACCGATTCAGTTTTGCGCTCGCTGCAGGCGTTCCAGCTCGAGTTATTAGATCAAAAACTCTTCATTCTATGCAAATACGCAAGATTCATGTGTTTCGAGCAGCCAAACAAGCCCCAAACGAATGCAAAGTCGCTTTACAACGAAAAAGACCGATTTAGTTTTGCGCTCGCTGCAGGCGTTCCAGCTCGTATTACAAGATCTAAGACTCTTCATTCTGTGCAAATATGCAAGATTCGTGCGTTTGGAGCAGCCAAACAAGCCCCAAACGAATGCAAAGTCGCTTTATAACAAAATCGACCGATTCAGTTTTGCGCTCGCTGCATTCGTTCCAGCTCGTGTTATTGGATCAAAAACTCTTCGTTTTATGCAAATACGCAAGATTCATGCGTTTCGAGCAGCCAAACAAGCCCCAAACGAATGCAAAGTCGCTTTATAACGAAATCGGCCGATTCAGTTTTGCGCTCGCTGCAGGCGTTCCAGCTCGTGTTATTAGATCAAAAACTTTTCATCCTATGCAAATACGCAAGATTCATGCGTTTCGAGCAGCCAAACAAGCCCCAAACGAATGCAAAGTCACTTTATAACGAAATTGAACGATTGAGTTTTGCGCTCGCTGTACGCGTTCCAGCTCGTGTTATTAGATCAAAAACTCTTCATTCAATGCAAATACGCAAGATTCATGCGTTTGGAGCAGCCGAACAAGCCCCAAACGAATGCAAAGTCGCTTTATAACGAAATCAACCGATTCAGTTTTGCGCTCGCTGCAGGCGTTCCAGCTCGTGTTATTAGATCAAAAACTCTTCATTCTATGCAAATACGCAAGATTCATGCGTTTCGAGCAGCCAAACAAGCCCCAAACGAATGCAAAGTCGCTTTATAACGAAAAAGACCGATTTAGTTTTGCGCTCGCTGCAGGCGTTCCAGCTCGAGTTATTAGATCAAAAACTCTTCATTCTATGCAAATATGCAAGATTCATGCGTTTGGAGCGGCCAAATAAGCCCCAATCGAATGCAAAGTCGCTTTATAACGAAATCGACCGATTCAGTTTTGCGCTCGCTGCAGGCTTTCCAGCTCGTATTAATAGATCTAAGACTCTTCATTCTGTGCAAATATGCAAGATTCATGCGTTTGGAGCAGCCAAACAAGCCCCAAACGAATGCAAAGTCGCTTTAAAACGAAATTGAACGATTGAGTTTTGCGCTCGCTGTACGCGTTCCAGCTCGTGTCATTAGATCAAAAACTCTTCATTCTATGCAAATACGCAAGATTCATGCGTTTGGAGCAGCCAAACGAGCCCCAAACGAATGCAAAGTCGCTTTATAACAAAATCGACCGATTCAGTTTTGCGCTCGCTGCATTCGTTCCAGCTCGTGTTATTAGATCAAAAACTCTTCATTTTATGCAAATACGCAAGATTCTCGCGTTTCGAGCAGCCAAACAAGCCCCAAACGAATGCAAAGTCGCTTTATAACGGAATCGGCCGATTCAGTTTTGCGCTTGCTGCAGGCGTTCCAGCTCGTGTTATTAGATCAAAAACTCTTCATTCTATGCAAATACGCAAGATTCATGCGTTTGGAGCAGCCGAACAAGCCCCAAACGAATGCAAAGTCGCTTTATAACGAAATCGACCGATTCAGTTTTGCGCTCGCTGCAGGCGTTCCAGCTCGTATTAATAGATCAAAAACTCTTCATTCTATGCAAATACGCAAGATTCATGCGTTTCAAGCAGCTAAACAAGCCCCAAACGAATGCGAAGTCGCTTTATAACGAAATCGGCCGATTCAGTTTTGCGCTCGCTGCATTCGTTCCAGCTCGTGTTATTAGATCAAAAACTCTTTATTCTATGCAAATACGCAAGATTCGAGCGTTTGGAGCAGCCAAAAAAGCCCCAAACGAATGCAAAGTCACTTTATAACGAAATCGACCGATTCAGTTTTGCGCTCGCTGCAGGCTTTCCAGCTCGTATTAATAGATCTAAGACTCTTCATTCTGTGCAAATATGCAAGATTCATGCGTTTGCAGCAGCCAAACAAGCCCCAAACGAATGCAAAGTCGCTTTATAACGAAAAAGACCGATTGAGTTTTGCGCTCGCTGCAGGCATTCCAGCTCGTGTTATTAGATCAAAAACTCGTCATTCTATGCAAATACGCAAGATTCATGCGTTTGGAGCAGCCAAACACGCCCCAAACGAATGCAAAGTCGCTTTATAACGAAAAAGACCGATTCAGTTTTGCGCTCGCTGCATTCGTTCCAGCTCGTGTTATTAGATCAAAAACTCTTCATTCTATGCAAATACGCAAGATTCATGCGTTTGGAGCAGCCAAACAAGCCCCAAACGAATGCAAAGTCGCTTTATAACGAAATCGGCCGTTTCAGTTTTGCGCTCGCTGCATTCGTTCCAGCTCGTGTTATTAGATCAAAAACTCTTCATTCTATGCAAATACGCAAGATTCATGCGTTTGGAGCAGCCAAACAAGCCCCAAACGAATGCAAAGTCGCTTTATAACAAAATCGACCGATCCAGTTTTAAGCTCGCTGCATTCGTTCCAGCTCGTGTTATTAGATCAAAAACTCTTCATTCTATGCAAATACGCAAGATTCATGCGTTTCGAGCAGCCAAACAAGCCCCAAACGAATGCAAAGTCGCTTTATAACGAAAAAGACCGATTTAGTTTTGCGCTCGCTGCAGGCGTTCCAGCTCGAGTTATTAGATCAAAAACTCTTCATTCTATGCGAATACGCAAGATTCATGCGTTTAGAGCAGCCAAACAAGCCCCAAACGAATGCACAATCGCTTTTAAACGAAATTGAACGATTGAGTTTTGCGCTCGCCGTACGCGTTCCAGCTCGTGTCAGTACATCAAAAACTCTTCATTCTATGCAAATACGCAAGATTCATGCATTTAGAGCAGCCAAACAAGCCCCAAACGAATGCAAAGTCGCTTTATAACGAAATCGACCGATTCAGTTTTGCGCTCGCTGCAGGCTTTCCGGCTCGTATTAATAGATCTAAAACTCTTCATTCTATGCAAATATGCAAGATTCATGCGTTTTGAGCAGCCAAACAAGCCCCAAACGAATTCAAAGTCGCTTTATAACGAAATCGATAGAAATCGACCGATTCAGTTTTGCGCTCGCGGCATTCGTTCCAGCTCGTTTTATTAGATCAAACACTCTTTATTCTATGCGAATACGCAAGATTCATGCGTTTAGAGCAGCCAAACAAGCCCCAAACGAATGCAAAGTCGCTTTATAACGAAAAAGACCGATTTAGTTTTGCGCTCGCAGCAGGCGTTCCAGCTCGAGTTATTAGATCAAAAACTCTTCATTCTATGCAAATATGCAAGATTCATGCGTTTGGAGCAGCCGAACAAGCCCCAAACGAATGCAAAGTCGCTTTATAACAAAATCGACCGATTCAGTTTTGCGCTCGCTGCATTCGTTCCAGCTCGTGTTATTAGATCAAAAACTCTTCATTTTATGCAAATACGCAAGATTCATGCGTTTCGAGCAGCCAAACAAGCCCCAAACGAATGCAAAGTCGCTTTATAACGAAATCGGCCGATTCAGTTTTGCGCTCGCTGCAGGCGTTCCAGCTCGTGTTATTAGATGAAAAACTTTTCATTCTATGCAAATACGCAAGATTCATGCGGTTCGAGCAGCCAAACAAGCTCCAAACGAATGCAAAGTCACTTTATAACGAAATTGAACGATTGAGTTCTGCGCTCGCTGTACGCGTTCCAGCTCGTGTTATTAGATCAAAAACTCTTCATTCTATGCAAATACGCAAGATTCATGCGTTTGGAGCAGCCAAACAAGCCCCAAACGAATGCAAAGTCGCTTTATAACGAAAAAGACCGATTGAGTTTTGCGCTCGCTGCAGGCATTCCAGCTCGTGTTATTAGATCAAAAACTCTTCATTCTATGCAAATACGCAAGATTCATGCGTTTCGAGCAGCCAAACAAGCCCTAAACGAATGCAAAGTCGCTTTATAACGAAATCGACCGATTCAGTTTCGCGCTCGCTGCAGGCGTTCCAGCTCGAGTCATTAGATCAAAAACTCTTCATTCTATGCAAATACGCAAGATTCATGCGTTTGGAGCAGCCAAACAAGCCCCAAACGAATGCAAAGTCGCTTTATAACAAAATCGACCGATTCAGTTTTGCGCTCGCTGCATTCGTTCCAGCTCGTGTTATTGGATCAAAAACTCTTCGTTTTATGCAAATACGCAAGATTCATGCGTTTCGAGCAGCCAAACAAGCCCCAAACGAATGCAAAGTCGCTTTATAACGAAATCGGCCGATTCAGTTTTGCGCTCGCTGCAGGCGTTCCAGCTCGTGTTATTAGATCAAAAACTTTTCATCCTATGCAAATACGCAAGATTCATGCGTTTCGAGCAGCCAAACAAGCCCCAAACGAATGCAAAGTCACTTTATAACGAAATTGAACGATTGAGTTTTGCGCTCGCTGTACGCGTTCCAGCTCGTGTTATTAGATCAAAAACTCTTCATTCAATGCAAATACGCAAGATTCATGCGTTTGGAGCAGCCGAACAAGCCCCAAACGAATGCAAAGTCGCTTTATAACGAAATCGACCGATTCAGTTTTGCGCTCGCTGCAGGCGTTCCAGCTCGTGTTATTAGATCAAAAACTCTTCATTCTATGCAAATACGCAAGATTCATGCGTTTCGAGCAGCCAAACAAGCCCCAAACGAATGCAAAGTCGCTTTATAACGAAAAAGACCGATCTAGGTTTGCGCTCGCTGCAGGCGTTCCAGCTCGAGTTATTAGATCAAAAACTCTTCATTCTATGCAAATATGAAAGATTCATGCGATTGGAGCAGCCAAACAAGCCCCAAACGAATGCAAAGTCGCTTTATAACGAAATCGACCGATTCAGTTTTGCGCTCGCTGCAGGCTTTCCAGCTCGTATTAATAGATCTAAGACTCTTCATTCTGTGCAAATATGCAAGATTCATGCGTTTGGAGCAGCCAAACAAGCCCCAAACGAATGCATAGTCGCTTTAAAACGGAATTGAACGATTGAGTTTTGCGCTCGCTGTACGCGTTCCAGCTCGTGTCATTAGATCAAAAACTCTTCATTCTATGCAGATACGCAAGATTCATGCGTTTGGAGCAGCCAAACAAGCCCTAAACGAATGCAAAGTCGCTTTATAACGAAATCGACCGATTCAGTTTTGCGCTCGCTGCAGGCGTTCCAGCTCGAGTTATTAGATCAAAAACTCTTCATTCTATGCAAATACGCAAGATTCATGTGTTTCGAGCAGCCAAACAAGCCCCAAACGAATGCAAAGTCGCTTTACAACGAAAAAGACCGATTTAGTTTTGCGCTCGCTGCAGGCGTTCCAGCTCGTATTACAAGATCTAAGACTCTTCATTCTGTGCAAATATGCAAGATTCGTGCGTTTGGAGCAGCCAAACAAGCCCCAAACGAATGCAAAGTCGCTTTATAACAAAATCGACCGATTCAGTTTTGCGCTCGCTGCATTCGTTCCAGCTCGTGTTATTGGATCAAAAACTCTTCGTTTTATGCAAATACGCAAGATTCATGCGTTTCGAGCAGCCAAACAAGCCCCAAACGAATGCAAAGTCGCTTTATAACGAAATCGGCCGATTCAGTTTTGCGCTCGCTGCAGGCGTTCCAGCTCGTGTTATTAGATCAAAAACTTTTCATCCTATGCAAATACGCAAGATTCATGCGTTTCGAGCAGCCAAACAAGCCCCAAACGAATGCAAAGTCACTTTATAACGAAATTGAACGATTGAGTTTTGCGCTCGCTGTACGCGTTCCAGCTCGTGTTATTAGATCAAAAACTCTTCATTCAATGCAAATACGCAAGATTCATGCGTTTGGAGCAGCCGAACAAGCCCCAAACGAATGCAAAGTCGCTTTATAACGAAATCGACCGATTCAGTTTTGCGCTCGCTGCAGGCGTTCCAGCTCGTGTTATTAGATCAAAAACTCTTCATTCTATGCAAATACGCAAGATTCATGCATTTAGAGCAGCCAAACAAGCCCCAAACGAATGCAAAGTCGCTTTATAACGAAATCGACCGATTCAGTTTTGCGCTCGCTGCAGGCTTTCCGGCTCGTATTAATAGATCTAAAACTCTTCATTCTATGCAAATATGCAAGATTCATGCGTTTTGAGCAGCCAAACAAGCCCCAAACGAATTCAAAGTCGCTTTATAACGAAATCGATAGAAATCGACCGATTCAGTTTTGCGCTCGCGGCATTCGTTCCAGCTCGTTTTATTAGATCAAACACTCTTTATTCTATGCGAATACGCAAGATTCATGCGTTTAGAGCAGCCAAACAAGCCCCAAACGAATGCAAAGTCGCTTTATAACGAAAAAGACCGATTTAGTTTTGCGCTCGCAGCAGGCGTTCCAGCTCGAGTTATTAGATCAAAAACTCTTCATTCTATGCAAATATGCAAGATTCATGCGTTTGGAGCAGCCGAACAAGCCCCAAACGAATGCAAAGTCGCTTTATAACAAAATCGACCGATTCAGTTTTGCGCTCGCTGCATTCGTTCCAGCTCGTGTTATTAGATCAAAAACTCTTCATTTTATGCAAATACGCAAGATTCATGCGTTTCGAGCAGCCAAACAAGCCCCAAACGAATGCAAAGTCGCTTTATAACGAAATCGGCCGATTCAGTTTTGCGCTCGCTGCAGGCGTTCCAGCTCGTGTTATTAGATGAAAAACTTTTCATTCTATGCAAATACGCAAGATTCATGCGGTTCGAGCAGCCAAACAAGCTCCAAACGAATGCAAAGTCACTTTATAACGAAATTGAACGATTGAGTTTTGCGCTCGCTGTACGCGTTCCAGCTCGTGTTATTAGATCAAAAACTCTTCATTCTATGCAAATACGCAAGATTCATACGTTTGGAGCAGCCAAACAAGCCCCAAACGAATGCAAAGTCGCTTTATAACGAAAAAGACCGATTGAGTTTTGCGCTCGCTGCAGGCATTCCAGCTCGTGTTATTAGATCAAAAACTCTTCATTCTATGCAAATACGCAAGATTCATGCGTTTCGAGCAGCCAAACAAGCCCTAAACGAATGCAAAGTCGCTTTATAACGAAATCGACCGATTCAGTTTCGCGCTCGCTGCAGGCGTTCCAGCTCGAGTCATTAGATCAAAAACTCTTCATTCTATGCAAATACGCAAGATTCATGCGTTTGGAGCAGCCAAACAAGCCCCAAACGAATGCAAAGTCGCTTTATAACAAAATCGACCGATTCAGTTTTGCGCTCGCTGCATTCGTTCCAGCTCGTGTTATTGGATCAAAAACTCTTCGTTTTATGCAAATACGCAAGATTCATGCGTTTCGAGCAGCCAAACAAGCCCCAAACGAATGCAAAGTCGCTTTATAACGAAATCGGCCGATTCAGTTTTGCGCTCGCTGCAGGCGTTCCAGCTCGTGTTATTAGATCAAAAACTTTTCATCCTATGCAAATACGCAAGATTCATGCGTTTCGAGCAGCCAAACAAGCCCCAAACGAATGCAAAGTCACTTTATAACGAAATTGAACGATTGAGTTTTGCGCTCGCTGTACGCGTTCCAGCTCGTGTTATTAGATCAAAAACTCTTCATTCAATGCAAATACGCAAGATTCATGCGTTTGGAGCAGCCGAACAAGCCCCAAACGAATGCAAAGTCGCTTTATAACGAAATCGACCGAT
This sequence comes from Amblyteles armatorius, assembly GCA_933228735.2. Classification (NCBI taxonomy): domain Eukaryota; kingdom Metazoa; phylum Arthropoda; class Insecta; order Hymenoptera; family Ichneumonidae; genus Amblyteles; species Amblyteles armatorius. The sequence continues at coordinate 610,285 of OW121691.1, read as the reverse complement.
TCAGTTTTGCGCTCGCTGCAGGCGTTCCAGCTCGTGTTATTAGATCAAAAACTCTTCATTCTATGCAAATACGCAAGATTCATGCGTTTCGAGCAGCCAAACAAGCCCCAAACGAATGCAAAGTCGCTTTATAACGAAAAAGACCGATCTAGGTTTGCGCTCGCTGCAGGCGTTCCAGCTCGAGTTATTAGATCAAAAACTCTTCATTCTATGCAAATATGAAAGATTCATGCGTTTGGAGCAGCCAAACAAGCCCCAAACGAATGCAAAGTCGCTTTATAACGAAATCGACCGATTCAGTTTTGCGCTCGCTGCAGGCTTTCCAGCTCGTATTAATAGATCTAAGACTCTTCATTCTGTGCAAATATGCAAGATTCATGCGTTTGGAGCAGCCGAACAAGCCCCAAACGAATGCAAAGTCGCTTTATAAGGAAATCGACCGATTCAGTTTTGCGCTCGCTGCAGGCGTTCCAGCTCGTGTTATTAGATCAAAAACTCTTCATTCTATGCAAATACGCAAGATTCATGCGTTTCGAGCAGCCAAACAAGCCCCAAACGAATGCAAAGTCGCTTTATAACGAAAAAGACCGATTTAGTTTTGCGCTCGCTGCAGGCGTTCCAGCTCGAGTTATTAGATCAAAAACTCTTCATTCTATGCAAATATGCAAGATTCATGCGTTTGGAGCGGCCAAATAAGCCCCAATCGAATGCAAAGTCGCTTTATAACGAAATCGACCGATTCAGTTTTGCGCTCGCTGCAGGCTTTCCAGCTCGTATTAATAGATCTAAGACTCTTCATTCTGTGCAAATATGCAAGATTCATGCGTTTGGAGCAGCCAAACAAGCCCCAAACGAATGCAAAGTCGCTTTAAAACGAAATTGAACGATTGAGTTTTGCGCTCGCTGTACGCGTTCCAGCTCGTGTCATTAGATCAAAAACTCTTCATTCTATGCAAATACGCAAGATTCATGCGTTTGGAGCAGCCAAACGAGCCCCAAACGAATGCAAAGTCGCTTTATAACAAAATCGACCGATTCAGTTTTGCGCTCGCTGCATTCGTTCCAGCTCGTGTTATTAGATCAAAAACTCTTCATTTTATGCAAATACGCAAGATTCTCGCGTTTCGAGCAGCCAAACAAGCCCCAAACGAATGCAAAGTCGCTTTATAACGAAATCGGCCGATTCAGTTTTGCGCTTGCTGCAGGAGTTCCAGCTCGTGTTATTAGATCAAAAACTCTTCATTCTATGCAAATACGCAAGATTCATGCGTTTGGAGCAGCCGAACAAGCCCCAAACGAATGCAAAGTCGCTTTATAACGAAATCGACCGATTCAGTTTTGCGCTCGCTGCAGGCGTTCCAGCTCGTATTAATAGATCAAAAACTCTTCATTCTATGCAAATACGCAAGATTCATGCGTTTCAAGCAGCTAAACAAGCCCCAAACGAATGCGAAGTCGCTTTATAACGAAATCGGCCGATTCAGTTTTGCGCTCGCTGCATTCGTTCCAGCTCGTGTTATTAGATCAAAAACTCTTTATTCTATGCAAATACGCAAGATTCGAGCGTTTGGAGCAGCCAAAAAAGCCCCAAACGAATGCAAAGTCACTTTATAACGAAATCGACCGATTCAGTTTTGCGCTCGCTGCAGGCTTTCCAGCTCGTATTAATAGATCTAAGACTCTTCATTCTGTGCAAATATGCAAGATTCATGCGTTTGCAGCAGCCAAACAAGCCCCAAACGAATGCAAAGTCGCTTTATAACGAAAAAGACCGATTGAGTTTTGCGCTCGCTGCAGGCATTCCAGCTCGTGTTATTAGATCAAAAACTCGTCATTCTATGCAAATACGCAAGATTCATGCGTTTGGAGCAGCCAAACACGCCCCAAACGAATGCAAAGTCGCTTTATAACGAAAAAGACCGATTCAGTTTTGCGCTCGCTGCATTCGTTCCAGCTCGTGTTATTAGATCAAAAACTCTTCATTCTATGCAAATACGCAAGATTCATGCGTTTGGAGCAGCCAAACAAGCCCCAAACGAATGCAAAGTCGCTTTATAACGAAAAAGACCGATTTAGTTTTGCGCTCGCTGCAGGCGTTCCAGCTCGAGTTATTAGATCAAAAACTCTTCATTCTATGCGAATACGCAAGATTCATGCGTTTAGAGCAGCCAAACAAGCCCCAAACGAATGCACAATCGCTTTTAAACGAAATTGAACGATTGAGTTTTGCGCTCGCCGTACGCGTTCCAGCTCGTGTCAGTACATCAAAAACTCTTCATTCTATGCAAATACGCAAGATTCATGCATTTAGAGCAGCCAAACAAGCCCCAAACGAATGCACAGACGCTTTTAAACGGAATTGAACGATTGAGTTTTGCGCTCGCCGTACGCGTTCCAGCTCGTGTCATTAGATCAAAAACTCTTCATTCTATGCAAATACGCAAGATTCATGCGTTTGGAGCAGCCAAACAAGCCCCAAACGAATGCAAAGTCGCTTTATAACGAAAAAGACCGATTTAGTTTTGCGCTCGCTGCAGGCGTTCCAGCTCGAGTTATTAGATCAAAAACTCTTCATTCTATGCGAATACGCAAGATTCATGCGTTTAGAGCAGCCAAACAAGCCCCAAACGAATGCACAATCGCTTTTAAACGAAATTGAACGATTGAGTTTTGCGCTCGCCGTACGCGTTCCAGCTCGTGTCAGTACATCAAAAACTCTTCATTCTATGCAAATACGCAAGATTCATGCATTTAGAGCAGCCAAACAAGCCCCAAACGAATGCAAAGTCGCTTTATAACGAAATCGGCCGATTCAGTTTTGCGCTCGCTGCAGGCGTTCCAGCTCGTATTAATAGATCAAAAACTCTTCATTCTATGCAAATATGCAAGATTCATGCGTTTGGAGCAGCCGAACAAGCCCCAAACGAATGCAAAGTCGCTTTATAACAAAATCGACCGATTCAGTTTTGCGCTCGCTGCATTCGTTCCAGCTCGTGTTATTAGATCAAAAACTCTTCATTTTATGCAAATACGCAAGATTCATGCGTTTCGAGCAGCCAAACAAGCCCCAAACGAATGCAAAGTCGCTTTATAACGAAATCGACCGATTCAGTTTTGCGCTCGCTGCAGGCTTTCCAGCTCGTATTAATAGATCTAAGACTCTTCATTCTGTGCAAATACGCAAGATTCATGCGTTTCGAGCAGCCAAACAAGCCCCAAACGAATGCAAAGTCGCTTTATAACGAAATCGGCCGATTCAGTTTTGCGCTCGCTGCAGGCGTTCCAGCTCGTGTTATTAGATCAAAAACTTTTCATTCTATGCAAATACGCAAGATTCATGCGTTTCGAGCAGCCAAACAAGCCCCAAACGAATGCAAAGTCACTTTATAACGAAATTGAACGATTGAGTTTTGCGCTCGCTGTACAGGTTCCAGCTCGTGTTATTAGATCAAAAACTCTTCATTCTATGCAAATACGCAAGATTCATGCGTTTGGAGCAGCCGAACAAGCCCCAAACAAATGCAAAGTCACTTTATAACGAAATCGACCGATTCAGTTTTGCGCTCGCTGCAGGCTTTCCAGCTCGTATTAATAGATCTAAGACTCTTCATTCTGTGCAAATATGCAAGATTCATGCGTTTGGAGCAGCCAAACAAGCCTCAAACGAATGCAAAGTCGCTTTATAACGAAAAAGACCGATTGAGTTTTGCGCTCGCCGCATTCGTTCCAGCTCGTGTTATTAGATCAAAAACTCTTCATTCTATGCAAATACGCAAGATTCATGCGTTTGGAGCAGCCAAACAAGCCCCAAACGAATGCAAAGTCGCTTTATAACGAAATCGGCCGTTTCAGTTTTGCGCTCGCTGCAGGCGTTCCAGCTCGTGTTATTAGATCAAAAACTCTTCATTCTATGCAAATATGCAAGATTCATGCGTTTGGAGCAGCCGAACAAGCCCCAAACGAATGCAAAGTCGCTTTATAACAAAATCGACCGATTCAGTTTTGCGCTCGCTGCATTCGTTCCAGCTCGTGTTATTAGATCAAAAACTCTTCATTTTATGCAAATACGCAAGATTCATGCGTTTCGAGCAGCCAAACAAGCCCCAAACGAATGCAAAGTCGCTTTATAACGAAATCGACCGATTCAGTTTTGCGCTCGCTGCAGGCTTTCCAGCTCGTATTAATAGATCTAAGACTCTTCATTCTGTGCAAATACGCAAGATTCATGCGTTTCGAGCAGCCAAACAAGCCCCAAACGAATGCAAAGTCGCTTTATAACGAAATCGGCCGATTCAGTTTTGCGCTCGCTGCAGGCGTTCCAGCTCGTGTTATTAGATCAAAAACTTTTCATTCTATGCAAATACGCAAGATTCATGCGTTTCGAGCAGCCAAACAAGCCCCAAACGAATGCAAAGTCACTTTATAACGAAATTGAACGATTGAGTTTTGCGCTCGCTGTACAGGTTCCAGCTCGTGTTATTAGATCAAAAACTCTTCATTCTATGCAAATACGCAAGATTCATGCGTTTGGAGCAGCCGAACAAGCCCCAAACGAATGCAAAGTCACTTTATAACGAAATCGACCGATTCAGTTTTGCGCTCGCTGCAGGCTTTCCAGCTCGTATTAATAGATCTAAGACTCTTCATTCTGTGCAAATATGCAAGATTCATGCGTTTGGAGCAGCCAAACAAGCCTCAAACGAATGCAAAGTCGCTTTATAACGAAAAAGACCGATTGAGTTTTGCGCTCGCTGCAGGCATTCCAGCTCGTGTTATTAGATCAAAAACTCGTCATTCTATGCAAATACGCAAGATTCATGCGTTTGGAGCAGCCAAACACGCCCCAAACGAATGCAAAGTCGCTTTATAACGAAAAAGACCGATTCTGTTTTGCGCTTGCTGCATTCGTTCCAGCTCGTGTTATTAGATCAAAAACTCTTCATTCTATGCAAATACGCAAGATTCATGCGTTTGGAGCAGCCAAACAAGCGCCAAACGAATGCAAAGTCGCTTTATAACGAAATCGGCCGTTTCAGTTTTGCGCTCGCTGCAAGGCGTTCCAGCTCGTGTTATTAGATCAAAAACTCTTCATTCTATGCAAATACGCAAGATTCATGCGTTTCGAGCAGCCAAACAAGCCCCAAACGAATTCAAAGTCGCTTTATAACGAAATCGATAGAAATCGACCGATTCAGTTTTGCGCTCGCGGCATTTGTTCCAGCTCGTTTTATTAGATCAAAGACTCTTTATTCTATGCGAATACGCAAGATTCATGCGTTTAGAGCAGCCAAACAAGCCCCAAACGAATGCACAGACGCTTTTAAACGAAATTGAACGATTGAGTTTTGCGCTCGCCGTACGCATTCCAGCTCGTGTCATTAGATCAAAAACTCTTCATTCTATGCAAATACGCAAGATTCGAGCGTTTGGAGCAGCCAAACGACCCCCAAACGAATGCAAAGTCACTTTATAACGAAATCGACCGATTCAGTTTTGCGCTCGCTGCAGGCTTTCCAGCTCGTATTAATAGATCTAAGACTCTTCATTCTGTGCAAATATGCAAGATTCATGCGTTTGGAGCAGCCAAACAAGCCCCAAACGAATGCAAAGTCGCTTTATAACGAAAAAGACCGATTGAGTTTTGCGCTCGCTGCAGGCATTCCAGCTCGTGTTATTAGATCAAAAACTCGTCATTCTATGCAAATACGCAAGATTCATGCGTTTGGAGCAGATAAACACGCCCCAAACGAATGCAAAGTCGCTTTATAACGAAAAAGACCGATTCAGTTTTGCGCTCGCTGCATTCGTTCCAGCTCGTGTTATTAGATCAAAAACTCTTCATTCTATGCAAATACGCAAGATTCATGCGTTTGGAGCAGCCAAACAAGCCCCAAACGAATGCAAAGTCGCTTTATAACGAAATCGGCCGTTTCAGTTTTGCGCTCGCTGCAGGCGTTCCAGCTCGTGTTATTAGATCAAAAACTCTTCATTCTATGCAAATACGCAAGATTCATGCGTTTCGAGCAGCCAAACAAGCCCCAAACGAATGCAAAGTCGCTTTATAACGAAAAAGACCGATTTAGTTTTGCGCTCGCTGCAGGCGTTCCAGCTCGAGTTATTCGATCAAAAACTCTTCATTCTTCGCAAATATGCAAGATTCATGCGTCTGGAGCAGCCAAACAAGCCCCAAACGACTGCGAAGTCGCTTTACAACGAAATCGGCCTATTCAGTTTTGCGCTCGCTGCAGGCGTTCCAGCTCGTATTAATAGATCAAAAACTCTTCATTCTATGCAAATACGCAAGATTCATGCGTTTCAAGCAGCTAAACAAGCCCCAGACGAATGCGAAGTCGCTTTATAACGAAATCGGCCTATTCAGTTTTGCGCTCGCTGCAGGCGTTCCAGCTCGTATCAATAGAACAAAAACTCTTCATTCTATGCAAATACGCAAAATTCGAGCGTTTGGAGCAGCCAAACAGGCCCCAAACGAATGCAAAGTCGCTTTATAACGAAATCGGCAGATTCAGTTTTGCGCTCGCTGCAGGCGTTCCAGCTCGTGTTATTAGATCAAAAACTCTTCAATCTATGCAAATACGCAAGATTCATGCGTTTCTAGCAGCTAAACAATCCCCAGACGAATGCGAAGTCGCTTTATAACGAAATCGGCCTATTCAGTTTTGCGCTTGCTGCAGGCGTTCCAGCTCGTATCAATAGATCAAGAACTCTTCATTCTATGCAAATACGCAAAATTCGAGCGTTTGGAGCAGCCAAACAAGCCCCAAACGAATGCAAAGTCGCTTTATAACGAAATCGACCGATTCAGTTTTGCGCTCGCTGCAGGCTTTCCGGCTCGTATTAATAGATCTAAAACTCTTCATTCTATGCAAATATGCAAGATTCATGCGTTTTGAGCAGCTAAACAAGCCCCAAACGAATTCAAAGTCGCTTTATAACGAAATCGATAGAAATCGTCCGATTCAGTTTTGCGCTCGCGGCATTCGTTCCAGCTCGTTTTATTAGATCAAAGACTCTTTATTCTATGCGAATACGCAAGATTCATGCGTTTAGAGCAGCCAAAGAAGCCCCAAACGAATGCACAGACGCTTTTAAACGAAATTGAACGATTGAGTTTTGCGCTCGCCGTACGCGTTCCAGCTCGTGTCATTAGATCAAAAACTCTTCATTCTATGCAAATACGCAAGATTCATGCGTTTGGAGCAGCCAAACAAGCCCCAAACGAATGCAAAGTCGCTTTACAACGAAATTGAACGATTGAGTTTTGCGCTTGCTGTACGCGTTCCAGCTCGTGTTATTAGATCAAAAACTCTTCATTCTATGCAAATACGCAAGATTCATGCGTTTGGAGCAGCCAAACAAGCCCCAAACGAATGCAAAGTCGCTTTATAACGAAATCGGCCGATTCAGTTTTGCGCTCGCTGCAGGCGTTCCAGCTCGTGTTATTAGATAAAAAACTCCTCATTCTATGCAAATACGCAAGATTCATGCGTTTCGAGCAGCCAAACAAGCCCCAAACGAATGCAAAGTCGCTTTATAACAAAATCGACCGATTCAGTTTTCCGCTCGCTGCATTCGTTCCAGCTCGTGTTGTTAGATCAAAAACTCTTCATTCTATGCAAATACGCAAGATTCGAGCGTTTGGAGCAGCCAAACAAACCCCAAACGAATGCAAAGTCGCTTTATAACGAAATCGACCGATTCAGTTTTGCGCTCGCTGCAGGCTTTCCAGCTCGTATTAATAGATCTAAGACTCTTCATTCTGTGCAAATATGCAAGATTCATGCGTTTGGAGCAGCCAAACAAGCCCCAAACGAATGCAAAGTCGCTTTAAAACGAAATTGAACGATTGAGTTTTGCGCTCGCTGTACGCGTTCCAGCTCGTGTCATTAGATCAAAAACTCTTCATTCTATGCAAATACGCAAGATTCATGGGTTTGGAGCAGCCAAACAAGCCCTAAACGAATGCAAAGTCGCTTTATAACGAAATCGCCCGATTCAGTTTTGCGCTCGCTGCAGGCGTTCCAGCTCGAGTTATTACATCAAAAACTCTTTATTCTATGCAAACACGCAGGATTCATGCGTTTCAAGCAGCTAAACAAGCCCCAAACGACTGCGAAGTCGCTTTACAACGAAATCGGCCTATTCAGTTTTGCGCTCGCTGCAGGCGTTCCAGCTCGTATTAATAGATCAAAAACTCTTTATTCTATGCAAATACGCAAGATTCATGCGTTTCAAGCAGCTAAACAAGCCCCAGACGAATGCGAAGTCGCTTTATAACGAAATCCGCCTATTCAGTTTTGCGCTCGCTGCAGGCGTTCCAGCTCGTATCAATAGATCAAAAACTCTTCATTCTATGCAAATACGCCAAAATCGAGCGTTTGGAGCAGCCAAACAAGCCCCAAACGAATGCAAAGTCGCTTTATAACGAAATCGACCGATTCAGTTTTGCGCTCGCTGCAGGCTTTCCGGCTAGTATTAATAGATCTAAAACTCTTCATTCTATGCAAATATGCAAGATTCATGCGTTTTGAGCAGCCAAACAAGCCCCAAACGAATTCAAAGTCGCTTTATAACGAAATCGATAGAAATCGACCGATTCAGTTTTGCGCTCGCGGCATTCGTTCCAGCTCGTTTTATTAGATCAAACACTCTTTATTCTATGCGAATACGCAAGATTCATGCGTTTAGAGCAGCCAAACAAGCCCCAAACGAATGCACAGACGCTTTTAAACGAAATTGAACGATTGAGTTTTGCGCTCGCCGTACGCGTTCCAGCTCGTGTCATTAGATCAAAAACTCTTCATTCTATGCAAATACGCAAGATTCGAGCGTTTGGAGCAGCCAAACAAGCCCCAAACGAATGCAAAGTCACTTTATAACGAAATCGACCGATTCAGTTTTGCGCTCGCTGCAGGCTTTCCAGCTCGTATTAATAGATCTAAGACTCTTCATTCTGTGCAAATATGCAAGATTCATGCGTTTGGAGCAGCCAAACAAGCCCCAAACGAATGCAAAGTCGCTTTATAACGAAAAAGACCGATTGAGTTTTGCGCTCGCTGCAGGCATTCCAGCTCGTGTTATTAGATCAAAAACTCGTCATTCTATGCAAATACGCAAGATTCATGCGTTTGGAGCAGCCAAACACGCCCCAAACGAATGCAAAGTCGCTTTATAATGAAATCGGCCGATTCAGTTTTGCGCTCGCTGCAGGCGTTCCAGCTCGTGTTATTAGATCAAAAACTCTTCATTCTATGCAAATACGCAAGATTCATGCGTTTCGAGCAGCCAAACAAGCCCCAAACGAATGCAAAGTCGCTTTATAACGAAATCGGCCGATTCAGTTTTGCGCTCGCTGCAGGCGTTCCAGCTCGTGTTATTAGATCAAAAACTCCTCATTCTATGCAAATACGCAAGATTCATGCGTTTCGAGCAGCCAAACAAGCCCCAGACGAATGCAAGGTCGCTTTAAAACGAAATTGAACGATTGAGTTTTGCGCTCGCTGTACGCGTTCCAGCTCGTGTCATTAGATCAAAAACTCTTCATTCTATGCAAATACGCAAGATTCATGCGTTTGGAGCAGCCAAACAAGCCCTAAACGACTGCGAAGTCGCTTTACAACGAAATCGGCCTATTCAGTTTTGCGCTCGCTGCAGGCGTTCCAGCTCGTATTAATAGATCAAAAACTCTTCATTCTATGCAAATACGCAAGATTCATGCGTTTCAAGCAGCTAAACAAGCCCCAGACGAATGCGAAGTCGCTTTATAACGAAATCGGCCTATTCAGTTTTGCGCTCGCTGCAGGCGTTCCAGCTCGTGTCAATAGATCAAAAACTCTTCATTCTATGCAAATACGCAAAATTCGAGCGTTTGGAGCAGCCAAACAAGCCCCAAACGAATGCAAAGTCGCTTTATAACGAAATCGACCGATTCAGTTTTGCGCTCGCTGCAGGCTTTCCGGCTCGTATTAATAGATTTAAAACTCTTCATTCTATGCAAATATGCAAGATTCATGCGTTTTGAGCAGCCAAACAAGCCCCAAACGAATTCAAAGTCGCTTCATAACGAAATCGATAGAAATCGACCGATTCAGTTTTGCGCTCGCGGCATTCGTTCCAGCTCGTTTTATTAGATCAAACACTCTTTATTCTATGCGAATACGCAAGATTCGTGCGTTTAGAGCAGCCAAACAAGCCCCAAACGAATGCACAGACGCTTTTAAACGAAATTGAACGATTGAGTTTTGCGCTCGCCGTACGCGTTCCAGCTCGTGTCATTAGATCAAAAACTCTTCATTCTGTGCAAATATGCAAGATTCATGCGTTTGGAGCAGCCAAACAAGCCCCAAACGAATGCAAAGTCCCTTTATAACGAAAAAGACCGATTGAGTTTTGCGCTCGCTGCAGGCATTCCAGCTCGTGTTATTAGATCAAAAACTCGTCATTCTATGCAAATACGCAAGATTCATGCGTTTGGAGCAGCCGAACAAGCCCCAAACGAATGCAAAGTCGCTTTATAACGAAATCGACCGATTCAGTTTTGCGCTCGCTGCAGGCGTTCCAGCTCGTATTAATAGATCAAAAACTCTTCATTCTATGCAAATACGCAAGATTCGAGCGTTTGGAGCAGCCAAACAAGCCCCAAACGAATGCAAAGTCGCTTTATAACGAAATCGACCGATTCAGTTTTGCGCTCGCTGCAGGCTTTCCAGCTCGTATTAATAGATCTAAGACTCTTCATTCTGTGCAAATATGCAAGATTCATGCGTTTGGAGCAGCCAAACAAGCCCCAAACGAATGCAAAGTCGCTTTACAACGAAATTGAACGATTAAGTTTTGCGCTTGCTGTACGCGTTCCAGCTCGTGTTATTAGATCAAAAACTCTTCATTCTATGCAAATACGCAAGATTCATGCGTTTCGAGCAGCCAAACAAGCCCCAAACGAATGCAAAGTCGCTTTATAACGAAATCGGCCGATTCAGTTTTGCGCTCGCTGCAGGCGTTCCAGCTCGTGTTATTAGATCAAAAACTCCTCATTATATGCAAATACGCAATATTCATGCGTTTCGAGCAGCCAAACAAGCCCCAAACGAATGCAAAAGTCGCTTTATAACAAAATCGACCGATTCGGTTTTGCGCTCGCTGCATTCGTTCCAGCTCGTGTTATTAGATCAAAAACTCTTCATTCTATGCAAATACGCAAGATTCGAGCGTTTGGAGCAGCCAAACAAGCCCCAAACGAATCCAAAGTCGCTTTACGACGAAATTGAACGATTGAGTTTTGCGCTCGCTGCAGGCTTTCCAGCTCGTATTAATAGATCTAAGACTCTTCATTCTGTGCAAATATGCAAGATTCATGCGTTTGGAGCAGCCAAACGAGCCCCAAACGAATGCAAAGTCGCTTTACAACGAAATTGAACGATTCAGTTTTGCGCTCGCTGCAAGCGTTCCAGCTCGGATTAATAGTTCAAAAACTCTTCATTCTATGCAAATACGCAAGATTCATGCGTTTCGAGCAGACAAACAAGCCCCAAACGAATGCGAAGTCGCTTTATAACGAAAAAGACCGATTTAGTTTTGCGCTCGCTGCAGGCGTTCCAGCTCGAGTTAATCGATCAAAAACTCTTCATTCTATGCAAATATGCAAGATTCATGCGTCTGGAGCAGCCAAACAAGCCCCAAACGAATGCAAAGTCACTTTATAACAAAATCGACCGATTCAGTTTTGCTCTCGCTGCATTCGTTCCAGCTCGTGTTATTAGATCAAAAACTCTTCATTCTATGCAAATACGCAAGATTCGAGCGTTTGGAGCAGCCAAACAAACCCCAAACGAATGCAAAGTCGCTTTATAACGAAATCGACCGATTCAGTTTTGCGCTCGCTGCAGGCTTTCCAGCTCGTATTAATAGATCTAAGACTCTTCATTCTGTGCAAATATGCAAGATTCATGCGTTTCGAGCAGCCAAACAAGCCCCAAACGAATGCAAAGTCGCTTTATAACGAAAAAGACCGATTTAGTTTTGCGCTCGCTGCAGGCGTTCCAGCTCGAGTTATTAGATCAAAAACTCTTCATTCTATGCAAATATGCAAGATTCATGCGTTTGGAGCAGCCAAACAAGCCCCAAACGAATGCAAAGTCGCTTTATAACAAAATCGACCGATTCAGTTTTGCGCTCGCTGCATTCGTTCCAGCTCGTGTTATTAGATCAAAAACTCTTCATTTTATGCAAATACGCAAGATTCATGCGTTTCGAGCAGCCAAACAAGCCCCAAACGAATGCAAAGTCGCTTTATAACGAAATCGGCCGATTCAGTTTTGCGCTCGCTGCAGGCGTTCCAGCTCGTGTTATTAGATCAAAAACTTTTCATTGTATGCAAATACGCAAGATTCATGCGTTTCGAGCAGCCAAACAAGCCCCAAACGAATGCAAAGTCACTTTATAACGAAATTGAACGATTGAGTTTTGCGCTCGCTGTACAGGTTCCAGCTCGTGTTATTAGATCAAAAACTCTTCATTCTATGCAAATACGCAAGATTCATGCGTTTGGAGCAGCCGAACAAGCCCCAAACGAATGCAAAGTCGCTTTATAACGAAAAAGACCGATTTAGTTTTGCGCTCGCTGCAGGCGTTCCAGCTCGTATTAATAGATCAAAAACTCTTTATTCTATGCAAATACGCAAGATTCATGCGTTTCAAGCAGCTAAACAAGCCCCAGACGAATGCGAAGTCGCTTTATAACGAAATCGGCCTATTCAGTTTTGCGCTCGCTGCAGGCGTTCCAGCTCGTATCAATAGATCAAAAACTCTTCATTCTATGCAAATACGCAAAATTCGAGCGTTTGGAGCAGCCAAACAAGCCCCAAACAAATGCAAAGTCGCTTTATAACGAAATCGGCCGATTCAGTTTTGCGCTCGCTGCAGGCGTTCCAGCTCGTGTTATTAGATCAAAAACTCTTCATTCTATGCAAATACGCAAGATTCATGCGTTTCGAGCAGCCAAACAAGCCCCAAACGAATGCAAAGTCGCTTTATAACGAAAAAGACCGATTTAGTTTTGCGCTCGCTGCAGGCGTTCCAGCTCGAGTTATTAGATCAAAAACTCTTCATTCTATGCAAATATGCAAGATTCATGCGTTTGGAGCAGCCAAACAAGCCCCAAACGAATGCAAAGTCGCTTTATAACAAAATCGACCGATTCAGTTTTGCGCTCGCTGCATTCGTTCCAGCTCGTGTTATTAGATCAAAAACTCTTCATTTTATGCAAATACGCAAGATTCATGCGTTTCGAGCAGCCAAACAAGCCCCAAACGAATGCAAAGTCGCTTTATAACGAAATCGGCCGATTCAGTTTTGCGCTCGCTGCAGGCGTTCCAGCTCGTGTTATTAGATCAAAAACTTTTCATTGTATGCAAATACGCAAGATTCATGCGTTTCGAGCAGCCAAACAAGCCCCAAACGAATGCAAAGTCACTTTATAACGAAATTGAACGATTGAGTTTTGCGCTCGCTGTACAGGTTCCAGCTCGTGTTATTAGATCAAAAACTCTTCATTCTATGCAAATACGCAAGATTCATGCGTTTGGAGCAGCCGAACAAGCCCCAAACGAATGCAAAGTCGCTTTATAACGAAAAAGACCGATTGCGTTTTGCGCTCGCTGCAGGCATTCCAGCTCGTGTTATTAGATCAAAAACTCTTCATTCTATGCAAATACGCAAGATTCATGCGTTTGGAGCAGCCAAACAAGCCCCAAACGAATGCAAAGTCGATTTATAACGAAATCGGCCGTTTCAGTTTTGCGCTCGCTGCAGGCGTTCCAGCTCGTGTTATTAGATCAAAAACTCTTCATTCTATGCAAGTACGCAAGATTCATGCGTTTCGAGCAGCCAAACAAGCCCCAAACGAATGCAAAGTCGCTTTATAACGAAAAAGACCGATTTAGTTTTGCGCTCGCTGCAGGCGTTCCAGCTCGAGTTATTCGATCAAAAACTCTTCATTCTATGCAAATACGCAAGATTCATGCGTTTCAAGCAGCTAAACAAGCCCCAGACGAATGCGAAGTCGCTTTATAACGAAATCCGCCTATTCAGTTTTGCGCTCGCTGCAGGCGTTCCAGCTCGTATCAATAGATCAAAAACTCTTCATTCTATGCAAATACGCAAAAATCGAGTGTTTGGAGCAGCCAAACAAGCCCCAAACGAATGCAAAGTCGCTTTATAACGAAATCGACCGATTCAGTTTTGCGCTCGCTGCAGGCTTTCCGGCTCGTATTAATAGATCTAAAACTCTTCATTCTATGCAAATATGCAAGATTCATGCGTTTGGAGCAGCCAAACAAGCCCCAAACGAATGCAAAGTCGCTTTATAACGAAAAAGACCGATTGAGTTTTGCGCTCGCTGCAGGCATTCCAGCTCGTGTTATTAGATCAAAAACTCTTCATTCTATGCAAATACGCAAGATTCATGCGTTTCGAGCAGCCAAACAAGCCCTAAACGAATGCAAAGTCGCTTTACAACGAAATCAACCGATTCAGTTTTGCGCTCGCTGCAGGCGTTCCAGCTCGAGTCATTAGATCAAAAACTCTTCATTCTATGCAAATACGCAAGATTCATGCGTTTCGAGCAGCCAAACAAGCCCCAAACGAATGCAAAGTCGCTTTATAACGAAAAAGACCGATTTAGTTTTGCGCTCGCTGCAGGCGTTCCAGCTCGAGTTATTAGATCAAAAACTCTTCATTCTATGCAAATATGCAAGATTCATGCGTTTGGAGCAGCCAAACAAGCCCCAAACGAATGCAAAGTCGCTTTATAACAAAATCGACCGATTCAGTTTTGCGCTCGCTGCATTCGTTCCAGCTCGTGTTATTAGATCAAAAACTCTTCATTTTATGCAAATACGCAAGATTCATGCGTTTCGAGCAGCCAAACAAGCCCCAAACGAATGCAAAGTCGCTTTATAACGAAATCGGCCGATTCAGTTTTGCGCTCGCTGCAGGCGTTCCAGCTCGTGTTATTAGATCAAAAACTTTTCATTGTATGCAAATACGCAAGATTCATGCGTTTCGAGCAGCCAAACAAGCCCCAAACGAATGCAAAGTCACTTTATAACGAAATTGAACGATTGAGTTTTGCGCTCGCTGTACAGGTTCCAGCTCGTGTTATTAGATCAAAAACTCTTCATTCTATGCAAATACGCAAGATTCATGCGTTTGGAGCAGCCGAACAAGCCCCAAACGAATGCAAAGTCGCTTTATAACGAAAAAGACCGATTGCGTTTTGCGCTCGCTGCAGGCATTCCAGCTCGTGTTATTAGATCAAAAACTCTTCATTCTATGCAAATACGCAAGATTCATGCGTTTGGAGCAGCCAAACAAGCCCCAAACGAATGCAAAGTCGATTTATAACGAAATCGGCCGTTTCAGTTTTGCGCTCGCTGCAGGCGTTCCAGCTCGTGTTATTAGATCAAAAACTCTTCATTCTATGCAAGTACGCAAGATTCATGCGTTTCGAGCAGCCAAACAAGCCCCAAACGAATGCAAAGTCGCTTTATAACGAAAAAGACCGATTTAGTTTTGCGCTCGCTGCAGGCGTTCCAGCTCGAGTTATTCGATCAAAAACTCTTCATTCTATGCAAATACGCAAGATTCATGCGTTTCAAGCAGCTAAACAAGCCCCAGACGAATGCGAAGTCGCTTTATAACGAAATCCGCCTATTCAGTTTTGCGCTCGCTGCAGGCGTTCCAGCTCGTATCAATAGATCAAAAACTCTTCATTCTATGCAAATACGCAAAAATCGAGTGTTTGGAGCAGCCAAACAAGCCCCAAACGAATGCAAAGTCGCTTTATAACGAAATCGACCGATTCAGTTTTGCGCTCGCTGCAGGCTTTCCGGCTCGTATTAATAGATCTAAAACTCTTCATTCTATGCAAATATGCAAGATTCATGCGTTTGGAGCAGCCAAACAAGCCCCAAACGAATGCAAAGTCGCTTTATAACGAAAAAGACCGATTGAGTTTTGCGCTCGCTGCAGGCATTCCAGCTCGTGTTATTAGAT
Organism: Amblyteles armatorius; assembly: GCA_933228735.2. NCBI lineage: Eukaryota > Metazoa > Arthropoda > Insecta > Hymenoptera > Ichneumonidae > Amblyteles > Amblyteles armatorius. The sequence continues at coordinate 594,214 of OW121691.1, read as the reverse complement.
CAAAAACTCTTCATTCTATGCAAATACGCAAGATTCATGCGTTTCGAGCAGCCAAACAAGCCCTAAACGAATGCAAAGTCGCTTTACAACGAAATCAACCGATTCAGTTTTGCGCTCGCTGCAGGCGTTCCAGCTCGAGTCATTAGATCAAAAACTCTTCATTTTATGCAAATACGCAAGATTCATGTGTTTGGAGCAGCCAAACAAGCCCCAAACGAATGCAAAGTCGCTTTATAACAAAATCGACCGATTCAGTTTTGCGCTCGCTGCATTCGTTCCAGCTCGTGTTATTAGATCAAAAACTCTTCATTTTATGCAAATACGCAAGATTCATGCGTTTCGAGCAGCCAAACAAGCCCCAAACGAATGCAAAGTCGCTTTATAACGAAATCGGCCGATTCAGTTTTGCGCTCGCTGCAGGCGTTCCAGCTCGTGTTATTAGATCAAAAACTTTTCATCCTATGCAAATACGCAAGATTCATGCGTTTCGAGCAGCCAAACAAGCCCCAAACGAATGCAAAGTCACTTTATAACGAAATTGAACGATTGAGTCTTGCGCTCGCTGTACGCGTTCCAGCTCGTGTTATTAGATCAAAAACTCTTCATTCTATGCAAATACGCAAGATTCATGCGTTTGGAGCAGCCGAACAAGCCCCAAACGAATGCAAAGTCGCTTTATAACGAAATCAACCGATTCAGTTTTGCGCTCGCTGCAGGCGTTCCAGCTCGTGTTATTAGATCAAAAACTCTTCATTCTATGCAAATACGCAAGATTCATGCGTTTCGAGCAGCCAAACAAGCCCCAAACGAATGCAAAGTCGCTTTATAACGAAAAAGACCGATCTAGTTTTGCGCTCGCTGCAGGCGTTCCAGCTCGAGTTATTAGATCAAAAACTCTTCATTCTATGCAAATATGAAAGATTCATGCGTTTGGAGCAGCCGAACAAGCCCCAAACGAATGCAAAGTCGCTTTATAACGAAATCGACCGATTCAGTTTTGCGCTCGCTGCAGGCGTTCCAGCTCGAGTTATTAGATCAAAAACTCTTCATTCTATGCAAATACGCAAGATTCATGTGTTTCGAGCAGCCAAACAAGCCCCAAACGAATGCAAAATCGCTTTATAACGAAAAAGACCGATTTAGTTTTGCGCTCGCTGCAGGCGTTCCAGCTCGTATTAATAGATCAAAAACTCTTTATTCTATGCAAATACGCAAGATTCATGCGTTTCAAGCAGCTAAACAAGCCCCAGACGAATGCGAAGTCGCTTTATAACGAAATCGGCCTATTCAGTTTTGCGCTCGCTGCAGGCGTTCCAGCTCGTATCAATAGATCAAAAACTCTTCATTCTATGCAAATACGCAAAATTCGAGCGTTTGGAGCAGCCAAACAAGCCCCAAACGAATGCAAAGTCGCTTTATAACGAAATCGGCCGATTCAGTTTTGCGCTCGCTGCAGGCGATCCAGCTCGTGTTATTAGATCAAAAACTCTTCATTCTATGCAAATACGCAAGATTCATGCATTTCGAGCAGCCAAACAAGCCCCAAACGAATGCAAAGTCGCTTTATAACGAAAAAGACCGATTTAGTTTTGCGCTCGCTGCAGGCGTTCCAGCTCGAGTTATTAGATCAAAAACTCTTCATTGTATGCAAATATGCAAGATTCATGCGTTTGGAGCAGCCAAACAAGCCCCAAACGAATGCAAAGTCGCTTTATAACAAAATCGACCGATTCAGTTTTGCGCTCGCTGCATTCGTTCCAGCTCGTGTTATTAGATCAAAAACTCTTCATTTTATGCAAATACGCAAGATTCATGCGTTTCGAGCAGCCAAACAAGCCCCAAACGAATGCAAAGTCGCTTTATAACGAAATCGGCCGATTCAGTTTTGCGCTCGCTGCAGGCGTTCCAGCTCGTGTTATTAGATCAAAAACTTTTCATTGTATGCAAATACGCAAGATTCATGCGTTTCGAGCAGCCAAACAAGCCCCAAACGAATGCAAAGTCACTTTATAACGAAATTGAACGATTGAGTTTTGCGCTCGCTGTACAGGTTCCAGCTCGTGTTATTAGATCAAAAACTCTTCATTCTATGCAAATACGCAAGATTCATGCGTTTGGAGCAGCCGAACAAGCCCCAAACGAATGCAAAGTCGCTTTATAACGAAATCGACCGATTCAGTTTTGCGCTCGCTGCTGGCGTTCCAGCTCGTATTAATAGATCAAAAACTCTTCATTCTATGCAAATACGCAAGATTCATGCGTTTCAAGCAGCTAAACAAGCCCCAAACGAATGCGAAGTCGCTTTATAACGAAATCGGCCGATTCAGTTTTGCGCTCGCTGCATTCGTTCCAGCTCGTGTTATTAGATCAAAAACTCTTTATTCTATGCAAATACGCAAGATTCGAGCGTTTGGAGCAGCCAAACAAGCCCCAAACGAATGCAAAGTCACTTTATAACGAAATCGACCGATTCAGTTTTGCGCTCGCTGCAGGCTTTCCAGCTCGTATTAATAGATCTAAGACTCTTCATTCTGTGCAAATATGCAAGATTCATGCGTTTGGACCAGCCAAACAAGCCCCAAACGAATGCAAAGTCACTTTATAACGAAATTGAACGATTGAGTTTTGCGCTCGCTGTACAGGTTCCAGCTCGTGTTATTAGATCAAAAACTCTTCATTCTATGCAAATACGCAAGATTCATGCGTTTCGAGCAGCCAAACAAGCCCCAAACGAATGCAAAGTCGCTTTATAACGAAAAAAACCGATTTAGTTTTGCGCTCGCTGCAGGCGTTCCAGCTCGAGTTAATCGATCAAAAACTCTTCATTCTATGCAAATATGCAAGATTCATGCGTCTGGAGCAGCCAAACAAGCCCCAAACGAATGCAAAGTCACTTTATAACAAAATCGACCGATTCAGTTTTGCGCTCGCTGCATTCGTTCCAGCTCGTGTTATTAGATCAAAAACTCTTCATTCTATGCAAATACGCAAGATTCGAGCGTTTGGAGCAGCCAAACAAACCCCAAACGAATGCAAAGTCGCTTTATAACGAAATCGACCGATTCAGTTTTGCGCTCGCTGCAGGCTTTCCAGCTCGTATTAATAGATCTAAGACTCTTCATTCTGTGCAAATATGCAAGATTCATGCGTTTGGAGCAGCCAAACAAGCCCCAATCGAATGCAAAGTCGCTTTAAAACGAAATTGAACGATTGAGTTTTGCGCTCGCTGTACGCGTTCCAGCTCGTGTCATTAGATCAAAAACTCTTCATTCTATGCAAATACGCAAGATTCATGCGTTTGGAGCAGCCAAACAAGCCCTAAACGAATGCAAAGTCGCTTTATAACAAAATCGACCGATTCAGTTTTGCGCTCGCTGCAGGCGTTCCAGCTCGAGTTATTACATCAAAAACTCTTTATTCTATGCAAACACGCAAGATTCATGCGTTTCAAGCAGCTAAACAAGCCCCAAACGACTGCGAAGTCGCTTTACAACGAAATCGGCCTATTCAGTTTTGCGCTCGCTGCAGGCGTTCCAGCTCGTATTAATAGATCAAAAACTCTTCATTCTATGCAAATACGCAAGATTCATGCGTTTCAAGCAGCTAAACAAGCCCCAGACGAATGCGAAGTCGCTTTATAACGAAATCCACCTATTCAGTTTTGCGCTCGCTGCAGGCGTTCCAGCTCGTATCAATAGATCAAAAACTCTTCATTCTATGCAAATACGCAAAAATCGCGCGTTTGGAGCAGCCAAACAAGCCCCAAACGAAAGCAAAGTCGCTTTACAACGAAATTGAACGATTGAGTTTTGCGCTTGCTGTACGCGTTCCAGCTCGTGTTATTAGATCAAAAACTCTTCATTCTATGCAAATACGCAAGATTCATTTGTTTAAAGCAGCCAAACAAGCCCCAAACGAATGCAAGGTCGCTTTACAACGAAATCGGTTTATTCAGTTTTGCGCTCGCTGCAGGCGTTCCAGCTCGTATTAATAGATCAAAAACTCTTCATTCTATGCAAATACGCAAGATTCATGCGTTTCAAGCAGCTAAACAATCCCCAGACGAATGCGAAGTCGCTTTATAACGAAATCGGCCTATTCAGTTTTGCGCTCGCTGCAGGCGTTCCAGCTCGTATCAATAGATCAAAAACTCTTCATTCTATGCAAATTCGCAAAATTCGAGCGTTTGGAGCAGCCAAACAAGCCCCAAACGAATGCAAAGTCGCTTTATAACGAAATCGACCGATTCAGTTTTGCGCTCGCTGCAGGCTTTCCGGCTCGTATTAATAGATCTAAAACTCTTCATTCTATGCAAATATGCAAGATTCATGCGTTTTGAGCAGCCAAACAAGCCCCAAACGAATTCAAAGTCGCTTTATAACGAAATCGATAGAATTCGACCGATTCAGTTTTGCGCTCGCGGCATTCGTTCCAGCTCGTTTTATTAGATCAAAGACTCTTTATTCTATGCGAATACGCAAGATTCATGCGTTTAGAGCAGCCAAACAAGCCCCAAACGAATGCACAGACGCTTTTAAACGAAATTGAACGATTGAGTTTTGCGCTCGCCGTACGCGTTCCAGCTCGTGTCATTAGATCAAAAACTCTTCATTCTATGCAAATACGCAAGATTCGAGCGTTTGGAGCAGCCAAACAAGCCCCAAACGAATGCAAAGTCACTTTATAACGAAATCGACCGATTCAGTTTTGCGCTCGCTGCAGGCTTTCCAGCTCGTATTAATAGATCTAAGACTCTTCATTCTGTGCAAATATGCAAGATTCATGCGTTTGGAGCAGCCAAACAAGCCCCAAACGAATGCAAAGTCGCTTTATAACGAAAAAGACCGATTGAGTTTTGCGCTCGCTGCAGGCATTCCAGCTCGTGTTATTAGATCAAAAACTCGTCATTCTATGCAAATACGCAAGATTCATGCGTTTGGAGCAGCCAAACACGCCCCAAACGAATGCAAAGTCGCTTTATAACGAAAAAGACCGATTCAGTTTTGCGCTCGCTGCATTCGTTCCAGCTCGTGTTATTAGATCAAAAACTCTTCATTCTATGCAAATACGCGAGATTCATGCGTTTGGAGCAGCCAAACAAGCCCCAAACGAATGCAAAGTCGCTTTATAACGAAATCGGCCGTTTCAGTTTTGCGCTCGCTGCAGGCGTTGCAGCTCGTGTTATTAGATCAAAAACTCTTCATTCTATGCAAATACGCAAGATTCATGCGTTTCGAGCAGCCAAACAAGCCCCAAACGAATGCAAAGTCGCTTTATAACGAAAGAGACCGATTTAGTTTTGCGCTCGCTGCAGGCGTTCCAGCTCGAGTTATTCGATCAAAAACTCTTCATTCTATGCAAATATGCAAGATTCATGCGTCTGGAGCAGCCAAACAAGCCCCAAACGAATGCAAAGTCACTTTATAACAAAATCGACCGATTCAGTTTTGCGCTCGCTGCATTCGTTCCAGCTCGTGTTATTAAATCAAAAACTCTTCATTCTATGCAAATACGCAAGATTCGAGCGTTTGGAGCAGCCAAACAAACCCCAAACGAATGCAAAAACGCTTTATAACGAAATCGACCGATTCAGTTTTGCGCTCGCTGCAGGCTTTCCAGCTCGTATTAATAGATCTAAGACTCTTCATTCTGTGCAAATATGCAAGATTCATGCGTTTGGAGCAGCCTAACAAGCCCCAAACGAATGCAAAGTCGCTTTAAAACGAAATTGAACGATTGAGTTTTGCGCTCGCTGTACGCGTTCCAGCTCGTGTCATTAGATCAAAAACTCTTCGTTCTATGCAAATACGCAAGATTCATGCGTTTGGAGCAGCCAAACAAGCCCTAAACGAATGCAAAGTCGCTTTATAACGAAATCGACCGATTCAGTTTTGCGCTCGCTGCAGGCGTTCCAGCTCGAGTTATTACATCAAAAACTCTTTATTCTATGCAAACACGCAAGATTCATGCGTTTCAAGCAGCTAAACAAGCCCCAAACGACTGCGAAGTCGCTTTACAACGAAATCGGCCTATTCAGTTTTGCGCTTGCTGCAGGCGTTCCAGCTCGTATTAATAGATCAAAAACTCTTCATTCTATGCAAATACGCAAGATTCATGCGTTTCAAGCAGCTAAACAAGCCCCAGACGAACGCGAAGTCGCTTTATAACGAAATCGGCCTATTCAGTTTTGCGCTCGCTGCAGGCGTTCCAGCTCGTATCAATAGATCAAAAACTCTTCATTCTATGCAAATACGCAAAAATCGAGCGTTTGGAGCAGCTAAACAAGCCCCAAACGAATGCAAAGTCGCTTTATAACGAAATCGACCGATTCAGTTTTGCGCTCACTGCAGGCTTTCCGGCTCGTATTAATAGATCTAAAACTCTTCATTCTATGCAAATATGCAAGATTCATGCGTTTTGAGCAGCCAAACAAGCCCCAAACGAATTCAAAGTCGCTTTATAACGAAATCGATAGAAATCGACCGATTCAGTTTTGCGCTCGCGGCATTCGTTCCAGCTCGTTTTATTAGATCAAACACTCTTTATTCTATGCGAATACGCAAGATTCATGCGTTTAGAGCAGCCAAACAAGCCCCAAACGAATGCACAGACGCTTTTAAACGAAATTGAACGATTGAGTCTTGCGCTCGCCGTACGCGTTCCAGCTCGTGTCATTAGATCAAAAACTCTTCATTCTATGCAAATACGCAAGATTCATGCGTTTGGAGCAGCCGAACAAGCCCCAAACGAATGCAAAGTCGCTTTATAACGAAATCGACCGATTCAGTTTTGCGCTCGCTGCATTCGTTCCAGCTCGTGTTATTAGATCAAAAACTCTTCATTTTATGCAAATACGCAAGATTCATGCGTTTCGAGCAGCCAAACAAGCCCCAAACGAATGCAAAGTCGCTTTATAACGAAATCGGCCGATTCAGTTTTGCGCTCGCTGCAGGCGTTCCAGCTCGTGTTATTAGATCAAAAACTTTTCATCCTATGCAAATACGCAAGATTCATGCGTTTCGAGCAGCCAAACAAGCCCCAAACGAATGCAAAGTCACTTTATAACGAAATTGAACGATTGAGTTTTGCGCTCGCTGTACGCGTTCCAGCTCGTGTTATTAGATCAAAAACTCTTCATTCTATGCAAATACGCAAGATTCATGCGTTTGGAGCAGCCGAACAAGCCCCAAACGAATGCAAAGTCGCTTTATAACGAAATCGACCGATTCAGTTTTGCGCTCGCTGCAGGCGTTCCAGCTCGAGTTATTAGATCAAAAACTCTTCATTCTATGCAAATACGCAAGATTCATGTGTTTCGAGCAGCCAAACAAGCCCCAAACGAATGCAAAGTCGCTTTATAACGAAAAAGACTTATTTAGTTTTGCGCTCGCTGCAGGCGTTCCAGCTCGTATTAATAGATCAAAAACTCTTTATTCTATGCAAATACGCAAGATTCATGCGTTTCAAGCAGCTAAACAAGCCCCAGACGAATGCGAAGTCGCTTTATAACGAAATCGGCCTATTCAGTTTTGCGCTCGCTGCAGGCGTTCCAGCTCGTATCAATAGATCAAAAACTCTTCATTCTATGCAAATACGCCAAATTCGAGCGTTTGGAGCAGCCAAACAAGCCCCAAACGAATGCAAAGTCGCTTTATAACGAAATCGGCCGATTCAGTTTTGCGCTCGCTGCAGGCGTTCCAGCTCGTGTTATTAGATCAAAAACTCTTCATTCTATGCAATTACGCAAGATTCATGCGTTTCGAGCAGCCAAACAAGCCCCAAACGAATGCAAAGTCGCTTTATAACGAAAAAGACCGATTTAGTTTTGCGCTCGCTGCAGGCGTTCCAGCTCGAGTTATTAGATCAAAAACTCTTCATTCTATGCAAATATGCAAGATTCATGCGTTTGGAGCAGCCAAACAAGCCCCAAACGAATGCAAAGTCGCTTTATAACAAAATCGACCGATTCAGTTTTGCGCTCGCTGCATTCGTTCCAGCTCGTGTTATTAGATCAAAAACTCTTCATTTTATGCAAATACGCAAGATTCATGCGTTTCGAGCAGCCAAACAAGCCCCAAACGAATGCAAAGTCGCTTTATAACGAAATCGGCCGATTCAGTTTTGCGCTCGCTGCAGGCGTTCCAGCTCGTGTTATTAGATCAAAAACTTTTCATTGTATGCAAATACGCAAGATTCATGCGTTTCGAGCAGCCAAACAAGCCCCAAACGAATGCAAAGTCACTTTATAACGAAATTGAACGATTGAGTTTTGCGCTCGCTGTACAGGTTCCAGCTCGTGTTATTAGATCAAAAACTCTTCATTCTATGCAAATACGCAAGATTCATGCGTTTGGAGCAGCCGAACAAGCCCCAAACGAATGCAAAGTCGCTTTATAACGAAATCGACCGATTCAGTTTTGCGCTCGCTGCTGGCGTTCCAGCTCGTATTAATAGATCAAAAACTCTTCATTCTATGCAAATACGCAAGATTCATGCGTTTCAAGCAGCTAAACAAGCCCCAAACGAATGCGAAGTCGCTTTATAACGAAATCGGCCGATTCAGTTTTGCGCCTTCTGCATTCGTTCCAGCTCGTGTTATTAGATCAAAAACTCTTTATTCTATGCAAATACGCAAGATTCGAGCGTTTGGAGCAGCCAAACAAGCCCCAAACGAATGCAAAGTCACTTTATAACGAAATCGACCGATTCAGTTTTGCGCTCGCTGCAGGCTTTCCAGCTCGTATTAATAGATCTAAGACTCTTCATTCTGTGCAAATATGCAAGATTCATGCGTTTGGAGCAGCCAAACAAGCCCCAAACGAATGCAAAGTCGCTTTATAACGAAAAAGACCGATTGAGTTTTGCGCTCGCTGCAGGCATTCCAGCTCGTGTTATTAGATCAAAAACTCTTCATTCTATGCAAATACGCAAGATTCATGCGTTTGGAGCAGCCAAACAAGCCCCAAACGAATGCAAAGTCGCTTTACAACGAAATCGGCCGTTTCAGTTTTGCGCTCGCTGCAGGCGTTCCAGCTCGTGTTATTAGATCAAAAACTCTTCATTCTATGCAAGTACGCAAGATTCATGCGTTTCGAGCAGCCAAACAAGCCCCAAACGAATGCAAAGTCGCTTTATAACGAAAAAGACCGATTTAGTTTTGCGCTCGCTGCAGGCGTTCCAGCTCGAGTTAATCGATCAAAAACTCTTCATTCTATGCAAATATGCAAGATTCATGCGTCTGGAGCAGCCAAACAAGCCCCAAACGAATGCAAAGTCACTTTATAACAAAATCGACCGATTCAGTTTTGCGCTCGCTGCATTCGTTCCAGCTCGTGTTATTAGATCAAAAACTCTTCATTCTATGCAAATACGCAAGATTCGAGCGTTTGGAGCAGCCAAACAAACCCCAAACGAATGCAAAGTCGCTTTATAACGAAATCGACCGATTCAGTTTTGCGCTCGCTGCAGGCTTTCCAGCTCGTATTAATAGATCTAAGACTCTTCATTCTGTGCAAATACGCAAGATTCATGCGTTTCGAGCAGCCAAACAAGCCCCAAACGAATGCAAAGTCGCTTTATAACGAAATCGGCCGATTCAGTTTTGCGCTCGCTGCAGGCGTTCCAGCTCGTGTTATTAGATCAAAAACTTTTCATTGTATGCAAATACGCAAGATTCATGCGTTTCGAGCGGCCAAACAAGCCCCAAACGAATGCAAAGTCACTTTATAACGAAATTGAACGATTGAGTTTTGCGCTCGCTGTACAGGTTCCAGCTCGTGTTATTAGATCAAAAACTCTTCATTCTATGCAAATACGCAAGATTCATGCGTTTGGAGCAGCCGAACAAGCCCCAAACGAATGCAAAGTCGCTTTATAACGAAATCGACCGATTCAGTTTTGCGCTCGCTGCTGGCGTTCCAGCTCGTATTAATAGATCAAAAACTCTTCATTCTATGCAAATACGCAAGATTCATGCGTTTCAAGCAGCTAAACAAGCCCCAAACGAATGCGAAGTCGCTTTATAACGAAATCGGCCGATTCAGTTTTGCGCTCGCTGCATTCGTTCCAGCTCGTGTTATTAGATCAAAAACTCTTTATTCTATGCAAATACGCAAGATTCGAGCGTTTGGAGCAGCCAAACAAGCCCCAAACGAATGCAAAGTCACTTTATAACGAAATTGAACGATTGAGTCTTGCGCTCGCTGTACGCGTTCCAGCTCGTGTTATTAGATCAAAAACTCTTCATTCTATGCAAATACGCAAGATTCATGCGTTTGGAGCAGCCGAACAAGCCCCAAACGAATGCAAAGTCGCTTTATAACGAAATCGACCGATTCAGTTTTGCGCTCGCTGCAGGCGTTCCAGCTCGTGTTATTAGATCAAAAACTCTTCATTCTATGCAAATACGCAAGATTCATGCGTTTCGAGCAGCCAAACAAGCCCCAAACGAATGCAAAGTCGCTTTATAACGAAAAAGACCGATCTAGTTTTGCGCTCGCTGCAGGCGTTCCAGCTCGAGTTATTAGATCAAAAACTCTTCATTCTATGCAAATATGAAAGATTCATGCGTTTGGAGCAGCCAAACAAGCCCCAAACGAATGCAAAGTCGCTTTATAACGAAATCGACCGATTCAGTTTTGCGCTCGCTGCAGGCTTTCCAGCTCGTATTAATAGATCTAAGACTCTTCATTCTGTGCAAATATGCAAGATTCATGCGTTTGGAGCAGCCAAACAAGCCCCAAACGAATGCATAGTCGCTTTAAAACGAAATTGAACGATTGAGTTTTGCGCTCGCTGTACGCGTTCCAGCTCGTGTCATTAGATCAAAAACTCTTCATTCTATGCAGATACGCAAGATTCATGCGTTTGGAGCAGCCAAACAAGCCCTAAACGAATGCAAAGTCGCTTTATAACGAAATCGACCGATTCAGTTTTGCGCTCGCTGCAGGCGTTCCAGCTCGAGTTATTAGATCAAAAACTCTTCATTCTATGCAAATACGCAAGATTCATGTGTTTCGAGCAGCCAAACAAGCCCCAAACGAATGCAAAGTCGCTTTATAACGAAATCGACCGATTCAGTTTTGCGCTCGCTGCAGGCTTTCCAGCTCCTATTAATAGATCTAAGACTCTTCATTCTGTGCAAATATGCAAGATTCATGCGTTTGGAGCAGCCAAACAAGCCCCAAACGAATGCAAAGTCGCTTTATAACGAAATCGGCCGTTTCAGTTTTGCGCTCGCTGCAGGCGTTCCAGCTCGTGTTATTAGATCAAAAACTCTTCATTCTATGCAAATACGCAAGATTCATGCGTTTCAAGCAGCTAAACAAGCCCCAGACGAATGCGAAGTCGCTTTATAACGAAATCCGCCTATTCAGTTTTGCGCTCGCTGCAGGCGTTCCAGCTCGTATCAATAGATCAAAAACTCTTCATTCTATGCAAATACGCTAAAATCGAGCGTTTGGAGCAGCCAAACAAGCCCCAAACGAATGCAAAGTCGCTTTATAACGAAATCGACCGATTCAGTTTTGCGCTCGCTGCAGGCGTTCCAGCTCGAGTTATTACATCAAAAACTCTTTATTCTATGCAAACACGCAAGATTCATGCGTTTCAAGCAGCTAAACAAGCCCCAAACGACTTCGAAGTCGCTTTACAACGAAATCGGCCTATTCAGTTTTGCGCTCGCGGCAGGCGTTCCAGCTCGTATTAATAGATCAAAAACTCTTTATTCTATGCAAATACGCAAGATTCATGCGTTTCAAGCAGCTAAACAAGCCCCAGACGAATGCGAAGTCGCTTTATAACGAAATCCGCCTATTCAGTTTTGCGCTCGCTGCAGGCGTTCCAGCTCGTATCAATAGATCAAAAACTCTTCATTCTATGCAAATACGCCAAAATCGAGCGTTTGGAGCAGCCAAACAAGCCCCAAACGAATGCAAAGTCGCTTTATAACGAAATCGACCGATTCAGTTTTGCGCTCGCTGCAGGCTTTCCGGCTAGTATTAATAGATCTAAAACTCTTTATTCTATGCAAATATGCAAGATTCATGCGTTTTGAGCAGCCAAACAAGCCCCAAACGAATTCAAAGTCGCTTTATAACGAAATCGATAGAAATCGACCGATTCAGTTTTGCGCTCGCGGCATTCGTTCCAGCTCGTTTTATTAGATCAAACACTCTTTATTCTATGCGAATACGCAAGATTCATGCGTTTAGAGCAGCCAAACAAGCCCCAAACGAATGCACAGACGCTTTTAAACGAAATTGAACGATTGAGTTTTGCGCTCGCCGTACGCGTTCCAGCTCGTGTCATTAGATCAAAAACTCTTCATTCTATGCAAATACGCAAGATTCGAGCGTTTGGAGCAGCCAAACAAGCCCCAAACGAATGCAAAGTCACTTTATAACGAAATCGACCGATTCAGTTTTGCGCTCGCTGCAGGCTTTCCAGCTCGTATTAATAGATCTAAGACTCTTCATTCTGTGCAAATATGCAAGATTCATGCGTTTGGAGCAGCCAAACAAGCCCCAAACGAATGCAAAGTCGCTTTATAACGAAAAAGACCGATTGAGTTTTGCGCTCGCTGCAGGCATTCCAGCTCGTGTTATTAGATCAAAAACTCGTCATTCTATGCAAATACGCAAGATTCATGCGTTTGGAGCAGCCAAACACGCCCCAAACGAATGCAAAGTCGCTTTATAACGAAAAAGACCGATTCAGTTTTGCGCTCGCTGCATTCGTTCCAGCTCGTGTTATTAGATCAAAAACTCTTCATTCTATGCAAATACGCAAGATTCATGCGTTTGGAGCAGCCAAACAAGCCCCAAACGAATGCAAAGTCGCTTTATAACGAAATCGGCCGTTTCAGTTTTGCGCTCGCTGCAGGCGTTGCAGCTCGTGTTATTAGATCAAAAACTCTTCATTCTATGCAAATACGCAAGATTCATGCGTTTCGAGCAGCCAAACAAGCCCCAAACGAATGCAAAGTCGCTTTATAACGAAAAAGACCGATTCAGTTTTGCGCTCGCTGCAGGCGTTCCAGCTCGTATTAATAGATCAAAAACTCTTTATTCTATGCAAATACGCAAGATTCATGCGTTTCAAGCAGCTAAACAAGCCCCAGACGAATGCGAAGTCGCTTTATAACGAAATCCGCCTATTCAGTTTTGCGCTCGCTGCAGGCGTTCCAGCTCGTATCAATAGATCAAAAACTCTTCATTCTATGCAAATACGCCAAAATCGAGCGTTTGGAGCAGCCAAACAAGCCCCAAACGAATGCAAAGTCGCTTTATAACGAAATCGACCGATTCAGTTTTGCGCTCGCTGCAGGCTTTCCGGCTAGTATTAATAGATCTAAAACTCTTTATTCTATGCAAATATGCAAGATTCATGCGTTTTGAGCAGCCAAACAAGCCCCAAACGAATTCAAAGTCGCTTTATAACGAAATCGATAGAAATCGACCGATTCAGTTTTGCGCTCGCGGCATTCGTTCCAGCTCGTTTTATTAGATCAAACACTCTTTATTCTATGCGAATACGCAAGATTCATGCGTTTAGAGCAGCCAAACAAGCCCCAAACGAATGCACAGACGCTTTTCAACGAAATTGAACGATTGAGTTTTGCGCTCGCCGTACGCGTTCCAGCTCGTGTCATTAGATCAAAAACTCTTCATTCTATGCAAATACGCAAGATTCGAGCGTTTGGAGCAGCCAAACAAGCCCCAAACGAATGCAAAGTCACTTTATAACGAAATCGACCGATTCAGTTTTGCGCTCGCTGCAGGCTTTCCAGCTCGTATTAATAGATCTAAGACTCTTCATTCTGTGCAAATATGCAAGATTCATGCGTTTGGAGCAGCCAAACAAGCCCCAAACGAATGCAAAGTCGCTTTATAACGAAAAAGACCGATTGAGTTTTGCGCTCGCTGCAGGCATTCCAGCTCGTGTTATTAGATCAAAAACTCGTCATTCTATGCAAATACGCAAGATTCATGCGTTTGGAGCAGCCAAACACGCCCCAAACGAATGCAAAGTCGCTTTATAACGAAAAAGACCGATTCAGTTTTGCGCTCGCTGCATTCGTTCCAGCTCGTGTTATTAGATCAAAAACTCTTCATTCTATGCAAATACGCAAGATTCATGCGTTTGGAGCAGCCAAACAAGCCCCAAACGAATGCAAAGTCGCTTTATAACGAAATCGGCCGTTTCAGTTTTGCGCTCGCTGCAGGCGTTGCAGCTCGTGTTATTAGATCAAAAACTCTTCATTCTATGCAAATACGCAAGATTCATGCGTTTCGAGCAGCCAAACAAGCCCCAAACGAATGCAAAGTCGCTTTATAACGAAAAAGACCGATTTAGTTTTGCGCTCGCTGCAGGCGTTCCAGCTCGAGTTATTCGATCAAAAACTCTTCATTCTATGCAAATATGCAAGATTCATGCGTCTGGAGCAGCCAAACAAGCCCCAAACGAATGCAAAGTCACTTTATAACAAAATCGTCCGATGCAGTTTTGCGCTCGCTGCATTCGTTCCAGCTCGTGTTATTAGATCAAAAACTCTTCATTCTATGCAAATACGCAAGATTCGAGCGTTTGGAGCAGCCAAACAAGCCCCAAACGAATGCAAAGTCGCTTTATAACGAAATCGGCCGATTCAGTTTTGCGCTCGCTGCAGGCGTTCCAGCTCGTGTTATTAGATCAAAAACTTTTCATTGTATGCAAATACGCAAGATTCATGCGTTTCGAGCGGCCAAACAAGCCCCAAACGAATGCAAAGTCACTTTATAACGAAATTGAACGATTGAGTTTTGCGCTCGCTGTACAGGTTCCAGCTCGTGTTATTAGATCAAAAACTCTTCATTCTATGCAAATACGCAAGATTCATGCGTTTGGAGCAGCCGAACAAGCCCCAAACGAATGCAAAGTCGCTTTATAACGAAATCGACCGATTCAGTTTTGCGCTCGCTGCTGGCGTTCCAGCTCGTATTAATAGATCAAAAACTCTTCATTCTATGCAAATACGCAAGATTCATGCGTTTCAAGCAGCTAAACAAGCCCCAAACGAATGCGAAGTCGCTTTATAACGAAATCGGCCGATTCAGTTTTGCGCTCGCTGCATTCGTTCCAGCTCGTGTTATTAGATCAAAAACTCTTTATTCTATGCAAATACGCAAGATTCGAGCGTTTGGAGCAGCCAAACAAGCCCCAAACGAATGCAAAGTCACTTTATAACGAAATTGAACGATTGAGTCTTGCGCTCGCTGTACGCGTTCCAGCTCGTGTTATTAGATCAAAAACTCTTCATTCTATGCAAATACGCAAGATTCATGCGTTTGGAGCAGCCGAACAAGCCCCAAACGAATGCAAAGTCGCTTTATAACGAAATCGACCGATTCAGTTTTGCGCTCGCTGCAGGCGTTCCAGCTCGTGTTATTAGATCAAAAACTCTTCATTCTATGCAAATACGCAAGATTCATGCGTTTCGAGCAGCCAAACAAGCCCCAAACGAATGCAAAGTCGCTTTATAACGAAAAAGACCGATCTAGTTTTGCGCTCGCTGCAGGCGTTCCAGCTCGAGTTATTAGATCAAAAACTCTTCATTCTATGCAAATATGAAAGATTCATGCGTTTGGAGCAGCCAAACAAGCCCCAAACGAATGCAAAGTCGCTTTATAACGAAATCGACCGATTCAGTTTTGCGCTCGCTGCAGGCTTTCCAGCTCGTATTAATAGATCTAAGACTCTTCATTCTGTGCAAATATGCAAGATTCATGCGTTTGGAGCAGCCAAACAAGCCCCAAACGAATGCATAGTCGCTTTAAAACGAAATTGAACGATTGAGTTTTGCGCTCGCTGTACGCGTTCCAGCTCGTGTCATTAGATCAAAAACTCTTCATTCTATGCAGATACGCAAGATTCATGCGTTTGGAGCAGCCAAACAAGCCCTAAACGAATGCAAAGTCGCTTTATAACGAAATCGACCGATTCAGTTTTGCGCTCGCTGCAGGCGTTCCAGCTCGAGTTATTAGATCAAAAACTCTTCATTCTATGCAAATACGCAAGATTCATGTGTTTCGAGCAGCCAAACAAGCCCCAAACGAATGCAAAGTCGCTTTATAACGAAATCGACCGATTCAGTTTTGCGCTCGCTGCAGGCTTTCCAGCTCCTATTAATAGATCTAAGACTCTTCATTCTGTGCAAATATGCAAGATTCATGCGTTTGGAGCAGCCAAACAAGCCCCAAACGAATGCAAAGTCGCTTTATAACGAAATCGGCCGTTTCAGTTTTGCGCTCGCTGCAGGCGTTCCAGCTCGTGTTATTAGATCAAAAACTCTTCATTCTATGCAAATACGCAAGATTCATGCGTTTCAAGCAGCTAAACAAGCCCCAGACGAATGCGAAGTCGCTTTATAACGAAATCCGCCTATTCAGTTTTGCGCTCGCTGCAGGCGTTCCAGCTCGTATCAATAGATCAAAAACTCTTCATTCTATGCAAATACGCTAAAATCGAGCGTTTGGAGCAGCCAAACAAGCCCCAAACGAATGCAAAGTCGCTTTATAACGAAATCGACCGATTCAGTTTTGCGCTCGCTGCAGGCGTTCCAGCTCGAGTTATTACATCAAAAACTCTTTATTCTATGCAAACACGCAAGATTCATGCGTTTCAAGCAGCTAAACAAGCCCCAAACGACTTCGAAGTCGCTTTACAACGAAATCGGCCTATTCAGTTT
The DNA here is from genome assembly GCA_933228735.2 of Amblyteles armatorius. Lineage (NCBI taxonomy): Eukaryota > Metazoa > Arthropoda > Insecta > Hymenoptera > Ichneumonidae > Amblyteles > Amblyteles armatorius. Next base: position 577,488 of record OW121691.1, on the reverse strand, counting down.
TGCGCTCGCTGCAGGCGTTCCAGCTCGTATTAATAGATCAAAAACTCTTTATTCTATGCAAATACGCAAGATTCATGCGTTTCAAGCAGCTAAACAAGCCCCAGACGAATGCGAAGTCGCTTTATAACGAAATCCGCCTATTCAGTTTTGCGCTCGCTGCAGGCGTTCCAGCTCGTATCAATAGATCAAAAACTCTTCATTCTATGCAAATACGCCAAAATCGAGCGTTTGGAGCAGCCAAACAAGCCCCAAACGAATGCAAAGTCGCTTTATAACGAAATCGACCGATTCAGTTTTGCGCTCGCTGCAGGCTTTCCGGCTAGTATTAATAGATCTAAAACTCTTTATTCTATGCAAATATGCAAGATTCATGCGTTTTGAGCAGCCAAACAAGCCCCAAACGAATTCAAAGTCGCTTTATAACGAAATCGATAGAAATCGACCGATTCAGTTTTGCGCTCGCGGCATTCGTTCCAGCTCGTTTTATTAGATCAAACACTCTTTATTCTATGCGAATACGCAAGATTCATGCGTTTAGAGCAGCCAAACAAGCCCCAAACGAATGCACAGACGCTTTTAAACGAAATTGAACGATTGAGTTTTGCGCTCGCCGTACGCGTTCCAGCTCGTGTCATTAGATCAAAAACTCTTCATTCTATGCAAATACGCAAGATTCGAGCGTTTGGAGCAGCCAAACAAGCCCCAAACGAATGCAAAGTCACTTTATAACGAAATCGACCGATTCAGTTTTGCGCTCGCTGCAGGCTTTCCAGCTCGTATTAATAGATCTAAGACTCTTCATTCTGTGCAAATATGCAAGATTCATGCGTTTGGAGCAGCCAAACAAGCCCCAAACGAATGCGAAGTCGCTTTATAACGAAAAAGACCGATTGAGTTTTGCGCTCGCTGCAGGCATTCCAGCTCGTGTTATTAGATCAAAAACTCGTCATTCTATGCAAATACGCAAGATTCATGCGTTTGGAGCAGCCAAACACGCCCCAAACGAATGCAAAGTCGCTTTATAACGAAAAAGACCGATTCAGTTTTGCGCTCGCTGCATTCGTTCCAGCTCGTGTTATTAGATCAAAAACTCTTCATTCTATGCAAATACGCAAGATTCATGCGTTTGGAGCAGCCAAACAAGCCCCAAACGAATGCAAAGTCGCTTTATAACGAAATCGGCCGTTTCAGTTTTGCGCTCGCTGCAGGCGTTGCAGCTCGTGTTATTAGATCAAAAACTCTTCATTCTATGCAAATACGCAAGATTCATGCGTTTCGAGCAGCCAAACAAGCCCCAAACGAATGCAAAGTCGCTTTATAACGAAAAAGACCGATTCAGTTTTGCGCTCGCTGCAGGCGTTCCAGCTCGTATTAATAGATCAAAAACTCTTTATTCTATGCAAATACGCAAGATTCATGCGTTTCAAGCAGCTAAACAAGCCCCAGACGAATGCGAAGTCGCTTTATAACGAAATCCGCCTATTCAGTTTTGCGCTCGCTGCAGGCGTTCCAGCTCGTATCAATAGATCAAAAACTCTTCATTCTATGCAAATACGCCAAAATCGAGCGTTTGGAGCAGCCAAACAAGCCCCAAACGAATGCAAAGTCGCTTTATAACGAAATCGACCGATTCAGTTTTGCGCTCGCTGCAGGCTTTCCGGCTAGTATTAATAGATCTAAAACTCTTTATTCTATGCAAATATGCAAGATTCATGCGTTTTGAGCAGCCAAACAAGCCCCAAACGAATTCAAAGTCGCTTTATAACGAAATCGATAGAAATCGACCGATTCAGTTTTGCGCTCGCGGCATTCGTTCCAGCTCGTTTTATTAGATCAAACACTCTTTATTCTATGCGAATACGCAAGATTCATGCGTTTAGAGCAGCCAAACAAGCCCCAAACGAATGCACAGACGCTTTTCAACGAAATTGAACGATTGAGTTTTGCGCTCGCCGTACGCGTTCCAGCTCGTGTCATTAGATCAAAAACTCTTCATTCTATGCAAATACGCAAGATTCGAGCGTTTGGAGCAGCCAAACAAGCCCCAAACGAATGCAAAGTCACTTTATAACGAAATCGACCGATTCAGTTTTGCGCTCGCTGCAGGCTTTCCAGCTCGTATTAATAGATCTAAGACTCTTCATTCTGTGCAAATATGCAAGATTCATGCGTTTGGAGCAGCCAAACAAGCCCCAAACGAATGCAAAGTCGCTTTATAACGAAAAAGACCGATTGAGTTTTGCGCTCGCTGCAGGCATTCCAGCTCGTGTTATTAGATCAAAAACTCGTCATTCTATGCAAATACGCAAGATTCATGCGTTTGGAGCAGCCAAACACGCCCCAAACGAATGCAAAGTCGCTTTATAACGAAAAAGACCGATTCAGTTTTGCGCTCGCTGCATTCGTTCCAGCTCGTGTTATTAGATCAAAAACTCTTCATTCTATGCAAATACGCAAGATTCATGCGTTTGGAGCAGCCAAACAAGCCCCAAACGAATGCAAAGTCGCTTTATAACGAAATCGGCCGTTTCAGTTTTGCGCTCGCTGCAGGCGTTGCAGCTCGTGTTATTAGATCAAAAACTCTTCATTCTATGCAAATACGCAAGATTCATGCGTTTCGAGCAGCCAAACAAGCCCCAAACGAATGCAAAGTCGCTTTATAACGAAAAAGACCGATTTAGTTTTGCGCTCGCTGCAGGCGTTCCAGCTCGAGTTATTCGATCAAAAACTCTTCATTCTATGCAAATATGCAAGATTCATGCGTCTGGAGCAGCCAAACAAGCCCCAAACGAATGCAAAGTCACTTTATAACAAAATCGTCCGATTCAGTTTTGCGCTCGCTGCATTCGTTCCAGCTCGTGTTATTAGATCAAAAACTCTTCATTCTATGCAAATACGCAAGATTCGAGCGTTTGGAGCAGCCAAACAAGCCCCAAACGAATGCAAAGTCGCTTTATAACGAAATCGACCGATTCAGTTTTGCGCTCGCTGCAGGCTTTCCAGCTCGTATTAATAGATCTAAGACTCTTCATTCTGTGCAAATATGCAAGATTCATGCGTTTGGAGCAGCCAAACAAGCCCCAAACGAATGCAAAGTCGCTTTAAAACGAAATTGAACGATTGAGTTTTGCGCTCGCTGTACGCGTTCCAGCTCGTGTCATTAGATCAAAAACTCTTCATTCTATGCAAATACGCAAGATTCGTGCGTTTGGAGCAGCCAAACAAGCCCCAAACGACTGCGAAGTCGCTTTACAACGAAATCGGCCTATTCAGTTTTGCGCTCGCTGCAGGCGTTCCAGCTCGTATTAATAGATCAAAAACTCTTCATTCTATGCAAATACGCAAGATTCATGCGTTTCAAGCAGCTAAACAAGCCCCAGACGAATGCGAAGTCGCTTTATAACGAAATCGGCCTATTCAGTTTTGCGCTCGCTGCAGGCGTTCCAGCTCGTATCAATAGATCAAAAACTCTTCATTCTATGCAAATACGCAAAATTCGAGCGTTTGGAGCAGCCAAACAAGCCCCAAACGAATGCAAAGTCGCTTTATAACGAAATCGGCCGATTCAGTTTTGCGCTCGCTGCAGGCGTTCCAGCTCGTGTTATTAGATCAAAAACTCTTCATTCTATGCAAATACGCAAGATTCATGCGTTTCGAGCAGCCAAACAAGCCCCAAACGAATGCAAAGTCGCTTTATAACGAAATCGGCCGATTCAGTTTTGCGCTCGCTGCAGGCGTTCCAGCTCGTGTTATTAGATCAAAAACTCCTCATTCTATGCAAATACGCAAGATTCATGCGTTTCGAGCAGCCAAACAAGCCCCAAACGAATGCAAAGTCGCTTTATAACAAAATCGACCGATTCGGTTTTGCGCTCGCTGCATTCGTTCCAGCTCGTGTTATTAGATCAAAAACTCTTCATTCTATGCAAATACGCAAGATTCGAGCGTTTGGAGCAGCCAAACAAGCCCGAAACGAATGCAAAGTCGCTTTATAACGAAATCGCCCTATTCAGTTTTGCGCTCGCTGCAGGCGTTCCAGCTCGTATCAATAGATCAAAAACTCTTCATTCTGTGCAAATACGCAAAATTCGAGCGTTTGGAGCAGCCAAACAAGCCCCAAACGAATGCAAAGTCGCTTTATAACGAAATCGACCGATTCAGTTTTGCGCTCGCTGCAGGCTTTCCGGCTCGTATTAATAGATCTAAAACTCTTCATTCTATGCAAATATGCAAGATTCATGCGTTTTGAGCAGCCAAACAAGCCCCAAACGAATTCAAAGTCGCTTTATAACGAAATCGATAGAAATCGACCGATTCAGTTTTGCGCTCGCGGCATTCGTTCCAGCTCGTTTTATTAGATCAAACACTCTTTATTCTATGCGAATACGCAAGATTCATGCGTTTAGAGCAGCCAAACAAGCCCCAAACGAATGCACAGACGCTTTTAAACGAAATTGAACGATTGATTTTTGTGCTCGCCGTACGCGTTCCAGCTCGTGTCATTAGATCAAAAACTCTTCATTCTATGCAAATAAGCAAGATTCATGCGTTTGGAGCAGCCAAACAAGCCCCAAACGAATGCAAAGTCGCTTTACAACGAAATTGAACGATTAAGTTTTGCGCTTGCTGTACGCGTTCCAGCTCGTGTTATTAGATCAAAGACTCTTCATTCTATGCAAATACGCAAGATTCATGCGTTTCGAGCAGCCAAACAAGCCCCAAACGAATGCAAAGTCGCTTTATAACGAAATCGGCCGATTCAGTTTTGCGCTCGCTGCAGGCGTTCCAGCTCGTGTTATTAGATCAAAAACTCCTCATTATATGCAAATACGCAATATTCATGCGTTTCGAGCAGCCAAACAAGCCCCAAACGAATGCAAAAGTCGCTTTATAACAAAATCGACCGATTCGGTTTTGCGCTCGCTGCATTCGTTCCAGCTCGTGTTATTAGATCAAAAACTCTTCATTCTATGCAAATACGCAAGATTTGAGCGTTTGGAGCAGCCAAACAAGCCCCAAACGAATGCAAAGTCGCTTTACAACGAAATTGAACGATTCAGTTTTGCGCGCGCTGCAAGCGTTCCAGCTCGTAATAATAGATCAAAAACTCTTCATTCTATGCAAATACGCAAGATTCATGCGTTTCGAGCAGACAAACAAGCCCCAAACGAATGCAAAGTCGCTTTATAACGAAAAAGACCGATTTAGTTTTGCGCTCGCTGCAGGCGTTCCAGCTCGAGTTATTTGATCAAAAACTCTTCATTCTATGCAAATATGAAAGATTCATGCGTTTGGAGCCGCCAAACAAGCCCCAAACGAATGCAAAGTCGCTTTATAACGAAATCGACCGATTCAGTTTTGCGCTCGCTGCAGGCTTTCCAGCTCGTATTAATAGATCTAAGACTCTTCATTCTGTGCAAATATGCAAGATTCATGCGTTTGGAGCAGCCAAACAAGCCCCAGACGAATGCAAAGTCGCTTTAAAACGAAATTGAACGATTGAGTTTTGCGCTCGCTGTACGCGTTCCAGCTCGTGTCATTAGATCAAAAACTCTTCATTCTATGCAAATACGCAAGATTCATGCGTTTGGAGCAGCCAAACAAGCCCTAAACGACTGCGAAGTCGCTTTACAACGAAATCGGCCTATTCAGTTTTGCGCTCGCTGCAGGCGTTCCAGCTCGTATTATTAGATCAAAAACTCTTCATTCTATGCAAATACGCAAGATTCATGCGTTTCAAGCAGCTAAACAAGCCCCAGACGAATGCGAAGTCGCTTTATAACGAAATCGGCCTATTCAGTTTTGCGCTCGCTGCAGGCGTTCCAGCTCGTGTCAATAGATCAAAAACTCTTCATTCTATGCAAATACGCAAAATTCGAGCGTTTGGAGCAGCCAAACAAGCCCCAAACGAATGCAAAGTCGCTTTATAACGAAATCGACCGATTCAGTTTTGCGCTCGCTGCAGGCTTTCCGGCTCGTATTAATAGATTTAAAACTCTTCATTCTACGCAAATATGCAAGATTCATGCGTTTTGAGCAGCCAAACAAGCCCCAAACGAATTCAAAGTCGCTTTATAACAAAATCGACCGATTCGGTTTTGCGCTCGCTGCAGGCGTTCCAGCTCGTATTAATAGATCAAAAACTCTTCATTCTATGCAAATACGCAAGATTCATGCGTTTCAAGCAGCTAAACAAGCCCCAGACGAATGCGAAGTCGCTTTATATCGAAATCGGCCGATTCAGTTTTGCGCTCGTTGCAGGCGTTCCAGCTCGTGTTATTAGATCAAAAACTCCTCATTCTATGCAAATACGCAAGATTCATGCGTTTCGAGCAGCCAAACAAGCCCCAAACGAATGCAAAGTCGCTTTATAACAAAATCGACCGATTCGGTTTTGCGCTCGCTGCATTCGTTCCAGCTCGTGTTATTAGATCAAAAACTCTTCATTCTATGCAAATACGCAAAATTCGAGCGTTTGGAGCAGCCAAACAAGCCCCAAACGAATGCAAAGTCGCTTTATAACGAAATCGGCCGATTCAGTTTTGCGCTCGCTGCAGGCGATCCAGCTCGTGTTATTAGATCAAAAACTCTTCATTCTATGCAAATACGCAAGATTCATGCATTTCGAGCAGCCAAACAAGCCCCAAACGAATGCAAAGTCGCTTTATAACGAAAAAGACCGATTTAGTTTTGCGCTCGCTGCAGGCGTTCCAGCTCGAGTTATTAGATCAAAAACTCTTCATTGTATGCAAATATGCAAGATTCATGCGTTTGGAGCAGCCAAACAAGCCCCAAACGAATGCAAAGTCGCTTTATAACAAAATCGACCGATTCAGTTTTGCGCTCGCTGCATTCGTTCCAGCTCGTGTTATTAGATCAAAAACTCTTCATTTTATGCAAATACGCAAGATTCATGCGTTTCGAGCAGCCAAACAAGCCCCAAACGAATGCAAAGTCGCTTTATAACGAAATCGGCCGATTCAGTTTTGCGCTCGCTGCAGGCGTTCCAGCTCGTGTTATTAGATCAAAAACTTTTCATTGTATGCAAATACGCAAGATTCATGCGTTTCGAGCAGCCAAACAAGCCCCAAACGAATGCAAAGTCACTTTATAACGAAATTGAACGATTGAGTTTTGCGCTCGCTGTACAGGTTCCAGCTCGTGTTATTAGATCAAAAACTCTTCATTCTATGCAAATACGCAAGATTCATGCGTTTGGAGCAGCCGAACAAGCCCCAAACGAATGCAAAGTCGCTTTATAACGAAATCGACCGATTCAGTTTTGCGCTCGCTGCTGGCGTTCCAGCTCGTATTAATAGATCAAAAACTCTTCATTCTATGCAAATACGCAAGATTCATGCGTTTCAAGCAGCTAAACAAGCCCCAAACGAATGCGAAGTCGCTTTATAACGAAATCGGCCGATTCAGTTTTGCGCTCGCTGCATTCGTTCCAGCTCGTGTTATTAGATCAAAAACTCTTTATTCTATGCAAATACGCAAGATTCGAGCGTTTGGAGCAGCCAAACAAGCCCCAAACGAATGCAAAGTCACTTTATAACGAAATCGACCGATTCAGTTTTGCGCTCGCTGCAGGCTTTCCAGCTCGTATTAATAGATCTAAGACTCTTCATTCTGTGCAAATATGCAAGATTCATGCGTTTGGACCAGCCAAACAAGCCCCAAACGAATGCAAAGTCGCTTTATAACGAAAAAGACCGATTGAGTTTTGCGCTCGCTGCAGGCATTCCAGCTCGTGTTATTAGATCAAAAACTCTTCATTCTATGCAAATACGCAAGATTCATGCGTTTCGAGCAGCCAAACAAGCCCCAAACGAATGCAAAGTCGCTTTATAACGAAAAAAACCGATTTAGTTTTGCGCTCGCTGCAGGCGTTCCAGCTCGAGTTAATCGATCAAAAACTCTTCATTCTATGCAAATATGCAAGATTCATGCGTCTGGAGCAGCCAAACAAGCCCCAAACGAATGCAAAGTCACTTTATAACAAAATCGACCGATTCAGTTTTGCGCTCGCTGCATTCGTTCCAGCTCGTGTTATTAGATCAAAAACTCTTCATTCTATGCAAATACGCAAGATTCGAGCGTTTGGAGCAGCCAAACAAACCCCAAACGAATGCAAAGTCGCTTTATAACGAAATCGACCGATTCAGTTTTGCGCTCGCTGCAGGCTTTCCAGCTCGTATTAATAGATCTAAGACTCTTCATTCTGTGCAAATATGCAAGATTCATGCGTTTGGAGCAGCCAAACAAGCCCCAATCGAATGCAAAGTCGCTTTAAAACGAAATTGAACGATTGAGTTTTGCGCTCGCTGTACGCGTTCCAGCTCGTGTCATTAGATCAAAAACTCTTCATTCTATGCAAATACGCAAGATTCATGCGTTTGGAGCAGCCAAACAAGCCCTAAACGAATGCAAAGTCGCTTTATAACAAAATCGACCGATTCAGTTTTGCGCTCGCTGCAGGCGTTCCAGCTCGAGTTATTACATCAAAAACTCTTTATTCTATGCAAACACGCAAGATTCATGCGTTTCAAGCAGCTAAACAAGCCCCAAACGACTGCGAAGTCGCTTTACAACGAAATCGGCCTATTCAGTTTTGCGCTCGCTGCAGGCGTTCCAGCTCGTATTAATAGATCAAAAACTCTTCATTCTATGCAAATACGCAAGATTCATGCGTTTCAAGCAGCTAAACAAGCCCCAGACGAATGCGAAGTCGCTTTATAACGAAATCCACCTATTCAGTTTTGCGCTCGCTGCAGGCGTTCCAGCTCGTATCAATAGATCAAAAACTCTTCATTCTATGCAAATACGCAAAAATCGCGCGTTTGGAGCAGCCAAACAAGCCCCAAACGAAAGCAAAGTCGCTTTACAACGAAATTGAACGATTGAGTTTTGCGCTTGCTGTACGCGTTCCAGCTCGTGTTATTAGATCAAAAACTCTTCATTCTATGCAAATACGCAAGATTCATTTGTTTAAAGCAGCCAAACAAGCCCCAAACGAATGCAAGGTCGCTTTACAACGAAATCGGTTTATTCAGTTTTGCGCTCGCTGCAGGCGTTCCAGCTCGTATTAATAGATCAAAAACTCTTCATTCTATGCAAATACGCAAGATTCATGCGTTTCAAGCAGCTAAACAATCCCCAGACGAATGCGAAGTCGCTTTATAACGAAATCGGCCTATTCAGTTTTGCGCTCGCTGCAGGCGTTCCAGCTCGTATCAATAGATCAAAAACTCTTCATTCTATGCAAATTCGCAAAATTCGAGCGTTTGGAGCAGCCAAACAAGCCCCAAACGAATGCAAAGTCGCTTTATAACGAAATCGACCGATTCAGTTTTGCGCTCGCTGCAGGCTTTCCGGCTCGTATTAATAGATCTAAAACTCTTCATTCTATGCAAATATGCAAGATTCATGCGTTTTGAGCAGCCAAACAAGCCCCAAACGAATTCAAAGTCGCTTTATAACGAAATCGATAGAATTCGACCGATTCAGTTTTGCGCTCGCGGCATTCGTTCCAGCTCGTTTTATTAGATCAAAGACTCTTTATTCTATGCGAATACGCAAGATTCATGCGTTTAGAGCAGCCAAACAAGCCCCAAACGAATGCACAGACGCTTTTAAACGAAATTGAACGATTGAGTTTTGCGCTCGCCGTACGCGTTCCAGCTCGTGTCATTAGATCAAAAACTCTTCATTCTATGCAAATACGCAAGATTCGAGCGTTTGGAGCAGCCAAACAAGCCCCAAACGAATGCAAAGTCACTTTATAACGAAATCGACCGATTCAGTTTTGCGCTCGCTGCAGGCTTTCCAGCTCGTATTAATAGATCTAAGACTCTTCATTCTGTGCAAATATGCAAGATTCATGCGTTTGGAGCAGCCAAACAAGCCCCAAACGAATGCAAAGTCGCTTTATAACGAAAAAGACCGATTGAGTTTTGCGCTCGCTGCAGGCATTCCAGCTCGTGTTATTAGATCAAAAACTCGTCATTCTATGCAAATACGCAAGATTCATGCGTTTGGAGCAGCCAAACACGCCCCAAACGAATGCAAAGTCGCTTTATAACGAAAAAGACCGATTCAGTTTTGCGCTCGCTGCATTCGTTCCAGCTCGTGTTATTAGATCAAAAACTCTTCATTCTATGCAAATACGCGAGATTCATGCGTTTGGAGCAGCCAAACAAGCCCCAAACGAATGCAAAGTCGCTTTATAACGAAATCGGCCGTTTCAGTTTTGCGCTCGCTGCAGGCGTTGCAGCTCGTGTTATTAGATCAAAAACTCTTCATTCTATGCAAATACGCAAGATTCATGCGTTTCGAGCAGCCAAACAAGCCCCAAACGAATGCAAAGTCGCTTTATAACGAAAGAGACCGATTTAGTTTTGCGCTCGCTGCAGGCGTTCCAGCTCGAGTTATTCGATCAAAAACTCTTCATTCTATGCAAATATGCAAGATTCATGCGTCTGGAGCAGCCAAACAAGCCCCAAACGAATGCAAAGTCACTTTATAACAAAATCGACCGATTCAGTTTTGCGCTCGCTGCATTCGTTCCAGCTCGTGTTATTAAATCAAAAACTCTTCATTCTATGCAAATACGCAAGATTCGAGCGTTTGGAGCAGCCAAACAAACCCCAAACGAATGCAAAAACGCTTTATAACGAAATCGACCGATTCAGTTTTGCGCTCGCTGCAGGCTTTCCAGCTCGTATTAATAGATCTAAGACTCTTCATTCTGTGCAAATATGCAAGATTCATGCGTTTGGAGCAGCCTAACAAGCCCCAAACGAATGCAAAGTCGCTTTAAAACGAAATTGAACGATTGAGTTTTGCGCTCGCTGTACGCGTTCCAGCTCGTGTCATTAGATCAAAAACTCTTCGTTCTATGCAAATACGCAAGATTCATGCGTTTGGAGCAGCCAAACAAGCCCTAAACGAATGCAAAGTCGCTTTATAACGAAATCGACCGATTCAGTTTTGCGCTCGCTGCAGGCGTTCCAGCTCGAGTTATTACATCAAAAACTCTTTATTCTATGCAAACACGCAAGATTCATGCGTTTCAAGCAGCTAAACAAGCCCCAAACGACTGCGAAGTCGCTTTACAACGAAATCGGCCTATTCAGTTTTGCGCTTGCTGCAGGCGTTCCAGCTCGTATTAATAGATCAAAAACTCTTCATTCTATGCAAATACGCAAGATTCATGCGTTTCAAGCAGCTAAACAAGCCCCAGACGAACGCGAAGTCGCTTTATAACGAAATCGGCCTATTCAGTTTTGCGCTCGCTGCAGGCGTTCCAGCTCGTATCAATAGATCAAAAACTCTTCATTCTATGCAAATACGCAAAAATCGAGCGTTTGGAGCAGCTAAACAAGCCCCAAACGAATGCAAAGTCGCTTTATAACGAAATCGACCGATTCAGTTTTGCGCTCACTGCAGGCTTTCCGGCTCGTATTAATAGATCTAAAACTCTTCATTCTATGCAAATATGCAAGATTCATGCGTTTTGAGCAGCCAAACAAGCCCCAAACGAATTCAAAGTCGCTTTATAACGAAATCGATAGAAATCGACCGATTCAGTTTTGCGCTCGCGGCATTCGTTCCAGCTCGTTTTATTAGATCAAACACTCTTTATTCTATGCGAATACGCAAGATTCATGCGTTTAGAGCAGCCAAACAAGCCCCAAACGAATGCACAGACGCTTTTAAACGAAATTGAACGATTGAGTCTTGCGCTCGCCGTACGCGTTCCAGCTCGTGTCATTAGATCAAAAACTCTTCATTCTATGCAAATACGCAAGATTCATGCGTTTGGAGCAGCCGAACAAGCCCCAAACGAATGCAAAGTCGCTTTATAACGAAATCGACCGATTCAGTTTTGCGCTCGCTGCATTCGTTCCAGCTCGTGTTATTAGATCAAAAACTCTTCATTTTATGCAAATACGCAAGATTCATGCGTTTCGAGCAGCCAAACAAGCCCCAAACGAATGCAAAGTCGCTTTATAACGAAATCGGCCGATTCAGTTTTGCGCTCGCTGCAGGCGTTCCAGCTCGTGTTATTAGATCAAAAACTTTTCATCCTATGCAAATACGCAAGATTCATGCGTTTCGAGCAGCCAAACAAGCCCCAAACGAATGCAAAGTCACTTTATAACGAAATTGAACGATTGAGTTTTGCGCTCGCTGTACGCGTTCCAGCTCGTGTTATTAGATCAAAAACTCTTCATTCTATGCAAATACGCAAGATTCATGCGTTTGGAGCAGCCGAACAAGCCCCAAACGAATGCAAAGTCGCTTTATAACGAAATCGACCGATTCAGTTTTGCGCTCGCTGCAGGCGTTCCAGCTCGAGTTATTAGATCAAAAACTCTTCATTCTATGCAAATACGCAAGATTCATGTGTTTCGAGCAGCCAAACAAGCCCCAAACGAATGCAAAGTCGCTTTATAACGAAAAAGACTTATTTAGTTTTGCGCTCGCTGCAGGCGTTCCAGCTCGTATTAATAGATCAAAAACTCTTTATTCTATGCAAATACGCAAGATTCATGCGTTTCAAGCAGCTAAACAAGCCCCAGACGAATGCGAAGTCGCTTTATAACGAAATCGGCCTATTCAGTTTTGCGCTCGCTGCAGGCGTTCCAGCTCGTATCAATAGATCAAAAACTCTTCATTCTATGCAAATACGCCAAATTCGAGCGTTTGGAGCAGCCAAACAAGCCCCAAACGAATGCAAAGTCGCTTTATAACGAAATCGGCCGATTCAGTTTTGCGCTCGCTGCAGGCGTTCCAGCTCGTGTTATTAGATCAAAAACTCTTCATTCTATGCAATTACGCAAGATTCATGCGTTTCGAGCAGCCAAACAAGCCCCAAACGAATGCAAAGTCGCTTTATAACGAAAAAGACCGATTTAGTTTTGCGCTCGCTGCAGGCGTTCCAGCTCGAGTTATTAGATCAAAAACTCTTCATTCTATGCAAATATGCAAGATTCATGCGTTTGGAGCAGCCAAACAAGCCCCAAACGAATGCAAAGTCGCTTTATAACAAAATCGACCGATTCAGTTTTGCGCTCGCTGCATTCGTTCCAGCTCGTGTTATTAGATCAAAAACTCTTCATTTTATGCAAATACGCAAGATTCATGCGTTTCGAGCAGCCAAACAAGCCCCAAACGAATGCAAAGTCGCTTTATAACGAAATCGGCCGATTCAGTTTTGCGCTCGCTGCAGGCGTTCCAGCTCGTGTTATTAGATCAAAAACTTTTCATTGTATGCAAATACGCAAGATTCATGCGTTTCGAGCAGCCAAACAAGCCCCAAACGAATGCAAAGTCACTTTATAACGAAATTGAACGATTGAGTTTTGCGCTCGCTGTACAGGTTCCAGCTCGTGTTATTAGATCAAAAACTCTTCATTCTATGCAAATACGCAAGATTCATGCGTTTGGAGCAGCCGAACAAGCCCCAAACGAATGCAAAGTCGCTTTATAACGAAATCGACCGATTCAGTTTTGCGCTCGCTGCTGGCGTTCCAGCTCGTATTAATAGATCAAAAACTCTTCATTCTATGCAAATACGCAAGATTCATGCGTTTCAAGCAGCTAAACAAGCCCCAAACGAATGCGAAGTCGCTTTATAACGAAATCGGCCGATTCAGTTTTGCGCCTTCTGCATTCGTTCCAGCTCGTGTTATTAGATCAAAAACTCTTTATTCTATGCAAATACGCAAGATTCGAGCGTTTGGAGCAGCCAAACAAGCCCCAAACGAATGCAAAGTCACTTTATAACGAAATCGACCGATTCAGTTTTGCGCTCGCTGCAGGCTTTCCAGCTCGTATTAATAGATCTAAGACTCTTCATTCTGTGCAAATATGCAAGATTCATGCGTTTGGAGCAGCCAAACAAGCCCCAAACGAATGCAAAGTCGCTTTATAACGAAAAAGACCGATTGAGTTTTGCGCTCGCTGCAGGCATTCCAGCTCGTGTTATTAGATCAAAAACTCTTCATTCTATGCAAATACGCAAGATTCATGCGTTTGGAGCAGCCAAACAAGCCCCAAACGAATGCAAAGTCGCTTTACAACGAAATCGGCCGTTTCAGTTTTGCGCTCGCTGCAGGCGTTCCAGCTCGTGTTATTAGATCAAAAACTCTTCATTCTATGCAAGTACGCAAGATTCATGCGTTTCGAGCAGCCAAACAAGCCCCAAACGAATGCAAAGTCGCTTTATAACGAAAAAGACCGATTTAGTTTTGCGCTCGCTGCAGGCGTTCCAGCTCGAGTTAATCGATCAAAAACTCTTCATTCTATGCAAATATGCAAGATTCATGCGTCTGGAGCAGCCAAACAAGCCCCAAACGAATGCAAAGTCACTTTATAACAAAATCGACCGATTCAGTTTTGCGCTCGCTGCATTCGTTCCAGCTCGTGTTATTAGATCAAAAACTCTTCATTCTATGCAAATACGCAAGATTCGAGCGTTTGGAGCAGCCAAACAAACCCCAAACGAATGCAAAGTCGCTTTATAACGAAATCGACCGATTCAGTTTTGCGCTCGCTGCAGGCTTTCCAGCTCGTATTAATAGATCTAAGACTCTTCATTCTGTGCAAATACGCAAGATTCATGCGTTTCGAGCAGCCAAACAAGCCCCAAACGAATGCAAAGTCGCTTTATAACGAAATCGGCCGATTCAGTTTTGCGCTCGCTGCAGGCGTTCCAGCTCGTGTTATTAGATCAAAAACTTTTCATTGTATGCAAATACGCAAGATTCATGCGTTTCGAGCGGCCAAACAAGCCCCAAACGAATGCAAAGTCACTTTATAACGAAATTGAACGATTGAGTTTTGCGCTCGCTGTACAGGTTCCAGCTCGTGTTATTAGATCAAAAACTCTTCATTCTATGCAAATACGCAAGATTCATGCGTTTGGAGCAGCCGAACAAGCCCCAAACGAATGCAAAGTCGCTTTATAACGAAATCGACCGATTCAGTTTTGCGCTCGCTGCTGGCGTTCCAGCTCGTATTAATAGATCAAAAACTCTTCATTCTATGCAAATACGCAAGATTCATGCGTTTCAAGCAGCTAAACAAGCCCCAAACGAATGCGAAGTCGCTTTATAACGAAATCGGCCGATTCAGTTTTGCGCTCGCTGCATTCGTTCCAGCTCGTGTTATTAGATCAAAAACTCTTTATTCTATGCAAATACGCAAGATTCGAGCGTTTGGAGCAGCCAAACAAGCCCCAAACGAATGCAAAGTCACTTTATAACGAAATTGAACGATTGAGTCTTGCGCTCGCTGTACGCGTTCCAGCTCGTGTTATTAGATCAAAAACTCTTCATTCTATGCAAATACGCAAGATTCATGCGTTTGGAGCAGCCGAACAAGCCCCAAACGAATGCAAAGTCGCTTTATAACGAAATCGACCGATTCAGTTTTGCGCTCGCTGCAGGCGTTCCAGCTCGTGTTATTAGATCAAAAACTCTTCATTCTATGCAAATACGCAAGATTCATGCGTTTCGAGCAGCCAAACAAGCCCCAAACGAATGCAAAGTCGCTTTATAACGAAAAAGACCGATCTAGTTTTGCGCTCGCTGCAGGCGTTCCAGCTCGAGTTATTAGATCAAAAACTCTTCATTCTATGCAAATATGAAAGATTCATGCGTTTGGAGCAGCCAAACAAGCCCCAAACGAATGCAAAGTCGCTTTATAACGAAATCGACCGATTCAGTTTTGCGCTCGCTGCAGGCTTTCCAGCTCGTATTAATAGATCTAAGACTCTTCATTCTGTGCAAATATGCAAGATTCATGCGTTTGGAGCAGCCAAACAAGCCCCAAACGAATGCATAGTCGCTTTAAAACGAAATTGAACGATTGAGTTTTGCGCTCGCTGTACGCGTTCCAGCTCGTGTCATTAGATCAAAAACTCTTCATTCTATGCAGATACGCAAGATTCATGCGTTTGGAGCAGCCAAACAAGCCCTAAACGAATGCAAAGTCGCTTTATAACGAAATCGACCGATTCAGTTTTGCGCTCGCTGCAGGCGTTCCAGCTCGAGTTATTAGATCAAAAACTCTTCATTCTATGCAAATACGCAAGATTCATGTGTTTCGAGCAGCCAAACAAGCCCCAAACGAATGCAAAGTCGCTTTATAACGAAATCGACCGATTCAGTTTTGCGCTCGCTGCAGGCTTTCCAGCTCCTATTAATAGATCTAAGACTCTTCATTCTGTGCAAATATGCAAGATTCATGCGTTTGGAGCAGCCAAACAAGCCCCAAACGAATGCAAAGTCGCTTTATAACGAAATCGGCCGTTTCAGTTTTGCGCTCGCTGCAGGCGTTCCAGCTCGTGTTATTAGATCAAAAACTCTTCATTCTATGCAAATACGCAAGATTCATGCGTTTCAAGCAGCTAAACAAGCCCCAGACGAATGCGAAGTCGCTTTATAACGAAATCCGCCTATTCAGTTTTGCGCTCGCTGCAGGCGTTCCAGCTCGTATCAATAGATCAAAAACTCTTCATTCTATGCAAATACGCTAAAATCGAGCGTTTGGAGCAGCCAAACAAGCCCCAAACGAATGCAAAGTCGCTTTATAACGAAATCGACCGATTCAGTTTTGCGCTCGCTGCAGGCGTTCCAGCTCGAGTTATTACATCAAAAACTCTTTATTCTATGCAAACACGCAAGATTCATGCGTTTCAAGCAGCTAAACAAGCCCCAAACGACTTCGAAGTCGCTTTACAACGAAATCGGCCTATTCAGTTTTGCGCTCGCGGCAGGCGTTCCAGCTCGTATTAATAGATCAAAAACTCTTTATTCTATGCAAATACGCAAGATTCATGCGTTTCAAGCAGCTAAACAAGCCCCAGACGAATGCGAAGTCGCTTTATAACGAAATCCGCCTATTCAGTTTTGCGCTCGCTGCAGGCGTTCCAGCTCGTATCAATAGATCAAAAACTCTTCATTCTATGCAAATACGCCAAAATCGAGCGTTTGGAGCAGCCAAACAAGCCCCAAACGAATGCAAAGTCGCTTTATAACGAAATCGACCGATTCAGTTTTGCGCTCGCTGCAGGCTTTCCGGCTAGTATTAATAGATCTAAAACTCTTTATTCTATGCAAATATGCAAGATTCATGCGTTTTGAGCAGCCAAACAAGCCCCAAACGAATTCAAAGTCGCTTTATAACGAAATCGATAGAAATCGACCGATTCAGTTTTGCGCTCGCGGCATTCGTTCCAGCTCGTTTTATTAGATCAAACACTCTTTATTCTATGCGAATACGCAAGATTCATGCGTTTAGAGCAGCCAAACAAGCCCCAAACGAATGCACAGACGCTTTTAAACGAAATTGAACGATTGAGTTTTGCGCTCGCCGTACGCGTTCCAGCTCGTGTCATTAGATCAAAAACTCTTCATTCTATGCAAATACGCAAGATTCGAGCGTTTGGAGCAGCCAAACAAGCCCCAAACGAATGCAAAGTCACTTTATAACGAAATCGACCGATTCAGTTTTGCGCTCGCTGCAGGCTTTCCAGCTCGTATTAATAGATCTAAGACTCTTCATTCTGTGCAAATATGCAAGATTCATGCGTTTGGAGCAGCCAAACAAGCCCCAAACGAATGCAAAGTCGCTTTATAACGAAAAAGACCGATTGAGTTTTGCGCTCGCTGCAGGCATTCCAGCTCGTGTTATTAGATCAAAAACTCGTCATTCTATGCAAATACGCAAGATTCATGCGTTTGGAGCAGCCAAACACGCCCCAAACGAATGCAAAGTCGCTTTATAACGAAAAAGACCGATTCAGTTTTGCGCTCGCTGCATTCGTTCCAGCTCGTGTTATTAGATCAAAAACTCTTCATTCTATGCAAATACGCAAGATTCATGCGTTTGGAGCAGCCAAACAAGCCCCAAACGAATGCAAAGTCGCTTTATAACGAAATCGGCCGTTTCAGTTTTGCGCTCGCTGCAGGCGTTGCAGCTCGTGTTATTAGATCAAAAACTCTTCATTCTATGCAAATACGCAAGATTCATGCGTTTCGAGCAGCCAAACAAGCCCCAAACGAATGCAAAGTCGCTTTATAACGAAAAAGACCGATTCAGTTTTGCGCTCGCTGCAGGCGTTCCAGCTCGTATTAATAGATCAAAAACTCTTTATTCTATGCAAATACGCAAGATTCATGCGTTTCAAGCAGCTAAACAAGCCCCAGACGAATGCGAAGTCGCTTTATAACGAAATCCGCCTATTCAGTTTTGCGCTCGCTGCAGGCGTTCCAGCTCGTATCAATAGATCAAAAACTCTTCATTCTATGCAAATACGCCAAAATCGAGCGTTTGGAGCAGCCAAACAAGCCCCAAACGAATGCAAAGTCGCTTTATAACGAAATCGACCGATTCAGTTTTGCGCTCGCTGCAGGCTTTCCGGCTAGTATTAATAGATCTAAAACTCTTTATTCTATGCAAATATGCAAGATTCATGCGTTTTGAGCAGCCAAACAAGCCCCAAACGAATTCAAAGTCGCTTTATAACGAAATCGATAGAAATCGACCGATTCAGTTTTGCGCTCGCGGCATTCGTTCCAGCTCGTTTTATTAGATCAAACACTCTTTATTCTATGCGAATACGCAAGATTCATGCGTTTAGAGCAGCCAAACAAGCCCCAAACGAATGCACAGACGCTTTTCAACGAAATTGAACGATTGAGTTTTGCGCTCGCCGTACGCGTTCCAGCTCGTGTCATTAGATCAAAAACTCTTCATTCTATGCAAATACGCAAGATTCGAGCGTTTGGAGCAGCCAAACAAGCCCCAAACGAATGCAAAGTCACTTTATAACGAAATCGACCGATTCAGTTTTGCGCTCGCTGCAGGCTTTCCAGCTCGTATTAATAGATCTAAGACTCTTCATTCTGTGCAAATATGCAAGATTCATGCGTTTGGAGCAGCCAAACAAGCCCCAAACGAATGCAAAGTCGCTTTATAACGAAAAAGACCGATTGAGTTTTGCGCTCGCTGCAGGCATTCCAGCTCGTGTTATTAGATCAAAAACTCGTCATTCTATGCAAATACGCAAGATTCATGCGTTTGGAGCAGCCAAACACGCCCCAAACGAATGCAAAGTCGCTTTATAACGAAAAAGACCGATTCAGTTTTGCGCTCGCTGCATTCGTTCCAGCTCGTGTTATTAGATCAAAAACTCTTCATTCTATGCAAATACGCAAGATTCATGCGTTTGGAGCAGCCAAACAAGCCCCAAACGAATGCAAAGTCGCTTTATAACGAAATCGGCCGTTTCAGTTTTGCGCTCGCTGCAGGCGTTGCAGCTCGTGTTATTAGATCAAAAACTCTTCATTCTATGCAAATACGCAAGATTCATGCGTTTCGAGCAGCCAAACAAGCCCCAAACGAATGCAAAGTCGCTTTATAACGAAAAAGACCGATTTAGTTTTGCGCTCGCTGCAGGCGTTCCAGCTCGAGTTATTCGATCAAAAACTCTTCATTCTATGCAAATATGCAAGATTCATGCGTCTGGAGCAGCCAAACAAGCCCCAAACGAATGCAAAGTCACTTTATAACAAAATCGTCCGATGCAGTTTTGCGCTCGCTGCATTCGTTCCAGCTCGTGTTATTAGATCAAAAACTCTTCATTCTATGCAAATACGCAAGATTCGAGCGTTTGGAGCAGCCAAACAAGCCCCAAACGAATGCAAAGTCGCTTTATAACGAAATCGGCCGATTCAGTTTTGCGCTCGCTGCAGGCGTTCCAGCTCGTGTTATTAGATCAAAAACTTTTCATTGTATGCAAATACGCAAGATTCATGCGTTTCGAGCGGCCAAACAAGCCCCAAACGAATGCAAAGTCACTTTATAACGAAATTGAACGATTGAGTTTTGCGCTCGCTGTACAGGTTCCAGCTCGTGTTATTAGATCAAAAACTCTTCATTCTATGCAAATACGCAAGATTCATGCGTTTGGAGCAGCCGAACAAGCCCCAAACGAATGCAAAGTCGCTTTATAACGAAATCGACCGATTCAGTTTTGCGCTCGCTGCTGGCGTTCCAGCTCGTATTAATAGATCAAAAACTCTTCATTCTATGCAAATACGCAAGATTCATGCGTTTCAAGCAGCTAAACAAGCCCCAAACGAATGCGAAGTCGCTTTATAACGAAATCGGCCGATTCAGTTTTGCGCTCGCTGCATTCGTTCCAGCTCGTGTTATTAGATCAAAAACTCTTTATTCTATGCAAATACGCAAGATTCGAGCGTTTGGAGCAGCCAAACAAGCCCCAAACGAATGCAAAGTCACTTTATAACGAAATTGAACGATTGAGTCTTGCGCTCGCTGTACGCGTTCCAGCTCGTGTTATTAGATCAAAAACTCTTCATTCTATGCAAATACGCAAGATTCATGCGTTTGGAGCAGCCGAACAAGCCCCAAACGAATGCAAAGTCGCTTTATAACGAAATCGACCGATTCAGTTTTGCGCTCGCTGCAGGCGTTCCAGCTCGTGTTATTAGATCAAAAACTCTTCATTCTATGCAAATACGCAAGATTCATGCGTTTCGAGCAGCCAAACAAGCCCCAAACGAATGCAAAGTCGCTTTATAACGAAAAAGACCGATCTAGTTTTGCGCTCGCTGCAGGCGTTCCAGCTCGAGTTATTAGATCAAAAACTCTTCATTCTATGCAAATATGAAAGATTCATGCGTTTGGAGCAGCCAAACAAGCCCCAAACGAATGCAAAGTCGCTTTATAACGAAATCGACCGATTCAGTTTTGCGCTCGCTGCAGGCTTTCCAGCTCGTATTAATAGATCTAAGACTCTTCATTCTGTGCAAATATGCAAGATTCATGCGTTTGGAGCAGCCAAACAAGCCCCAAACGAATGCATAGTCGCTTTAAAACGAAATTGAACGATTGAGTTTTGCGCTCGCTGTACGCGTTCCAGCTCGTGTCATTAGATCAAAAACTCTTCATTCTATGCAGATACGCAAGATTCATGCGTTTGGAGCAGCCAAACAAGCCCTAAACGAATGCAAAGTCGCTTTATAACGAAATCGACCGATTCAGTTTTGCGCTCGCTGCAGGCGTTCCAGCTCGAGTTATTAGATCAAAAACTCTTCATTCTATGCAAATACGCAAGATTCATGTGTTTCGAGCAGCCAAACAAGCCCCAAACGAATGCAAAGTCGCTTTATAACGAAATCGACCGATTCAGTTTTGCGCTCGCTGCAGGCTTTCCAGCTCCTATTAATAGATCTAAGACTCTTCATTCTGTGCAAATATGCAAGATTCATGCGTTTGGAGCAGCCAAACAAGCCCCAAACGAATGCAAAGTCGCTTTATAACGAAATCGGCCGTTTCAGTTTTGCGCTCGCTGCAGGCGTTCCAGCTCGTGTTATTAGATCAAAAACTCTTCATTCTATGCAAATACGCAAGATTCATGCGTTTCAAGCAGCTAAACAAGCCCCAGACGAATGCGAAGTCGCTTTATAACGAAATCCGCCTATTCAGTTTTGCGCTCGCTGCAGGCGTTCCAGCTCGTATCAATAGATCAAAAACTCTTCATTCTATGCAAATACGCTAAAATCGAGCGTTTGGAGCAGCCAAACAAGCCCCAAACGAATGCAAAGTCGCTTTATAACGAAATCGACCGATTCAGTTTTGCGCTCGCTGCAGGCGTTCCAGCTCGAGTTATTACATCAAAAACTCTTTATTCTATGCAAACACGCAAGATTCATGCGTTTCAAGCAGCTAAACAAGCCCCAAACGACTTCGAAGTCGCTTTACAACGAAATCGGCCTATTCAGTTTTGCGCTCGCTGCAGGCGTTCCAGCTCGTATTAATAGATCAAAAACTCTTTATTCTATGCAAATACGCAAGATTCATGCGTTTCAAGCAGCTAAACAAGCCCCAGACGAATGCGAAGTCGCTTTATAACGAAATCCGCCTATTCAGTTTTGCGCTCGCTGCAGGCGTTCCAGCTCGTATCAATAGATCAAAAACTCTTCATTCTATGCAAATACGCCAAAATCGAGCGTTTGGAGCAGCCAAACAAGCCCCAAACGAATGCAAAGTCGCTTTATAACGAAATCGACCGATTCAGTTTTGCGCTCGCTGCAGGCTTTCCGGCTAGTATTAATAGATCTAAAACTCTTTATTCTATGCAAATATGCAAGATTCATGCGTTTTGAGCAGCCAAACAAGCCCCAAACGAATTCAAAGTCGCTTTATAACGAAATCGATAGAAATCGACCGATTCAGTTTTGCGCTCGCGGCATTCGTTCCAGCTCGTTTTATTAGATCAAACACTCTTTATTCTATGCGAATACGCAAGATTCATGCGTTTAGAGCAGCCAAACAAGCCCCAAACGAATGCACAGACGCTTTTAAACGAAATTGAACGATTGAGTTTTGCGCTCGCCGTACGCGTTCCAGCTCGTGTCATTAGATCAAAAACTCTTCATTCTATGCAAATACGCAAGATTCGAGCGTTTGGAGCAGCCAAACAAGCCCCAAACGAATGCAAAGTCACTTTATAACGAAATCGACCGATTCAGTTTTGCGCTCGCTGCAGGCTTTCCAGCTCGTATTAATAGATCTAAGACTCTTCATTCTGTGCAAATATGCAAGATTCATGCGTTTGGAGCAGCCAAACAAGCCCCAAACGAATGCGAAGTCGCTTTATAACGAAAAAGACCGATTGAGTTTTGCGCTCGCTGCAGGCATTCCAGCTCGTGTTATTAGATCAAAAACTCGTCATTCTATGCAAATACGCAAGATTCATGCGTTTGGAGCAGCCAAACACGCCCCAAACGAATGCAAAGTCGCTTTATAACGAAAAAGACCGATTCAGTTTTGCGCTCGCTGCATTCGTTCCAGCTCGTGTTATTAGATCAAAAACTCTTCATTCTATGCAAATACGCAAGATTCATGCGTTTGGAGCAGCCAAACAAGCCCCAAACGAATGCAAAGTCGCTTTATAACGAAATCGGCCGTTTCAGTTTTGCGCTCGCTGCAGGCGTTGCAGCTCGTGTTATTAGATCAAAAACTCTTCATTCTATGCAAATACGCAAGATTCATGCGTTTCGAGCAGCCAAACAAGCCCCAAACGAATGCAAAGTCGCTTTATAACGAAAAAGACCGATTCAGTTTTGCGCTCGCTGCAGGCGTTCCAGCTCGTATTAATAGATCAAAAACTCTTTATTCTATGCAAATACGCAAGATTCATGCGTTTCAAGCAGCTAAACAAGCCCCAGACGAATGCGAAGTCGCTTTATAACGAAATCCGCCTATTCAGTTTTGCGCTCGCTGCAGGCGTTCCAGCTCGTATCAATAGATCAAAAACTCTTCATTCTATGCAAATACGCCAAAATCGAGCGTTTGGAGCAGCCAAACAAGCCCCAAACGAATGCAAAGTCGCTTTATAACGAAATCGACCGATTCAGTTTTGCGCTCGCTGCAGGCTTTCCGGCTAGTATTAATAGATCTAAAACTCTTTATTCTATGCAAATATGCAAGATTCATGCGTTTTGAGCAGCCAAACAAGCCCCAAACGAATTCAAAGTCGCTTTATAACGAAATCGATAGAAATCGACCGATTCAGTTTTGCGCTCGCGGCATTCGTTCCAGCTCGTTTTATTAGATCAAACACTCTTTATTCTATGCGAATACGCAAGATTCATGCGTTTAGAGCAGCCAAACAAGCCCCAAACGAATGCACAGACGCTTTTCAACGAAATTGAACGATTGAGTTTTGCGCTCGCCGTACGCGTTCCAGCTCGTGTCATTAGATCAAAAACTCTTCATTCTATGCAAATACGCAAGATTCGAGCGTTTGGAGCAGCCAAACAAGCCCCAAACGAATGCAAAGTCACTTTATAACGAAATCGACCGATTCAGTTTTGCGCTCGCTGCAGGCTTTCCAGCTCGTATTAATAGATCTAAGACTCTTCATTCTGTGCAAATATGCAAGATTCATGCGTTTGGAGCAGCCAAACAAGCCCCAAACGAATGCAAAGTCGCTTTATAACGAAAAAGACCGATTGAGTTTTGCGCTCGCTGCAGGCATTCCAGCTCGTGTTATTAGATCAAAAACTCGTCATTCTATGCAAATACGCAAGATTCATGCGTTTGGAGCAGCCAAACACGCCCCAAACGAATGCAAAGTCGCTTTATAACGAAAAAGACCGATTCAGTTTTGCGCTCGCTGCATTCGTTCCAGCTCGTGTTATTAGATCAAAAACTCTTCATTCTATGCAAATACGCAAGATTCATGCGTTTGGAGCAGCCAAACAAGCCCCAAACGAATGCAAAGTCGCTTTATAACGAAATCGGCCGTTTCAGTTTTGCGCTCGCTGCAGGCGTTGCAGCTCGTGTTATTAGATCAAAAACTCTTCATTCTATGCAAATACGCAAGATTCATGCGTTTCGAGCAGCCAAACAAGCCCCAAACGAATGCAAAGTCGCTTTATAACGAAAAAGACCGATTTAGTTTTGCGCTCGCTGCAGGCGTTCCAGCTCGAGTTATTCGATCAAAAACTCTTCATTCTATGCAAATATGCAAGATTCATGCGTCTGGAGCAGCCAAACAAGCCCCAAACGAATGCAAAGTCACTTTATAACAAAATCGTCCGATTCAGTTTTGCGCTCGCTGCATTCGTTCCAGCTCGTGTTATTAGATCAAAAACTCTTCATTCTATGCAAATACGCAAGATTCGAGCGTTTGGAGCAGCCAAACAAGCCCCAAACGAATGCAAAGTCGCTTTATAACGAAATCGACCGATTCAGTTTTGCGCTCGCTGCAGGCTTTCCAGCTCGTATTAATAGATCTAAGACTCTTCATTCTGTGCAAATATGCAAGATTCATGCGTTTGGAGCAGCCAAACAAGCCCCAAACGAATGCAAAGTCGCTTTAAAACGAAATTGAACGATTGAGTTTTGCGCTCGCTGTACGCGTTCCAGCTCGTGTCATTAGATCAAAAACTCTTCATTCTATGCAAATACGCAAGATTCGTGCGTTTGGAGCAGCCAAACAAGCCCCAAACGACTGCGAAGTCGCTTTACAACGAAATCGGCCTATTCAGTTTTGCGCTCGCTGCAGGCGTTCCAGCTCGTATTAATAGATCAAAAACTCTTCATTCTATGCAAATACGCAAGATTCATGCGTTTCAAGCAGCTAAACAAGCCCCAGACGAATGCGAAGTCGCTTTATAACGAAATCGGCCTATTCAGTTTTGCGCTCGCTGCAGGCGTTCCAGCTCGTATCAATAGATCAAAAACTCTTCATTCTATGCAAATACGCAAAATTCGAGCGTTTGGAGCAGCCAAACAAGCCCCAAACGAATGCAAAGTCGCTTTATAACGAAATCGGCCGATTCAGTTTTGCGCTCGCTGCAGGCGTTCCAGCTCGTGTTATTAGATCAAAAACTCTTCATTCTATGCAAATACGCAAGATTCATGCGTTTCGAGCAGCCAAACAAGCCCCAAACGAATGCAAAGTCGCTTTATAACGAAATCGGCCGATTCAGTTTTGCGCTCGCTGCAGGCGTTCCAGCTCGTGTTATTAGATCAAAAACTCCTCATTCTATGCAAATACGCAAGATTCATGCGTTTCGAGCAGCCAAACAAGCCCCAAACGAATGCAAAGTCGCTTTATAACAAAATCGACCGATTCGGTTTTGCGCTCGCTGCATTCGTTCCAGCTCGTGTTATTAGATCAAAAACTCTTCATTCTATGCAAATACGCAAGATTCGAGCGTTTGGAGCAGCCAAACAAGCCCGAAACGAATGCAAAGTCGCTTTATAACGAAATCGCCCTATTCAGTTTTGCGCTCGCTGCAGGCGTTCCAGCTCGTATCAATAGATCAAAAACTCTTCATTCTGTGCAAATACGCAAAATTCGAGCGTTTGGAGCAGCCAAACAAGCCCCAAACGAATGCAAAGTCGCTTTATAACGAAATCGATAGAAATCGACCGATTCAGTTTTGCGCTCGCGGCATTCGTTCCAGCTCGTTTTATTAGATCAAACACTCTTTATTCTATGCGAATACGCAAGATTCATGCGTTTAGAGCAGCCAAACAAGCCCCAAACGAATGCACAGACGCTTTTAAACGAAATTGAACGATTGATTTTTGTGCTCGCCGTACGCGTTCCAGCTCGTGTCATTAGATCAAAAACTCTTCATTCTATGCAAATAAGCAAGATTCATGCGTTTGGAGCAGCCAAACAAGCCCCAAACGAATGCAAAGTCGCTTTACAACGAAATTGAACGATTAAGTTTTGCGCTTGCTGTACGCGTTCCAGCTCGTGTTATTAGATCAAAGACTCTTCATTCTATGCAAATACGCAAGATTCATGCGTTTCGAGCAGCCAAACAAGCCCCAAACGAATGCAAAGTCGCTTTATAACGAAATCGGCCGATTCAGTTTTGCGCTCGCTGCAGGCGTTCCAGCTCGTGTTATTAGATCAAAAACTCCTCATTATATGCAAATACGCAATATTCATGCGTTTCGAGCAGCCAAACAAGCCCCAAACGAATGCAAAAGTCGCTTTATAACAAAATCGACCGATTCGGTTTTGCGCTCGCTGCATTCGTTCCAGCTCGTGTTATTAGATCAAAAACTCTTCATTCTATGCAAATACGCAAGATTTGAGCGTTTGGAGCAGCCAAACAAGCCCCAAACGAATGCAAAGTCGCTTTACAACGAAATTGAACGATTCAGTTTTGCGCGCGCTGCAAGCGTTCCAGCTCGTAATAATAGATCAAAAACTCTTCATTCTATGCAAATACGCAAGATTCATGCGTTTCGAGCAGACAAACAAGCCCCAAACGAATGCAAAGTCGCTTTATAACGAAAAAGACCGATTTAGTTTTGCGCTCGCTGCAGGCGTTCCAGCTCGAGTTATTTGATCAAAAACTCTTCATTCTATGCAAATATGAAAGATTCATGCGTTTGGAGCAGCCAAACAAGCCCCAAACGAATGCAAAGTCGCTTTATAACGAAATCGACCGATTCAGTTTTGCGCTCGCTGCAGGCTTTCCAGCTCGTATTAATAGATCTAAGACTCTTCATTCTGTGCAAATATGCAAGATTCATGCGTTTGGAGCAGCCAAACAAGCCCCAGACGAATGCAAAGTCGCTTTAAAACGAAATTGAACGATTGAGTTTTGCGCTCGCTGTACGCGTTCCAGCTCGTGTCATTAGATCAAAAACTCTTCATTCTATGCAAATACGCAAGATTCATGCGTTTGGAGCAGCCAAACAAGCCCTAAACGACTGCGAAGTCGCTTTACAACGAAATCGGCCTATTCAGTTTTGCGCTCGCTGCAGGCGTTCCAGCTCGTATTATTAGATCAAAAACTCTTCATTCTATGCAAATACGCAAGATTCATGCGTTTCAAGCAGCTAAACAAGCCCCAGACGAATGCGAAGTCGCTTTATAACGAAATCGGCCTATTCAGTTTTGCGCTCGCTGCAGGCGTTCCAGCTCGTGTCAATAGATCAAAAACTCTTCATTCTATGCAAATACGCAAAATTCGAGCGTTTGGAGCAGCCAAACAAGCCCCAAACGAATGCAAAGTCGCTTTATAACGAAATCGACCGATTCAGTTTTTCGCTCGCTGCAGGCTTTCCGGCTCGTATTAATAGATTTAAAACTCTTCATTCTACGCAAATATGCAAGATTCATGCGTTTTGAGCAGCCAAACAAGCCCCAAACGAATTCAAAGTCGCTTTATAACAAAATCGACCGATTCGGTTTTGCGCTCGCTGCAGGCGTTCCAGCTCGTATTAATAGATCAAAAACTCTTCATTCTATGCAAATACGCAAGATTCATGCGTTTCAAGCAGCTAAACAAGCCCCAGACGAATGCGAAGTCGCTTTATATCGAAATCGGCCGATTCAGTTTTGCGCTCGTTGCAGGCGTTCCAGCTCGTGTTATTAGATCAAAAACTCCTCATTCTATGCAAATACGCAAGATTCATGCGTTTCGAGCAGCCAAACAAGCCCCAAACGAATGCAAAGTCGCTTTATAACAAAATCGACCGATTCGGTTTTGCGCTCGCTGCATTCGTTCCAGCTCGTGTTATTAGATCAAAAACTCTTCATTCTATGCAAATACGCAAGATTCGAGCGTTTGGAGCAGCCAAACAAGCCCCAAACGAATGCAAAGTCGCTTTATAACGAAATCGGCCTATTCAGTTTTGCGCTCGCTGCAGGCGTTCCAGCTCGTATTAATAGATCAAAAACTCTTCATTCTATGCAAATACGCAAGATTCATGCGTTTCAAGCAGCTAAACAAGCCCCAGACGAATGCGAAGTCGCTTTATAACGAAATCGGCCGATTCAGTTTTGCGCTCGTTGCAGGCGTTCCAGCTCGTGTTATTAGATCAAAAACTCTTCATTCTATGCAAATACGCAAGATTCATGCGTTTCGAGCAGCCAAACAAGCCCCAAACGAATGCAAAGTCGCTTTATAACGAAATCGGCCGATTCAGTTTTGCGCTCGCTGCAGGCGTTCCAGCTCGTGTTATTAGATCAAAAACTCCTCATTCTATGCAAATACGCAAGATTCATGCGTTTCGAGCAGCCAAACAAGCCCCAAACGAATGCAAAGTCGCTTTATAACAAAATCGACCGATTCGGTTTTGCGCTCGCTGCATTCGTTCCAGCTCGTGTTATTAGATCAAAAACTCTTCATTCTATGCAAATACGCAAGATTCGAGCGTTTGGAGCAGCCAAACAAGCCCCAAACGAATGCAAAGTCGCTTTATAACGAAATCGGCCTATTCAGTTTTGCGCTCGCTGCAGGCGTTCCAGCTCGTATTAATAGATCAAAAACTCTTCATTCTATGCAAATACGCAAGATTTGAGCGTTTGGAGCAGCCAAACAAGCCCCAAACGAATGCAAAGTCGCTTTATAACGAAATCGACAGATTCAGTTTTGCGCTCGCTGCAGGCTTTCCAGCTCGTATTAATAGATCTAAGACTCTTCATTCTGTGCAAATATGCAAGATTCATGCGTTTGGAGCAGCCAAACAAGCCCCAAACGAATGCAAAGTCGCTTTATAACGAAATCGGCCGATTCAGTTTTGCGCTCGCTGCAGGCGTTCCAGCTCGTGTTATTAGATCAAAAACTTTTCATCCTATGCAAATACGCAAGATTCATGCGTTTCGAGCAGCCAAACAAGCCCCAAACGAATGCAAAGTCACTTTATAACGAAATTGAACGATTGAGTTTTGCGCTCGCTGCAGGCATTCCAGCTCGTGTTATTAGATCAAAAACTCTTCATTCTATGCAAATACGCAAGATTCATGCGTTTCGAGCAGCCAAACAAGCCCTAAACGAATGCAAAGTCGCTTTACAACGAAATCAACCGATTCAGTTTTGCGCTCGCTGCAGGCGTTCCAGCTCGAGTCATTAGATCAAAAACTCTTCATTCTATGCAAATACGCAAGATTCATGCGTTTGGAGCAGCCAAACAAGCCCCAAACGAATGCAAAGTCGCTTTATAACAAAATCGACCGATTCAGTTTTGCGCTCGCTGCATTCGTTCCAGCTCGTGTTATTAGATCAAAATCTCTTCATTTCATGCAAATACGCAAGATTCATGCGTTTCGAGCAGCCAAACAAGCCCCAAACGAATGCAAAGTCGCTTTATAACGAAATCGGCCGATTCAGTTTTGCGCTCGCTGCAGGCGTTCCAGCTCGTGTTATTAGATCAAAAACTCGTCATTCTATGCAAATACGCAAGATTCATGCGTTTGGAGCAGCCAAACACGCCCCAAACGAATGCAAAGTCGCTTTATAACGAAAAAGACCGATTCAGTTTTGCGCTCGCTGCATTCGTTCCAGCTCGTGTTATTAGATCAAAAACTCTTCATTCTATGCAAATACGCAAGATTCATGCGTTTGGAGCAGCCAAACAAGCCCCAAACGAATGCAAAGTCGCTTTATAACGAAATCGGCCGTTTCAGTTTTGCGCTCGCTGCAGGCGTTGCAGCTCGTGTTATTAGATCAAAAACTCTTCATTCTATGCAAATACGCAAGATTCATGCGTTTCGAGCAGCCAAACAAGCCCCAAACGAATGCAAAGTCGCTTTATAACGAAAAAGACCGATTTAGTTTTGCGCTCGCTGCAGGCGTTCCAGCTCGAGTTATTCGATCAAAAACTCTTCATTCTATGCAAATATGCAAGATTCATGCGTCTGGAGCAGCCAAACAAGCCCCAAACGAATGCAAAGTCACTTTATAACAAAATCGTCCGATGCAGTTTTGCGCTCGCTGCATTCGTTCCAGCTCGTGTTATTAGATCAAAAACTCTTCATTCTATGCAAATACGCAAGATTCGAGCGTTTGGAGCAGCCAAACAAGCCCCAAACGAATGCAAAGTCGCTTTATAACGAAATCGGCCGATTCAGTTTTGCGCTCGCTGCAGGCGTTCCAGCTCGTGTTATTAGATCAAAAACTTTTCATTGTATGCAAATACGCAAGATTCATGCGTTTCGAGCGGCCAAACAAGCCCCAAACGAATGCAAAGTCACTTTATAACGAAATTGAACGATTGAGTTTTGCGCTCGCTGTACAGGTTCCAGCTCGTGTTATTAGATCAAAAACTCTTCATTCTATGCAAATACGCAAGATTCATGCGTTTGGAGCAGCCGAACAAGCCCCAAACGAATGCAAAGTCGCTTTATAACGAAATCGACCGATTCAGTTTTGCGCTCGCTGCTGGCGTTCCAGCTCGTATTAATAGATCAAAAACTCTTCATTCTATGCAAATACGCAAGATTCATGCGTTTCAAGCAGCTAAACAAGCCCCAAACGAATGCGAAGTCGCTTTATAACGAAATCGGCCGATTCAGTTTTGCGCTCGCTGCATTCGTTCCAGCTCGTGTTATTAGATCAAAAACTCTTTATTCTATGCAAATACGCAAGATTCGAGCGTTTGGAGCAGCCAAACAAGCCCCAAACGAATGCAAAGTCACTTTATAACGAAATTGAACGATTGAGTCTTGCGCTCGCTGTACGCGTTCCAGCTCGTGTTATTAGATCAAAAACTCTTCATTCTATGCAAATACGCAAGATTCATGCGTTTGGAGCAGCCGAACAAGCCCCAAACGAATGCAAAGTCGCTTTATAACGAAATCGACCGATTCAGTTTTGCGCTCGCTGCAGGCGTTCCAGCTCGTGTTATTAGATCAAAAACTCTTCATTCTATGCAAATACGCAAGATTCATGCGTTTCGAGCAGCCAAACAAGCCCCAAACGAATGCAAAGTCGCTTTATAACGAAAAAGACCGATCTAGTTTTGCGCTCGCTGCAGGCGTTCCAGCTCGAGTTATTAGATCAAAAACTCTTCATTCTATGCAAATATGAAAGATTCATGCGTTTGGAGCAGCCAAACAAGCCCCAAACGAATGCAAAGTCGCTTTATAACGAAATCGACCGATTCAGTTTTGCGCTCGCTGCAGGCTTTCCAGCTCGTATTAATAGATCTAAGACTCTTCATTCTGTGCAAATATGCAAGATTCATGCGTTTGGAGCAGCCAAACAAGCCCCAAACGAATGCATAGTCGCTTTAAAACGAAATTGAACGATTGAGTTTTGCGCTCGCTGTACGCGTTCCAGCTCGTGTCATTAGATCAAAAACTCTTCATTCTATGCAGATACGCAAGATTCATGCGTTTGGAGCAGCCAAACAAGCCCTAAACGAATGCAAAGTCGCTTTATAACGAAATCGACCGATTCAGTTTTGCGCTCGCTGCAGGCGTTCCAGCTCGAGTTATTAGATCAAAAACTCTTCATTCTATGCAAATACGCAAGATTCATGTGTTTCGAGCAGCCAAACAAGCCCCAAACGAATGCAAAGTCGCTTTATAACGAAATCGACCGATTCAGTTTTGCGCTCGCTGCAGGCTTTCCAGCTCCTATTAATAGATCTAAGACTCTTCATTCTGTGCAAATATGCAAGATTCATGCGTTTGGAGCAGCCAAACAAGCCCCAAACGAATGCAAAGTCGCTTTATAACGAAATCGGCCGTTTCAGTTTTGCGCTCGCTGCAGGCGTTCCAGCTCGTGTTATTAGATCAAAAACTCTTCATTCTATGCAAATACGCAAGATTCATGCGTTTCAAGCAGCTAAACAAGCCCCAGACGAATGCGAAGTCGCTTTATAACGAAATCCGCCTATTCAGTTTTGCGCTCGCTGCAGGCGTTCCAGCTCGTATCAATAGATCAAAAACTCTTCATTCTATGCAAATACGCTAAAATCGAGCGTTTGGAGCAGCCAAACAAGCCCCAAACGAATGCAAAGTCGCTTTATAACGAAATCGACCGATTCAGTTTTGCGCTCGCTGCAGGCGTTCCAGCTCGAGTTATTACATCAAAAACTCTTTATTCTATGCAAACACGCAAGATTCATGCGTTTCAAGCAGCTAAACAAGCCCCAAACGACTTCGAAGTCGCTTTACAACGAAATCGGCCTATTCAGTTTTGCGCTCGCTGCAGGCGTTCCAGCTCGTATTAATAGATCAAAAACTCTTTATTCTATGCAAATACGCAAGATTCATGCGTTTCAAGCAGCTAAACAAGCCCCAGACGAATGCGAAGTCGCTTTATAACGAAATCCGCCTATTCAGTTTTGCGCTCGCTGCAGGCGTTCCAGCTCGTATCAATAGATCAAAAACTCTTCATTCTATGCAAATACGCCAAAATCGAGCGTTTGGAGCAGCCAAACAAGCCCCAAACGAATGCAAAGTCGCTTTATAACGAAATCGACCGATTCAGTTTTGCGCTCGCTGCAGGCTTTCCGGCTAGTATTAATAGATCTAAAACTCTTTATTCTATGCAAATATGCAAGATTCATGCGTTTTGAGCAGCCAAACAAGCCCCAAACGAATTCAAAGTCGCTTTATAACGAAATCGATAGAAATCGACCGATTCAGTTTTGCGCTCGCGGCATTCGTTCCAGCTCGTTTTATTAGATCAAACACTCTTTATTCTATGCGAATACGCAAGATTCATGCGTTTAGAGCAGCCAAACAAGCCCCAAACGAATGCACAGACGCTTTTAAACGAAATTGAACGATTGAGTTTTGCGCTCGCCGTACGCGTTCCAGCTCGTGTCATTAGATCAAAAACTCTTCATTCTATGCAAATACGCAAGATTCGAGCGTTTGGAGCAGCCAAACAAGCCCCAAACGAATGCAAAGTCACTTTATAACGAAATCGACCGATTCAGTTTTGCGCTCGCTGCAGGCTTTCCAGCTCGTATTAATAGATCTAAGACTCTTCATTCTGTGCAAATATGCAAGATTCATGCGTTTGGAGCAGCCAAACAAGCCCCAAACGAATGCGAAGTCGCTTTATAACGAAAAAGACCGATTGAGTTTTGCGCTCGCTGCAGGCATTCCAGCTCGTGTTATTAGATCAAAAACTCGTCATTCTATGCAAATACGCAAGATTCATGCGTTTGGAGCAGCCAAACACGCCCCAAACGAATGCAAAGTCGCTTTATAACGAAAAAGACCGATTCAGTTTTGCGCTCGCTGCATTCGTTCCAGCTCGTGTTATTAGATCAAAAACTCTTCATTCTATGCAAATACGCAAGATTCATGCGTTTGGAGCAGCCAAACAAGCCCCAAACGAATGCAAAGTCGCTTTATAACGAAATCGGCCGTTTCAGTTTTGCGCTCGCTGCAGGCGTTGCAGCTCGTGTTATTAGATCAAAAACTCTTCATTCTATGCAAATACGCAAGATTCATGCGTTTCGAGCAGCCAAACAAGCCCCAAACGAATGCAAAGTCGCTTTATAACGAAAAAGACCGATTCAGTTTTGCGCTCGCTGCAGGCGTTCCAGCTCGTATTAATAGATCAAAAACTCTTTATTCTATGCAAATACGCAAGATTCATGCGTTTCAAGCAGCTAAACAAGCCCCAGACGAATGCGAAGTCGCTTTATAACGAAATCCGCCTATTCAGTTTTGCGCTCGCTGCAGGCGTTCCAGCTCGTATCAATAGATCAAAAACTCTTCATTCTATGCAAATACGCCAAAATCGAGCGTTTGGAGCAGCCAAACAAGCCCCAAACGAATGCAAAGTCGCTTTATAACGAAATCGACCGATTCAGTTTTGCGCTCGCTGCAGGCTTTCCGGCTAGTATTAATAGATCTAAAACTCTTTATTCTATGCAAATATGCAAGATTCATGCGTTTTGAGCAGCCAAACAAGCCCCAAACGAATTCAAAGTCGCTTTATAACGAAATCGATAGAAATCGACCGATTCAGTTTTGCGCTCGCGGCATTCGTTCCAGCTCGTTTTATTAGATCAAACACTCTTTATTCTATGCGAATACGCAAGATTCATGCGTTTAGAGCAGCCAAACAAGCCCCAAACGAATGCACAGACGCTTTTCAACGAAATTGAACGATTGAGTTTTGCGCTCGCCGTACGCGTTCCAGCTCGTGTCATTAGATCAAAAACTCTTCATTCTATGCAAATACGCAAGATTCGAGCGTTTGGAGCAGCCAAACAAGCCCCAAACGAATGCAAAGTCACTTTATAACGAAATCGACCGATTCAGTTTTGCGCTCGCTGCAGGCTTTCCAGCTCGTATTAATAGATCTAAGACTCTTCATTCTGTGCAAATATGCAAGATTCATGCGTTTGGAGCAGCCAAACAAGCCCCAAACGAATGCAAAGTCGCTTTATAACGAAAAAGACCGATTGAGTTTTGCGCTCGCTGCAGGCATTCCAGCTCGTGTTATTAGATCAAAAACTCGTCATTCTATGCAAATACGCAAGATTCATGCGTTTGGAGCAGCCAAACACGCCCCAAACGAATGCAAAGTCGCTTTATAACGAAAAAGACCGATTCAGTTTTGCGCTCGCTGCATTCGTTCCAGCTCGTGTTATTAGATCAAAAACTCTTCATTCTATGCAAATACGCAAGATTCATGCGTTTGGAGCAGCCAAACAAGCCCCAAACGAATGCAAAGTCGCTTTATAACGAAATCGGCCGTTTCAGTTTTGCGCTCGCTGCAGGCGTTGCAGCTCGTGTTATTAGATCAAAAACTCTTCATTCTATGCAAATACGCAAGATTCATGCGTTTCGAGCAGCCAAACAAGCCCCAAACGAATGCAAAGTCGCTTTATAACGAAAAAGACCGATTTAGTTTTGCGCTCGCTGCAGGCGTTCCAGCTCGAGTTATTCGATCAAAAACTCTTCATTCTATGCAAATATGCAAGATTCATGCGTCTGGAGCAGCCAAACAAGCCCCAAACGAATGCAAAGTCACTTTATAACAAAATCGTCCGATTCAGTTTTGCGCTCGCTGCATTCGTTCCAGCTCGTGTTATTAGATCAAAAACTCTTCATTCTATGCAAATACGCAAGATTCGAGCGTTTGGAGCAGCCAAACAAGCCCCAAACGAATGCAAAGTCGCTTTATAACGAAATCGACCGATTCAGTTTTGCGCTCGCTGCAGGCTTTCCAGCTCGTATTAATAGATCTAAGACTCTTCATTCTGTGCAAATATGCAAGATTCATGCGTTTGGAGCAGCCAAACAAGCCCCAAACGAATGCAAAGTCGCTTTAAAACGAAATTGAACGATTGAGTTTTGCGCTCGCTGTACGCGTTCCAGCTCGTGTCATTAGATCAAAAACTCTTCATTCTATGCAAATACGCAAGATTCGTGCGTTTGGAGCAGCCAAACAAGCCCCAAACGACTGCGAAGTCGCTTTACAACGAAATCGGCCTATTCAGTTTTGCGCTCGCTGCAGGCGTTCCAGCTCGTATTAATAGATCAAAAACTCTTCATTCTATGCAAATACGCAAGATTCATGCGTTTCAAGCAGCTAAACAAGCCCCAGACGAATGCGAAGTCGCTTTATAACGAAATCGGCCTATTCAGTTTTGCGCTCGCTGCAGGCGTTCCAGCTCGTATCAATAGATCAAAAACTCTTCATTCTATGCAAATACGCAAAATTCGAGCGTTTGGAGCAGCCAAACAAGCCCCAAACGAATGCAAAGTCGCTTTATAACGAAATCGGCCGATTCAGTTTTGCGCTCGCTGCAGGCGTTCCAGCTCGTGTTATTAGATCAAAAACTCTTCATTCTATGCAAATACGCAAGATTCATGCGTTTCGAGCAGCCAAACAAGCCCCAAACGAATGCAAAGTCGCTTTATAACGAAATCGGCCGATTCAGTTTTGCGCTCGCTGCAGGCGTTCCAGCTCGTGTTATTAGATCAAAAACTCCTCATTCTATGCAAATACGCAAGATTCATGCGTTTCGAGCAGCCAAACAAGCCCCAAACGAATGCAAAGTCGCTTTATAACAAAATCGACCGATTCGGTTTTGCGCTCGCTGCATTCGTTCCAGCTCGTGTTATTAGATCAAAAACTCTTCATTCTATGCAAATACGCAAGATTCGAGCGTTTGGAGCAGCCAAACAAGCCCGAAACGAATGCAAAGTCGCTTTATAACGAAATCGCCCTATTCAGTTTTGCGCTCGCTGCAGGCGTTCCAGCTCGTATCAATAGATCAAAAACTCTTCATTCTGTGCAAATACGCAAAATTCGAGCGTTTGGAGCAGCCAAACAAGCCCCAAACGAATGCAAAGTCGCTTTATAACGAAATCGACCGATTCAGTTTTGCGCTCGCTGCAGGCTTTCCGGCTCGTATTAATAGATCTAAAACTCTTCATTCTATGCAAATATGCAAGATTCATGCGTTTTGAGCAGCCAAACAAGCCCCAAACGAATTCAAAGTCGCTTTATAACGAAATCGATAGAAATCGACCGATTCAGTTTTGCGCTCGCGGCATTCGTTCCAGCTCGTTTTATTAGATCAAACACTCTTTATTCTATGCGAATACGCAAGATTCATGCGTTTAGAGCAGCCAAACAAGCCCCAAACGAATGCACAGACGCTTTTAAACGAAATTGAACGATTGATTTTTGTGCTCGCCGTACGCGTTCCAGCTCGTGTCATTAGATCAAAAACTCTTCATTCTATGCAAATAAGCAAGATTCATGCGTTTGGAGCAGCCAAACAAGCCCCAAACGAATGCAAAGTCGCTTTACAACGAAATTGAACGATTAAGTTTTGCGCTTGCTGTACGCGTTCCAGCTCGTGTTATTAGATCAAAGACTCTTCATTCTATGCAAATACGCAAGATTCATGCGTTTCGAGCAGCCAAACAAGCCCCAAACGAATGCAAAGTCGCTTTATAACGAAATCGGCCGATTCAGTTTTGCGCTCGCTGCAGGCGTTCCAGCTCGTGTTATTAGATCAAAAACTCCTCATTATATGCAAATACGCAATATTCATGCGTTTCGAGCAGCCAAACAAGCCCCAAACGAATGCAAAAGTCGCTTTATAACAAAATCGACCGATTCGGTTTTGCGCTCGCTGCATTCGTTCCAGCTCGTGTTATTAGATCAAAAACTCTTCATTCTATGCAAATACGCAAGATTTGAGCGTTTGGAGCAGCCAAACAAGCCCCAAACGAATGCAAAGTCGCTTTACAACGAAATTGAACGATTCAGTTTTGCGCGCGCTGCAAGCGTTCCAGCTCGTAATAATAGATCAAAAACTCTTCATTCTATGCAAATACGCAAGATTCATGCGTTTCGAGCAGACAAACAAGCCCCAAACGAATGCAAAGTCGCTTTATAACGAAAAAGACCGATTTAGTTTTGCGCTCGCTGCAGGCGTTCCAGCTCGAGTTATTTGATCAAAAACTCTTCATTCTATGCAAATATGAAAGATTCATGCGTTTGGAGCAGCCAAACAAGCCCCAAACGAATGCAAAGTCGCTTTATAACGAAATCGACCGATTCAGTTTTGCGCTCGCTGCAGGCTTTCCAGCTCGTATTAATAGATCTAAGACTCTTCATTCTGTGCAAATATGCAAGATTCATGCGTTTGGAGCAGCCAAACAAGCCCCAGACGA
Organism: Amblyteles armatorius; assembly: GCA_933228735.2. Classification (NCBI taxonomy): domain Eukaryota; kingdom Metazoa; phylum Arthropoda; class Insecta; order Hymenoptera; family Ichneumonidae; genus Amblyteles; species Amblyteles armatorius. The sequence continues at coordinate 539,507 of OW121691.1, read as the reverse complement.
ATGCAAAGTCGCTTTAAAACGAAATTGAACGATTGAGTTTTGCGCTCGCTGTACGCGTTCCAGCTCGTGTCATTAGATCAAAAACTCTTCATTCTATGCAAATACGCAAGATTCATGCGTTTGGAGCAGCCAAACAAGCCCTAAACGACTGCGAAGTCGCTTTACAACGAAATCGGCCTATTCAGTTTTGCGCTCGCTGCAGGCGTTCCAGCTCGTATTATTAGATCAAAAACTCTTCATTCTATGCAAATACGCAAGATTCATGCGTTTCAAGCAGCTAAACAAGCCCCAGACGAATGCGAAGTCGCTTTATAACGAAATCGGCCTATTCAGTTTTGCGCTCGCTGCAGGCGTTCCAGCTCGTGTCAATAGATCAAAAACTCTTCATTCTATGCAAATACGCAAAATTCGAGCGTTTGGAGCAGCCAAACAAGCCCCAAACGAATGCAAAGTCGCTTTATAACGAAATCGACCGATTCAGTTTTGCGCTCGCTGCAGGCTTTCCGGCTCGTATTAATAGATTTAAAACTCTTCATTCTACGCAAATATGCAAGATTCATGCGTTTTGAGCAGCCAAACAAGCCCCAAACGAATTCAAAGTCGCTTTATAACAAAATCGACCGATTCGGTTTTGCGCTCGCTGCAGGCGTTCCAGCTCGTATTAATAGATCAAAAACTCTTCATTCTATGCAAATACGCAAGATTCATGCGTTTCAAGCAGCTAAACAAGCCCCAGACGAATGCGAAGTCGCTTTATATCGAAATCGGCCGATTCAGTTTTGCGCTCGTTGCAGGCGTTCCAGCTCGTGTTATTAGATCAAAAACTCCTCATTCTATGCAAATACGCAAGATTCATGCGTTTCGAGCAGCCAAACAAGCCCCAAACGAATGCAAAGTCGCTTTATAACAAAATCGACCGATTCGGTTTTGCGCTCGCTGCATTCGTTCCAGCTCGTGTTATTAGATCAAAAACTCTTCATTCTATGCAAATACGCAAGATTCGAGCGTTTGGAGCAGCCAAACAAGCCCCAAACGAATGCAAAGTCGCTTTATAACGAAATCGGCCTATTCAGTTTTGCGCTCGCTGCAGGCGTTCCAGCTCGTATTAATAGATCAAAAACTCTTCATTCTATGCAAATACGCAAGATTCATGCGTTTCAAGCAGCTAAACAAGCCCCAGACGAATGCGAAGTCGCTTTATAACGAAATCGGCCGATTCAGTTTTGCGCTCGTTGCAGGCGTTCCAGCTCGTGTTATTAGATCAAAAACTCTTCATTCTATGCAAATACGCAAGATTCATGCGTTTCGAGCAGCCAAACAAGCCCCAAACGAATGCAAAGTCGCTTTATAACGAAATCGGCCGATTCAGTTTTGCGCTCGCTGCAGGCGTTCCAGCTCGTGTTATTAGATCAAAAACTCCTCATTCTATGCAAATACGCAAGATTCATGCGTTTCGAGCAGCCAAACAAGCCCCAAACGAATGCAAAGTCGCTTTATAACAAAATCGACCGATTCGGTTTTGCGCTCGCTGCATTCGTTCCAGCTCGTGTTATTAGATCAAAAACTCTTCATTCTATGCAAATACGCAAGATTCGAGCGTTTGGAGCAGCCAAACAAGCCCCAAACGAATGCAAAGTCGCTTTATAACGAAATCGGCCTATTCAGTTTTGCGCTCGCTGCAGGCGTTCCAGCTCGTATTAATAGATCAAAAACTCTTCATTCTATGCAAATACGCAAGATTTGAGCGTTTGGAGCAGCCAAACAAGCCCCAAACGAATGCAAAGTCGCTTTATAACGAAATCGACAGATTCAGTTTTGCGCTCGCTGCAGGCTTTCCAGCTCGTATTAATAGATCTAAGACTCTTCATTCTGTGCAAATATGCAAGATTCATGCGTTTGGAGCAGCCAAACAAGCCCCAAACGAATGCAAAGTCGCTTTATAACGAAATCGGCCGATTCAGTTTTGCGCTCGCTGCAGGCGTTCCAGCTCGTGTTATTAGATCAAAAACTTTTCATCCTATGCAAATACGCAAGATTCATGCGTTTCGAGCAGCCAAACAAGCCCCAAACGAATGCAAAGTCACTTTATAACGAAATTGAACGATTGAGTTTTGCGCTCGCTGCAGGCATTCCAGCTCGTGTTATTAGATCAAAAACTCTTCATTCTATGCAAATACGCAAGATTCATGCGTTTCGAGCAGCCAAACAAGCCCTAAACGAATGCAAAGTCGCTTTACAACGAAATCAACCGATTCAGTTTTGCGCTCGCTGCAGGCGTTCCAGCTCGAGTCATTAGATCAAAAACTCTTCATTCTATGCAAATACGCAAGATTCATGCGTTTGGAGCAGCCAAACAAGCCCCAAACGAATGCAAAGTCGCTTTATAACAAAATCGACCGATTCAGTTTTGCGCTCGCTGCATTCGTTCCAGCTCGTGTTATTAGATCAAAATCTCTTCATTTCATGCAAATACGCAAGATTCATGCGTTTCGAGCAGCCAAACAAGCCCCAAACGAATGCAAAGTCGCTTTATAACGAAATCGGCCGATTCAGTTTTGCGCTCGCTGCAGGCGTTCCAGCTCGTGTTATTAGATCAAAAACTTTTCATCCTATGCAAATACGCAAGATTCATGCGTTTCGAGCAGCCAAACAAGCCCCAAACGAATGCAAAGTCCCTTTATAACGAAAAAGACCGATTGAGTTTTGCGCTCGCTGCAGGCATTCCAGCTCGTGTTATTAGATCAAAAACTCGTCATTCTATGCAAATACGCAAGATTCATGCGTTTGGAGCAGCCGAACAAGCCCCAAACGAATGCAAAGTCGCTTTATAACGAAATCGACCGATTCAGTTTTGCGCTCGCTGCAGGCGTTCCAGCTCGTATTAATAGATCAAAAACTCTTCATTCTATGCAAATACGCAAGATTCATGCGTTTCAAGCACCTAAACAAGCCCCAAACGAATGCGAAGTCGCTTTATAACGAAATCGGCCGATTCAGTTTTGCGCCCGCTGCAGGCGTTCCAGCCCGTGTTATTAGATCAAAAACTCTTTATTCTATGCAAATACGCAAGATTCATGCGTTTCAAGCAGCTAAACAAGCCCCAGACGAATGCGAAGTCGCTTTATAACGAAATCGGCCTATTCAGTTTTGCGCTCGCTGCAGGCGTTCCAGCTCGTATCAATAGATCAAAAACTCTTCATTCTATGCAAATACGCAAAATTCGAGCGTTTGGAGCAGCCAAACAAGCCCCAAACAAATGCAAAGTCGCTTTATAACGAAATCGGCCGATTCAGTTTTGCGCTCGCTGCAGGCGTTCCAGCTCGTGTTATTAGATCAAAAACTCTTCATTCTATGCAAATACGCAAGATTCATGCGTTTCGAGCAGCCAAACAAGCCCCAAACGAATGCAAAGTCGCTTTATAACGAAAAAGACCGATTTAGTTTTGCGCTCGCTGCAGGCGTTCCAGCTCGAGTTATTAGATCAAAAACTCTTCATTCTATGCAAATATGCAAGATTCATGCGTTTGGAGCAGCCAAACAAGCCCCAAACGAATGCAAAGTCGCTTTATAACAAAATCGACTGATTCAGTTTTGCGCTCGCTGCATTCGTTCCAGCTCGTGTTATTAGATCAAAAACTCTTCATTTTATGCAAATACGCAAGATTCATGCGTTTCGAGCAGCCAAACAAGCCCCAAACGAATGCAAAGTCGCTTTATAACGAAATCGGCCGATTCAGTTTTGCGCTCGCTGCAGGCGTTCCAGCTCGTGTTATTAGATCAAAAACTTTTCATTGTATGCAAATACGCAAGATTCATGCGTTTCGAGCAGCCAAACAAGCCCCAAACGAATGCAAAGTCACTTTATAACGAAATTGAACGATTGAGTTTTGCGCTCGCTGTACAGGTTCCAGCTCGTGTTATTAGATCAAAAACTCTTCATTCTATGCAACTACGCAAGATTCATGCGTTTGGAGCAGCCGAACAAGCCCCAAACGAATGCAAAGTCGCTTTATAACGAAATCGACCGATTCAGTTTTGCGCTCGCTGCTGGCGTTCCAGCTCGTATTAATGGATCAAAAACTCTTCATTCTATGCAAATACGCAAGATTCATGCGTTTCAAGCAGCTAAACAAGCCCCAAACGAATGCGAAGTCGCTTTATAACGAAATCGGCCGATTCAGTTTTGCGCCTTCTGCATTCGTTCCAGCTCGTGTTATTAGATCAAAAACTCTTTATTCTATGCAAATACGCAAGATTCGAGCGTTTGGAGCAGCCAAACAAGCCCCAAACGAATGCAAAGTCACTTTATAACGAAATCGACCGATTCAGTTTTGCGCTCGCTGCAGGCTTTCCAGCTCGTATTAATAGATCTAAGACTCTTCATTCTGTGCGAATATGCAAGATTCATGCGTTTGGAGCAGCCAAACAAGCCCCAAACGAATGCAAAGTCGCTTTATAACGAAAAAGACCGATTGAGTTTTGCGCTCGCTGCAGGCATTCCAGCTCGTGTTATTAGATCAAAAACTCTTCATTCTATGCAAATACGCAAGATTCATGCGTTTGGAGCAGCCAAACAAGCCCCAAACGAATGCAAAGTCGCTTTATAACGAAATCGGCCGTTTCAGTTTTGCGCTCGCTGCAGGCGTTCCAGCTCGTGTTATTAGATCAAAAACTCTTCATTCTATGCAAGTACGCAAGATTCATGCGTTTCGAGCAGCCAAACAAGCCCCAAACGAATGCAAAGTCGCTTTATAACGAAAAAGACCGATTTAGTTTTGCGCTCGCTGCAGGCGTTCCAGCTCGAGTTAATCGATCAAAAACTCTTCATTCTATGCAAATATGCAAGATTCATGCGTCTGGAGCAGCCAAACAAGTCCCAAACGAATGCAAAGTCACTTTATAACAAAATCGACCGATTCAGTTTTGCTCTCGCTGCATTCGTTCCAGCTCGTGTTATTAGATCAAAAACTCTTCATTCTATGCAAATACGCAAGATTCGAGCGTTTGGAGCAGCCAAACAAACCCCAAACGAATGCAAAGTCGCTTTATAACGAAATCGACCGATTCAGTTTTGCGCTCGCTGCAGGCTTTCCAGCTCGTATTAATAGATCTAAGACTCTTCATTCTGTGCAAATATGCAAGATTCAAGCGTTTCGAGCAGCCAAACAAGCCCCAAACGAATGCAAAGTCGCTTTATAACGAAAAAGACCGATTTAGTTTTGCGCTCGCTGCAGGCGTTCCAGTTCGAGTTATTAGATCAAAAACTCTTCATTCTATGCAAATATGCAAGATTCATGCGTTTGGAGCAGCCAAACAAGCCCCAAACGAATGCAAAGTCGCTTTATAACAAAATCGACCGATTCAGTTTTGCGCTCGCTGCATTCGTTCCAGCTCGTGTTATTGGATCAAAAACTCTTCATTTTATGCAAATACGCAAGATTCATGCGTTTCGAGCAGCCAAACAAGCCCCAAACGAATGCAAAGTCGCTTTATAACGAAATCGGCCGATTCAGTTTTGCGCTCGCTGCAGGCGTTCCAGCTCGTGTTATTAGATCAAAAACTTTTCATTGTATGCAAATACGCAAGATTCATGCGTTTCGAGCAGCCAAACAAGCCCCAAACGAATGCAAAGTCACTTTATAACGAAATTGAACGATTGAGTTTTGCGCTCGCTGTACAGGTTCCAGCTCGTGTTATTAGATCAAAAACTCTTCATTCTATGCAAATACGCAAGATTCATGCGTTTGGAGCAGCCGAACAAGCCCCAAACGAATGCAAAGTCGCTTTATAACGAAATCGACCGATTCAGTTTTGCGCTCGCTGCTGGCGTTCCAGCTCGTATTAATAGATCAAAAACTCTTCATTCTATGCAAATACGCAAGATTCATGCGTTTCAAGCAGCTAAACAAGCCCCAAACGAATGCGAAGTCGCTTTAAAACGAAATCGGCCGATTCAGTTTTGCGCTCGCTGCATTCGTTCCAGCTCGTGTTATTAGATCAAAAACTCTTTATTCTATGCAAATACGCAAGATTCGAGCGTTTGGAGCAGCCAAACAAGCCCCAAACGAATGCAAAGTCGCTTTATAACGAAATCGACCGATTCAGTTTTGCGCTCGCTGCAGGCGTTCCAGCTCGTGTTATTAGATCAAAAACTCTTCAGTCTATGCAAATACGCAAGATTCATGCGTTTCGAGCAGCCAAACAAGCCCCAATCGAATGCAAAGTCGCTTTATAACGAAAAAGACCGATCTAGTTTTGCGCTCGCTGCAGGCGTTCCAGCTCGAGTTATTAGATCAAAAACTCTTCATTCTATGCAAATATGAAAGATTCATGCGTTTGGAGCAGCCAAACAAGCCCCAAACGAATGCAAAGTCGCTTTATAACGAAATCGACCGATTCAGTTTTGCGCTCGCTGCAGGCTTTCCAGCTCGTATTAATAGATCTAAGACTCTTCATTCTGTGCAAATATGAAAGATTCATAAGTTTCGAGCAGCCAAACAAGCCCCAAACGAATGCATAGTCGCTTTAAAACGAAATTGAACGATTGAGTTTTGCGCTCGCTGTACGCGTTCCAGCTCGTGTCATTAGATCAAAAACTATTCATTCTATGCAGATACGCAAGATTCATGCGTTTGGAGCAGCCAAACAAGCCCTAAACGAATGCAAAGTCGCTTTATAACGAAATCGACCGATTCAGTTTTGCGCTCGCTGCAGGCGTTCCAGCTCGAGTTATTAGATCAAAAACTCTTCATTCTATGCAAATACGCAAGATTCATGTGTTTCGAGCAGCCAAACAAGCCCCAAACGAATGCAAAGTCGCTTTATAACGAAATCGACCGATTCAGTTTTGCGCTCGCTGCAGGCTTTCCAGCTCGTATTAATAGATCTAAGACTCTTCATTCTGTGCAAATATGCAAGATTCATGCGTTTGGAGCAGCCAAACAAGCCCCAAACGAATGCAAAGTCGCTTTATAACGAAATCGGCCGTTTCAGTTTTGCGCTCGCTGCAGGCGTTCCAGCTCGTGTTATTAGATCAAAAACTCTTCATTCTATGCAAATACGCAAGATTCATGCGTTTCGAGCAGCCAAACAAGCCCCAAACGAATGCAAAGTCGCTTTATAACGAAAAAGACCGATTGCGTTTTGCGCTCGCTGCAGGCATTCCAGCTCGTGTTATTAGATCAATAACTCTTCATTCTATGCAAATACGCAAGATTCATGCGTTTGGAGCAGCCAAACAAGCCCCAAACGAATACAAAGTCGATTTATAACGAAATCGGCCGTTTCAGTTTTGCGCTCGCTGCAGGCGTTCCAGCTCGTGTTATTAGATCAAAAACTCTTCATTCTATGCAAGTACGCAAGATTCATGCGTTTCGAGCAGCCAAACAAGCCCCAAACGAATGCAAAGTCGCTTTATAACGAAAAAGACCGATTTAGTTTTGCGCTCGCAGCAGGCGTTCCAGCTCGAGTTATTCGATCAAAAACTCTTCATTCTATGCAAATATGCAAGATTCATGCGTCTGGAGCAGCCAAACAAGCCCCAAACGAATGCAAAGTCACTTTATAACAAAATCGACCGATTCAGTTTTGCGCTCGCTGCATTCGTTCCAGCTCGTGTTATTAGATCAAAAACTCTTCATTCTATGCAAATACGCAAGATTCATGCGTTTCAAGCAGCTAAACAAGCCCCAGACGAATGCGAAGTCGCTTTATAACGAAATCCGCCTATTCAGTTTTGCGCTCGCTGCAGGCGTTGCAGCTCGTGTTATTAGATCAAAAACTCTTCATTCTATGCAAATACGCAAGATTCATGCGTTTCGAGCAGCCAAACAAGCCCCAAACGAATGCAAAGTCGCTTTATAACGAAATCGACCGATTCAGTTTTGCGCTCGCTGCAGGCTTTCCGGCTCGTATTAATAGATCTAAAACTCTTCATTCTATGCAAATATGCAAGATTCATGCGTTTGGAGCAGCCAAACAAGCCCCAAACGAATGCAAAGTCGCTTTATAACGAAAAAGACCGATTGAGTTTTGCGCTCGCTGCAGGCATTCCAGCTCGTGTTATTAGATCAAAAACTCTTCATTCTATGCAAATACGCAAGATTCATGCGTTTCGAGCAGCCAAACAAGCCCTAAACGAATGCAAAGTCGCTTTACAACGAAATCAACCGATTCAGTTTTGCGCTCGCTGCAGGCGTTCCAGCTCGAGTCATTAGATCAAAAACTCTTCATTCTATGCAAATACGCAAGATTCATGCGTTTGGAGCAGCCAAACAAGCCCCAAACGAATGCAAAGTCGCTTTATAACAAAATCGACCGATTCAGTTTTGCGCTCGCTGCATTCGTTCCAGCTCGTGTTATTAGATCAAAAACTCTTCATTTTATGCAAATACGCAAGATTCATGCGTTTCGAGCAGCCAAACAAGCCCCAAACGAATGCAAAGTCGCTTTATAACGAAATCGGCCGATTCAGTTTTGCGCTCGCTGCAGGCGTTCCAGCTCGTGTTATTAGATCAAAAACTTTTCATCCTATGCAAATACGCAAGATTCATGCGTTTCGAGCAGCCAAACAAGCCCCAAACGAATGCAAAGTCACTTTATAACGAAATTGAACGATTGAGTCTTGCGCTCGCTGTACGCGTTCCAGCTCGTGTCATTAGATCAAAAACTCTTCATTCTATGCAGATACGCAAGATTCATGCGTTTGGAGCAGCCAAACAAGCCCTAAACGAATGCAAAGTCGCTTTATAACGAAATCGACCGATTCAGTTTTGCGCTCGCTGCAGGCGTTCCAGCTCGAGTTATTAGATCAAAAACTCTTCATTCTATGCAAATACGCAAGATTCATGTGTTTCGAGCAGCCAAACAAGCCCCAAACGAATGCAAAGTCGCTTTATAACGAAAAAGACCGATTTAGTTTTGCGCTCGCTGCAGGCGTTCCAGCTCGTATTAATAGATCAAAAACTCTTCATTCTATGCAAATACGCAAGATTCGAGCGTTTGGAGCAGCCAAACAAGCCCCAAACGAATGCAAAGTCGCTTTATAACGAAATCGGCCTATTCAGTTTTGCGCTCGCTGCAGGCGTTCCAGCTCGTATCAATAGATCAAAAACTCTTCATTCTATGCAAATACGCCAAAATCGAGCGTTTGGAGCAGCCAAACAAGCCCCAAACGAATGCAAAGTCGCTTTATAACGAAATCGACCGATTCAGTTTTGCGCTCGCTGCAGGCTTTCCGGCTAGTATTAATAGATCTAAAACTCTTTATTCTATGCAAATATGCAAGATTCATGCGTTTTGAGCAGCCAAACAAGCCCCAAACGAATTCAAAGTCGCTTTATAACGAAATCGATAGAAATCGACCGATTCAGTTTTGCGCTCGCGGCATTCGTTCCAGCTCGTTTTATTAGATCAAACACTCTTTATTCTATGCGAATACGCAAGATTCATGCGTTTAGAGCAGCCAAACAAGCCCCAAACGAATGCACAGACGCTTTTCAACGAAATTGAACGATTGAGTTTTGCGCTCGCCGTACGCGTTCCAGCTCGTGTCATTAGATCAAAAACTCTTCATTCTATGCAAATACGCAAGATTCGAGCGTTTGGAGCAGCCAAACAAGCCCCAAACGAATGCAAAGTCACTTTATAACGAAATCGACCGATTCAGTTTTGCGCTCGCTGCAGGCTTTCCAGCTCGTATTAATAGATCTAAGACTCTTCATTCTGTGCAAATATGCAAGATTCATGCGTTTGGAGCAGCCAAACAAGCCCCAAACGAATGCAAAGTCGCTTTATAACGAAAAAGACCGATTGAGTTTTGCGCTCGCTGCAGGCATTCCAGCTCGTGTTATTAGATCAAAAACTCGTCATTCTATGCAAATACGCAAGATTCATGCGTTTGGAGCAGCCAAACACGCCCCAAACGAATGCAAAGTCGCTTTATAACGAAAAAGACCGATTCAGTTTTGCGCTCGCTGCATTCGTTCCAGCTCGTGTTATTAGATCAAAAACTCTTCATTCTATGCAAATACGCAAGATTCATGCGTTTGGAGCAGCCAAACAAGCCCCAAACGAATGCAAAGTCGCTTTATAACGAAATCGGCCGTTTCAGTTTTGCGCTCGCTGCAGGCGTTGCAGCTCGTGTTATTAGATCAAAAACTCTTCATTCTATGCAAATACGCAAGATTCATGCGTTTCGAGCAGCCAAACAAGCCCCAAACGAATGCAAAGTCGCTTTATAACGAAAAAGACCGATTTAGTTTTGCGCTCGCTGCAGGCGTTCCAGCTCGAGTGATTCGATCAAAAACTCTTCATTCTATGCAAATATGCAAGATTCATGCGTCTGGAGCAGCCAAACAAGCCCCAAACGAATGCAAAGTCACTTTATAACAAAATCGTCCGATTCAGTTTTGCGCTCGCTGCATTCGTTCCAGCTCGTGTTATTAGATCAAAAACTCTTCATTCTATGCAAATACGCAAGATTCGAGCGTTTGGAGCAGCCAAACAAGCCCCAAACGAATGCAAAGTCGCTTTATAACGAAATCGACCGATTCAGTTTTGCGCTCGCTGCAGGCTTTCCAGCTCGTATTAATAGATCTAAGACTCTTCATTCTGTGCAAATATGCAAGATTCATGCGTTTGGAGCAGCCAAACAAGCCCCAAACGAATGCAAAGTCGCTTTAAAACGAAATTGAACGATTGAGTTTTGCGCTCGCTGTACGCGTTCCAGCTCGTGTCATTAGATCAAAAACTCTTCATTCTATGCAACTACGCAAGATTCATGCGTTTGGAGCAGCCGAACAAGCCCCAAACGAATGCAAAGTCGCTTTATAACGAAATCGACCGATTCAGTTTTGCGCTCGCTGCTGGCGTTCCAGCTCGTATTAATGGATCAAAAACTCTTCATTCTATGCAAATACGCAAGATTCATGCGTTTCAAGCAGCTAAACAAGCCCCAAACGAATGCGAAGTCGCTTTATAACGAAATCGGCCGATTCAGTTTTGCGCCTTCTGCATTCGTTCCAGCTCGTGTTATTAGATCAAAAACTCTTTATTCTATGCAAATACGCAAGATTCGAGCGTTTGGAGCAGCCAAACAAGCCCCAAACGAATGCAAAGTCACTTTATAACGAAATCGACCGATTCAGTTTTGCGCTCGCTGCAGGCTTTCCAGCTCGTATTAATAGATCTAAGACTCTTCATTCTGTGCGAATATGCAAGATTCATGCGTTTGGAGCAGCCAAACAAGCCCCAAACGAATGCAAAGTCGCTTTATAACGAAAAAGACCGATTGAGTTTTGCGCTCGCTGCAGGCATTCCAGCTCGCGTTATTAGATCAAAAACTCTTCATTCTATGCAAATACGCAAGATTCATGCGTTTGGAGCAGCCAAACAAGCCCCAAACGAATGCAAAGTCGCTTTATAACGAAATCGGCCGTTTCAGTTTTGCGCTCGCTGCAGGCGTTCCAGCTCGTGTTATTAGATCAAAAACTCTTCATTCTATGCAAGTACGCAAGATTCATGCGTTTCGAGCAGCCAAACAAGCCCCAAACGAATGCAAAGTCGCTTTATAACGAAAAAGACCGATTTAGTTTTGCGCTCGCTGCAGGCGTTCCAGCTCGAGTTAATCGATCAAAAACTCTTCATTCTATGCAAATATGCAAGATTCATGCGTCTGGAGCAGCCAAACAAGTCCCAAACGAATGCAAAGTCACTTTATAACAAAATCGACCGATTCAGTTTTGCTCTCGCTGCATTCGTTCCAGCTCGTGTTATTAGATCAAAAACTCTTCATTCTATGCAAATACGCAAGATTCGAGCGTTTGGAGCAGCCAAACAAACCCCAAACGAATGCAAAGTCGCTTTATAACGAAATCGACCGATTCAGTTTTGCGCTCGCTGCAGGCTTTCCAGCTCGTATTAATAGATCTAAGACTCTTCATTCTGTGCAAATATGCAAGATTCAAGCGTTTCGAGCAGCCAAACAAGCCCCAAACGAATGCAAAGTCGCTTTATAACGAAAAAGACCGATTTAGTTTTGCGCTCGCTGCAGGCGTTCCAGTTCGAGTTATTAGATCAAAAACTCTTCATTCTATGCAAATATGCAAGATTCATGCGTTTGGAGCAGCCAAACAAGCCCCAAACGAATGCAAAGTCGCTTTATAACAAAATCGACCGATTCAGTTTTGCGCTCGCTGCATTCGTTCCAGCTCGTGTTATTGGATCAAAAACTCTTCATTTTATGCAAATACGCAAGATTCATGCGTTTCGAGCAGCCAAACAAGCCCCAAACGAATGCAAAGTCGCTTTATAACGAAATCGGCCGATTCAGTTTTGCGCTCGCTGCAGGCGTTCCAGCTCGTGTTATTAGATCAAAAACTTTTCATTGTATGCAAATACGCAAGATTCATGCGTTTCGAGCAGCCAAACAAGCCCCAAACGAATGCAAAGTCACTTTATAACGAAATTGAACGATTGAGTTTTGCGCTCGCTGTACAGGTTCCAGCTCGTGTTATTAGATCAAAAACTCTTCATTCTATGCAAATACGCAAGATTCATGCGTTTGGAGCAGCCGAACAAGCCCCAAACGAATGCAAAGTCGCTTTATAACGAAATCGACCGATTCAGTTTTGCGCTCGCTGCTGGCGTTCCAGCTCGTATTAATAGATCAAAAACTCTTCATTCTATGCAAATACGCAAGATTCATGCGTTTCAAGCAGCTAAACAAGCCCCAAACGAATGCGAAGTCGCTTTAAAACGAAATCGGCCGATTCAGTTTTGCGCTCGCTGCATTCGTTCCAGCTCGTGTTATTAGATCAAAAACTCTTTATTCTATGCAAATACGCAAGATTCGAGCGTTTGGAGCAGCCAAACAAGCCCCAAACGAATGCAAAGTCGCTTTATAACGAAATCGACCGATTCAGTTTTGCGCTCGCTGCAGGCGTTCCAGCTCGTGTTATTAGATCAAAAACTCTTCAGTCTATGCAAATACGCAAGATTCATGCGTTTCGAGCAGCCAAACAAGCCCCAATCGAATGCAAAGTCGCTTTATAACGAAAAAGACCGATCTAGTTTTGCGCTCGCTGCAGGCGTTCCAGCTCGAGTTATTAGATCAAAAACTCTTCATTCTATGCAAATATGAAAGATTCATGCGTTTGGAGCAGCCAAACAAGCCCCAAACGAATGCAAAGTCGCTTTATAACGAAATCGACCGATTCAGTTTTGCGCTCGCTGCAGGCTTTCCAGCTCGTATTAATAGATCTAAGACTCTTCATTCTGTGCAAATATGAAAGATTCATAAGTTTCGAGCAGCCAAACAAGCCCCAAACGAATGCATAGTCGCTTTAAAACGAAATTGAACGATTGAGTTTTGCGCTCGCTGTACGCGTTCCAGCTCGTGTCATTAGATCAAAAACTATTCATTCTATGCAGATACGCAAGATTCATGCGTTTGGAGCAGCCAAACAAGCCCTAAACGAATGCAAAGTCGCTTTATAACGAAATCGACCGATTCAGTTTTGCGCTCGCTGCAGGCGTTCCAGCTCGAGTTATTAGATCAAAAACTCTTCATTCTATGCAAATACGCAAGATTCATGTGTTTCGAGCAGCCAAACAAGCCCCAAACGAATGCAAAGTCGCTTTATAACGAAATCGACCGATTCAGTTTTGCGCTCGCTGCAGGCTTTCCAGCTCGTATTAATAGATCTAAGACTCTTCATTCTGTGCAAATATGCAAGATTCATGCGTTTGGAGCAGCCAAACAAGCCCCAAACGAATGCAAAGTCGCTTTATAACGAAATCGGCCGTTTCAGTTTTGCGCTCGCTGCAGGCGTTCCAGCTCGTGTTATTAGATCAAAAACTCTTCATTCTATGCAAATACGCAAGATTCATGCGTTTCGAGCAGCCAAACAAGCCCCAAACGAATGCAAAGTCGCTTTATAACGAAAAAGACCGATTGCGTTTTGCGCTCGCTGCAGGCATTCCAGCTCGTGTTATTAGATCAATAACTCTTCATTCTATGCAAATACGCAAGATTCATGCGTTTGGAGCAGCCAAACAAGCCCCAAACGAATACAAAGTCGATTTATAACGAAATCGGCCGTTTCAGTTTTGCGCTCGCTGCAGGCGTTCCAGCTCGTGTTATTAGATCAAAAACTCTTCATTCTATGCAAGTACGCAAGATTCATGCGTTTCGAGCAGCCAAACAAGCCCCAAACGAATGCAAAGTCGCTTTATAACGAAAAAGACCGATTTAGTTTTGCGCTCGCAGCAGGCGTTCCAGCTCGAGTTATTCGATCAAAAACTCTTCATTCTATGCAAATATGCAAGATTCATGCGTCTGGAGCAGCCAAACAAGCCCCAAACGAATGCAAAGTCACTTTATAACAAAATCGACCGATTCAGTTTTGCGCTCGCTGCATTCGTTCCAGCTCGTGTTATTAGATCAAAAACTCTTCATTCTATGCAAATACGCAAGATTCATGCGTTTCAAGCAGCTAAACAAGCCCCAGACGAATGCGAAGTCGCTTTATAACGAAATCCGCCTATTCAGTTTTGCGCTCGCTGCAGGCGTTGCAGCTCGTGTTATTAGATCAAAAACTCTTCATTCTATGCAAATACGCAAGATTCATGCGTTTCGAGCAGCCAAACAAGCCCCAAACGAATGCAAAGTCGCTTTATAACGAAATCGACCGATTCAGTTTTGCGCTCGCTGCAGGCTTTCCGGCTCGTATTAATAGATCTAAAACTCTTCATTCTATGCAAATATGCAAGATTCATGCGTTTGGAGCAGCCAAACAAGCCCCAAACGAATGCAAAGTCGCTTTATAACGAAAAAGACCGATTGAGTTTTGCGCTCGCTGCAGGCATTCCAGCTCGTGTTATTAGATCAAAAACTCTTCATTCTATGCAAATACGCAAGATTCATGCGTTTCGAGCAGCCAAACAAGCCCTAAACGAATGCAAAGTCGCTTTACAACGAAATCAACCGATTCAGTTTTGCGCTCGCTGCAGGCGTTCCAGCTCGAGTCATTAGATCAAAAACTCTTCATTCTATGCAAATACGCAAGATTCATGCGTTTGGAGCAGCCAAACAAGCCCCAAACGAATGCAAAGTCGCTTTATAACAAAATCGACCGATTCAGTTTTGCGCTCGCTGCATTCGTTCCAGCTCGTGTTATTAGATCAAAAACTCTTCATTTTATGCAAATACGCAAGATTCATGCGTTTCGAGCAGCCAAACAAGCCCCAAACGAATGCAAAGTCGCTTTATAACGAAATCGGCCGATTCAGTTTTGCGCTCGCTGCAGGCGTTCCAGCTCGTGTTATTAGATCAAAAACTTTTCATCCTATGCAAATACGCAAGATTCATGCGTTTCGAGCAGCCAAACAAGCCCCAAACGAATGCAAAGTCACTTTATAACGAAATTGAACGATTGAGTCTTGCGCTCGCTGTACGCGTTCCAGCTCGTGTCATTAGATCAAAAACTCTTCATTCTATGCAGATACGCAAGATTCATGCGTTTGGAGCAGCCAAACAAGCCCTAAACGAATGCAAAGTCGCTTTATAACGAAATCGACCGATTCAGTTTTGCGCTCGCTGCAGGCGTTCCAGCTCGAGTTATTAGATCAAAAACTCTTCATTCTATGCAAATACGCAAGATTCATGTGTTTCGAGCAGCCAAACAAGCCCCAAACGAATGCAAAGTCGCTTTATAACGAAAAAGACCGATTTAGTTTTGCGCTCGCTGCAGGCGTTCCAGCTCGTATTAATAGATCAAAAACTCTTCATTCTATGCAAATACGCAAGATTCGAGCGTTTGGAGCAGCCAAACAAGCCCCAAACGAATGCAAAGTCGCTTTATAACGAAATCAGCCTATTCAGTTTTGCGCTCGCTGCAGGCGTTCCAGCTCGTATCAATAGATCAAAAACTCTTCATTCTATGCAAATACGCCAAAATCGAGCGTTTGGAGCAGCCAAACAAGCCCCAAACGAATGCAAAGTCGCTTTATAACGAAATCGACCGATTCAGTTTTGCGCTCGCTGCAGGCTTTCCGGCTAGTATTAATAGATCTAAAACTCTTTATTCTATGCAAATATGCAAGATTCATGCGTTTTGAGCAGCCAAACAAGCCCCAAACGAATTCAAAGTCGCTTTATAACGAAATCGATAGAAATCGACCGATTCAGTTTTGCGCTCGCGGCATTCGTTCCAGCTCGTTTTATTAGATCAAACACTCTTTATTCTATGCGAATACGCAAGATTCATGCGTTTAGAGCAGCCAAACAAGCCCCAAACGAATGCACAGACGCTTTTCAACGAAATTGAACGATTGAGTTTTGCGCTCGCCGTACGCGTTCCAGCTCGTGTCATTAGATCAAAAACTCTTCATTCTATGCAAATACGCAAGATTCGAGCGTTTGGAGCAGCCAAACAAGCCCCAAACGAATGCAAAGTCACTTTATAACGAAATCGACCGATTCAGTTTTGCGCTCGCTGCAGGCTTTCCAGCTCGTATTAATAGATCTAAGACTCTTCATTCTGTGCAAATATGCAAGATTCATGCGTTTGGAGCAGCCAAACAAGCCCCAAACGAATGCAAAGTCGCTTTATAACGAAAAAGACCGATTGAGTTTTGCGCTCGCTGCAGGCATTCCAGCTCGTGTTATTAGATCAAAAACTCGTCATTCTATGCAAATACGCAAGATTCATGCGTTTGGAGCAGCCAAACACGCCCCAAACGAATGCAAAGTCGCTTTATAACGAAAAAGACCGATTCAGTTTTGCGCTCGCTGCATTCGTTCCAGCTCGTGTTATTAGATCAAAAACTCTTCATTCTATGCAAATACGCAAGATTCATGCGTTTGGAGCAGCCAAACAAGCCCCAAACGAATGCAAAGTCGCTTTATAACGAAATCGGCCGTTTCAGTTTTGCGCTCGCTGCAGGCGTTGCAGCTCGTGTTATTAGATCAAAAACTCTTCATTCTATGCAAATACGCAAGATTCATGCGTTTCGAGCAGCCAAACAAGCCCCAAACGAATGCAAAGTCGCTTTATAACGAAAAAGACCGATTTAGTTTTGCGCTCGCTGCAGGCGTTCCAGCTCGAGTTATTCGATCAAAAACTCTTCATTCTATGCAAATATGCAAGATTCATGCGTCTGGAGCAGCCAAACAAGCCCCAAACGAATGCAAAGTCACTTTATAACAAAATCGTCCGATTCAGTTTTGCGCTCGCTGCATTCGTTCCAGCTCGTGTTATTAGATCAAAAACTCTTCATTCTATGCAAATACGCAAGATTCGAGCGTTTGGAGCAGCCAAACAAGCCCCAAACGAATGCAAAGTCGCTTTATAACGAAATCGACCGATTCAGTTTTGCGCTCGCTGCAGGCTTTCCAGCTCGTATTAATAGATCTAAGACTCTTCATTCTGTGCAAATATGCAAGATTCATGCGTTTGGAGCAGCCAAACAAGCCCCAAACGAATGCAAAGTCGCTTTAAAACGAAATTGAACGATTGAGTTTTGCGCTCGCTGTACGCGTTCCAGCTCGTGTCATTAGATCAAAAACTCTTCATTCTATGCAAATACGCAAGATTCGTGCGTTTGGAGCAGCCAAACAAGCCCCAAACGACTGCGAAGTCGCTTTACAACGAAATCGGCCTATTCAGTTTTGCGCTCGCTGCAGGCGTTCCAGCTCGTATTAATAGATCAAAAACTCTTCATTCTATGCAAATACGCAAGATTCATGCGTTTCAAGCAGCTAAACAAGCCCCAGACGAATGCGAAGTCGCTTTATAACGAAATCGGCCTATTCAGTTTTGCGCTCGCTGCAGGCGTTCCAGCTCGTATCAATAGATCAAAAACTCTTCATTCTATGCAAATACGCAAAATTCGAGCGTTTGGAGCAGCCAAACAAGCCCCAAACGAATGCAAAGTCGCTTTATAACGAAATCGGCCGATTCAGTTTTGCGCTCGCTGCAGGCGTTCCAGCTCGTGTTATTAGATCAAAAACTCTTCATTCTATGCAAATACGCAAGATTCATGCGTTTCGAGCAGCCAAACAAGCCCCAAACGAATGCAAAGTCGCTTTATAACGAAATCGGCCGATTCAGTTTTGCGCTCGCTGCAGGCGTTCCAGCTCGTGTTATTAGATCAAAAACTCCTCATTCTATGCAAATACGCAAGATTCATGCGTTTCGAGCAGCCAAACAAGCCCCAAACGAATGCAAAGTCGCTTTATAACAAAATCGACCGATTCGGTTTTGCGCTCGCTGCATTCGTTCCAGCTCGTGTTATTAGATCAAAAACTCTTCATTCTATGCAAATACGCAAGATTCGAGCGTTTGGAGCAGCCAAACAAGCCCGAAACGAATGCAAAGTCGCTTTATAACGAAATCGCCCTATTCAGTTTTGCGCTCGCTGCAGGCGTTCCAGCTCGTATCAATAGATCAAAAACTCTTCATTCTGTGCAAATACGCAAAATTCGAGCGTTTGGAGCAGCCAAACAAGCCCCAAACGAATGCAAAGTCGCTTTATAACGAAATCGACCGATTCAGTTTTGCGCTCGCTGCAGGCTTTCCGGCTCGTATTAATAGATCTAAAACTCTTCATTCTATGCAAATATGCAAGATTCATGCGTTTTGAGCAGCCAAACAAGCCCCAAACGAATTCAAAGTCGCTTTATAACGAAATCGATAGAAATCGACCGATTCAGTTTTGCGCTCGCGGCATTCGTTCCAGCTCGTTTTATTAGATCAAACACTCTTTATTCTATGCGAATACGCAAGATTCATGCGTTTAGAGCAGCCAAACAAGCCCCAAACGAATGCACAGACGCTTTTAAACGAAATTGAACGATTGATTTTTGTGCTCGCCGTACGCGTTCCAGCTCGTGTCATTAGATCAAAAACTCTTCATTCTATGCAAATAAGCAAGATTCATGCGTTTGGAGCAGCCAAACAAGCCCCAAACGAATGCAAAGTCGCTTTACAACGAAATTGAACGATTAAGTTTTGCGCTTGCTGTACGCGTTCCAGCTCGTGTTATTAGATCAAAGACTCTTCATTCTATGCAAATACGCAAGATTCATGCGTTTCGAGCAGCCAAACAAGCCCCAAACGAATGCAAAGTCGCTTTATAACGAAATCGGCCGATTCAGTTTTGCGCTCGCTGCAGGCGTTCCAGCTCGTGTTATTAGATCAAAAACTCCTCATTATATGCAAATACGCAATATTCATGCGTTTCGAGCAGCCAAACAAGCCCCAAACGAATGCAAAAGTCGCTTTATAACAAAATCGACCGATTCGGTTTTGCGCTCGCTGCATTCGTTCCAGCTCGTGTTATTAGATCAAAAACTCTTCATTCTATGCAAATACGCAAGATTTGAGCGTTTGGAGCAGCCAAACAAGCCCCAAACGAATGCAAAGTCGCTTTACAACGAAATTGAACGATTCAGTTTTGCGCGCGCTGCAAGCGTTCCAGCTCGTAATAATAGATCAAAAACTCTTCATTCTATGCAAATACGCAAGATTCATGCGTTTCGAGCAGACAAACAAGCCCCAAACGAATGCAAAGTCGCTTTATAACGAAAAAGACCGATTTAGTTTTGCGCTCGCTGCAGGCGTTCCAGCTCGAGTTATTTGATCAAAAACTCTTCATTCTATGCAAATATGAAAGATTCATGCGTTTGGAGCAGCCAAACAAGCCCCAAACGAATGCAAAGTCGCTTTATAACGAAATCGACCGATTCAGTTTTGCGCTCGCTGCAGGCTTTCCAGCTCGTATTAATAGATCTAAGACTCTTCATTCTGTGCAAATATGCAAGATTCATGCGTTTGGAGCAGCCAAACAAGCCCCAGACGAATGCAAAGTCGCTTTAAAACGAAATTGAACGATTGAGTTTTGCGCTCGCTGTACGCGTTCCAGCTCGTGTCATTAGATCAAAAACTCTTCATTCTATGCAAATACGCAAGATTCATGCGTTTGGAGCAGCCAAACAAGCCCTAAACGACTGCGAAGTCGCTTTACAACGAAATCGGCCTATTCAGTTTTGCGCTCGCTGCAGGCGTTCCAGCTCGTATTATTAGATCAAAAACTCTTCATTCTATGCAAATACGCAAGATTCATGCGTTTCAAGCAGCTAAACAAGCCCCAGACGAATGCGAAGTCGCTTTATAACGAAATCGGCCTATTCAGTTTTGCGCTCGCTGCAGGCGTTCCAGCTCGTGTCAATAGATCAAAAACTCTTCATTCTATGCAAATACGCAAAATTCGAGCGTTTGGAGCAGCCAAACAAGCCCCAAACGAATGCAAAGTCGCTTTATAACGAAATCGACCGATTCAGTTTTGCGCTCGCTGCAGGCTTTCCGGCTCGTATTAATAGATTTAAAACTCTTCATTCTACGCAAATATGCAAGATTCATGCGTTTTGAGCAGCCAAACAAGCCCCAAACGAATTCAAAGTCGCTTTATAACAAAATCGACCGATTCGGTTTTGCGCTCGCTGCAGGCGTTCCAGCTCGTATTAATAGATCAAAAACTCTTCATTCTATGCAAATACGCAAGATTCATGCGTTTCAAGCAGCTAAACAAGCCCCAGACGAATGCGAAGTCGCTTTATATCGAAATCGGCCGATTCAGTTTTGCGCTCGTTGCAGGCGTTCCAGCTCGTGTTATTAGATCAAAAACTCCTCATTCTATGCAAATACGCAAGATTCATGCGTTTCGAGCAGCCAAACAAGCCCCAAACGAATGCAAAGTCGCTTTATAACAAAATCGACCGATTCGGTTTTGCGCTCGCTGCATTCGTTCCAGCTCGTGTTATTAGATCAAAAACTCTTCATTCTATGCAAATACGCAAGATTCGAGCGTTTGGAGCAGCCAAACAAGCCCCAAACGAATGCAAAGTCGCTTTATAACGAAATCGGCCTATTCAGTTTTGCGCTCGCTGCAGGCGTTCCAGCTCGTATTAATAGATCAAAAACTCTTCATTCTATGCAAATACGCAAGATTCATGCGTTTCAAGCAGCTAAACAAGCCCCAGACGAATGCGAAGTCGCTTTATAACGAAATCGGCCGATTCAGTTTTGCGCTCGTTGCAGGCGTTCCAGCTCGTGTTATTAGATCAAAAACTCTTCATTCTATGCAAATACGCAAGATTCATGCGTTTCGAGCAGCCAAACAAGCCCCAAACGAATGCAAAGTCGCTTTATAACGAAATCGGCCGATTCAGTTTTGCGCTCGCTGCAGGCGTTCCAGCTCGTGTTATTAGATCAAAAACTCCTCATTCTATGCAAATACGCAAGATTCATGCGTTTCGAGCAGCCAAACAAGCCCCAAACGAATGCAAAGTCGCTTTATAACAAAATCGACCGATTCGGTTTTGCGCTCGCTGCATTCGTTCCAGCTCGTGTTATTAGATCAAAAACTCTTCATTCTATGCAAATACGCAAGATTCGAGCGTTTGGAGCAGCCAAACAAGCCCCAAACGAATGCAAAGTCGCTTTATAACGAAATCGGCCTATTCAGTTTTGCGCTCGCTGCAGGCGTTCCAGCTCGTATTAATAGATCAAAAACTCTTCATTCTATGCAAATACGCAAGATTTGAGCGTTTGGAGCAGCCAAACAAGCCCCAAACGAATGCAAAGTCGCTTTATAACGAAATCGACAGATTCAGTTTTGCGCTCGCTGCAGGCTTTCCAGCTCGTATTAATAGATCTAAGACTCTTCATTCTGTGCAAATATGCAAGATTCATGCGTTTGGAGCAGCCAAACAAGCCCCAAACGAATGCAAAGTCGCTTTATAACGAAATCGGCCGATTCAGTTTTGCGCTCGCTGCAGGCGTTCCAGCTCGTGTTATTAGATCAAAAACTTTTCATCCTATGCAAATACGCAAGATTCATGCGTTTCGAGCAGCCAAACAAGCCCCAAACGAATGCAAAGTCACTTTATAACGAAATTGAACGATTGAGTTTTGCGCTCGCTGCAGGCATTCCAGCTCGTGTTATTAGATCAAAAACTCTTCATTCTATGCAAATACGCAAGATTCATGCGTTTCGAGCAGCCAAACAAGCCCTAAACGAATGCAAAGTCGCTTTACAACGAAATCAACCGATTCAGTTTTGCGCTCGCTGCAGGCGTTCCAGCTCGAGTCATTAGATCAAAAACTCTTCATTCTATGCAAATACGCAAGATTCATGCGTTTGGAGCAGCCAAACAAGCCCCAAACGAATGCAAAGTCGCTTTATAACAAAATCGACCGATTCAGTTTTGCGCTCGCTGCATTCGTTCCAGCTCGTGTTATTAGATCAAAATCTCTTCATTTCATGCAAATACGCAAGATTCATGCGTTTCGAGCAGCCAAACAAGCCCCAAACGAATGCAAAGTCGCTTTATAACGAAATCGGCCGATTCAGTTTTGCGCTCGCTGCAGGCGTTCCAGCTCGTGTTATTAGATCAAAAACTTTTCATCCTATGCAAATACGCAAGATTCATGCGTTTCGAGCAGCCAAACAAGCCCCAAACGAATGCAAAGTCCCTTTATAACGAAAAAGACCGATTGAGTTTTGCGCTCGCTGCAGGCATTCCAGCTCGTGTTATTAGATCAAAAACTCGTCATTCTATGCAAATACGCAAGATTCATGCGTTTGGAGCAGCCGAACAAGCCCCAAACGAATGCAAAGTCGCTTTATAACGAAATCGACCGATTCAGTTTTGCGCTCGCTGCAGGCGTTCCAGCTCGTATTAATAGATCAAAAACTCTTCATTCTATGCAAATACGCAAGATTCATGCGTTTCAAGCACCTAAACAAGCCCCAAACGAATGCGAAGTCGCTTTATAACGAAATCGGCCGATTCAGTTTTGCGCCCGCTGCAGGCGTTCCAGCCCGTGTTATTAGATCAAAAACTCTTTATTCTATGCAAATACGCAAGATTCATGCGTTTCAAGCAGCTAAACAAGCCCCAGACGAATGCGAAGTCGCTTTATAACGAAATCGGCCTATTCAGTTTTGCGCTCGCTGCAGGCGTTCCAGCTCGTATCAATAGATCAAAAACTCTTCATTCTATGCAAATACGCAAAATTCGAGCGTTTGGAGCAGCCAAACAAGCCCCAAACAAATGCAAAGTCGCTTTATAACGAAATCGGCCGATTCAGTTTTGCGCTCGCTGCAGGCGTTCCAGCTCGTGTTATTAGATCAAAAACTCTTCATTCTATGCAAATACGCAAGATTCATGCGTTTCGAGCAGCCAAACAAGCCCCAAACGAATGCAAAGTCGCTTTATAACGAAAAAGACCGATTTAGTTTTGCGCTCGCTGCAGGCGTTCCAGCTCGAGTTATTAGATCAAAAACTCTTCATTCTATGCAAATATGCAAGATTCATGCGTTTGGAGCAGCCAAACAAGCCCCAAACGAATGCAAAGTCGCTTTATAACAAAATCGACTGATTCAGTTTTGCGCTCGCTGCATTCGTTCCAGCTCGTGTTATTAGATCAAAAACTCTTCATTTTATGCAAATACGCAAGATTCATGCGTTTCGAGCAGCCAAACAAGCCCCAAACGAATGCAAAGTCGCTTTATAACGAAATCGGCCGATTCAGTTTTGCGCTCGCTGCAGGCGTTCCAGCTCGTGTTATTAGATCAAAAACTTTTCATTGTATGCAAATACGCAAGATTCATGCGTTTCGAGCAGCCAAACAAGCCCCAAACGAATGCAAAGTCACTTTATAACGAAATTGAACGATTGAGTTTTGCGCTCGCTGTACAGGTTCCAGCTCGTGTTATTAGATCAAAAACTCTTCATTCTATGCAACTACGCAAGATTCATGCGTTTGGAGCAGCCGAACAAGCCCCAAACGAATGCAAAGTCGCTTTATAACGAAATCGACCGATTCAGTTTTGCGCTCGCTGCTGGCGTTCCAGCTCGTATTAATGGATCAAAAACTCTTCATTCTATGCAAATACGCAAGATTCATGCGTTTCAAGCAGCTAAACAAGCCCCAAACGAATGCGAAGTCGCTTTATAACGAAATCGGCCGATTCAGTTTTGCGCCTTCTGCATTCGTTCCAGCTCGTGTTATTAGATCAAAAACTCTTTATTCTATGCAAATACGCAAGATTCGAGCGTTTGGAGCAGCCAAACAAGCCCCAAACGAATGCAAAGTCACTTTATAACGAAATCGACCGATTCAGTTTTGCGCTCGCTGCAGGCTTTCCAGCTCGTATTAATAGATCTAAGACTCTTCATTCTGTGCGAATATGCAAGATTCATGCGTTTGGAGCAGCCAAACAAGCCCCAAACGAATGCAAAGTCGCTTTATAACGAAAAAGACCGATTGAGTTTTGCGCTCGCTGCAGGCATTCCAGCTCGTGTTATTAGATCAAAAACTCTTCATTCTATGCAAATACGCAAGATTCATGCGTTTGGAGCAGCCAAACAAGCCCCAAACGAATGCAAAGTCGCTTTATAACGAAATCGGCCGTTTCAGTTTTGCGCTCGCTGCAGGCGTTCCAGCTCGTGTTATTAGATCAAAAACTCTTCATTCTATGCAAGTACGCAAGATTCATGCGTTTCGAGCAGCCAAACAAGCCCCAAACGAATGCAAAGTCGCTTTATAACGAAAAAGACCGATTTAGTTTTGCGCTCGCTGCAGGCGTTCCAGCTCGAGTTAATCGATCAAAAACTCTTCATTCTATGCAAATATGCAAGATTCATGCGTCTGGAGCAGCCAAACAAGTCCCAAACGAATGCAAAGTCACTTTATAACAAAATCGACCGATTCAGTTTTGCTCTCGCTGCATTCGTTCCAGCTCGTGTTATTAGATCAAAAACTCTTCATTCTATGCAAATACGCAAGATTCGAGCGTTTGGAGCAGCCAAACAAACCCCAAACGAATGCAAAGTCGCTTTATAACGAAATCGACCGATTCAGTTTTGCGCTCGCTGCAGGCTTTCCAGCTCGTATTAATAGATCTAAGACTCTTCATTCTGTGCAAATATGCAAGATTCAAGCGTTTCGAGCAGCCAAACAAGCCCCAAACGAATGCAAAGTCGCTTTATAACGAAAAAGACCGATTTAGTTTTGCGCTCGCTGCAGGCGTTCCAGTTCGAGTTATTAGATCAAAAACTCTTCATTCTATGCAAATATGCAAGATTCATGCGTTTGGAGCAGCCAAACAAGCCCCAAACGAATGCAAAGTCGCTTTATAACAAAATCGACCGATTCAGTTTTGCGCTCGCTGCATTCGTTCCAGCTCGTGTTATTGGATCAAAAACTCTTCATTTTATGCAAATACGCAAGATTCATGCGTTTCGAGCAGCCAAACAAGCCCCAAACGAATGCAAAGTCGCTTTATAACGAAATCGGCCGATTCAGTTTTGCGCTCGCTGCAGGCGTTCCAGCTCGTGTTATTAGATCAAAAACTTTTCATTGTATGCAAATACGCAAGATTCATGCGTTTCGAGCAGCCAAACAAGCCCCAAACGAATGCAAAGTCACTTTATAACGAAATTGAACGATTGAGTTTTGCGCTCGCTGTACAGGTTCCAGCTCGTGTTATTAGATCAAAAACTCTTCATTCTATGCAAATACGCAAGATTCATGCGTTTGGAGCAGCCGAACAAGCCCCAAACGAATGCAAAGTCGCTTTATAACGAAATCGACCGATTCAGTTTTGCGCTCGCTGCTGGCGTTCCAGCTCGTATTAATAGATCAAAAACTCTTCATTCTATGCAAATACGCAAGATTCATGCGTTTCAAGCAGCTAAACAAGCCCCAAACGAATGCGAAGTCGCTTTAAAACGAAATCGGCCGATTCAGTTTTGCGCTCGCTGCATTCGTTCCAGCTCGTGTTATTAGATCAAAAACTCTTTATTCTATGCAAATACGCAAGATTCGAGCGTTTGGAGCAGCCAAACAAGCCCCAAACGAATGCAAAGTCGCTTTATAACGAAATCGACCGATTCAGTTTTGCGCTCGCTGCAGGCGTTCCAGCTCGTGTTATTAGATCAAAAACTCTTCAGTCTATGCAAATACGCAAGATTCATGCGTTTCGAGCAGCCAAACAAGCCCCAATCGAATGCAAAGTCGCTTTATAACGAAAAAGACCGATCTAGTTTTGCGCTCGCTGCAGGCGTTCCAGCTCGAGTTATTAGATCAAAAACTCTTCATTCTATGCAAATATGAAAGATTCATGCGTTTGGAGCAGCCAAACAAGCCCCAAACGAATGCAAAGTCGCTTTATAACGAAATCGACCGATTCAGTTTTGCGCTCGCTGCAGGCTTTCCAGCTCGTATTAATAGATCTAAGACTCTTCATTCTGTGCAAATATGAAAGATTCATAAGTTTCGAGCAGCCAAACAAGCCCCAAACGAATGCATAGTCGCTTTAAAACGAAATTGAACGATTGAGTTTTGCGCTCGCTGTACGCGTTCCAGCTCGTGTCATTAGATCAAAAACTATTCATTCTATGCAGATACGCAAGATTCATGCGTTTGGAGCAGCCAAACAAGCCCTA
Source organism: Amblyteles armatorius (assembly GCA_933228735.2). NCBI lineage: Eukaryota > Metazoa > Arthropoda > Insecta > Hymenoptera > Ichneumonidae > Amblyteles > Amblyteles armatorius. Next base: position 512,989 of record OW121691.1, on the reverse strand, counting down.
AACGAATGCAAAGTCGCTTTATAACGAAATCGACCGATTCAGTTTTGCGCTCGCTGCAGGCGTTCCAGCTCGAGTTATTAGATCAAAAACTCTTCATTCTATGCAAATACGCAAGATTCATGTGTTTCGAGCAGCCAAACAAGCCCCAAACGAATGCAAAGTCGCTTTATAACGAAATCGACCGATTCAGTTTTGCGCTCGCTGCAGGCTTTCCAGCTCGTATTAATAGATCTAAGACTCTTCATTCTGTGCAAATATGCAAGATTCATGCGTTTGGAGCAGCCAAACAAGCCCCAAACGAATGCAAAGTCGCTTTATAACGAAATCGGCCGTTTCAGTTTTGCGCTCGCTGCAGGCGTTCCAGCTCGTGTTATTAGATCAAAAACTCTTCATTCTATGCAAATACGCAAGATTCATGCGTTTCGAGCAGCCAAACAAGCCCCAAACGAATGCAAAGTCGCTTTATAACGAAAAAGACCGATTGCGTTTTGCGCTCGCTGCAGGCATTCCAGCTCGTGTTATTAGATCAATAACTCTTCATTCTATGCAAATACGCAAGATTCATGCGTTTGGAGCAGCCAAACAAGCCCCAAACGAATACAAAGTCGATTTATAACGAAATCGGCCGTTTCAGTTTTGCGCTCGCTGCAGGCGTTCCAGCTCGTGTTATTAGATCAAAAACTCTTCATTCTATGCAAGTACGCAAGATTCATGCGTTTCGAGCAGCCAAACAAGCCCCAAACGAATGCAAAGTCGCTTTATAACGAAAAAGACCGATTTAGTTTTGCGCTCGCAGCAGGCGTTCCAGCTCGAGTTATTCGATCAAAAACTCTTCATTCTATGCAAATATGCAAGATTCATGCGTCTGGAGCAGCCAAACAAGCCCCAAACGAATGCAAAGTCACTTTATAACAAAATCGACCGATTCAGTTTTGCGCTCGCTGCATTCGTTCCAGCTCGTGTTATTAGATCAAAAACTCTTCATTCTATGCAAATACGCAAGATTCATGCGTTTCAAGCAGCTAAACAAGCCCCAGACGAATGCGAAGTCGCTTTATAACGAAATCCGCCTATTCAGTTTTGCGCTCGCTGCAGGCGTTGCAGCTCGTGTTATTAGATCAAAAACTCTTCATTCTATGCAAATACGCAAGATTCATGCGTTTCGAGCAGCCAAACAAGCCCCAAACGAATGCAAAGTCGCTTTATAACGAAATCGACCGATTCAGTTTTGCGCTCGCTGCAGGCTTTCCGGCTCGTATTAATAGATCTAAAACTCTTCATTCTATGCAAATATGCAAGATTCATGCGTTTGGAGCAGCCAAACAAGCCCCAAACGAATGCAAAGTCGCTTTATAACGAAAAAGACCGATTGAGTTTTGCGCTCGCTGCAGGCATTCCAGCTCGTGTTATTAGATCAAAAACTCTTCATTCTATGCAAATACGCAAGATTCATGCGTTTCGAGCAGCCAAACAAGCCCTAAACGAATGCAAAGTCGCTTTACAACGAAATCAACCGATTCAGTTTTGCGCTCGCTGCAGGCGTTCCAGCTCGAGTCATTAGATCAAAAACTCTTCATTCTATGCAAATACGCAAGATTCATGCGTTTGGAGCAGCCAAACAAGCCCCAAACGAATGCAAAGTCGCTTTATAACAAAATCGACCGATTCAGTTTTGCGCTCGCTGCATTCGTTCCAGCTCGTGTTATTAGATCAAAAACTCTTCATTTTATGCAAATACGCAAGATTCATGCGTTTCGAGCAGCCAAACAAGCCCCAAACGAATGCAAAGTCGCTTTATAACGAAATCGGCCGATTCAGTTTTGCGCTCGCTGCAGGCGTTCCAGCTCGTGTTATTAGATCAAAAACTTTTCATCCTATGCAAATACGCAAGATTCATGCGTTTCGAGCAGCCAAACAAGCCCCAAACGAATGCAAAGTCACTTTATAACGAAATTGAACGATTGAGTCTTGCGCTCGCTGTACGCGTTCCAGCTCGTGTCATTAGATCAAAAACTCTTCATTCTATGCAGATACGCAAGATTCATGCGTTTGGAGCAGCCAAACAAGCCCTAAACGAATGCAAAGTCGCTTTATAACGAAATCGACCGATTCAGTTTTGCGCTCGCTGCAGGCGTTCCAGCTCGAGTTATTAGATCAAAAACTCTTCATTCTATGCAAATACGCAAGATTCATGTGTTTCGAGCAGCCAAACAAGCCCCAAACGAATGCAAAGTCGCTTTATAACGAAAAAGACCGATTTAGTTTTGCGCTCGCTGCAGGCGTTCCAGCTCGTATTAATAGATCAAAAACTCTTTATTCTATGCAAATACGCAAGATTCATGCGTTTCAAGCAGCTAAACAAGCCCCAGACGAATGCGAAGTCGCTTTATAACGAAATCGGCCTATTCAGTTTTGCGCTCGCTGCAGGCGTTCCAGCTCGTATCAATAGATCAAAAACTCTTCATTCTATGCAAATACGCAAAATTCGAGCGTTTGGAGCAGCCAAACAAGCCCCAAACGAATGCAAAGTCGCTTTATAACGAAATCGGCCGATTCAGTTTTGCGCTCGCTGCATTCGTTCCAGCTCGTGTTATTAGATCAAAAACTCTTTATTCTATGCAAATACGCAAGATTCGAGCGTTTGGAGCAGCCAAACAAGCCCCAAACGAATGCAAAGTCACTTTATAACGAAATCGACCGATTCAGTTTTGCGCTCGCTGCAGGCTTTCCAGCTCGTATTAATAGATCTAAGACTCTTCATTCTGTGCAAATATGCAAGATTCATGCGTTTGGAGCAGCCAAACAAGCCCCAAACGAATGCAAAGTCGCTTTATAACGAAAAAGACCGATTGAGTTTTGCGCTCGCTGCAGGCATTCCAGCTCGTGTTATTAGATCAAAAACTCTTCATTCTATGCAAATACGCAAGATTCATGCGTTTCGAGCAGCCAAACAAGCCCCAAACGAATGCAAAGTCGCTTTATAACGAAAAAGACCGATTTAGTTTTGCGCTCGCTGCAGGCGTTCCAGCTCGAGTTAATCGATCAAAAACTCTTCATTCTATGCAAATACGCAAGATTCATGCGTTTGGAGCAGCCAAACACGCCCCAAACGAATGCAAAGTCGCTTTATAACGAAAAAGACCGATTCAGTTTTGCGCTCGCTGCAGGCGTTCCAGCTCGAGTTATTAGATCAAAAACTCTTCATTCTATGCAAATACGCGAGATTCATGCGTTTGGAGCAGCCAAACAAGCCCCAAACGAATGCAAAGTCGCTTTATAACGAAATCGGCCGTTTCAGTTTTGCGCTCGCTGCAGGCGTTGCAGCTCGTGTTATTAGATCAAAAACTCTTCATTCTATGCAAATACGCAAGATTCATGCTTTTCGAGCAGCCAAACAAGCCCCAAACGAATGCAAAGTCGCTTTATAACGAAAGAGACCGATTTAGTTTTGCGCTCGCTGCAGGCGTTCCAGCTCGAGTTATTCGATCAAAAACTCTTTATTCTATGCAAATATGCAAGATTCATGCGTCTGGAGCAGCCAAACAAGCCCCAAACGAATGCAAAGTCACTTTATAACAAAATCGACCGATTCAGTTTTGCGCTCGCTGCATTCGTTCCAGCTCGTGTTATTAAATCAAAAACTCTTCATTCTATGCAAATACGCAAGATTCGAGCGTTTGGAGCAGCCAAACAAACCCCAAACGAATGCAAAGTCGCTTTATAACGAAATCGACCGATTCAGTTTTGCGCTCGCTGCAGGCTTTCCAGCTCGTATTAATAGATCTAAGACTCTTCATTCTGTGCAAATATGCAAGATTCATGCGTTTGGAGCAGCCTAACAAGCCCCAAACGAATGCAAAGTCGCTTTAAAACGAAATTGAACGATTGAGTTTTGCGCTCGCTGTACGCGTTCCAGCTCGTGTCATTAGATCAAAAACTCTTCGTTCTATGCAAATACGCAAGATTCATGCGTTTGGAGCAGCCAAACAAGCCCTAAACGAATGCAAAGTCGCTTTATAACGAAATCGACCGATTCAGTTTTGCGCTCGCTGCAGGCGTTCCAGCTCGAGTTATTACATCAAAAACTCTTTATTCTATGCAAACACGCAAGATTCATGCGTTTCAAGCAGCTAAACAAGCCCCAAACGACTGCGAAGTCGCTTTACAACGAAATCGGCCTATTCAGTTTTGCGCTTGCTGCAGGCGTTCCAGCTCGTATTAATAGATCAAAAACTCTTCATTCTATGCAAATACGCAAGATTCATGCGTTTCAAGCAGCTAAACAAGCCCCAGACGAACGCGAAGTCGCTTTATAACGAAATCGGCCTATTCAGTTTTGCGCTCGCTGCAGGCGTTCCAGCTCGTATCAATAGATCAAAAACTCTTCATTCTATGCAAATACGCAAAAATCGAGCGTTTGGAGCAGCTAAACAAGCCCCAAACGAATGCAAAGTCGCTTTATAACGAAATCGACCGATTCAGTTTTGCGCTCACTGCAGGCTTCCCGGCTCGTATTAATAGATCTAAAACTCTTCATTCTATGCAAATATGCAAGATTCATGCGTTTTGAGCAGCCAAACAAGCCCCAAACGAATTCAAAGTCGCTTTATAACGAAATCGATAGAAATCGACCGATTCAGTTTTGCGCTCGCGGCATTCGTTCCAGCTCGTTTTATTAGATCAAACACTCTTTATTCTATGCGAATACGCAAGATTCATGCGTTTAGAGCAGCCAAACAAGCCCCAAACGAATGCACAGACGCTTTTAAACGAAATTGAACGATTGAGTCTTGCGCTCGCCGTACGCGTTCCAGCTCGTGTCATTAGATCAAAAACTCTTCATTCTATGCAAATACGCAAGATTTATGCGTATGGAGCAGCCAAACAAGCCCTAAACGAATGCAAAGTCGCTTTACAACGAAATTGAACGATTGAGTTTTGCGCTTGCTGTACGCGTTCCAGCTCGTGTTATTAGATCAAAAACTCTTCATTCTATGCAAATACGCAAGATTCATGCGTTTGGAGCAGCCGAACAAGCCCCAAACGAATGCAAAGTCACTTTATAACGAAATTGAACGATTGAGTTCTGCGCTCGCTGTACGCGTTCCAGCTCGTGTTATTAGATCAAAAACTCTTCATTCTATGCAAATACGCAAGATTCATGCGTTTGGAGCAGCCGAACAAGCCCCAAACGAATGCAAAGTCGCTTTATAACGAAATCGACCGATTCAGTTTTGTGCTCGCTGCATTCGTTCCAGCTCGTGTTATTAGATCAAAAACTCTTCATTTTATGCAAATACGCAAGATTCATGCGTTTCGAGCAGCCAAACAAGCCCCAAACGAATGCAAAGTCGCTTTATAACGAAATCGGCCGATTCAGTTTTGCGCTCGCTGCAGGCGTTCCAGCTCGTGTTATTAGATCAAAAACTTTTCATCCTATGCAAATACGCAAGATTCATGCGTTTCGAGCAGCCAAACAAGCCCCAAACGAATGCAAAGTCACTTTATAACGAAATTGAACGATTGAGTTTTGCGCTCGCTGTACGCGTTCCAGCTCGTGTTTTTAGATCAAAAACTCTTCATTCTATGCAAATACGCAAGATTCATGCGTTTGGAGCAGCCGAACAAGCCCCAAACGATTGCAAAGTCGCTTTATAACGAAATCGACCGATTCAGTTTTGCGCTCGCTGCAAGCGTTCCAGCTCGAGTTATTAGATCAAAAACTCTTCATTCTATGCAAATACGCAAGATTCATGTGTTTCGAGCAGCCAAACAAGCCCCAAACGAATGCAAAGTCGCTTTATAACGAAAAAGACCGATTTAGTTTTGCGCTCGCTGCAGGCGTTCCAGCTCGTATTAATAGATCAAAAACTCTTTATTCTATGCAAATACGCAAGATTCATGCGTTTCAAGCAGCTAAACAAGCCCCAGACGAATGCGAAGTCGCTTTATAACGAAATCGGCCTATTCAGTTTTGCGCTCGCTGCAGGCGTTCCAGCTCGTATCAATCGATCAAAAACTCTTCATTCTATGCAAATACGCAAAATTCGAGCGTTTGGAGCAGCCAAACAAGCCCCAAACGAATGCAAAGTCGCTTTATAACGAAATCGGCCGATTCAGTTTTGCGCTGGCTGCAGGCGTTCCAGCTCGTGTTATTAGATCAAAAACTCTTCATTCTATGCAAATACGCAAGATTCATGCGTTTCGAGCAGCCCAACAAGCCCCAAACGAATGCAAAGTCGCTTTATAACGAAAAAGACCGATTTAGTTTTGCGCTCGCTGCAGGCGTTCCAGCTCGAGTTATTAGATCAAAAACTCTTCATTCTATGCAAATATGCAAGATTCATGCGTTTGGAGCAGCCAAACAAGCCCCAAACGAATGCAAAGTCGCTTTATAACAAAATCGACCGATTCAGTTTTGCGCTCGCTGCATTCGTTCCAGCTCGTGTTATTAGATCAAAAACTCTTCATTTTATGCAAATACGCAAGATTCATGCGTTTCGAGCAGCCAAACAAGCCCCAAACGAATGCAAAGTCGCTTTATAACGAAATCGGCCGATTCAGTTTTGCGCTCGCTGCAGGCGTTCCAGCTCGTGTTATTAGATCAAAAACTTTTCATTGTATGCAAATACGCAAGATTCATGCGTTTCGAGCAGCCAAACAAGCCCCAAACGAATGCAAAGTCACTTTATAACGAAATTGAACGATTGAGTTTTGCGCTCGCTGTACAGGTTCCAGCTCGTGTTATTAGATCAAAAACTCTTCATTCTATGCAAATACGCAAGATTCATGCGTTTGGAGCAGCCGAACAAGCCCCAAACGAATGCAAAGTCGCTTTATAACGAAATCGACCGATTCACTTTTGCGCTCGCTGCTGGCGTTCCAGCTCGTATTAATAGATCAAAAACTCTTCATTCTATGCAAATACGCAAGATTCATGCGTTTCAAGCAGCTAAACAAGCCCCAAACGAATGCGAAGTCGCTTTATAACGAAATCGGCCGATTCAGTTTTGCGCCTTCTGCATTCGTTCCAGCTCGTGTTATTAGATCAAAAACTCTTTATTCTATGCAAATACGCAAGATTCGAGCGTTTGGTGCAGCCAAACAAGCCCCAAACGAATGCAAAGTCACTTTATAACGAAATCGACCGATTCAGTTTTGCGCTCGCTGCAGGCTTTCCAGCTCGTATTGATAGATCTAAGACTCTTCATTCTGTGCAAATATGCAAGATTCATGCGTTTGGAGCAGCCAAACAAGCCCCAAACGAATGCAAAGTCGCTTTATAACGAAAAAGACCGATTGAGTTTTGCGCTCGCTGCAGGCATTCCAGCTCGTGTTATTAGATCAAAAACTCTTCATTCTATGCAAATACGCAAGATTCATGCGTTTGGAGCAGCCAAACAAGCCCCAAACGAATGCAAAGTCGCTTTATAACGAAATCGGCCGTTTCAGTTTTGCGCTCGCTGCAGGCGTTCCAGCTCGTGTTATTAGATCAAAAACTCTTCATTCTATGCAAGTACGCAAGATTCATGCGTTTCGAGCAGCCAAACAAGCCCCAAACGAATGCAAAGTCGCTTTATAACGAAAAAGACCGATTTAGTTTTGCGCTCGCTGCAGGCGTTCCAGCTCGAGTTAATCGATCAAAAACTCTTCATTCTATGCAAATATGCAAGATTCATGCGTCTGGAGCAGCCAAACAAGCCCCAAACGAATGCAAAGTCACTTTATAACAAAATCGACCGATTCAGTTTTGCGCTCGCTGCATTCGTTCCAGCTCGTGTTATTAGATCAAAAACTCTTCATTCTATGCAAATACGCAAGATTCGAGCGTTTGGAGCAGCCAAACAAGCCCCAAACGAATGCAAAGTCGCTTTATAACAAAATCGACCGATTCAGTTTTGCGCTCGCTGCATTCGTTCCAGCTCGTGTTATTAGATCAAAAACTCTTCATTTTATGCAAATACGCAAGATTCATGCGTTTCGAGCAGCCAAACAAGCCCCAAACGAATGCAAAGTCGCTTTATAACGAAATCGGCCGATTCAGTTTTGCGCTCGCTGCAGGCGTTCCAGCTCGTGTTATTAGATCAAAAACTTTTCATTGTATGCAAATACGCAAGATTCATGCGTTTCGAGCAGCCAAACAAGCCCCAAACGAATGCAAAGTCACTTTATAACGAAATTGAACGATTGAGTTTTGCGCTCGCTGTACAGGTTCCAGCTCGTGTTATTAGATCAAAAACTCTTCATTCTATGCAAATACGCAAGATTCATGCGTTTGGAGCAGCCGAACAAGCCCCAAACGAATGCAAAGTCGCTTTATAACGAAATCGACCGATTCAGTTTTGCGCTCGCTGCTGGCGTTCCAGCTCGTATTAATAGATCAAAAACTCTTCATTCTATGCAAATACGCAAGATTCATGCGTTTCAAGCAGCTAAACAAGCCCCAAACGAATGCGAAGTCGCTTTATAACGAAATCGGCCGATTCAGTTTTGCGCTCGCTGCATTCGTTCCAGCTCGTGTTATTAGATCAAAAACTCTTTATTCTATGCAAATACGCAAGATTCGAGCGTTTGGAGCACCCAAACAAGCCCCAAACGAATGCAAAGTCACTTTATAACGAAATTGAACGATTGAGTTTTGCGCTCGCTGTACGCGTTCCAGCTCGTGTTATTAGATCAAAAACTCTTCATTCTATGCAAATACGCAAGATTCATGCGTTTGGAGCAGCCGAACAAGCCCCAAACGAATGCAAAGTCGCTTTATAACGAAATCGACCGATTCAGTTTTGCGCTCGCTGCAGGCGTTCCAGCTCGTGTTATTAGATCAAAAACTCTTCATTCTATGCAAATACGCAAGATTCATGCGTTTCGAGCAGCCAAACAAGCCCCAAACGAATGCAAAGTCGCTTTATAACGAAAAAGACCGATCTAGTTTTGCGCTCGCTGCAGGCGTTCCAGCTCGAGTTATTAGATCAAAAACTCTTCATTCTATGCAAATATGAAAGATTCATGCGTTTGGAGCAGCCAAACAAGCCCCAAACGAATGCAAAGTCGCTTTATAACGAAATCGACCGATTCAGTTTTGCGCTCGCTGCAGGCTTTCCAGCTCGTATTAATAGATCTAAGACTCTTCATTCTGTGCAAATATGCAAGATTCATGGGTTTGGAGCAGCCAAACAAGCCCCAAACGAATGCATAGTCGCTTTAAAACGAAATTGAACGATTGAGTTTTGCGCTCGCTGTACGCGTTCCAGCTCGTGTCATTAGATCAAAAACTCTTCATTCTATGCAGATACGCAAGATTCATGCGTTTGGAGCAGCCAAACAAGCCCTAAACGAATGCAAAGTCGCTTTATAACGAAATCGACCGATTCAGTTTTGCGCTCGCTGCAGGCGTTCCAGCTCGAGTTATTAGATCAAAAACTCTTCATTCTATGCAAATACGCAAGATTCATGTGTTTCGAGCAGCCAAACAAGCCCCAAACGAATGCAAAGTCGCTTTATAACGAAATCGACCGATTCAGTTTTGCGCTCGCTGCAGGCTTTCCAGCTCGTATTAATAGATCTAAGACTCTTCATTCTGTGCAAATATGCAAGATTCATGCGTTTGGAGCAGCCAAACAAGCCCCAAACGAATGCAAAGTCGCTTTATAACGAAATCGGCCGTTTCAGTTTTGCGCTCGCTGCAGGCGTTCCAGCTCGTGTTATTAGATCAAAAACTCTTCATTCTATGCAAATACGCAAGATTCATGCGTTTCGAGCAGCCAAACAAGCCCCAAACGAATGCAAAGTCGCTTTATAACGAAAAAGACCGATTGAGTTTTGCGCTCGCTGCAGGCATTCCAGCTCGTGTTATTAGATCAAAAACTCTTCATTCTATGCAAATACGCAAGATTCATGCGTTTGGAGCAGCCAAACAAGCCCCAAACGAATGCAAATCGATTTATAACGAAATCGGCCGTTTCAGTTTTGCGCTCGCTGCAGGCGTTCCAGCTCGTGTTATTAGATCAAAAACTCTTCATTCTATGCAAGTACGCAAGATTCATGCGTTTCGAGCAGCCAAACAAGCCCCAAACGAATGCAAAGTCGCTTTATAACGAAAAAGACCGATTTAGTTTTGCGCTCGCTGCAGGAGTTCCAGCTCGAGTTATTCGATCAAAAACTCTTCATTCTATGCAAATATGCAAGATTCATGCGTCTGGAGCAGCCAAACAAGCCCCAAACGAATGCAAAGTCACTTTATAACAAAATCGACCGATTCAGTTTTGCGCTCGCTGCATTCGTTCCAGCTCGTGTTATTAGATCAAAAACTCTTCATTCTATGCAAATACGCAAGATTCATGCGTTTCAAGCAGCTAAACAAGCCCCAGACGAATGCGAAGTCGCTTTATAACGAAATCCGCCTATTCAGTTTTGCGCTCGCTGCAGGCGTTCCAGCTCGTATCAATAGATCAAAAACTCTTCATTCTATGCAAATACGCAAAAATCGAGCGTTTGGAGCAGCGAAACAAGCCCCAAACGAATGCAAAGTCGCTTTATAACGAAATCGACCGATTCAGTTTTGCGCTCGCTGCAGGCTTTCCGGCTCGTATTAATAGATCTAAAACTCTTCATTCTATGCAAATATGCAAGATTCATGCGTTTCGAGCAGCCAAACAAGCCCCAAACGAATGCAAAGTCACTTTATAACGAAATTGAACGATTGAGTCTTGCGCTCGCTGTACGCGTTCCAGCTCGTGTTATTAGATCAAAAACTCTTCATTCTATGCAAATACGCAAGATTCATGCGTTTCGAGCAGCCAAACAAGCCCTAAACGAATGCAAAGTCGCTTTACAACGAAATCAACCGATTCAGTTTTGCGCTCGCTGCAGGCGTTCCAGCTCGAGTCATTAGATCAAAAACTCTTCATTCTATGCAAATACGCAAGATTCATGCGTTTGGAGCAGCCAAACAAGCCCCAAACGAATGCAAAGTCGCTTTATAACAAAATCGACCGATTCAGTTTTGCGCTCGCTGCATTCGTTCCAGCTCGTGTTATTAGATCAAAAACTCTTCATTTTATGCAAATACGCAAGATTCATGCGTTTCGAGCAGCCAAACAAGCCCCAAACGAATGCAAAGTCGCTTTATAACGAAATCGGCCGATTCAGTTTTGCGCTCGCTGCAGGCGTTCCAGCTCGTGTTATTAGATCAAAAACTTTTCATCCTATGCAAATACGCAAGATTCATGCGTTTCGAGCAGCCAAACAAGCCCCAAACGAATGCAAAGTCACTTTATAACGAAATTGAACGATTGAGTCTTGCGCTCGCTGTACGCGTTCCAGCTCGTGTTATTAGATCAAAAACTCTTCATTCTATGCAAACACGCAAGATTCATGCGTTTGGAGCAGCCGAACAAGCCCCAAACGAATGCAAAGTCGCTTTATAACGAAATCGACCGATTCAGTTTTGCGCTCGCTGCAGGCGTTCCAACTCGTGTTATTAGATCAAAAACTCTTCATTCTATGCAAATACGCAAGATTCATGCGTTTCGAGCAGCCAAACAAGCCCCAAACGAATGCAAAGTCGCTTTATAACGAAAAAGACCGATCTAGTTTTGCGCTCGCTGCAGGCGTTCCAGCTCGAGTTATTAGATCAAAAACTCTTCATTCTATGCAAATATGAAAGATTCATGCGTTTGGAGCAGCCAAACAAGCCCCAAACGAATGCAAAGTCGCTTTATAACGAAATCGACCGATTCAGTTTTGCGCTCGCTGCAGGCTTTCCAGCTCGTATTAATAGATCTAAGACTCTTCATTCTGTGCAAATATGCAAGATTCATGCGTTTGGAGCAGCCAAACAAGCCCCAAACGAATGCATAGTCGCTTTAAAACGAAATTGAACGATTGAGTTTTGCGCTCGCTGTACGCGTTCCAGCTCGTGTCATTAGATCAAAAACTCTTCATCCTATGCAGATACGCAAGATTCATGCGTTTGGAGCAGCCAAACAAGCCCTAAACGAATGCAAAGTCGCTTTATAACGAAATCGACCGATTCAGTTTTGCGCTCGCTGCAGGCGTTCCAGCTCGAGTTATTAGATCAAAAACTCTTCATTCTATGCAAATACGCAAGATTCATGTGTTTCGAGCAGCCAAACAAGCCCCAAACGAATGCAAAGTCGCTTTATAACGAAAAAGACCGATTTAGTTTTGCGCTCGCTGCAGGCGTTCCAGCTCGTATTAATAGATCAAAAACTCTTTATTCTATGCAAATACGCAAGATTCATGCGTTTCAAGCAGCTAAACAAGCCCCAGACGAATGCGAAGTCGCTTTATAACGAAATCGGCCTATTCAGTTTTGCGCTCGCTGCAGGCGTTCCAGCTCGTATCAATAGATCAAAAACTCTTCATTCTATGCAAATACGCAAAATTCGAGCGTTTGGAGCAGCCAAACAAGCCCCAAACGAATGCAAAGTCGCTTTATAACGAAATCGGCCGATTCAGTTTTGCGCTCGCTGCAGGCGTTCCAGCTCGTGTTATTAGATCAAAAACTCTTCATTCTATGCAAATACGCAAGATTCATGCATTTCGAGCAGCCAAACAAGCCCCAAACGAATGCAAAGTCGCTTTATAACGAAAAAGACCGATTTAGTTTTGCGCTCGCTGCAGGCGTTCCAGCTCGAGTTATTAGATCAAAAACTCTTCATTCTATGCAAATATGCAAGATTCATGCGTTTGGAGCAGCCAAACAAGCCCCAAACGAATGCAAAGTCGCTTTATAACAAAATCGACCGATTCAGTTTTGCGCTCGCTGCATTCGTTCCAGCTCGTGTTATTAGATCAAAAACTCTTCATTTTATGCAAATACGCAAGATTCATGCGTTTCGAGCAGCCAAACAAGCCCCAAACGAATGCAAAGTCGCTTTATAACGAAATTGAACGATTGAGTTTTGCGCTCGCTGTACAGGTTCCAGCTCGTGTTATTAGATCAAAAACTCTTCATTCTATGCAAATACGCAAGATTCATGCGTTTCAAGCAGCTAAACAAGCCCCAGACGAATGCGAAGTCGCTTTATAACGAAATCCGCCTATTCAGTTTTGCGCTCGCTGCAGGCGTTCCAGCTCGTATCAATAGATCAAAAACTCTTCATTCTATGCAAATACGCAAAAGTCGAGCGTTTGGAGCAGCCAAACAAGCCCCAAACGAAAGCAAAGTCGCTTTACAACGAAATTGAACGATTGAGTTTTGCGGTTGCTGTACGCGTTCCAGCTCGTGTTATTAGATCAAAAACTCTTCATTCTATGCAAATACGCAAGATTCATGCGTTTAAAGCAGCCAAACAAGCCCCAAACGAATGCAAGGTCGCTTTACAACGAAATCGGTTTATTCAGTTTTGCGCTCGCTGCAGGCGTTCCAGCTCGTATTAATAGATCAAAAACTCTTCATTCTATGCAAATACGCAAGATTCATGCGTTTCAAGCAGCTAAACAATCCCCAGACGAATGCGAAGTCGCTTTATAACGAAATCGGCCTATTCAGTTTTGCGCTCGCTGCAGGCGTTCCAGCTCGTATCAATAGATCGAAAACTCTTCATTCTATGCAAATACGCAAAATTCGAGCGTTTGGAGCAGCCAAACAAGCCCCAAACGAATGCAAAGTCGCTTTATAACGAAATCGACCGATTCAGTTTTGCGCTCGCTGCAGGCTTTCCGGCTCGTATTAATAGATCTAAAACTCTTCATTCTATGCAAATATGCAAGATTCATGCGTTTTGAGCAGCCAAACAAGCCCCAAACGAATTCAAAGTCACTTTATAACGAAATCGACCGATTCAGTTTTGCGCTCGCTGCAGGCTTTCCAGCTCGTATTAATAGATCTAAGACTCTTCATTCTGTGCAAATATGCAAGATTCATGCGTTTGGAGCAGCCAAACAAGCCCCAAACGAATGCAAAGTCGCTTTATAACGAAAAAGACCGATTGAGTTTTGCGCTCGCTGCAGGCATTCCAGCTCGTGTTATTAGATCAAAAACTCTTCATTCTATGCAAATGCGCGAGATTCATGCGTTTGGAGCAGCCAAACAAGCCCCAAACGAATGCAAAGTCGCTTTATAACGAAATCGGCCGTTTCAGTTTTGCGCTCGCTGCAGGCGTTGCAGCTCGTGTTATTAGATCAAAAACTCTTCATTCTATGCAAATACGCAAGATTCATGCGTTTCGAGCAGCCAAACAAGCCCCAAACGAATGCAAAGTCGCTTTATAACGAAAGAGACCGATTTAGTTTTGCGCTCGCTGCAGGCGTTCCAGCTCGAGTTATTCGATCAAAAACTCTTCATTCTATGCAAATATGCAAGATTCATGCGTCTGGAGCAGCCAAACAAGCCCCAAACGAATGCAAAGTCACTTTATAACAAAATCGACCGATTCAGTTTTGCGCTCGCTGCATTCGTTCCAGCTCGTGTTATTAAATCAAAAACTCTTCATTCTATGCAAATACGCAAGATTCGAGCGTTTGGAGCAGCCAAACAAACCCCAAACGAATGCAAAGTCGCTTTATAACGAAATCGACCGATTCAGTTTTGCGCTCGCTGCAGGCTTTCCAGCTCGTATTAATAGATCTAAGACTCTTCATTCTGTGCAAATATGCAAGATTCATGCGTTTGGAGCAGCCTAACAAGCCCCAAACGAATGCAAAGTCGCTTTAAAACGAAATTGAACGATTGAGTTTTGCGCTCGCTGTACGCGTTCCAGCTCGTGTCATTAGATCAAAAACTCTTCGTTCTATGCAAATACGCAAGATTCATGCGTTTGGAGCAGCCAAACAAGCCCTAAACGAATGCAAAGTCGCTTTATAACGAAATCGACCGATTCAGTTTTGCGCTCGCTGCAGGCGTTCCAGCTCGAGTTATTACATCAAAAACTCTTTATTCTATGCAAACACGCAAGATTCATGCGTTTCAAGCAGCTAAACAAGCCCCAAACGACTGCGAAGTCGCTTTACAACGAAATCGGCCTATTCAGTTTTGCGCTTGCTGCAGGCGTTCCAGCTCGTATTAATAGATCAAAAACTCTTCATTCTATGCAAATACGCAAGATTCATGCGTTTCAAGCAGCTAAACAAGCCCCAGACGAACGCGAAGTCGCTTTATAACGAAATCGGCCTATTCAGTTTTGCGCTCGCTGCAGGCGTTCCAGCTCGTATCAATAGATCAAAAACTCTTCATTCTATGCAAATACGCAAAAATCGAGCGTTTGGAGCAGCTAAACAAGCCCCAAACGAATGCAAAGTCGCTTTATAACGAAATCGACCGATTCAGTTTTGCGCTCACTGCAGGCTTTCCGGCTCGTATTAATATATCTAAAACTCTTCATTCTATGCAAATATGCAAGATTCATGCGTTTTGAGCAGCCAAACAAGCCCCAAACGAATTCAAAGTCGCTTTATAACGAAATCGATAGAAATCGACCGATTCAGTTTTGCGGTCGCGGCATTCGTTCCAGCTCGTTTTATTAGATCAAACACTCTTTATTCTATGCGAATACGCAAGATTCATGCGTTTAGAGCAGCCAAACAAGCCCCAAACGAATGCACAGACGCTTTTAAACGAAATTGAACGATTGAGTCTTGCGCTCGCCGTACGCGTTCCAGCTCGTGTCATTAGATCAAAAACTCTTCATTTTATGCAAATACGCAAGATTTATGCGTATAGAGAAGCCAAACAAGCCCTAAACGAATGCAAAGTCGCTTTACAACGAAATTGAACGATTGAGTTTTGCGCTTGCTGTACGCGTTCCAGCTCGTGTTATTATATCAAAAACTCTTCATTCTATGCAAATACGCAAGATTCATGCGTTTGGAGCAGCCAAACAAGGCCCAAACGAATGCAAGGTCGCTTTACAACGAAATCGGTTTATTCAGTTTTGCGCTCGCTGCAGGCGTTCCAGCTCGTATTAATAGATCAAAAACTCTTCATTCTATGCAAATACGCAAGATTCATGCGTTTCAAGCAGCTAAACAAGCCCCAAACGAATGCGAAGTCGCTTTATAACGAAATCGGCCGATTCAGTTTTGCGCTCGCTGCATTCGTTCCAGCTCGTGTTATTAGATCAAAAACTCTTTATTCTATGCAAATACGCAAGATTCGAGCGTTTGGAGCAGCCAAACAAGCCCCAAACGAATGCAAAGTCACTTTATAACGAAATCGACCGATTCAGTTTTGCGCTCGCTGCAGGCTTTCCAGCTCGTATTAATAGATCTAAGACTCTTCATTCTGTGCAAATATGCAAGATTCATGCGTTTGGAGCAGCCAAACAAGCCCCAAACGAATGCAAAGTCGCTTTATAACGAAATCGACCGATTCAGTTTTGCGCTCGCTGCAGGCTTTCCGGCTCGTATTAATAGATCTAAAACTCTTCATTCTATGCAAATATGCAAGATTCATGCGTTTTGAGCAGCCAAACAAGCCCCAAACAAATTCAAAGTCGCTTTATAACGAGATCGATAGAAATCGACCGATTCAGTTTTGCGCTCGCGGCATTCGTTCCAGCTCGTTTTATTAGATCAAACACTCTTTATTCTATGCGAATACGCAAGATTCATGCGTTTAGAGCAGCCGAACAAGCCCCAAACGAATGCACAGACGCTTTTACACGAAATTGAACGATTGAGTTTTGCGCTCGCCGTACGCGTTCCAGCTCGTGTCATTAGATCAAAAACTCTTCATTCTATGCAAATACGCAAGATTCATGCGTTTGGAGCAGCCAAACAAGCCCCAAACGAATGCAAAGTCGCTTTACAACGAAATTGAACGATTGAGTTTTGCGCTTGCTGCAGGCGTTCCAGCTCGTATTAATAGATCAAAAACTCTTCATTCTATGCAAATACGCAAGATTCATGCGTTTCAAGCAGCTAAACAAGCCCCAGACGAATGCGAAGTCGCTTTACAACGAAATCGGCCTATTCAGTTTTGCGCTCGCTGCAGGCGTTCCAGCTCGTATTAATAGATCAAAAACTCTTCATTCTATGCAAATACGCAAGATTCATGCGTTTCAAGCAGCTAAACAAGCCCCAGACGAATCCGAAGTCGCTTTATAACGAAATCCGCCTATTCAGTTTTGCGCTCGCTGCAGGCGTTCCAGCTCGTATCAATAGATCAAAAACTCTTCATTCTATGCAAATACGCAAAAATCGAGCGTTTGGAGCAGCCAAACAAGCCCCAAACGAATGCAAAGTCGCTTTATAACGAAATCGACCGATTCAGTTTTGCGCTCGCTGCAGGCTTTCCGGCTCGTATTAATAGATCTAAAACTCTTCATTCTATGCAAATATGCAAGATTCATGCGTTTGGAGCAGCCAAACAAGCCCCAAACGAATGCAAAGTCGCTTTATAACGAAAAAGACCGATTGAGTTTTGCGCTCGCTGCAGGCATTCCAGCTCGTGTTATTAGATCAAAAACTCTTCATTCTATGCAAATACGCAAGATTCATGCGTTTCGAGCAGCCAAACAAGCCCTAAACGAATGCAAAGTCGCTTTACAACGAAATCAACCGATTCAGTTTTGCGCTCGCTGCAGGCGTTCCAGCTCGAGTCATTAGATCAAAAACTCTTCATTCTATGCAAATACGCGAGATTCATGCGTTTGGAGCAGCCAAACAAGCCCCAAACGAATGCAAAGTCCTTTTATAACAAAATCGACCGATTCAGTTTTGCGCTCGCTGCATTCGTTCCAGCTCGTGTTATTAGATCAAAAACTCTTCATTTTATGCAAACACGCAAGATTCATGCGTTTCGAGCAGCCAAACAAGCCCCAAACGAATGCAAAGTCACTTTATAACGAAATTGAACGATTCAGTTTTGCGCTCGCTGCAGGCTTTCCGGCTCGTATTAATAGATCTAAAACTCTTCATTCTATGCAAATATGCAAGATTCATGCGTTTGGAGCAGCCAAACAAGCCCCAAACGAATGCAAAGTCGCTTTATAACGAAAAAGACCGATTGAGTTTTGCGCTCGCTGCAGGCATTCCAGCTCGTGTTATTAGATCAAAAACTCTTCATTCTATGCAAATACGCAAGATTCATGCGTTTCGAGCAGCCAAACAAGCCCTAAACGAATGCAAAGTCGCTTTACAACGAAATCAACCGATTCAGTTTTGCGCTCGCTGTACGCGTTCCAGCTCGTGATATTAGATCAAAAACTCTTTATTCTATGCAAAAACGCAAGATTCATGCGTTTGGAGCAGCCGAACAAGCCCCAAACGAATGCAAAGTCGCTTTATAACGAAATCCGCCTATTCAGTTTTGCGCTCGCTGCAGGCGTTCCAGCTCGTATCAATAGATCAAAAACTCTTCATTCTATGCAAATACGCAAAAATCGAGCGTTTGGAGCAGCCAAACAAGCCCCAAACGAATGCAAAGTCGCTTTATAACGAAATCGACCGATTCAGTTTTGCGCTCGCTGCAGGCTTTCCGGCTCGTATTAATAGATCTAAAACTCTTCATTCTATGCAAATATGCAAGATTCATGCGTTTGGAGCAGCCAAACAAGCCCCAAACGAATGCAAAGTCGCTTTATAACGAAAAAGACCGATTGAGTTTTGCGCTCGCTGCAGGCATTCCAGCTCGTGTTATTAGATCAAAAACTCTTCATTCTATGCAAATACGCAAGATTCATGCGTTTCGAGCAGCCAAACAAGCCCTAAACGAATGCAAAGTCGCTTTACAACGAAATCAACCGATTCAGTTTTGCGCTCGCTGCAGGCGTTCCAGCTCGAGTCATTAGATCAAAAACTCTTCATTTTATGCAAATACGCAAGATTCATGCGTTTGGAGCAGCCAAACAAGCCCCAAACGAATGCAAAGTCCTTTTATAACAAAATCGACCGATTCAGTTTTGCGCTCGCTGCATTCGTTCCAGCTCGTGTTATTAGATCAAAAACTCTTCATTTTATGCAAATACGCAAGATTCATGCGTTTCGAGCAGCCAAACAAGCCCCAAACGAATGCAAAGTCACTTTATAACGAAATTGAACGATTCAGTTTTGCGCTCGCTGCAGGCTTTCCGGCTCGTATTAATAGATCTAAAACTCTTCATTCTATGCAAATATGCAAGATTCATGCGTTTGGAGCAGCCAAACAAGCCCCAAACGAATGCAAAGTCGCTTTATAACGAAAAAGACCGATTGAGTTTTGCGCTCGCTGCAGGCATTCCAGCTCGTGTTATTAGATCAAAAACTCTTCATTCTATGCAAATACGCAAGATTCATGCGTTTCGAGCAGCCAAACAAGCCCTAAACGAATGCAAAGTCGCTTTACAACGAAATCAACCGATTCAGTTTTGCGCTCGCTGTACGCGTTCCAGCTCGTGTTATTAGATCAAAAACTCTTCATTCTATGCAAAAACGCAAGATTCATGCGTTTGGAGCAGCCGAACAAGCCCCAAACGAATGCAAAGTCGCTTTATAACGAAATCGACCGATTCAGTTTTGCGCTCGCTGCATTCGTTCCAGCTCGTGTTATTAGATCAAAAACTCTTCATTTTATGCAAATACGCAAGATTCATGCGTTCCGAGCAGCCAAACAAGCCCCAAACGAATGCAAAGTCGCTTTATAACGAAATCGGCCGATTCAGTTTTGCGCTCGCTGCAGGCGTTCCAGCTCGTGTTATTAGATCAAAAACTTTTCATCCTATGCAAATACGCAAGATTCATGCGTTTCGAGCAGCCAAACAAGCCCCAAACGAATGCAAAGTCACTTTATAACGAAATTGAACGATTGAGTTTTGCGCTCGCTGTACGCGTTCCAGCTCGTGTTATTAGATCAAAAACTCTTCATTCTATGCAAATACGCAAGATTCATGCGTTTGGAGCAGCCGAACAAGCCCCAAACGAATGCAAAGTCGCTTTATAACGAAATCGACCGATTCAGTTTTGCGCTCGCTGCAGGCGTTCCAGCTCGTGTTATTAGATCAAAAACTCTTCATTCTATGCAAATACGCAAGATTCATGCGTTTCGAGCAGCCAAACAAGCCCCAAACGAATGCAAAGTCGCTTTATAACGAAAAAGACCGATCTAGTTTTGCGCTCGCTGCAGGCGTTCCAGCTCGAGTTATTAGATCAAAAACTCTTCATTCTATGCAAAT
This sequence comes from Amblyteles armatorius, assembly GCA_933228735.2. NCBI lineage: Eukaryota > Metazoa > Arthropoda > Insecta > Hymenoptera > Ichneumonidae > Amblyteles > Amblyteles armatorius. The sequence goes on along the minus strand of OW121691.1, from coordinate 492,872 downwards.
ATGAAAGCTTCATGCGTTTGGAGCAGCCAAACAAGCCCCAAACGAATGCAAAGTCGCTTTATAACGAAATCGGCCGATTCAGTTTTGCGCTCGCTGCAGGCGTTCCAGCTCGTGTTATTAGATCAAAAACTCTTCATTCTATGCAAATACGCAAGATTCATGCGTTTCGAGCAGCCAAACAAGCCCCAAACGAATGCAAAGTCGCTTTATAACGAAAAAGACCGATTTAGTTTTGCGCTCGCTGCAGGCGTTCCAGCTCGAGTTATTAGATCAAAAACTCTTCATTCTATGCAAATATGCAAGATTCATGCGTTTCGAGCAGCCAAACAAGCCCCAAACGAATGCAAAGTCGCTTTATAACGAAATCGACCGATTCAGTTTTGCGCTCGCTGCTGGCGTTCCAGCTCGTATTAATAGATCAAAAACTCTTCATTCTATGCAAATACGCAAGATTCATGCGTTTCAAGCAGCTAAACAAGCCTCAAACGAATGCGAAGTCGCTTTATAACGAAATCGGCCGATTCAGTTTTGCGCTCGCTGCATTCGTTCCAGCTCGTGTTATTAGATCAAAAACTATTTATTCTATGCAAATACGCAAGATTCGAGCGTTTGGAGCAGCCAAACAAGCCCCAAACGAATGCAAAGTCACTTTATAACGAAATCGACCGATTCAGTTTTGCGCTCGCTGCAGGCTTTCCAGCTCGTGTTATTAGATCAAAAACTCGTCATTCTATGCAAATACGCAAGATTCATGCGTTTGGAGCAGCCAAACACGCCCCAAACGAATGCAAAGTCGCTTTATAACGAAAAAGACCGATTCAGTTTTGCGCTCGCTGCATTCGTTCCAGCTCGTGTTATTAGATCAAAAACTCGTCATTCTATGCAAATACGCAAGATTCATGCGTTTGGAGCAGCCAAACACGCCCCAAACGAATGCAAAGTCGCTTTATAACGAAAAAGACCGATTCAGTTTTGCGCTCGCTGCATTCGTTCCAGCTCGTGTTATTAGATCAAAAACTCTTCATTCTATGCAAATACGCAAGATTCATGCGTTTCGAGCAGCCAAACAAGCCCCAAACGAATGCAAAGTCGCTTTATAACGAAAAAGACCGATTTAGTTTTGCGCTCGCTGCAGGCGTTCCAGCTCGAGTTATTCTATCAAAAACTCTTCATTCTATGCAAATACGCAAGATTCGAGCGTTTGGAGCAGCCAAACAAACCCCAAACGAATGCAAAGTCGCTTTATAACGAAATCGACCGATTCAGTTTTGCGCTCGCTGCAGGCTTTCCAGCTCGTATTAATAGATCTAAGACTCTTCATTCTGTGCAAATATGCAAGATTCATGCGTTTGGAGCAGCCAAACAAGCCCCAAACGAATGCAAAGTCGCTTTAAAACGAAATTGAACGATTGAGTTTTGCGCTCGCTGTACGCGTTCCAGCTCGTGTCATTAGATCAAAAACTCTTCATTCTATGCAAATACGCAAGATTCATGCGTTTGGAGCAGCCAAACAAGCCCCAAACGACTGCGAAGTCGCTTTACAACGAAATCGGCCTATTCAGTTTTGCGCTCGCTGCAGGCGTTCCAGCTCGTATTAATAGATCAAAAACTCTTCATTCTATGCAAATACGCAAGATTCATGCGTTTCAAGCAGCTAAACAAGCCCCAGACGAATGCGAAGTCGCTTTATAACGAAATCGGCCTATTCAGTTTTGCGCTCGCTGCAGGCGTTCCAGCTCGTATCAATAGATCAAAAACTCTTCATTCTATGCAAATACGCAAAAATCGAGCGTTTGGAGCAGCTAAACAAGCCCCAAACGAATGCAAAGTCGCTTTATAACGAAATCGACCGATTCAGTTTTGCGCTCACTGCAGGCTTTCCGGCTCGTATTAATAGATCTAAAACTCTTCATTCTATGCAAATATGCAAGATTCATGCGTTTTGAGCAGCCAAACAAGCCCCAAACGAATTCAAAGTCGCTTTATAACGAAATCGATAGAAATCGACCGATTCAGTTTTGCGCTCGCGGCATTCGTTCCAGCTCGTTTTATTAGATCAAACACTCTTTATTCTATGCGAATACGCAAGATTCATGCGTTTAGAGCAGCCAAACAAGCCCCAAACGAATGCACAGACGCTTTTAAACGAAATTGAACGATTGAGTTTTGCGCTCGCCGTACGCGTTCCAGCTCGTGTCATTAGATCAAAAACTCTTCATTCTATGCAAATACGCAAGATTTATGCGAATGGAGCAGCCAAACAAGCCCTAAACGAATGCAAAGTCGCTTTACAACGAAATTGAACGATTGAGTTTTGCGCTTGCTGTACGCGTTCCAGCTGGTGTTATTAGATCAAAAACTCTTCATTCTATGCAAATACGCAAGATTCATGCGTTTGGAGCAGCCAAACAAGCCCCAAACGAATGCAAGGTCGCTTTACAACGAAATCGGTTTATTCAGTTTTGCGCTCGCTGCAGGCGTTCCAGCTCGTATTAATAGATCAAAAACTCTTCATTCTATGCAAATACGCAAGATTCATGCGTTTCAAGCAGCTAAACAAGCCCCAAACGAATGCGAAGTCGCTTTATAACGAAATCGGCCGATTCAGTTTTGCGCTCGCTGCATTCGTTCCAGCTCGTGTTATTAGATCAAAAACTCTTTATTCTATGCAAATACGCAAGATTCGAGCGTTTGGAGCAGCCAAACAAGCCCCAAACGAATGCAAAGTCACTTTATAACGAAATCGACCGATTCAGTTTTGCGCTCGCTGCAGGCTTTCCAGCTCGTATTAATAGATCTAAGACTCTTCATTCTGTGCAAATATGCAAGATTCATGCGTTTGGAGCAGCCAAACAAGCCCCAAACGAATGCAAAGTCGCTTTATAACGAAATCGACCGATTCAGTTTTGCGCTCGCTGCAGGCTTTCCGGCTCGTATTAATAGATCTAAAACTCTTCATTCTATGCAAATATGCAAGATTCATGCGTTTTGAGCAGCCAAACAAGCCCCAAACGAATTCAAAGTCGCTTTATAACGAGATCGATAGAAATCGACCGATTCAGTTTTGCGCTCGCGGCATTCGTTCCAGCTCGTTTTATTAGATCAAACACTCTTTATTCTATGCGAATACGCAAGATTCATCCGTTTAGAGCAGCCAAACAAGCCCCAAACGAATGCACAGACGCTTTTAAACGAAATTGAACGATTGAGTTTTGCGCTCGCCGTACGCGTTCCAGCTCGTGTCATTAGATCAAAAACTCTTCATTCTATGCAAATACGCAAGATTCATGCGTTTGGAGCAGCCAAACAAGCCCCAAACGAATGCAAAGTCGCTTTACAACGAAATTGAACGATTGAGTTTTGCGCTTGCTGTACGCGTACCAGCTCGTGTTATTAGATCAAAAACTCTTCATTCTATGCAAATACGCAAGATTCATGCGTTTGGAGCAGCCAAACAAGCCCCAAACGAATGCAAGGTCGCTTTACAACGAAATCGGTTTATTCAGTTTTGCGCTCGCTGCAGGCGTTCCAGCTCGTATTAATAGATCAAAAACTCTTCATTCTATGCAAATACGCAAGATTCATGCGTTTCAAGCAGCTAAACAATCCCCAGACGAATGCGAAGTCGCTTTATAACGAAATCGGCCTATTCAGTTTTGCGCTCGCTGCAGGCGTTCCAGCTCGTATCAATAGATCAAAAACTCTTCATTCTATGCAAATACGCAAAATTCGAGCGTTTGGAGCAGCCAAACAAGCCCCAAACGAATGCAAAGTCGGTTTATAACGAAATCGACCGATTCAGTTTTGCGCTCGCTGCAGGCTTTCCGGCTCGTATTAATAGATCTAAAACTCTTCATTCTATGCAAATATGCAAGATTCATGCGTTTTGAGCAGCCAAACAAGCCCCAAACGAATTCAAAGTCGCTTTATAACGAAATCGATAGAAATCGACCGATTCAGTTTTGCGCTCGCGGCATTCGTTCCAGCTCGTTTTATTAGATCAAAGACTCTTTATTCTATGCGAATACGCAAGATTCATGCGTTTAGAGCAGCCAAACAAGCCCCAAACGAATGCACAGACGCTTTTAAACGAAATTGAACGATTGAGTTTTGCGCTCGCCGTACGCGTTCCAGCTCGTGTCATTAGATCAAAAACTCTTCATTCTATGCAAATACGCAAGATTCATGCGTTTGGAGCAGCCAAACAAGCCCCAAACGAATGCAAGGTCGCTTTACAACGAAATCGGTTTATTCAGTTTTGCGCTCGCTGCAGGCGTTCCAGCTCGTATTAATAGATCAAAAACTCTTCATTCTATGCAAATATGCAAGATTCATGCGTCTGGAGCAGCCAAACAAGCCCCAAACGAATGCAAAGTCGCTTTAAAACGAAATTGAACGATTGAGTTTTGCGCTCGCTGTACGCGTTCCAGCTCGTGTCATTAGATCAAAAACTCTTCATTCTATGCAAATACGCAAGATTCATGCGTTTGGAGCAGATAAACAAGCCCTAAACGAATGCAAAGTCGCTTTATAACGACATCGACCGATTCAGTTTTGCGCTCGCTGCAGGCGTTCCAGCTCGAGTTATTAGATCAAACACTCTTTATTCTATGCGAATACGCAAGATTCATGCGTTTAGAGCAGCCAAACAAGCCCCAAACGAATGCACAGACGCTTTTAAACGAAATTGAACGATTAAGTTTTGCGCTCGCCGTACGCGTTCCAGCTCGAGTTATTAGATCAAACACTCTTTATTCTATGCGAATACGTAAGATTCATGCGTTTAGAGCAGCCAAACAAGCCCCAAACGAATGCACAGACGCTTTTAAACGAAATTAAACGATTGAGTTTTGCGCTCGCTGTACGCGTTCCAGCTCGTGTCATTAGATCAAAAACTCTTCATTCTATGCAAATACGCAAGATTCATGCGTTTGGAGCAGCCAAACAAGCCCTAAACGAATGCAAAGTCGCTTTAAAACGAAATTGAACGATTGAGTTTTGCGCTCGCTGTACGCGTTCCAGCTCGTGTCATTAGATCAAAAACTCTTCATTCTATGCAAATACGCAAGATTCATGCGTTTCGAGCAGCCAAACAAGCCCCAAACGAATGCAAAGTCGCTTTATAACAAAATCGACCGATTCAGTTTTCCGCTCGCTGCATTCGTTCCAGCTCGTGTTGTTAGATCAAAAACTCTTCATTCTATGCAAATACGCAAGATTCATGCGTTTCTAGCAGCCAAACAAGCCCCAAACGAATGCAAAGTCGCTTTATAACGAAATCGATAGAAATCGACCGATTCAGTTTTGCGCTCGCTGCATTCGTTCCAGCTCGTTTTATTAGATCAAAAACTCTTTATTCTATGCGAATACGCAAGATTCATGCGTTTAGAGCAGCCAAACAAGCCCCAAACGAATGCACAGACGCTTTTAAACGAAATTGAACGATTGAGTTTTGCGCTCGCCGTACGCGTTCCAGCTCGTGTCATTAGATCAAAAACTCTTCATTCTATGCAAATATGCAAGATTCATGCGTTTGGAGCAGCCAAACAAGCCCCAAACGAATGCAAAGTCGCTTTATAACAAAATCGACCGATTCAGTTTTAAGCTCGCTGCATTCGTTCCAGCTCGTGTTATTAGATCAAAAACTCTTCATTCTATGCAAATACGCAAGATTCATGCGTTTCGAGCAGCCAAACAAGCCCCAAACGAATTCAAAGTCGCTTTATAACGAAATCGATAGAAATCGACCGATTCAGTTTTGCGCTCGCGGCATTCGTTCCAGCTCGTTTTATTAGATCAAAGACTCTTTATTCTATGCGAACACGCAAGATTCATGCGTTTAGAGCAGCCAAACAAGCCCCAAACGAATGCACAGACGCTTTTAAACGAAATTGAACGATTGAGTTTTGCGCTCGCCGTACGCGTTCCAGCTCGTGTCATTAGATCAAAAACTCTTCATTCTATGCAAATACGCAAGATTCATGCATTGGGAGCAGCCAAACAAGCCCCAAACGAATGCAAGGTCGCTTTACAACGAAATCGGTTTATTCAGTTTTGCGCTCGCTGCAGGCGTTCCAGCTCGAGTTATTACATCAAAAACTCTTTATTCTATGCAAACACGCAAGATTCATGCGTTTCAAGCAGCTAAACAAGCCCCAAACGACTGCGAAGTCGCTTTACAACGAAATCGGCCTATTCAGTTTTGCGCTCGCTGCAGGCGTTCCAGCACGTATTAATAGATCAAAAACTCTTCATTCTATGCAAATACGCAAGATTCATGCGTTTCAAGCAGCTAAACAAGCCCCAGACGAATGCGAAGTCGCTTTATAACGAAATCGGCCTATTCAGTTTTGCGCTCGCTGCAGGCGTTCCAGCTCGTACCAATAGATCAAAAACTCTTCATTCTATGCAAATACGCAAAAATCGAGCGTTTGGAGCAGCCAAACAAGCCCCAAACGAATGCAAAGTCGCTTTATAACGAAATCGACCGATTCAGTTTTGCGCTCGCTGCAGGCTTTCCGGCTCGTATTAATAGATCTAAAACTCTTCATTCTATGCAAATATGCAAGATTCATGCGTTTTGAGCAGCCAAACAAGCCCCAAACGAATGCAAAGTCGCTTTATAACGAAATCGACCGATTCAGTTTTGCGCTCGCTGCAGGCTTTCCGGCTCGTATTAATAGATCTAAAACTCTTCATTCTATGCAAATATGCAAGATTCATGCGTTTTGAGCAGCCAAACAAGCCCCAAACGAATTCAAAGTCGCTTTATAACGAAATCGATAGAAATCGACCGATTCAGTTTTGCGCTCGCGGCATTCGTTCCAGCTCGTTTTATTAGATCAAAGACTCTTTATTCTATGCGAATACGCAAGATTCATGCGTTTAGAGCAGCTAAACAAGCCCCAAACGAATGCACAGACGCTTTTGAACGAAATTGAACGATTGAGTTTTGCGCTCGCCGTATGCGTTCCAGCTCGTGTCATTAGATCAAAAACTCTTCATTCTATGCAAATACGCAAGATTCGAGCGTTTGGAGCAGCCAAACAAGCCCCAAACGAATGCAAAGTCACTTTATAACGAAATCGACCGATTCAGTTTTGCGCTCGCTGCAGGCTTTCCAGCTCGTATTAATAGATCTAAGACTCTTCATTCTGTGCAAATATGCAAGATTCATGCGTTTGGAGCAGCCAAACAAGCCCCAAACGAATGCAAAGTCGCTTTATAACGAAAAAGACCGATTGAGTTTTGCGCTCGCTGCAGGCATTCCAGCTCGTGTTATTAGATCAAAAACTCGTCATTCTATGCAAATACGCAAGATTCATGCGTTTGGAGCAGCCAAACACGCCCCAAACGAATGCAAAGTCGCTTTATAACGAAAAAGACCGATTCAGTTTTGCGCTCGCTGCATTCGTTCCAGCTCGTGTTATTAGATCAAAAACTCTTCATTCTATGCAAATACGCAAGATTCATGCGTTTGGAGCAGCCAAACAAGCCCCAAACGAATGCAAAGTCGCTTTATAACGAAATCGGCCGTTTCAGTTTTGCGCTCGCTGCAGGCGTTCCAGCTCGTGTTATTAGATCAAAAACTCTTCATTCTATGCAAATACGCAAGATCCATGCGTTTCGAGCAGCCAAACAAGCCCCAAACGAATGCAAAGTCGCTTTAAAACGAAAAAGACCGATTTAGTTATGCGCTCGCTGCAGGCGTTCCAGCTCGAGTTATTCGATCAAAAACTCTTCATTCTATGCAAATATGCAAGATTCATGCGTCTGGAGCAGCCAAACAAGCCCCAAACGAATGCAAAGTCACTTTATAACAAAATCGACCGATTCAGTTTTGCGCTCGCTGCATTCGTTCCAGCTCGTGTTATTAGATCAAAAACTCTTTATTCTATGCGAATACGCAAGATTCATGCGTTTAGAGCAGCCAAACAAGCCCCAAACGACTGCGAAGTCGCTTTACAACGAAATCGGCCTATTCAGTTTTGCGCTCGCTGCAGGCGTTCCAGCTCGTATTAATAGATCAAAAACTCTTCATTCTATGCAAATACGCAAAATTCGAGCGTTTGGAGCAGCCAAACAAGCCCCAAACGGATGCAAAGTCGCTTTATAACGAAATCGGCCGATTCAGTTTTGCGCTCGCTGCAGACGTTCCAGCTCGTGTTATTAGATCTAAAACTCTTCATTCTATGCAAATACGCAAGATTCATGCGTTTAGAGCAGCCAAACAAGCCCCAAACGAATGCACAGACGCTTTTACACGAAATTGAACGATTGAGTTTTGCGCTCGCCGTACGCGTTCCAGCTCGTGTCATTAGATCAAAAACTCTTCATTCTATGCAAATACGCAAGATTCATGCGTTTGGAGCAGCCAAACAAGCCCCAAACGAATGCAAAGTCGCTTTACAACGAAATTGAACGATTGAGTTTTGCGCTTGCTGCAGGCGTTCCAGCTCGTATTAATAGATCAAAAACTCTTCATTCTATGCAAATACGCAAGATTCATGCGTTTCAAGCAGCTAAACAAGCCCCAGACGAATGCGAAGTCGCTTTACAACGAAATCGGCCTATTCAGTTTTGCGCTCGCTGCAGGCGTTCCAGCTCGTATTAATAGATCAAAAACTCTTCATTCTATGCAAATACGCAAGATTCATGCGTTTCAAGCAGCTAAACAAGCCCCAGACGAATCCGAAGTCGCTTTATATCGAAATCCGCCTATTCAGTTTTGCGCTCGCTGCAGGCGTTCCAGCTCGTATCAATAGATCAAAAACTCTTCATTCTATGCAAATACGCAAAAATCGAGCGTTTGGAGCAGCCAAACAAGCCCCAAACGAATGCAAAGTCGCTTTATAACGAAATCGACCGATTCAGTTTTGCGCTCGCTGCAGGCTTTCCGGCTCGTATTAATAGATCTAAAACTCTTCATTCTATGCAAATATGCAAGATTCATGCGTTTGGAGCAGCCAAACAAGCCCCAAACGAATGCAAAGTCGCTTTATAACGAAAAAGACCGATTGAGTTTTGCGCTCGCTGCAGGCATTCCAGCTCGTGTTATTAGATCAAAAACTCTTCATTCTATGCAAATACGCAAGATTCATGCGTTTCGAGCAGCCAAACAAGCCCTAAACGAATGCAAAGTCGCTTTACAACGAAATCAACCGATTCAGTTTTGCGCTCGCTGCAGGCGTTCCAGCTCGAGTCATTAGATCAAAAACTCTTCATTCTATGCAAATACGCAAGATTCATGCGTTTGGAGCAGCCAAACAAGCCCCAAACGAATGCAAAGTCCTTTTATAACAAAATCGACCGATTCAGTTTTGCGCTCGCTGCATTCGTTCCAGCTCGTGTTATTAGATCAAAAACTCTTCATTTTATGCAAACACGCAAGATTCATGCGTTTCGAGCAGCCAAACAAGCCCCAAACGAATGCAAAGTCACTTTATAACGAAATTGAACGATTCAGTTTTGCGCTCGCTGCAGGCTTTCCTGCTCGTATTAATAGATCTAAGACTCTTCATTCTATGCAAATATGCAAGATTCATGCGTTTGGAGCAGCCAAACAAGCCCCAAACGAATGCAAAGTCGCTTTATAACGAAAAAGACCGATTGAGTTTTGCGCTCGCTGCAGGCATTCCAGCTCGTGTTATTAGATCAAAAACTCTTCATTCTATGCAAATACGCAAGATTCATGCGTTTCGAGCAGCCAAACAAGCCCTAAACGAATGCAAAGTCGCTTTACAACGAAATCAACCGATTCAGTTTTGCGCTCGCTGTACGCGTTCCAGCTCGTGATATTAGATCAAAAACTCTTTATTCTATGCAAAAACGCAAGATTCATGCGTTTGGAGCAGCCGAACAAGCCCCAAACGAATGCAAAGTCGCTTTATAACGAAATCCGCCTATTCAGTTTTGCGCTCGCTGCAGGCGTTCCAGCTCGTATCAATAGATCAAAAACTCTTCATTCTATGCAAATACGCAAAAATCGAGCGTTTGGAGCAGCCAAACAAGCCCCAAACGAATGCAAAGTCGCTTTATAACGAAATCGACCGATTCAGTTTTGCGCTCGCTGCAGGCTTTCCGGCTCGTATTAATAGATCTAAAACTCTTCATTCTATGCAAATATGCAAGATTCATGCGTTTGGAGCAGCCAAACAAGCCCCAAACGAATGCAAAGTCGCTTTATAACGAAAAAGACCGATTGAGTTTTGCGCTCGCTGCAGGCATTCCAGCTCGTGTTATTAGATCAAAAACTCTTCATTCTATGCAAATACGCAAGATTCATGCGTTTCGAGCAGCCAAACAAGCCCTAAACGAATGCAAAGTCGCTTTACAACGAAATCAACCGATTCAGTTTTGCGCTCGCTGCAGGCGTTCCAGCTCGAGTCATTAGATCAAAAACTCTTCATTTTATGCAAATACGCAAGATTCATGCGTTTGGAGCAGCCAAACAAGCCCCAAACGAATGCAAAGTCCTTTTATAACAAAATCGACCGATTCAGTTTTGCGCTCGCTGCATTCGTTCCAGCTCGTGTTATTAGATCAAAAACTCTTCATTTTATGCAAATACGCAAGATTCATGCGTTTCGAGCAGCCAAACAAGCCCCAAACGAATGCAAAGTCACTTTATAACGAAATTGAACGATTCAGTTTTGCGCTCGCTGCAGGCTTTCCGGCTCGTATTAATAGATCTAAAACTCTTCATTCTATGCAAATATGCAAGATTCATGCGTTTGGAGCAGCCAAACAAGCCCCAAACGAATGCAAAGTCGCTTTATAACGAAAAAGACCGATTGAGTTTTGCGCTCGCTGCAGGCATTCCAGCTCGTGTTATTAGATCAAAAACTCTTCATTCTATGCAAATACGCAAGATTCATGCGTTTCGAGCAGCCAAACAAGCCCTAAACGAATGCAAAGTCGCTTTACAACGAAATCAACCGATTCAGTTTTGCGCTCGCTGTACGCGTTCCAGCTCGTGTTATTAGATCAAAAACTCTTCATTCTATGCAAAAACGCAAGATTCATGCGTTTGGAGCAGCCGAACAAGCCCCAAACGAATGCAAAGTCGCTTTATAACGAAATCGACCGATTCAGTTTTGCGCTCGCTGCATTCGTTCCAGCTCGTGTTATTAGATCAAAAACTCTTCATTTTATGCAAATACGCAAGATTCATGCGTTCCGAGCAGCCAAACAAGCCCCAAACGAATGCAAAGTCGCTTTATAACGAAATCGGCCGATTCAGTTTTGCGCTCGCTGCAGGCGTTCCAGCTCGTGTTATTAGATCAAAAACTTTTCATCCTATGCAAATACGCAAGATTCATGCGTTTCGAGCAGCCAAACAAGCCCCAAACGAATGCAAAGTCACTTTATAACGAAATTGAACGATTGAGTTTTGCGCTCGCTGTACGCGTTCCAGCTCGTGTTATTAGATCAAAAACTCTTCATTCTATGCAAATACGCAAGATTCATGCGTTTGGAGCAGCCGAACAAGCCCCAAACGAATGCAAAGTCGCTTTATAACGAAATCGGCCGATTCAGTTTTGCGCTCGCTGCAGGCGTTCCAGCTCGTGTTATTAGATCAAAAACTCTTCATTCTATGCAAATACGCAAGATTCATGCGTTTCGAGCAGCCAAACAAGCCCCAAACGAATGCAAAGTCGCTTTATAACGAAAAAGACCGATCTAGTTTTGCGCTCGCTGCAGGCGTTCCAGCTCGAGTTATTAGATCAAAAACTCTTCATTCTATGCAAATATGAAAGCTTCATGCGTTTGGAGCAGCCAAACAAGCCCCAAACGAATGCAAAGTCGCTTTATAACGAAATCGGCCGATTCAGTTTTGCGCTCGCTGCAGGCGTTCCAGCTCGTGTTATTAGATCAAAAACTCTTCATTCTATGCAAATACGCAAGATTCATGCGTTTCGAGCAGCCAAACAAGCCCCAAACGAATGCAAAGTCGCTTTATAACGAAAAAGACCGATTTAGTTTTGCGCTCGCTGCAGGCGTTCCAGCTCGAGTTATTAGATCAAAAACTCTTCATTCTATGCAAATATGCAAGATTCATGCGTTTGGAGCAGCCAAACAAGCCCCAAACGAATGCAAAGTCGCTTTATAACAAAATCGACCGATTCAGTTTTGCGCTCGCTGCATTCGTTCCAGCTCGTGTTATTAGATCAAAAACTCTTGATTTTATGCAAATACGCAAGATTCATGCGTTTCGAGCAGCCAAACAAGCCCCAAACGAATGCAAAGTCGCTTTATAACGAAATCGACCGATTCAGTTTTGCGCTCGCTGCTGGCGTTCCAGCTCGTATTAATAGATCAAAAACTCTTCATTCTATGCAAATACGCAAGATTCATGCGTTTCAAGCAGCTAAACAAGCCTCAAACGAATGCGAAGTCGCTTTATAACGAAATCGGCCGATTCAGTTTTGCGCTCGCTGCATTCGTTCCAGCTCGTGTTATTAGATCAAAAACTATTTATTCTATGCAAATACGCAAGATTCGAGCGTTTGGAGCAGCCAAACAAGCCCCAAACGAATGCAAAGTCACTTTATAACGAAATCGACCGATTCAGTTTTGCGCTCGCTGCAGGCTTTCCAGCTCGTGTTATTAGATCAAAAACTCGTCATTCTATGCAAATACGCAAGATTCATGCGTTTGGAGCAGCCAAACACGCCCCAAACGAATGCAAAGTCGCTTTATAACGAAAAAGACCGATTCAGTTTTGCGCTCGCTGCATTCGTTCCAGCTCGTGTTATTAGATCAAAAACTCGTCATTCTATGCAAATACGCAAGATTCATGCGTTTGGAGCAGCCAAACACGCCCCAAACGAATGCAAAGTCGCTTTATAACGAAAAAGACCGATTCAGTTTTGCGCTCGCTGCATTCGTTCCAGCTCGTGTTATTAGATCAAAAACTCTTCATTCTATGCAAATACGCAAGATTCATGCGTTTCGAGCAGCCAAACAAGCCCCAAACGAATGCAAAGTCGCTTTATAACGAAAAAGACCGATTTAGTTTTGCGCTCGCTGCAGGCGTTCCAGCTCGAGTTATTCTATCAAAAACTCTTCATTCTATGCAAATACGCAAGATTCGAGCGTTTGGAGCAGCCAAACAAACCCCAAACGAATGCAAAGTCGCTTTATAACGAAATCGACCGATTCAGTTTTGCGCTCGCTGCAGGCTTTCCAGCTCGTATTAATAGATCTAAGACTCTTCATTCTGTGCAAATATGCAAGATTCATGCGTTTGGAGCAGCCAAACAAGCCCCAAACGAATGCAAAGTCGCTTTAAAACGAAATTGAACGATTGAGTTTTGCGCTCGCTGTACGCGTTCCAGCTCGTGTCATTAGATCAAAAACTCTTCATTCTATGCAAATACGCAAGATTCATGCGTTTGGAGCAGCCAAACAAGCCCCAAACGACTGCGAAGTCGCTTTACAACGAAATCGGCCTATTCAGTTTTGCGCTCGCTGCAGGCGTTCCAGCTCGTATTAATAGATCAAAAACTCTTCATTCTATGCAAATACGCAAGATTCATGCGTTTCAAGCAGCTAAACAAGCCCCAGACGAATGCGAAGTCGCTTTATAACGAAATCGGCCTATTCAGTTTTGCGCTCGCTGCAGGCGTTCCAGCTCGTATCAATAGATCAAAAACTCTTCATTCTATGCAAATACGCAAAAATCGAGCGTTTGGAGCAGCTAAACAAGCCCCAAACGAATGCAAAGTCGCTTTATAACGAAATCGACCGATTCAGTTTTGCGCTCACTGCAGGCTTTCCGGCTCGTATTAATAGATCTAAAACTCTTCATTCTATGCAAATATGCAAGATTCATGCGTTTTGAGCAGCCAAACAAGCCCCAAACGAATTCAAAGTCGCTTTATAACGAAATCGATAGAAATCGACCGATTCAGTTTTGCGCTCGCGGCATTCGTTCCAGCTCGTTTTATTAGATCAAACACTCTTTATTCTATGCGAATACGCAAGATTCATGCGTTTAGAGCAGCCAAACAAGCCCCAAACGAATGCACAGACGCTTTTAAACGAAATTGAACGATTGAGTTTTGCGCTCGCCGTACGCGTTCCAGCTCGTGTCATTAGATCAAAAACTCTTCATTCTATGCAAATACGCAAGATTTATGCGAATGGAGCAGCCAAACAAGCCCTAAACGAATGCAAAGTCGCTTTACAACGAAATTGAACGATTGAGTTTTGCGCTTGCTGTACGCGTTCCAGCTGGTGTTATTAGATCAAAAACTCTTCATTCTATGCAAATACGCAAGATTCATGCGTTTGGAGCAGCCAAACAAGCCCCAAACGAATGCAAGGTCGCTTTACAACGAAATCGGTTTATTCAGTTTTGCGCTCGCTGCAGGCGTTCCAGCTCGTATTAATAGATCAAAAACTCTTCATTCTATGCAAATACGCAAGATTCATGCGTTTCAAGCAGCTAAACAAGCCCCAAACGAATGCGAAGTCGCTTTATAACGAAATCGGCCGATTCAGTTTTGCGCTCGCTGCATTCGTTCCAGCTCGTGTTATTAGATCAAAAACTCTTTATTCTATGCAAATACGCAAGATTCGAGCGTTTGGAGCAGCCAAACAAGCCCCAAACGAATGCAAAGTCACTTTATAACGAAATCGACCGATTCAGTTTTGCGCTCGCTGCAGGCTTTCCAGCTCGTATTAATAGATCTAAGACTCTTCATTCTGTGCAAATATGCAAGATTCATGCGTTTGGAGCAGCCAAACAAGCCCCAAACGAATGCAAAGTCGCTTTATAACGAAATCGACCGATTCAGTTTTGCGCTCGCTGCAGGCTTTCCGGCTCGTATTAATAGATCTAAAACTCTTCATTCTATGCAAATATGCAAGATTCATGCGTTTTGAGCAGCCAAACAAGCCCCAAACGAATTCAAAGTCGCTTTATAACGAGATCGATAGAAATCGACCGATTCAGTTTTGCGCTCGCGGCATTCGTTCCAGCTCGTTTTATTAGATCAAACACTCTTTATTCTATGCGAATACGCAAGATTCATCCGTTTAGAGCAGCCAAACAAGCCCCAAACGAATGCACAGACGCTTTTAAACGAAATTGAACGATTGAGTTTTGCGCTCGCCGTACGCGTTCCAGCTCGTGTCATTAGATCAAAAACTCTTCATTCTATGCAAATACGCAAGATTCATGCGTTTGGAGCAGCCAAACAAGCCCCAAACGAATGCAAAGTCGCTTTACAACGAAATTGAACGATTGAGTTTTGCGCTTGCTGTACGCGTACCAGCTCGTGTTATTAGATCAAAAACTCTTCATTCTATGCAAATACGCAAGATTCATGCGTTTGGAGCAGCCAAACAAGCCCCAAACGAATGCAAGGTCGCTTTACAACGAAATCGGTTTATTCAGTTTTGCGCTCGCTGCAGGCGTTCCAGCTCGTATTAATAGATCAAAAACTCTTCATTCTATGCAAATACGCAAGATTCATGCGTTTCAAGCAGCTAAACAATCCCCAGACGAATGCGAAGTCGCTTTATAACGAAATCGGCCTATTCAGTTTTGCGCTCGCTGCAGGCGTTCCAGCTCGTATCAATAGATCAAAAACTCTTCATTCTATGCAAATACGCAAAATTCGAGCGTTTGGAGCAGCCAAACAAGCCCCAAACGAATGCAAAGTCGGTTTATAACGAAATCGACCGATTCAGTTTTGCGCTCGCTGCAGGCTTTCCGGCTCGTATTAATAGATCTAAAACTCTTCATTCTATGCAAATATGCAAGATTCATGCGTTTTGAGCAGCCAAACAAGCCCCAAACGAATTCAAAGTCGCTTTATAACGAAATCGATAGAAATCGACCGATTCAGTTTTGCGCTCGCGGCATTCGTTCCAGCTCGTTTTATTAGATCAAAGACTCTTTATTCTATGCGAATACGCAAGATTCATGCGTTTAGAGCAGCCAAACAAGCCCCAAACGAATGCACAGACGCTTTTAAACGAAATTGAACGATTGAGTTTTGCGCTCGCCGTACGCGTTCCAGCTCGTGTCATTAGATCAAAAACTCTTCATTCTATGCAAATACGCAAGATTCATGCGTTTGGAGCAGCCAAACAAGCCCCAAACGAATGCAAGGTCGCTTTACAACGAAATCGGTTTATTCAGTTTTGCGCTCGCTGCAGGCGTTCCAGCTCGTATTAATAGATCAAAAACTCTTCATTCTATGCAAATATGCAAGATTCATGCGTCTGGAGCAGCCAAACAAGCCCCAAACGAATGCAAAGTCGCTTTAAAACGAAATTGAACGATTGAGTTTTGCGCTCGCTGTACGCGTTCCAGCTCGTGTCATTAGATCAAAAACTCTTCATTCTATGCAAATACGCAAGATTCATGCGTTTGGAGCAGATAAACAAGCCCTAAACGAATGCAAAGTCGCTTTATAACGACATCGACCGATTCAGTTTTGCGCTCGCTGCAGGCGTTCCAGCTCGAGTTATTAGATCAAACACTCTTTATTCTATGCGAATACGCAAGATTCATGCGTTTAGAGCAGCCAAACAAGCCCCAAACGAATGCACAGACGCTTTTAAACGAAATTGAACGATTAAGTTTTGCGCTCGCCGTACGCGTTCCAGCTCGAGTTATTAGATCAAACACTCTTTATTCTATGCGAATACGCAAGATTCATGCGTTTAGAGCAGCCAAACAAGCCCCAAACGAATGCACAGACGCTTTTAAACGAAATTAAACGATTGAGTTTTGCGCTCGCTGTACGCGTTCCAGCTCGTGTCATTAGATCAAAAACTCTTCATTCTATGCAAATACGCAAGATTCATGCGTTTGGAGCAGCCAAACAAGCCCTAAACGAATGCAAAGTCGCTTTAAAACGAAATTGAACGATTGAGTTTTGCGCTCGCTGTACGCGTTCCAGCTCGTGTCATTAGATCAAAAACTCTTCATTCTATGCAAATACGCAAGATTCATGCGTTTCGAGCAGCCAAACAAGCCCCAAACGAATGCAAAGTCGCTTTATAACAAAATCGACCGATTCAGTTTTCCGCTCGCTGCATTCGTTCCAGCTCGTGTTGTTAGATCAAAAACTCTTCATTCTATGCAAATACGCAAGATTCATGCGTTTCGAGCAGCCAAACAAGCCCCAAACGAATGCAAAGTCGCTTTATAACGAAATCGATAGAAGTCGACCGATTCAGTTTTGCGCTCGCTGCATTCGTTCCAGCTCGTTTTATTAGATCAAAAACTCTTTATTCTATGCGAATACGCAAGATTCATGCGTTTAGAGCAGCCAAACAAGCCCCAAACGAATGCACAGACGCTTTTAAACGAAATTGAACGATTGAGTTTTGCGCTCGCCGTACGCGTTCCAGCTCGTGTCATTAGATCAAAAACTCTTCATTCTATGCAAATATGCAAGATTCATGCGTTTGGAGCAGCCAAACAAGCCCCAAACGAATGCAAAGTCGCTTTATAACAAAATCGACCGATTCAGTTTTAAGCTCGCTGCATTCGTTCCAGCTCGTGTTATTAGATCAAAAACTCTTCATTCTATGCAAATACGCAAGATTCATGCGTTTCGAGCAGCCAAACAAGCCCCAAACGAATTCAAAGTCGCTTTATAACGAAATCGATAGAAATCGACCGATTCAGTTTTGCGCTCGCGGCATTCGTTCCAGCTCGTTTTATTAGATCAAAGACTCTTTATTCTATGCGAACACGCAAGATTCATGCGTTTAGAGCAGCCAAACAAGCCCCAAACGAATGCACAGACGCTTTTAAACGAAATTAAACGATTGAGTTTTGCGCTCGCCGTACGCGTTCCAGCTCGTGTCATTAGATCAAAAACTCTTCATTCTATGCAAATACGCAAGATTCATGCATTGGGAGCAGCCAAACAAGCCCCAAACGAATGCAAGGTCGCTTTACAACGAAATCGGTTTATTCAGTTTTGCGCTCGCTGCAGGCGTTCCAGCTCGTATTAATAGATCAAAAACTCTTCATTCTATGCAAATACGCAAGATTCATGCGTTTCAAGCAGCTAAACAAGCCCCAAACGAATGCGAAGTCGCTTTATAACGAAATCGGCCGATTCAGTTTTGCGCTCGCTGCATTCGTTCCAGCTCGTGTTATTAGATCAAAAACTCTTTATTCTATGCAAATACGCAAGATTCGAGCGTTTGGAGCAGCCAAACAAGCCCCAAACGAATGCAAAGTCGCTTTATAACGAAAAAGACCGATTGAGTTTTGCGCTCGCTGCAGGCATTCCAGCTCGTGTTATTAGATCAAAAACTCGTCATTCTATGCAAATACGCAAGATTCATGCATTTGGAGCAGCCAAACACGCCCCAAACGAATGCAAAGTCGCTTTATAACGAAATCGACCGATTCAGTTTTGCGCTCGCTGCAGGCGTTCCAGCTCGAGTTATTACATCAAAAACTCTTTATTCTATGCAAACACGCAAGATTCATGCGTTTCAAGCAGCTAAACAAGCCCCAAACGACTGCGAAGTCGCTTTACAACGAAATCGGCCTATTCAGTTTTGCGCTCGCTGCAGGCGTTCCAGCACGTATTAATAGATCAAAAACTCTTCATTCTATGCAAATACGCAAGATTCATGCGTTTCAAGCAGCTAAACAAGCCCCAGACGAATGCGAAGTCGCTTTATAACGAAATCGGCCTATTCAGTTTTGCGCTCGCTGCAGGCGTTCCAGCTCGTACCAATAGATCAAAAACTCTTCATTCTATGCAAATACGCAAAAATCGAGCGTTTGGAGCAGCCAAACAAGCCCCAAACGAATGCAAAGTCGCTTTATAACGAAATCGACCGATTCAGTTTTGCGCTCGCTGCAGGCTTTCCGGCTCGTATTAATAGATCTAAAACTCTTCATTCTATGCAAATATGCAAGATTCATGCGTTTTGAGCAGCCAAACAAGCCCCAAACGAATGCAAAGTCGCTTTATAACGAAATCGACCGATTCAGTTTTGCGCTCGCTGCAGGCTTTCCGGCTCGTATTAATAGATCTAAAACTCTTCATTCTATGCAAATATGCAAGATTCATGCGTTTTGAGCAGCCAAACAAGCCCCAAACGAATTCAAAGTCGCTTTATAACGAAATCGATAGAAATCGACCGATTCAGTTTTGCGCTCGCGGCATTCGTTCCAGCTCGTTTTATTAGATCAAAGACTCTTTATTCTATGCGAATACGCAAGATTCATGCGTTTAGAGCAGCTAAACAAGCCCCAAACGAATGCACAGACGCTTTTGAACGAAATTGAACGATTGAGTTTTGCGCTCGCCGTATGCGTTCCAGCTCGTGTCATTAGATCAAAAACTCTTCATTCTATGCAAATACGCAAGATTCGAGCGTTTGGAGCAGCCAAACAAGCCCCAAACGAATGCAAAGTCACTTTATAACGAAATCGACCGATTCAGTTTTGCGCTCGCTGCAGGCTTTCCAGCTCGTATTAATAGATCTAAGACTCTTCATTCTGTGCAAATATGCAAGATTCATGCGTTTGGAGCAGCCAAACAAGCCCCAAACGAATGCAAAGTCGCTTTATAACGAAAAAGACCGATTGAGTTTTGCGCTCGCTGCAGGCATTCCAGCTCGTGTTATTAGATCAAAAACTCGTCATTCTATGCAAATACGCAAGATTCATGCGTTTGGAGCAGCCAAACACGCCCCAAACGAATGCAAAGTCGCTTTATAACGAAAAAGACCGATTCAGTTTTGCGCTCGCTGCATTCGTTCCAGCTCGTGTTATTAGATCAAAAACTCTTCATTCTATGCAAATACGCAAGATTCATGCGTTTGGAGCAGCCAAACAAGCCCCAAACGAATGCAAAGTCGCTTTATAACGAAATCGGCCGTTTCAGTTTTGCGCTCGCTGCAGGCGTTCCAGCTCGTGTTATTAGATCAAAAACTCTTCATTCTATGCAAATACGCAAGATCCATGCGTTTCGAGCAGCCAAACAAGCCCCAAACGAATGCAAAGTCGCTTTAAAACGAAAAAGACCGATTTAGTTATGCGCTCGCTGCAGGCGTTCCAGCTCGAGTTATTCGATCAAAAACTCTTCATTCTATGCAAATATGCAAGATTCATGCGTCTGGAGCAGCCAAACAAGCCCCAAACGAATGCAAAGTCACTTTATAACAAAATCGACCGATTCAGTTTTGCGCTCGCTGCATTCGTTCCAGCTCGTGTTATTAGATCAAAAACTCTTTATTCTATGCGAATACGCAAGATTCATGCGTTTAGAGCAGCCAAACAAGCCCCAAACGACTGCGAAGTCGCTTTACAACGAAATCGGCCTATTCAGTTTTGCGCTCGCTGCAGGCGTTCTAGCTCGTGTTATTAGATCAAAAACTCTTCATTCTATGCAAATACGCAAGATTCATGCGTTTCGAGCAGCCAAACAAGCCCCAAACGAATGCAAAGTCGCTTTAAAACGAAAAAGACCGATTTAGTTATGCGCTCGCTGCAGGCGTTCCAGCTCGTATCAATAGATCAAAAACTCTTCATTCTATGCAAATACGCAAAATTCGAGCGTTTGGAGCAGCCAAACAAGCCCCAAACGAATGCAAAGTCGCTTTACAACGAAATTGAACGATTGAGTTTTGCGCTTGCTGTACGCGTTCCAGCTCGTGTTATTAGATCAAAAACTCTTCATTCTATGCAAATACGCAAGATTCATGCGTTTGGAGCAGCCAAAAAAGCCCCAAACGAATGCAAAGTCGCTTTATAACGAAATCGGCCGATTCAGTTTTGCGCTCGCTGCAGGCGTTCTAGCTCGTGTTATTAGATCAAAAACTCTTCATTCTATGCAAATACGCAAGATTCATGCGTTTCGAGCAGCCAAACAAGCCCCAAACGAATGCAAAGTCGCTTTATAACAAAATCGACCGATTCAGTTTTGCGCTCGCTGCATTCGTTCCAGCTCGTGTTGTTAGATCAAAAACTCTTCATTCTATGCAAATACGCAAGATTCATGCGTTTCGAGCAGCCAAACAAGCCCCAAACGAATGCAAAGTCGCTTTATAACGAAATCGATAGAAATCGACCGATTCAGTTTTGCGCTCGCTGCATTCGTTCCAGCTCGTTTTATTAGATCAAAAACTCTTTATTCTATGCGAATACGCAAGATTCATGCGTTTGGAGCAGCCAAACAAGCCCCAAACGAATGCACAGACGCTTTTAAACGAAATGGAACGATTGAGATTTGCGCTCGCCGTACGCGTTCCAGCTCGTGTCATTAGATCAAAAACTCTTCATTCTATGCAAATATGCAAGATTCATGCGTTTGGAGCAGCCAAACAAGCCCCAAACGAATGCAAAGTCGCTTTATAACGAAAAAGACACATTTAGTTTTGCGCTCGCTGCAGGCGTTCCAGCTCGTTTTATTAGATCAAAAACTCTTTATTCTATGCAAATACGCAAGATTCGAGCGTTTGGAGCAGCCAAACATGCCCCAAACGAATGCAAGGTCGCTTTACAACGAAATCGGTTTATTCAGTTTTGCGCTCGCTGCAGGCGTTCCAGCTCGTATTAATAGATCAAAAACTCTTCATTCTATGCAAATACGCAAGATTCATGCGTTTCAAGCAGCTAAACAATCCCCAGACGAATGCGAAGTCGCTTTATAACGAAATCGGCCTATACAGTTTTGCGCTTGCTGCAGGCGTTCCAGCTCGTATCAATAGATCAAAAACTCCTCATTCTATGCAAATACGCAAAATTCGAGCGTTTGGAGCAGCCAAACAAGCCCCAAACGAATGCAAAGTCGCTTTATAACGAAATCGACCGATTCAGTTTTGCGCTCACTGCAGGCTTTCCGGCTCGTATTAATAGATCTAAAACTCTTTATTCTATGCAAATATGCAAGATTCATGCGTTTTGAGCAGCCAAACAAGCCCCAAACGAATTCAAAGTCGCTTTATAACGAAATCGATAGAAATCGACCGATTCAGTTTTGCGCTCGCGGCATTCGTTCCAGCTCGTTTTATTAGATCAAACACTCTTTATTCTATGCGAATACGCAAGATTCATGCGTTTAGAGCAGCCAAACAAGCCCCAAACGAATGCACAGACGCTTTTAAACGAAATTGAACGATTGAGTTTTGCGCTCGCCGTACGCGTTCCAGCTCGTGTCATTAGATCAAAAACTCTTCATTCTATGCAAATACGCAAGATTTATGCATATGGAGCAGCCAAACAAGCCCTAAACGAATGCAAAGTCGCTTTACAACGAAATTGAACGATTGAGTTTTGCGCTTGCTGTACGCGTTCCAGCTCGTGTTATTAGATCAAAAACTCTTCATTTTATGCAAATACGCAAGATTCATGCGTTTGGAGCAGCCAAACAAGCCCCAAACGAATGCAAGGTCGCTTTACAACGAAATCGGTTTATTCAGTTTTGCGCTCGCTGCAGGCGTTCCAGCTCGTATTAATAGATCAAAAACTCTTCATTCTATGCAAATACGCAAGATTCATGCGTTTCAAGCAGCTAAACAAGCCCCAAACGAATGCGAAGTCGCTTTATAACGAAATCGGCCGATTCAGTTTTGCGCTCGCTGCATTCGTTCCAGCTCGTGTTATTAGATCAAAAACTCTTTATTCTATGCAAATACGCAAGATTCGAGCGTTTGGAGCAGCCAAACAAGCCCCAAACGAATGCAAAGTCACTTTATAACGAAATCGACCGATTCAGTTTTGCGCTCGCTGCAGGCTTTCCAGCTCGTATTAATAGATCTAAGACTCTTCATTCTGTGCAAATATGCAAGATTCATGCGTTTGGAGCAGCCAAACAAGCCCCAAACGAATGCAAAGTCGCTTTATAACGAAATCGACCGATTCAGTTTTGCGCTCGCTGCAGGCTTTCCGGCTCGTATTAATAGATCTAAAACTCTTCATTCTATGCAAATATGCAAGATTCATGCGTTTTGAGCAGCCAAACAAGCCCCAAACGAATTCAAAGTCGCTTTATAACGAGATCGATAGAAATCGACCGATTCAGTTTTGCGCTCGCGGCATTCGTTCCAGCTCGTTTTATTAGATCAAACACTCTTTATTCTATGCGAATACGCAAGATTCATCCGTTTAGAGCAGCCAAACAAGCCCCAAACGAATGCACAGACGCTTTTAAACGAAATTGAACGATTGAGTTTTGCGCTCGCCGTACGCGTTCCAGCTCGTGTCATTAGATCAAAAACTCTTCATTCTATGCAAATACGCAAGATTCATGCGTTTGGAGCAGCCAAACAAGCCCCAAACGAATGCAAAGTCGCTTTACAACGAAATTGAACGATTGAGTTTTGCGCTTGCTGTACGCGTTCCAGCTCGTGTTATTAGATCAAAAACTCTTCATTCTATGCAAATACGCAAGATTCATGCGTTTGGAGCAGCCAAACAAGCCCCAAACGAATGCAAGGTCGCTTTACAACGAAATCGGTTTATTCAGTTTTGCGCTCGCTGCAGGCGTTCCAGCTCGTATTAATAGATCAAAAACTCTTCATTCTATGCAAATACGCAAGATTCATGCGTTTCAAGCAGCTTAACAATCCCCAGACGATTGCGAAGTCGCTTTATAACGAAATCGGCCTATTCAGTTTTGCGCTCGCTGCAGGCGTTCCAGCTCGTATCAATAGATCAAAAACTCTTCATTCTATGCAAATACGCAAAATTCGAGCGTTTGGAGCAGCCAAACAAGCCCCAAACGAATGCAAAGTCGCTTTATAACGAAATCGACCGATTCAGTTTTGCGCTCGCTGCAGGCTTTCCGGCTCGTATTAATAGATCTAAAACTCTTCATTCTATGCAAATATGCAAGATTCATGCGTTTTGAGCAGCCAAACAAGCCCCAAACGAATTCAAAGTCGCTTTATAACGAAATCGATAGAAATCGACCGATTCAGTTTTGCGCTCGCGGCATTCGTTCCAGCTCGTTTTATTAGATCAAAGACTCTTTATTCTATGCGAATACGCAAGATTCATGCGTTTAGAGCAGCCAAACAAGCCCCAAACGAATGCACAGACGCTTTTAAACGAAATTGAACGATTGAGTTTTGCGCTCGCCGTACGCGTTCCAGCTCGTGTCATTAGATCAAAAACTCTTCATTCTATGCAAATACGCAAGATTCATGCGTTTGGAGCAGCCAAACAAGCCCCAAACGAATACAAGGTCGCTTTACAACGAAATCGGTTTATTCAGTTTTGCGCTCGCTGCAGGCGTTCCAGCTCGTATTAATAGATCAAAAACTCTTCATTCTATGCAAATACGCAAGATTCATGCGTTTCAAGCAGCTAAACAAGCCCCAAACGAATGCGAAGTTGCTTTATAACGAAATCGGCCGATTCAGTTTTGCGCTCGCTGCATTCGTTCCAGCTCGTGTTATTAGATCAAAAACTCTTTATTCTATGCAAATACGCAAGATTCGAGCGTTTGGAGCAGCCAAACAAGCCCCAAACGAATGCAAAGTCACTTTATAACGAAATCGACCGATTCAGTTTTGCCCTCACTGCAGGCTTTCCAGCTCGTATTAATAGATCTAAGACTCTTCATTCTGTGCAAATATGCAAGATTCATGCGTTTCGAGCAGCCAAACAAGCCCCAAACGAATGCAAAGTCGCTTTATAACAAAATCGACCGATTCAGTTTTGCGCTCGCTGCATTCGTTCCAGCTCGTGTTGTTAGATCAAAAACTCTTCATTCTATGCAAATACGCAAGATTCATGCGTTTCGAGCAGCCAAACAAGCCCCAAACGAATGCAAAGTCGCTTTATAACGAAATCGATAGAAATCGTCCGATTCAGTTTTGCGCTCGCTGCATTCGTTCCAGCTCGTTTTATTAGATCAAAAACTCTTTATTCTATGCGAATACGCAAGATTCATGCGTTTAGAGCAGCCAAACAAGCCCCAAACGAATGCACAGACGCTTTTAAACGAAATTGAACGATTGAGTTTTGCGCTCGCCGTACGCGTTCCAGCTCGTGTCATTAGATCAAAAACTCTTCATTCTATGCAAATATGCAAGATTCATGCGTTTGGAGCAGCCAAACAAGCCCCAAACGAATGCAAAGTCGCTTTATAACGAAAAAGACACATTTAGTTTTGCGCTCGCTGCAGGCGTTCCAGCTCGTTTTATTAGATCAAAAACTCTTTATTCTATGCAAATACGCAAGATTCGAGCGTTTGGAGCAGCCAAACATGCCCCAAACGAATGCAAGGTCGCTTTACAACGAAATCGGTTTATTCAGTTTTGCGCTCGCTGCAGGCGTTCCAGCTCGTATTAATAGATCAAAAACTCTTCATTCTATGCAATCACGCAAGATTCATGCGTTTCAAGCAGCTAAACAATCCCCAGACGAATGCGAAGTCGCTTTATAACGAAATCGGCCTATACAGTTTTGCGCTTGCTGCAGGCGTTCCAGCTCGTATCAATAGATCAAAAACTCCTCATTCTATGCAAATACGCAAGATTCATGCGTTTCAAGCAGCTAAACAAGCCCCAAACGAATGCGAAGTCGCTTTATAACGAAATCGGCCGATTCAGTTTTGCGCTCGCTGCATTCGTTCCAGCTCGTGTTATTAGATCAAAAACTCTTTATTCTATGCAAATACGCAAGATTCGAGCGTTTGGAGCAGCCAAACAAGCCCCAAACGAATGCAAAGTCACTTTATAACGAAATCGACCGATTCAGTTTTGCGCTCGCTGCAGGCTTTCCAGCTCGTATTAATAGATCTAAGACTCTTCATTCTGTGCAAATATGCAAGATTCATGCGTTTGGAGCAGCCAAACAAGCCCCAAACGAATGCGAAGTCGCTTTATAACGAAATCGACCGATTCAGTTTTGCGCTCGCTGCAGGCTTTCCGGCTCGTATTAATAGATCTAAAACTCTTCATTCTATGCAAATATGCAAGATTCATGCGTTTTGAGCAGCCAAACAAGCCCCAAACGAATTCAAAGTCGCTTTATAACGAGATCGATAGAAATCGACCGATTCAGTTTTGCGCTCGCGGCATTCGTTCCAGCTCGTTTTATTAGATCAAACACTCTTTATTCTATGCGAATACGCAAGATTCATCCGTTTAGAGCAGCCAAACAAGCCCCAAACGAATGCACAGACGCTTTTAAACGAAATTGAACGATTGAGTTTTGCGCTCGCCGTACGCGTTCCAGCTCGTGTCATTAGATCAAAAACTCTTCATTCTATGCAAATACGCAAGATTCATGCGTTTGGAGCAGCCAAACAAGCCCCAAACGAATGCAAAGTCGCTTTACAACGAAATTGAACGATTGAGTTTTGCGCTTGCTGTACGCGTTCCAGCTCGTGTTATTAGATCAAAAACTCTTCATTCTATGCAAATACGCAAGATTCATGCGTTTGGAGCAGCCAAACAAGCCCCAAACGAATGCAAGGTCGCTTTACAACGAAATCGGTTTATTCAGTTTTGCGCTCGCTGCAGGCGTTCCAGCTCGTATTAATAGATCAAAAACTCTTCATTCTATGCAAATACGCAAGATTCATGCGTTTCAAGCAGCTAAACAATCCCCAGACGAATGCGAAGTCGCTTTATAACGAAATCGGCCTATTCAGTTTTGCGCTCGCTGCAGGCGTTCCAGCTCGTATCAATAGATCAAAAACTCTTCATTCTATGCAAATACGCAAAATTCGAGCGTTTGGAGCAGCCAAACAAGCCCCAAACGAATGCAAAGTCGCTTTATAACGAAATCGACCGATTCAGTTTTGCGCTCGCTGCAGGCTTTCCGGCTCGTATTAATAGATCTAAAACTCTTCATTCTATGCAAATATGCAAGATTCATGCGTTTTGAGCAGCCAAACAAGCCCCAAACGAATTCAAAGTCGCTTTATAACGAAATCGATAGAAATCGACCGATTCAGTTTTGCGCTCGCGGCATTCGTTCCAGCTCGTTTTATTAGATCAAAGACTCTTTATTCTATGCGAATACGCAAGATTCATGCGTTTAGAGCAGCCAAACAAGCCCCAAACGAATGCACAGACGCTTTTAAACGAAATTGAACGATTGAGTTTTGCGCTCGCCGTACGCGTTCCAGCTCGTGTCATTAGATCAAAAACTCTTCATTCTATGCAAATACGCAAGATTCATGCATTTGGAGCAGCCAAACAAGCCCCAAACGAATGCAAGGTCGCTTTACAACGAAATCGGTTTATTCAGTTTTGCGCTCGCTGCAGGCGTTCCAGCTCGTATTAATAGATCAAAAACTCTTCATTCTATGCAAATACGCAAGATTCATGCGTTTCAAGCAGCTAAACAAGCCCCAAACGAATGCGAAGTCGCTTTATAACGAAATCGGCCGATTCAGTTTTGCGCTCGCTGCATTCGTTCCAGCTCGTGTTATTAGATCAAAAACTCTTTATTCTATGCAAATACGCAAGATTCGAGCGTTTGGAGCAGCCAAACAAGCCCCAAACGAATGCAAAGTCACTTTATAACGAAATCGACCGATTCAGTTTTGCCCTCACTGCAGGCTTTCCAGCTCGTATTAATAGATCTAAGACTCTTCATTCTGTGCAAATATGCAAGATTCATGCGTTTCGAGCAGCCAAACAAACCCCAAACGAATGCAAAGTCGCTTTATAACAAAATCGACCGATTCAGTTTTGCGCTCGCTGCATTCGTTCCAGCTCGTGTTGTTAGATCAAAAACTCTTCATTCTATGCAAATACGCAAGATTCATGCGTTTCGAGCAGCCAAACAAGCCCCAAACGAATGCAAAGTCGCTTTATAACGAAATCGATAGAAATCGACCGATTCAGTTTTGCGCTCGCTGCATTCGTTCCAGCTCGTTTTATTAGATCAAAAACTCTTTATTCTATGCGAATACGCAAGATTCATGCGTTTAGAGCAGCCAAACAAGCCCCAAACGAATGCACAGACGCTTTTAAACGAAATTGAACGATTGAGTTTTGCGCTCGCCGTACGCGTTCCAGCTCGTGTCATTAGATCAAAAACTCTTCATTCTATGCAAATATGCAAGATTCATGCGTTTGGAGCAGCCAAACAAGCCCCAAACGAATGCAAAGTCGCTTTATAACAAAATCGACCGATTCAGTTTTAAGCTCGCTGCATTCGTTCCAGCTCGTGTTATTAGATCAAAAACTCTTCATTCTATGCAA
This sequence comes from Amblyteles armatorius, assembly GCA_933228735.2. Taxonomy (NCBI): domain Eukaryota; kingdom Metazoa; phylum Arthropoda; class Insecta; order Hymenoptera; family Ichneumonidae; genus Amblyteles; species Amblyteles armatorius. The sequence goes on along the minus strand of OW121691.1, from coordinate 464,702 downwards.
ATACGCAAGATTCATGCGTTTCGAGCAGCCAAACAAGCCCCAAACGAATTCAAAGTCGCTTTATAACGAAATCGATAGAAATCGACCGATTCAGTTTTGCGCTCGCGGCATTCGTTCCAGCTCGTTTTATTAGATCAAAGACTCTTTATTCTATGCGAATACGCAAGATTCATGCGTTTAGAGCAGCCAAACAAGCCCCAAACGAATGCACAGACGCTTTTAAACGAAATTGAACGATTGAGTTTGGCGCTCGCCGTACGCGTTCCAGCTCGTGTCATTAGATCAAAAACTCTTCATTCTATGCAAATACGCAAGATTCATGCGTTTGGAGCAGCCAAACAAGCCCCAAACGAATGCAAGGTCGCTTTACAACGAAATCGGTTTATTCAGTTTTGCGCTCGCTGCAGGCGTTCCAGCTCGTATTAATAGATCAAAAACTCTTCATTCTATGCAAATACGCAAGATTCATGCGTTTCAAGCAGCTAAACAAGCCCCAAACGAATGCGAAGTCGCTTTATAACGAAATCGGCCGATTCAGTTTTGCGCTCGCTGCATTCGTTCCAGCTCGTGTTATTAGATCAAAAACTCTTTATTCTATGCAAATACGCAAGATTCGAGCGTTTGGAGCAGCCAAACAAGCCCCAAACGAATGCAAAGTCACTTTATAACGAAATCGACCGATTCAGTTTTGCGCTCGCTGCAGGCTTTCCAGCTCGTAATAATAGATCTAAGACTCTTCATTCTGTGCAAATATGCAAGATTCATGCGTTTGGAGCAGCCAAACAAGCCCCAAACGAATGCAAAGTCGCTTTATAACGAAAAAGACCGATTGAGTTTTGCGCTCGCTGCAGGCATTCCAGCTCGTGTTATTAGATCAAAAACTCGTCATTCTATGCAAATACGCAAGATTCATGCATTTGGAGCAGCCAAACACGCCCCAAACGAATGCAAAGTCGCTTTATAACGAAATCGACCGATTCAGTTTTGCGCTCGCTGCAGGCGTTCCAGCTCGAGTTATTACATCAAAAACTCTTTATTCTATGCAAACATGCAAGATTCATGCGTTTCAAGCAGCTAAACAAGCCCCAAACGACTGCGAAGTCGCTTTACAACGAAATCGGCCTATTCAGTTTTGCGCTCGCTGCAGGCGTTCCAGCACGTATTAATAGATCAAAAACTCTTCATTCTATGCAAATACGCAAGATTCATGCGTTTCAAGCAGCTAAACAAGCCCCAGACGAATGCGAAGTCGCTTTATAACGAAATCGGCCTATTCAGTTTTGCGCTCGCTGCAGGCGTTCCAGCTCGTACCAATAGATCAAAAACTCTTCATTCTATGCAAATACGCAAAAATCGAGCGTTTGGAGCAGCCAAACAAGCCCTAAACGAATGCAAAGTCGCTTTATAACGAAATCGACCGATTCAGTTTTGCGCTCGCTGCAGGCTTTCCGGCTCGTATTAATAGATCTAAAACTCTTCATTCTATGCAAATATGCAAGATTCATGCGTTTTGAGCAGCCAAACAAGCCCCAAACGAATGCAAAGTCGCTTTATAACGAAATCGACCGATTCAGTTTTGCGCTCGCTGCAGGCTTTCCGGCTCGTATTAATAGATCTAAAACTCTTCATTCTATGCAAATATGCAAGATTCATGCGTTTTGAGCAGCCAAACAAGCCCCAAACGAATTCAAAGTCGCTTTATAACGAAATCGATAGAAATCGACCGATTCAGTTTTGCGCTCGCGGCATTCGTTCCAGCTCGTTTTATTAGATCAAAGACTCTTTATTCTATGCGAATACGCAAGATTCATGCGTTTAGAGCAGCCAAACAAGCCCCAAACGAATGCACAGACGCTTTTAAACGAAATTGAACGATTGAGTTTTGCGCTCGCCGTACGCGTTCCAGCTCGTGTCATTAGATCAAAAACTCTTCATTCTATGCAAATACGCAAGATTCGAGCGTTTGGAGCAGCCAAACAAGCCCCAAACGAATGCAAAGTCACTTTATAACGAAATCGACCGATTCAGTTTTGCGCTCGCTGCAGGCTTTCCAGCTCGTATTAATAGATCTAAGACTCTTCATTCTGTGCAAATATGCAAGATTCATGCGTTTGGAGCAGCCAAACAAGCCCCAAACGAATGCAAAGTCGCTTTATAACGAAAAAGACCGATTGAGTTTTGCGCTCGCTGCAGGCATTCCAGCTCGTGTTATTAGATCAAAAACTCGTCATTCTATGCAAATACGCAAGATTCATGCGTTTGGAGCAGCCAAACACGCCCCAAACGAATGCAAAGTCGCTTTATAACGAAAAAGACCGATTCAGTTTTGCGCTCGCTGCATTCGTTCCAGCTCGTGTTATTAGATCAAAAACTCTTCATTCTATGCAAATACGCAAGATTCATGCGTTTGGAGCAGCCAAACAAGCCCCAAACGAATGCAAAGTCGCTTTATAACGAAATCGGCCGTTTCAGTTTTGCGCTCGCTGCAGGCGTTCCAGCTCGTGTTATTAGATCAAAAACTCTTCATTCTATGCAAATACGCAAGATTCATGCGTTTCGAGCAGCCAAACAAGCCCCAAACGAATGCAAAGTCGCTTTAAAACGAAAAAGACCGATTTAGTTATGCGCTCGCTGCAGGCGTTCCAGCTCGAGTTATTCGATCAAAAACTCTTCATTCTATGCAAATATGCAAGATTCATGCGTCTGGAGCAGCCAAACAAGCCCCAAACGAATGCAAAGTCACTTTATAACAAAATCGACCGATTCAGTTTTGCGCTCGCTGCATTCTTTCCAGCTCGTGTTATTAGATCAAAAACTCTTCATTCTATGCAAATACGCAAGATTCGAGCGTTTGGAGCAGCCAAACAAACCCCAAACGAATGCAAAGTCGCTTTATAACGAAATCGACCGATTCAGTTTTGCGCTCGCTGCAGGCTTTCCAGCTCGTATTAATAGATCTAAGACTCTTCATTCTGTGCAAATATGGAAGATTCATGCGTTTGGAGCAGCCAAACAAGCCCCAAACGAATGCAAAGTCGCTTTAAAACGAAATTGAACGATTGAGTTTTGCGCTCGCTGTACGCGTTCCAGCTCGTGTCATTAGATCAAAAACTCTTCATTCTATGCAAATACGCAAGATTCATGCGTTTGGAGCAGATAAACAAGCCCTAAACGAATGCAAAGTCGCTTTATAACGACATCGACCGATTCAGTTTTGCGCTCGCTGCAGGCGTTCCAGCTCGAGTTATTAGATCAAACACTCTTTATTCTATGCGAATACGCAAGATTCATGCGTTTAGAGCAGCCAAACAAGCCCCAAACGAATGCACAGACGCTTTTAAACGAAATTGAACGATTAAGTTTTGCGCTCGCCGTACGCGTTCCAGCTCGAGTTATTAGATCAAACACTCTTTATTCTATGCGAATACGCAAGATTCATGCGTTTAGAGCAGCCAAACAAGCCCCAAACGAATGCACAGACGCTTTTAAACGAAATTGAACGATTGAGTTTTGCGCTCGCTGTACGCGTTCCAGCTCGTGTCATTAGATCAAAAACTCTTCATTCTATGCAAATACGCAAGATTCATGCGTTTGGAGCAGCCAAACAAGCCCTAAACGAATGCAAAGTCGCTTTAAAACGAAATTGAACGATTGAGTTTTGCGCTCGCTGTACGCGTTCCAGCTCGTGTCATTAGATCAAAAACTCTTCATTCTATGCAAATACGCAAGATTCATGCGTTTCGAGCAGCCAAACGAGCCCCAAACGAATGCAAAGTCGCTTTATAACAAAATCGACCGATTCAGTTTTCCGCTCGCTGCATTCGTTCCAGCTCGTGTTGTTAGATCAAAAACTCTTCATTCTATGCAAATACGCAAGATTCATGCGTTTCGAGCAGCCAAACAAGCCCCAAACGAATGCAAAGTCGCTTTATAACGAAATCAATAGAAACCCACCGATTCAGTTTTGCGCTCGCTGCATTCGTTCCAGCTCGTTTTATTAGATCAAAAACTCTTTATTCTATGCGAATACGCAAGATTCATGCGTTTAGAGCAGCCAAACAAGCCCCAAACGACTGCGAAGTCGCTTTACAACGAAATCGGCCTATTCAGTTTTGCGCTCGCTGCAGGCGTTCCAGCTCGTATTAATAGATCAAAAACTCTTCATTCTATGCAAATACGCAAAATTCGAGCGTTTGGAGCAGCCAAACAAGCCCCAAACGAATGCAAAGTCGCTTTATAACGAAATCGGCCGATTCAGTTTTGCGCTCGCTGCAGACGTTCCAGCTCATGTTATTAGATCTAAAACTCTTCATTCTATGCAAATACGCAAGATTCATGCGTTTCGAGCAGTCAAACAAGCCCCAAACGAATGCAAAGTCGCTTTATAACGAAAAAGACCGATTTAGTTTTGCGCTCGCTGCAGGCGTTCCAGCTCGTATCAATAGATCAAAAACTCTTCATTCTATGCAAATACGCAAAATTCGAGCGTTTGGAGCAGCCAAACAAGCCCCAAACGAATGCAAAGTCGCTTTACAACGAAATTGAACGATTGAGTTTTGCGCTTGCTGTACGCGTTCCAGCTCGTGTTATTAGATCAAAAACTCTTCATTCTATGCAAATACGCAAGATTCATGCGTTTGGAGCAGCCAAACAAGCCCGAAACGAATGCAAAGTCACTTTATAACGAAATCGGCCGATTCAGTTTTGCGCTCGCTGCAGGCGTTCTAGCTCGTGTTATTAGATCAAAAACTCTTCATTCTATGCAAATACGCAAGATTCATGCGTTTCGAGCAGAAAAACAAGCCCCAAACGAATGCAAAGTCGCTTTATAACAAAATCGACCGATTCAGTTTTGCGCTCGCTGCATTCGTTCCAGCTCGTGTTGTTAGATCAAAAACTCTTCATTCTATGCAAATACACAAGATTCATGCGTTTCGAGCAGCCAAACAAGCCCCAAACGAATGCAAAGTCGCTTTATAACGAAATCGATAGAAATCGACCGATTCAGTTTTGCGCTCGCTGCATTCGTTCCAGCTCGTTTTATTAGATCAAAAACTCTTTATTCTATGCGAATACGCAAGATTCATGCGTTTAGAGCAGCCAAACAAGCCCCAAACGAATGCACAGACGCTTTTAAACGAAATTGAACGATTGAGATTTGCGCTCGACGTACGCGTTCCAGCTCGTGTCATTAGATCAAAAACTCTTCATTCTATGCAAATATGCAAGATTCATGCGTTTGGAGCATTCAAACAAGCCCCAAACGAATGCAAAGTCGCTTTACAACGAAATTGAACGATTGAGTTTTGCGCTTGCTGTACGCGTTCCAGCTCGTGTTATTAGATCAAAAACTATTCATTCTATGCAAATACGCAAGATTCATGCGTTTGGAGCAGCCAAACAAGCCCCAAACGACTTCAAAGTCGCTTTATAACGAAATCGATAGAAATCGACCGATTCAGTTTTGCGCTCGCGGCATTCGTTCCAGCTCGTTTTATTAGATCAAACACTCTTTATTCTATGCGAATACGCAAGATTCATGCGTTTAGAGCAGCCAAACAAGCCCCAAACGAATGCACAGACGCTTTTAAACGAAATTGAACGATTGAGTTTTGCGCTCGCCGTACGCGTTCCAGCTCGTGTCATTAAATCAAAAACTCTTCATTCTATGCGAATAAGCAAGATTCATGCGTTTGGAGCAGCCAAACAAGCCCCAAACGAATGCAAAGTCGCTTTATAACGAAATCGGCCTATTCAGTTTTGCGCTCGCTGCAGGCGTTCCAGCTCGTATCAATAGATCAAAAACTCTTCATTCTATGCAAATACGCAAAATTCGAGCGTTTGGAGCAGCCAAACAAGCCCCAAACGAATGCAAAGTCGCTTTATAACGAAATCGGCCGATTCAGTTTTGCGCTCGCTGCAGGCGTTACAGCTCGTTTTATTAGATCAAACACTCTTTAATCTATGTGAATACGCAAGATTCATGCGTTTAGAGCAGCCAAACAAGCCCCAAACGAATGCACAGACGCTTTTAAACGAAATTGAACGATTGAGTTTTGCGCTCGCCGTACGCGTTCCAGCTCGTATCATTAGATCAAAAACTCTTCATTCTATGCAAATAAGCAAGATTCATGCGTTTGGAGCAGCCAAACAAGCCCCAAGCGAATGCAAAGTCGCTTTACAACGAAATTGAACGATTGAGTTTTGCGCTTGCTGTACGCGTTCCAGCTCGTGTTATTAGATCAAAAACTCTTCATTCTATGCAAATACGCAAGATTCATGCGTTTGGAGCAGCCGAACAAGCCCCAAACGAATGCAAAGTCGCTTTATAACGAAATCGGCCGATTCAGTTTTGCGCTCGCTGCAGGCGTTCTAGCTCGTGTTATTAGATCGAAAACTCTTCATTCTATGCAAATACGCAAGATTCATGCGTTTCGAGCAGCCAAACAAGCCCCAAACGAATGCAAAGTCGCTTTATAACAAAATCGACCGATTCAGTTTTGCGCTCGCTGCATTCGTTCCAGCTCGTGTTGTTAGATCAAAAACTCTTCATTCTATGCGAATACGCAAGATTCATGCGTTTCGAGCAGCCAAACAAGCCCCAAACGAATGCAAAGTCGCTTTATAACGAAATCGATAGAAATCGACCGATTCAGTTTTGCGCTCGCTGCATTCGTTCCAGCTCGTTTTATTAGATCAAAAACTCTTTATTCTATGCGAATACGCAAGATTCATGCGTTTAGAGCAGCCAAACAAGCCCCAAACGAATGCACAGACGCTTTTAAACGAAATTGAACGATTGAGATTTGCGCTCGCCGTACGCGTTCCAGCTCGTGTCATTAGATCAAAAACTCTTCATTCTATGCAAATATGCAAGATTCATGCGTTTAGAGCAGCCAAACAAGCCCCAAACGAATGCAAAGTCGCTTTATAACGAAATCGATAGAAATCGACCGATTCAGTTTTGCGCTCGCTGCATTCGTTCCAGCTCGTTTTATTAGATCAAAAACTCTTTATTCTATGCGAATACGCAAGATTCATGCGTTTAGAGCAGCCAAACAAGCCCCAAACGAATGCACAGACGCTTTTAAACGAAATTGAACGATTGAGATTTGCGCTCGCCGTACGCGTTCCAGCTCGTGTCATTAGATCAAAAACTCTTCATTCTATGCAAATATGCAAGATTCATGCGTTTAGAGCAGCCAAACAAGCCCCAAACGAATGCAAAGTCGCTTTATAACAAAATCGACCGATTCAGTTTTAAGCTCGCTGCATTCGTTCCAGCTCGTGTTATTAGATCAAAAACTCTTCATTCTATGCAAATACGCAAGATTCATGCGTTTCGAGCAGCCAAACAAGCCCCAAACGAATGCAAAGTCGCTTTATAACGAAAAAGACCGATTTAGTTTTGCGCTCGCTGCAGGCGTTCCAGCTCGTTTTATTAGATCAAAAACTCTTTATTCTATGCAAATACGCAAGATTCGAGCGTTTGGAGCAGCCAAACATGCCCCAAACGAATGCAAGGTCGCTTTACAACGAAATCGGTTTATTCAGTTTTGCGCTCGCTGCAGGCGTTCCAGCTCGTATTAATAGATCAAAAACTCTTCATTCTATGCAAATACGCAAAATTCGAGCGTTTGGAGCCGCCAAACAAGCCCCAAACGAATGCAAAGTCGCTTTATAACGAAATCGGCCGATTCAGTTTTGCGCTCGCTGCAGGCGTTCCAGCTCGTGTTATTAGATCAAAAACTTTTCATTCTATGCAAATACGCAAGATTCATGCGTTTCGAGCAGCCAAACAAGCCCCAAACGAATGCAAAGTCACTTTATAACGAAATCGATAGAAATCGACCGATTCAGTTTTGCGCTCGCGGCATTCGTTCCAGCTCGTTTTATTAGATCAAACACTCTTTAATCTATGCGAATACGCAAGATTCATGCGTTTAGAGCAGCCAAACAAGCCCCAAACGAATGCACAGACGCTTTTAAACGAAATTGAACGATTGAGTTTTGCGCTCGCCGTACGCATTCCAGCTCGTATCATTAGATCAAAAACTCTTCATTCTATGCAAATAAGCAAGATTCATGCGTTTGGAGCAGCCAAACAAGCCCCAAACGAATGCAAAGTCGCTTTACAACGAAATTGAACGATTGAGTTTTGCGCTTGCTGCACGCGTTCCAGCTCGTGTTATTAGATCAAAAACTCTTCATTCTATGCAAATACGCAAGATTCATGCGTTTGGAGCAGCCGAACAAGCCCCAAACGAATGCAAAGTCGCTTTATAACGAAATCGACCGATTCAGTTTTGCGGTCGCTGCAGGCGTTCCAGCTCGAGTTATTAGATCAAACACTCTTTATTCTATGCGAATACGCAAGATTCATGCGTTTAGAGCAGCCAAACAAGCCCCAAACGAATGCACAGACGCTTTTGAACGAAATTGAACGATTAAGTTTTGCGCTCGCCGTACGCGTTCCAGCTCGTGTCATTAGATCAAAAACTCTTCATTCTGTGCGAATATGCAAGATTCATGCGTTTGGAGCAGCCAAACAAGCCCTAAACGAATGCAAAGTCGCTTTATAACGAAATCGATAGAAATCGACCGATTCAGTTTTGCGCTCGCGGCATTCGTTCCAGCTCGTTTTATCAGATCAAACACTCTTTATTCTATGCGAATACGCAAGATTCATGCGTTTAGAGCAGCCAAACAAGCCCCAAACGAATGCACAGACGCTTTTAAACGAAATTGAACGATTGAGTTTTGCGCTCGCCGTACGCGTTCCAGCTCGTGTCATTAAATCAAAAACTCTTCATTCTATGCAAATAAGCAAGATTCATGCGTTTGGAGCAGCCAAACAAGCCCCAAACGAATGCAAAGTCGCTTTATAACGAAATCGGCCTATTCAGTTTTGCGCTCGCTGCAGGCGTTCCAGCTCGTATCAATAGATCAAAAACTCTTCATTCTATGCAAATACGCAAAATTCGAGCGTTTGGAGCAGCCAAACAAGCCCCAAACGAATGCAAAGTCGCTTTATAACGAAGGCGGCCGATTCAGTTTTGCGCTCGCTGCAGGCGTTCCAGCTCGTGTTATTAGATCAAAAACTTTTCATTCTATGCAAATACGCAAGATTCATGCGTTTCGAGCAGCCAAACAAGCCCCAAACGAATGCAAAGTCACTTTATAACGAAATCGATAGAAATCGACCGATTCAGTTTTGCGCTCGCGGCATTCGTTCCAGCTCGTTTTATTAGATCAAACACTCTTTAATCTATGCGAATACGCAAGATTCATGCATTTAGAGCAGCCAAACAAGCCCCAAACGAATGCACAGACGCTTTTAAACGAAATTGAACGATTGAGTTTTGCGCTCGCCGTACGCGTTCCAGCTCGTATCATTAGATCAAAAACTCTTCATTCTATGCAAATAAGCAAGATTCATGCGTTTGGAGCAGCCAAACAAGCCCCAAACGAATGCAAAGTCGCTTTACAACGAAATTGAACGATTGAGTTTTGCGCTTGCTGTACGCGTTCCCGCTCGTGTTATTAGATCAAAAACTCTTCATTCTATGCAAATACGCAAGATTCATGCGTTTGGAGCAGCCGAACAAGCCCCAAACGAATGCAAAGTCGCTTTATAACGAAATCGACCGATTCAGTTTTGCGCTCGCTGCAGGCGTTCCAGCTCGTATTAATAGATCAAAAACTCTTCATTCTATGCAAACACGCAAGATTCACGCGTTTGGAGCAGCCAAACAAGCCCCAAACGAATGCAAAGTCGCTTTATAACGAAAAAGACCGATTCAGTTTTGCGCTCGCTGCAGGCGTTCCAGCTTGAGTTATTAGATCAAAAACTCTTCATTCTATGCAAATACGCAAGATTCATGCGTTTCGAGCACCCAGACAAGCCCTAAACGAATACAAAGTCGCTTTATAACGAAATCGACCGATTCAGTTTTGCGCTCGCTGCAGGCGTTCCAGCTCGAGTTATTAGATCAAACACTCTTTATTCTATGCGAATACGCAAGATTCATGCGTTTAGAGCAGCCAAACAAGCCCCAAACGAATGCACAGACGCTTTTGAACGAAATTGAACGATTAAGTTTTGCGCTCGCCGTACGCGTTCCAGCTCGTGTCATTAGATCAAAAACTCTTCATTCTGTGCAAATATGCAAGATTCATGCGTTTGGAGCAGCCAAACAAGCCCCAAACGAATGCAAAGTCGCTTTAAAACGAAATTGAACGATTGTGTTTTGCGCTCGCTGTACGCCTTCCAGCTCGTGTCATTAGATCAAAAACTCTTCATTCTATGCAAATACGCAAGATTCATGCGTTTGGAGCAGCCAAACAAGCCCTAAACGAATGCAAAGTCGCTTTATAACGAAATCGGCCGATTCAGTTTTGCACTCGCTGCATTCGTTCCAGCTCGTGTTATTAGATCAAAAACTCTTCGTTCTATGCAAATACGCAAGATTCATGCGTTTGGAGCAGCCAAACGAGCCCCAAACGAATGCAAAGTCGCTTTATAACGAAAAAGACCGATTCAGTTTTGCGCTCGCTGCATTCGTTCCAGCTCGTGTTATTAGATCAAAAACTCTTCATTCTATGCAAATACGCAAGATTCATGCGTTTGGAGCAGCCGAACAAGCCCCAAACGAATGCAAAGTCGCTTTATAACGAAATCGGCCGTTTCAGTTTTGCGCTCGCTGCAGGCGTTCCAGCTCGTGTTATTAGATCAAAAACTCTTCATTCTATGCAAATACGCAAGATTCATGTGTTTCGAGCAGCCAAACAAGCCCCAAACGAATGCAAAGTCGCTTTATTACGAAATCGACCGATTCTGTTTTGCGCTCGCTGCAGGCGTTCCAGCTCGTAATAATAGATCAAAAACTCTTCATTCTATGCAAATACGCAAGATTCGAGCGTTTGGAGCAGCCAAACAAGCCCCAAACGAATGGAAAGTCGCTTTATAACGAAATCGGCCGATTCAGTTTTGCGCTCGCTGCAGGCGTTCCAGCTCGTGTTATTAGATCAAAAACTTTTCATTCTATGCAAATACGCAAGATTCATGCGTTTCGAGCAGCCAAACAATCCCCAAACGAATGCAAAGTCACTTTATAACGAAATCGACCGATTCTGTTTTGCGCTCGCTGCAGGCGTTCCAGCTCGTATTAATAGATCAAAAACTCTTCATTCTATGCAAATACGCAAGATTCGAGCGTTTGGAGCAGCCAAACAAGCCCCAAACGAATGCAAAGTCGCTCTATAACGAAATCGACCGATTCAGTTTTGCGCTCGCTGCAGGCTTTCCAGCTCGTATTAATAGATCTAAGACTCTTCATTCTGTGCAAATATGCAAGATTCATGCGTTTGGAGCAGCCAAACAAGCCCCAAACGAATGCAAAGTCGCTTTATAACGAAAAAGACCGATTGAGTTTTGCGCTCGCTGCAGGCATTCCAGCTCGTGTTATTAGATCAAAAACTCGTCATTCTATGCAAATACGCAAGATTCATGCGTTTGGAGCAGCCAAACAAGCCCCAAACGAATGCAAAGTCGCTTTATAACGAAAAAGACCGATTTAGTTTTGCGCTCGCTGCAGGCGTTCCAGCTCGTGTTATTAGATCAAAAACTCTTCATTCTGTGCAAATATGCAAGATTCGTGCGTTTGGAGCAGCCAAACAAGCCCCAAACGAATGCAAAGTCGCTTTATAACAAAATCGACCGATTCAGTTTTGCGCTCGCTGCATTCGTTCCAGCTCGTGTTATGAGATCAAAAACTCTTCATTTTATGCAAATACGCAAGATTCATGCGTTTCGAGCAGCCAAACAAGCCCCAAACGAATGCAAAGTCGCTTTATAACGAAATCGGCCGATTCAGTTTTGCGCTCGCTGCAGGCGTTCCAGCTCGTGTTATTAGATCAAAAACTTTTCGTTCTATGCAAATACGCAAGATTCATGCGTTTCGAGCAGCCAAACAAGCCCCAAACGAATGCAAAGTCGCTTTATAACGAAATCGGCCGATTCGGTTTTGCGCTCGCTGCAGGCGTTCCAGCTCGTGTTATTAGATCAAAAACTTTTCATTCCATGCAAATACGGAAGATTCATGCGTTTCGAGCAGCCAAACAAGCCCCAAACGAATGGAAAGTCACTTTCTAACGAAATTGAACGATTGCGTTTTGTGCTCGCTGTACGCGTTCCAGCTCGTGTTATTAGATCAAAAACTCTTCATTCTATGCAAATACGCAAGATTCATGCGTTTGGAGCAGCCGAACAAGCCCCAAACGAATGCAAAGTCGATTTATAACGAAATCGACCGATTCAGTTTTGCGCTCGCTGCCGGCGTTCCAGCTCGTATTAATAGATCAAAAACTCTTCATTCTATGCAAATACGCAAGATTCATGCGTTTCAAGCAGCTAAACAAGTCCCAAACGAATGGAAAGTCGCTTTATATCGAAATCGGCCGATTCAGTTTTGCGCTCGCTGCAGGCGTTTCAGCTCGTGTTATTAGATCAAAAACTTTTCATTCTATGCAAATACGCAAGATTCATGCGTTTCGAGCAGCCAAACAAGCCCCAAACGAATTCAAAGTCACTTTATAACGAAATCGACCGATTCTGTTTTGCGCTCGCTGCAGGCGTTCCAGCTCGTATTAATAGATCAAAAATTCTTCGTTCTATGCAAATACGCAAGATTCGAGCGTTTGGAGCAGCCGAACAAGCCCCAAACGAATGCAAAGTCGCTTTATAACGAAATCGACCGATTCAGTTTTGCGCTCGCTGCAGGCGTTCCAGCTCGTGTTATTAGATCAAAAACTCTTCATTCTATGCAAATACGCAAGATTCATGTGTTTCGAGCAGCCAAACAAGCCCCAAACGAATGCAAAGTCGCTTTATAACGAAAAAGACCGATTTAGTTTTGCGCTCGCTGCAGGCGTTCCAGCTCGTATTAATAGATCTAAGACTCTTCATTCTGTGCAAATATGCAAGATTCGTGCGTTTGGAGCAGCCAAACAAGCCCCAAACGAATGCAAAGTCGCTTTAAAACGAAATTGAACGATTGAGTTTTGCGCTCGCTGTACGCGTTCCAGCTCGTGTCATTAGATCAAAAACTCTTCATTCTATGCAAATACGCAAGATTCATGCGTTTGGAGCAGATAAACAAGCCCTAAACGAATGCAAAGTCGCTTTATAACGAAATCGACCGATTCAGTTTTGCGCTCGCTGCAGGCTTTCCAGCTCGTATTAATAGATCTAAGACTCTTCATTCTGTGCAAATATGCAAGATTCATGCGTTTGGAGCAGCCAAACAAGCCCCAAACGAATGCAAAGTCGCTTTATAACGAAAAAGACCGATTGAGTTTTGCGCTCGCTGCAGGCACTCCAGCTCGTGTTATTAGATCAAAAACTCGTCATTCTATGGAAATACGCAAGATTCATGCGTTTGGAGCAGCCAAACAAGCCCCAAACGAATGCAAAGTCGCTTTATAACGAAAAAGACCGATTCAGTTTTGCGCTCGCTGCAGGCGTTCCAGCTCGTGCTATTAGATCAAAAACTTTTCATTCTGTGCAAATATGCAAGATTCGTGCGTTTGGAGCAGCCAAACAAGCCCCAAACGAATGTAAAGTCGCTTTAAAACGAAATTGAACGATTGAGTTTTGCGCTCGCTGTACGCGTTCCAGCTCGTGTCATTAGATCAAAAACTCTTCATTCTATGCAAATACGCAAGATTCATGCGTTTGGAGCAGATAAACAAGCCCGAAACGAATGCAAAGTCGCTTTATAACGAAATCGACCGATTCAGTTTTGCGCTCGCTGCAGGCGTTCCAGCTCGAGTTATTAGATCAAAAACTCTTCATTCTATGCAAATACGCAAGATTCATGCGTTTCGAGCAGCCAAACAAGCCCCAAACGAATGCAAAGTCGCTTTATAACGAAATCGGCCGATTCAGTTTCGCGCTCGCTGCAGGCGTTCCGGCTCGTGTTATTAGATCAAAAACTTTTCATTCTATGCAAATACGCAAGATTCATGCGTTTCGAGCAGCCAAACAAGCCCCAAACGAATGCAAAGTCACTTTCTAACGAAATTGAACGATTGCGTTTTGCGCTCGCTGCATTCGTTCCAGCTCGTGTTATTAGATCAAAAACTCTTCGTTCTATGCAAATACGCAAGATTCATGCGTTTGGAGCAGCCAAACAAGCCCCAAACGAATGCAAAGTCGCTTTACAACGAAATTGAACGATTGAGTTTTGCCCTCGCTGTACGCGTTCCAGCTCGTGTTATTAGATCAAAAACTCTTCATTCTATGCAAATACGCGAGATTCATGCGTTTGGAGCAGCCAAACGAGCCCCAAACGAATGCAAAGTCGCTTTATAACGAAAAAGACCGATTCAGTTTTGCGCTCGCTGCATTCGTTCCAGCTCGTGTTATTAGATCAAAAACTCTTCATTCTATGCAAATACGCAAGATTCATGCGTTTAGAGCAGCCGAACAAGCCCCAAACGAATGCAAAGTCGCTTTATAACGAAATCGGCCGTTTCAGTTTTGCGCTCGCTGCAGGCGTTCCAGCTCGTGTTATTAGATCAAAAACTCTTCATTCTATGCAAATACGCAAGATTCATGTGTTTCGAGCAGCCAAACAAGCCCCAAACGAATGCAAAGTCGCTTTATAACGAAATCGGCCGATTCAGTTTTGCGCTCGCTGCAGGCGTTCCAGCTCGTGTTATTAGATCAAAAACTTTTCATTCTATGCAAATACGCAAGATTCATGCGTTGCGAGCAGCCAAACAAGCCCCAAACGAATGCAAAGTCACTTTATTACGAAATCGACCGATTCTGTTTTGCGCTCGCTGCAGGCGTTCCAGCTCGTAATAATAGATCAAAAACTCTTCATTCTATGCAAATACGCAAGATTCGAGCGTTTGGAGCAGCCAAACAAGCCCCAAACGAATGGAAAGTCGCTTTATAACGAAATCGGCCGATTCAGTTTTGCGCTCGCTGCAGGCGTTCCAGCTCGTGTTATTAGATCAAAAACTTTTCATTCTATGCAAATACGCAAGATTCATGCGTTTCGAGCAGCCAAACAAGCCCCAAACGAATGCAAAGTCACTTTATAACGAAATCGACCGATTCTGTTTTGCGCTCGCTGCAGGCGTTCCAGCTCGTATTAATAGATCAAAAACTCTTCATTCTATGCAAATACGCAAGATTCGAGCGTTTGGAGCAGCCAAACAAGCCCCAAACGAATGCAAAGTCGCTCTATAACGAAATCGACCGATTCAGTTTTGCGCTCGCTGCAGGCTTTCCAGCTCGTATTAATAGATCTAAGACTCTTCATTCTGTGCAAATATGCAAGATTCATGCGTTTGGAGCAGCCAAACAAGCCCCAAACGAATGCAAAGTCGCTTTATAACGAAAAAGACCGATTGAGTTTTGCGCTCGCTGCAGGCATTCCAGCTCGTGTTATTAGATCAAAAACTCGTCATTCTATGCAAATACGCAAGATTCATGCGTTTGGAGCAGCCAAACAAGCCCCAAACGAATGCAAAGTCGCTTTATAACGAAAAAGACCGATTCAGTTTTGCGCTCGCTGCAGGCGTTCCAGCTCGAGTTATTAGATCAAAAACTCTTCATTCTATGCAAATACGCGAAATTCATGCGTTTCGAGCAGCCAAACAAGCCCTAAACAAATGCAAAGTCGCTTTATAACGAAATCGACCGATTCAGTTTTGCGCTCGCTGCAGGCGTTCCAGCTCGAGTTATTAGATCAAACACTGTTTATTCTATGTGAATACGCAAGATTCATGCGTTTAGAGCAGCCAAACAAGCCCCAAACGAATGCACAGACGCTTTTGAACGAAATTGAACGATTGAGTTTTGCGCTCGCCGTACGCGTTCCAGCTCGTGTCATTAGATCAAAAACTCTTCATTCTGTGCAAATATGCAAGATTCATGCGTTTGGAGCAGCCAAACAAGCCCCAAACGAATGCAAAGTCGCTTTACAACGAAATTGAACGATTGTGTTTTGCGCTCGCTGTACGCGTTCCAGCTCGTGTTATTAGATCAAAAACTCTTCATTCTATGCAAATACGCTAGATTCATGCGTTTGGAGCAGCCAAACAAGCCCTAAACGAATGCAAAGTCGCTTTATAACGAAATCGACCGATTCAGTTTTGCGCTCGCTGCAGGCGTTCCAGCTCGAGTTATTAGATCAAAAACTGTTCATTCTATGCAAATACGCAAGATTCATGCGTTTCGAGCAGCCAGACAAGCCCCAAACGAATGCAAAGTCGCTCTATAACGAAATCGGCCGATTCAGTTTTGCGCTCGCTGCAGACGTTCCAGCTCGTGTTATTAGATCAAAAACTCTTCATTCTATGCAAATACGCAAGATTCATGCGTTTCAAGCAGCTAAACAAGCCCCAAACGAATGGAAAGTCGCTTTATAACGAAATCGGCCGATTCTGTTTTGCGCTCGCTGCAGGCGTTCCAGCTCGTGTTATTAGATCAAAAACTTTTCATTCTATGCAAATACGCAAGATTCATGCGTTTCGAGCAGCCAAACAAGCCCCAAACGAATGCAAAGTCACTTTATAACGAAATCGACCGATTCTGTTTTGCGCTCGCTGCAGGCGTTCCAGCTCGTATTAATAGATCAAAAATTCTTCATTCTATGCAAATACGCAAGATTCATGCGTTTGGAGCAGCCAAACAAGCCCCAAACGAATGCAAAGTCGCTTTACAACGAAATTGAACGATTGAGTTTGGCGCTCGCTGTACGCGTTCCAGCTCGTGTTATTAGATCAAAAACTCTTCATTCTATGCAAATACGCAAGATTCATGCGTTTGGAGCAGCCGAACAAGCCCCAAACGAATGCAAAGTCGCTTTATAACGAAATCGACCGATTCAGTTTTGCGCTCGCTGCAGGCGTTCCAGCTCGAGTTATTAGATCAAAAACTGTTCATTCTATGCAAATACGCAAGATTCATGCGTTTCGAGCAGCCAGACAAGCCCCAAACGAATGCAAAGTCGCTCTATAACGAAATCGGCCGATTCAGTTTTGCGCTCGCTGCAGACGTTCCAGCTCGTGTTATTAGATCAAAAACTCTTCATTCTATGCAAATACGCAAGATTCATGCGTTTCAAGCAGCTAAACAAGCCCCAAACGAATGGAAAGTCGCTTTATAACGAAATCGGCCGATTCTGTTTTGCGCTCGCTGCAGGCGTTCCAGCTCGTGTTATTAGATCAAAAACTTTTCATTCTATGCAAATACGCAAGATTCATGCGTTTCGAGCAGCCAAACAAGCCCCAAACGAATGCAAAGTCACTTTATAACGAAATCGACCGATTCTGTTTTGCGCTCGCTGCAGGCGTTCCAGCTCGTATTAATAGATCAAAAATTCTTCATTCTATGCAAATACGCAAGATTCATGCGTTTGGAGCAGCCAAACAAGCCCCAAACGAATGCAAAGTCGCTTTACAACGAAATTGAACGATTGAGTTTGGCGCTCGCTGTACGCGTTCCAGCTCGTGTTATTAGATCAAAAACTCTTCATTCTATGCAAATACGCAAGATTCATGCGTTTGGAGCAGCCGAACAAGCCCCAAACGAATGCAAAGTCGCTTTATAACGAAATCGACCGATTCAGTTTTGCGCTCGCTGCAGGCGTTCCAGCTCGTATTAATAGATCAAAAACTCTTCATTCTATGCAAATACGCAAGATTCATGCGTTTGGAGCAGCCAAACAAGCCCCAAACGAATGCAAAGTCGCTTTACAACGAAATTGAACGATTGAGTTTTGCGCTCGCGGTACGCGTTCCAGCTCGTGTTATTAGATCAAAAACTCATCATTCTATGCAAATACGCAAGATTCATGCGTTTGGAGCAGCCAAACAAGCCCCAAACGAATGCAAAGTCGCTTTATAACGAAAAAGACCGATTCAGTTTTGCGCTCGCTGCAGGCGTTCCAGCTCGTGTTATTAGATCAAAAACTCTTCATTCTGTGCAAATATGCAAGATTCGTGCGTTTGGAGCAGCCAAACAAGCCCCAAACGAATGCAAAGTCGCTTTAAAACGAAATTGAACGATTGAGTTTTGCGCTCGCTGTACGCGTTCCAGCTCGTGTCATTAGATCAAAAACTCTTCATTCTATGCAAATACGCAAGATTCATGCGCTTGGAGCAGATAAACAAGCCCGAAACGAATGCAAAGTCGCTTTATAACGAAATCGACCGATTCAGTTTTGCGCTCGCTGCAGGCGTTCCAGCTCGAGTTATTAGATCAAAAACTCTTCATTCTATGCAAATACGCAAGATTCATGCGTTTCGAGCAGCCAAACAAGCCCCAAACGAATGCAAAGTCGCTTTATAACGAAATCGGCCGATTCAGTTTTGCGCTCGCTGCAGGCGTTCCGGCTCGTGTTATTAGATCAAAAACTTTTCATTCTATGCAAATACGCAAGATTCATGCGTTTCGAGCAGCCAAACAAGCCCCAAACGAATGCAAAGTCACTTTCTAACGAAATTGAACGATTGCGTTTTGCGCTCGCTGCATTCGTTCCAGCTCGTGTTATTAGATCAAAAACTCTTCGTTCTATGCAAATACGCAAGATTCATGTGTTTCGAGCAGCCAAACAAGCCCCAAACGAATGCAAAGTCGCTTTATAACGAAATCGGCCGATTCAGTTTTGCGCTCGCTGCAGGCGTTCCAGCTCGTGTTATTAGATCAAAAACTTTTCATTCTATGCAAATACGCAAGATTCATGCGTTTCGAGCAGCCAAACAAGCCCCAAACGAATGCAAAGTCACTTTATTACGAAATCGACCGATTCTGTTTTGCGCTCGCTGCAGGCGTTCCAGCTCGTAATAATAGATCAAAAACTCTTCATTCTATGCAAATACGCAAGATTCGAGCGTTTGGAGCAGCCAAACAAGCCCCAAACGAATGGAAAGGCGCTTTATAACGAAATCGGCCGATTCAGTTTTGCGCTCGCTGCAGGCGTTCCAGCTCGTGTTATTAGATCAAAAACTTTTCATTCTATGCAAATACGCAAGATTCATGCGTTTCGAGCAGCCAAACAAGCCCCAAACGAATGCAAAGTCACTTTATAACGAAATCGACCGATTCTGTTTTGCGCTCGCTGCAGGCGTTCCAGCTCGTATTAATAGATCAAAAACTCTTCATTCTATGCAAATACGCAAGATTCGAGCGTTTGGAGCAGCCAAACAAGCCCCAAACGAATGCAAAGTCGCTCTATAACGAAATCGACCGATTCAGTTTTGCGCTCGCTGCAGGCTTTCCAGCTCGTATTAATAGATCGAAGACTCTTCATTCTGTGCAAATATGCAAGATTCATGCGTTTGGAGCAGCCAAACAAGCCCCAAACGAATGCAAAGTCGCTTTATAACGAAAAAGACCGATTGAGTTTTGCGCTCGCTGCAGGCATTCCAGCTCGTGTTATTAGATCAAAAACTCGTCATTCTATGCAAATACGCAAGATTCATGCGTTTGGAGCAGCCAAACAAGCCCCAAACGAATGCAAAGTCGCTTTATAACGAAAAAGACCGATTCAGTTTTGCGCGCGCTGCAGGCGTTCCAGCTCGAGTTATTAGATCAAAAACTCTTCATTCTATGCAAATACGCGAAATTCATGCGTTTCGAGCAGCCAAACAAGCCCTAAACGAATGCAAAGTCGCTTTATAACGAAATCGACCGATTCAGTTTTGCGCTCGCTGCAGGCGTTCCAGCTCGAGTTATTAGATCAAACACTGTTTATTCTATGTGAATACGCAAGATTCATGCGTTTAGAGCAGCCAAACAAGCCCCAAACGAATGCACAGACGCTTTTGAACGAAATTGAACGATTGAGTTTTGCGCTCGCCGTACGCGTTCCAGCTCGTGTCATTAGATCAAAAACTCTTCATTCTGTGCAAATATGCAAGATTCATGCGTTTGGAGCAGCCAAACAAGCCCCAAACGAATGCAAAGTCGCTTTAAAACGAAATTGAACGATTGAGTTTTGCGCTCGCTGTACGCGTTCCAGCTCGTGTCATTAGATCAAAAACTCTTCATTCTATGCAAATACGCAAGATTCATGCGTTTGGAGCAGCCAAACAAGCCCTAAACGAATGCAAAGTCGCTTTATAACGAAATCGACCGTTTCAGTTTTGCGCTCGCTGCAGGCGTTCCAGCTCGAGTTATTACATCAAAAACTCTTTATTCTATGCAAACACGCAAGATTCATGCGTTTCAAGCAGCTAAACAAGCCCCAAACGACTGCGAAGTCGCTTTACACCGGAATCGGCCTATTCAGTTTTGCGCTCGCTGCAGGCGTTCCAGCTCGTATTAATAGATCAAAAACTCTTCATTCTATGCAAATACGCAAGATTCATGCGTTTCAAGCAGCTAAACAAGCCCCAGACGAATGCGAAGTCGCTTTATAACGAAATCGGCCTATTCAGTTTTGCGCTCGCTGCAGGCGTTCCAGCTCGTATCAATAGATCAAAAACTCTTCATTCTATGCAAATACGCAAAAATCGAGCGTTTGGAGCAGCTAAACAAGCCCCAAACGAATGCAAAGTCGCTTTATAACGAAATCGACCGATTCAGTTTTGCGCTCACTGCAGACTTTCCGGCTCGTATTAATAGATCTAAAACTCTTCATTCAATGCAAATATGCAAGATTCATGCGTTTTGAGCAGCCAAACAAGCCCCAAACGAATTCAAAGTCGCTTTATAACGAAATCGATAGAAATCGACCGATTCAGTTTTGCGCTCGCGGCATTCGTTCCAGCTCGTTTTATTAGATCAAACACTCTTTATTCTATGCGAATACGCAAGATTCATGCGTTTAGAGCAGCCAAACAAGCCCCAAACGAATGCACAGACGCTTTTAAAGGAAATTGAACGATTGAGTTTTGCGCTCGCCGTACGCGTTCCAGCTCGTGTCATTAGATCAAAAACTCTTCATTCTATGCAAATACGCAAGATTTATGCGTATGGAGCAGCCAAACAAGCCCTAAACGAATGCAAAGTCGCTTTACAACGAAATTGAACGATTGAGTTTTGCGCTTGCTGTACGCGTTCCAGCTCGTGTTATTAGATCAAAAACTCTTCATTCTATGCAAATACGCAAGATTCATGCGTTTGGAGCAGCCAAACAAGCCCCAAACGAATGCAAGGTCGCTTTACAACGAAATCGGTTTATTCAGTTTTGCGCTCGCTGCAGGCGTTCCAGCTCGTATTAATAGATCAAAAACTCTTCATTCTATGCAAATACGCAAGATTCATGCGTTTCAAGCAGCTAAACAAGCCCCAAACGAATGCGAAGTCGCTTTATAACGAAATCGGCCGATTCAGTTTTGCGCTCGCTGCATTCGTTCTAGCTCGTGTTATTAGATCAAAAACTCTTTATTCTATGCAAATACGCAAGATTCGAGCGTTTGGAGCAGCCAAACAAGCCCCAAACGAATGCAAAGTCACTTTATAACGAAATCGACCGATTCAGTTTTGCGCTCGCTGCAGGCTTTCCAGCTCGTATTAATAGATCTAAGACTCTTCATTCTGTGCAAATATGCAAGATTCATGCGTTTGGAGCAGCCAAACAAGCCCCAAACGAATGCAAAGTCGCTTTATAACGAAATCGACCGATTCAGTTTTGCGCTCGCTGCAGGCTTTCCGGCTCGTATTAATAGATCTAAAACTCTTCATTCTATGCAAATATGCAAGATTCATGCGTTTTGAGCAGCCAAACAAGCCCCAAACGAATTCAAAGTCGCTTTATAACGAGATCGATAGAAATCGACCGATTCAGTTTTGCGCTCGCGGCATTCGTTCCAGCTCGTTTTATTAGATCAAAGACTCTTTATTCTATGCGAATACGCAAGATTCATGCGTTTAGAGCAGCCAAACAAGCCCCAAACGAATGCACAGACGCTTTTAAACGAAATTGAACGATTGAGTTTTGCGCTCGCCGTACGCGTTCCAGCTCGTGTCATTAGATCAAAAACTCTTCATTCTATGCAAATACGCAAGATTCATGCGTTTGGAGCAGCCAAACAAGCCCCAAACGAATGCAAGGTCGCTTTACAACGAAATCGGTTTATTCAGTTTTGCGCTCGCTGCAGGCGTTCCAGCTCGTATTAATAGATCAAAAACTCTTCATTCTATGCAAATACGCAAGATTCATGCGTTTCAAGCAGCTAAACAAGCCCCAAACGAATGCAAAGTCACTTTATAACGAAATCGACCGATTCAGTTTTGCGCTCGCTGCAGGCTTTCCAGCTCGTATTAATAGATCTAAGACTCTTCATTCTGTGCAAATATGCAAGATTCATGCGTTTCGAGCAGCCAAACAAGCCCCAAACGAATGCAAAGTCGCTTTATAACGAAATCGGCCGATTCAGTTTTGCGCTCGCTGCAGACGTTCCAGCTCGTGTTATTAGATCTAAAACTCTTCATTCTATGCAAATACGCAAGATTCATGCGTTTCGAGCAGTCAAACAAGCCCCAAACGAATGCAAAGTCGCTTTATAACGAAAAAGACCGATTTAGTTTTGCGCTCGCTGCAGGCGTTCCAGCTCGTATCAATAGATCAAAAACTCTTCATTCTATGCAAATACGCAAAATTCGAGCGTTTGGAGCAGCCAAACAAGCCCCAAACGAATGCAAAGTCGCTTTACAACGAAATTGAACGATTGAGTTTTGCGCTTGCTGTACGCGTTCCAGCTCGTGTTATTAGATCAAAAACTCTTTATTCTATGCAAACACGCAAGATTCATGCGTTTCAAGCAGCTAAACAAGCCCCAAACGACTGCGAAGTCGCTTTACACCGGAATCGGCCTATTCAGTTTTGCGCTCGCTGCAGGCGTTCCAGCTCGTATTAATAGATCAAAAACTCTTCATTCTATGCAAATACGCAAGATTCATGCGTTTCAAGCAGCTAAACAAGCCCCAGACGAATGCGAAGTCGCTTTATAACGAAATCGGCCTATTCAGTTTTGCGCTCGCTGCAGGCGTTCCAGCTCGTATCAATAGATCAAAAACTCTTCATTCTATGCAAATACGCAAAAATCGAGCGTTTGGAGCAGCTAAACAAGCCCCAAACGAATGCAAAGTCGCTTTATAACGAAATCGACCGATTCAGTTTTGCGCTCACTGCAGACTTTCCGGCTCGTATTAATAGATCTAAAACTCTTCATTCAATGCAAATATGCAAGATTCATGCGTTTTGAGCAGCCAAACAAGCCCCAAACGAATTCAAAGTCGCTTTATAACGAAATCGATAGAAATCGACCGATTCAGTTTTGCGCTCGCGGCATTCGTTCCAGCTCGTTTTATTAGATCAAACACTCTTTATTCTATGCGAATACGCAAGATTCATGCGTTTAGAGCAGCCAAACAAGCCCCAAACGAATGCACAGACGCTTTTAAACGAAATTGAACGATTGAGTTTTGCGCTCGCCGTACGCGTTCCAGCTCGTGTCATTAGATCAAAAACTCTTCATTCTATGCAAATACGCAAGATTTATGCGTATGGAGCAGCCAAACAAGCCCTAAACGAATGCAAAGTCGCTTTACAACGAAATTGAACGATTGAGTTTTGCGCTTGCTGTACGCGTTCCAGCTCGTGTTATTAGATCAAAAACTCTTCATTCTATGCAAATACGCAAGATTCATGCGTTTGGAGCAGCCAAACAAGCCCCAAACGAATGCAAGGTCGCTTTACAACGAAATCGGTTTATTCAGTTTTGCGCTCGCTGCAGGCGTTCCAGCTCGTATTAATAGATCAAAAACTCTTCATTCTATGCAAATACGCAAGATTCATGCGTTTCAAGCAGCTAAACAAGCCCCAAACGAATGCGAAGTCGCTTTATAACGAAATCGGCCGATTCAGTTTTGCGCTCGCTGCAGGCTTTCCGGCTCGTATTAATAGATCTAAAACTCTTCATTCTATGCAAATATGCAAGATTCATGCGTTTTGAGCAGCCAAACAAGCCCCAAACGAATTCAAAGTCGCTTTATAACGAGATCGATAGAAATCGACCGATTCAGTTTTGCGCTCGCGGCATTCGTTCCAGCTCGTTTTATTAGATCAAAGACTCTTTATTCTATGCGAATACGCAAGATTCATGCGTTTAGAGCAGCCAAACAAGCCCCAAACGAATGCACAGACGCTTTTAAACGAAATTGAACGATTGAGTTTTGCGCTCGCCGTACGCGTTCCAGCTCGTGTCATTAGATCAAAAACTCTTCATTCTATGCAAATACGCAAGATTCATGCGTTTGGAGCAGCCAAACAAGCCCCAAACGAATGCAAGGTCGCTTTACAACGAAATCGGTTTATTCAGTTTTGCGCTCGCTGCAGGCGTTCCAGCTCGTATTAATAGATCAAAAACTCTTCATTCTATGCAAATACGCAAGATTCATGCGTTTCAAGCAGCTAAACAAGCCCCAAACGAATGCAAAGTCACTTTATAACGAAATCGACCGATTCAGTTTTGCGCTCGCTGCAGGCTTTCCAGCTCGTATTAATAGATCTAAGACTCTTCATTCTGTGCAAATATGCAAGATTCATGCGTTTCGAGCAGCCAAACAAGCCCCAAACGAATGCAAAGTCGCTTTATAACGAAATCGGCCGATTCAGTTTTGCGCTCGCTGCAGACGTTCCAGCTCGTGTTATTAGATCTAAAACTCTTCATTCTATGCAAATACGCAAGATTCATGCGTTTCGAGCAGTCAAACAAGCCCCAAACGAATGCAAAGTCGCTTTATAACGAAAAAGACCGATTTAGTTTTGCGCTCGCTGCAGGCGTTCCAGCTCGTATCAATAGATCAAAAACTCTTCATTCTATGCAAATACGCAAAATTCGAGCGTTTGGAGCAGCCAAACAAGCCCCAAACGAATGCAAAGTCGCTTTACAACGAAATTGAACGATTGAGTTTTGCGCTTGCTGTACGCGTTCCAGCTCGTGTTATTAGATCAAAAACTCTTCATTCTATGCAAATACGCAAGATTCATGCGTTTGGAGCAGCCAAACAAGCCCCAAACGAATGCAAAGTCGCTTTATAACGAAATCGGCCGATTCAGTTTTGCGCTCGCTGCAGGCGTTCTAGCTCGTGTTATTAGATCGAAAACTCTTCATTCTATGCAAATACGCAAGATTCATGCGTTTCGAGCAGCCAAACAAGCCCCAAACGAATGCAAAGTCGCTTTATAACAAAATCGACCGATTCAGTTTTGCGCTCGCTGCATTCGTTCCAGCTCGTGTTGTTAGATCAAAAACTCTTCATTCTATGCGAATACGCAAGATTCATGCGTTTCGAGCAGCCAAACAAGCCCCAAACGAATGCAAAGTCGCTTTATAACGAAATCGATAGAAATCGACCGATTCAGTTTTGCGCTCGCTGCATTCGTTCCAGCTCGTTTTATTAGATCAAAAACTCTTTATTCTATGCGAATACGCAAGATTCATGCGTTTAGCGCAGCCAAACAAGCCCCAAACGAATGCACAGACGCTTTTAAACGAAATTGAACGATTGAGATTTGCGCTCGCCGTACGCGTTCCAGCTCGTGTCATTAGATCAAAAACTCTTCATTCTATGCAAATATGCAAGATTCATGCGTTTAGAGCAGCCAAACAAGCCCCAAACGAATGCAAAGTCGCTTTATAACGAAATCGATAGAAATCGACCGATTCAGTTTTGCGCTCGCTGCATTCGTTCCAGCTCGTTTTATTAGATCAAAAACTCTTTATTCTATGCGAATACGCAAGATTCATGCGTTTAGAGCAGCCAAACAAGCCCCAAACGAATGCACAGACGCTTTTAAACGAAATTGAACGATTGAGATTTGCGCTCGCCGTACGCGTTCCAGCTCGTGTCATTAGATCAAAAACTCTTCATTCTATGCAAATATGCAAGATTCATGCGTTTAGAGCAGCCAAACAAGCCCCAAACGAATGCAAAGTCGCTTTATAACAAAATCGACCGATTCAGTTTTAAGCTCGCTGCATTCGTTCCAGCTCGTGTTATTAGATCAAAAACTCTTCATTCTATGCAAATACGCAAGATTCATGCGTTTCGAGCAGCCAAACAAGCCCCAAACGAATGCAAAGTCGCTTTATAACGAAAAAGACCGATTTAGTTTTGCGCTCGCTGCAGGCGTTCCAGCTCGTTTTATTAGATCAAAAACTCTTTATTCTATGCAAATACGCAAGATTCGAGCGTTTGGAGCAGCCAAACATGCCCCAAACGAATGCAAGGTCGCTTTACAACGAAATCGGTTTATTCAGTTTTGCGCTCGCTGCAGGCGTTCCAGCTCGTATTAATAGATCAAAAACTCTTCATTCTATGCAAATACGCAAAATTCGAGCGTTTGGAGCAGCCAAACAAGCCCCAAACGAATGCAAAGTCGCTTTATAACGAAATCGGCCGATTCAGTTTTGCGCTCGCTGCAGGCGTTCCAGCTCGTGTTATTAGATCAAAAACTTTTCATTCTATGCAAATACGCAAGATTCATGCGTTTCGAGCAGCCAAACAAGCCCCAAACGAATGCAAAGTCACTTTATAACGAAATCGATAGAAATCGACCGATTCAGTTTTGCGCTCGCGGCATTCGTTCCAGCTCGTTTTATTAGATCAAACACTCTTTAATCTATGCGAATACGCAAGATTCATGCGTTTAGAGCAGCCAAACAAGCCCCAAACGAATGCACAGACGCTTTTAAACGAAATTGAACGATTGAGTTTTGCGCTCGCCGTACGCGTTCCAGCTCGTATCATTAGATCAAAAACTCTTCATTCTATGCAAATAAGCAAGATTCATGCGTTTGGAGCAGCCAAACAAGCCCCAAACGAATGCAAAGTCGCTTTACAACGAAATTGAACGATTGAGTTTTGCGCTTGCTGCACGCGTTCCAGCTCGTGTTATTAGATCAAAAACTCTTCATTCTATGCAAATACGCAAGATTCATGCGTTTGGAGCAGCCGAACAAGCCCCAAACGAATGCAAAGTCGCTTTATAACGAAATCGACCGATTCAGTTTTGCGCTCGCTGCAGGCGTTCCAGCTCGTATTAATAGATCAAAAACTCTTCATTCTATGCAAACACGCAAGATTCACGCGTTTGGAGCAGCCAAACAAGCCCCAAACGAATGCAAAGTCGCTTTATAACGAAAAAGACCGATTCAGTTTTGCGCTCGCTGCGGGCGTTCCAGCTTGAGTTATTAGATCAAAAACTCTTCATTCTATGCAAATACGCAAGATTCATGCGTTTCGAGCAGCCAGACAAGCCCTAAACGAATGCAAAGTCGCTTTATAACGAAATCGACCGATTCAGTTTTGCGCTCGCTGCAGGCGTTCCAGCTCGAGTTATTAGATCAAACACTCTTTATTCTATGCGAATACGCAAGATTCATGCGTTTAGAGCAGCCAAACAAGCCCCAAACGAATGCACAGACGCTTTTGAACGAAATTGAACGATTAAGTTTTGCGCTCGCCGTACGCGTTCCAGCTCGTGTCATTAGATCAAAAACTCTTCATTCTGTGCGAATATGCAAGATTCATGCGTTTGGAGCAGCCAAACAAGCCCTAAACGAATGCAAAGTCGCTTTATAACGAAATCGATAGAAATCGACCGATTCAGTTTTGCGCTCGCGGCATTCGTTCCAGCTCGTTTTATCAGATCAAACACTCTTTATTCTATGCGAATACGCAAGATTCATGCGTTTAGAGCAGCCAAACAAGCCCCAAACGAATGCACAGACGCTTTTAAACGAAATTGAACGATTGAGTTTTGCGCTCGCCGTACGCGTTCCAGCTCGTGTCATTAAATCAAAAACTCTTCATTCTATGCAAATAAGCAAGATTCATGCGTTTGGAGCAGCCAAACAAGCCCCAAACGAATGCAAAGTCGCTTTATAACGAAATCGGCCTATTCAGTTTTGCGCTCGCTGCAGGCGTTCCAGCTCGTATCAATAGATCAAAAACTCTTCATTCTATGCAAATACGCAAAATTCGAGCGTTTGGAGCAGCCAAACAAGCCCCAAACGAATGCAAAGTCGCTTTATAACGAAGGCGGCCGATTCAGTTTTGCGCTCGCTGCAGGCGTTCCAGCTCGTGTTATTAGATCAAAAACTTTTCATTCTATGCAAATACGCAAGATTCATGCGTTTCGAGCAGCCAAACAAGCCCCAAACGAATGCAAAGTCACTTTATAACGAAATCGATAGAAATCGACCGATTCAGTTTTGCGCTCGCGGCATTCGTTCCAGCTCGTTTTATTAGATCAAACACTCTTTAATCTATGCGAATACGCAAGATTCATGCGTTTAGAGCAGCCAAACAAGCCCCAAACGAATGCACAGACGCTTTTAAACGAAATTGAACGATTGAGTTTTGCGCTCGCCGTACGCGTTCCAGCTCGTATCATTAGATCAAAAACTCTTCATTCTATGCAAATAAGCAAGATTCATGCGTTTGGAGCAGCCAAACAAGCCCCAAACGAATGCAAAGTCGCTTTACAACGAAATTGAACGATTGAGTTTTGCGCTTGCTGTACGCGTTCCCGCTCGTGTTATTAGATCAAAAACTCTTCATTCTATGCAAATACGCAAGATTCATGCGTTTGGAGCAGCCGAACAAGCCCCAAACGAATGCAAAGTCGCTTTATAACGAAATCGACCGATTCAGTTTTGCGCTCGCTGCAGGCGTTCCAGCTCGTATTAATAGATCAAAAACTCTTCATTCTATGCAAACACGCAAGATTCACGCGTTTGGAGCAGCCAAACAAGCCCCAAACGAATGCAAAGTCGCTTTATAACGAAAAAGACCGATTCAGTTTTGCGCTCGCTGCAGGCGTTCCAGCTTGAGTTATTAGATCAAAAACTCTTCATTCTATGCAAATACGCAAGATTCATGCGTTTCGAGCAGCCAGACAAGCCCTAAACGAATACAAAGTCGCTTTATAACGAAATCGACCGATTCAGTTTTGCGCTCGCTGCAGGCGTTCCAGCTCGAGTTATTAGATCAAACACTCTTTATTCTATGCGAATACGCAAGATTCAT
This sequence comes from Amblyteles armatorius, assembly GCA_933228735.2. NCBI lineage: Eukaryota > Metazoa > Arthropoda > Insecta > Hymenoptera > Ichneumonidae > Amblyteles > Amblyteles armatorius. Next base: position 435,637 of record OW121691.1, on the reverse strand, counting down.
GCGTTTAGAGCAGCCAAACAAGCCCCAAACGAATGCACAGACGCTTTTGAACGAAATTGAACGATTAAGTTTTGCGCTCGCCGTACGCGTTCCAGCTCGTGTCATTAGATCAAAAACTCTTCATTCTGTGCAAATATGCAAGATTCATGCGTTTGGAGCAGCCAAACAAGCCCCAAACGAATGCAAAGTCGCTTTAAAACGAAATTGAACGATTGTGTTTTGCGCTCGCTGTACGCCTTCCAGCTCGTGTCATTAGATCAAAAACTCTTCATTCTATGCAAATACGCAAGATTCATGCGTTTGGAGCAGCCAAACAAGCCCTAAACGAATGCAAAGTCGCTTTATAACGAAATCGGCCGATTCAGTTTTGCACTCGCTGCAGGCGTTCCAGCTCGTGTTATTAGATCAAAAACTTTTCATTCTATGCAAATACGCAAGATTCGTGCGTTTCGAGCAGCCAAACAAGCCCCAAACGAATGCAAAGTCACTTTATAACGAAATTGAACGATTGAGTTTTGCGCTCGCTGTACGCGTTCCAGCTCGTGTTATTAGATCAAAAACTCTTCATTCTATGCAAATACGCAAGATTCATGCGTTTGGAGCAGCCGAACAAGCCCCAAACGAATGCAAAGTCGCTTTACAACGAAATCAACCGATTCAGTTTTGCGCTCGCTGCAGGCGTTCCAGCTCGTATCAATAGATCAAAAACTCTTCATTCTATGCAAATACGCAAGATTCATGCGTTTGGAGCAGCCAAACGAGCCCCAAACGAATGCAAAGTCGCTTTACAACGAAATTGAACGATTCAGTTTTGCGCTCGCTGCAGGCGTTCCAGCTCGTATTAATAGATCAAAAACTCTTCATTCTATGCAAATACGCAAGCTTCATGCTTTTGGAGCAGCCAAACAAGCCCCAAACGAATCCAAAGTCGCTTTATAACGAAATCGACCGGTTCAGTTTTGCGCTCGCTGCAGGCTTTCCAGCTCGTATTAATAGATCTAAGACTCTTCATTCTGTGCAAATATGCAAGATTCATGCGTTTGGAGCAGCCAAACAAGCCCCAGACGAATGCAAAGTCGCTTTAAAACGAAATTGAACGATTCAGTTTTGCGCTCGCTGTACGCGTTCCAGCTCGTGTCATTAGATCAAAAACTCTTCATTCTATGCAAATACGGAAGATTCATGCGTTTGGAGCAGCCAAACAAGCCCTAAACGAATGCAAAGTCGCTTTATAACGAAATCGGACGATTCAGTTTTGCGCTCGCTGCAGGCGTTCCAGCTCGAGTTATTAGATCAAAAACTCTTCATTCTATGCAAATACGCAAGATTCATGCGTTTCGAGCAGCCAAACAAGCCCCAAACGAATGCAAAGTCGCTTTATAACGAAATCGGCCGATTCAGTTTTGCGCTCGCTGCAGGCGTTCCAGCTCGTGTTATTAGATAAAAAACTTTTCATTCTATGCAAATACGCAAGATTCATGCGTTTCGAGCAGCCAAACAAGCCCCAAACTTATGCAAAGTCGCTTTATAACGAAATCGGCCGATTCGGTTTTGCGCTCGCTGCAGGCGTTCCAGCTCGTGTTATTAGATCAAAAACTTTTCATTCTATGCAAATACGCAAGATTCATGCGTTTCGAGCAGCCAAACAAGCCCCAAACGAATGCAAAGTCACTTTCTAACGAAATTGAACGATTGCGTTTTGCGCTCGCTGTACGCGTTCCAGCTCGTGTTATTAGATCAAAAACTCTTCATTCTATGCAAATACGCAAGATTCATGCGTTTGGAGCAGCCGAACAAGCCCCAAACGAATGCAAGGTCGCTTTATAACGAAATCGACCGATTCAGTTTTGCGCTCGCTGCCGGCGTTCCAGCTCGTTTTAATAGATCAAAAACTCTTCATTCTATGCAAATACGCAAGATTCATGCGTTTCAAGCAGCTAAACAAGCCCCAAACGAATGGAAAGTCGCTTTATAACGAAATCGGCCGATTCAGTTTTGCGCTCGCTGCAGGCGTTCCAGCTCGTGTTATTAGATCAAAAACTTTTCATTCTATGCAAATACGCAAGATTCATGCGTTTCGAGCAGCCAAACAAGCCCCAAACGAATGCAAAGTCGCTTTATAACGAAAAGACCGATTCAGTTTTGCGCTCGCTGCATTCGTTCCAGCTCGTGTTATTAGATCAAAAACTCTTCATTCTATGCAAATACGCAAGATTCATGCGTTTGGAGCAGCCAAACAAGCCCCAAACGAATGCAAAGTCGCTTTACAACGAAATTGAACGATTGAGTTTTGCGCTCGCTGTACGCGTTCCAGCTCGTGTTATTAGATCAAAAACTCTTCATTCCATGCAAATACGCAAGATTCATGCGTTTGGAGCAGCCAAACAAGCCCCAAACGAATGCAAAGTCGCTTTATAACGAAAAAGACCGATTCAGTTTTGCGCTCGCTGCATTCGTTCCAGCTCGTGTTATTAGATCAAAAACTCTTCATCCTATGCAAATACGCAAGATTCATGCGTTTGGAGCAGCCAAACAAGCCCCAAACGAATGCAAAGTCGCTTTATAACGAAATCGGCCGTTTCAGTTTTGCGCTCGCTGCAGGCGTTCCAGCTCGTGTTATTAGATCAAAAACTCTTCATTCTATGCAAATACGCAAGATTCATGTGTTTCGAGCAGCCAAATAAGCCCCAAACGAATGCAAAGTCGCTTTATAACGAAAAAGACCGATTTAGTTTTGCGCTCGCTGCAGGCGTTCCAGCTCGTATTAATAGATCTAAGACTCTTCATTCTGTGCAAATATGCAAGATTCGTGCGTTTGGAGCAGCCAAACAAGCCCCAAACGATCGCAAAGTCGCTTTAAAACGAAATTGAACGATTGAGTTTTGCGCTCGCTGTACGCGTTCCAGCTCGTGTCATTAGATCAAAAACTCTTCATTCTATGCAAATACGAAAGATTCATGCGTTTGGAGCAGCCAAACAAGCCCCAAACGAATGCAAAGTCGCTTTATAACGAAAAAGGCCGATTGAGTTTTGCGCTCGCTGCAGGCATTCCAGCTCGTGTCATTAGATCAAAAACTCGTCATTCTATGCAAATACGCAAGATTCATGCGTTTGGAGTAGCCAAACAAGCCCCAAACGAATGCAAAGTCGCTTTATAACGAAAAAGACCGATTCAGTTTTGCGCTCGCTGCAGGCGTTCCAGCTCGTGTTATTAGATCAAAAACTCTTCATTCTGTGCAAATATGCAAGATTCGTGCGTTTGGAGCAGCCAAACAAGCCCCAAACGAATGCAAAGTCGCTTTATAACAAAATCGACCGATTCAGTTTTGCGCTCGCTGCATTCGTTCCAGCTCGTGTTATGAGATCAAAAACTCTTCATTTTATGCAAATACGCAAGATTCATGCGTTTCGAGCAGCCAAACAAGCCCCAAACGAATGCAAAGTCGCTTTATAACGAAATCGGCCGATTCAGTTTTGCGCTCGCTGCAGGCGTTCCAGCTCGTGTTATTAGATCAAAAACTTTTCATTCTATGCAAATACGCAAGATTCATGCGTTTCGAGCAGCCAAACAAACCCCAAACGAATGCAAAGTCGCTTTATAACGAAATCGGCCGATTCGGTTTTGCGCTCGCTGCAGGCGTTCCAGCTCGTGTTATTAGATCAAAAACTTTTCATTCCATGCAAATACGCAAGATTCATGCGTTTCGAGCAGCCAAACAAGCCCCAAACGAATGCAAAGTCACTTTCTAACAAAATTGAACGATTGCGTTTTGTGCTCGCTGTACGCGTTCCAGCTCGTGTTATTAGATCAAAAACTCTTCATTCTATGCAAATACGCAAGATTCATGCGTTTGGAGCAGCCGAACAAGCCCCAAACGAATGCAAAGTCGATTTATAACGAAATCGACCGATTCAGTTTTGCGCTCGCTGCCGGCGTTCCAGCTCGTATTAATGGATCAAAAACTCTTCATTCTATGCAAATACGCAAGATTCATGCGTTTCAAGCAGCTAAACAAGCCCCAAACGAATGCAAAGTCGCTTTATAACGAAAAAGACCGATTTAGTTTTGCGCTCGCTGCAGGCGTTCCAGCTCGTGTCATTAGATCAAAAACTCTTCATTCCTCGCAAATACGCAAGATTCATGCGTTTGCAGCAGATAAACAAGCCCTAAACGAATGCAAAGTCGCTTTATAACGAAATCGACCGATTCAGTTTTGCGCTCGCTGCAGGCTTTCCAGCTCGTATTAATAGATCTAAGACTCTTCATTCTGTGCAAATATGCAAGATTCATGCGTTTGGAGCAGCCAAACAAGCCCCAAACGAATGCAAAGTCGCTTTATAACGAAAAAGACCGATTGAGTTTTGCGCTCGCTGCAGGCACTCCAGCTCGTGTTATTAGATCAAAAACTCGTCATTCTATGGAAATACGCAAGATTCATGCGTTTGGAGCAGCCAAACAAGCCCCAAACGAATGCAAAGTCGCTTTATAACGAAAAAGACCGATTCAGTTTTGCGCTCGCTGCAGGCGTTCCAGCTCGTGTTATTAGATCAAAAACTCTTCATTCTGTGCAAATATGCAAGATTCGTGCGTTTGGAGCAGCCAAACAAGCCCCAAACGAATGCAAAGTCGCTTTAAAACGAAATTAAACGATTGAGTTTTGCGCTCGCTGTACGCGTTCCAGCTCGTGTCATTAGATCAAAAACTCTTCATTCTATGCAAATACGCAAGATTCATGCGTTTGGAGCAGATAAACAAGCCCGAAACGAATGCAAAGTCGCTTTATAACGAAATCGACCGATTCAGTTTTGCGCTCGCTGCAGGCGTTCCAGCTCGAGTTATTAGATCAAAAACGCTTCATTCTATGCAAATATGAAAGATTCATGCGTTTGGAGCAGCCAAACAAGCCCCAAACGAATGCAAAGTCGCTTTATAACGAAATCGGCCGATTCAGTTTTGCGCTCGCTGCAGGCGTTCCGGCTCGTGTTATTAGATCAAAAACTTTTCATTCTATGCAAATACGCAAGATTCATGCGTTTCGAGCAGCCAAACAAGCCCCAAACGAATGCAAAGTCACTTTCTAACGAAATTGAACGATTGCGTTTTGCGCTCGCTGCATTCGTTCCAGCTCGTGTTATTAGATCAAAAACTCTTCGTTCTATGCAAATACGCAAGATTCATGCGTTTGGAGCAGCCAAACAAGCCCCAAACGAATGCAAAGTCGCTTTACAACGAAATTGAACGATTGAGTTTTGCGCTCGCTGTACGCGTTCCAGCTCGTGTTATTAGATCAAAAACTCTTCATTCTATGCAAATACGCGAGATTCATGCGTTTGGAGCAGCCAAACGAGCCCCAAACGAATGCAAAGTCGCTTTATAACGAAAAAGACCGATTCAGTTTTGCGCTCGCTGCATTCGTCCCAGCTCGTGTTATTAGATCAAAAACTCTTCATTCTATGCAAATACGCAAGATTCATGCGTTTGGAGCAGCCGAACAAGCCCCAAACGAATGCAAAGTCGCTTTATAACGAAATCGGCCGATTCAGTTTTGCGCTCGCTGCAGGCGTTCCAGCTCGTGTTATTAGATCAAAAACTTTTCATTCTATGCAAATACGCAAGATTCATGCGTTTCGAGCAGCCAAACAAGCCCCAAACGAATGCAAAGTCACTTTATTACGAAATCGACCGATTCTGTTTTGCGCTCGCTGCAGGCGTTCCAGCTCGTAATAATAGATCAAAAACTCTTCATTCTATGCAAATACGCAAGATTCGAGCGTTTGGAGCAGCCAAACAAGCCCCAAACGAATGGAAAGTCGCTTTATAACGAAATCGGCCGATTCAGTTTTGCGCTCGCTGCAGGCGTTCCAGCTCGTGTTATTAGATCAAAAACTTTTCATTCTATGCAAATACGCAAGATTCGAGCGTTTGGAGCAGCCAAACAAGCCCCAAACGAATGCAAAGTCGCTCTATAACGAAATCGACCGATTCAGTTTTGCGCTCGCTGCAGGCTTTCCAGCTCGTATTAATAGATCTAAGACTCTTCATTCTGTGCAAATATGCAAGATTCATGCGTTTGGAGCAGCCAAACAAGCCCCAAACGAATGCAAAGTCGCTTTATAACGAAAAAGACCGATTGAGTTTTGCGCTCGCTGCAGGCATTCCAGCTCGTGTTATTAGATCAAAAACTTTTCATTCTATGCAAATACGCAAGATTCATGCGTTTCGAGCAGCCAAACAAGCCCCAAACGAATGCAAAGTCGCTTTATAACGAAATCGGCCGATTCGGTTTTGCGCTCGCTGCAGGCGTTCCTGCTCGTGTTATTAGATCAAAAACTTTTCATTCCATGCAAATACGCAAGATTCATGCGTTTCGAGCAGCCAAACAAGCCCCAAACGAATGCAAAGTCACTTTATAACGAAATCGACCGATTCTGTTTTGCGCTCGCTGCAGGCGTTCCAGCTCGTATTAATAGATCAAAAATTCTTCATTCTATGCAAATACGCAAGATTCGAGCGTTTGGAGCAGCCGAACAAGCCCCAAACGAATGCAAAGTCGCTTTATAACGAAATCGACCGATTCAGTTTTGCGCTCGCTGCAGGCGTTCCAGCTCGTATTAATAGATCAAAAATTCTTCATTCTATGCAAATACGCAAGATTCGAGCGTTTGGAGCAGCCGAACAAGCCCCAAACGAATGCAAAGTCGCTTTATAACGAAATCGACCGATTCAGTTTTGCGCTCGCTGCAGGCGTTCCAGCTCGTGTTATTAGATCAAAAACTCTTCATTCTATGCAAATACGCAAGATTCATGTGTTTCGAGCAGCCAAACAAGCCCCAAACGAATGCAAAGTCGCTTTATAACGAAAAAGACCGATTTAGTTTTGCGCTCGCTGCAGGCGTTCCAGCTCGTATTAATAGATCTAAGACTCTTCATTCTGTGCAAATATGCAAGATTCGTGCGTTTGGAGCAGCCAAACAAGCCCCAAACGAATGCAAAGTCGCTTTAAAACGAAATTGAACGATTGAGTTTTGCGCTCGCTGTACGCGTTCCAGCTCGTGTCATTAGATCAAAAACTCTTCATTCTATGCAAATACGCAAGATTCATGCGTTTGGAGCAGCCAAACAAGCCCCAAACGAATGCAAAGTCGCTTTATAACGAAAAAGACCGATTCAGTTTTGCGCTCGCTGCAGGCGTTCCAGCTCGTGTTATTAGATCAAAAACTCTTCATTCTGTGCAAATATGCAAGATTCGTGCGTTTGGAGCAGCCAAACAAGCCCCAAACGAATGCAAAGTCGCTTTAAAACGAAATTGAACGATTGAGTTTTGCGCTCGCTGTACGCGTTCCAGCTCGTGTCATTAGATCAAAAACTCTTCATTCTATGCAAATACGCAAGATTCATGCGTTTGGAGCAGATAAACAAGCCCGAAACGAATGCAAAGTCGCTTTATAACGAAATCGACCGATTCAGTTTTGCGCTCGCTGCAGGCGTTCCAGCTCGAGTTATTAGATCAAAAACTCTTCATTCTATGCAAATACGCAAGATTCATGCGTTTCGAGCAGCCAAACAAGCCCCAAACGAATGCAAAGTCGCTTTATAACGAAATCGGCCGATTCAGTTTTGCGCTCGCTGCAGGCGTTCCGGCTCGTGTTATTAGATCAAAAACTTTTCATTCTATGCAAATACGCAAGATTCATGCGTTTCGAGCAGCCAAACAAGCCCCAAACGAATGCAAAGTCACTTTCTAACGAAATTGAACGATTGCGTTTTGCGCTCGCTGCATTCGTTCCAGCTCGTGTTATTAGATCAAAAACTCTTCGTTCTATGCAAATACGCAAGATTCATGCGTTTGGAGCAGCCAAACAAGCCCCAAACGAATGCAAAGTCGCTTTACAACGAAATTGAACGATTGAGTTTTGCGCTCGCTGTACGCGTTCCAGCTCGTGTTATTAGATCAAAAACTCTTCATTCTATGCAAATACGCGAGATTCATGCGTTTGGAGCAGCCAAACGAGCCCCAAACGAATGCAAAGTCGCTTTATAACGAAAAAGACCGATTCAGTTTTGCGCTCGCTGCATTCGTTCCAGCTCGTGTTATTAGATCAAAAACTCTTCATTCTATGCAAATACGCAAGATTCATGCGTTTGGAGCAGCCGAACAAGCCCCAAACGAATGCAAAGTCGCTTTATAACGAAATCGGCCGTTTCAGTTTTGCGCTCGCTGCAGGCGTTCCAGCTCGTGTTATTAGATCAAAAACTCTTCATTCTATGCAAATACGCAAGATTCATGCGTTTCGAGCAGCCAAACAAGCCCCAAACGAATGCAAAGTCACTTTATTACGAAATCGACCGATTCTGTTTTGCGCTCGCTGCAGGCGTTCCAGCTCGTAATAATAGATCAAAAACTCTTCATTCTATGCAAATACGCAAGATTCGAGCGTTTGGAGCAGCCAAACAAGCCCCAAACGAATGGAAAGTCGCTTTATAACGAAATCGGCCGATTCAGTTTTGCGCTCGCTGCAGGCGTTCCAGCTCGTGTTATTAGATCAAAAACTTTTCATTCTATGCAAATACGCAAGATTCATGCGTTTGGAGCAGCCAAACAAGCCCCAAACGAATGCAAAGTTGCTTTATAACGAAAAAGACCGATTCAGTTTTGCGCTTGCTGCAGGCGTTCCAGCTCGAGTTATTAGATCAAAAACTCTTCATTCTATGCAAATACGCGAAATTCATGCGTTTCGAGCAGCCAAACAAGCCCTAAACGAATGCAAAGTCGCTTTATAACGAAATCGACCGATTCAGTTTTGCGCTCGCTGCAGGCGTTCCAGCTCGAGTTATTAGATCAAACACTGTTTATTCTATGTGAATACGCAAGATTCATGCGTTTAGAGCAGCCAAACAAGCCCCAAACGAATGCACAGACGCTTTTGAACGAAATTGAACGATTGAGTTTTGCGCTCGCCGTACGCGTTCCAGCTCGTGTCATTAGATCAAAAACTCTTCATTCTGTGCAAATATGCAAGATTCATGCGTTTGGAGCAGCCAAACAAGCCCCAAACGAATGCAAAGTCGCTTTACAACGAAATTGAACGATTGTGTTTTGCGCTCGCTGTACGCGTTCCAGCTCGTGTTATTAGATCAAAAACTCTTCATTCTATGCAAATACGCAAGATTCATGCGTTTGGAGCAGCCAAACAAGCCCTAAACGAATGCAAAGTCGCTTTATAACGAAATCGACCGATTCAGTTTTGCGCTCGCTGCAGGCGTTCCAGCTCGAGTTATTAGATCAAAAACTCTTCATTCTATGCAAATACGCAAGATTCATGCGTTTCGAGCAGCCAGACAAGCCCCAAACGAATGCAAAGTCGCTCTATAACGAAATCGGCCGATTCAGTTTTGCGCTCGCTGCAGGCGTTCCGGCTCGTGTTATGAGATCAAAAACTTTTCATTCTATGCAAATACGCAAGATTCATGCGTTTCGAGCAGCCAAACAAGCCCCAAACGAATGCAAAGTCACTTTCTAACGAAATTGAACGATTGCGTTTTGCGCTCGCTGCATTCGTTCCAGCTCGTGTTATTAGATCAAAAACTCTTCGTTCTATGCAAATACGCAAGATTCATGCGTTTGGAGCAGCCAAACAAGCCCCAAACGAATGCAAAGTCGCTTTACAACGAAATTGAACGATTGAGTTTTGCGCTCGCTGTACGCGTTCCAGCTCGTGTTATTAGATCAAAAACTCTTCATTCTATGCAAATACGCGAGATTCATGCGTTTGGAGCAGCCAAACGAGCCCCAAACGAATGCAAAGTCGCTTTATAACGAAAAAGACCGATTCAGTTTTGCGCTCGCTGCATTCGTTCCAGCTCGTGTTATTAGATCAAAAACTCTTCATTCTATGCAAATACGCAAGATTCATGCGTTTGGAGCAGCCGAACAAGCCCCAAACGAATGCAAAGTCGCTTTATAACGAAATCGGCCGTTTCAGTTTTGCGCTCGCTGCAGGCGTTCCAGCTCGTGTTATTAGATCAAAAACTCTTCATTCTATGCAAATACGCAAGATTCATGTGTTTCGAGCAGCCAAACAAGCCCCGAACGAATGCAAAGTCGCTTTATAACGAAATCGGCCGATTCAGTTTTGCGCTCGCTGCAGGCGTTCCAGCTCGTGTTATTAGATCAAAAACTTTTCATTCTATGCAAATACGCAAGATTCATGCGTTTCGAGCAGCCAAACAAGCCCCAAACGAATGCAAAGTCACTTTATTACGAAATCGACCGATTCTGTTTTGCGCTCGCTGCAGGCGTTCCAGCTCGTAATAATAGATCAAAAACTCTTCATTCTATGCAAATACGCAAGATTCGAGCGTTTGGAGCAGCCAAACAAGCCCCAAACGAATGGAAAGTCGCTTTATAACGAAATCGGCCGATTCAGTTTTGCGCTCGCTGCAGGCGTTCCAGCTCGTGTTATTAGATCAAAAACTTTTCATTCTATGCAAATACGCAAGATTCATGCGTTTCGAGCAGCCAAACAAGCCCCAAACGAATGCAAAGTCACTTTATAACGAAATCGACCGATTCTGTTTTGCGCTCGCTGCAGGCGTTCCAGCTCGTATTAATAGATCAAAAACTCTTCATTCTATGCAAATACGCAAGATTCGAGCGTTTGGAGCAGCCAAACAAGCCCCAAACGAATGCAAAGTCGCTCTATAACGAAATCGACCGATTCAGTTTTGCGCTCGCTGCAGGCTTTCCAGCTCGTATTAATAGATCTAAGACTCTTCATTCTGTGCAAATATGCAAGATTCATCCGTTTGGAGCAGCCAAACAAGCCCCAAACGAATGCAAAGTCGCTTTAAAACGAAAAAGACCGATTGAGTTTTGCGCTCGCTGCAGGCATTCCAGCTCGTGTTATTAGATCAAAAACTCGTCATTCTATGCAAATACGCAAGATTCATGCGTTTGGAGCAGCCAAACAAGCCCCAAACGAATGCAAAGTCGCTTTATAACGAAAAAGACCGATTCAGTTTTGCGCTTGCTGCAGGCGTTCCAGCTCGAGTTATTAGATCAAAAACTCTTCATTCTATGCAAATACGCGAAATTCATGCGTTTCGAGCAGCCAAACAAGCCCTAAACGAATGCAAAGTCGCTTTATAACGAAATCGACCGATTCAGTTTTGCGCTCGCTGCAGGCGTTCCAGCTCGAGTTATTAGATCAAACACTGTTTATTCTATGTGAATACGCAAGATTCATGCGTTTAGAGCAGCCAAACAAGCCCCAAACGAATGCACAGACGCTTTTGAACGAAATTGAACGATTGAGTTTTGCGCTCGCCGTACGCGTTCCAGCTCGTGTCATTAGATCAAAAACTCTTCATTCTGTGCAAATATGCAAGATTCATGCGTTTGGAGCAGCCAAACAAGCCCCAAACGAATGCAAAGTCGCTTTACAACGAAATTGAACGATTGTGTTTTGCGCTCGCTGTACGCGTTCCAGCTCGTGTTATTAGATCAAAAACTCTTCATTCTATGCAAATACGCAAGATTCATGCGTTTGGAGCAGCCAAACAAGCCCTAAACGAATGCAAAGTCGCTTTATAACGAAATCGACCGATTCAGTTTTGCGCTCGCTGCAGGCGTTCCAGCTCGAGTTATTAGATCAAAAACTCTTCATTCTATGCAAATACGCAAGATTCATGCGTTTCGAGCAGCCAGACAAGCCCCAAACGAATGCAAAGTCGCTCTATAACGAAATCGGCCGATTCAGTTTTGCGCTCGCTGCAGACGTTCCAGCTCGTGTTATTAGATCAAAAACTCTTCGTTCTATGCAAACACGCAAGATTCATGCGTTTGGAGCAGCCAAACAAGCCCCAAACGAATGCAAAGTCGCTTTACAACGAAATCGAACGATTGAGTTTTGCGCTCGCTGTACGCGTTCCAGCTCGTGTTATTAGATTAAAAACTCTTCATTCTATGCAAATACGCGAGATTCATGCGTTTGGAGCAGCCAAACGAGCCCCAAACGAATGCAAAGTCGCTTTATAACGAAAAAGACCGATTCAGTTTTGCGCTCGCTGCACGCGTTCCAGCTCGAGTTATTAGATCAAAAACTCTTCATTCTATGCAAATACGCAAGATTCATGCGTTTCGAGCAGCCAAACAAGCCCTAAACGAATGCAAAGTCGCTTTATAACGAAATCGACCGATTCAGTTTTGCGCTCGCTGCCGGCGTTCCAGCTCGTATTAATAGATCAAAAACTCTTCATTCTATGCAAATACGCAAGATTCATGCGTTTCAAGCAGCTAAACAAGCCCCAAACGAATGGAAAGTCGCTTTATAACGAAATCGGCCGATTCAGTTTTGCGCTCGCTGCAGGCGTTCCAGCTCGTGTTATTAGATCAAAAACTTTTCATTCTATGCAAATACGCAAGATTCATGCGTTTCGAGCAGCCAAACAAGCCCCAAACGAATGCAAAGTCACTTTATAACGAAATCGACCGATTCTGTTTTGCGCTCGCTGCAGGTGTTCCAGCTCGTATTAATAGATCAAAAATTCTTCATTCTATGCAAATACGCAAGATTCATGCGTTTAGAGCAGCCAAACAAGCCCCAAACGAATGCAAAGTCGCTTTATAACGAAATCGACCGATTCAGTTTTGCGCTCGCTGCAGGCGTTCCAGCTCGTGTTATTAGATCAAAAACTCTTCATTCTATGCAAATACGCAAGATTCATGCGTTTCGAGCAGCCAAACAAGCCCCAAACGAATGCAAAGTCGCTTTACAACGACAAAGACCGATTTAGTTTTGCGCTCGCTGCAGGCGTTCCAGCTCGAGTTATTAGATCAAAAACTCTTCATTCTATGCAAATATGCAAGATTCATGCGTTTGGAACAGCCAAACAAGCCCCAAACGAATGCAAAGTCGCTTTATAACCAAATCGACCGATTCAGTTTTGCGCTCGCTGCAGGCATTCCAGCTCGTGTTATTAGATCAAAAACTCGTCATTCTATGCAAATACGCAAGATTCATGCGTTTGGAGCAGCCAAACAAGCCCCAAACGAATGCAAAGTCGCTTTACAACGAAATTGAACGATCGAGTTTGGCGCTCGCTGTACGCGTTCCAGCTCGTGTTATTAGATCAAAAACTCTTCATTCTATGCAAATACGCAAGATTCATGCGTTTGGAGCAGCCGAACAAGCCCCAAACGAATGCAAAGTCGCTTTATAACGAAATCGACCGATTCAGTTTTGCGCTCGCTGCAGGCGTTCCAGCTCGTATTAATAGATCAAAAACTCTTCATTCTATGCAAATACGCAAGATTCATGCGTTTGGAGCAGCCAAACAAGCCCCAAACGAATGCAAAGTCGCTTTACAACGAAATTGAACGATTGAGTTTTGCGCTCGCGGTACGCGTTCCAGCTCGTGTTATTAGATCAAAAACTCATCATTCTATGCAAATACGCAAGATTCATGCGTTTGGAGCAGCCAAACAAGCCCCAAACGAATGCAAAGTCGCTTTATAACAAAATCGACCGATTCAGTTTTGCGCTCGCTGCAGGCGTTCCAGCTCGAGTTATTAGATCAAAAACTCTTCATTCTATGCAAATACGCAAGATTCATGTGTTTCGAGCAGCCAAACAAGCCCCAAACGAATGCAAAGTCGCTTTATAACGAAAAAGACCGATTTAGTTTTGCGCTCGCTGCAGGCGTTCCAGCTCGTATTAATAGATCTAAGACTCTTCATTCTGTGCAAATATGCAAGATTCGTGCGTTTGGAGCAGCCAAACAAGCCCCAAACGAATGCAAAGTCGCTTTAAAACGAAATTGAACGATTGAGTTTTGCGCTCGCTGTACGCGTTCCAGCTCGTGTCATTAGATCAAAAACTCTTCATTCTATACAGATACGCAAGATTCATGCGTTTGGAGCAGCCAAACAAGCCCCAAACGAATGCAAAGTCGCTTTATAACGAAAAAGACCGATTCAGTTTTGCGCTCGCTGCAGGCGTTCCAGCTCGTGTTATTAGATCAAAAACTCTTCATTCTGTGCAAATATGCAAGATTCGTGCGTTTGGAGCAGCCAAACAAGCCCCAAACGAATGCAAAGTCGCTTTAAAACGAAATTGAACGATTGAGTTTTGCGCTCGCTGTACGCGTTCCAGCTCGTGTCATTAGATCAAAAACTCTTCATTCTATGCAAATACGCAAGATTCATGCGTTTGGAGCAGATAAACAAGCCCGAAACGAATGCAAAGTCGCTTTATAACGAAATCGACCGATTCAGTTTTGCGCTCGCTGCAGGCGTTCCAGCTCGAGTTATTAGATCAAAAACTCTTCATTCTATGCAAATACGCAAGATTCATGCGTTTCGAGCAGCCAAACAAGCCCCAAACGAATGCAAAGTCGCTTTATAACGAAATCGGCCGATTCAGTTTTGCGCTCGCTGCAGGCGTTCCGGCTCGTGTTATTAGATCAAAAACTTTTCATTCTATGCAAATACGCAAGATTCATGCGTTTCGAGCAGCCAAACAAGCCCCAAACGAATGCAAAGTCACTTTCTAACGAAATTGAACGATTGCGTTTTGCGCTCGCTGCATTCGTTCCAGCTCGTGTTATTAGATCAAAAACTCTTCGTTCTATGCAAATACGCAAGATTCATGCGTTTGGAGCAGCCAAACAAGCCCCAAACGAATGCAAAGTCGCTTTACAACGAAATTGAACGATTGAGTTTTGCGCTCGCTGTACGCGTTCCTGCTCGTGTTATTAGATCAAAAACTCTTCATTCTATGCAAATACGCGAGATTCATGCGTTTGGAGCAGCCAAACGAGCCCCAAACGAATGCAAAGTCGCTTTATAACGAAAAAGACCGATTCAGTTTTGCGCTCGCTGCATTCGTTCCAGCTCGTGTTATTAGATCAAAAACTCTTCATTCTATGCAAATACGCAAGATTCATGCGTTTGGAGCAGCCGAACAAGCCCCAAACGAATGCAAAGTCGCTTTATAACGAAATCGGCCGTTTCAGTTTTGCGCTCGCTGCAGGCGTTCCAGCTCGTGTTATTAGATCAAAAACTTTTCATTCTATGCAAATACGCAAGATTCATGCGTTTCGAGCAGCCAAACAAGCCCCAAACGAATGCAAAGTCACTTTATTACGAAATTGACCGATTCTGTTTTGCGCTCGCTGCAGGCGTTCCAGCTCGTAATAATAGATTAAAAACTCTTCATTCTATGCAAATACGCAAGATTCGAGCGTTTGGAGCAGCCAAACAAGCCCCAAACGAATGGAAAGTCGCTTTATAACGAAATCGGCCGATTCAGTTTTGCGCTCGCTGCAGGCGTTCCAGCTCGTGTTATTAGATCAAAAACTTTTCATTCTATGCAAATACGCAAGATTCATGCGTTTCGAGCAGCCAAACAAGCCCCAAACGAATGCAAAGTCACTTTGTAACGAAATCGACCGATTCTGTTTTGCGCTCGCTGCAGGCGTTCCAGCTCGTATTAATAGATCAAAAACTCTTCATTCTATGCAAATACGCAAGATTCGAGCGTTTGGAGCAGCCAAACAAGCCCCAAACGAATGCAAAGTCGCTCTATAACGAAATCGACCGATTCAGTTTTGCGCTCGCTGCAGGCTTTCCAGCTCGTATTAATAGATCTAAGACTCTTCATTCTGTGCAAATATGCAAGATTCATGCGTTTGAAGCAGCCAAACAAGCCCCAAACGAATGCAAAGTCGCTTTATAACGAAAAAGACCGATTGAGTTTTGCGCTCGCTGCAGGCATTCCAGCTCGTGTTATTAGATCAAAAACTCGTCATTCTATGCAAATACGCAAGATTCATGCGTTTGGAGCAGCCAAACAAGCCCCAAACGAATGCAAAGTCACTTTATAACGAAAAAGACCGATTCAGTTTTGCGCTCGCGGCAGGCGTTCCAGCTCGAGTTATTAGATCAAAAACTCTTCATTCTATGCAAATACGCGAAATTCATGCATTTCGAGCAGCCAAACAAGCCCTAAACGAATGCAAAGTCGCTTTATAACGAAATCGACCGATTCAGTTTTGCGCTCGTTGCAGGCGTTCCAGCTCGAGTTATTAGATCAAACACTGTTTATTCTATGTGAATACGCAAGATTCATGCGTTTAGAGCAGCCAAACAAGCCCCAAACGAATGCACAGACGCTTTTGAACGAAATTGAACGATTGAGTTTTGCGCTCGCCGTACGCGTTCCAGCTCGTGTCATTAGATCAAAAACTCTTCATTCTGTGCAAATATGCAAGATTCATGCGTTTGGAGCAGCCAAACAAGCCCCAAACGAATGCAAAGTCGCTTTACAACGAAATTGAACGATTGTGTTTTGCGCTCGCTGTACGCGTTCCAGCTCGTGTTATTAGATCAAAAACTCTTCATTCTATGCAAATACGCAAGATTCATGCGTATGGAGCAGCCAAACAAGCCCTAAACGAATGCAAAGTCGCTTTATAACGAAATCGACCGATTCAGTTTTGCGCTCGCTGCAGGCGTTCCAGCTCGAGTTATTAGATCAAAAACACTTCATTCTATGCAAATACGCAAGATTCATGCGTTTCGAGCAGCCAAACAAGCCCCAAACGAATGCAAAGTCGCTCTAGAACGAAATCGGCCGATTCAGTTTTGCGCTCGCTGCAGACGTTCCAGCTCGTGTTATTAGATCAAAAACTCTTCGTTCTATGCAAATACGCAAGATTCATGCGTTTGGAGCAGCCAAACAAGCCCCAAACGAATGCAAAGTCGCTTTACAACGAAATTGAACGATTGAGTTTTGCGCTCGCGGTACGCGTTCCAGCTCGTGTTATTAGATCAAAAACTCATCATTCTATGCAAATACGCAAGATTCATGCGTTTGGAGCAGCCAAACAAGCCCCAAACGAATGCAAAGTCGCTTTATAACGAAATCGGCCGATTCAGTTTTGCGCTCGCTGCAGGCGTTCCAGCTCGAGTTATTAGATCAAAAACTCTTCATTCTATGCAAATACGCAAGATTCATGCGTTTCGAGCAGCCAAACAAGCCCCAAACGAATGCAAAGTCGCTTTATAACGAAATCGGCCGATTCAGTTTTGCGCTCGCTGCAGGCGTTCCCGCTCGTGTTATTAGATCAAAAACTCTTCATTCTATGCAAATACGCAAGATTCATGCGTTTGGAGCAGCCAAACAAGCCCCAAACGAATGCAAAGTCGCTTTATAACGAAATCGGCCGATTCAGTTTTGCGCTCGCTGCAGACGTTCCAGCTCGTGTTATTAGATCAAAAACTCGTCATTCTATGAAAATACGCAAGATTCATGCGTTTGGGGCAGCCAAACAAGCCCCAAACGAATGCAAAGTCGCTTTACAACGAAATTGAACGATTGAGTTTTGCGCTCGCTGTACGCGTTCCAGCTCGTGTTATTAGATCAAAAACTCTTCATTCTATGCAAATACGCAAGATTCATGCGTTTGGAGCAGCCAAACAAGCCCCAAACGAATGCAAAGTCGCTTTATAACGAAATCGGCCGATTCAGTTTTGCGCTCGCTGCAGGTGTTCCAGCTCGAGTTGTTAGATCAAAAACTCTTCATTCTATGCAAATACGCAAGATTCATGCGTTTGGAGCAGCCAAACAAGCCCCAAACGAATGCAAAGTCGCTTTATAACGAAATCGGCCGATTCAGTTTTGCGGTCGCTGCAGGTGTTCCAGCTCGAGTTGTTAGATCAAAAACTCTTCATTCTATGCAAATACGCAAGATTCATGCGTTTGGAGCAGCCAAACAAGCCCCAAACGAATGCAAAGTCGCTTTATAACGAAAAAGACCGATTCAGTTTTGCGCTTGCTGCAGGCGTTCCAGCTCGAGTTATTAGATCAAAAACTCTTCATTCTATGCAAATACGCGAAATTCATGCGTTTCGAGCAGCCAAACAAGCCCTAAACGAATGCAAAGTCGCTTTATAACGAAATCGACCGATTCAGTTTTGCGCTCGCTGCAGGCGTTCCAGCTCGAGTTATTAGATCAAACACTGTTTATTCTATGTGAATACGCAAGATTCATGCGTTTAGAGCAGCCAAACAAGCCCCAAACGAATGCACAGACGCTTTTGAACGAAATTGAACGATTGAGTTTTGCGCTCGCCGTACGCGTTCCAGCTCGTGTCATTAGATCAAAAACTCTTCATTCTGTGCAAATATGCAAGATTCATGCGTTTGGAGCAGCCAAACAAGCCCCAAACGAATGCAAAGTCGCTTTACAACGAAATTGAACGATTGTGTTTTGCGCTCGCTGTACGCGTTCCAGCTCGTGTTATTAGATCAAAAACTCTTCATTCTATGCAAATACGCAAGATTCATGCGTTTGGAGCAGCCAAACAAGCCCTAAACGAATGCAAAGTCGCTTTATAACGAAATCGACCGATTCAGTTTTGCGCTCGCTGCAGGCGTTCCAGCTCGAGTTATTAGATCAAAAACTCTTCATTCTATGCAAATACGCAAGATTCATGCGTTTCGAGCAGCCAGACAAGCCCCAAACGAATGCAAAGTCGCTCTATAACGAAATCGGCCGATTCAGTTTTGCGCTCGCTGCAGGCGTTCCGGCTCGTGTTATTAGATCAAAAACTTTTCATTCTATGCAAATACGCAAGATTCATGCGTTTCGAGCAGCCAAACAAGCCCCAAACGAATGCAAAGTCACTTTCTAACGAAATTGAACGATTGCGTTTTGCGCTCGCTGCATTCGTTCCAGCTCGTGTTATTAGATCAAAAACTCTTCGTTCTATGCAAATACGCAAGATTCATGCGTTTGGAGCAGCCAAACAAGCCCCAAACGAATGCAAAGTCGCTTTACAACGAAATTGAACGATTGAGTTTTGCGCTCGCTGTACGCGTTCCAGCTCGTGTTATTAGATCAAAAACTCTTCATTCTATGCAAATACGCGAGATTCATGCGTTTGGAGCAGCCAAACGAGCCCCAAACGAATGCAAAGTCGCTTTATAACGAAAAAGACCGATTCAGTTTTGCGCTCGCTGCATTCGTTCCAGCTCGTGTTATTAGATCAAAAACTCTTCATTCTATGCAAATACGCAAGATTCATGCGTTTGGAGCAGCCGAACAAGCCCCAAACGAATGCAAAGTCGCTTTATAACGAAATCGGCCGTTTCAGTTTTGCGCTCGCTGCAGGCGTTCCAGCTCGTGTTATTAGATCAAAAACTCTTCATTCTATGCAAATACGCAAGATTCATGTGTTTCGAGCAGCCAAACAAGCCCCAAACGAATGCAAAGTCGCTTTATAACGAAATCGGCCGATTCAGTTTTGCGCTCGCTGCAGGCGTTCCAGCTCGTGTTATTAGATCAAAAACTTTTCATTCTATGCAAATACGCAAGATTCATGCGTTTCGAGCAGCCAAACAAGCCCCAAACGAATGCAAAGTCACTTTATTACGAAATCGACCGATTCTGTTTTGCGCTCGCTGCAGGCGTTCCAGCTCGTAATAATAGATCAAAAACTCTTCATTCTATGCAAATACGCAAGATTCGAGCGTTTGGAGCAGCCAAACAAGCCCCAAACGAATGGAAAGTCGCTTTATAACGAAATCGGCCGATTCAGTTTTGCGCTCGCTGCAGGCGTTCCAGCTCGTGTTATTAGATCAAAAACTTTTCATTCTATGCAAATACGCAAGATTCATGCGTTTCGAGCAGCCAAACAAGCCCCAAACGAATGCAAAGTCACTTTATTACGAAATCGACCGATTCTGTTTTGCGCTCGCTGCAGGCGTTCCAGCTCGTAATAATAGATCAAAAACTCTTCATTCTATGCAAATACGCAAGATTCGAGCGTTTGGAGCAGCCAAACAAGCCCCAAACGAATGGAAAGTCGCTTTATAACGAAATCGGCCGATTCAGTTTTGCGCTCGCTGCAGGCGTTCCAGCTCGTGTTATTAGATCAAAAACTTTTCATTCTATGCAAATACGCAAGATTCATGCGTTTCGAGCAGCCAAACAAGCCCCAAACGAATGCAAAGTCACTTTATAACGAAATCGACCGATTCTGTTTTGCGCTCGCTGCAGGCGTTCCAGCTCGTATTAATAGATCAAAAACTCTTCATTCTATGCAAATACGCAAGATTCGAGCGTTTGGAGCAGCCAAACAAGCCCCAAACGAATGCAAAGTCGCTCTATAACGAAATCGACCGATTCAGTTTTGCGCTCGCTGCAGGCTTTCCAGCTCGTATTAATAGATCTAAGACTCTTCATTCTGTGCAAATATGCAAGATTCATGCGTTTGGAGCAGCCAAACAAGCCCCAAACGAATGCAAAGTCGCTTTAAAACGAAAAAGACCGATTGAGTTTTGCGCTCGCTGCAGGCATTCCAGCTCGTGTTATTAGATCAAAAACTCGTCATTCTATGCAAATACGCAAGATTCATGCGTTTGGAGCAGCCAAACAAGCCCCAAACGAATGCAAAGTCGCTTTATAACGAAAAAGACCGATTCAGTTTTGCGCTTGCTGCAGGCGTTCCAGCTCGAGTTATTAGATCAAAAACTCTTCATTCTATGCAAATACGCGAAATTCATGCGTTTCGAGCAGCCAAACAAGCCCTAAACGAATGCAAAGTCGCTTTATAACGAAATCGACCGATTCAGTTTTGCGCTCGCTGCAGGCGTTCCAGCTCGAGTTATTAGATCAAACACTGTTTATTCTATGTGAATACGCAAGATTCATGCGTTTAGAGCAGCCAAACAAGCCCCAAACGAATGCACAGACGCTTTTGAACGAAATTGAACGATTGAGTTTTGCGCTCGCCGTACGCGTTCCAGCTCGTGTCATTAGATCAAAAACTCTTCATTCTGTGCAAATATGCAAGATTCATGCGTTTGGAGCAGCCAAACAAGCCCCAAACGAATGCAAAGTCGCTTTACAACGAAATTGAACGATTGAGTTTTGCGCTTGCTGCACGCGTTCCAGCTCGTGTTATTAGATCAAAAACTCTTCATTCTATGCAAATACGCAAGATTCATGCGTTTGGAGCAGCCGAACAAGCCCCAAACGAATGCAAAGTCGCTTTATAACGAAATCGACCGATTCAGTTTTGCGCTCGCTGCAGGCGTTCCAGCTCGTATTAATAGATCAAAAACTCTTCATTCTATGCAAACACGCAAGATTCACGCGTTTGGAGCAGCCAAACAAGCCCCAAACGAATGCAAAGTCGCTTTATAACGAAAAAGACCGATTCAGTTTTGCGCTCGCTGCGGGCGTTCCAGCTTGAGTTATTAGATCAAAAACTCTTCATTCTATGCAAATACGCAAGATTCATGCGTTTCGAGCAGCCAGACAAGCCCTAAACGAATGCAAAGTCGCTTTATAACGAAATCGACCGATTCAGTTTTGCGCTCGCTGCAGGCGTTCCAGCTCGAGTTATTAGATCAAACACTCTTTATTCTATGCGAATACGCAAGATTCATGCGTTTAGAGCAGCCAAACAAGCCCCAAACGAATGCAAAGTCGCTTTATAACGAAGGCGGCCGATTCAGTTTTGCGCTCGCTGCAGGCGTTCCAGCTCGTGTTATTAGATCAAAAACTTTTCATTCTATGCAAATACGCAAGATTCATGCGTTTCGAGCAGCCAAACAAGCCCCAAACGAATGCAAAGTCACTTTATAACGAAATCGATAGAAATCGACCGATTCAGTTTTGCGCTCGCGGCATTCGTTCCAGCTCGTTTTATTAGATCAAACACTCTTTAATCTATGCGAATACGCAAGATTCATGCGTTTGGAGCAGCCAAACAAGCCCCAAACGAATGCAAAGTCGCTTTACAACGAAATTGAACGATTGAGTTTTGCGCTTGCTGCACGCGTTCCAGCTCGTGTTATTAGATCAAAAACTCTTCATTCTATGCAAATACGCAAGATTCATGCGTTTGGAGCAGCCGAACAAGCCCCAAACGAATGCAAAGTCGCTTTATAACGAAATCGACCGATTCAGTTTTGCGCTCGCTGCAGGCGTTCCAGCTCGTATTAATAGATCAAAAACTCTTCATTCTATGCAAACACGCAAGATTCACGCGTTCGGAGCAGCCAAACAAGCCCCAAACGAATGCAAAGTCGCTTTATAACGAAAAAGACCGATTCAGTTTTGCGCTCGCTGCAGGCGTTCCAGCTTGAGTTATTAGATCAAAAACTCTTCATTCTATGCAAATACGCAAGATTCATGCGTTTCGAGCAGCCAGACAAGCCCTAAACGAATACAAAGTCGCTTTATAACGAAATCGACCGATTCAGTTTTGCGCTCGCTGCAGGCGTTCCAGCTCGAGTTATTAGATCAAACACTCTTTATTCTATGCGAATACGCAAGATTCATGCGTTTAGAGCAGCCAAACAAGCCCCAAACGAATGCACAGACGCTTTTGAACGAAATTGAACGATTAAGTTTTGCGCTCGCCGTACGCGTTCCAGCTCGTGTCATTAGATCAAAAACTCTTCATTCTGTGCAAATATGCAAGATTCATGCGTTTGGAGCAGCCAAACAAGCCCCAAACGAATGCAAAGTCGCTTTAAAACGAAATTGAACGATTGTGTTTTGCGCTCGCTGTACGCCTTCCAGCTCGTGTCATTAGATCAAAAACTCTTCATTCTATGCAAATACGCAAGATTCATGCGTTTGGAGCAGCCAAACAAGCCCTAAACGAATGCAAAGTCGCTTTATAACGAAATCGGCCGATTCAGTTTTGCACTCGCTGCAGGCGTTCCAGCTCGTGTTATTAGATCAAAAACTTTTCATTCTATGCAAATACGCAAGATTCGTGCGTTTCGAGCAGCCAAACAAGCCCCAAACGAATGCAAAGTCACTTTATAACGAAATTGAACGATTGAGTTTTGCGCTCGCTGTACGCGTTCCAGCTCGTGTTATTAGATCAAAAACTCTTCATTCTATGCAAATACGCAAGATTCATGCGTTTGGAGCAGCCGAACAAGCCCCAAACGAATGCAAAGTCGCTTTACAACGAAATCAACCGATTCAGTTTTGCGCTCGCTGCAGGCGTTCCAGCTCGTATCAATAGATCAAAAACTCTTCATTCTATGCAAATACGCAAGATTCATGCGTTTGGAGCAGCCAAACGAGCCCCAAACGAATGCAAAGTCGCTTTACAACGAAATTGAACGATTCAGTTTTGCGCTCGCTGCAGGCGTTCCAGCTCGTATTAATAGATCAAAAACTCTTCATTCTATGCAAATACGCAAGCTTCATGCTTTTGGAGCAGCCAAACAAGCCCCAAACGAATCCAAAGTCGCTTTATAACGAAATCGACCGGTTCAGTTTTGCGCTCGCTGCAGGCTTTCCAGCTCGTATTAATAGATCTAAGACTCTTCATTCTGTGCAAATATGCAAGATTCATGCGTTTGGAGCAGCCAAACAAGCCCCAGACGAATGCAAAGTCGCTTTAAAACGAAATTGAACGATTCAGTTTTGCGCTCGCTGTACGCGTTCCAGCTCGTGTCATTAGATCAAAAACTCTTCATTCTATGCAAATACGCAAGATTCATGCGTTTGGAGCAGCCAAACAAGCCCTAAACGAATGCAAAGTCGCTTTATAACGAAATCGGACGATTCAGTTTTGCGCTCGCTGCAGGCGTTCCAGCTCGAGTTATTAGATCAAAAACTCTTCATTCTATGCAAATACGCAAGATTCATGCGTTTCGAGCAGCCAAACAAGCCCCAAACGAATGCAAAGTCGCTTTATAACGAAATCGGCCGATTCAGTTTTGCGCTCGCTGCAGGCGTTCCAGCTCGTGTTATTAGATCAAAAACTTTTCATTCTATGCAAATACGCAAGATTCATGCGTTTCGAGCAGCCAAACAAGCCCCAAACGAATGCAAAGTCGCTTTATAACGAAATCGGCCGATTCGGTTTTGCGCTCGCTGCAGGCGTTCCAGCTCGTGTTATTAGATCAAAAACTTTTCATTCTATGCAAATACGCAAGATTCATGCGTTTCGAGCAGCCAAACAAGCCCCAAACGAATGCAAAGTCACTTTCTAACGAAATTGAACGATTGCGTTTTGCGCTCGCTGTACGCGTTCCAGCTCGTGTTATTAGATCAAAAACTCTTCATTCTATGCAAATACGCAAGATTCATGCGTTTGGAGCAGCCGAACAAGCCCCAAACGAATGCAAGGTCGCTTTATAACGAAATCGACCGATTCAGTTTTGCGCTCGCTGCCGGCGTTCCAGCTCGTTTTAATAGATCAAAAACTCTTCATTCTATGCAAATACGCAAGATTCATGCGTTTCAAGCAGCTAAACAAGCCCCAAACGAATGGAAAGTCGCTTTATAACGAAATCGGCCGATTCAGTTTTGCGCTCGCTGCAGGCGTTCCAGCTCGTGTTATTAGATCAAAAACTTTTCATTCTATGCAAATACGCAAGATTCATGCGTTTCGAGCAGCCAAACAAGCCCCAAACGAATGCAAAGTCGCTTTATAACGAAAAGACCGATTCAGTTTTGCGCTCGCTGCATTCGTTCCAGCTCGTGTTATTAGATCAAAAACTCTTCATTCTATGCAAATACGCAAGATTCATGCGTTTGGAGCAGCCAAACAAGCCCCAAACGAATGCAAAGTCGCTTTACAACGAAATTGAACGATTGAGTTTTGCGCTCGCTGTACGCGTTCCAGCTCGTGTTATTAGATCAAAAACTCTTCATTCTATGCAAATACGCAAGATTCATGCGTTTGGAGCAGCCAAACAAGCCCCAAACGAATGCAAAGTCGCTTTATAACGAAAAAGACCGATTCAGTTTTGCGCTCGCTGCATTCGTTCCAGCTCGTGTTATTAGATCAAAAACTCTTCATCCTATGCAAATACGCAAGATTCATGCGTTTGGAGCAGCCAAACAAGCCCCAAACGAATGCAAAGTCGCTTTATAACGAAATCGGCCGTTTCAGTTTTGCGCTCGCTGCAGGCGTTCCAGCTCGTGTTATTAGATCAAAAACTCTTCATTCTATGCAAATACGCAAGATTCATGTGTTTCGAGCAGCCAAATAAGCCCCAAACGAATGCAAAGTCGCTTTATAACGAAAAAGACCGATTTAGTTTTGCGCTCGCTGCAGGCGTTCCAGCTCGTATTAATAGATCTAAGACTCTTCATTCTGTGCAAATATGCAAGATTCGTGCGTTTGGAGCAGCCAAACAAGCCCCAAACGATCGCAAAGTCGCTTTAAAACGAAATTGAACGATTGAGTTTTGCGCTCGCTGTACGCGTTCCAGCTCGTGTCATTAGATCAAAAACTCTTCATTCTATGCAAATACGAAAGATTCATGCGTTTGGAGCAGCCAAACAAGCCCCAAACGAATGCAAAGTCGCTTTATAACGAAAAAGGCCGATTGAGTTTTGCGCTCGCTGCAGGCATTCCAGCTCGTGTCATTAGATCAAAAACTCGTCATTCTATGCAAATACGCAAGATTCATGCGTTTGGAGTAGCCAAACAAGCCCCAAACGAATGCAAAGTCGCTTTATAACGAAAAAGACCGATTCAGTTTTGCGCTCGCTGCAGGCGTTCCAGCTCGTGTTATTAGATCAAAAACTCTTCATTCTGTGCAAATATGCAAGATTCGTGCGTTTGGAGCAGCCAAACAAGCCCCAAACGAATGCAAAGTCGCTTTATAACAAAATCGACCGATTCAGTTTTGCGCTCGCTGCATTCGTTCCAGCTCGTGTTATGAGATCAAAAACTCTTCATTTTATGCAAATACGCAAGATTCATGCGTTTCGAGCAGCCAAACAAGCCCCAAACGAATGCAAAGTCGCTTTATAACGAAATCGGCCGATTCAGTTTTGCGCTCGCTGCAGGCGTTCCAGCTCGTGTTATTAGATCAAAAACTTTTCATTCTATGCAAATACGCAAGATTCATGCGTTTCGAGCAGCCAAACAAACCCCAAACGAATGCAAAGTCGCTTTATAACGAAATCGGCCGATTCGGTTTTGCGCTCGCTGCAGGCGTTCCAGCTCGTGTTATTAGATCAAAAACTTTTCATTCCATGCAAATACGCAAGATTCATGCGTTTCGAGCAGCCAAACAAGCCCCAAACGAATGCAAAGTCACTTTCTAACGAAATTGAACGATTGCGTTTTGTGCTCGCTGTACGCGTTCCAGCTCGTGTTATTAGATCAAAAACTCTTCATTCTATGCAAATACGCAAGATTCATGCGTTTGGAGCAGCCGAACAAGCCCCAAACGAATGCAAAGTCGATTTATAACGAAATCGACCGATTCAGTTTTGCGCTCGCTGCCGGCGTTCCAGCTCGTATTAATGGATCAAAAACTCTTCATTCTATGCAAATACGCAAGATTCATGCGTTTCAAGCAGCTAAACAAGCCCCAAACGAATGCAAAGTCGCTTTATAACGAAAAAGACCGATTTAGTTTTGCGCTCGCTGCAGGCGTTCCAGCTCGTATTAATAGATCTAAGACTCTTCATTGTGTGCAAATATGCAAGATTCGTGCGTTTGGAGCAGCCAAACAAGCCCCAAACGAATGCAAAGTCGCTTTAAAACGAAATTGAACGATTGAGTTTTGCGCTCGCTGTACGCGTTCCAGCTCGTGTCATTAGATCAAAAACTCTTCATTCCTCGCAAATACGCAAGATTCATGCGTTTGCAGCAGATAAACAAGCCCTAAACGAATGCAAAGTCGCTTTATAACGAAATCGACCGATTAAGTTTTGCGCTCGCTGCAGGCTTTCCAGCTCGTATTAATAGATCTAAGACTCTTCATTCTGTGCAAATATGCAAGATTCATGCGTTTGGAGCAGCCAAACAAGCCCCAAACGAATGCAAAGTCGCTTTATAACGAAAAAGACCGATTGAGTTTTGCGCTCGCTGCAGGCACTCCAGCTCGTGTTATTAGATCAAAAACTCGTCATTCTATGGAAATACGCAAGATTCATGCGTTTGGAGCAGCCAAACAAGCCCCAAACGAATGCAAAGTCGCTTTATAACGAAAAAGACCGATTCAGTTTTGCGCTCGCTGCAGGCGTTCCAGCTCGTGTTATTAGATCAAAAACTCTTCATTCTGTGCAAATATGCAAGATTCGTGCGTTTGGAGCAGCCAAACAAGCCCCAAACGAATGCAAAGTCGCTTTAAAACGAAATTAAACGATTGAGTTTTGCGCTCGCTGTACGCGTTCCAGCTCGTGTCATTAGATCAAAAACTCTTCATTCTATGCAAATACGCAAGATTCATGCGTTTGGAGCAGATAAACAAGCCCGAAACGAATGCAAAGTCGCTTTATAACGAAATCGACCGATTCAGTTTTGCGCTCGCTGCAGGCGTTCCAGCTCGAGTTATTAGATCAAAAACTCTTCATTCTATGCAAATACGCAAGATTCATGCGTTTCGAGCAGCCAAACAAGCCCCAAACGAATGCAAAGTCGCTTTATAACGAAATCGGCCGATTCAGTTTTGCGCTCGCTGCAGGCGTTCCGGCTCGTGTTATTAGATCAAAAACTTTTCATTCTATGCAAATACGCAAGATTCATGCGTTTCGAGCAGCCAAACAAGCCCCAAACGAATGCAAAGTCACTTTCTAACGAAATTGAACGATTGCGTTTTGCGCTCGCTGCATTCGTTCCAGCTCGTGTTATTAGATCAAAAACTCTTCGTTCTATGCAAATACGCAAGATTCATGCGTTTGGAGCAGCCAAACAAGCCCCAAACGAATGCAAAGTCGCTTTACAACGAAATTGAACGATTGAGTTTTGCGCTCGCTGTACGCGTTCCAGCTCGTGTTATTAGATCAAAAACTCTTCATTCTATGCAAATACGCGAGATTCATGCGTTTGGAGCAGCCAAACGAGCCCCAAACGAATGCAAAGTCGCTTTATAACGAAAAAGACCGATTCAGTTTTGCGCTCGCTGCATTCGTTCCAGCTCGTGTTATTAGATCAAAAACTCTTCATTCTATGCAAATACGCAAGATTCATGCGTTTGGAGCAGCCGAACAAGCCCCAAACGAATGCAAAGTCGCTTTATAACGAAATCGGCCGATTCAGTTTTGCGCTCGCTGCAGGCGTTCCAGCTCGTGTTATTAGATCAAAAACTTTTCATTCTATGCAAATACGCAAGATTCATGCGTTTCGAGCAGCCAAACAAGCCCCAAACGAATGCAAAGTCACTTTATTACGAAATCGACCGATTCTGTTTTGCGCTCGCTGCAGGCGTTCCAGCTCGTAATAATAGATCAAAAACTCTTCATTCTATGCAAATACGCAAGATTCGAGCGTTTGGAGCAGCCAAACAAGCCCCAAACGAATGGAAAGTCGCTTTATAACGAAATCGGCCGATTCAGTTTTGCGCTCGCTGCAGGCGTTCCAGCTCGTGTTATTAGATCAAAAACTTTTCATTCTATGCAAATACGCAAGATTCGAGCGTTTGGAGCAGCCAAACAAGCCCCAAACGAATGCAAAGTCGCTCTATAACGAAATCGACCGATTCAGTTTTGCGCTCGCTGCAGGCTTTCCAGCTCGTATTCATAGATCTAAGACTCTTCATTCTGTGCAAATATGCAAGATTCATGCGTTTGGAGCAGCCAAACAAGCCCCAAACGAATGCAAAGTCGCTTTATAACGAAAAAGACCGATTGAGTTTTGCGCTCGCTGCAGGCATTCCAGCTCGTGTTATTAGATCAAAAACTTTTCATTCTATGCAAATACGCAAGATTCATGCGTTTCGAGCAGCCAAACAAGCCCCAAACGAATGCAAAGTCGCTTTATAACGAAATCGGCCGATTCGGTTTTGCGCTCGCTGCAGGCGTTCCTGCTCGTGTTATTAGATCAAAAACTTTTCATTCCATGCAAATACGCAAGATTCATGCGTTTCGAGCAGCCAAACAAGCCCCAAACGAATGCAAAGTCACTTTATAACGAAATCGACCGATTCTGTTTTGCGCTCGCTGCAGGCGTTCCAGCTCGTATTAATAGATCAAAAATTCTTCATTCTATGCAAATACGCAAGATTCGAGCGTTTGGAGCAGCCGAACAAGCCCCAAACGAATGCAAAGTCGCTTTATAACGAAATTGACCGATTCAGTTTTGCGCTCGCTGCAGGCGTTCCAGCTCGTATTAATAGATCAAAAATTCTTCATTCTATGCAAATACGCAAGATTCGAGCGTTTGGAGCAGCCGAACAAGCCCCAAACGAATGCAAAGTCGCTTTATAACGAAATCGACCGATTCAGTTTTGCGCTCGCTGCAGGCGTTCCAGCTCGTGTTATTAGATCAAAAACTCTTCATTCTATGCAAATACGCAAGATTCATGTGTTTCGAGCAGCCAAACAAGCCCCAAACGAATGCAAAGTCGCTTTATAACGAAAAAGACCGATTTAGTTTTGCGCTCGCTGCAGGCGTTCCAGCTCGTATTAATAGATCTAAGACTCTTCATTCTGTGCAAATATGCAAGATTCGTGCGTTTGGAGCAGCCAAACAAGCCCCAAACGAATGCAAAGTCGCTTTAAAACGAAATTGAACGATTGAGTTTTGCGCTCGCTGTACGCGTTCCAGCTCGTGTCATTAGATCAAAAACTCTTCATTCTATGCAAATACGCAAGATTCATGCGTTTGGAGCAGCCGAACAAGCCCCAAACGAATGCAAAGTCGCTTTATAACGAAATCGACCGATTCAGTTTTGCGCTCGCTGCAGGCGTTCCAGCTCGTATTAATAGATCAAAAACTCTTCATTCTATGCAAACACGCAAGATTCACGCGTTTGGAGCAGCCAAACAAGCCCCAAACGAATGCAAAGTCGCTTTATAACGAAAAAGACCGATTCAGTTTTGCGCTCGCTGCAGGCGTTCCAGCTTGAGTTATTAGATCAAAAACTCTTCATTCTATGCAAATACGCAAGATTCATGCGTTTCGAG
Organism: Amblyteles armatorius; assembly: GCA_933228735.2. NCBI lineage: Eukaryota > Metazoa > Arthropoda > Insecta > Hymenoptera > Ichneumonidae > Amblyteles > Amblyteles armatorius. The sequence continues at coordinate 405,723 of OW121691.1, read as the reverse complement.
CAGCCAGACAAGCCCTAAACGAATACAAAGTCGCTTTATAACGAAATCGACCGATTCAGTTTTGCGCTCGCTGCAGGCGTTCCAGCTCGAGTTATTAGATCAAACACTCTTTATTCTATGCGAATACGCAAGATTCATGCGTTTAGAGCAGCCAAACAAGCCCCAAACGAATGCACAGACGCTTTTGAACGAAATTGAACGATTAAGTTTTGCGCTCGCCGTACGCGTTCCAGCTCGTGTCATTAGATCAAAAACTCTTCATTCTGTGCAAATATGCAAGATTCATGCGTTTGGAGCAGCCAAACAAGCCCCAAACGAATGCAAAGTCGCTTTAAAACGAAATTGAACGATTGTGTTTTGCGCTCGCTGTACGCCTTCCAGCTCGTGTCATTAGATCAAAAACTCTTCATTCTATGCAAATACGCAAGATTCATGCGTTTGGAGCAGCCAAACAAGCCCTAAACGAATGCAAAGTCGCTTTATAACGAAATCGGCCGATTCAGTTTTGCACTCGCTGCAGGCGTTCCAGCTCGTGTTATTAGATCAAAAACTTTTCATTCTATGCAAATACGCAAGATTCGTGCGTTTCGAGCAGCCAAACAAGCCCCAAACGAATGCAAAGTCACTTTATAACGAAATTGAACGATTGAGTTTTGCGCTCGCTGTACGCGTTCCAGCTCGTGTTATTAGATCAAAAACTCTTCATTCTATGCAAATACGCAAGATTCATGCGTTTGGAGCAGCCGAACAAGCCCCAAACGAATGCAAAGTCGCTTTACAACGAAATCAACCGATTCAGTTTTGCGCTCGCTGCAGGCGTTCCAGCTCGTATCAATAGATCAAAAACTCTTCATTCTATGCAAATACGCAAGATTCATGCGTTTGGAGCAGCCAAACGAGCCCCAAACGAATGCAAAGTCGCTTTACAACGAAATTGAACGATTCAGTTTTGCGCTCGCTGCAGGCGTTCCAGCTCGTATTAATAGATCAAAAACTCTTCATTCTATGCAAATACGCAAGCTTCATGCTTTTGGAGCAGCCAAACAAGCCCCAAACGAATCCAAAGTCGCTTTATAACGAAATCGACCGGTTCAGTTTTGCGCTCGCTGCAGGCTTTCCAGCTCGTATTAATAGATCTAAGACTCTTCATTCTGTGCAAATATGCAAGATTCATGCGTTTGGAGCAGCCAAACAAGCCCCAGACGAATGCAAAGTCGCTTTAAAACGAAATTGAACGATTCAGTTTTGCGCTCGCTGTACGCGTTCCAGCTCGTGTCATTAGATCAAAAACTCTTCATTCTATGCAAATACGCAAGATTCATGCGTTTGGAGCAGCCAAACAAGCCCTAAACGAATGCAAAGTCGCTTTATAACGAAATCGGACGATTCAGTTTTGCGCTCGCTGCAGGCGTTCCAGCTCGAGTTATTAGATCAAAAACTCTTCATTCTATGCAAATACGCAAGATTCATGCGTTTCGAGCAGCCAAACAAGCCCCAAACGAATGCAAAGTCGCTTTATAACGAAATCGGCCGATTCAGTTTTGCGCTCGCTGCAGGCGTTCCAGCTCGTGTTATTAGATCAAAAACTTTTCATTCTATGCAAATACGCAAGATTCATGCGTTTCGAGCAGCCAAACAAGCCCCAAACGAATGCAAAGTCGCTTTATAACGAAATCGGCCGATTCGGTTTTGCGCTCGCTGCAGGCGTTCCAGCTCGTGTTATTAGATCAAAAACTTTTCATTCTATGCAAATACGCAAGATTCATGCGTTTCGAGCAGCCAAACAAGCCCCAAACGAATGCAAAGTCACTTTCTAACGAAATTGAACGATTGCGTTTTGCGCTCGCTGTACGCGTTCCAGCTCGTGTTATTAGATCAAAAACTCTTCATTCTATGCAAATACGCAAGATTCATGCGTTTGGAGCAGCCGAACAAGCCCCAAACGAATGCAAGGTCGCTTTATAACGAAATCGACCGATTCAGTTTTGCGCTCGCTGCCGGCGTTCCAGCTCGTTTTAATAGATCAAAAACTCTTCATTCTATGCAAATACGCAAGATTCATGCGTTTCAAGCAGCTAAACAAGCCCCAAACGAATGGAAAGTCGCTTTATAACGAAATCGGCCGATTCAGTTTTGCGCTCGCTGCAGGCGTTCCAGCTCGTGTTATTAGATCAAAAACTTTTCATTCTATGCAAATACGCAAGATTCATGCGTTTCGAGCAGCCAAACAAGCCCCAAACGAATGCAAAGTCGCTTTATAACGAAAAGACCGATTCAGTTTTGCGCTCGCTGCATTCGTTCCAGCTCGTGTTATTAGATCAAAAACTCTTCATTCTATGCAAATACGCAAGATTCATGCGTTTGGAGCAGCCAAACAAGCCCCAAACGAATGCAAAGTCGCTTTACAACGAAATTGAACGATTGAGTTTTGCGCTCGCTGTACGCGTTCCAGCTCGTGTTATTAGATCAAAAACTCTTCATTCTATGCAAATACGCAAGATTCATGCGTTTGGAGCAGCCAAACAAGCCCCAAACGAATGCAAAGTCGCTTTATAACGAAAAAGACCGATTCAGTTTTGCGCTCGCTGCATTCGTTCCAGCTCGTGTTATTAGATCAAAAACTCTTCATCCTATGCAAATACGCAAGATTCATGCGTTTGGAGCAGCCAAACAAGCCCCAAACGAATGCAAAGTCGCTTTATAACGAAATCGGCCGTTTCAGTTTTGCGCTCGCTGCAGGCGTTCCAGCTCGTGTTATTAGATCAAAAACTCTTCATTCTATGCAAATACGCAAGATTCATGTGTTTCGAGCAGCCAAATAAGCCCCAAACGAATGCAAAGTCGCTTTATAACGAAAAAGACCGATTTAGTTTTGCGCTCGCTGCAGGCGTTCCAGCTCGTATTAATAGATCTAAGACTCTTCATTCTGTGCAAATATGCAAGATTCGTGCGTTTGGAGCAGCCAAACAAGCCCCAAACGATCGCAAAGTCGCTTTAAAACGAAATTGAACGATTGAGTTTTGCGCTCGCTGTACGCGTTCCAGCTCGTGTCATTAGATCAAAAACTCTTCATTCTATGCAAATACGAAAGATTCATGCGTTTGGAGCAGCCAAACAAGCCCCAAACGAATGCAAAGTCGCTTTATAACGAAAAAGGCCGATTGAGTTTTGCGCTCGCTGCAGGCATTCCAGCTCGTGTCATTAGATCAAAAACTCGTCATTCTATGCAAATACGCAAGATTCATGCGTTTGGAGTAGCCAAACAAGCCCCAAACGAATGCAAAGTCGCTTTATAACGAAAAAGACCGATTCAGTTTTGCGCTCGCTGCAGGCGTTCCAGCTCGTGTTATTAGATCAAAAACTCTTCATTCTGTGCAAATATGCAAGATTCGTGCGTTTGGAGCAGCCAAACAAGCCCCAAACGAATGCAAAGTCGCTTTATAACAAAATCGACCGATTCAGTTTTGCGCTCGCTGCATTCGTTCCAGCTCGTGTTATGAGATCAAAAACTCTTCATTTTATGCAAATACGCAAGATTCATGCGTTTCGAGCAGCCAAACAAGCCCCAAACGAATGCAAAGTCGCTTTATAACGAAATCGGCCGATTCAGTTTTGCGCTCGCTGCAGGCGTTCCAGCTCGTGTTATTAGATCAAAAACTTTTCATTCTATGCAAATACGCAAGATTCATGCGTTTCGAGCAGCCAAACAAACCCCAAACGAATGCAAAGTCGCTTTATAACGAAATCGGCCGATTCGGTTTTGCGCTCGCTGCAGGCGTTCCAGCTCGTGTTATTAGATCAAAAACTTTTCATTCCATGCAAATACGCAAGATTCATGCGTTTCGAGCAGCCAAACAAGCCCCAAACGAATGCAAAGTCACTTTCTAACGAAATTGAACGATTGCGTTTTGTGCTCGCTGTACGCGTTCCAGCTCGTGTTATTAGATCAAAAACTCTTCATTCTATGCAAATACGCAAGATTCATGCGTTTGGAGCAGCCGAACAAGCCCCAAACGAATGCAAAGTCGATTTATAACGAAATCGACCGATTCAGTTTTGCGCTCGCTGCCGGCGTTCCAGCTCGTATTAATGGATCAAAAACTCTTCATTCTATGCAAATACGCAAGATTCATGCGTTTCAAGCAGCTAAACAAGCCCCAAACGAATGCAAAGTCGCTTTATAACGAAAAAGACCGATTTAGTTTTGCGCTCGCTGCAGGCGTTCCAGCTCGTATTAATAGATCTAAGACTCTTCATTGTGTGCAAATATGCAAGATTCGTGCGTTTGGAGCAGCCAAACAAGCCCCAAACGAATGCAAAGTCGCTTTAAAACGAAATTGAACGATTGAGTTTTGCGCTCGCTGTACGCGTTCCAGCTCGTGTCATTAGATCAAAAACTCTTCATTCCTCGCAAATACGCAAGATTCATGCGTTTGCAGCAGATAAACAAGCCCTAAACGAATGCAAAGTCGCTTTATAACGAAATCGACCGATTCAGTTTTGCGCTCGCTGCAGGCTTTCCAGCTCGTATTAATAGATCTAAGACTCTTCATTCTGTGCAAATATGCAAGATTCATGCGTTTGGAGCAGCCAAACAAGCCCCAAACGAATGCAAAGTCGCTTTATAACGAAAAAGACCGATTGAGTTTTGCGCTCGCTGCAGGCACTCCAGCTCGTGTTATTAGATCAAAAACTCGTCATTCTATGGAAATACGCAAGATTCATGCGTTTGGAGCAGCCAAACAAGCCCCAAACGAATGCAAAGTCGCTTTATAACGAAAAAGACCGATTCAGTTTTGCGCTCGCTGCAGGCGTTCCAGCTCGTGTTATTAGATCAAAAACTCTTCATTCTGTGCAAATATGCAAGATTCGTGCGTTTGGAGCAGCCAAACAAGCCCCAAACGAATGCAAAGTCGCTTTAAAACGAAATTAAACGATTGAGTTTTGCGCTCGCTGTACGCGTTCCAGCTCGTGTCATTAGATCAAAAACTCTTCATTCTATGCAAATACGCAAGATTCATGCGTTTGGAGCAGATAAACAAGCCCGAAACGAATGCAAAGTCGCTTTATAACGAAATCGACCGATTCAGTTTTGCGCTCGCTGCAGGCGTTCCAGCTCGAGTTATTAGATCAAAAACTCTTCATTCTATGCAAATACGCAAGATTCATGCGTTTCGAGCAGCCAAACAAGCCCCAAACGAATGCAAAGTCGCTTTATAACGAAATCGGCCGATTCAGTTTTGCGCTCGCTGCAGGCGTTCCGGCTCGTGTTATTAGATCAAAAACTTTTCATTCTATGCAAATACGCAAGATTCATGCGTTTCGAGCAGCCAAACAAGCCCCAAACGAATGCAAAGTCACTTTCTAACGAAATTGAACGATTGCGTTTTGCGCTCGCTGCATTCGTTCCAGCTCGTGTTACTAGATCAAAAACTCTTCGTTCTATGCAAATACGCAAGATTCATGCGTTTGGAGCAGCCAAACAAGCCCCAAACGAATGCAAAGTCGCTTTACAACGAAATTGAACGATTGAGTTTTGCGCTCGCTGTACGCGTTCCAGCTCGTGTTATTAGATCAAAAACTCTTCATTCTATGCAAATACGCGAGATTCATGCGTTTGGAGCAGCCAAACGAGCCCCAAACGAATGCAAAGTCGCTTTATAACGAAAAAGACCGATTCAGTTTTGCGCTCGCTGCATTCGTTCCAGCTCGTGTTATTAGATCAAAAACTCTTCATTCTATGCAAATACGCAAGATTCATGCGTTTGGAGCAGCCGAACAAGCCCCAAACGAATGCAAAGTCGCTTTATAACGAAATCGGCCGATTCAGTTTTGCGCTCGCTGCAGGCGTTCCAGCTCGTGTTATTAGATCAAAAACTTTTCATTCTATGCAAATACGCAAGATTCATGCGTTTCGAGCAGCCAAACAAGCCCCAAACGAATGCAAAGTCACTTTATTACGAAATCGACCGATTCTGTTTTGCGCTCGCTGCAGGCGTTCCAGCTCGTAATAATAGATCAAAAACTCTTCATTCTATGCAAATACGCAAGATTCGAGCGTTTGGAGCAGCCAAACAAGCCCCAAACGAATGGAAAGTCGCTTTATAACGAAATCGGCCGATTCAGTTTTGCGCTCGCTGCAGGCGTTCCAGCTCGTGTTATTAGATCAAAAACTTTTCATTCTATGCAAATACGCAAGATTCGAGCGTTTGGAGCAGCCAAACAAGCCCCAAACGAATGCAAAGTCGCTCTATAACGAAATCGACCGATTCAGTTTTGCGCTCGCTGCAGGCTTTCCAGCTCGTATTAATAGATCTAAGACTCTTCATTCTGTGCAAATATGCAAGATTCATGCGTTTGGAGCAGCCAAACAAGCCCCAAACGAATGCAAAGTCGCTTTATAACGAAAAAGACCGATTGAGTTTTGCGCTCGCTGCAGGCATTCCAGCTCGTGTTATTAGATCAAAAACTTTTCATTCTATGCAAATACGCAAGATTCATGCGTTTCGAGCAGCCAAACAAGCCCCAAACGAATGCAAAGTCGCTTTATAACGAAATCGGCCGATTCGGTTTTGCGCTCGCTGCAGGCGTTCCTGCTCGTGTTATTAGATCAAAAACTTTTCATTCCATGCAAATACGCAAGATTCATGCGTTTCGAGCAGCCAAACAAGCCCCAAACGAATGCAAAGTCACTTTATAACGAAATCGACCGATTCTGTTTTGCGCTCGCTGCAGGCGTTCCAGCTCGTATTAATAGATCAAAAATTCTTCATTCTATGCAAATACGCAAGATTCGAGCGTTTGGAGCAGCCGAACAAGCCCCAAACGAATGCAAAGTCGCTTTATAACGAAATCGACCGATTCAGTTTTGCGCTCGCTGCAGGCGTTCCAGCTCGTATTAATAGATCAAAAATTCTTCATTCTATGCAAATACGCAAGATTCGAGCGTTTGGAGCAGCCGAACAAGCCCCAAACGAATGCAAAGTCGCTTTATAACGAAATCGACCGATTCAGTTTTGCGCTCGCTGCAGGCGTTCCAGCTCGTGTTATTAGATCAAAAACTCTTCATTCTATGCAAATACGCAAGATTCATGTGTTTCGAGCAGCCAAACAAGCCCCAAACGAATGCAAAGTCGCTTTATAACGAAAAAGACCGATTTAGTTTTGCGCTCGCTGCAGGCGTTCCAGCTCGTATTAATAGATCTAAGACTCTTCATTCTGTGCAAATATGCAAGATTCGTGCGTTTGGAGCAGCCAAACAAGCCCCAAACGAATGCAAAGTCGCTTTAAAACGAAATTGAACGATTGAGTTTTGCGCTCGCTGTACGCGTTCCAGCTCGTGTCATTAGATCAAAAACTCTTCATTCTATGCAAATACGCAAGATTCATGCGTTTGGAGCAGCCAAACAAGCCCCAAACGAATGCAAAGTCGCTTTATAACGAAAAAGACCGATTCAGTTTTGCGCTCGCTGCAGGCGTTCCAGCTCGTGTTATTAGATCAAACACTCTTCATTCTGTGCAAATATGCAAGATTCGTGCGTTTGGAGCAGCCAAACAAGCCCCAAACGAATGCAAAGTCGCTTTAAAACGAAATTGAACGATTGAGTTTTGCGCTCGCTGTACGCGTTCCAGCTCGTGTCATTAGATCAAAAACTCTTCATTCTATGCAAATACGCAAGATTCATGCGTTTGGAGCAGATAAACAAGCCCGAAACGAATGCAAAGTCGCTTTATAACGAAAAAGACCGATTGAGTTTTGCGCTCGCTGCAGGCATTCCAGCTCGTGTTATTAGATCAAAAACTTTTCATTCTATGCAAATACGCAAGATTCATGCGTTTCGAGCAGCCAAACAAGCCCCAAACGAATGCAAAGTCGCTTTATAACGAAATCGGCCGATTCGGTTTTGCGCTCGCTGCAGGCGTTCCTGCTCGTGTTATTAGATCAAAAACTTTTCATTCCATGCAAATACGCAAGATTCATGCGTTTCGAGCAGCCAAACAAGCCCCAAACGAATGCAAAGTCACTTTATAACGAAATCGACCGATTCTGTTTTGCGCTCGCTGCAGGCGTTCCAGCTCGTATTAATAGATCAAAAATTCTTCATTCTATGCAAATACGCAAGATTCGAGCGTTTGGAGCAGCCGAACAAGCCCCAAACGAATGCAAAGTCGCTTTATAACGAAATCGACCGATTCAGTTTTGCGCTCGCTGCAGGCGTTCCAGCTCGTATTAATAGATCAAAAATTCTTCATTCTATGCAAATACGCAAGATTCGAGCGTTTGGAGCAGCCGAACAAGCCCCAAACGAATGCAAAGTCGCTTTATAACGAAATCGACCGATTCAGTTTTGCGCTCGCTGCAGGCGTTCCAGCTCGTGTTATTAGATCAAAAACTCTTCATTCTATGCAAATACGCAAGATTCATGTGTTTCGAGCAGCCAAACAAGCCCCAAACGAATGCAAAGTCGCTTTATAACGAAAAAGACCGATTTAGTTTTGCGCTCGCTGCAGGCGTTCCAGCTCGTATTAATAGATCTAAGACTCTTCATTCTGTGCAAATATGCAAGATTCGTGCGTTTGGAGCAGCCAAACAAGCCCCAAACGAATGCAAAGTCGCTTTAAAACGAAATTGAACGATTGAGTTTTGCGCTCGCTGTACGCGTTCCAGCTCGTGTCATTAGATCAAAAACTCTTCATTCTATGCAAATACGCAAGATTCATGCGTTTGGAGCAGCCAAACAAGCCCCAAACGAATGCAAAGTCGCTTTATAACGAAAAAGACCGATTCAGTTTTGCGCTCGCTGCAGGCGTTCCAGCTCGTGTTATTAGATCAAACACTCTTCATTCTGTGCAAATATGCAAGATTCGTGCGTTTGGAGCAGCCAAACAAGCCCCAAACGAATGCAAAGTCGCTTTAAAACGAAATTGAACGATTGAGTTTTGCGCTCGCTGTACGCGTTCCAGCTCGTGTCATTAGATCAAAAACTCTTCATTCTATGCAAATACGCAAGATTCATGCGTTTGGAGCAGATAAACAAGCCCGAAACGAATGCAAAGTCGCTTTATAACGAAATCGACCGATTCAGTTTTGCGCTCGCTGCAGGCGTTCCAGCTCGAGTTATTAGATCAAAAACTCTTCATTCTATGCAAATACGCAAGATTCATGCGTTTCGAGCAGCCAAACAAGCCCCAAACGAATGCAAAGTCGCTTTATAACGAAATCGGCCGATTCAGTTTTGCGCTCGCTGCAGGCGTTCCGGCTCGTGTTATTAGATCAAAAACTTTTCATTCTATGCAAATACGCAAGATTCATGCGTTTCGAGCAGCCAAACAAGCCCCAAACGAATGCAAAGTCACTTTCTAACGAAATTGAACGATTGCGTTTTGCGCTCGCTGCATTCGTTCCAGCTCGTGTTATTAGATCAAAAACTCTTCGTTCTATGCAAATACGCAAGATTCATGCGTTTGGAGCAGCCAAACAAGCCCCAAACGAATGCAAAGTCGCTTTACAACGAAATTGAACGATTGAGTTTTGCGCTCGCTGTACGCGTTCCAGCTCGTGTTATTAGATCAAAAACTCTTCATTCTATGCAAATACGCAAGATTCATGCGTTTGGAGCAGCCGAACAAGCCCCAAACGAATGCAAAGTCGCTTTATAACGAAATCGGCCGTTTCAGTTTTGCGCTCGCTGCAGGCGTTCCAGCTCGTGTTATTAGATCAAAAACTCTTCATTCTATGCAAATACGCAAGATTCATGCGTTTCGAGCAGCCAAACAAGCCCCAAACGAATGCAAAGTCACTTTATTACGAAATCGACCGATTCTGTTTTGCGCTCGCTGCAGGCGTTCCAGCTCGTAATAATAGATCAAAAACTCTTCATTCTATGCAAATACGCAAGATTCGAGCGTTTGGAGCAGCCAAACAAGCCCCAAACGAATGGAAAGTCGCTTTATAACGAAATCGGCCGATTCAGTTTTGCGCTCGCTGCAGGCGTTCCAGCTCGTGTTATTAGATCAAAAACTTTTCATTCTATGCAAATACGCAAGATTCATGCGTTTCGAGCAGCCAAACAAGCCCCAAACGAATGCAAAGTCACTTTATAACGAAATCGACCGATTCTGTTTTGCGCTCGCTGCAGGCGTTCCAGCTCGTATTAATAGATCAAAAACTCTTCATTCTATGCAAATACGCAAGATTCATGCGTTTAGAGCAGCCAAACAAGCCCCAAACGAATGCACAGACGCTTTTGAACGAAATTGAACGATTGAGTTTTGCGCTCGCCGTACGCGTTCCAGCTCGTGTCATTAGATCAAAAACTCTTCATTCTGTGCAAATATGCAAGATTCATGCGTTTGGAGCAGCCAAACAAGCCCCAAACGAATGCAAAGTCGCTTTACAACGAAATTGAACGATTGTGTTTTGCGCTCGCTGTACGCGTTCCAGCTCGTGTTATTAGATCAAAAACTCTTCATTCTATGCAAATACGCAAGATTCATGCGTTTGGAGCAGCCAAACAAGCCCTAAACGAATGCAAAGTCGCTTTATAACGAAATCGACCGATTCAGTTTTGCGCTCGCTGCAGGCGTTCCAGCTCGAGTTATTAGATCAAAAACTCTTCATTCTATGCAAATACGCAAGATTCATGCGTTTCGAGCAGCCAGACAAGCCCCAAACGAATGCAAAGTCGCTCTATAACGAAATCGGCCGATTCAGTTTTGCGCTCGCTGCAGGCGTTCCGGCTCGTGTTATGAGATCAAAAACTTTTCATTCTATGCAAATACGCAAGATTCATGCGTTTCGAGCAGCCAAACAAGCCCCAAACGAATGCAAAGTCACTTTCTAACGAAATTGAACGATTGCGTTTTGCGCTCGCTGCATTCGTTCCAGCTCGTGTTATTAGATCAAAAACTCTTCGTTCTATGCAAATACGCAAGATTCATGCGTTTGGAGCAGCCAAACAAGCCCCAAACGAATGCAAAGTCGCTTTACAACGAAATTGAACGATTGAGTTTTGCGCTCGCTGTACGCGTTCCAGCTCGTGTTATTAGATCAAAAACTCTTCATTCTATGCAAATACGCGAGATTCATGCGTTTGGAGCAGCCAAACGAGCCCCAAACGAATGCAAAGTCGCTTTATAACGAAAAAGACCGATTCAGTTTTGCGCTCGCTGCATTCGTTCCAGCTCGTGTTATTAGATCAAAAACTCTTCATTCTATGCAAATACGCAAGATTCATGCGTTTGGAGCAGCCGAACAAGCCCCAAACGAATGCAAAGTCGCTTTATAACGAAATCGGCCGTTTCAGTTTTGCGCTCGCTGCAGGCGTTCCAGCTCGTGTTATTAGATCAAAAACTCTTCATTCTATGCAAATACGCAAGATTCATGTGTTTCGAGCAGCCAAACAAGCCCCAAACGAATGCAAAGTCGCTTTATAACGAAATCGGCCGATTCAGTTTTGCGCTCGCTGCAGGCGTTCCAGCTCGTGTTATTAGATCAAAAACTTTTCATTCTATGCAAATACGCAAGATTCATGCGTTTCGAGCAGCCAAACAAGCCCCAAACGAATGCAAAGTCACTTTATTACGAAATCGACCGATTCTGTTTTGCGCTCGCTGCAGGCGTTCCAGCTCGTAATAATAGATCAAAAACTCTTCATTCTATGCAAATACGCAAGATTCGAGCGTTTGGAGCAGCCAAACAAGCCCCAAACGAATGGAAAGTCGCTTTATAACGAAATCGGCCGATTCAGTTTTGCGCTCGCTGCAGGCGTTCCAGCTCGTGTTATTAGATCAAAAACTTTTCATTCTATGCAAATACGCAAGATTCATGCGTTTCGAGCAGCCAAACAAGCCCCAAACGAATGCAAAGTCACTTTATAACGAAATCGACCGATTCTGTTTTGCGCTCGCTGCAGGCGTTCCAGCTCGTATTAATAGATCAAAAACTCTTCATTCTATGCAAATACGCAAGATTCGAGCGTTTGGAGCAGCCAAACAAGCCCCAAACGAATGCAAAGTCGCTCTATAACGAAATCGACCGATTCAGTTTTGCGCTCGCTGCAGGCTTTCCAGCTCGTATTAATAGATCTAAGACTCTTCATTCTGTGCAAATATGCAAGATTCATGCGTTTGGAGCAGCCAAACAAGCCCCAAACGAATGCAAAGTCGCTTTAAAACGAAAAAGACCGATTGAGTTTTGCGCTCGCTGCAGGCATTCCAGCTCGTGTTATTAGATCAAAAACTCGTCATTCTATGCAAATACGCAAGATTCATGCGTTTGGAGCAGCCAAACAAGCCCCAAACGAATGCAAAGTCGCTTTATAACGAAAAAGACCGATTCAGTTTTGCGCTTGCTGCAGGCGTTCCAGCTCGAGTTATTAGATCAAAAACTCTTCATTCTATGCAAATACGCGAAATTCATGCGTTTCGAGCAGCCAAACAAGCCCTAAACGAATGCAAAGTCGCTTTATAACGAAATCGACCGATTCAGTTTTGCGCTCGCTGCAGGCGTTCCAGCTCGAGTTATTAGATCAAACACTGTTTATTCTATGTGAATACGCAAGATTCATGCGTTTAGAGCAGCCAAACAAGCCCCAAACGAATGCACAGACGCTTTTGAACGAAATTGAACGATTGAGTTTTGCGCTCGCCGTACGCGTTCCAGCTCGTGTCATTAGATCAAAAACTCTTCATTCTGTGCAAATATGCAAGATTCATGCGTTTGGAGCAGCCAAACAAGCCCCAAACGAATGCAAAGTCGCTTTACAACGAAATTGAACGATTGTGTTTTGCGCTCGCTGTACGCGTTCCAGCTCGTGTTATTAGATCAAAAACTCTTCATTCTATGCAAATACGCAAGATTCATGCGTTTGGAGCAGCCAAACAAGCCCTAAACGAATGCAAAGTCGCTTTATAACGAAATCGACCGATTCAGTTTTGCGCTCGCTGCAGGCGTTCCAGCTCGAGTTATTAGATCAAAAACTCTTCATTCTATGCAAATACGCAAGATTCATGCGTTTCGAGCAGCCAGACAAGCCCCAAACGAATGCAAAGTCGCTCTATAACGAAATCGGCCGATTCAGTTTTGCGCTCGCTGCAGACGTTCCAGCTCGTGTTATTAGATCAAAAACTCTTCGTTCTATGCAAACACGCAAGATTCATGCGTTTGGAGCAGCCAAACAAGCCCCAAACGAATGCAAAGTCGCTTTACAACGAAATCGAACGATTGAGTTTTGCGCTCGCTGTACGCGTTCCAGCTCGTGTTATTAGATCAAAAACTCTTCATTCTATGCAAATACGCGAGATTCATGCGTTTGGAGCAGCCAAACGAGCCCCAAACGAATGCAAAGTCGCTTTATAACGAAAAAGACCGATTCAGTTTTGCGCTCGCTGCACGCGTTCCAGCTCGAGTTATTAGATCAAAAACTCTTCATTCTATGCAAATACGCAAGATTCATGCGTTTCGAGCAGCCAAACAAGCCCTAAACGAATGCAAAGTCGCTTTATAACGAAATCGACCGATTCAGTTTTGCGCTCGCTGCCGGCGTTCCAGCTCGTATTAATAGATCAAAAACTCTTCATTCTATGCAAATACGCAAGATTCATGCGTTTCAAGCAGCTAAACAAGCCCCAAACGAATGGAAAGTCGCTTTATAACGAAATCGGCCGATTCAGTTTTGCGCTCGCTGCAGGCGTTCCAGCTCGTGTTATTAGATCAAAAACTTTTCATTCTATGCAAATACGCAAGATTCATGCGTTTCGAGCAGCCAAACAAGCCCCAAACGAATGCAAAGTCACTTTATAACGAAATCGACCGATTCTGTTTTGCGCTCGCTGCAGGTGTTCCAGCTCGTATTAATAGATCAAAAATTCTGCATTCTATGCAAATACGCAAGATTCGAGTGTTTGGAGCAGCCAAACAAGCCCCAAACGAATGCAAAGTCGCTTTATAACGAAATCGACCGATTCAGTTTTGCGCTCGCTGCAGGCGTTCCAGCTCGTGTTATTAGATCAAAAACTCTTCATTCTATGCAAATACGCAAGATTCATGCGTTTCGAGCAGCCAAACAAGCCCCAAACGAATGCAAAGTCGCTTTACAACGACAAAGACCGATTTAGTTTTGCGCTCGCTGCAGGCGTTCCAGCTCGAGTTATTAGATCAAAAACTCTTCATTCTATGCAAATATGCAAGATTCATGCGTTTGGAAAAGCCAAACAAGCCCCAAACGAATGCAAAGTCGCTTTATAACAAAATCGACCGATTCAGTTTTGCGCTCGCTGCAGGCATTCCAGCTCGTGTTATTAGATCAAAAACTCGTCATTCTATGCAAATACGCAAGATTCATGCGTTTGGAGCAGCCAAACAAGCCCCAAACGAATGCAAAGTCGCTTTACAACGAAATTGAACGATCGAGTTTGGCGCTCGCTGTACGCGTTCCAGCTCGTGTTATTAGATCAAAAACTCTTCATTCTATGCAAATACGCAAGATTCATGCGTTTGGAGCAGCCGAACAAGCCCCAAACGAATGCAAAGTCGCTTTATAACGAAATCGACCGATTCAGTTTTGCGCTCGCTGCAGGCGTTCCAGCTCGTATTAATAGATCAAAAACTCTTCATTCTATGCAAATACGCAAGATTCATGCGTTTGGAGCAGCCAAACAAGCCCCAAACGAATGCAAAGTCGCTTTACAACGAAATTGAACGATTGAGTTTTGCGCTCGCGGTACGCGTTCCAGCTCGTGTTATTAGATCAAAAACTCATCATTCTATGCAAATACGCAAGATTCATGCGTTTGGAGCAGCCAAACAAGCCCCAAACGAATGCAAAGTCGCTTTATAACAAAATCGACCGATTCAGTTTTGCGCTCGCTGCAGGCGTTCCAGCTCGAGTTATTAGATCAAAAACTCTTCATTCTATGCAAATACGCAAGATTCATGTGTTTCGAGCAGCCAAACAAGCCCCAAACGAATGCAAAGTCGCTTTATAACGAAAAAGACCGATTTAGTTTTGCGCTCGCTGCAGGCGTTCCAGCTCGTATTAATAGATCTAAGACTCTTCATTCTGTGCAAATATGCAAGATTCGTGCGTTTGGAGCAGCCAAACAAGCCCCAAACGAATGCAAAGTCGCTTTAAAACGAAATTGAACGATTGAGTTTTGCGCTCGCTGTACGCGTTCCAGCTCGTGTCATTAGATCAAAAACTCTTCATTCTATACAGATACGCAAGATTCATGCGTTTGGAGCAGCCAAACAAGCCCCAAACGAATGCAAAGTCACTTTATAACGAAAAAGACCGATTCAGTTTTGCGCTCGCTGCAGGCGTTCCAGCTCGTGTTATTAGATCAAAAACTCTTCATTCTGTGCAAATATGCAAGATTCGTGCGTTTGGAGCAGCCAAACAAGCCCCAAACGAATGCAAAGTCGCTTTAAAACGAAATTGAACGATTGAGTTTTGCGCTCGCTGTACGCGTTCCAGCTCGTGTCATTAGATCAAAAACTCTTCATTCTATGCAAATACGCAAGATTCATGCGTTTGGAGCAGATAAACAAGCCCGAAACGAATGCAAAGTCGCTTTATAACGAAATCGACCGATTCAGTTTTGCGCTCGCTGCAGGCGTTCCAGCTCGAGTTATTAGATCAAAAACTCTTCATTCTATGCAAATACGCAAGATTCATGCGTTTCGAGCAGCCAAACAAGCCCCAAACGAATGCAAAGTCGCTTTATAACGAAATCGGCCGATTCAGTTTTGCGCTCGCTGCAGGCGTTCCGGCTCGTGTTATTAGATCAAAAACTTTTCATTCTATGCAAATACGCAAGATTCATGCGTTTCGAGCAGCCAAACAAGCCCCAAACGAATGCAAAGTCACTTTCTAACGAAATTGAACGATTGCGTTTTGCGCTCGCTGCATTCGTTCCAGCTCGTGTTATTAGATCAAAAACTCTTCGTTCTATGCAAATACGCAAGATTCATGCGTTTGGAGCAGCCAAACAAGCCCCAAACGAATGCAAAGTCGCTTTACAACGAAATTGAACGATTGAGTTTTGCGCTCGCTGTACGCGTTCCAGCTCGTGTTATTAGATCAAAAACTCTTCATTCTATGCAAATACGCGAGATTCATGCGTTTGGAGCAGCCAAACGAGCCTCAAACGAATGCAAAGTCGCTTTATAACGAAAAAGACCGATTCAGTTTTGCGCTCGCTGCATTCGTTCCAGCTCGTGTTATTAGATCAAAAACTCTTCATTCTATGCAAATACGCAAGATTCATGCGTTTGGAGCAGCCGAACAAGCCCCAAACGAATGCAAAGTCGCTTTATAACGAAATCGGCCGTTTCAGTTTTGCGCTCGCTGCAGGCGTTCCAGCTCGTGTTATTAGATCAAAAACTTTTCATTCTATGCAAATACGCAAGATTCATGCGTTTCGAGCAGCCAAACAAGCCCCAAACGAATGCAAAGTCACTTTATTACGAAATTGACCGATTCTGTTTTGCGCTCGCTGCAGGCGTTCCAGCTCGTAATAATAGATCAAAAACTCTTCATTCTATGCAAATACGCAAGATTCGAGCGTTTGGAGCAGCCAAACAAGCCCCAAACGAATGGAAAGTCGCTTTATAACGAAATCGGCCGATTCAGTTTTGCGCTCGCTGCAGGCGTTCCAGCTCGTGTTATTAGATCAAAAACTTTTCATTCTATGCAAATACGCAAGATTCATGCGTTTCGAGCAGCCAAACAAGCCCCAAACGAATGCAAAGTCACTTTATAACGAAATCGACCGATTCTGTTTTGCGCTCGCTGCAGGCGTTCCAGCTCGTATTAATAGATCAAAAACTCTTCATTCTATGCAAATACGCAAGATTCGAGCGTTTGGAGCAGCCAAACAAGCCCCAAACGAATGCAAAGTCGCTCTATAACGAAATCGACCGATTCAGTTTTGCGCTCGCTGCAGGCTTTCCAGCTCGTATTAATAGATCTAAGACTCTTCATTCTGTGCAAATATGCAAGATTCATGCGTTTGAAGCAGCCAAACAAGCCCCAAACGAATGCAAAGTCGCTTTATAACGAAAAAGACCGATTGAGTTTTGCGCTCGCTGCAGGCATTCCAGCTCGTGTTATTAGATCAAAAACTCGTCATTCTATGCAAATACGCAAGATTCATGCGTTTGGAGCAGCCAAACAAGCCCCAAACGAATGCAAAGTCACTTTATAACGAAAAAGACCGATTCAGTTTTGCGCTCGCGGCAGGCGTTCCAGCTCGAGTTATTAGATCAAAAACTCTTCATTCTATGCAAATACGCGAAATTCATGCATTTCGAGCAGCCAAACAAGCCCTAAACGAATGCAAAGTCGCTTTATAACGAAATCGACCGATTCAGTTTTGCGCTCGTTGCAGGCGTTCCAGCTCGAGTTATTAGATCAAACACTGTTTATTCTATGTGAATACGCAAGATTCATGCGTTTAGAGCAGCCAAACAAGCCCCAAACGAATGCACAGACGCTTTTGAACGAAATTGAACGATTGAGTTTTGCGCTCGCCGTACGCGTTCCAGCTCGTGTCATTAGATCAAAAACTCTTCATTCTGTGCAAATATGCAAGATTCATGCGTTTGGAGCAGCCAAACAAGCCCCAAACGAATGCAAAGTCGCTTTACAACGAAATTGAACGATTGTGTTTTGCGCTCGCTGTACGCGTTCCAGCTCGTGTTATTAGATCAAAAACTCTTCATTCTATGCAAATACGCAAGATTCATGCGTATGGAGCAGCCAAACAAGCCCTAAACGAATGCAAAGTCGCTTTATAACGAAATCGACCGATTCAGTTTTGCGCTCGCTGCAGGCGTTCCAGCTCGAGTTATTAGATCAAAAACTCTTCATTCTATGCAAATACGCAAGATTCATGCGTTTCGAGCAGCCAAACAAGCCCCAAACGAATGCAAAGTCGCTCTAGAACGAAATCGGCCGATTCAGTTTTGCGCTCGCTGCAGACGTTCCAGCTCGTGTTATTAGATCAAAAACTCTTCGTTCTATGCAAATACGCAAGATTCATGAGTTTGGAGCAGCCAAACAAGCCCCAAACGAATGCAAAGTCGCTTTACAACGAAATTGAACGATTGAGTTTTGCGCTCGCTGTACGCGTTCCAGCTCGTGTTATTAGATCAAAAACTCTTCATTCTATGCAAATACGCGAGATTCATGCGTTTGGAGCAGCCAAACGAGCCCCAAACGAATGCAAAGTCGCTTTATAACGAAAAAGACCGATTCAGTTTTGCGCTCGCTGCACGCGTTCCAGCTCGAGTTATTAGATCAAAAACTCTTCATTCTATGCAAATACGCAAGATTCATGCGTTTGGAGCAGCCGAACAAGCCCCAAACGAATGCAAAGTCGCTTTATAACGAAATCGACCGATTCAGTTTTGCGCTCGCTGCAGGCGTTCCAGCTCGTATTAATAGATCAAAAACTCTTCATTCTATGCAAATACGCAAGATTCATGCGTTTGGAGCAGCCAAACAAGGCCCAAACGAATGCAAAGTCGCTTTACAACGAAATTGAACGATTGAGTTTTGCGCTCGCGGTACGCGTTCCAGCTCGTGTTATTAGATCAAAAACTCATCATTCTATGCAAATACGCAAGATTCATGCGTTTGGAGCAGCCAAACAAGCCCCAAACGAATGCAAAGTCGCTTTATAACGAAATCGGCCGATTCAGTTTTGCGCTCGCTGCAGGCGTTCCAGCTCGAGTTATTAGATCAAAAACTCTTCATTCTATGCAAATACGCAAGATTCATGCGTTTCGAGCAGCCAAACAAGCCCCAAACGAATGCAAAGTCGCTTTATAACGAAATCGGCCGATTCAGTTTTGCGCTCGCTGCAGGCGTTCCCGCTCGTGTTATTAGATCAAAAACTCTTCATTCTATGCAAATACGCAAGATTCATGCGTTTGGAGCAGCCAAACAAGCCCCAAACGAATGCAAAGTCGCTTTATAACGAAATCGGCCGATTCAGTTTTGCGCTCGCTGCAGACGTTCCAGCTCGTGTTATTAGATCAAAAACTCGTCATTCTATGAAAATACGCAAGATTCATGCGTTTGGGGCAGCCAAACAAGCCCCAAACGAATGCAAAGTCGCTTTACAACGAAATTGAACGATTGAGTTTTGCGCTCGCTGTACGCGTTCCAGCTCGTGTTATTAGATCAAAAACTCTTCATTCTATGCAAATACGCAAGATTCATGCGTTTGGAGCAGCCAAACAAGCCCCAAACGAATGCAAAGTCGCTTTATAACGAAATCGGCCGATTCAGTTTTGCGCTCGCTGCAGGTGTTCCAGCTCGAGTTGTTAGATCAAAAACTCTTCATTCTATGCAAATACGCAAGATTCATGCGTTTGGAGCAGCCAAACAAGCCCCAAACGAATGCAAAGTCGCTTTATAACGAAATCGGCCGATTCAGTTTTGCGGTCGCTGCAGGTGTTCCAGCTCGAGTTGTTAGATCAAAAACTCTTCATTCTATGCAAATACGCAAGATTCATGCGTTTGGAGCAGCCAAACAAGCCCCAAACGAATGCAAAGTCGCTTTATAACGAAAAAGACCGATTCAGTTTTGCGCTTGCTGCAGGCGTTCCAGCTCGAGTTATTAGATCAAAAACTCTTCATTCTATGCAAATACGCGAAATTCATGCGTTTCGAGCAGCCAAACAAGCCCTAAACGAATGCAAAGTCGCTTTATAACGAAATCGACCGATTCAGTTTTGCGCTAGCTGCAGGCGTTCCAGCTCGAGTTATTAGATCAAACACTGTTTATTCTATGTGAATACGCAAGATTCATGCGTTTAGAGCAGCCAAACAAGCCCCAAACGAATGCACAGACGCTTTTGAACGAAATTGAACGATTGAGTTTTGCGCTCGCCGTACGCGTTCCAGCTCGTGTCATTAGATCAAAAACTCTTCATTCTGTGCAAATATGCAAGATTCATGCGTTTGGAGCAGCCAAACAAGCCCCAAACGAATGCAAAGTCGCTTTACAACGAAATTGAACGATTGTGTTTTGCGCTCGCTGTACGCGTTCCAGCTCGTGTTATTAGATCAAAAACTCTTCATTCTATGCAAATACGCAAGATTCATGCGTTTGGAGCAGCCAAACAAGCCCTAAACGAATGCAAAGTCGCTTTATAACGAAATCGACCGATTCAGTTTTGCGCTCGCTGCAGGCGTTCCAGCTCGAGTTATTAGATCAAAAACTCTTCATTCTATGCAAATACGCAAGATTCATGCGTTTCGAGCAGCCAGACAAGCCCCAAACGAATGCAAAGTCGCTCTATAACGAAATCGGCCGATTCAGTTTTGCGCTCGCTGCAGGCGTTCCGGCTCGTGTTATTAGATCAAAAACTTT
This sequence comes from Amblyteles armatorius, assembly GCA_933228735.2. NCBI lineage: Eukaryota > Metazoa > Arthropoda > Insecta > Hymenoptera > Ichneumonidae > Amblyteles > Amblyteles armatorius. The sequence goes on along the minus strand of OW121691.1, from coordinate 385,338 downwards.
TCATTCTATGCAAATACGCAAGATTCATGCGTTTCGAGCAGCCAAACAAGCCCCAAACGAATGCAAAGTCACTTTCTAACGAAATTGAACGATTGCGTTTTGCGCTCGCTGCATTCGTTCCAGCTCGTGTTATTAGATCAAAATCTCTTCGTTCTATGCAAATACGCAAGATTCATGCGTTTGGAGCAGCCAAACAAGCCCCAAACGAATGCAAAGTCGCTTTACAACGAAATTGAACGATTGAGTTTTGCGCTCGCTGTACGCGTTCCAGCTCGTGTTATTAGATCAAAAACTCTTCATTCTATGCAAATACGCGAGATTCATGCGTTTGGAGCAGCCAAACGAGCCCCAAACGAATGCAAAGTCGCTTTATAACGAAAAAGACCGATTCAGTTTTGCGCTCGCTGCATTCGTTCCAGCTCGTGTTATTAGACCAAAAACTCTTCATTCTATGCAAATACGCAAGATTCATGCGTTTGGAGCAGCCGAACAAGCCCCAAACGAATGCAAAGTCGCTTTATAACGAAATCGGCCGTTTCAGTTTTGCGCTCGCTGCAGGCGTTCCAGCTCGTGTTATTAGATCAAAAACTCTTCATTCTATGCAAATACGCAAGATTCATGTGTTTCGAGCAGCCAAACAAGCCCCAAACGAATGCAAAGTCGCTTTATAACGAAATCGGCCGATTCAGTTTTGCGCTCGCTGCAGGCGTTCCAGCTCGTGTTATTAGATCAAAAACTTTTCATTCTATGCAAATACGCAAGATTCATGCGTTTCGAGCAGCCAAACAAGCCCCAAACGAATGCAAAGTCACTTTATTACGAAATCGACCGATTCTGTTTTGCGCTCGCTGCAGGCGTTCCAGCTCGTAATAATAGATCAAAAACTCTTCATTCTATGCAAATACGCAAGATTCGAGCGTTTGGAGCAGCCAAACAAGCCCCAAACGAATGGAAAGTCGCTTTATAACGAAATCGGCCGATTCAGTTTTGCGCTCGCTGCAGGCGTTCCAGCTCGTGTTATTAGATCAAAAACTTTTCATTCTATGCAAATACGCAAGATTCATGCGTTTCGAGCAGCCAAACAAGCCCCAAACGAATGCAAAGTCACTTTATTACGAAATCGACCGATTCTGTTTTGCGCTCGCTGCAGGCGTTCCAGCTCGTAATAATAGATCAAAAACTCTTCATTCTATGCAAATACGCAAGATTCGAGCGTTTGGAGCAGCCAAACAAGCCCCAAACGAATGGAAAGTCGCTTTATAACGAAATCGGCCGATTCAGTTTTGCGCTCGCTGCAGGCGTTCCAGCTCGTGTTATTAGATCAAAAACTTTTCATTCTATGCAAATACGCAAGATTCATGCGTTTCGAGCAGCCAAACAAGCCCCAAACGAATGCAAAGTCACTTTATAACGAAATCGACCGATTCTGTTTTGCGCTCGCTGCAGGCGTTCCAGCTCGTATTAATAGATCAAAAACTCTTCATTCTATGCAAATACGCAAGATTCGAGCGTTTGGAGCAGCCAAACAAGCCCCAAACGAATGCAAAGTCGCTCTATAACGAAATCGACCGATTCAGTTTTGCGCTTGCTGCAGGCTTTCCAGCTCGTATTAATAGATCTAAGACTCTTCATTCTGTGCAAATATGCAAGATTCATGCGTTTGGAGCAGCCAAACAAGCCCCAAACGAATGCAAAGTCGCTTTAAAACGAAAAAGACCGATTGAGTTTTGCGCTCGCTGCAGGCATTCCAGCTCGTGTTATTAGATCAAAAACTCGTCATTCTATGCAAATACGCAAGATTCATGCGTTTGGAGCAGCCAAACAAGCCCCAAACGAATGCAAAGTCGCTTTATAACGAAAAAGACCGATTCAGTTTTGCGCTTGCTGCAGGCGTTCCAGCTCGAGTTATTAGATCAAAAACTCTTCATTCTATGCAAATACGCGAAATTCATGCGTTTCGAGCAGCCAAACAAGCCCTAAACGAATGCAAAGTCGCTTTATAACGAAATCGACCGATTCAGTTTTGCGCTCGCTGCAGGCGTTCCAGCTCGAGTTATTAGATCAAACACTGTTTATTCTATGTGAATACGCAAGATTCATGCGTTTAGAGCAGCCAAACAAGCCCCAAACGAATGCACAGACGCTTTTGAACGAAATTGAACGATTGAGTTTTGCGCTCGCCGTACGCGTTCCAGCTCGTGTCATTAGATCAAAAACTCTTCATTCTGTGCAAATATGCAAGATTCATGCGTTTGGAGCAGCCAAACAAGCCCCAAACGAATGCAAAGTCGCTTTACAACGAAATTGAACGATTGTGTTTTGCGCTCGCTGTACGCGTTCCAGCTCGTGTTATTAGATCAAAAACTCTTCATTCTATGCAAATACGCAAGATTCATGCGTTTGGAGCAGCCAAACAAGCCCTAAACGAATGCAAAGTCGCTTTATAACGAAATCGACCGATTCAGTTTTGCGCTCGCTGCAGGCGTTCCAGCTCGAGTTATTAGATCAAAAACTCTTCATTCTATGCAAATACGCAAGATTCATGCGTTTCGAGCAGCCAGACAAGCCCCAAACGAATGCAAAGTCGCTCTATAACGAAATCGGCCGATTCAGTTTTGCGCTCGCTGCAGACGTTCCAGCTCGTGTTATTAGATCAAAAACTCTTCGTTCTATGCAAACACGCAAGATTCTTGCGTTTGGAGCAGCCAAACAAGCCCCAAACGAATGCAAAGTCGCTTTACAACGAAATCGAACGATTGAGTTTTGCGCTCGCTGTACGCGTTCCAGCTCGTGTTATTAGATCAAAAACTCTTCATTCTATGCAAATACGCGAGATTCATGCGTTTGGAGCAGCCAAACGAGCCCCAAACGAATGCAAAGTCGCTTTATAACGAAAAAGACCGATTAGGTTTTGCGCTCGCTGCACGCGTTCCAGCTCGAGTTATTAGATCAAAAACTCTTCATTCTATGCAAATACGCAAGATTCATGCGTTTCGAGCAGCCAAACAAGCCCCAAACGAATGCAAAGTCGCTTTATAACGAAATCGGCCGATTCAGTTTTGCGCTCGCTGCAGGCGTTCCGGCTCGTGTTATTAGATCAAAAACTTTTCATTCTATGCAAATACGCAAGATTCATGCGTTTCGAGCAGCCAAACAAGCCCCAAACGAATGCAAAGTCACTTTCTAACGAAATTGAACGATTGCGTTTTGCGCTCGCTGCATTCGTTCCAGCTCGTGTTATTAGATCAAAAACTCTTCGTTCTATGCAAATACGCAAGATTCATGCGTTTGGAGCAGCCAAACAAGCCCCAAACGAATGCAAAGTCGCTTTACAACGAAATTGAACGATTGAGTTTTGCGCTCGCTGTACGCGTTCCAGCTCGTGTTATTAGATCAAAAACTCTTCATTCTATGCAAATACGCGAGATTCATGCGTTTGGAGCAGCCAAACGAGCCCCAAACGAATGCAAAGTCGCTTTATAACGAAAAAGACCGATTCAGTTTTGCGCTCGCTGCATTCGTTCCAGCTCGTGTTATTAGATCAAAAACTCTTCATTCTATGCAAATACGCAAGATTCATGCGTTTGGAGCAGCCAAACAAGCCCCAAACGAATGCAAAGTCGCTTTACAACGAAATTGAACGATTGAGTTTTGCGCTCGCGGTACGCGTTCCAGCTCGTGTTATTAGATCAAAAACTCATCATTCTATGCAAATACGCAAGATTTATGCGTTTGGAGCAGCCAAACAAGCCCCAAACGAATGCAAAGTCGCTTTATAACGAAATCGGCCGATTCAGTTTTGCGCTCGCTGCAGGCGTTCCAGCTCGAGTTATTAGATCAAAAACTCTTCATTCTATGCAAATACGCAAGATTCATGCGTTTCGAGCAGCCAAACAAGCCCCAAACGAATGCAAAGTCGCTTTATAACGAAATCGGCCGATTCAGTTTTGCGCTCGCTGCAGGCGTTCCCGCTCGTGTTATTAGATCAAAAACTCTTCATTCTATGCAAATACGCAAGATTCATGCGTTTGGAGCAGCCAAACAAGCCCCAAACGAATGCAAAGTCGCTTTATAACGAAATCGGCCGATTCAGTTTTGCGCTCGCTGCAGACGTTCCAGCTCGTGTTATTAGATCAAAATCTCGTCATTCTATGAAAATACGCAAGATTCATGCGTTTGGGGCAGCCAAACAAGCCCCAAACGAATGCAAAGTCGCTTTACAACGAAATTGAACGATTGAGTTTTGCGCTCGCTGTACGCGTTCCAGCTCGTGTTATTAGATCAAAAACTCTTCATTCTATGCGAATACGCAAGATTCATGCGTTTGGAGCAGCCAAACAAGCCCCAAACGAATGCAAAGTCGCTTTATAACGAAATCGGCCGATTCAGTTTTGCGCTCGCTGCAGGTGTTCCAGCTCGAGTTGTTAGATCAAAAACTCTTCATTCTATGCAAATACGCAAGATTCATGCGTTTGGAGCAGCCAAACAAGCCCCAAACGAATGCAAAGTCGCTTTATAACGAAATCGGCCGATTCAGTTTTGCGCTCGCTGCAGGTGTTCCAGCTCGAGTTGTTAGATCAAAAACTCTTCATTCTATGCAAATACGCAAGATTCATGCGTTTGGAGCAGCCAAACAAGCCCCAAACGAATGCAAAGTCGCTTTATAACGAAAAAGACCGATTCAGTTTTGCGCTTGCTGCAGGCGTTCCAGCTCGAGTTATTAGATCAAAAACTCTTCATTCTATGCAAATACGCGAAATTCATGCGTTTCGAGCAGCCAAACAAGCCCTAAACGAATGCAAAGTCGCTTTATAACGAAATCGACCGATTCAGTTTTGCGCTCGCTGCAGGCGTTCCAGCTCGAGTTATTAGATTAAACACTGTTTATTCTATGTGAATACGCAAGATTCATGCGTTTAGAGCAGCCAAACAAGCCCCAAACGAATGCACAGACGCTTTTGAACGAAATTGAACGATTGAGTTTTGCGCTCGCCGTACGCGTTCCAGCTCGTGTCATTAGATCAAAAACTCTTCATTCTGTGCAAATATGCAAGATTCATGCGTTTGGAGCAGCCAAACAAGCCCCAAACGAATGCAAAGTCGCTTTACAACGAAATTGAACGATTGTGTTTTGCGCTCGCTGTACGCGTTCCAGCTCGTGTTATTAGATCAAAAACTCTTCATTCTATGCAAATACGCAAGATTCATGCGTTTGGAGCAGCCAAACAAGCCCTAAACGAATGCAAAGTCGCTTTATAACGAAATCGACTGATTCAGTTTTGCGCTCGCTGCAGGCGTTCCAGCTCGAGTTATTAGATCAAAAACTCTTCATTCTATGCAAATACGCAAGATTCATGCGTTTCGAGCAGCCAGACAAGCCCCAAACGAATGCAAAGTCGCTCTATAACGAAATCGGCCGATTCAGTTTTGCGCTCGCTGCAGGCGTTCCGGCTCGTGTTATTAGATCAAAAACTTTTCATTCTATGCAAATACGCAAGATTCATGCGTTTCGAGCAGCCAAACAAGCCCCAAACGAATGCAAAGTCACTTTCTAACGAAATTGAACGATTGCGTTTTGCGCTCGCTGCATTCGTTCCAGCTCGTGTTATTAGATCAAAAACTCTTCGTTCTATGCAAATACGCAAGATTCATGCGTTTGGAGCAGCCAAACAAGCCCCAAACGAATGCAAAGTCGCTTTACAACGAAATTGAACGATTGAGTTTTGCGCTCGCTGTACGCGTTCCAGCTCGTGTTATTAGATCAAAAACTCTTCATTCTATGCAAATACGCGAGATTCATGCGTTTGGAGCAGCCAAACGAGCCCCAAACGAATGCAAAGTCGATTTATAACGAAAAAGACCGATTAAGTTTTGCGCTCGCTGCATTCGTTCCAGCTCGTGTTATTAGATCAAAAACTCTTCATTCTATGCAAATACGCAAGATTCATGCGTTCGGAGCAGCCGAACAAGCCCCAAACGAATGCAAAGTCGCTTTATAACGAAATCGGCCGTTTCAGTTTTGCGCTCGCTGCAGGCGTTCCAGCTCGTGTTATTAGATCAAAAACTCTTCATTCTATGCAAATACGCAAGATTCATGTGTTTCGAGCAGCCAAACAAGCCCCAAACGAATGCAAAGTCGCTTTATAACGAAATCGGCCGATTCAGTTTTGCGCTCGCTGCAGGCGTTCCAGCTCGTGTTATTAGATCAAAAACTTTTCATTCTATGCAAATACGCAAGATTCATGCGTTTCGAGCAGCCAAACAAGCCCCAAACGAATGCAAAGTCACTTTATTACGAAATCGACCGATTCTGTTTTGCGCTCGCTGCAGGCGTTCCAGCTCGTAATAATAGATCAAAAACTCTTCATTCTATGCAAATACGCAAGATTCGAGCGTTTGGAGCAGCCAAACAAGCCCCAAACGAATGGAAAGTCGCTTTATAACGAAATCGGCCGATTCAGTTTTGCGCTCGCTGCAGGCGTTCCAGCTCGTGTTAGTAGATCAAAAACTTTTCATTCTATGCAAATACGCAAGATTCATGCGTTTCGAGCAGCCAAACAAGCCCCAAACGAATGCAAAGTCACTTTATAACGAAATTGAACGATTGAGTTTTGCGCTCGCCGTACGCGTTCCAGCTCGTGTCATTAGATCAAAAACTCTTCATTCTGTGCAAATATGCAAGATTCATGCGTTTGGAGCAGCCAAACAAGCCCCAAACGAATGCAAAGTCGCTTTACAACGAAATTGAACGATTGTGTTTTGCGCTCGCTGTACGCGTTCCAGCTCGTGTTATTAGATCAAAAACTCTTTATTCTATGCAAATACGCAAGATTCATGCGTTTGGAGCAGCCAAACAAGCCCTAAACGAATGCAAAGTCGCTTTATAACGAAATCGACCGATTCAGTTTTGCGCTCGCTGCAGGCGTTCCAGCTCGAGTTATTAGATCAAAAACTCTTCATTCTATGCAAATACGCAAGATTCATGCGTTTCGAGCAGCCAGACAAGCCCCAAACGAATGCAAAGTCGCTCTATAACGAAATCGGCCGATTCAGTTTTGCGCTCGCTGCAGACGTTCCAGCTCGTGTTATTAGATCAAAAACTCTTCGTTCTATGCAAACACGCAAGATTCTTGCGTTTGGAGCAGCCAAACAAGCCCCAAACGAATGCAAAGTCGCTTTACAACGAAATCGAACGATTGAGTTTTGCGCTCGCTGTACGCGTTCCAGCTCGTGTTATTAGATCAAAAACTCTTCATTCTATGCAAATACGCGAGATTCATGCGTTTGGAGCAGCCAAACGAGCCCCAAACGAATGCAAAGTCGCTTTATAACGAAAAAGACCGATTCAGTTTTGCGCTCGCTGCACGCGTTCCAGCTCGAGTTATTAGATCAAAAACTCTTCATTCTATGCAAATACGCAAGATTCATGCGTTTCGAGCAGCCAAACAAGCCCTAAACGAATGCAAAGTCGCTTTATAACGAAATCGACCGATTCAGTTTTGCGCTCGCTGCCGGCGTTCCAGCTCGTATTAATAGATCAAAAACTCTTCATTCTATGCAAATACGCAAGATTCATGCGTTTCAAGCAGCTAAACAAGCCCCAAACGAATGGAAAGTCGCTTTATAACGAAATCGGCCGATTCAGTTTTGCGCTCGCTGCAGGCGTTCCAGCTCGTGTTATTAGATCAAAAACTTTTCATTCTATGCAAATACGCAAGATTCATGCGTTTCGAGCAGCCAAACAAGCCCCAAACGAATGCAAAGTCACTTTATAACGAAATCGACCGATTCTGTTTTGCGCTCGCTGCAGGTGTTCCAGCTCGTATTAATAGATCAAAAATTCTTCATTCTATGCAAATACGCAAGATTCGAGCGTTTGGAGCAGCCAAACAAGCCCCAAACGAATGCAAAGTCGCTTTATAACGAAATCGACCGATTCAGTTTTGCGCTCGCTGCAGGCGTTCCAGCTCGTGTTATTAGATCAAAAACTCTTCATTCTATGCAAATACGCAAGATTCATGCGTTTCGAGCAGCCAAACAAGCCCCAAACGAATGCAAAGTCGCTTTACAACGACAAAGACCGATTTAGTTTTGCGCTCGCTGCAGGCGTTCCAGCTCGAGTTATTAGATCAAAAACTCTTCATTCTATGCAAATATGCAAGATTCATGCGTTTGGAACAGCCAAACAAGCCCCAAACGAATGCAAAGTCGCTTTATAACAAAATCGACCGATTCAGTTCCGCGCTCGCTGCAGGCATTCCAGCTCGTGTTATTAGATCAAAAACTCGTCATTCTATGCAAATACGCAAGATTCATGCGTTTGGAGCAGCCAAACAAGCCCCAAACGAATGCAAAGTCGCTTTACAACGAAATTGAACGATCGAGTTTGGCGCTCGCTGTACGCGTTCCAGCTCGTGTTATTAGATCAAAAACTCTTCATTCTATGCAAATACGCAAGATTCATGCGTTTGGAGCAGCCGAACAAGCCCCAAACGAATGCAAAGTCGCTTTATAACGAAATTGAACGATTGAGTTTTGCGCTCGCGGTACGCGTTCCAGCTCGTGTTATTAGATCAAAAACTCATCATTCTATGCAAATACGCAGGATTCATGCGTTTGGAGCAGCCAAACAAGCCCCAAACGAATGCAAAGTCGCTTTATAACAAAATCGACCGATTCAGTTTTGCGCTCGCTGCAGGCGTTCGCGCTCGAGTTATTAGATCAAAAACTCTTCATTCTATGCAAATACGCAAGATTCATGTGTTTCGAGCAGCCAAACAAGCCCCAAACGAATGCAAAGTCGCTTTATAACGAAAAAGACCGATTTAGTTTTGCGCTCGCTGCAGGCGTTCCAGCTCGTATTAATAGATCTAAGACTCTTCATTCTGTGCAAATATGCAAGATTCGTGCGTTTGGAGCAGCCAAACAAGCCCCAAACGAATGCAAAGTCGCTTTAAAACGAAATTGAACGATTGAGTTTTGCGCTCGCTGTACGCGTTCCAGCTCGTGTCATTAGATCAAAAACTCTTCATTCTATACAGATACGCAAGATTCATGCGTTTGGAGCAGCCAAACAAGCCCCAAACGAATGCAAAGTCGCTTTATAACGGAAAAGACCGATTCAGTTTTGCGCTCGCTGCAGGCGTTCCAGCTCGTGTTATTAGATCAAAAACTCTTCATTCTGTGCAAATATGCAAGATTCGTGCGTTTGGAGCAGCCAAACAAGCCCCAAACGAATGCAAAGTCGCTTTAAAACGAAATTGAACGATTGCGTTTTGCGCTCGCTGCATTCGTTCCAGCTCGTGTTATTAGATCAAAAACTCTTCGTTCTATGCAAATACGCAAGATTCATGCGTTTGGAGCAGCCAAACAAGCCCCAAACGAATGCAAAGTCGCTTTACAACGAAATTGAACGATTGAGTTTTGCGCTCGCTGTACGCGTTCCAGCTCGTGTTATTAGATCAAAAACTCTTCATTCTATGCAAATACGCGAGATTCATGCGTTTGGAGCAGCCAAACGAGCCCCAAACGAATGCAAAGTCGCTTTATAACGAAAAAGACCGATTCAGTTTTGCGCTCGCTGCATTCGTTCCAGCTCGTGTTATTAGATCAAAAACTCTTCATTCTATGCAAATACGCAAGATTCATGCGTTTGGAGCAGCCGAACAAGCCCCAAACGAATGCAAAGTCGCTTTATAACGAAATCGGCCGTTTCAGTTTTGCGCTCGCTGCAGGCGTTCCAGCTCGTGTTATTAGATCAAAAACTTTTCATTCTATGCAAATACGCAAGATTCATGCGTTTCGAGCAGCCAAACAAGCCCCAAACGAATGCAAAGTCACTTTATTACGAAATCGACCGATTCTGTTTTGCGCTCGCTGCAGGCGTTCCAGCTCGTAATAATAGATCAAAAACTCTTCATTCTATGCAAATACGCAAGATTCGAGCGTTTGGAGCAGCCAAACAAGCCCCAAACGAATGGAAAGTCGCTTTATAACGAAATCGGCCGATTCAGTTTTGCGCTCGCTGCAGGCGTTCCAGCTCGTGTTATTAGATCAAAAACTTTTCATTCTATGCAAATACGCAAGATTCATGCGTTTCGAGCAGCCAAACAAGCCCCAAACGAATGCAAATGTTACGTCGCGGGTTATTTTATCGGTTTTTATTTCGCGGTTCTGAATTTTTGGGTTTTTGTTTCAGGTACCGGATCAACGGATGAGCGACGCGTGACGGATGGCAATCGGATGCTCCGTAGTTTAAACCGGAATGCGCCGGTTAGGGACCGGAGCGCTGTACTGGATTTTGCGTGTCATTTCTCTTCGGGTTTTATTTGTTTGTTCGACTGTCGATCGATTGACTTACCTGATTTTTATTGATTTGGCAGGTGTTGAGCTGTTGGGCGTAGCGGGTTGAGAGTGCTAGGTGCCGATGATCAACTCTGGAGAGGACGGAGGAGACCGCGTGTCCTCGTAAAGCACCGTAGAAGCGTCGGAAATGTTGCCGTCTTCCTCGGTGTGTTCGATGGCAGGTCGAATCGTGCAGTCAGCCCGATCGTCGGGTTTAATATTAGTAGGATCTGGTCGTCTTATGTATACTCGATGATTTTTGAGTGAGACGATGGACGTGATTGTCGGAACCTTCCTGGCAGCAATCACGCTCTGTTTAACGTTCGTATTGTCTGAAGCCACTGATTTCGGCGTAATGTTTTTAAGATCTGATTTAGTCGGAGCACTCGTTCTTGGTTTACGCGACCCTAGTTTCAGAAAGCCACATCTATTTTTCATGATGAACGTTATAAATGGTGATCAGTTCGCATTCTATTTGTCCCATAGTTGCTGAGGGTTGGTATATCGGGAAAGGATTGCTTAAATTAATATCAGATCAAATTTTCATCAGACTTGGTTAAGTCCGATATATATATAATCTGATTTTGGATTAATCCTAGGTTTTTATTCTAGTTAATTACTAATTAATATTACGTTTAATCTTGTTATTTCGGTTCGATCCTTTGGAGTCCCAGGAATAACCTTAATCGGATCTTATTTTTATCAGACCGACTTGCGTCGTGACTGATTTCATAAGATTCACTTTAACTTATCTAATGAATCTATCTATCAGAACCGATGATTGTCAGAACTGGTTTTCAAGATTCGATTTTATTTAAGTTTATGCTTATATGTATATATTTGTAACCTTAATCGGATCTCATTTTTATCAGACCGACTTGCGTCGTGACCGATTTTTATAAGATTCACTTTAACTTATCTAATGAATCTATCTATCAGAACCGATGATTGTCAGAACTGGTTTTCAAGATTCGATTTTATTTAAATTTATGCTTATATGTATATATTTGTATATATATATATTTATAATAAAGCAATGGGTTTGATGGTGGGAGATTACGTGAACTGATCCCAGATATATTTGTTCCTTTTTGATTTGTGTCGCTGATTTACTTACTGCTTGAAAGGACTGCCTTGCGAGAATGATTTCGTAGGATGTTGTTAAACCTTTTATTAGTCGTAGCGGGTTTCGGTTTTCTTTGATATGCGACAAAAGATTTACGTGGAGTTTGCAATCGTAAGTAGATTATTATTATAGTGATTATTGATATTGGTATTTGAACTTTATTTATATATATATTAAGATAAACACGAAATAATTGCGAACGATGTTTTATACGGTGAAATACCGCCTGGTCGCAGCCAGGTAATAATCGCGAATTTATTTGAAGTTAACAACTGCCGTAAAAGACTCTAAGTCCGAACTGGCAATTAATTATTACAAGGGGAGTACCGGATCGCGTGAGTCTCTTCAAGAGAACTCTTAGAGTCGACCGCCGGAGATGAGAGTCGTAGAAGAACTGTCTTGTCTGGATGCTGGATGGACCCGCGAGTCTCCTGAGCCTCCGCTCAGTGGTGGGGAGCCCTGTCGCTGATTCGCCCAGTCCCACTGGCCAATGCTGCGCTGCCTCTGTTGTACGGCCGTGGGGATCCGTCGCTCGCAGTGGCTGCGCCGGGTGCTGGAGGGGGTGCCTGCTCACGCCTTGCTGCCGTCGTACCGTCAGCCGCGTGGGGGCCGCCTTCTGCATTGGCCGCGCTGGATGCTGGAGGGGCACCGGCTCGCAGCTTCGTTGCATCCGTGCCGTCCCTTGAGTGGGGGGCGCCTTCGTCTCACGGTAGCGCGATGGCTACGAGTGGGGGCCTCCTTTGTCGCACGGTAGCCGTGCTGATGCAGCATCCCACGGCAGAGAGTTTCTCGGACCGCCTTATCATCGGAGCTTCGCAGAACCGAGTCGCGATAGCACTGCCTCTGGTCGTGGTACTGCCTTTGTCGCACGGTAGCCGTGCTGATGCTGTATCCCACGGCAGAGAGTTTCTCGGACCGCCTTATCGTCGGAGCTTCGCAGAACCGAGTCGCGATAGCACTGCCTCTGGTCGTGGTACTGCCTTTGTCGCACGGTAGCCGTGCTGATGCTGTATCCCACGGCAGAGAGTTTCTCGGACCGCCTTATCGTCGGAGCTTCGCAGAACCGAGTCGCGATAGCACTGCCTCTGGTCGTGGTACTGCCTTTGTCCCACGGCAGCCGTGCTGATCCAGCATCCCACGGGCTCGCTTCTCAGAGGGGCCTTATCGGTGGCGATTCTCGGAGCTTTGTCGGAGTCGCGTCCGGTCTCACGCTCGCATGGCCATCCGATACATTATTAAAGTATGACTTATTTATTATTAATGCTAATTATTTAAACATCGAGGCCTGATTGATGACATAACATGATTGATGTAATGCGTAATTATCCCAAATCCCCAGGGTAAGTATGCGTATTATTATGTATGAATATTCGGTTACATTTGTTGGATAAATAGTAATAAGGACATGATTCGTCCTTTATTGATATTGGAAACGCACCCATCCCGATGTTTCGGATGGTCCGTTTACTGAGCTTGAAATAATAATTAGTTATCGACAAATGTCATTTTAATACTCATAAATTTGATATCCTGTTATTATAGCTTAATGCCGTTCGATTATCAATTTGCTGGTGATATTTGGGTGATGCGCGCATATTAAAAGGTTTCTGATATTATTATTTATTAATAACATTATTTGTTTATTATCAAAAAGGCGTATTTATTATTGTTTTGCGCCGTCGAGTGTCGTGTCTATTCGACAATCCGTCGTTGCGCGTTTTTTGAATATTCGAAATTTATTTATTAATAATTTTATTTATCGTTAATAATGTTTATTTAATGGGCTTAGAATTGATAACGGTTGGTATATCTAATATGTCTAGTTACTATGTAACTTTGAAGCGGTTTGCGCTGTATGTTCGTTCTACAGAATTAATTTTCGTGTTTGTCAAGGTCATATGCCTTTTCTCAAAAAACTACTCGCAATGTCTCGGGGCTTCGTCGGAAAGGTGAAATATAGTAGGGGTTTATTGTTTATGACGATTATCCCCTTCTGATAGCGTGCTCAGATTTTGCAAAGGAGTTCGTGTATGTTTTTCTTTTGTTACCCAAAGTTTTTACTAAATTTCCTAGATTTCGCGTGCGGCTATTCACAAAATCGCTCACAGCGTCTCTGGACTTCGTCAGAAAGTGAAAACATAAATAGGGGTTATTGGTCACGAGGGTTTTCTCTCTCTGATAGCGTGCTCAGTTTCTGCGAAAACGTTTCGCTTGTATTTTTTATTTGCATTTTAAGTTTAATATTTTCCCTGGACTTTACCTGTGACGTTTATGTGTGTTTATTATTGACGAATGTTATTTTTACGGGGGTGTGCCTGCTAGTTTGTGTCGAGAGTACGTTTTTAAAGTTATTTTGTTCAAAATTGTATCTTAATTATTGTTTGTTATGTTTTTAGCTACGTTCTTGTTTTATTGCTGATCGGAGCTTACGAATTTTCCTGGTGGTACGAATAACGATTTATCTTCGCGTTTGTATGTTTCATATGTATTTTGGGGAATACCGTCAATGTATGTTATGTAACTGTAGCATGCTACAGTACGATCTCACTTAGTTTACCATTAATAGTGCAATTGATTATTTAATTGATAACGCGTTAGGCATGGAACGGTATTATTTGAATGCATGAGGGTTATTTAGAAAATTATTGTATTATCGGTTGATATATATTATGTTTACGATAATACCTATTATATTGATGACGATTCTATCGTCGTAGTGTTGTGACTTATTTATCTGTATGTCTCGCTACCATTTTTAGTATTTTAGTGTCCCCGAGAACAAAGTAAATCCAAAAAAAAAATTTGTTCGTGTGTCGGTTACTTTCTTTGCTGCTGAAGAGACCCAGGACGTGACACCTCCCCCCCTAAGTCTGAAGCAGTGCCGAGGCTCTGCTGAGGACCAGCGTGAAGGCGCTTGATGAGTTCTGGGTCGATTCTTGGTAGCGCCGTGGGATATCTTCCGGACTCCCTCGCCGTCAAGTTGGGGTAGGTTGACAACTCTACCCGGTCCATTGCTGTCGAATATCTTGCGCTATCCCTCGCCGTCAAGTTGGGGTAATCTGATTGAATTACCCTTTCTGCCGTTGTCGGATATCTTGCGTTGTCCCTCGCCGTCAAGTTGGGGCAGTTGGATTTATCGTTTGATACTGGTAAATCTGCCCTTTCTCCTGTGCTTGGTCCGCTCTCGACGTCCGTGGTAGGCGATACTCGCCTGTGACCCAGTGTGAGTAATAGACCGGTCACAGAACTCCATATGGCCCCCAAGAGATGGATGCTCCATCCATAAAGCGAGTGAATAGCATATCCGTGGATACATGTGTCGATGATTGTTTTTATGATTTTTATAATGACGTAGATAGCGAATACTCCGGCGCTGGCTATGCCGAACTTCTCAAATCCGTGCCAGAATCGTTTCGCAGCACTCTCGGCCAAATGTTCAAGCGTGGTTTCGTCGAGAAATCCTCGAATGGACACACTTCCCGCCGGGATACTATAGCCGACCGATCCCCTCGCTAAGTTGTTCAGCAGGGCTGGTTTTTCAGCTGGGAACATTATACGTTCGCGGAGTTTCTTGATGTCGGCCGCTGAATAGATTCCGCTGTTGGCAAGGTTTCCGATTGACGCGTAATGCCATGTAGGTTTTGAGGATGGCACCAATGATTGCGGTGCCGGTACTTCGATCGGATGCGGCGAGAACCTATACCATACGTTATCGATTTGGTACAAGGACGGCAACGTCGGGTCGCACTCGATCTGCGTTGCAGATTTCAGCAACATTCTTGAGGTTGTTGACAAAAAATAGGACTCGTTGCGATACGTAACAGGTAGTTCGTGATGGCACTCGTCCGTGCGACGGAGGCTGCACTCCACGGGGACACACTTGACTATGTGCGCCACTTCTCCAGCTATCACCGCCATATACCCCGGTCCCTTCATAATGGCGTATGCGAACTTTTCCGGCAAGATGCCGGACGTTGACAGCGCGTTTTGAAGTACTTGCCTTTCCAGGTTGCATCGCTGCGTCAGGATGTCCTTGTACAAGTTCTTCATTTGTAGTTTGACATGCTTCTCCACATATACGAATTTTGAATTTATGTAGGAGAATATGTCAAGATTTGATACCGAGATTTGCTTTCGGACCGCGAATGACTCTCCTTTTCGCGTCTCCAGAATGTACAGCTTCGGGTGTTCGGTGCGAATCAAAGTGAACCCGCACAACTGCTGTTCCGATTTTTTCGCGAGAGCGAATGTCGTGTCTTGTGTTGTTAATGTGTATACGTCGGGCGAGCTGGCGCTATCTTCGACCGGTGTTAACTTTGTGGCTTTACCTTCGTACAACACGTCGTAACGATTAAAATTGCACGAATCGGTTGGTTCTGTTTTCCAATACACGCTTCTGCCGTCGATGTCGGTGCAATGTCCTTCAGGGAGTGCACAATGTGTTCCGGTTTGCAGTATTATTTTATCGGTCGCCAGGTTGACCGTTGCTTCGTAATTAGAAAGTGTAACACTCACCGAGGCTTGCACTACGACGTTGTCCCACGTTCCGAACGGGTCGCTGTACTGAGTTCCGACGCACTTGCCATCTACTGTGATTGATCCAGCCATCGTGATGGTTCTCCTATCCGTGTTGTTTCGCTGCAAGCCGATGAGTTGTGCCGAATTGCTGACTGCCAGGATCCCTGTTTCGTGCAGTCTACGGCATGCCCTCTCATCCAGGTCGTAGAGATATATCTGTCGTCCATTATGGACCACTGAATTGTGGGAGTGCATCCCACAATGGTAGATTGTCCTATCGATTTCTATCTTGCACTCTGTCACCTCGGCGCTGCTGAAGTCCGTGAGTTGAAGTAGCTGGATGTAACTGGACGTCGACGCTGGTTCCAACAATGGTATGTTGCATTCCGCGACACCGTTGAGGGAAATCGACGTTATATTCATCGTCGATCCACCGCAGTCGTAGCCGACCAGGGCCGCGACCTCTGCGATGATGATGAGGAGGAGGAACACTGTTGATTTCATCCTAGAACAAACATATGTTCTTGGTTATTTCTTAGGACTCTCAGCATCTTTTGATTCCACCTTCCTTGTGGAATTTCCTCTCGTGTGTCGCTTATCGGCTGTCGCTACGACTAACAACGCCGAGATCGCCGCCTCGTCGTCCCCCTAGCGGCGGCAGTTGCCTCGATCCGGACCCATCTTCCTTCACACGATCTTCGGTGCTTCCTAGTCCCGAAGTCTACAGGCTGTTTTGTTCTGTTGGTTGGTCGTGATATTGCTAATCCGCACGTCGTACACCTCCACTCGGTTTTGAGGTTGGGAATATGATCCTGGCCTCCGTGGTCGTAGACTGTGATTTTGAGGCCACCCTTTTGGTTTATTCGCCTCTTCAGTCGGTGGAAAAGTGACCCATGCTTTACACCGTCGTCGTACATGTTCATGAAGGTATAAACGTGGATCATTTCGTGGAGGAGTGTTTCCACTAAGACTCTGGTCTTCCGTCCGATGTGCAGCTTTTTAGATATTATTACGCGACGCTCTGGCCCGAAGATCGTCCGTCCTGCGTCTCTGGTCATTTTCGGGCTCCAACGTTCTGTGAATCCATATACTTTGTTTTCAAAGTACGCCGCGCTGTACGCCTTGAACAGCGCGTATAAGTTGGGGAGTGGCTCGGCCAGTGGTTCCTCCAACTGGTCTTTTGTGTAAATCAGTGAGGGTCTTGTCTCTCTGGTTTCCTCGTTCATGGTCCTGATGCGTGGACTCCTCCTGACAGGTACCACACTGGCTTCTCCTTTTGGCACATCGGGTGATTTTGCGTAAGGGTCGATACCCTGCGCCAAAAGAAGTGATCTGAGGATACTCATGATCGAGCCGAGCCTTTGTTTACACTATTCGCGGCACTGTTGAGTCTTTAAACACTAATAACTATAGTTGGTTAAAGCTCGCGGCACTATTGAGTCTTTAAACACTAATAACTACAGTTGGTTAAAGCTCGCGGCACTATTGAGTCTTTAAACACTAATAACTATAGTTGGTTAAAGCTCGCGGCACTATTGAGTCTTTAAACACTAATAACTACAGTTGGTTAAAGCTCGCGGCACTATTGAGTCTTTAAACACTAATAACTACAGTTGGTTAAAGCTCGCGGCACTATTGAGTCTTTAAACACTAATAACTATAGTTGGTTAAAGCTCGCGGCACTATTGAGTCTTTAAACACTAATAACTACAGTTGGTTAAAGCTCGCGGCACTATTGAGTCTTTAAACACTAATAACTATAGTTGGTTAAAGCTCGCGGCACTATTGAGTCTTTAAACACTAATAACTATAGTTGGTTAAAGCTCGCGGCACTATTGAGTCTTTAAACACTAATAACTACAGTTGGTTAAAGCTCGCGGCACTATTGAGTCTTTAAACACTAATAAGTTAAGAATAGTCGGCACTCGCGGCACTGGACGAAGTTCGTCGGCGCTTAGCACTGTGACTTGCTTGTCCCGGTTTTCACGCAACACTCGTATCAGTGAACACTCGTTCGTCGTGGTTGATGAACAATTATGTCACTTGGCTCGAGCTGTTGTCGTGATCGCAGGTGGATGCAGTCTGGCGTTGCCCCGCACGCGTACCGCTGAGCCCCCGTTCGGCGTCGAGCTGACCGCTGGAAGGGGAACAAGGCGGTCCCGCCTTGGCGTGGTAGCCCAATGTGCAGTGGGTAATCCCCGTCTATTAACGCAGTACCTTTTTACGAGTATTTCCAAAAGTCGTTTTATTACCTTCGGGTTGTTATCGTCAGGTTTCCGGCATAGCCGCGGTACTATCCTCCGCATGATGGCTTTGTATTCTTCTTTTGTCACAATTTGTTGCGTGTAGTAGGGCGTCAGGATTGCTTCGACTTCCTTCTCGATGTCCTTTTGACGCTGAAGTTTTTCTAAAAACTTGGCTTCCACTTGTTTTTTAACCTCGATACTCGGCAAGCTGTCCAAGATCTGTAGTTGATTGCCGACGATGCGTACTTCGACTTTCTTCTTTAATTCGAAGTTTCCCGATGATGATTTGGTTGAGGCGTGTCCCAGTTGTGGTGATAAACCGAACAGCGCCTCGACGGTTGCTCGTCTCCTGGATTCCTTCGCCATGGCTTTAGTGTGAGAGGCCATACTCTGTTGTCGGCTTATGTTTGATGAGATGAATACATCCAGAGTACCTCGCGCTGTCGCTGGTCCTCGTGCACTGCTGCTCCTTGGTGCTGCGGCGCGGGTCTCGTTCTTGTTCTCACTCCACTACTTGTCTTTCCCTAGGCAATGGTCCATTTTAGTCGACGGCGATCCATCTGCCGCGACATTCCTCACTATGGTTTCTCGCGGTTTTGCCTCGTGGTTGGTCACCTTTTCGGTTGAATCGCACTATTTCGCACTTGCACACGCTACACTGCCAAATTGTCTGTAGGTGTGCGATGTGGTCTAGTCCTCCCTTATCCAGGATACTCACGTTGAGATTGGTTATTTTATTTATTCCTCTCAACAGTTTAGCAAAGTCCTCCCCGTGGCGTAGAGAGCTGACGTGCGTAGTGCAATAAATGAATCCATGTATCATCTCGTATAGGAGCGTCTCAACCATCACCTTAATTTCGCGACCCAGAAGGAGGGGTTTGGAGAGCGTGATTTTCGGAGATGGCCGGAGCACCGTTTTCCCTACTGCCGATTTTAACTGAGAAGACCAACGTACGTCGAATCCCTTAATTTCGTCACTGAAAAGCTCCCTATTATAGGTCCTGAAGACCTCCCGGAGGTCTGGGAGCGGCTCGGTAAGTATTTCGGTCAGCTCCTGTTGATCGTAAATTGGTCTCGGTTTACAGTCTATGAGCTCGAATTGGCCCGCGCTCTGCGTCCCGCTTGTACTCGGTTGAGATTCGGTTTTTTGGTCGAAACGCAGTTCAGCGTATTGCTCGGTTTTGAGTGGCTCGAAATCGCGCGTTATTATCCTCATGATGGGTTTAACGAATGATTGCACTGAATTTATTATCTCGTTGTACCGAGTCTTTTATTATGTCGCACTAGAGGTTTTATGATCTCGTTGTACCGAGTCTCCCAGCCGTCCCTCAATCCGGTTGTACCACAGTTTTATTACTGCCGATTGTTTTATGGCCGGTGTCCTTTGTGGTCGCCGAGTGTCGGCGAAGCGGCTCGGTAGTGGATTTCGTGTACTTGGAGTTTTGCTAGTTTTTGTTGGGGTTACTAATCTCTCTGCGATGAACGTAACTGCTGTTCGATTATCCCTAAAACATAGACGTGCTTGGGTCGTATGTCGAAATGCAGCCAATAACTCCTGCGTACAAAGGATAATCCTCCACAATGTGAAAAAGATACGGATTGTATTCCTCGCTAGGGCTGTGAATTAATATTCGTGCTACTGAAATTATAGGTCCCTCGTCGGTCAGGAGAGATATGTTCCCGAGTGAATGAAATACGACCGCCGGACTTAGCGCGCTTATTTTTACGAGGTTTATTCCGTAGTTCAAGTTAACCACGAAAGTGCCTACGCCGTTGGCCAATTGCGGAGAGTTTATGACCTCTTCGATTTCCGGATATGGCTCGTTTGATGCTGGCAGACCCATCTCAAATTCCCGGCGAACCATTGTCTGATTTCGCTCACCAATTGCAGCGGTGTAGAGTCGAATTTGACTGAAACAGAGGATTCTGTCTATAGTCTCGTCAGACGCAATTTATTGGTGTGGACGATTCTGGGTTTGCTGTTATAATTAATTTTTACGTTTCCACCGGATAATATTTCGATGACCTCATAGGGGCCTGTATACTGGTCGCAAAATTTGCCCGTACTGGGTTCTTTTAGCATTAGAACCTTGCTGCCGATCCCGAAATTTTGCGGATTTATCCGTCTATCGTAATACCGTTTAGATCGCTCTTTGGCTGCCTTCAGGTTTTCCGCGGCGAGTTCTTGTAAACCGTGCACTTTACCGAAAAGGTTTTCGAGATATTCCGCGTACGTTAGATCCTGGTGCTCTTCAATTTGCGTATGTGTCGACGGCTGTCTAGCTTTCCTGCCGAAGACTAACTCGAACGGAGTGAATCCCGTTCCCTCGTGTTGGCTCGTGTTATACGAGAACATTGCTAATTCAATGAATTCGTCCCACTCGTTGCGATCGTTCACATACTGCTTGAGGTATTCCGCGAGTACATGGTGCGACCGTTCGATGGATCCGTTGGTTTGTGGATGATACGTTGTTGTACGATACTGCCGAATTTTAAACTTTTTCGCTAGTGCCTTCATCAGGCTGCTGGTGAAGTTGGCCCCTTGGTCCGTTAGAAGTCCCTTGGGTGCTCCGAATCGGCTAATAAATTGTTTCGCGAAGGCGTCCGCGATATGCACGGATGTCGTCTTCTCCAATGGAACGGCGAGTGAATATTTTGTTAGGAGATCTTGGATCGTCAAGATGTACATGTTGCCCTTTTTGGTGACAGGTAGCGGCCCAACGATGTCCATGGAGATCTTGTCGAATGCACTCCCGGGAGTGTCCGTGATCACCATTGGCTGTTTTGTCTTGACGCGGACGAGTTTCTTCAGCTGGCATCCACGACAATGCTGAATATACTCCTGGACCTGAGTTTTCATGTTTTCCCAGTAGTATTTTTCGCGTATTCGCTTGTATGTTTTATTTACGCCCTTATGACCACCGATCAAAGAATCATGGTTTTCCTGAATTATGTCTCCTCTCTCTGCTTCAGGCGGTACACGAATTAGCTGGTTACAAACTGTCAGAGTTACTGGCAAGTCTTGCAGGTTATCCACCAACCGATTTTGTATTTCTGTCCAAGACAGATTATCGATCGTGTTCGTTTTAGCTATACTAACCGATTCTAATCCTAACTCTAGTATGACTTCTCTCAGCGATTGGAAGGATTCTATTAGATCGTCTAACGCCGTGTTAGATCGTAAGTCTGCCTTGACCGGTAAGGCAATCAGGTGTTTCGATTTTTCGTTTGTAACGTTTGCTCTAGTTATATTTAAGTTTCTCAAGACTGGGAATCTATCGGCGGTGGCCAGGTCTTCGGCTCCGTTATCGATCGGTTGACCCTTAGTGGTTACGAAAAATGTGATGTTATCTTTCTGCATGACCAACCGATCTCGGGTCTCTTTCACCGTGAAGATTTCCGCTCGAGCTTCGTTCTCGTTGCGTTCGTATGGAACGTCGACTCTATCGAACATTTCACTGTCTGAATCACTTTCGGAATTTGGCTCATTCGACGTTTCCGACCTATCGTCCCTGACTTCCGTTTCAATTGAAGAGATTTCATGGTTTGATTCGAGATATTCGACTATTCCTGAGGTCCCCGGTGGGTCTAGTACGCTAGCAATATTATTTTCGTTTGTTGGGCTAAGACCCGCTGAAGGACTGGCAATATTATTATTTTCAGCTTTCTGGTTTGCTTCAGTTGCAGGTGGATCGGATGGATCACCGGCACTGTCGAACTTCGTTGTGTTTTCCGGGCTTGCAGAGCGATCTGAGGGATCGCTAGGAATGTCCTTAGACTGATTTTCCGGAATGTACTGACTTTTCGGAATATTTTGGTCGGAGTGATTTTCTGGAACTTCCTCGGATTTTGGAATATCTGATATATCCGATATATCGCTAGAATTGTCCTCCTGATTTTGTACTTCGGGGATTACTATTGAGTCCGAGGTATTAGGACTTTCGATTGGCGGTACGACAGCCGCAGCTGCAGGAGGCTTATGATCTATTGATCGTCCTGTTTGTTTATCGGGTGCTTTCGGCTTCCTTTTCGGCCTGAACTCGAAAATTGCGTCTGAGTCTGAATCGGATGTTTGCGGTTTTGCCCGTTTTTTAGGAGTGGGTTTTTTCTGCGAGAACCTAATTATCTGCCCAGGAACGGGGTCTGGCGGATTCTCCTTTTCCCTTTTCGTAGGGATCTCGTCGGAATCCGTATCGGATATTGGTTTGTTAGGGCGTTTCTTACGCGTGATTTTAGTTTCGTGGTCGGAGTCCGAACTCGGCGGATTCTCCTTTTGCCTTTTCGCGGGGATCTCGTCGGAATCTGTTTCAGACGGATCCTCTTTTGTTCTGAACCGTATAGGCATGACTACCAATACGGATTTTTCGTTTACAGGTGTTTCTATTTCCGGCGGGTTTCGCGACAGAGCGTCGGCGTTGGCGTTGACTCTCCCAGGTTTGTATACGATTTTATACTCGTAATTCGCTAGTTTTAAGCGCCAATGAACTAGTCTATTTGCGGGGTCTTTTACCGAATCGAGCCATACTAACGGTTTGTGATCGGTCACGAGAGTGAATTCTCGGCCGTAAATGTAAGGCCTGAAATGCCCTACGCAATAAACGATCGCTAATAACTCCTTTTCGATGGTAGAATAGTTCATCTCGGCTTTTGACAGTGTTCGCGACGCGTACGATATTGGTTTGTCGCTACCGATTTTTCCCTGACTGAGAATACCGCCTATCGCGATGTTTGAAGCGTCCGTTGTTATAACAAATGGCCGAGTGAAGTCCGGGTACTGCAACACCGGTTCCTTACACAAGGCGTCGCGTAGTTTTACAAAAGCATCCTCCTGCTTCTGAGTCCACTTGAATATTGCTTCCTTTTTTAGCAGTTGCGTTAACGGCCTAGCGATTGCTGAGAAGTTTTCTACGAATCGGCGATAGTACCCTGCTAACCCGAGAAATTGTTTGATTTTCTTTGGACTGGTTAATCTCGGATAATTTTTGATCGATTCGATCTTTTTTGGATCCGGTTTTACACCGTTTTCGCTTATAATGTGCCCTAAATAGGCTACTTCCTTGCGTAAAAACTCGCACTTGTCTGGTTGCAATTTGAGGTTCGCCTTCCGTAATCGCTCGGCGAGTTTGCTAAACTTAATTTCGTGCTCCCTAAGTGAGCTCGCGTATATAACAATATCGTCGAGATACACGAAAAGCTCGTTACCCTGCAGGCCGCACAATACGCGGTCCATTAAGCGCTGGAAAGTTGCCGGGGCGTTCTTGAGCCCAAACGGCATACGATTGAATTGATAATGCCCAAATGGCGTCGAGAATGCTGTTTTATGAGCATCTGAGGGATGCATACGGATTTGATGAAATCCGCTTGCTAAGTCAAATACCGAAAAATATTTCGCGCTACCCAACTGATCGAGAATTTCATTTATGTTTGGGAGTGGGTAGGCGTCTCCGATTGTTTTCTCGTTGAGATTTCTATAATCGATGACCATCCTCCATCTTGGCCTTCCCTGTGAATCGGCCTTCTTCGGCACGATCCAAAGTGGCGAGCTGTATGGGGAGTCGGACGGTTCTATAATTTTTCCATCTATAAGATCGCCAACCTGTCTCGAAATTTCATCCTTGTGAGCAGGCGGAAACCGATATTGACGAGTGAAGACTGGCTGGTCGTCGGTTGTGGAGATTTTGTGTTCGATTGCATTAGTGTGATCCAGAAATTGTCCCGGAATATGAAAGAGATCTACGTTTTCCTCTATAATTCGTTCGACGCTTACTCGCTCTTCGGCGTTTAGATCCTCGAGTCGTAATAAGTCTTTGACTTGTTTAACGCGTTCGCTCTCGACTCGCAAAACAGGATGGTCGTGCGTCTGCTGACAGGTACTGCGACAATCCGGATCTTGCACGCTAAGTGTTTCACCGGATTGACACTGATTTTGCGAAACATACCCCGAATTGGGGTCGTAGAGCTCGTATGCCTCTAGGGTTACTGTCGGAACAGTCAGCTCTACGTCCTCCTCGTTGGCATTAATCGCCATCAGACACGCCACGCCATTTTTGCTTGAAACTAACGTATTTCCTAAGAAAATTCCGTTTCCAGCATCGAGACGGGGAATATAGCCGTCTTTTACTTCGGGATTCTTTACCCTGACATAATAAACTGCACGAGATCTTCCTGGTATCACTACTGTTTCGCGATTTTTAAATGGAAGAGATTTATTTTTCCAACGAACAACCTCCTCGTCCCAATCGATTATCGCCCGATTTTGCGAATGAAACTCCGAGCCAAGTATGGCATCCTGCTCAATAGGAAACACGCTTTTAACCACGTGAAATTCGGCTTCTGTCCCTTTAATATTTAAAATAGTTGAACCGATCGTGAATACGGGTATATTTGAAATACCTCTGAGTTTCAGAATATCGTTTTTATTTATTATGACATCCGGATTTAGTACGTCCATTTTTACGAGATTTGGTTCGGATCCGGAGTCTACGAGGAAATCGGCTTTATATTTTAATTCTGGAGACTCGATCTCTACCGTGGGTGTAAATGAATGTTTCCCTAAGCGGATGTTGACGGTACGGACGTTTCGTTCACGAAGTTGACTGTGCGCACCGGGCGCTCTGGTGCTTTCTCCGCTCGGTTCGCGCCTGGTTTTTCCGAGCGGGAATTCGCGTTTCCCAAATTTCGTTTTTCGTCGTTTTGTTTCTTGAAACACTGCGTTACGACGTGGCCGGGTTTCGAACAGTAATCACACGAGGGACGCGGCTTATCGACGCGATTTTTGTCCCAATTCTGGGTTTTGTTCGGCACGAAATCGCGTTTCACGGCGTTACCGTCGGCTCTCGGTCGTTGAGGCCGTTTTTCCG
This sequence comes from Amblyteles armatorius, assembly GCA_933228735.2. Lineage (NCBI taxonomy): Eukaryota > Metazoa > Arthropoda > Insecta > Hymenoptera > Ichneumonidae > Amblyteles > Amblyteles armatorius. Next base: position 360,244 of record OW121691.1, on the reverse strand, counting down.
GATATTTCGACCAACAATCTTCTGATTTGTGGCCCCGTTTGTTGCAATTATCGCACGACAAGGATTCGCGAGCCGTGATCGTTTTTACGTGAGACTGTGAAGGATTTTTATTTTCGAACCGCGATTCTCTGAAATTAGCGCGATCTTTTTCGATTTCTTTTTCGATTTTGACCGCATTCGCGTAGGCTTGTGCGAGATTTTGACAGCCTTCTAGTTTAAGTCTGAGTCTAAAATCCGGAGGTAGACCGGCGACGAAACACTCGAGGGTTTCGTTTTCGCGTGGTATTGCACCGTTTTCAGACGTTTCCTCCTCTGTGATCGCGGCGTGGAGGTCTTTTACCCGACTAATATAATCGATGATGTGTTCGTTTTTATTTTTAGCGATATTACCTAATTCACCGCGATACTGATTTATCGATTTTGAGGCTCCAAAAACGTCTTTCAGACGATCAGTGAAAGCCTTTATGTCCGCGAATGAGTCGTCTTCCATCGCGGTGTAAGCACGGCCCTTCAATTTATTACGGAGAAGCCGTGTCAAAGTCAACTCGAGGTTTGCTGGGAACATGTCCTTTGCACGTTTACAAGCTCGAACGAATTTTAACACTGATATGTTTTCACCGTTGAACACTGGTATTCCTTCGAGGATATCTTTGAAGGAAAGTCGTGGAAGATTTGGATCACTGGTGCTCGAATTTTGGGGGTTATTCGCGGGAGCTCGGTCTGTCAACGGGGGAGTCGCTGACACACGAGAACTAATGCGCGCCATATCGTTTTTTATAATGTCGAGTTCCCCAATCAAATTTGTCAATACGGTCTGAAGATTTCGCTGTCCTGCAGCGTCTGTGTCTGAGGGACGTTGATTTTGGTTCTGAATATTTTGACTTTGTAATTCTAGCTCGCGGGAAGCTAGATCTGCCTCCATGTCGAGCAGTCTACGTTTTTCCGCGGATAGTTGCTCAGATAACACGCGCAATTCCTCTTCGTCGAGGTTATCCATGATTTTACGTTACACTTCACTTTTGTTTCAAATAGAATGGATATTATTAGTGTTATAATAAAATATGATAAAAGTCAGACTATTCTGTTGATTTTTACACGAATTTAACAAGTCTACACTATTGTGTACGGATTCTAGCGTGAAACGTTAAATTTTCCATTGGACTTCTGAATTTAGGCACCAGTCCGAAAGATTCACGGTTTTTTTTTCTTTTTTTGAACACTATGTGAATTGAACTTTATGCAATGACTTGTTTTCCAGATGTTTTGATTTTACGCAAATATCCAGTGGATCCCACCGCTGTCACCATTTTATATTGCCTTTCCTGTTACGTCGCGGGTTATTTTATCGGTTTTTATTTCGCGGTTCTGAATTTTTGGGTTTTTGTTTCAGGTACCGGATCAACGGATGAGCGACGCGTGACGGATGGCAATCGGATGCTCCGTAGTTTAAACCGGAATGCGCCGGTTAGGGACCGGAGCGCTGTACTGGATTTTGCGTGTCATTTCTCTTCGGGTTTTATTTGTTTGTTCGACTGTCGATCGATTGACTTACCTGATTTTTATTGATTTGGCAGGTGTTGAGCTGTTGGGCGTAGCGGGTTGAGAGTGCTAGGTGCCGATGATCAACTCTGGAGAGGACGGAGGAGACCGCGTGTCCTCGTAAAGCACCGTAGAAGCGTCGGAAATGTTGCCGTCTTCCTCGGTGTGTTCGATGGCAGGTCGAATCGTGCAGTCAGCCCGATCGTCGGGTTTAATATTAGTAGGATCTGGTCGTCTTATGTATACTCGATGATTTTTGAGTGAGACGATGGACGTGATTGTCGGAACCTTCCTGGCAGCAATCACGCTCTGTTTAACGTTCGTATTGTCTGAAGCCACTGATTTCGGCGTAATGTTTTTAAGATCTGATTTAGTCGGAGCACTCGTTCTTGGTTTACGCGACCCTAGTTTCAGAAAGACACATCTATTTTTCATGATGAACGTTATAAATGGTGATCAGTTCGCATTCTATTTGTCCCATAGTTGCTGAGGGTTGGTATATCGGGAAAGGATTGCTTAAATTAATATCAGATCAAATTTTCATCAGACTTGGTTAAGTCCGATATATATATAATCTGATTTTGGATTAATCCTAGGTTTTTATTCTAGTTAATTACTAATTAATATTACGTTTAATCTTGTTATTTCGGTTCGATCCTTTGGAGTCCCAGGAATAACCTTAATCGGATCTTATTTTTATCAGACCGACTTGCGTCGTGACTGATTTCATAAGATTCACTTTAACTTATCTAATGAATCTATCTATCAGAACCGATGATTGTCAGAACTGGTTTTCAAGATTCGATTTTATTTAAGTTTATGCTTATATGTATATATTTGTAACCTTAATCGGATCTCATTTTTATCAGACCGACTTGCGTCGTGACCGATTTTTATAAGATTCACTTTAACTTATCTAATGAATCTATCTATCAGAACCGATGATTGTCAGAACTGGTTTTCAAGATTCGATTTTATTTAAATTTATGCTTATATGTATATATTTGTATATATATATATTTATAATAAAGCAATGGGTTTGATGGTGGGAGATTACGTGAACTGATCCCAGATATATTTGTTCCTTTTTGATTTGTGTCGCTGATTTACTTACTGCTTGAAAGGACTGCCTTGCGAGAATGATTTCGTAGGATGTTGTTAAACCTTTTATTAGTCGTAGCGGGTTTCGGTTTTCTTTGATATGCGACAAAAGATTTACGTGGAGTTTGCAATCGTAAGTAGATTATTATTATAGTGATTATTGATATTGGTATTTGAACTTTATTTATATATATATTAAGATAAACACGAAATAATTGCGAACGATGTTTTATACGGTGAAATACCGCCTGGTCGCAGCCAGGTAATAATCGCGAATTTATTTGAAGTTAACAACTGCCGTAAAAGACTCTAAGTCCGAACTGGCAATTAATTATTACAAGGGGAGTACCGGATCGCGTGAGTCTCTTCAAGAGAACTCTTAGAGTCGACCGCCGGAGATGAGAGTCGTAGAAGAACTGTCTTGTCTGGATGCTGGATGGACCCGCGAGTCTCCTGAGCCTCCGCTCAGTGGTGGGGAGCCCTGTCGCTGATTCGCCCAGTCCCACTGGCCAATGCTGCGCTGCCTCTGTTGTACGGCCGTGGGGATCCGTCGCTCGCAGTGGCTGCGCCGGGTGCTGGAGGGGGTGCCTGCTCACGCCTTGCTGCCGTCGTACCGTCAGCCGCGTGGGGGCCGCCTTCTGCATTGGCCGCGCTGGATGCTGGAGGGGCACCGGCTCGCAGCTTCGTTGCATCCGTGCCGTCCCTTGAGTGGGGGGCGCCTTCGTCTCACGGTAGCGCGATGGCTACGAGTGGGGGCCTCCTTTGTCGCACGGTAGCCGTGCTGATGCAGCATCCCACGGCAGAGAGTTTCTCGGACCGCCTTATCATCGGAGCTTCGCAGAACCGAGTCGCGATAGCACTGCCTCTGGTCGTGGTACTGCCTTTGTCGCACGGTAGCCGTGCTGATGCTGTATCCCACGGCAGAGAGTTTCTCGGACCGCCTTATCGTCGGAGCTTCGCAGAACCGAGTCGCGATAGCACTGCCTCTGGTCGTGGTACTGCCTTTGTCGCACGGTAGCCGTGCTGATGCTGTATCCCACGGCAGAGAGTTTCTCGGACCGCCTTATCGTCGGAGCTTCGCAGAACCGAGTCGCGATAGCACTGCCTCTGGTCGTGGTACTGCCTTTGTCCCACGGCAGCCGTGCTGATCCAGCATCCCACGGGCTCGCTTCTCAGAGGGGCCTTATCGGTGGCGATTCTCGGAGCTTTGTCGGAGTCGCGTCCGGTCTCACGCTCGCATGGCCATCCGATACATTATTAAAGTATGACTTATTTATTATTAATGCTAATTATTTAAACATCGAGGCCTGATTGATGACATAACATGATTGATGTAATGCGTAATTATCCCAAATCCCCAGGGTAAGTATGCGTATTATTATGTATGAATATTCGGTTACATTTGTTGGATAAATAGTAATAAGGACATGATTCGTCCTTTATTGATATTGGAAACGCACCCATCCCGATGTTTCGGATGGTCCGTTTACTGAGCTTGAAATAATAATTAGTTATCGACAAATGTCATTTTAATACTCATAAATTTGATATCCTGTTATTATAGCTTAATGCCGTTCGATTATCAATTTGCTGGTGATATTTGGGTGATGCGCGCATATTAAAAGGTTTCTGATATTATTATTTATTAATAACATTATTTGTTTATTATCAAAAAGGCGTATTTATTATTGTTTTGCGCCGTCGAGTGTCGTGTCTATTCGACAATCCGTCGTTGCGCGTTTTTTGAATATTCGAAATTTATTTATTAATAATTTTATTTATCGTTAATAATGTTTATTTAATGGGCTTAGAATTGATAACGGTTGGTATATCTAATATGTCTAGTTACTATGTAACTTTGAAGCGGTTTGCGCTGTATGTTCGTTCTACAGAATTAATTTTCGTGTTTGTCAAGGTCATATGCCTTTTCTCAAAAAAACTACTCGCAATGTCTCGGGGCTTCGTCGGAAAGGTGAAATATAGTAGGGGTTTATTGTTTATGACGATTATCCCCTTCTGATAGCGTGCTCAGATTTTGCAAAGGAGTTCGTGTATGTTTTTCTTTTGTTACCCAAAGTTTTTACTAAATTTCCTAGATTTCGCGTGCGGCTATTCACAAAATCGCTCACAGCGTCTCTGGACTTCGTCAGAAAGTGAAAACATAAATAGGGGTTATTGGTCACGAGGGTTTTCTCTCTCTGATAGCGTGCTCAGTTTCTGCGAAAACGTTTCGCTTGTATTTTTTATTTGCATTTTAAGTTTAATATTTTCCCTGGACTTTACCTGTGACGTTTATGTGTGTTTATTATTGACGAATGTTATTTTTACGGGGGTGTGCCTGCTAGTTTGTGTCGAGAGTACGTTTTTAAAGTTATTTTGTTCAAAATTGTATCTTAATTATTGTTTGTTATGTTTTTAGCTACGTTCTTGTTTTATTGCTGATCGGAGCTTACGAATTTTCCTGGTGGTACGAATAACGATTTATCTTCGCGTTTGTATGTTTCATATGTATTTTGGGGAATACCGTCAATGTATGTTATGTAACTGTAGCATGCTACAGTACGATCTCACTTAGTTTACCATTAATAGTGCAATTGATTATTTAATTGATAACGCGTTAGGCATGGAACGGTATTATTTGAATGCATGAGGGTTATTTAGAAAATTATTGTATTATCGGTTGATATATATTATGTTTACGATAATACCTATTATATTGATGACGATTCTATCGTCGTAGTGTTGTGACTTATTTATCTGTATGTCTCGCTACCATTTTTAGTATTTTAGTGTCCCCGAGAACAAAGTAAATCCAAAAAAAAAATTTGTTCGTGTGTCGGTTACTTTCTTTGCTGCTGAAGAGACCCAGGACGTGACACAAAGTCACTTTATTACGAAATCGACCGATTCTGTTTTGCGCTCGCTGCAGGCGTTCCAGCTCGTAATAATAGATCAAAAACTCTTCATTCTATGCAAATACGCAAGATTCGAGCGTTTGGAGCAGCCAAACAAGCCCCAAACGAATGCAAAGTCGCTCTATAACGAAATCGACCGATTCAGTTTTGCGCTCGCTGCAGGCTTTCCAGCTCGTATTAATAGATCTAAGACTCTTCATTCTGTGCAAATATGCAAGATTCATGCGTTTGGAGCAGCCAAACAAGCCCCAAACGAATGCAAAGTCGCTTTATAACGAAAAAGACCGATTGAGTTTTGCGCTCGCTGCAGGCATTCCAGCTCGTGTTATTAGATCAAAAACTCGTCATTCTATGCAAATACGCAAGATTCATGCGTTTGGAGCAGCCAAACAAGCCCCAAACGAATGCAAAGTCACTTTATAACGAAAAAGACCGATTCAGTTTTGCGCTCGCGGCAGGCGTTCCAGCTCGAGTTATTAGATCAAAAACTCTTCATTCTATGCAAATACGCGAAATTCATGCATTTCGAGCAGCCAAACAAGCCCTAAACGAATGCAAAGTCGCTTTATAACGAAATCGACCGATTCAGTTTTGCGCTCGTTGCAGGCGTTCCAGCTCGAGTTATTAGATCAAACACTGTTTATTCTATGTGAATACGCAAGATTCATGCGTTTAGAGCAGCCAAACAAGCCCCAAACGAATGCACAGACGCTTTTGAACGAAATTGAACGATTGAGTTTTGCGCTCGCCGTACGCGTTCCAGCTCGTGTCATTAGATCAAAAACTCTTCATTCTGTGCAAATATGCAAGATTCATGCGTTTGGAGCAGATAAACAAGCCCCAAACGAATGCAAAGTCGCTTTACAACGAAATTGAACGATTGTGTTTTGCGCTCGCTGTACGCGTTCCAGCTCGTGTTATTAGATCAAAAACTCTTCATTCTATGCAAATACGCAAGATTCATGCGTATGGAGCAGCCAAACAAGCCCTAAACGAATGCAAAGTCGCTTTATAACGAAATCGACCGATTCAGTTTTGCGCTCGCTGCAGGCGTTCCAGCTCGAGTTATTAGATCAAAAACTCTTCATTCTATGCAAATACGCAAGATTCATGCGTTTCGAGCAGCCAAACAAGCCCCAAACGAATGCAAAGTCGCTCTAGAACGAAATCGGCCGATTCAGTTTTGCGCTCGCTGCAGACGTTCCAGCTCGTGTTATTAGATCAAAAACTCTTCGTTCTATGCAAATACGCAAGATTCATGCGTTTGGAGCAGCCAAACAAGCCCCAAACGAATGCAAAGTCGCTTTACAACGAAATTGAACGATTGAGTTTTGCGCTCGCTGTACGCGTTCCAGCTCGTGTTATTAGATCAAAAACTCTTCATTCTATGCAAATACGCGAGATTCATGCGTTTGGAGCAGCCAAACGAGCCCCAAACGAATGCAAAGTCGCTTTATAACGAAAAAGACCGATTCAGTTTTGCGCTCGCTGCAGGCGTTCCAGCTCGTATTAATAGATCAAAAACTCTTCATTCTATGCAAATACGCAAGATTCATGCGTTTGGAGCAGCCAAACAAGCCCCAAACGAATGCAAAGTCGCTTTACAACGAAATCGAACGATTGAGTTTTGCGCTCGCGGTACGCGTTCCAGCTCGTGTTATTAGATCAAAAACTCATCATTCTATGCAAATACGCAAGATTCATGCGTTTGGAGCAGCCAAACAAGCCCCAAACGAATGCAAAGTCGCTTTATAACGAAATCGGCCGATTCAGTTTTGCGCTCGCTGCAGGCGTTCCAGCTCGAGTTATTAGATCAAAAACTCTTCATTCTATGCAAATACGCAAGATTCATGCGTTTGGAGCAGCCAAACAAGCCCCAAACGAATGCAAAGTCGCTTTATAACGAAATCGGCCGATTCAGTTTTGCGCTCGCTGCAGACGTTCCAGCTCGTGTTATTAGATCAAAAACTTGTCATTCTATGAAAATACGCAAGATTCATGCGTTTGGGGCAGCCAAACAAGCCCCAAACGAATGCAAAGTCGCTTTACAACGAAATTGAACGATTGAGTTTTGCGCTCGCTGTACGCGTTCCAGCTCGTGTTATTAGATCAAAAACTCTTCATTCTATGCAAATACGCAAGATTCATGCGTTTGGAGCAGCCAAACAAGCCCCAAACGAATGCAAAGTCGCTTTATAACGAAATCGGCCGATTCAGTTTTGCGCTCGCTGCAGGTGTTCCAGCTCGAGTTGTTAGATCAAAAACTCTTCATTCTATGCAAATACGCAAGATTCATGCGTTTGGAGCAGCCAAACAAGCCCCAAACGAATGCAAAGTCGCTTTATAACGAAATCGGCCGATTCAGTTTTGCGCTCGCTGCAGGTGTTCCAGCTCGAGTTATTAGATCAAAAACTCTTCATTCTATGCAAATACGCAAGATTCATGCGTTTCGAGCAGCCAAACAAGCCCCAAACGAATGCAAAGTCACTTTATAACGAAATCGACCGATTCTGTTTTGCGCTCGCTGCAGGCGTTCCAGCTCGTATTAATAGATCAAAAACTCTTCATTCTATGCAAATACGCAAGATTCATGCGTTTGGAGCAGCCAAACAAGCCCCAAACGAATGCAAAGTCGCTTTACAACGAAATTGAACGATTGAGTTTTGCGCTCGCTGTACGCGTTCCAGCTCGTGTTATTAGATCAAAAACTCTTCATTCTATGCAAATACGCAAGATTCATGCGTTTGGAGCAGCCGAACAAGCCCCAAACGAATGCAAAGTCGCTTTATAACGAAATCGGCCAATTCAGTTTTGCGCTCGCTGCAGGCGTTCCAGCTCGAGTTATTAGATCAAAAACTCTTCATTCTATGCAAATACGCAAGATTCATGCGTTTCGAGCAGCCAAACAAGCCCCAAACGAATGCAAAGTCGCTTTATAACAAAATCGACCGATTCAGTTTTGCGCTCGCTGCAGGCATTCCAGCTCGTGTTATTAGATCAAAAACTCGTCATTCTATGCAAATACGCAAGATTCATGCGTTTGGAGCAGCCAAACAAGCCCCAAACGAATGCAAAGTCGCTTTACAACGAAATTGAACGATTGAGTTTGGCGCTCGCTGTACGCGTTCCAGCCCGTGTTATTAGATCAAAAACTCTTCATTCTATGCAAATTCGCAAGATTCATGCGTTTGGAGCAGCCAAACAAGCCCCAAACGAATGCAAAGTCGCTTTATAACGAAATCGGCCGATTCAGTTTTGCGCTCGCTGCAGGCGTTCCAGCTCGAGTTATTAGATCAAAAACTCTTCATTCTATGCAAATCCGCAAGATTCATGCGTTTGGAGCAGCCAAACAAGCCCCAAACGAATGCAAAGTCGCTTTATAACGAAATCGGCCGATTCAGTTTTGCGCTCGCTGCAGGCGTTCCAGCTCGAGTTATTAGATCAAAAACTCTTCATTCTATGCAAATACGCAAGATTCATGCGTTTCGAGCAGCCAAACAAGCCCCAAACGAATGCAAAGTCGCTTTATAACGAAATCGGCCGATTCAGTTTTGCGCTCGCTGCAGGCGTTCCAGCTCGTGTTATTAGATCAAAAACTCTTCATTCTATGCAAATACGCAAGATTCATGCGTTTCGAGCAGCCAAACACGCCCCAAACGAATGCAAAGTCGCTTTATAACGACAAAGACCGATTTAGTTTTGCGCTCGCTGCAGGCGTTCCAGCTCGAGTTATTAGATCAAAAACTCTTCATTCTATGCAAATATGCAAGATTCATGCGTTTGGAGCAGCCAAACAAGCCCCAAACGAATGCAAAGTCGCTTTACAACGAAATTGAACGATTGAGTTTTGCGCTCGCTGTACGCGTTCCAGCTCGTGTTATTAGATCAAAAACTCGACATTCTATGCAAATACGCAAGATTCATGCGTTTCGAGCAGCCAAACAAGCCCTAAACGAATGCAAAGTCGCTTTATAACGAAATCGACCGATTCAGTTTTGCGCTCGCTGCAGGCGTTCCAGCTCGAGTTATTAGATCAAACACTGTTTCTTCTATGCGAATACGCAAGATTCATGCGTTTAGAGCAGCCAAACAAGCCCCAAACGAATGCACAGACGCTTTTGAAAGAAATTGAACGATTGAGTTTTGCGCTCGCCGTACGCGTTCCAGCTCGTGTCATTAGATCAAAAACTCTTCATTCTATGCAAATACGCAAGATTCATGCGTTTGGAGCAGCCAAACAAGACCCAAACGAATGCAGAGTCGCTTTACAACGAAATTGAACGATTGAGTTTTGCGCTCGCTGTACGCGTTCCAGCTCGTGTTATTAGATCAAAAACTCTTCATTCTATGCAAATTCGCAAGATTCATGCGTTTGGAGCAGCCAAACAAGCCCCAAACGAAAGCAAAGTCGCTTTATAACGAAATCGGCCGATTCAGTTTTGCGCTCGCTGCAGGCCTTCCAGCTCGAGTTATTAGATCAAAAACTCTTCATTCTATGCAAATACGCAAGATTCATGCGTTTCGAGCAGCCAAACAAGCCCCAAACGAATGCAAAGTCGCTTTATAACGAAATCGGCCGATTCAGTTTTGCGCTCGCTGCAGGCGTTCCAGCTCGTGTTATTAGATCAAAAACTCTTCATTCTATGCAAATACGCAAGATTCATGCGTTTCGAGCAGCCAAACAAGCCCCAAACGAATGCAAAGTCGCTTTATAACGACAAAGACCGATTTAGTTTTGCGCTCGCTGCAGGCGTTCCAGCTCGAGTTATTAGATCAAAAACTCTTCATTCTATTCAAATATGCAAGATTCATGCGTTTGGAGCAGCCAAACAAGCCCCAAACGAATGCAAAGTCGCTTTATAACAAAATCGACCGATTCAGTTTTGCGCTCGCTGCAGGCGTTCCAGCTCGAGTTATTAGATCAAACACTCTTTATTCTATGCGAATACGCAAGAATCATGCGTTTAGAGCAGCCAAACAAGCCCCAAACGAATGCACAGACGCTTTTAAACGAAATTGAACGATTGAGTTTTGCGCTCGCTGTACGCGTTCCAGTTCGTGTCATTAGATCAAAAACTCTTCATTCTATGCAAATACGCAAGATTCATGCGTTTGGAGCAGCCAAACAAGCCCTAAACGAATGCAAAGTCGCTTTATAACGAAATCGACCGATTCAGTTTTGCGCTCGCTGCAGGCGTTCCAGCTCGAGTTATTAGATCAAAAACTCTTCATTCTATGCAAATACGCAAGATTCATGCGTTTCGAGCAGCCAAACAAGCCCCAAACGAATGCAAAGTCGCTTTATAACAAAATCAGCCGATTCAGTTTTGCGCTCGCTGCAGGCGTTCCAGCTCGTGTTATTAGATCAAAAACTCTTCATTCTATGCAAATACGCAAGATTCATGCGTTTCGAGCAGCCAAACAAGCCCCAAACGAATGCAAAGTCACTTTCTAACGAAATTGAACGATTGAGTTTTGCGCTCGCTGTACGCGTTCCAGCTCGTGTTATTAGATCAAAAACTCTTCATTCTATGCAAATACGCAAGATTCATGCGTTTGGAGCAGCCAAACAAGCCCCAAACGAATGCAAAGTCGCTTTATAACGAAATCGGCCGATTCAGTTTTGCGCTCGCTGCAGGCGTTCCAGCTCGAGTTATTAGATCAAAAACTCTTCATTCTATGCAAATACGCAAGATTCATGCGTTTCGAGCAGCCAAACAAGCCCCAAACGAATGCAAAGTCACTTTATAACGAAATCGACCGATTCTGTTTTGCGCTCGCTGCAGGCGTTCCAGCTCGTATTAATAGATCAAAAACTCTTCATTCTATGCAAATACGCAAGATTCGAGCGTTTGGAGCAGCCAAACAAGCCCCAAACGAATGCAAAGTCGCTTTATAACGAAATCGACCGATTTAGTTTTGCGCTCGCTGCAGGCGTTCCAGCTCGAGTTATCAGATCAAAAACTCTTCATTCTATGCAAATACGCAAGATTCATGCGTTTAGAGCAGCCAAACAAGCCCCAAACGAATGCACAGACGCTTTTAAACGAAATTGAACGATTGAGTTTTGCGCTCGCTGTACGCGTTCCAGCTCGTGTCATTAGATCAAAAACGCTTCATTCTATGCAAATACGCAAGATTCATGCGTTTGGAGCAGCCAAACAAGCCCTAAACGAATGCAAAGTCGCTTTATAACGAAATCGACCGATTCAGTTTTGCGCTCGCTGCAGGCGTTCCAGCTCGAGTTATTAGATCAAAAACTCTTCATTCTATGCAAATACGCAAGATTCATGCGTTTCGAGCAGCCAAACAAGCCCCAAACGAATGCAAAGTCGCTTTATAACGAAATCGGCCGATTCAGTTTTGCGCTCGCTGCAGGTGTTCCAGCTCGTGTTATTAGATCAAAAACTCTTCATTCTATGCAAATACGCAAGATTCATGCGTTTCGAGCAGCCAAACAAGCCCCAAACGAATGCAAAGTCACTTTCTAACGAAATTGAACGATTGAGTTTTGCGCTCGCTGTACGCGTTCCAGCTCGTGTTATTAGATCAAAAACTCTTCATTCTATGCAAATACGCAAGATTCATGCGTTTCGAGCAGCCAAACAAGCCCCAAACGAACGCAAAGTCACTTTATAACGAAATCGGCCGATTCAGTTTTGCGCTCGCTGCAGACGTTCCAGCTCGTGTTATTAGATCAAAAACTCTTCATTCTATGCAAATACGCAAGATTCATGCGTTTCGAGCAGCCAAACAAGCCCTAAACGAATGCAAAGTCGCTTTATAACGAAATCGACCGATTCAGTTTTGCGCTCGCTGCAAGCGTTCCAGCTCGAGTTATTAGATCAAACACTGTTTATTCTATGCGAATACGCAAGATTCATGCGTTTAGAGCAGCCAAACAAGCCCCAAACGAATGCACAGACGCTTTTAAACGAAATTGAACGATTGAGTTTTGCGCTCGCCGTACGCGTTCCAGCTCGAGTTATTAGATCAAACACTCTTTATTCTATGCGAACACGCAAGATTCATGCGTTTAGAGCAGCCAAACAAGCCCCAAACGAATGCACAGACGCTTTTAAACGAAATTGAACGATTGAGTTTTGCGCTCGCTGTACCTGTTCCAGCTCGTGTTATTAGATCAAAAACTCTTCATTCTATGCAAATACGCAAGATTCATGCGTTTCGAGCAGCCAAACAAGCCCCAAACGAATGCAAAGTCGCTTTATAACGAAATCGACCGATTCAGTTTTGCGCTCGCTGCAGGCGTTCCAGCTCGTGTTATTAGATCAAAAACTCTTCATTCTGTGCAAATACGCAAGATTCATGCGTTTCGAGCAGCCAAACAAGCCCCAAACGAATGCAAAGTCACTTTCTAACGAAATTGAACGATTGAGTTTTGCGCTCGCTGTACGCGTTCCAGCTCGGGTTATTAGATCAAAAACTCTTCATTCTATGCAAATACGCAAGATTCATGCGTTTCGAGCAGCCAAACAAGCCCCAAACGAATGCAAAGTTACTTTATAACGAAATCGACCGATTCTGTTTTGCGCTCGCTGCAGGCGTTCCAGCTCGTATTAATAGATCAAAAACTCTTCATTCTATGCAAATACGCAAGATTCGAGCGTTTGGAGCAGCCAAACAAGCCCCAAACGAATGCAAACTCGCTTTATAACGAAATCGACCGATTCAGTTTTGCGCTCGCTGCAGGCTTTCCAGCTCGTATTAATTGATCTAAGACTCTTCATTCCGTGCAAATATGCAAGATTCATGCGTTTCGAGCAGCCAAACAAGCCCTAAACGAATGCAAAGTCGCTTTATAACGAAATCGACCGATTCAGTTTTGCGCTCGCTGCAAGCGTTCCAGCTCGAGTTATTAGATCAAACACTGTTTATTCTATGCGAATACGCAAGATTCATGCGTTTAGAGCAGCCAAACAAGCCCCAAACGAATGCACAGACGCTTTTGAACGAAATTGAACGATTGAGTTTTGCGCTCGCCGTACGCGTTCCAGCTCGTGTCATTAGATCAAAAACTCTTCATTCTATGCAAATACGCAAGATTCATGCGTTTGGAGCAGCCAAACAAGCCCCAAACGAATGCAAAGTCGCTTTACAACGAAATTGAACGATTGAGTTTTGCGCTCGCTGTACGCCTTCCAGCTCGTGTTATTAGATCAAAAACTCTTCATTCTATGCAAATACGCAAGATTCATGCGTTTGGAGCAGCCAAACAAGCCCCAAACGAATGCAAAGTCGCTTTATAACGAAATCGGCCGATTCAGTTTTGCGCTCGCTGCAGGCGTTCCAGCTCGAGTTATTAGATCAAAAACTCTTCATTCTATGCAAATACGCAAGATTCATGCGTTTCAAGCAGCTAAACAAGCCCCAAACGAATGGAAAGTCGCTTTATAATGAAATCGGCCGATTCAGTTTTGCGCCCGCTGCAGGCGTTCCAGCTCGTGTTATTAGATCAAAAACTCTTCATTCTATGCAAATACGCAAGATTCATGCGTTTGGAGCAGCCGAACAAGCCCCAAACGAATGCAAAGTCGCTTTATAACGAAATCGGCCGTTTCAGTTTTGCGCTCGCTGCAGGCGTTCCAGCTCGTGTTATTAGATCAAAAACTTTTCATTCTATGCAAATACGCAAGATTCATGCGTTTCGAGCAGCCAAACAAGCCCCAAACGAATGCAAAGTCACTTTATTACGAAATCGACCGATTCTGTTTTGCGCTCGCTGCAGGCGTTCCAGCTCGTAATAATAGATCAAAAACTCTTCATTCTATGCAAATACGCAAGATTCGAGCGTTTGGAGCAGCCAAACAAGCCCCAAACGAATGGAAAGTCGCTTTATAACGAAATCGGCCGATTCAGTTTTGCGCTCGCTGCAGGCGTTCCAGCTCGTGTTATTAGATCAAAAACTTTTCATTCTATGCAAATACGCAAGATTCATGCGTTTCGAGCAGCCAAACAAGCCCCAAACGAATGCAAAGTCACTTTATTACGAAATCGACCGATTCTGTTTTGCGCTCGCTGCAGGCGTTCCAGCTCGTAATAATAGATCAAAAACTCTTCATTCTATGCAAATACGCAAGATTCGAGCGTTTGGAGCAGCCAAACAAGCCCCAAACGAATGCAAAGTCGCTCTATAACGAAATCGACCGATTCAGTTTTGCGCTCGCTGCAGGCTTTCCAGCTCGTATTAATAGATCTAAGACTCTTCATTCTGTGCAAATATGCAAGATTCATGCGTTTGGAGCAGCCAAACAAGCCCCAAACGAATGCAAAGTCGCTTTATAACGAAAAAGACCGATTGAGTTTTGCGCTCGCTGCAGGCATTCCAGCTCGTGTTATTAGATCAAAAACTCGTCATTCTATGCAAATACGCAAGATTCATGCGTTTGGAGCAGCCAAACAAGCCCCAAACGAATGCAAAGTCACTTTATAACGAAAAAGACCGATTCAGTTTTGCGCTCGCGGCAGGCGTTCCAGCTCGAGTTATTAGATCAAAAACTCTTCATTCTATGCAAATACGCGAAATTCATGCATTTCGAGCAGCCAAACAAGCCCTAAACGAATGCAAAGTCGCTTTATAACGAAATCGACCGATTCAGTTTTGCGCTCGTTGCAGGCGTTCCAGCTCGAGTTATTAGATCAAACACTGTTTATTCTATGTGAATACGCAAGATTCATGCGTTTAGAGCAGCCAAACAAGCCCCAAACGAATGCACAGACGCTTTTGAACGAAATTGAACGATTGAGTTTTGCGCTCGCCGTACGCGTTCCAGCTCGTGTCATTAGATCAAAAACTCTTCATTCTGTGCAAATATGCAAGATTCATGCGTTTGGAGCAGATAAACAAGCCCCAAACGAATGCAAAGTCGCTTTACAACGAAATTGAACGATTGTGTTTTGCGCTCGCTGTACGCGTTCCAGCTCGTGTTATTAGATCAAAAACTCTTCATTCTATGCAAATACGCAAGATTCATGCGTATGGAGCAGCCAAACAAGCCCTAAACGAATGCAAAGTCGCTTTATAACGAAATCGACCGATTCAGTTTTGCGCTCGCTGCAGGCGTTCCAGCTCGAGTTATTAGATCAAAAACTCTTCATTCTATGCAAATACGCAAGATTCATGCGTTTCGAGCAGCCAAACAAGCCCCAAACGAATGCAAAGTCGCTCTAGAACGAAATCGGCCGATTCAGTTTTGCGCTCGCTGCAGACGTTCCAGCTCGTGTTATTAGATCAAAAACTCTTCGTTCTATGCAAATACGCAAGATTCATGCGTTTGGAGCAGCCAAACAAGCCCCAAACGAATGCAAAGTCGCTTTACAACGAAATTGAACGATTGAGTTTTGCGCTCGCTGTACGCGTTCCAGCTCGTGTTATTAGATCAAAAACTCTTCATTCTATGCAAATACGCGAGATTCATGCGTTTGGAGCAGCCAAACGAGCCCCAAACGAATGCAAAGTCGCTTTATAACGAAAAAGACCGATTCAGTTTTGCGCTCGCTGCACGCGTTCCAGCTCGAGTTATTAGATCAAAAGCTCTTCATTCTATGCAAATACGCAAGATTCATGCGTTTGGAGCAGCCGAACAAGCCCCAAACGAATGCAAAGTCGCTTTATAACGAAATCGACCGATTCAGTTTTGCGCTCGCTGCAGGCGTTCCAGCTCGTATTAATAGATCAAAAACTCTTCATTCTATGCAAATACGCAAGATTCATGCGTTTGGAGCAGCCAAACAAGCCCCAAACGAATGCAAAGTCGCTTTACAACGAAATCGAACGATTGAGTTTTGCGCTCGCGGTACGCGTTCCAGCTCGTGTTATTAGATCAAAAACTCATCATTCTATGCAAATACGCAAGATTCATGCGTTTGGAGCAGCCAAACAAGCCCCAAACGAATGCAAAGTCGCTTTATAACGAAATCGGCCGATTCAGTTTTGCGCTCGCTGCAGGCGTTCCAGCTCGAGTTATTAGATCAAAAACTCTTCATTCTATGCAAATACGCAAGATTCATGCGTTTGGAGCAGCCAAACAAGCCCCAAACGAATGCAAAGTCGCTTTATAACGAAATCGGCCGATTCAGTTTTGCGCTCGCTGCAGACGTTCCAGCTCGTGTTATTAGATCAAAAACTTGTAATTCTATGAAAATACGCAAGATTCATGCGTTTGGGGCAGCCAAACAAGCCCCAAACGAATGCAAAGTCGCTTTACAACGAAATTGAACGATTGAGTTTTGCGCTCGCTGTACGCGTTCCAGCTCGTGTTATTAGATCAAAAACTCTTCATTCTATGCAAATACGCAAGATTCATGCGTTTGGAGCAGCCAAACAAGCCCCAAACGAATGCAAAGTCGCTTTATAACGAAATCGGCCGATTCAGTTTTGCGCTCGCTGCAGGTGTTCCAGCTCGAGTTGTTAGATCAAAAACTCTTCATTCTATGCAAATACGCAAGATTCATGCGTTTGGAGCAGCCAAACAAGCCCCAAACGAATGCAAAGTCGCTTTATAACGAAATCGGCCGATTCAGTTTTGCGCTCGCTGCAGGTGTTCCAGCTCGAGTTATTAGATCAAAAACTCTTCATTCTATGCAAATACGCAAGATTCATGCGTTTCGAGCAGCCAAACAAGCCCCAAACGAATGCAAAGTCACTTTATAACGAAATCGACCGATTCTGTTTTGCGCTCGCTGCAGGCGTTCCAGCTCGTATTAATAGATCAAAAACTCTTCATTCTATGCAAATACGCAAGATTCATGCGTTTGGAGCAGCCAAACAAGCCCCAAACGAATGCAAAGTCGCTTTACAACGAAATTGAACGATTGAGTTTTGCGCTCGCTGTACGCGTTCCAGCTCGTGTTATTAGATCAAAAACTCTTCATTCTATGCAAATACGCAAGATTCATGCGTTTGGAGCAGCCGAACAAGCCCCAAACGAATGCAAAGTCGCTTTATAACGAAATCGGCCAATTCAGTTTTGCGCTCGCTGCAGGCGTTCCAGCTCGAGTTATTAGATCAAAAACTCTTCATTCTATGCAAATACGCAAGATTCATGCGTTTCGAGCAGCCAAACAAGCCCCAAACGAATGCAAAGTCGCTTTATAACAAAATCGACCGATTCAGTTTTGCGCTCGCTGCAGGCATTCCAGCTCGTGTTATTAGATCAAAAACTCGTCATTCTATGCAAATACGCAAGATTCATGCGTTTGGAGCAGCCAAACAAGCCCCAAACGAATGCAAAGTCGCTTTACAACGAAATTGAACGATTGAGTTTGGCGCTCGCTGTACGCGTTCCAGCCCGTGTTATTAGATCAAAAACTCTTCATTCTATGCAAATTCGCAAGATTCATGCGTTTGGAGCAGCCAAACAAGCCCCAAACGAATGCAAAGTCGCTTTATAACGAAATCGGCCGATTCAGTTTTGCGCTCGCTGCAGGCGTTCCAGCTCGAGTTATTAGATCAAAAACTCTTCATTCTATGCAAATCCGCAAGATTCATGCGTTTGGAGCAGCCAAACAAGCCCCAAACGAATGCAAAGTCGCTTTATAACGAAATCGGCCGATTCAGTTTTGCGCTCGCTGCAGGCGTTCCAGCTCGAGTTATTAGATCAAAAACTCTTCATTCTATGCAAATACGCAAGATTCATGCGTTTCGAGCAGCCAAACAAGCCCCAAACGAATGCAAAGTCGCTTTATAACGAAATCGGCCGATTCAGTTTTGCGCTCGCTGCAGGCGTTCCAGCTCGTGTTATTAGATCAAAAACTCTTCATTCTATGCAAATACGCAAGATTCATGCGTTTCGAGCAGCCAAACACGCCCCAAACGAATGCAAAGTCGCTTTATAACGACAAAGACCGATTTAGTTTTGCGCTCGCTGCAGGCGTTCCAGCTCGAGTTATTAGATCAATAACTCTTCATTCTATGCAAATATGCAAGATTCATGCGTTTGGAGCAGCCAAACAAGCCCCAAACGAATGCAAAGTCGCTTTACAACGAAATTGAACGATTGAGTTTTGCGCTCGCTGTACGCGTTCCAGCTCGTGTTATTAGATCAAAAACTCGACATTCTATGCAAATACGCAAGATTCATGCGTTTCGAGCAGCCAAACAAGCCCTAAACGAATGCAAAGTCGCTTTATAACGAAATCGACCGATTCAGTTTTGCGCTCGCTGCAGGCGTTCCAGCTCGAGTTATTAGATCAAACACTGTTTCTTCTATGCGAATACGCAAGATTCATGCGTTTAGAGCAGCCAAACAAGCCCCAAACGAATGCACAGACGCTTTTGAAAGAAATTGAACGATTGAGTTTTGCGCTCGCCGTACGCGTTCCAGCTCGTGTCATTAGATCAAAAACTCTTCATTCTATGCAAATACGCAAGATTCATGCGTTTGGAGCAGCCAAACAAGACCCAAACGAATGCAGAGTCGCTTTACAACGAAATTGAACGATTGAGTTTTGCGCTCGCTGTACGCGTTCCAGCTCGTGTTATTAGATCAAAAACTCTTCATTCTATGCAAATTCGCAAGATTCATGCGTTTGGAGCAGCCAAACAAGCCCCAAACGAAAGCAAAGTCGCTTTATAACGAAATCGGCCGATTCAGTTTTGCGCTCGCTGCAGGCCTTCCAGCTCGAGTTATTAGATCAAAAACTCTTCATTCTATGCAAATACGCAAGATTCATGCGTTTCGAGCAGCCAAACAAGCCCCAAACGAATGCAAAGTCGCTTTATAACGAAATCGGCCGATTCAGTTTTGCGCTCGCTGCAGGCGTTCCAGCTCGTGTTATTAGATCAAAAACTCTTCATTCTATGCAAATACGCAAGATTCATGCGTTTCGAGCAGCCAAACAAGCCCCAAACGAATGCAAAGTCGCTTTATAACGACAAAGACCGATTTAGTTTTGCGCTCGCTGCAGGCGTTCCAGCTCGAGTTATTAGATCAAAAACTCTTCATTCTATTCAAATATGCAAGATTCATGCGTTTGGAGCAGCCAAACAAGCCCCAAACGAATGCAAAGTCGCTTTATAACAAAATCGACCGATTCAGTTTTGCGCTCGCTGCAGGCGTTCCAGCTCGAGTTATTAGATCAAACACTCTTTATTCTATGCGAATACGCAAGAATCATGCGTTTAGAGCAGCCAAACAAGCCCCAAACGAATGCACAGACGCTTTTAAACGAAATTGAACGATTGAGTTTTGCGCTCGCTGTACGCGTTCCAGTTCGTGTCATTAGATCAAAAACTCTTCATTCTATGCAAATACGCAAGATTCATGCGTTTGGAGCAGCCAAACAAGCCCTAAACGAATGCAAAGTCGCTTTATAACGAAATCGACCGATTCAGTTTTGCGCTCGCTGCAGGCGTTCCAGCTCGAGTTATTAGATCAAAAACTCTTCATTCTATGCAAATACGCAAGATTCATGCGTTTCGAGCAGCCAAACAAGCCCCAAACGAATGCAAAGTCGCTTTATAACAAAATCAGCCGATTCAGTTTTGCGCTCGCTGCAGGCGTTCCAGCTCGTGTTATTAGATCAAAAACTCTTCATTCTATGCAAATACGCAAGATTCATGCGTTTCGAGCAGCCAAACAAGCCCCAAACGAATGCAAAGTCACTTTCTAACGAAATTGAACGATTGAGTTTTGCGCTCGCTGTACGCGTTCCAGCTCGTGTTATTAGATCAAAAACTCTTCATTCTATGCAAATACGCAAGATTCATGCGTTTGGAGCAGCCAAACAAGCCCCAAACGAATGCAAAGTCGCTTTATAACGAAATCGGCCGATTCAGTTTTGCGCTCGCTGCAGGCGTTCCAGCTCGAGTTATTAGATCAAAAACTCTTCATTCTATGCAAATACGCAAGATTCATGCGTTTCGAGCAGCCAAACAAGCCCCAAACGAATGCAAAGTCACTTTATAACGAAATCGACCGATTCTGTTTTGCGCTCGCTGCAGGCGTTCCAGCTCGTATTAATAGATCAAAAACTCTTCATTCTATGCAAATAGGCAAGATTCGAGCGTTTGGAGCAGCCAAACAAGCCCCAAACGAATGCAAAGTCGCTTTATAACGAAATCGACCGATTTAGTTTTGCGCTCGCTGCAGGCGTTCCAGCTCGAGTTATCAGATCAAAAACTCTTCATTCTATGCAAATACGCAAGATTCATGCGTTTAGAGCAGCCAAACAAGCCCCAAACGAATGCACAGACGCTTTTAAACGAAATTGAACGATTGAGTTTTGCGCTCGCTGTACGCGTTCCAGCTCGTGTCATTAGATCAAAAACGCTTCATTCTATGCAAATACGCAAGATTCATGCGTTTGGAGCAGCCAAACAAGCCCTAAACGAATGCAAAGTCGCTTTATAACGAAATCGACCGATTCAGTTTTGCGCTCGCTGCAGGCGTTCCAGCTCGAGTTATTAGATCAAAAACTCTTCATTCTATGCAAATACGCAAGATTCATGCGTTTCGAGCAGCCAAACAAGCCCCAAACGAATGCAAAGTCGCTTTATAACGAAATCGGCCGATTCAGTTTTGCGCTCGCTGCAGGTGTTCCAGCTCGTGTTATTAGATCAAAAACTCTTCATTCTATGCAAATACGCAAGATTCATGCGTTTCGAGCAGCCAAACAAGCCCCAAACGAATGCAAAGTCACTTTCTAACGAAATTGAACGATTGAGTTTTGCGCTCGCTGTACGCGTTCCAGCTCGTGTTATTAGATCAAAAACTCTTCATTCTATGCAAATACGCAAGATTCATGCGTTTCGAGCAGCCAAACAAGCCCCAAACGAACGCAAAGTCACTTTATAACGAAATCGGCCGATTCAGTTTTGCGCTCGCTGCAGACGTTCCAGCTCGTGTTATTAGATCAAAAACTCTTCATTCTATGCAAATACGCAAGATTCATGCGTTTCGAGCAGCCAAACAAGCCCTAAACGAATGCAAAGTCGCTTTATAACGAAATCGACCGATTCAGTTTTGCGCTCGCTGCAAGCGTTCCAGCTCGAGTTATTAGATCAAACACTGTTTATTCTATGCGAATACGCAAGATTCATGCGTTTAGAGCAGCCAAACAAGCCCCAAACGAATGCACAGACGCTTTTAAACGAAATTGAACGATTGAGTTTTGCGCTCGCCGTACGCGTTCCAGCTCGAGTTATTAGATCAAACACTCTTTATTCTATGCGAATACGCAAGATTCATGCGTTTAGAGCAGCCAAACAAGCCCCAAACGAATGCACAGACGCTTTTAAACGAAATTGAACGATTGAGTTTTGCGCTCGCCGTACGCGTTCCAGCTCGAGTTATTAGATCAAACACTCTTTATTCTATGCGAATACGCAAGATTCATGCGTTTAGAGCAGCCAAACAAGCCCCAAACGAATGCACAGACGCTTTTAAACGAAATTGAACGATTGAGTTTTGCGCTCGCTGTACCTGTTCCAGCTCGTGTTATTAGATCAAAAACTCTTCATTCTATGCAAATACGCAAGATTCATGCGTTTCGAGCAGCCAAACAAGCCCCAAACGAATGCAAAGTCGCTTTATAACGAAATCGACCGATTCAGTTTTGCGCTCGCTGCAGGCGTTCCAGCTCGTGTTATTAGATCAAAAACTCTTCATTCTGTGCAAATACGCAAGATTCATGCGTTTCGAGCAGCCAAACAAGCCCCAAACGAATGCAAAGTCACTTTCTAACGAAATTGAACGATTGAGTTTTGCGCTCGCTGTACGCGTTCCAGCTCGGGTTATTAGATCAAAAACTCTTCATTCTATGCAAATACGCAAGATTCATGCGTTTCGAGCAGCCAAACAAGCCCCAAACGAATGCAAAGTCGCTTTATAACGAAATCGACCGATTCAGTTTTGCGCTCGCTGCAGGCGTTCCAGCTCGTGTTATTAGATCAAAAACTCTTCATTCTGTGCAAATACGCAAGATTCATGCGTTTCGAGCAGCCAAACAAGCCCCAAACGAATGCAAAGTCACTTTCTAACGAAATTGAACGATTGAGTTTTGCGCTCGCTGTACGCGTTCCAGCTCGGGTTATTAGATCAAAAACTCTTCATTCTATGCAAATACGCAAGATTCATGCGTTTCGAGCAGCCAAACAAGCCCCAAACGAATGCAAAGTTACTTTATAACGAAATCGACCGATTCTGTTTTGCGCTCGCTGCAGGCGTTCCAGCTCGTATTAATAGATCAAAAACTCTTCATTCTATGCAAATACGCAAGATTCGAGCGTTTGGAGCAGCCAAACAAGCCCCAAACGAATGCAAACTCGCTTTATAACGAAATCGACCGATTCAGTTTTGCGCTCGCTGCAGGCTTTCCAGCTCGTATTAATTGATCTAAGACTCTTCATTCCGTGCAAATATGCAAGATTCATGCGTTTGGAGCAGCCAAACAAGCCCCAAACGAATGCAAAGTCGCTTTATAACGAAAAAGACCGATTTAGTTTTGCGCTCGCTGCAGGCGTTCCAGCTCGAGTTATTAGATCAAAAACTCTTCATTCTATGCAAATACGCAAGATTCATGCGTTTCGAGCAGCCAAACAAGCCCTAAACGAATGCAAAGTCGCTTTATAACGAAATCGACCGATTCAGTTTTGCGCTCGCTGCAAGCGTTCCAGCTCGAGTTATTAGATCAAACACTGTTTATTCTATGCGAATACGCAAGATTCATGCGTTTAGAGCAGCCAAACAAGCCCCAAACGAATGCACAGACGCTTTTGAACGAAATTGAACGATTGAGTTTTGCGCTCGCCGTACGCGTTCCAGCTCGTGTCATTAGATCAAAAACTCTTCATTCTATGCAAATACGCAAGATTCATGCGTTTGGAGCAGCCAAACAAGCCCCAAACGAATGCAAAGTCGCTTTACAACGAAATTGAACGATCGAGTTTTGCGCTCGCTGTACGCCTTCCAGCTCGTGTTATTAGATCAAAAACTCTTCATTCTATGCAAATACGCAAGATTCATGCGTTTGGAGCAGCCAAACAAGCCCCAAACGAATGCAAAGTCGCTTTATAACGAAATCGGCCGATTCAGTTTTGCGCTCGCTGCAGGCGTTCCAGCTCGAGTTATTAGATCAAAAACTCTTCATTCTATGCAAATACGCAAGATTCATGCGTTTCAAGCAGCTAAACAAGCCCCAAACGAATGGAAAGTCGCTTTATAATGAAATCGGCCGATTCAGTTTTGCGCCCGCTGCAGGCGTTCCAGCTCGTGTTATTAGATCAAAAACTCTTCATTCTATGCAAATACGCAAGATTCATGCGTTTCGAGCAGCCAAACAAGCCCCAAACGAATGCAAAGTCGCTTTACAACGAAATCGACCGATTCAGTTTTGCGCTCGCTGCAGGCGTTCCAGCTCGTATTAATAGATCAAAAACTCTTCATTCTATGCGAATACGCAAGATTCATGCGTTTGGAGCAGCCAAACAAGCCCCAAACGAATGCAAAGTCGCTTTACAACGAAATTGAACGATTGAGTTTTGCGCTCGCTGTACGCGTTCCAGCTCGTGTTATTAGATCAAAAACTCTTCATTCTATGCAAATACGCAAGATTCATGCGTTTGGAGCAGCCAAACAAGCCCCAAACGAATGCAAAGTCGCTTTATAACGAAATCGGCCGATTCAGTTTTGCGCTCGCTGCAGGCTTTCCAGCTCGTATTAATAGATCTAAGACTCTTCATTCTGTGCAAATATGCAAGATTCATGCGTTTGGAGCAGCCAAACAAGCCCCAAACGAATGCAAAGTCGCTTTATAACGAAAAAGACCGATTGAGTTTTGCGCTCGCTGCAGGCATTCCAGCTCGTGTTATTAGATCAAAAACTCGTCATTCTATGCAAATACGCAAGATTCATGCGTTTGGAGCAGCCAAACAAGCCCCAAAAGAATGCAAAGTCGCTTTATAACGAAATCGACCGATTTAGTTTTGCGCTCGCTGCAGGCGTTCCAGCTCGAGTTATTAGATCAAAAACTCTTCATTCTATGCAAATACGCAAGATTCATGCGTTTCGAGCAGCCAAACAAGCCCCAAACGAATGCAAAGTCGCTTTATAACGAAATCGGCCGATTCAGTTTTGCGCTCGCTGCAGACGTTCCAGCTCGTGTTATTAGATCAAAAACTCGTCATGCTATGCAAATACGCAAGATTCATGCGTTTGGGGCAGCCAAACAAGCCCCAAACGAATGCAAAGTCGCTTTATAACGAAAAAGACCGATTCAGTTTTGCGCTCGCTGCAGGCGTTCCAGCTCGAGTTATTAGATCAAAAACTCTTTATTCTATGCGAATACGCAAGATTCATGCGTTTAGAGCAGCCAAACAAGCCCCAAACGAATGCACAGACGCTTTTAAACGAAATTGAACGATTGAGTTTTGCGCTCGCCGTACGCGTTCCAGCTCGAGTTATTAGATCAAACACTCTTTATTCTATGCGAATACGCAAGATTCATGCGTTTAGAGCAGCCAAACAAGCCCCAAACGAATGCACAGACGCTTTTAAACGAAATTGAACGATTGAGTTTTGCGCTCGCTGTACGCGTTCCAGCTCGTGTCATTAGATCAAAAACTCTTCATTCTATGCAAATACGCAAGATTCATGCGTTTGGAGCAGCCAAACAAGCCCTAAACGAATGCAAAGTCGCTTTATAACGAAATCGACCGATTCAGTTTTGCGCTCGCTGCAGGCGTTCCAGCTCGAGTTATTAGATCAAAAACTCTTCATTCTATGCAAATACGCAAGATTCATGCGTTTCGAGCAGCCAAACAAGCCCCAAACGAATGCAAAGTCGCTTTATAACGAAATCGGCCGATTCAGTTTTGCGCTCGCTGCAGGCGTTCCAGCTCGTGTTATTAGATAAAAAACTCTTCATTCTATGCAAATGTGCAAGATTCATGCGTTTCGAGCAGCCAAACAAGCCCCAAACGAATGCAAAGTCACTTTATAACGAAATCGACCGATTGAGTTTTGCGCTCGCTGTACGCGTTCCAGCTCGTGTTATTAGATCAAAAACTCTTCATTCTATGCAAATACGCAAGATTCATGCGTTTGAAGCAGCCGAACAAGCCCCAAACGAATGCAAAGTCGCTTTATAATGAAATCGGCCGATTCAGTTTTGCGCCCGCTGCAGGCGTTCCAGCTCGTGTTATTAGATTAAAAACTCTTCATTCTATGCAAATACGCAAGATTCATGCGTTTCGAGCAGCCAAACAAGCCCCAAACGAATGCAAAGTCGCTTTATAACAAAATCGACCGATTCAGTTTTGCGCTCGCTGCAGGCATTCCAGCTCGTGTTATTAGATCAAAAACTCGTCATTCTACGCAAATACGCAAGATTCATTTGTTTGGAGCAGCCAAACAAGCCCCAAACGAATGCAAAGTCGCTTTACAACGAAATCGACCGATTCAGTTTTGCGCTCGCTGCAGGCGTTCCAGCTCGTATTAATAGATCAAAAACTCTTCATTCTATGCAAATACGCAAGATTCATGCGTTTGGAGCAGCCAAACAAGCCCCAAACGAATGCAAAGTCGCTTTACAACGAAATTGAACGATTGAGTTTTGCGCTCGCTGTACGCGTTCCAGCTCGTGTTATTAGATCAAAAACTCTTCATTCTATGCAAATACGCAAGATTCATGCGTTTGGAGCAGCCAAACAAGCCCCAAACGAATGCAAAGTCGCTTTATAACGAAATCGGCCGATTCAGTTTTGCGCTCGCTGCAGGCGTTCCAGCTCGAGTTATTAGATCAAAAACTCTTCATTCTATGCAAATACGCAAGATTCATGCGTTTCGAGCAGCCAAACAAGCCCCAAATGAGTGCAAAGTCACTTTATAACGAAATCGACCGATTCTGTTTTGCGCTCGCTGCAGGCGTTCCAGCTCGTATTAATAGATCAAAAACTCTTCATTCTATGCAAATACGCAAGATTCGAGCGTTTGGAGCAGCCAAACAAGCCCCAAACGAATGCAAAGTCGCTTTATAACGAAAAAGACCGATTGAGTTTTGCGCTCGCTGCAGGCATTCCAGCTCGTGTTATTAGATCAAAAACTCGTCATTCTATGCAAATACGCAAGATTCATGCGTTTGGAGCAGCCAAACAAGCCCCAAACGAATGCAAAGTCGCTTTATAACGAAATCGACCGATTTAGTTTTGCGCTCGCTGCAGGCGTTCCAGCTCGAGTTATTAGATCAAAAACTCTTCATTCTATGCAAATACGCAAGATTCATGCGTTTCGAGCAGCCAAACAAGCCCCAAACGAATGCAAAGTCGCTTTATAACGAAATCGGCCGATTCAGTTTTGCGCTCGCTGCAGACGTTCCAGCTCGTGTTATTAGATCAAAAACTCGTCATTCTATGCAAATACGCAAGATTCATGCGTTTGGGGCAGCCAAACAAGCCCCAAACGAATGCAAAGTCGCTTTATAACGAAAAAGACCGATTCAGTTTTGCGCTCGCTGCAGGCGTTCCAGCTCGAGTTATTAGATCAAACACTCTTTATTCTATGCGAATACGCAAGATTCATGCGTTTAGAGCAGCCAAACAAGCCCCAAACGAATGCACAGACGCTTTTAAACGAAATTGAACGATTGAGTTTTGCGCTCGCTGCAGGCGTTCCAGCTCGAGTTATTAGATCAAAAACTCTTCATTCTATGCAAATACGCAAGATTCATGCGTTTCGAGCAGCCAAACAAGCCCTAAACGAATGCAAAGTCGCTTTATAACGAAATCGACCGATTCAGTTTTGCGCTCGCTGCAAGCGTTCCAGCTCGAGTTATTAGATCAAACACTCTTTATTCTATGCGAATACGCAAGATTCATGCGTTTAGAGCAGCCAAACAAGCCCCAAACGAATGCACAGACGCTTTTGAACGAAATCGAACGATTGAGTTTTGCGCTCGCCGTACGCGTTCCAGCTCGTGTCATTAGATCAAAAACTCTTCATTCTATGCAAATACGCAAGATTCATGCGTTTGGAGCAGCCAAACAAGCCCCAAACGAATGCAAAGTCGCTTTACAACGAAATCGGCCGATTCAGTTTTGCGCTCGCTGCAGGCGTTCCAGCTCGTGTTATTAGATCAAAAACTCGTCATTCTATGCAAATACGCAAGATTCATGCGTTTGGAGCAGCCAAACAAGCCCCAAACGAATGCACAGACGCTTTTAAACGAAATTGAACGATTGAGTTTTGCGCTCGCCGTACGCGTTCCAGCTCGAGTTATTATATCAAACACTCTTTATTCTATGCGAATACGCAAGATTCATGCGTTTAGAGCAGCCAAACAAGCCCCAAACGAATGCACAGACGCTTTTAAACGAAATTGAACGATTGAGTTTTGCGCTCGCTGTACGCGTTCCAGTTCGTGTCATTAGATCAAAAACTCTTCATTCTATGCAAATACGCAAGATTCATGCGTTTGGAGCAGCCAAACAAGCCCTAAACGAATGCAAAGTCGCTTTATAACGAAATCGACCGATTCAGTTTTGCGCTCGCTGCAGGCGTTCCAGCTCGAGTTATTAGATCAAAAACTCTTCATTCTATGCAAATACGCAAGATTCATGCGTTTCGAGCAGCCAAACAAGCCCCAAACGAATGCAAAGTCGCTTTATAACAAAATCGGCCGATTCAGTTTTGCGCTCGCTGCAGGCGTTCCAGCTCGTGTTATTAGATCAAAAACTCTTCATTCTATGCAAATACGCAAGATTCATGCGTTTCGAGCAGCCAAACAAGCCCCAAACGAATGCAAAGTCACTTTCTAACGAAATTGAACGATTGAGTTTTGCGCTCGCTGTACGCGTTCCAGCTCGTGTTATTAGATCAAAAACTCTTCATTCTATGCAAATACGCAAGATTCATGCGTTTGGAGCAGCCAAACAAGCCCCAAACGAATGCAAAGTCGCTTTATAACGAAATCGGCCGATTCAGTTTTGCGCTCGCTGCAGGCGTTCCAGCTCGAGTTATTAGATCAAAAACTCTTCATTCTATGCAAATACGCAAGATTCATGCGTTTCGAGCAGCCAAACAAGCCCCAAACGAATGCAAAGTCACTTTATAATGAAATCGGCCGATTCAGTTTTGCGCTCGCTGCAGACGTTCCAGCTCGTGTTATTAGATCAAAAACTCTTCATTCTATGCAAATACGCAAGATTCATGCGTTTCGAGCAGTCAAACAAGCCCTAAACGAATGCAAAGTCGCTTTATAACGAAATCGACCGATTCAGTTTTGCGCTCGCTGCAAGCGTTCCAGCTCGAGTTATTAGATCAAACACTATTTATTCTATGCGAATACGCAAGATTCATGCGTTTCGAGCAGCCAAACAAGCCCCAAACGAATGCAAAGTCGCTTTATAACGAAATCGGCCGATTCAGTTTTGCGCTCGCTGCAGACGTTCCAGCTCGTGTTATTAGATCAAAAACTCGTCATTCTATGCAAATACGCAAGATTCATGCGTTTGGGGCAGCCAAACAAGCCCCAAACGAATGCAAAGTCGCTTTATAACGAAAAAGACCGATTCAGTTTTGCGCTCGCGGCAGGCGTTCCAGCTCGAGTTATTAGATCAAACACTCTTTATTCTATGCGAATACGCAAGATTCATGCGTTTAGAGCAGCCAAACAAGCCCCAAACGAATGCACAGACGCTTTTAAACGAAATTGAACGATTGAGTTTTGCGCTCGCTGCAGGCGTTCCAGCTCGAGTTATTAGATCAAAAACTCTTCATTCTATGCAAATACGCAAGATTCATGCGTTTGGAGCAGCCAAACAAGCCCCAAACGAATGCAAAGTCGCTTTATAACGAAATCGGCCGATTCAGTTTTGCGCTCGCTGCAGGCGTTCCAGCTCGAGTTATTAGATCAAAAACTCTTCATTCTATGCAAATACGCAAGATTCATGCGTTTCGAGCAGCCAAACAAGCCCCAAACGAATGCAAAGTCACTTTATAACGAAATCGACCGATTCTGTTTTGCGCTCGCTGCAGGCGTTCCAGCTCGTATTAATAGATCAAAAACTCTTCATTCTATGCAAATACGCAAGATTCGAGCGTTTGGAGCAGCCAAACAAGCCCCAAACGAATGCAAAGTCGCTTTATAACGAAATCGACCGTTTCAGTTTTGCGCTCGCTGCAGGCTTTCCAGCTCGTATTAATAGATCTAAGACTCTTCATTCTGTGCAAATATGCAAGATTCATGCGTTTGGAGCAGCCAAACAAGCCCCAAACGAATGCAAAGTCGCTTTATAACGAAAAAGACCGATTGAGTTTTGCGCTTGCTGCAGGCATTCCAGCTCGTGTTATTAGATCAAAAACTCGTCATTCTATGCAAATACGCAAGATTCATGCGTTTGGAGCAGCCAAACAAGCCCCAAACGAATGCAAAGTCGCTTTATAACGAAATCGACCGATTTAGTTTTGCGCTCGCTGCAGGCGTTCCAGCTCGAGTTATCAGATCAAAAACTCTTCATTCTATGCAAATACGCAAGATTCATGCGTTTAGAGCAGCCAAACAAGCCCCAAACGAATGCACAGACGCTTTTAAACGAAATTGAACGATTGAGTTTTGCGCTCGCTGTACGCGTTCCAGCTCGTGTTATTAGATCAAAAACTCTTCATTCTATGCAAATACGCAAGATTCATGGGTTTCGAGCAGCCAAACAAGCCCCAAACGAATGCAAAGTCGCTTTATAACGAAATCGGCCGATTCAGTTTTGCGCTCGCTGCAGGTGTTCCAGCTCGTGTTATTAGATCAAAAACTCTTCATTCTATGCAAATACGCAAGATTCATGCGTTTCGAGCAGCCAAACAAGCCCCAAACGAATGCAAAGTCACTTTCTAACGAAATTGAACGATTGAGTTTTGCGCTCGCTGTACGCGTTCCAGCTCGTGTTATTAGATCAAAAACTCTTCATTCTATGCAAATACGCAAGATTCATGCGTTTCGAGCAGCCAAACAAGCCCCAAACGAATGCAAAGTCGCTTTATAACGAAATCGGCCGATTCAGTTTTGCGCTCGCTGCAGGCGTTCCAGCTCGAGTTATTAGATCAAAAACTCGTCATTCTATGCAAATACGCAAGATTCATGCGTTTGGGGCAGCCAAACAAGCCCCAAACGAATGCAAAGTCGCTTTATAACGAAAAAGACCGATTCAGTTTTGCGCTCGCTGCAGGCGTTCCAGCTCGAGTTATTAGATCAAACACTCTTTATTCTATGCGAATACGCAAGATTCATGCGTTTAGAGCAGCCAAACAAGCCCCAAACGAATGCACAGACGCTTTTAAACGAAATTGAACGATTGAGTTTTGCGCTCGCTGCAGGCGTTCCAGCTCGAGTTATTAGATCAAAAACTCTTCATTCTATGCAAATACGCAAGATTCATGCGTTTAGAGCAGCCAAACAAGCCCCAAACGAATGCACAGACGCTTTTAAACGAAATTGAACGATTGAGTTTTGCGCTCGCCGTACGCGTTCCAGCTCGAGTTATTATATCAAACACTCTTTATTCTATGCGAATACGCAAGATTCATGCGTTTAGAGCAGCCAAACAAGCCCCAAACGAATGCACAGACGCTTTTAAACGAAATTGAACGATTGAGTTTTGCGCTCGCTGTACGCGTTCCAGTTCGTGTCATTAGATCAAAAACTCTTCATTCTATGCAAATACGCAAGATTCATGCGTTTGGAGCAGCCAAACAAGCCCTAAACGAATGCAAAGTCGCTTTATAACGAAATCGACCGATTCAGTTTTGCGCTCGCTGCAGGCGTTCCAGCTCGAGTTATTAGATCAAAAACTCTTCATTCTATGCAAATACGCAAGATTCATGCGTTTCGAGCAGCCAAACAAGCCCCAAACGAATGCAAAGTCACTTTATAATGAAATCGGCCGATTCAGTTTTGCGCTCGCTGCAGACGTTCCAGCTCGTGTTATTAGATCAAAAACTCTTCATTCTATGCAAATACGCAAGATTCATGCGTTTCGAGCAGTCAAACAAGCCCCAAACGAATGCAAAGTCGCTTTATAACGAAATCGACCGATTCAGGTTTGCGCTCGCTGCAAGCGTTCCAGCTCAAGTTATTAGATCAAACACTGTTTATTCTATGCGAATACGCAAGATTCATGCGTTTAGAGCAGCCAAACAAGCCCCAAACGAATGCACAGACGCTTTTGAACGAAATTGAACGATTGAGTTTTGCGCTCGCCGTACGCGTTCCAGCTCGTGTCATTAGATCAAAAACTCTTCATTCTATGCAAATACGCAAGATTCATGCGTTTCGAGCAGCCAAACAAGCCCCAAACGAATGCAAAGTCACTTTCTAACGAAATTGAACGATTGAGTTTTGCGCTCGCTGTACGCGTTCCAGCTCGTGTTATTAGATCAAAAACTCTTCATTCTATGCAAATACGCAAGATTCATGCGTTTCGAGCAGCCAAACAAGCCCCAAACGGATGCAAAGTCGCTTTATAACGAAATCGGCCGATTCAGTTTTGCGCTCGCTGCAGACGTTCCAGCTCGTGTTATTAGATCAAAAACTCTTCATTCTATGCAAATACGCAAGATTCATGCGTTTCGAGCAGTCAAACAAGCCCCAAACGAATGCAAAGTCGCTTTATAACGAAAAAGACCGATTTAGTTTTGCGCTCGCTGCAGGCGTTCCAGCTCGAGTTATTAGATCAAAAACTCTTCATTCTATGCAAATACGCAAGATTCATGCGTTTCGAGCAGCCAAACAAGCCCTAAACGAATGCAAAGTCGCTTTATAACGAAATCGACCGATTCAGTTTTGCGCTCGCTGCAAGCGTTCCATCTCGAGTTATTAGATCAAACACTGTTTATTCTATGCGAATACGCAAGATTCATGCGTTTAGAGCAGCCAAACAAGCCCCAAACGAATGCACAGACGCTTTTGAACGAAATTGAACGATTGAGTTTTGCGCTCGCCGTACGCGTTCCAGCTCGTGTCATTAGATCAAAAACTCTTCATTCTATGCAAATACGCAAGATTCATGCGTTTGGAGCAGCCAAACAAGCCCCAAACGAATGCAAAGTCGCTTTATAACGAAAAAGACCGATTTAGTTTTGCGCTCGCTGCAGGCGTTCCAGCTCGAGTTATTAGACCAAAAACTCTTCATTCTATGCAAATACGCAAGATTCATGCGTTTCGAGCAGCCAAACAAGCCCTAAACGAATGCAAAGTCGCTTTATAACGAAATCGACCGATTCAGTTTTGCGCTCGCTGCAAGCGTTCCAGCTCAAGTTATTAGATCAAACACTGTTTATTCTATGCGAATACGCAAGATTCATGCGTTTAGAGCAGCCAAACAAGCCCCAAACGAATGCACAGACGCTTTTGAACGAAATTGAACGATTGAGTTTTGCGCTCGCCGTACGCGTTCCAGCTCGTGTCATTAGATCAAAAACTCTTCATTCTATGCAAATACGCAAGATTCATGCGTTTCGAGCAGCCAAACAAGCCCCAAACGAATGCAAAGTCACTTTCTAACGAAATTGAACGATTGAGTTTTGCGCTCGCTGTACGCGTTCCAGCTCGTGTTATTAGATCAAAAACTCTTCATTCTATGCAAATACGCAAGATTCATGCGTTTCGAGCAGCCAAACAAGCCCCAAACGAATGCAAAGTCGCTTTATAACGAAATCGGCCGATTCAGTTTTGCGCTCGCTGCAGACGTTCCAGCTCGTGTTATTAGATCAAAAACTCTTCATTCTATGCAAATACGCAAGATTCATGCGTTTCGAGCAGTCAAACAAGCCCCAAACGAATGCAAAGTCGCTTTATAACGAAAAAGACCGATTTAGTTTTGCGCTCGCTGCAGGCGTTCCAGCTCGAGTTATTAGATCAAAAACTCTTCATTCTATGCAAATACGCAAGATTCATGCGTTTCGAGCAGCCAAACAAGCCCTAAACGAATGCAAAGTCGCTTTATAACGAAATCGACCGATTCAGTTTTGCGCTCGCTGCAAGCGTTCCATCTCGAGTTATTAGATCAAACACTGTTTATTCTATGCGAATACGCAAGATTCATGCGTTTAGAGCAGCCAAACAAGCCCCAAACGAATGCACAGACGCTTTTGAACGAAATTGAACGATTGAGTTTTGCGCTCGCCGTACGCGTTCCAGCTCGTGTCATTAGATCAAAAACTCTTCATTCTATGCAAATACGCAAGATTCATGCGTTTGGAGCAGCCAAACAAGCCCCAAACGAATGCAAAGTCGCTTTACAACGAAATTGAACGATTGAGTTTTGCGCTCGCTGCAGGCGTTCCAGCTCGAGTTATTAGATTAAAAACTCTTCATTCTATGCAAATACGCAAGATTCATGCGTTTCGAGCAGCCAAACAAGCCCTAAACGAATGCAAAGTCGCTTTATAACGAAATCGACCGATTCAGTTTTGCGCTCGCTGCAAGCGTTCCAGCTCGAGTTATTAGATCAAACACTGTTTATTCTATGCGAATACGCAAGATTCATGCGTTTAGAGCAGCCAAGCAAGCCCCAAACGAATGCACAGACGCTTTTGAACGAAATTAAACGATTGAGTTTTGCGCTCGCCGTACGCGTTCCAGCTCGTGTCATTAGATCAAAAACTCTTCATTCTATGCAAATACGCAAGATTCATGCGTTTGGAGCAGCCAAACAAGCCCCAAACGAATGCAAAGTCGCTTTATAACGAAATCGGCCGATTCAGTTTTGCGCTCGCTGCAGGCGTTCCAGATCGAGTTATTAGATCAAAAACTCTTCATTCTATGCAAATACGCAAGATTCATGCGTTTCGAGCAGCCAAACAAGCCCCAAACGAATGCAAAGTCACTTTATAATGAAATCGGCCGATTCAGTTTTGCGCTCGCTGCAGACGTTCCAGCTCGTGTTATTAGATCAAAAACTCTTCATTCTATGCAAATACGCAAGATTCATGCGTTTCGAGCAGTCAAACAAGCCCCAAACGAATGCAAAGTCGCTTTATAACGAAAAAGACCGATTTAGTTTTGCGCTCGCTGCAGGCGTTCCAGCTCGAGTTATTAGACCAAAAACTCTTCATTCTATGCAAATACGCAAGATTCATGCGTTTCGAGCAGCCAAACAAGCCCTAAACGAATGCAAAGTCGCTTTATAACGAAATCGACCGATTCAGTTTTGCGCTCGCTGCAAGCGTTCCAGCTCAAGTTATTAGATCAAACACTGTTTATTCTATGCGAATACGCAAGATTCATGCGTTTAGAGCAGCCAAACAAGCCCCAAACGAATGCACAGACGCTTTTGAACGAAATTGAACGATTGAGTTTTGCGCTCGCCGTACGCGTTCCAGCTCGTGTCATTAGATCAAAAACTCTTCATTCTATGCAAATACGCAAGATTCATGCGTTTGGAGCAGCCAAACAAGCCCCAAACGAATGCAAAGTCGCTTTACAACGAAATTGAACGATTGAGTTTTGCGCTCGCTGCAGGCGTTCCAGCTCGAGTTATTAGATCAAAAACTCTTCATTCTATGCAAATACGCAAGATTCAAGCGTTTCGAGCAGCCAAACAAGCCCTAAACGAATGCAAAGTCGCTTTATAACGAAATCGACCGATTCAGTTTTGCGCTCGCTGCAAGCGTTCCAGCTCGAGTTATTAGATCAAACACTATTTATTCTATGCGAATACGCAAGATTCATGCGTTTCGAGCAGCCAAACAAGCCCCAAACGAATGCAAAGTCGCTTTATAACGAAATCGGCCGATTCAGTTTTGCGCTCGCTGCAGACGTTCCAGCTCGTGTTATTAGATCAAAAACTCGTCATTTGTTACGTCGCGGTTTTGAATTTAAGCGATTTTTCCTTTTCCCCTTGGTTTTTGCAGAGATCTGGATTTAACGTTCGAGCGACTGGTAGCTGGTTATATGAGGATGCTCCGTGGTTTAAACCGGAATGCGCCGGTTAGGGATCGGAGCAATACTGGATGAGTATTAGATATATATATGTGTATTGTCGATACGTACCTTGTTTCTTGATGTGGCAGGTGATGAGCAGATGAGCGTAGCGGGTTGAAGGCGCTAATGCCCAAGGATCAGCTCTGGAGAAGACACAGGCGGTGGCCTGTCCTCGTTAATAACCGTGGAGGCGTCTGAGATGTCGCCGTCCTCGGTAGCTGGCACAGGATGCGACGGAGAATGCCGAATTCTGGTTTCCACAAAGTGATCGCCGAGAGGATCGTCGCGAACTATGAGAATTCGGTGATTGATCAAAATGACGTCGGATATGACAGTAGGCGGATTTTTCGATTCGGTCCTGTTCTTGACAGGAATGGAATTTTCACCAGCGACGTCCACTATATTGTTACGATTTTCCGCGGTCAATGTAGGTGCGGCGGAAATTCTAGAAACCTCGGCGGTTATGGGACGAACTCCTCCACGTGATTTCACGTTTGCTACGACAATAGTTCGGCCTCCACGCAATTGGACTTTATTTTTCATTGGCTTATGATCCATTAGATTTTATGAAATGATTCGACCAGTTCACATTTGTTGCATTTCGTTTTGGAGGAAGGAAATCAGGGAAGGATTTAACCTTAACGTGCTTATGCTATGGACCTTACCTAAAAGCTGGTAATCTCATTTATATCAGATCGATCTAT
This sequence comes from Amblyteles armatorius, assembly GCA_933228735.2. Lineage (NCBI taxonomy): Eukaryota > Metazoa > Arthropoda > Insecta > Hymenoptera > Ichneumonidae > Amblyteles > Amblyteles armatorius. Next base: position 324,057 of record OW121691.1, on the reverse strand, counting down.
GTCGAGACTGATTTTATAAGATTCCATGGTTTTAAGCGTAAATAATTGTCTATGGATTTATCTAAAAGCTGGTAATCTCATTTATATCAGATCGATCTATGTCGAGACTGATTTTATAAGATTCCATGGTTTTAAGCGTAAATAATTGTCTATGGATTTATCTAAAAGCTGGTAATCTCATTTATATCAGATCGATCTATGTCGAGACTGATTTTATAAGATTCCATGGTTTTAAGCGTAAATAATTGTCTATGGATTTATCTAAAAGCTGGTAATCTCATTTATATCAGATCGATCTGTGTCGAGACTGATTTTATAAGATTCCATGGATTTAAGCGTAAATAATTATCTATGGATTTATCTAAAAGCTGGTAATCTCATTTATATCAGATCGATCTGTGTCGACACTGATTTTATAAGATTCCATGGTTTTAAGCGTAATTATTATCTATGGATTTATCTAATTGGTATTACAATGGTATGGGGACAAGGAATGAATTTCTTGCGTCAACAAATGTGAAATACTCGTATTTTGCGTTGAAATGTCCAATGCTGTGGTTAGCCTTACCTTTCTTACGTTGCTTTCGCTGGTTGAGTAGCGGCACGGTGCCTCTGACGTGTCGCCGGTTGTCGTTTATTGCCGAGGGGACGGATTTTACGGTTTATTGGTTGAAACGTTTTATTTATTCGGATCGAAAGGATTCGAAAAGGTATATTCTAATATTTATTGTAATAGTACGAACGGTTCGCTAGAGATATCTTATATCGGCTAAATACCGCCTGGTCGCAGCCAGGTATCAATCGCGATTTTAATATTTATTGTAGAATACAACTGATGATTGTTATTTATAACAAAGGGAATACCGGGGTTCGCGAGAGTCTCTTCGAGAGTACCCTTTCAGTCGACCGCCGGTGTCGAGAGTCGTAGAAGAACTGAAGATCCCATTGTCCAGCTTCCGCTCCGCGAGTCTCCTGAGTCCGTTGCCGATGGAGGGGGAGGCCCTCGCGGATTTGCTCTGCTGCTCTAGCCAATGGTGCGCTGTCCCTCGAGTGGGGGCAGCCGCTTGCAGCATCCGTGCTGTTCCTCGAGTGGGGGCAGCCGCTAGTGGAAGCCTCACTGTCTCTTGAGTGGGGGCTGCCGTTGTTTCGCGGCAGCGCGATGGATGATAGTGGGGGCAGCCGCTGGCCGTAGCCATGCTGTCCCTCGAGTGGGGGCCGCCGTTCGTGGAAGCCTCGCTGTCTCTTGAGTGGGGGCCGCCTTTGTCTCGCGGCAGCGCGACGGATGAAGGTGGGGGCAGCCGCTGGCTGTAGCCGTGCTGTCCCTCGAGTGGGGGCCGCCGTTCGTGGAAGCCTCACTGTCTCTTGAGTGGGGGCTGCCGTTGTTCCGCGGCAGCGCGATGGATGATAGTGGGGGCAGCCGCTGGCCGTAGCCATGCTGTCCCTCGAGTGGGGGCCGCCGTTCGTGGAAGCCTCACTGTCTCTTGAGTGGGGGCTGCCGTTGTTCCGCGGCAGCGCGATGGATGATAGTGGGGGCAGCCGCTGGCCGTAGCCATGCTGTCCCTCGAGTGGGGGCCGCCGTTCGTGGAAGCCTCGTTGTGGTGAGTGGGGGCCGCCTTTGTCTCGCGGCAGCGCGACGGATGAAGGTGGGGGCAGCCGCTGGCTGTAGCCGTGCCGTCCCTCGAGTGGGGGCCGCCGTTCGTGGAAGCCTCACTGTCTCTTGAGTGGGGGCTGCCGTTGTTTCGCGGCAGCGCGATGGCTGATAGTGGGGGCAGCCGCTGGCCGTAGCCGTGCTGTCCCTCGAGTGGGGGCCGCCGTTCGTGGAAGCCTCGCTGTGGTGAGTGGGGGCCGCCTTTGTCTCGCGGCAGCGCGACGGATGAAGGTGGGGGCAGCCGCTGGCTGTAGCCGTGCTGTCCCTCGAGTGGGGCCGCCGTTCGTGGAAGCCTTGCTGTCTCTTGAGTGGGGGCTGCCGTTGTCTCGCGGCAGCGCGACGGATGAAGGTGGGGGCAGCCGCTGGCTGTAGCCGTGCCGTCCCTCGAGTGGGGGCCGCCGTTCGTGGAAGCCTCGCTGTCTCTTGAGTGGGGGCCGCCTTTGTCTCGCGGCAGCGCGATGGATGATGGTGAGGGCAGCCGCTGGCTGTAGCCGTGCTGCCCCTCGAGTGGGGGCTGCCGTTCGTGGAAGCCTTGCTGTCTCTTGAGTGGGGGCCGCCTTTGTCTCGCGGCAGCGCGACGGATGATGGTGGGGGCAGCCGCGCTTGGAGCCCTGTGCTGACGCAGCATCCCACGGGTCCGAGTCCCAACGGCAGAAAGCTACTCGGGACTGCCTTATCGCCTGCGATTCCCAGAGCCGTTATCGGATCTGCGTCCGGTCTCATGGTAGCCGTGCCGTTGATGGTGGTACTGCCTTTGTCTCGTGGTAGCCGTGCCAATGCAGTATCCCACGGGCTCGTTTCTTAGAGAGCCCTTATCGGTGCCGATTCTCGGAGTTGTTGTCGCCGTTGCGTCCGGTCACACGGCCGCCGTGCCGTCGCAGCATCTCACGGGCCAGCTTCTTAGAGAGCCCTTATCGATGGCGATTCTTGGAGTTGATGTCGGAGCTGCGTCCGGTCACACGGCCGCTTTGCCATCCGATACATTATTAAATTATGGCTTATTTAACATTGATAGCTATTTGTTACTATGTCGGACTTATTATGTGGCTAGTCCAGTGTAATTGTTTAAAGACAGTATTTACTAGTTAGCAATCTAGTACATTTGTTGTTAACAAAAATATTTAAGACGTTACTCGTCGTTTACATTATTAACCTTATGCCTAAGTCCCTCATACAATATTTGTTCATTATTATAACAATATTCCGCGCCGCTAAACATCGATTCAGTATTCTGGTGTTGCGCGCGTTTTGAATAATTGCGGACAATATATTTTTATGGTTGCCATTTACATGTTTCAAGGTTTGTATTTATTGAAAGATTTTTAGCGCTGCTGAGCATCGTCGCAATAGCGTTGCTCAATGTTGCATGTTTTGTAATTAGTTTTGAATATTAATTATAATAAAGTATTGTTATTTATTTTTATAAAGAAATATATATTTATTATGTGGCGCTATGGAATATCGTGTTTATACCGATATTCCATCGTCGCATGGGTTTAAAATGTGTTAATTGATTTATTAACAATTTTATTTATTGCTAATAATATTTATTTATGAATGGTTTGAGCCGTCGAGTGTCGTTTCTATGACGACACTCGGCGTTGCGCGTTTTTATCATGTTTGAAATGATTTGTTAATAATTTTATTTGTTGTTAATAATGTTTATTTATTATTGTTTTGAGCCGTCGAGTGTCGTTTCTATAACGACACTCGGCGTTGCGCGTATTCAGCATGTTTGGAATTATTTGTTAATAATTTTATTTACTGTTAATAATGTTTATTTATTATTGTTTTGAGCCGTCGAGTGTCGTTTCTATAACGGCACTCGGCGTTGCGCGTATTTATCATGTTTGAAATTATTTGTTAATAATTTTATTTATTGTTAATAATGTTTATTTATTATTGTTTTGAGCCGTCGAGTGTCGTTTCTATAACGACACTCGGCGTTGCGCGTATTCAGCATGTTTGGAATTATTTGTTAATAATTTTATTTACTGTTAATAATGTTTATTTATTATTGTTTTGAGCCGTCGAGTGTCGTTTCTATAACGGCACTCGGCGTTGCGCGTATTTATCATGTTTGAAATTATTTGTTAATAATTTTATTTATTGTTAATAATGTTTATTTATTATTGTTTTGAGCCGTCGAGTGTCGCTTCTATAACGACACTCGGCGTTGCGCGTATTTAAAAGGAAAATGTCTTGGAATTATTTATTAATAATTTTTATTTATTATCAATAATGTTTATTTACTGTAAGCCGATTGGTTGTTGCGTTTTCAGTTTGCTTGCTGATTTTAAACCAATTCGTGCTTCCCGTTTGCTCTAGGGAATGTATTTTCGTGTTTTCCAAGGTCGCGCGCCCTTTTTCATAAAACCGCTAACAGTGGCGAAAATACGCCCCGGAGGGTGTTGAATCGGTTGGCACCTAAAGTGTTCGCGAGGGTTTTCCGCTTCTAATAGCGTGCTCAGAGTTTGTTGAAGTCACGCGGTTTCGTTTTTATTGCAACTTAAAGTTTACTGAATTTCTTCGGATTTTGCCTCGGCAATGTATATAGCCCGCATCAGCGTTTATTACCGTTATGTATTGTTTTTATGACTTACTTGATTTATACTTTATTATTATTTGCTTAAGGCGATTGTTGTTGATTATTATTAACAATAATATGGTAACGTCGAGTATGGATACTATATTGTTTTCGGTGTTATGCGTAACAACTAATTGTCCCCAAAAAAAAAATTTGTGTGAGTGTCGGTTACTCTTTCTGTCCCAAATTCGACCCAGGACGTAACACTTCCCCCCTTAAGTCCGAAGCAGTGCCGAGGCTCTGCGTAGGACCAGCGTTAAGGCGTCGGAGGAGTGCTGGGTCGATTCTTGGTACCGGTGTTGGAAATCTTCCGGCCTCCCTCGCCGTCAAGTTGGGGTAGCCAAATAGATCTACCCGTTCGTCCGATGTCGAATATCTTACGCTATCCCTCGCCGTCAAGTTGGGGCGACCGGACGTATTTGCCCTTTCCTCCGTGGTCGAACATCTTGCGTTGTCCCTCGCCGTCAAGTTGGGGTAGATGGACTTGTCGTTTTGCAAGTCCACCCTTTCCCTTGTGCTCGGGTCGCCTTCGATGTCGGCGGGCGGTTGGGTGCGCTTGTGACCCAATGTGAGTATTAATCCGGTTACAGAGCTCCATATGGCTCCTAGCAAGTGAATGCTCCAACCGTACAGCGAGTGAATTGCATATCCGTGGATGCATGTATCGATTATCGATTTTATGATTTTTATGATTACGTATATTGCGAAGACTCCGGCGCTGGCTGTGCCGAATTTTTCGAATCCATGCCAGAATCTCTTTGCAGCACTCTCGGCCAAGTGTTCGAGAGTGCTTTCGTCTAGGAATCCTCGGATGGAGACACTTCCCTCAGGTATGCTGTATCCGACTGATCCTCTTGCCAGGTTGTTCAGGAGAGCAGGCTTTTCTGCGGGAAACATTATTCTGTCTCGCAGCTTCTTGATATCCGCCTCTGAGTAAATTCCGCTGTTGGCGAGATTTCCGACAGATGCGTAATGCCATGTCGGGTTTGATGACGGTTTCAGCGATTGTGGCGATGGTACCACGATCGGATGTGGTGAGAATCTATACCACACGTTGTCGATTTGATATAATGCCGGCAACGTGGGGTCGCACTCGATTTGCGTTGCTGATTTCAGCAACATCCTGGAAGTTGTTGATAGGAAGAATGACTCGTTTCGATACGTGACGGGCAGCTCGTGGTAGCACTCGTCCGTGCGGCGCAGGCCACATTCTACAGGGATGCACTTAACTATATGCGCGACTTCCCCTGCGATCACCGCCATATATCCGGGTCCCTTCATGATGGCGAACGCGAATTTCTCCGGCAAAATTCCAGAGGTTGATAATGCGTTCTGGAGTACTTGTCTTTCCAGGTTACATCGTTGTGTGAGAACGTCCTTATACAAATTTTTCATTTGCAGCTTCACGTGTTTCTCCACGTAGACAAATTTCGAGTTGATGTACGAAAATATGTCTAGGTTCGATACTGATATTGGTTTGCGTGCCGCGAATGAATCCCCTTTTCGCGTTTCCAGGATGAACAGTTTCGGATGCTCGGTTCGAATTAACAGGTATCCGCACAGTTGGAGTTCCGAACGTTTAGCTAGAGCAAACGTGGTTTCCTGGGTCGTCAGCGTGTACACGTCAGGTGAGTTCGCGCGGTCCGCGATAGAAACCAATTTTATAGCCTTTCCTTCATAAAGGACATCGTAACGATTGAAGTTGCACGAGTCCGTGGGCTCCGTTTTCCAGTATGCGCTATTCCCGTTGACGTCGATGCAGTGCCCGTCTGCCAACGTACAGCGTGTCCCAGTTTGCAACACGATTTCGTCTGTCGCTAGATTGACCGTTGCCTCGTAACTAATTAAAGTGATACTGACCGAGGCTTGAACGACGACGTTGTCCCACGTGCCGAACGGGTCGCTGTACTGGGTCCCAACGCACTTGCCATCGACCGAGACGGATCCAGCCATCGTGATGCTCCTAGTTGTCGTGCTGTTCCGACGCAACCCAATGAGCTGCCCTGCGCTGCTGACCGACAAAATCCCCGTCTCGTGAACTCTTTGACAGGATCTCTCGTCCAGCTCGTGGAGATAGACCTGTCTTCCGTTGTGAACGATTGAGTTGTGGGAGTGCATCCCACAGTGGTAGATGGTTCTGTCGATCTCTATTCTACACTGTGTCACTTCGGCCCTGTTAAAATCCGTGAGTTGAAGCAGTTGGATATAGGCAGTTGCCGTCGTTGGTTCCAGAAGAGGTATGTCGCACTCCGCGACACTATTGAGAGAGATCGTTGTGATGTTGAGCGAGGAACCTCCGCAATCGTAGCCGATCAGGCCCAGGACTTCAGTCGCCCATATGAGGAGGAGGCATATTTCTATCCTCATCCTGGAACAGAACATGCGTCCCTCATTAGCGCTTTCAGGCTACCAGCTCGGTTTCCTTCCACCTTCCTCTGCACTTCCTTCGATGCCCCCGCGCGATCCTATCTCTAGGCTGGTCCGTTTGTCTTTTCATCCGAACCAGTTGTAACCCGCACCTGGTGCACCGCCAAACACATCGGAGGTGGGCAATATGGTCCAAGCCTCCGTGGTCGAGAACGGTGATGTTGAGGCCGCTGTTCGCGTTTATTTCAACCATCTTCTTCACGAATAACTCGTCATGGTTCAGGCCTTCGTTGTACGTGTTGACGAAGATGTACGCGTGGATCATCTCATGAACGAGGGTTTCCACCATGTGTTTGATTTCCCGTCCCATCAACAATTTTTTAGAGAGAAAAATCTGTGGGAACGGGCGGGTTTCGGTCTTTCCTACGCTAAGGCACAGCTGAGAGGACCACCTCATGGTGAATCCTCGGATCTTGTCGTCGAAATACTCCTTGTTGTAGGCCTTGAAGACCTCCCGGAGGTTGGGGAGTGGTTCTGTCAGGAGTTCCGCCAATTCCTCGGGGCTGTAGATGGACATCGGCGGTTTCTCCTCGACGGTCGTGTTGCCTCTTGTTCGTCTGGAGTTCGTCGGAAGCTGCATGTACGGGCATGCGCTAGGCCGAACAAAGTCACGAGAGATGATCCGCATGGCTATTGCGCACTGGGAAAGCTCGCTCGAGTCTTTTAACACTAAACTAAAGCTTGTTAATGATCACTGTATTCGAGTCTATTAACACTATACTAAAGTTTGTTAACGCTCACTGCACTTGAGTCTCTTAACATTATACTAAAATTTGTTAAAGCTCGCCGCACTTGAGTCTATTAACACTATACTAAAGGTTGTTAAAGCTCGCCGCACTTGAGTCTATTAACACTATACTAAAGTTTGTTAATGCTCACTGCACTTGAGTCTATTAACACTATACTAAAGGTTGTTAAAGCTCGCCGCACTTGAGTCTATTAACACTATACTAAAGTTTGTTAATGCTCACTGCACTAGAGTCTATTAACACCGGAAACACACCAAAAAGTCTACTGATCACTCGTTGCGTTGCACTTGTACGGTGTTCGGTTTGAACGTCGTGGTGCTGGTCGCGGGCGAGTAGCGTCTGACGTTGCTCCGTGCGTGCTCCGTTGACGGTGCCGCGGTCGACGAGTGGACCGGTGGAGGGGGAACCGCGTGGTTCCGCCCCGGCCCATTGTCGCACCGTGGCACGGGTAATTCCTTTTTATTGGTGCAATATCTTTCTACATAGATCTGCACCAAACGTTTTATGACTGTAGAGTTCCTATCGCCAGGTTCACGGCATAATCGTGGTACGATTTTCCCCATGATGATTTTATATTTTTCTTTTGTTATGATTCCTCCCGTGTAGTGAGGCATCAGTAGTGTCTCGACTTCCTTCTCGATCTCCTTTTGGCGTTGAAGTTTTTCCCAGTACCTGGCTTCTATCTGTTTTTTAATTGTCGGGTCTGGCAACCTGTCCATGATTTGCAACCGGTTGTTGATGACGCGCACCCCGATTTTCTTCTTCGTAGCCCAGTCGGTTTCCTTCGGTTTGGAGACTTCAATTGCAGGTTTTTTAGTTGTATTTTCCATCGTTGGTGAGGAACCGAACAGTGCCTCGAGGGTGGCTTCTCTCTTGGCTGCTTTCGCCATGGCCTTGCTGTGCTTTGCCGAACTCTGGCGTTCGCTCATGATGATCGGATGAATCCTCTCAGAGAGTACCTCCTGCTGCGTTCGTTCGCTGCCAACTGTTGCTCCTTGTCGTTGCGGCACAGATTTTGTTCAGCTGGCGAGGAGGAAGGGGTATTCTCCTGCTCTCCCTTCACTGTTCATCTTCTTTCGGGTTGCCTCTTCTCCTTAGCCAACGACGATCCATCTGCCGTGGCATTTCTCCCTATGGCGTCTCGCGGTTATGTCGCGCGGTTGGCCAGTCTTTTGTTTGAATCGCACTATTTCGATTTTGCAGTTGGTACACTGCCAAATCACTTGTAAGTGTGCGATGTGGTTTAGTCCTCCTTCGTCGAGGATGCTCACGTTGAGGTTGGTCACCTCGTTTATTCCCGTCATTAATTTAATGAAGTCCTCTCCGTGGTGTAGAGAGTTGACGCGCACAGTACAGTGGATAAATGCATGTATCATTTCGTATACGAGCGTCTCGACCATTACCTTAATTTTTCGGCCCAGGAGGAGCGGTTTGGAGAGCGTGATTCTGGGAAATGGCTGAAGCTCCGTTTTTCCCACTACTGATTTTTGTCGAGAGGACCAACGTACGTTGAATCCCTTGATTTCATTGCTGAATAGTTCATTATTGTAGCTCCCGAATACCTCCCAGAGGTCGGGAAGCGGTTCTGCTAGTATCGCTCCCAACTCCTCACTGCTGTAGATTGGTCGGGGTTCGTTCGTTTGGTTAACGCCGCTCGTACTCGGCCGCGGTTCCGTTGACTGATCGTACCGCAACTCCCTGTATTGGCAGGGTCCCGGTAGTTCAAAGTCGCGTGTTAGTATCCTCATGATTATTTTGACGAGAGCACTGAGTAAGTTATTTCGCGGCACTGAGTTTATTGTCCCGTTGCACCGAGTTTTATTGTCTCGTCGCACTGAGTTTATTGTCTCGTCGCACTGAGTTTATTGTCTCGTCGCACTGAGTTTATTGTCTCGTCGCACTGGCGCGCTTGATGCCGTCTGACGCTGCTCCGCTCCGTGGTGCGCCTGTTTTATTACTGTCGATCGTTTTATGGCGCGCTCCCTTTGTTACCGCAGAGCGTCGACGGGTACGCCCTGCTGGTGGAACGTTGAGCGCTTGGAGTAATTTTTTGAATTATCGTAGCTGCGTCTTGATTGCCCTAAAACATAGACGTGCTTGGGTCGTATGTCGAAATGCAGCCAATAACTCCTGCGTACAAAGGATAATCCTCCACAAGGTGAAAAAGATACGGATTGTATTCCTCGCTAGGGCTGTGAATTAATATTCGTGCTACCGAAATTATAGGTCCCTCGTCGGTCAGGAGAGATATGTTCCCGAGTGAATGAAATACGACCGCCGGACTTAGCGCGCTTATTTTTACGAGGTTTATTCCGTAGTTCAAGTTAACCACGAAAGTGCCTACGCCGTTGGCCAATTGCGGAGAGTTTATGACCTCTTCGATTTCCGGATATGGCTCGTTTGGCGCTGGGAGACCCATCTCGAACTCTCGGCGAACCATTGTTCCCGTCTCCTCCGCGATTCCAGAGGTTTGTTGTCGGATTCCTCTGGAACAAGGGATTTCCCGTCTATAGTCTCGTGAGACGCAACTTGTTGGTGTGAACGATTCTGGGTCTCTGGTTGTGGTTTATTTTAACGTTTCCGCCGGATAATACCTCGAAAGCTTCCGCCGCCGGTCCTACCGCGTTACGTTCGTACGGTAGATTAACTTGGTCGAAAATTTCGCTATCAGAATCACTATCGGAATTTGGCTCGTTTGACGTTTCGGACCTATTGTCTCTGATTTCGGTTTCCAACGAAGAATTTTCGGAACTATTTTTTAGTTGCTCGCTAATTCTGGAAGGTCCTTGATCATTCGGCTGTTCGACTCTATTTTCCTCGATTGACGAACTATGTGTTGCTGCTGGACTTGCGATATTGTCCTCCAAATTTTGATTTTTGGTTGTTTGAGATGGATCGGATGGATCTCTGTTATTATCGAATATTTCTGAACTGTCTGAATGTGCGGGACGACCCGGAGAGTCGCTCGGCGGGTCCCTAATTGTCCGATTTTCGCAATTAATTTCAGACTGATTTTCCTGACTGTTTTCGGAATTATTTTCCTGATTATTTTCGGAGTGATTTCCCTGACTGTTTTCGGAATTCTGGATATCGGAAATATCTGATATGTCCGACGTGTCGGGACTTTCTATAGTCGTTTTTGTCTCGGGAGTCGTTATTGTAGGAATATTTTTACTGGTTTTTGGTTCAATTTTATCGGGTGCCTTTGGCTTCTTTTTCGGCCTGAACTCGAATATCACGTCCGAGTCGGAATCAGATGTCTGTCCCTTTGCTCGTTTCTCGGGTGTGACTTTTCTCTCTGTAGACTTACTCGCATGACCGACATTCGGTTTTGGCGGACCTCCTTTTTCCCTTTTTGCTGGAATTTCATCGGAGTCTGTATCGATTACTACTAGTTTTTTAGGACGTTTCCTATGCGTAATTTTAATTTCGTTGTCGGTGTCCGAACTCGGCGGATTCTTCTTATGCTTTTTCGCGGGGATCTCGTCGGAGTCGGTTTCGGACGAATCCTCTTTTGTACGGAACCGTATAGGCATAACTAACAGTACCGATTTTTCGTTTACTGGTAACTCTATTTCGGGCGGATTTCTCGACAGAGCGTCGGCGTTGGCGTTTACTCTACCTGGTTTGTAAATGATTTTGTATTCGTAATTCGCGAGTTTTAGACGCCAGTGGACTAACCTATTCGCCGGGTCCTTTACCGAATCGAGCCATACCAACGGTTTATGGTCTGTTACGAGGGTGAACTCTCGGCCATAAACGTACGGCCTGAAGTGCCCCACGCAATAAACGATGGCTAATAGTTCTTTTTCTATAGTGGAGTAATTCAATTCTGCGTTTGACAATGTTCGAGATGCGTATGATATCGGCTTGTCGGAACCGATTTTACCCTGGCTAAGGATACCACCTATCGCGATATTCGAAGCGTCGGTTGTTATGATAAAAGGACGGGTAAAATCCGGGTATTGCAATACCGGTTCTTTGCACAAGGCATCTCTGAGTTTAATGAATGCGTCCTCCTGTTTTTGAGTCCACTTGAAGAGTGCCTCCTTTTTGAGCAACTGCGTTAAAGGCCTAGCGATCGCGGAAAAGTTTTCCACGAACCGGCGGTAATAACCCGCCAACCCGAGGAATTGTTTGATTTTTTTCGGACTGGTTAAGCGCGGATAATTTTTTATTGCTGCGATCTTTTTGGGGTCTGGTTTTACGCCGTTTTCGCTTATGACGTGACCCAGATATGCTACCTCTTTGCGCAAGAACTCGCATTTATCCGGCTGTAATTTCAGGTTCGCTTTTCGCAAACGCTCGGCCAATTTGTCGAACTTGATTTCGTGCTCCCTAAGTGAGCTGGCGTATATCACTATATCGTCGAGGTAAACGAAGAGCTCGTTACCCTGCAGACCGCATAATACACGGTCCATCAGTCGTTGGAAAGTTGCCGGAGCATTTTTGAGCCCAAACGGCATACGATTAAACTGATAGTGCCCAAATGGCGTTGAAAATGCGGTTTTATGCGCATCGGAAGGATGCATACGGATTTGATGAAAACCGCTAGCTAAATCGAATACAGAAAAATATTTCGCACTACCCAACTGGTCGAGAATTTCTGTTATGTTGGGAAGCGGGTAGGCGTCTCCGATTGTTTTCTCGTTCAAGTTTCTATAGTCGATTACCATCCTCCACCTCGGTCTCCCCTGTGAATCGGCCTTCTTTGGCACGATCCAAAGCGGAGAGCTGTATGGGGATTCGGATGGTTCAATAATTTTCCCGTTTATGAGGTCGCCAATTTGTTCCGCAATCTCATCCTTGTGAGCTGGAGGGAATCGGTACTGGCGAGTGAACACAGGTTGATCGTCTGTTGTCGAAATTTTATGCTCGACCGCATTCGTGTGATCTAAAAAGTGTCCCGGGATATGAAATAGATCGGAATTTTTCTCGATCAATTTTTCGACGCTTACTCGCTCTTCGGTATTGAGATCCTCGAGTCGTAGTAAGTCTTTTACCTGTTTTACGCGTTCGCCCTCGACTCGCAAAACCGGCTGAGTGCATGTGCTCTGAATGATACTGCGGCATACCGGGTCCTTTACGCTAAGTATTTCGCCGGATTTGCGGCAGTTTTGCGGACAATATCCCGAACTGGGATCGTAGAGCTCGAATGCCTCTAAGGTCACTGCCGGAACAGTGAGCTCCACGTCCTCCTCGTTGGTATTGACCGCCATCAGGCACGCTACACCCTTTTTATTAGATGCGAGAGAATTACCTAAGTAAATTCCGGTTCCGGCATCTAGACGGGGAATATATCCCTCTTTTACTTCGGGATTCTTTACCCTGACATAATAGACTACCCGAGATCTCGCGGGTATTATTACTGTTTCGCGATTTTTAAACGGGAGTGATTGGTTTTTCCACCGAACCACTTCCTCGTCCCAATCGATTGTCGCGCGATTTTTCGCGTGAAATTCCGAACCGAGGATGGCGTCCTGCCTGATTGGAAATTCTTCCCCGACCACGTGGAATTCTGATTCCGTCCCCTTAATATTAATCGATGTTGAGCCCAAGGTAAATACAGGTACGTTTGAGATGCCTCTGAGCTTCAATATATCGTTCTGATCTATTATGACATCCGGATTTAATGCTCTTATTTTAACGAGGTTTGGATCGGACCCGGAGTCGACGAGAAAATCAGTTAAATGTTTTAGTTGTGGAGACTCGATTTCTACCGTGGGGGTGAATGATTGTTTCCCTAAGCGGATGTTGACGGTTCGGACGTTTCGGACGCGATATTTACTGCGCGCACCGGGCGTTCTGACGTTATTTTCTCCGCTCGGTACGCGCCGGGTTTTTCCGAGCGGGGATTCGCGTTTCCCGCGTTACGCTTTTCGTCGTTCTGTTTTTTAAAACACTGGGTAATTACGTGGCCCAGCTTCGCGCAATATTCGCAGGAGGGGCGTGGTTTCGCGTCGCTGTTTTTGTTCCAATTTTGCGTACTGATCGGATTCTTATCGTTTTGTTGGCGATTATCGTTGGCTCTCGGTCGTTGTGGCCGTTTTTCAGGGTATTTGGCCCAACAATCCTCGGATTTATGGCCCTTTTTATTACAATTACTGCAAATTAGGGGATCGCGAGCCACGATTGATTTAACGTTGGTCTGCGAAGTGTTTTTATTTTCCGAGCGCGTTTCTTTGAAATTTACGCGGTCGTTTTCGATTTCCTTTTCGATTTTTACCGCGTTCGAATATGCTGCGGCTAGAGTCCCGCAGCCCTCCAATTTAAGTCGGAGTCGAAAGTCTGGTGGTAAACCGGCTATAAAACATTCTAGTGTCTCTTTTTCAAGCACGATTCGTTGGCTGCGTGATGTTGCGCCGGTGTCGGGTATCTCCTCCTCCGTTATTGCGGTGTGGAGATCCTTTACCCGACTTATATAGTCGATAACGTGCTCGTTTTTGTTTTTCATTATATTACCTAGTTCTCCTCGGTATTGATTAGGCGATTTTGATACACCGAAGACCTCTTTTAGGCGATCTGTGAAAGCTTTTATGTCCGTGAACGAATCGTCCTCCATCGCGGTGTATGCACGGCCCTTCAGTTTGTTACGGAGAAGCCGTGTCAAAGTTATTTCGAGTTCCTCGGGGAACATATCTCTGGCCCGTTTGCACGCCCGAACGAATTTTAATACCGATATATTCTCTCCGGAGAACATAGGGATTCCTTCGAGAATATCTTTGAAGGAAAGACGCGGGTGACTCGGGTCGTGGTAAGTCGCGTTGGCCAAATTATTTGGCGGGGCCCGGGTCGTTGACGGTTGTTGAGATGATGCAAATCGATTGCTGAGACGCATCATGTCGCTTTTAATTGTATCGAGCTCCAATACTACTTTCATTAATACGTCCTTCATTCCGGACGATTGCGAAGAATCTCCCGCGAGGGTTTCGTTGGGCAAAGGATTATTATTTATGATTGCCTGACTTTGAATTTCAAGCTCGCGTGCGGCCAGTTCCGCTTCCATATCGAGCAGTCTACGTTTTTCCGCGGTTAATTGTTCGTGCAAATTCCGTAATTCCTCTTCGCTGAGTTCCGGCATTTTGATATTTAATTATTTGTAAACGGTTCCTCCCGATATGAATAATTTAGCAACACTCGCGAGGAATACTAATTTGATGTTTTACACGGAGTGTCGCGTTTGATTTTAATTCGAATAAATATTTCAAAATGTTACATATATATCGATAATTAATGGGATTAATCGACCGATTTCCGCAATTTGTATACCGATCTTACATATAATTTTACAACGGTTTTGAAATGACTTTACAATGATTTTATACTAATTTTACACTGATTTTACTGTGATTTTACGAGATTTTACAATGATTTTATTCTGATTTTACGAGATTTTAAAATGATTTTATTCTGATTTTACGAGATTTTAAAACACTCCATCCAGCAGGATCCCACCGCTGTCACCAGAAAATATAACCTGTTACGTCGCGGTTTTGAATTTAAGCGATTTTTCCTTTTCCCCTTGGTTTTTGCAGAGATCTGGATTTAACGTTCGAGCGACTGGTAGCTGGTTATATGAGGATGCTCCGTGGTTTAAACCGGAATGCGCCGGTTAGGGATCGGAGCAATACTGGATGAGTATTAGATATATATATGTGTATTGTCGATACGTACCTTGTTTCTTGATGTGGCAGGTGATGAGCAGATGAGCGTAGCGGGTTGAAGGCGCTAATGCCCAAGGATCAGCTCTGGAGAAGACACAGGCGGTGGCCTGTCCTCGTTAATAACCGTGGAGGCGTCTGAGATGTCGCCGTCCTCGGTAGCTGGCACAGGATGCGACGGAGAATGCCGAATTCTGGTTTCCACAAAGTGATCGCCGAGAGGATCGTCGCGAACTATGAGAATTCGGTGATTGATCAAAATGACGTCGGATATGACAGTAGGCGGATTTTTCGATTCGGTCCTGTTCTTGACAGGAATGGAATTTTCACCAGCGACGTCCACTATATTGTTACGATTTTCCGCGGTCAATGTAGGTGCGGCGGAAATTCTAGAAACCTCGGCGGTTATGGGACGAACTCCTCCACGTGATTTCACGTTTGCTACGACAATAGTTCGGCCTCCACGCAATTGGACTTTATTTTTCATTGGCTTATGATCCATTAGATTTTATGAAATGATTCGACCAGTTCACATTTGTTGCATTTCGTTTTGGAGGAAGGAAATCAGGGAAGGATTTAACCTTAACGTGCTTATGCTATGGACCTTACCTAAAAGCTGGTAATCTCATTTATATCAGATCGATCTATGTCGAGACTGATTTTATAAGATTCCATGGTTTTAAGCGTAAATAATTGTCTATGGATTTATCTAAAAGCTGGTAATCTCATTTATATCAGATCGATCTATGTCGAGACTGATTTTATAAGATTCCATGGTTTTAAGCGTAAATAATTGTCTATGGATTTATCTAAAAGCTGGTAATCTCATTTATATCAGATCGATCTATGTCGAGACTGATTTTATAAGATTCCATGGTTTTAAGCGTAAATAATTGTCTATGGATTTATCTAAAAGCTGGTAATCTCATTTATATCAGATCGATCTGTGTCGAGACTGATTTTATAAGATTCCATGGATTTAAGCGTAAATAATTATCTATGGATTTATCTAAAAGCTGGTAATCTCATTTATATCAGATCGATCTGTGTCGACACTGATTTTATAAGATTCCATGGTTTTAAGCGTAATTATTATCTATGGATTTATCTAATTGGTATTACAATGGTATGGGGACAAGGAATGAATTTCTTGCGTCAACAAATGTGAAATACTCGTATTTTGCGTTGAAATGTCCAATGCTGTGGTTAGCCTTACCTTTCTTACGTTGCTTTCGCTGGTTGAGTAGCGGCACGGTGCCTCTGACGTGTCGCCGGTTGTCGTTTATTGCCGAGGGGACGGATTTTACGGTTTATTGGTTGAAACGTTTTATTTATTCGGATCGAAAGGATTCGAAAAGGTATATTCTAATATTTATTGTAATAGTACGAACGGTTCGCTAGAGATATCTTATATCGGCTAAATACCGCCTGGTCGCAGCCAGGTATCAATCGCGATTTTAATATTTATTGTAGAATACAACTGATGATTGTTATTTATAACAAAGGGAATACCGGGGTTCGCGAGAGTCTCTTCGAGAGTACCCTTTCAGTCGACCGCCGGTGTCGAGAGTCGTAGAAGAACTGAAGATCCCATTGTCCAGCTTCCGCTCCGCGAGTCTCCTGAGTCCGTTGCCGATGGAGGGGGAGGCCCTCGCGGATTTGCTCTGCTGCTCTAGCCAATGGTGCGCTGTCCCTCGAGTGGGGGCAGCCGCTTGCAGCATCCGTGCTGTTCCTCGAGTGGGGGCAGCCGCTAGTGGAAGCCTCACTGTCTCTTGAGTGGGGGCTGCCGTTGTTTCGCGGCAGCGCGATGGATGATAGTGGGGGCAGCCGCTGGCCGTAGCCATGCTGTCCCTCGAGTGGGGGCCGCCGTTCGTGGAAGCCTCGCTGTCTCTTGAGTGGGGGCCGCCTTTGTCTCGCGGCAGCGCGACGGATGAAGGTGGGGGCAGCCGCTGGCTGTAGCCGTGCTGTCCCTCGAGTGGGGGCCGCCGTTCGTGGAAGCCTCACTGTCTCTTGAGTGGGGGCTGCCGTTGTTCCGCGGCAGCGCGATGGATGATAGTGGGGGCAGCCGCTGGCCGTAGCCATGCTGTCCCTCGAGTGGGGGCCGCCGTTCGTGGAAGCCTCACTGTCTCTTGAGTGGGGGCTGCCGTTGTTCCGCGGCAGCGCGATGGATGATAGTGGGGGCAGCCGCTGGCCGTAGCCATGCTGTCCCTCGAGTGGGGGCCGCCGTTCGTGGAAGCCTCGTTGTGGTGAGTGGGGGCCGCCTTTGTCTCGCGGCAGCGCGACGGATGAAGGTGGGGGCAGCCGCTGGCTGTAGCCGTGCCGTCCCTCGAGTGGGGGCCGCCGTTCGTGGAAGCCTCACTGTCTCTTGAGTGGGGGCTGCCGTTGTTTCGCGGCAGCGCGATGGCTGATAGTGGGGGCAGCCGCTGGCCGTAGCCGTGCTGTCCCTCGAGTGGGGGCCGCCGTTCGTGGAAGCCTCGCTGTGGTGAGTGGGGGCCGCCTTTGTCTCGCGGCAGCGCGACGGATGAAGGTGGGGGCAGCCGCTGGCTGTAGCCGTGCTGTCCCTCGAGTGGGGCCGCCGTTCGTGGAAGCCTTGCTGTCTCTTGAGTGGGGGCTGCCGTTGTCTCGCGGCAGCGCGACGGATGAAGGTGGGGGCAGCCGCTGGCTGTAGCCGTGCCGTCCCTCGAGTGGGGGCCGCCGTTCGTGGAAGCCTCGCTGTCTCTTGAGTGGGGGCCGCCTTTGTCTCGCGGCAGCGCGATGGATGATGGTGAGGGCAGCCGCTGGCTGTAGCCGTGCTGCCCCTCGAGTGGGGGCTGCCGTTCGTGGAAGCCTTGCTGTCTCTTGAGTGGGGGCCGCCTTTGTCTCGCGGCAGCGCGACGGATGATGGTGGGGGCAGCCGCGCTTGGAGCCCTGTGCTGACGCAGCATCCCACGGGTCCGAGTCCCAACGGCAGAAAGCTACTCGGGACTGCCTTATCGCCTGCGATTCCCAGAGCCGTTATCGGATCTGCGTCCGGTCTCATGGTAGCCGTGCCGTTGATGGTGGTACTGCCTTTGTCTCGTGGTAGCCGTGCCAATGCAGTATCCCACGGGCTCGTTTCTTAGAGAGCCCTTATCGGTGCCGATTCTCGGAGTTGTTGTCGCCGTTGCGTCCGGTCACACGGCCGCCGTGCCGTCGCAGCATCTCACGGGCCAGCTTCTTAGAGAGCCCTTATCGATGGCGATTCTTGGAGTTGATGTCGGAGCTGCGTCCGGTCACACGGCCGCTTTGCCATCCGATACATTATTAAATTATGGCTTATTTAACATTGATAGCTATTTGTTACTATGTCGGACTTATTATGTGGCTAGTCCAGTGTAATTGTTTAAAGACAGTATTTACTAGTTAGCAATCTAGTACATTTGTTGTTAACAAAAATATTTAAGACGTTACTCGTCGTTTACATTATTAACCTTATGCCTAAGTCCCTCATACAATATTTGTTCATTATTATAACAATATTCCGCGCCGCTAAACATCGATTCAGTATTCTGGTGTTGCGCGCGTTTTGAATAATTGCGGACAATATATTTTTATGGTTGCCATTTACATGTTTCAAGGTTTGTATTTATTGAAAGATTTTTAGCGCTGCTGAGCATCGTCGCAATAGCGTTGCTCAATGTTGCATGTTTTGTAATTAGTTTTGAATATTAATTATAATAAAGTATTGTTATTTATTTTTATAAAGAAATATATATTTATTATGTGGCGCTATGGAATATCGTGTTTATACCGATATTCCATCGTCGCATGGGTTTAAAATGTGTTAATTGATTTATTAACAATTTTATTTATTGCTAATAATATTTATTTATGAATGGTTTGAGCCGTCGAGTGTCGTTTCTATGACGACACTCGGCGTTGCGCGTTTTTATCATGTTTGAAATGATTTGTTAATAATTTTATTTGTTGTTAATAATGTTTATTTATTATTGTTTTGAGCCGTCGAGTGTCGTTTCTATAACGACACTCGGCGTTGCGCGTATTCAGCATGTTTGGAATTATTTGTTAATAATTTTATTTACTGTTAATAATGTTTATTTATTATTGTTTTGAGCCGTCGAGTGTCGTTTCTATAACGGCACTCGGCGTTGCGCGTATTTATCATGTTTGAAATTATTTGTTAATAATTTTATTTATTGTTAATAATGTTTATTTATTATTGTTTTGAGCCGTCGAGTGTCGTTTCTATAACGACACTCGGCGTTGCGCGTATTCAGCATGTTTGGAATTATTTGTTAATAATTTTATTTACTGTTAATAATGTTTATTTATTATTGTTTTGAGCCGTCGAGTGTCGTTTCTATAACGGCACTCGGCGTTGCGCGTATTTATCATGTTTGAAATTATTTGTTAATAATTTTATTTATTGTTAATAATGTTTATTTATTATTGTTTTGAGCCGTCGAGTGTCGCTTCTATAACGACACTCGGCGTTGCGCGTATTTAAAAGGAAAATGTCTTGGAATTATTTATTAATAATTTTTATTTATTATCAATAATGTTTATTTACTGTAAGCCGATTGGTTGTTGCGTTTTCAGTTTGCTTGCTGATTTTAAACCAATTCGTGCTTCCCGTTTGCTCTAGGGAATGTATTTTCGTGTTTTCCAAGGTCGCGCGCCCTTTTTCATAAAACCGCTAACAGTGGCGAAAATACGCCCCGGAGGGTGTTGAATCGGTTGGCACCTAAAGTGTTCGCGAGGGTTTTCCGCTTCTAATAGCGTGCTCAGAGTTTGTTGAAGTCACGCGGTTTCGTTTTTATTGCAACTTAAAGTTTACTGAATTTCTTCGGATTTTGCCTCGGCAATGTATATAGCCCGCATCAGCGTTTATTACCGTTATGTATTGTTTTTATGACTTACTTGATTTATACTTTATTATTATTTGCTTAAGGCGATTGTTGTTGATTATTATTAACAATAATATGGTAACGTCGAGTATGGATACTATATTGTTTTCGGTGTTATGCGTAACAACTAATTGTCCCCAAAAAAAAAATTTGTGTGAGTGTCGGTTACTCTTTCTGTCCCAAATTCGACCCAGGACGTAACACATTCTATGCAAATACGCAAGATTCATGCGTTTGGGGCAGCCAAACAAGCCCCAAACGAATGCAAAGTCGCTTTATAACGAAAAAGACCGATTCAGTTTTGCGCTCGCTGCAGGCGTTCCAGCTCGAGTTATTAGATCAAACACTCTTTATTCTATGCGAATACGCAAGATTCATGCGTTTAGAGCAGCCAAACAAGCCCCAAACGAATGCACAGACGCTTTTAAACGAAATTGAACGATTGAGTTTTGCGCTCGCTGCAGGCGTTCCAGCTCGAGTTATTAGATCAAAAACTCTTCATTCTATGCAAATACGCAAGATTCATGCGTTTGGAGCAGCCAAACAAGCCCCAAACGAATGCAAAGTCGCTTTATAACGAAATCGGCCGATTCAGTTTTGCGCTCGCTGCAGGCGTTCCAGCTCGAGTTATTAGATCAAAAACTCTTCATTCTATGCAAATACGCAAGATTCATGCGTTTCGAGCAGCCAAACAAGCCCCAAACGAATGCAAAGTCACTTTATAACGAAATCGACCGATTCTGTTTTGCGCTCGCTGCAGGCGTTCCAGCTCGTATTAATAGATCAAAAACTCTTCATTCTATGCAAATACGCAAGATTCGAGCGTTTGGAGCAGCCAAACAAGCCCCAAACGAATGCAAAGTCGCTTTATAACGAAATCGACCGATTCAGTTTTGCGCTCGCTGCAGGCTTTCCAGCTCGTATTAATAGATCTAAGACTCTTCATTCTGTGCAAATATGCAAGATTCATGCGTTTGGAGCAGCCAAACAAGCCCCAAACGAATGCAAAGTCGCTTTATAACGAAAAAGACCGATTGAGTTTTGCGCTTGCTGCAGGCATTCCAGCTCGTGTTATTAGATCAAAAACTCGTCATTCTATGCAAATACGCAAGATTCATGCGTTTGGAGCAGCCGAACAAGCCCCAAACGAATGCAAAGTCGCTTTATAACGAAATCGACCGATTTAGTTTTGCGCTCGCTGCAGGCGTTCCAGCTCGAGTTATCAGATCAAAAACTCTTCATTCTATGCAAATACGCAAGATTCATGCGTTTAGAGCAGCCAAACAAGCCCCAAACGAATGCACAGACGCTTTTAAACGAAATTGAACGATTGAGTTTTGCGCTCGCTGTACGCGTTCCAGCTCGTGTTATTAGATCAAAAACGCTTCATTCTATGCAAATACGCAAGATTCATGCGTTTGGAGCAGCCAAACAAGCCCTAAACGAATGCAAAGTCGCTTTATAACGAAATCGACCGATTCAGTTTTGCGCTCGCTGCAGGCGTTCCAGCTCGAGTTATTAGATCAAAAACTCTTCATTCTATGCAAATACGCAAGATTCATGCGTTTCGAGCAGCCAAACAAGCCCCAAACGAATGCAAAGTCGCTTTATAACGAAATCGGCCGATTCAGTTTTGCGCTCGCTGCAGGTGTTCCAGCTCGTGTTATTAGATCAAAAACTCTTCATTCTATGCAAATACGCAAGATTCATGCGTTTCGAGCAGCCAAACAAGCCCCAAACGAATGCAAAGTCACTTTCTAACGAAATTGAACGATTGAGTTTTGCGCTCGCTGTACGCGTTCCAGCTCGTGTTATTAGATCAAAAATTCTTCATTCTATGCAAATACGCAAGATTCATGCGTTTCGAGCAGCCAAACAAGCCCCAAACGAATGCAAAGTCGCTTTATAACGAAATCGGCCGATTCAGTTTTGCGCTCGCTGCAGGCGTTCCAGCTCGTGTTATTAGATCAAAAACTCTTCATTCTATGCAAATACGCAAGATTCATGTGTTTCGAGCAGCCAAACAAGCCCCAAACGAATGCAAAGTCACTTTCTAACGAAATTGAACGATTGAGTTTTGCGCTCGCTGTACGCGTTCCAGCTCGTGTTATTAGATCAAAAACTCTTCATTCTATGCAAATACGCAAGATTCATGCGTTTGGAGCAGCCGAACAAGCCCCAAACGAATGCAAAGTCGCTTTATAACGAAATCGACCGACTCAGTTTTGCGCTCGCTGCCGGCGTTCCAGCTCATATTAATAGATCAAAAACTCTTCATTCTATGCAAATACGCAAGATTCATGCGTTTCAAGCAGCTAAACAAGCCCCAAACGAATGCAAAGTCGCTTTACAACGAAATTGAACGATTGAGTTTTGCGCTCGCTGTACGCGTTCCAGCTCGTGTTATTAGATCAAAAACTCTTCATTCTATGCAAATACGCAGGATTCATGCGTTTCGAGCAGTCAAACAAGCCCCAAACGAATGCAAAGTCGCTTTATAACGAAAAAGACCGATTTAGTTTTGCGCTCGCTGCAGGCGTTCCAGCTCGAGTTATTACACCAAAAACTCTTCATTCTATGCAAATACGCAAGATTCATGCGTTTCGAGCAGCCAAACAAGCCCTAAACGAATGCAAAGTCGCTTTATAACGAAATCGACCGATTCAGTTTTGCGCTCGCTGCAAGCGTTCCAGCTCGAGTTATTAGATCAAACACTGTTTATTCTATGCGAATACGCAAGATTCATGCGTTTAGAGCAGCCAAACAAGCCCCAAACGAATGCACAGACGCTTTTAAACGAAATTGAACGATTGAGTTTTGCGCTCGCCGTACGCGTTCCAGCTCGAGTTATTAGATCAAACACTCTTTATTCTATGCGAATACGCAAGATTCATGCGTTTAGAGCAGCCAAACAAGCCCCAAACGAATGCACAGACGCTTTTAAACGAAATTGAACGATTGAGTTTTGCGCTCGCTGTACGCGTTCCAGCTCGTGTTATTAGATCAAAAACTCTTCATTCTATGCAAATACGCAAGATTCATGCGTTAGGAGCAGCCAAACAAGCCCTAAACGAATGCAAAGTCGCTTTATAACGAAATCGACCGATTCAGTTTTGCGCTCGCTGCAGGCGTTCCAGCTCGAGTTATTAGATCAAACACTCTTTATTCTATGCGAATACGCAAGATTCATGCGTTTAGAGCAGCCAAACAAGCCCCAAACGAATGCACAGACGCTTTTAAACGAAATTGAACGATTGAGTTTTGCGCTCGCTGCAGGCGTTCCAGCTCGAGTTATTAGATCAAAAACTCTTCATTCTATGCAAATACGCAAGATTCATGCGTTTGGAGCAGCCAAACAAGCCCCAAACGAATGCAAAGTCGCTTTATAACGAAATCGGCCGATTCAGTTTTGCGCTCGCTGCAGGCGTTCCAGCTCGAGTTATTAGATCAAAAACTCTTCATTCTATGCAAATACGCAAGATTCATGCGTTTCGAGCAGCCAAACAAGCCCCAAACGAATGCAAAGTCGCTTTATAACGAAAAAGACCGATTCAGTTTTGCGCTCGCGGCAGGCGTTCCAGCTCGAGTTATTAGATCAAACACTCTTTATTCTATGCGAATACGCAAGATTCATGCGTTTAGAGCAGCCAAACAAGCCCCAAACGAATGCACAGACGCTTTTAAACGAAATTGAACGATTGAGTTTTGCGCTCGCTGCAGGCGTTCCAGCTCGAGTTATTAGATCAAAAACTCTTCATTCTATGCAAATACGCAAGATTCATGCGTTTGGAGCAGCCAAACAAGCCCCAAACGAATGCAAAGTCGCTTTATAACGAAATCGGCCGATTCAGTTTTGCGCTCGCTGCAGGCGTTCCAGCTCGAGTTATTAGATCAAAAACTCTTCATTCTATGCAAATACGCAAGATTCATGCGTTTCGAGCAGCCAAACAAGCCCCAAACGAATGCAAAGTCACTTTATAACGAAATCGACCGATTCTGTTTTGCGCTCGCTGCAGGCGTTCCAGCTCGTATTAATAGATCAAAAACTCTTCATTCTATGCAAATACGCAAGATTCGAGCGTTTGGAGCAGCCAAACAAGCCCCAAACGAATGCAAAGTCGCTTTATAACGAAATCGACCGATTCAGTTTTGCGCTCGCTGCAGGCTTTCCAGCTCGTATTAATAGATCTAAGACTCTTCATTCTGTGCAAATATGCAAGATTCATGCGTTTGGAGCAGCCAAACAAGCCCCAAACGAATGCAAAGTCGCTTTATAACGAAAAAGACCGATTGAGTTTTGCGCTTGCTGCAGGCATTCCAGCTCGTGTTATTAGATCAAAAACTCGTCATTCTATGCAAATACGCAAGATTCATGCGTTTGGAGCAGCCAAACAAGCCCCAAACGAATGCAAAGTCGCTTTATAACGAAATCGACCGATTTAGTTTTGCGCTCGCTGCAGGCGTTCCAGCTCGAGTTATCAGATCAAAAACTCTTCATTCTATGCAAATACGCAAGATTCATGCGTTTAGAGCAGCCAAACAAGCCCCAAACGAATGCACAGACGCTTTTAAACGAAATTGAACGATTGAGTTTTGCGCTCGCTGTACGCGTTCCAGCTCGTGTTATTAGATCAAAAACTCTTCATTCTATGCAAATACGCAAGATTCATGGGTTTCGAGCAGCCAAACAAGCCCCAAACGAATGCAAAGTCGCTTTATAACGAAATCGGCCGATTCAGTTTTGCGCTCGCTGCAGGTGTTCCAGCTCGTGTTATTAGATCAAAAACTCTTCATTCTATGCAAATACGCAAGATTCATGCGTTTCGAGCAGCCAAACAAGCCCCAAACGAATGCAAAGTCACTTTCTAACGAAATTGAACGATTGAGTTTTGCGCTCGCTGTACGCGTTCCAGCTCGTGTTATTAGATCAAAAACTCTTCATTCTATGCAAATACGCAAGATTCATGCGTTTCGAGCAGCCAAACAAGCCCCAAACGAATGCAAAGTCGCTTTATAACGAAATCGGCCGATTCAGTTTTGCGCTCGCTGCAGGCGTTCCAGCTCGAGTTATTAGATCAAAAACTCGTCATTCTATGCAAATACGCAAGATTCATGCGTTTGGGGCAGCCAAACAAGCCCCAAACGAATGCAAAGTCGCTTTATAACGAAAAAGACCGATTCAGTTTTGCGCTCGCTGCAGGCGTTCCAGCTCGAGTTATTAGATCAAACACTCTTTATTCTATGCGAATACGCAAGATTCATGCGTTTAGAGCAGCCAAACAAGCCCCAAACGAATGCACAGACGCTTTTAAACGAAATTGAACGATTGAGTTTTGCGCTCGCTGCAGGCGTTCCAGCTCGAGTTATTAGATCAAAAACTCTTCATTCTATGCAAATACGCAAGATTCATGCGTTTAGAGCAGCCAAACAAGCCCCAAACGAATGCACAGACGCTTTTAAACGAAATTGAACGATTGAGTTTTGCGCTCGCCGTACGCGTTCCAGCTCGAGTTATTATATCAAACACTCTTTATTCTATGCGAATACGCAAGATTCATGCGTTTAGAGCAGCCAAACAAGCCCCAAACGAATGCACAGACGCTTTTAAACGAAATTGAACGATTGAGTTTTGCGCTCGCTGTACGCGTTCCAGTTCGTGTCATTAGATCAAAAACTCTTCATTCTATGCAAATACGCAAGATTCATGCGTTTGGAGCAGCCAAACAAGCCCTAAACGAATGCAAAGTCGCTTTATAACGAAATCGACCGATTCAGTTTTGCGCTCGCTGCAGGCGTTCCAGCTCGAGTTATTAGATCAAAAACTCTTCATTCTATGCAAATACGCAAGATTCATGCGTTTCGAGCAGCCAAACAAGCCCCAAACGAATGCAAAGTCACTTTATAATGAAATCGGCCGATTCAGTTTTGCGCTCGCTGCAGACGTTCCAGCTCGTGTTATTAGATCAAAAACTCTTCATTCTATGCAAATACGCAAGATTCATGCGTTTCGAGCAGTCAAACAAGCCCCAAACGAATGCAAAGTCACTTTATAACGAAATCGACCGATTCAGGTTTGCGCTCGCTGCAAGCGTTCCAGCTCAAGTTATTAGATCAAACACTGTTTATTCTATGCGAATACGCAAGATTCATGCGTTTAGAGCAGCCAAACAAGCCCCAAACGAATGCACAGACGCTTTTGAACGAAATTGAACGATTGAGTTTTGCGCTCGCCGTACGCGTTCCAGCTCGTGTCATTAGATCAAAAACTCTTCATTCTATGCAAATACGCAAGATTCATGCGTTTCGAGCAGCCAAACAAGCCCCAAACGAATGCAAAGTCACTTTCTAACGAAATTGAACGATTGAGTTTTGCGCTCGCTGTACGCGTTCCAGCTCGTGTTATTAGATCAAAAACTCTTCATTCTATGCAAATACGCAAGATTCATGCGTTTCGAGCAGCCAAACAAGCCCCAAACGGATGCAAAGTCGCTTTATAACGAAATCGGCCGATTCAGTTTTGCGCTCGCTGCAGACGTTCCAGCTCGTGTTATTAGATCAAAAACTCTTCATTCTATGCAAATACGCAAGATTCATGCGTTTCGAGCAGTCAAACAAGCCCCAAACGAATGCAAAGTCGCTTTATAACGAAAAAGACCGATTTAGTTTTGCGCTCGCTGCAGGCGTTCCAGCTCGAGTTATTAGATCAAAAACTCTTCATTCTATGCAAATACGCAAGATTCATGCGTTTCGAGCAGCCAAACAAGCCCTAAACGAATGCAAAGTCGCTTTATAACGAAATCGACCGATTCAGTTTTGCGCTCGCTGCAAGCGTTCCATCTCGAGTTATTAGATCAAACACTGTTTATTCTATGCGAATACGCAAGATTCATGCGTTTAGAGCAGCCAAACAAGCCCCAAACGAATGCACAGACGCTTTTGAACGAAATTGAACGATTGAGTTTTGCGCTCGCCGTACGCGTTCCAGCTCGTGTCATTAGATCAAAAACTCTTCATTCTATGCAAATACGCAAGATTCATGCGTTTGGAGCAGCCAAACAAGCCCCAAACGAATGCAAAGTCGCTTTATAACGAAAAAGACCGATTTAGTTTTGCGCTCGCTGCAGGCGTTCCAGCTCGAGTTATTAGACCAAAAACTCTTCATTCTATGCAAATACGCAAGATTCATGCGTTTCGAGCAGCCAAACAAGCCCTAAACGAATGCAAAGTCGCTTTATAACGAAATCGACCGATTCAGTTTTGCGCTCGCTGCAAGCGTTCCAGCTCAAGTTATTAGATCAAACACTGTTTATTCTATGCGAATACGCAAGATTCATGCGTTTAGAGCAGCCAAACAAGCCCCAAACGAATGCACAGACGCTTTTGAACGAAATTGAACGATTGAGTTTTGCGCTCGCCGTACGCGTTCCAGCTCGTGTCATTAGATCAAAAACTCTTCATTCTATGCAAATACGCAAGATTCATGCGTTTCGAGCAGCCAAACAAGCCCCAAACGAATGCAAAGTCACTTTCTAACGAAATTGAACGATTGAGTTTTGCGCTCGCTGTACGCGTTCCAGCTCGTGTTATTAGATCAAAAACTCTTCATTCTATGCAAATACGCAAGATTCATGCGTTTCGAGCAGCCAAACAAGCCCCAAACGAATGCAAAGTCGCTTTATAACGAAATCGGCCGATTCAGTTTTGCGCTCGCTGCAGACGTTCCAGCTCGTGTTATTAGATCAAAAACTCTTCATTCTATGCAAATACGCAAGATTCATGCGTTTCGAGCAGTCAAACAAGCCCCAAACGAATGCAAAGTCGCTTTATAACGAAAAAGACCGATTTAGTTTTGCGCTCGCTGCAGGCGTTCCAGCTCGAGTTATTAGATCAAAAACTCTTCATTCTATGCAAATACGCAAGATTCATGCGTTTCGAGCAGCCAAACAAGCCCTAAACGAATGCAAAGTCGCTTTATAACGAAATCGACCGATTCAGTTTTGCGCTCGCTGCAAGCGTTCCATCTCGAGTTATTAGATCAAACACTGTTTATTCTATGCGAATACGCAAGATTCATGCGTTTAGAGCAGCCAAACAAGCCCCAAACGAATGCACAGACGCTTTTGAACGAAATTGAACGATTGAGTTTTGCGCTCGCCGTACGCGTTCCAGCTCGTGTCATTAGATCAAAAACTCTTCATTCTATGCAAATACGCAAGATTCATGCGTTTGGAGCAGCCAAACAAGCCCCAAACGAATGCAAAGTCGCTTTACAACGAAATTGAACGATTGAGTTTTGCGCTCGCTGCAGGCGTTCCAGCTCGAGTTATTAGATTAAAAACTCTTCATTCTATGCAAATACGCAAGATTCATGCGTTTCGAGCAGCCAAACAAGCCCTAAACGAATGCAAAGTCGCTTTATAACGAAATCGACCGATTCAGTTTTGCGCTCGCTGCAAGCGTTCCAGCTCGAGTTATTAGATCAAACACTGTTTATTCTATGCGAATACGCAAGATTCATGCGTTTAGAGCAGCCAAGCAAGCCCCAAACGAATGCACAGACGCTTTTGAACGAAATTAAACGATTGAGTTTTGCGCTCGCCGTACGCGTTCCAGCTCGTGTCATTAGATCAAAAACTCTTCATTCTATGCAAATACGCAAGATTCATGCGTTTGGAGCAGCCAAACAAGCCCCAAACGAATGCAAAGTCGCTTTATAACGAAATCGGCCGATTCAGTTTTGCGCTCGCTGCAGGCGTTCCAGATCGAGTTATTAGATCAAAAACTCTTCATTCTATGCAAATACGCAAGATTCATGCGTTTCGAGCAGCCAAACAAGCCCCAAACGAATGCAAAGTCACTTTATAATGAAATCGGCCGATTCAGTTTTGCGCTCGCTGCAGACGTTCCAGCTCGTGTTATTAGATCAAAAACTCTTCATTCTATGCAAATACGCAAGATTCATGCGTTTCGAGCAGTCAAACAAGCCCCAAACGAATGCAAAGTCGCTTTATAACGAAAAAGACCGATTTAGTTTTGCGCTCGCTGCAGGCGTTCCAGCTCGAGTTATTAGACCAAAAACTCTTCATTCTATGCAAATACGCAAGATTCATGCGTTTCGAGCAGCCAAACAAGCCCTAAACGAATGCAAAGTCGCTTTATAACGAAATCGACCGATTCAGTTTTGCGCTCGCTGCAAGCGTTCCAGCTCAAGTTATTAGATCAAACACTGTTTATTCTATGCGAATACGCAAGATTCATGCGTTTAGAGCAGCCAAACAAGCCCCAAACGAATGCACAGACGCTTTTGAACGAAATTGAACGATTGAGTTTTGCGCTCGCCGTACGCGTTCCAGCTCGTGTCATTAGATCAAAAACTCTTCATTCTATGCAAATACGCAAGATTCATGCGTTTGGAGCAGCCAAACAAGCCCCAAACGAATGCAAAGTCGCTTTACAACGAAATTGAACGATTGAGTTTTGCGCTCGCTGCAGGCGTTCCAGCTCGAGTTATTAGATCAAAAACTCTTCATTCTATGCAAATACGCAAGATTCAAGCGTTTCGAGCAGCCAAACAAGCCCTAAACGAATGCAAAGTCGCTTTATAACGAAATCGACCGATTCAGTTTTGCGCTCGCTGCAAGCGTTCCAGCTCGAGTTATTAGATCAAACACTATTTATTCTATGCGAATACGCAAGATTCATGCGTTTCGAGCAGCCAAACAAGCCCCAAACGAATGCAAAGTCGCTTTATAACGAAATCGGCCGATTCAGTTTTGCGCTCGCTGCAGACGTTCCAGCTCGTGTTATTAGATCAAAAACTCGTCATTTGTTACGTCGCGGTTTTGAATTTAAGCGATTTTTCCTTTTCCCCTTGGTTTTTGCAGAGATCTGGATTTAACGTTCGAGCGACTGGTAGCTGGTTATATGAGGATGCTCCGTGGTTTAAACCGGAATGCGCCGGTTAGGGATCGGAGCAATACTGGATGAGTATTAGATATATATATGTGTATTGTCGATACGTACCTTGTTTCTTGATGTGGCAGGTGATGAGCAGATGAGCGTAGCGGGTTGAAGGCGCTAATGCCCAAGGATCAGCTCTGGAGAAGACACAGGCGGTGGCCTGTCCTCGTTAATAACCGTGGAGGCGTCTGAGATGTCGCCGTCCTCGGTAGCTGGCACAGGATGCGACGGAGAATGCCGAATTCTGGTTTCCACAAAGTGATCGCCGAGAGGATCGTCGCGAACTATGAGAATTCGGTGATTGATCAAAATGACGTCGGATATGACAGTAGGCGGATTTTTCGATTCGGTCCTGTTCTTGACAGGAATGGAATTTTCACCAGCGACGTCCACTATATTGTTACGATTTTCCGCGGTCAATGTAGGTGCGGCGGAAATTCTAGAAACCTCGGCGGTTATGGGACGAACTCCTCCACGTGATTTCACGTTTGCTACGACAATAGTTCGGCCTCCACGCAATTGGACTTTATTTTTCATTGGCTTATGATCCATTAGATTTTATGAAATGATTCGACCAGTTCACATTTGTTGCATTTCGTTTTGGAGGAAGGAAATCAGGGAAGGATTTAACCTTAACGTGCTTATGCTATGGACCTTACCTAAAAGCTGGTAATCTCATTTATATCAGATCGATCTATGTCGAGACTGATTTTATAAGATTCCATGGTTTTAAGCGTAAATAATTGTCTATGGATTTATCTAAAAGCTGGTAATCTCATTTATATCAGATCGATCTATGTCGAGACTGATTTTATAAGATTCCATGGTTTTAAGCGTAAATAATTGTCTATGGATTTATCTAAAAGCTGGTAATCTCATTTATATCAGATCGATCTATGTCGAGACTGATTTTATAAGATTCCATGGTTTTAAGCGTAAATAATTGTCTATGGATTTATCTAAAAGCTGGTAATCTCATTTATATCAGATCGATCTGTGTCGAGACTGATTTTATAAGATTCCATGGATTTAAGCGTAAATAATTATCTATGGATTTATCTAAAAGCTGGTAATCTCATTTATATCAGATCGATCTGTGTCGACACTGATTTTATAAGATTCCATGGTTTTAAGCGTAATTATTATCTATGGATTTATCTAATTGGTATTACAATGGTATGGGGACAAGGAATGAATTTCTTGCGTCAACAAATGTGAAATACTCGTATTTTGCGTTGAAATGTCCAATGCTGTGGTTAGCCTTACCTTTCTTACGTTGCTTTCGCTGGTTGAGTAGCGGCACGGTGCCTCTGACGTGTCGCCGGTTGTCGTTTATTGCCGAGGGGACGGATTTTACGGTTTATTGGTTGAAACGTTTTATTTATTCGGATCGAAAGGATTCGAAAAGGTATATTCTAATATTTATTGTAATAGTACGAACGGTTCGCTAGAGATATCTTATATCGGCTAAATACCGCCTGGTCGCAGCCAGGTATCAATCGCGATTTTAATATTTATTGTAGAATACAACTGATGATTGTTATTTATAACAAAGGGAATACCGGGGTTCGCGAGAGTCTCTTCGAGAGTACCCTTTCAGTCGACCGCCGGTGTCGAGAGTCGTAGAAGAACTGAAGATCCCATTGTCCAGCTTCCGCTCCGCGAGTCTCCTGAGTCCGTTGCCGATGGAGGGGGAGGCCCTCGCGGATTTGCTCTGCTGCTCTAGCCAATGGTGCGCTGTCCCTCGAGTGGGGGCAGCCGCTTGCAGCATCCGTGCTGTTCCTCGAGTGGGGGCAGCCGCTAGTGGAAGCCTCACTGTCTCTTGAGTGGGGGCTGCCGTTGTTTCGCGGCAGCGCGATGGATGATAGTGGGGGCAGCCGCTGGCCGTAGCCATGCTGTCCCTCGAGTGGGGGCCGCCGTTCGTGGAAGCCTCGCTGTCTCTTGAGTGGGGGCCGCCTTTGTCTCGCGGCAGCGCGACGGATGAAGGTGGGGGCAGCCGCTGGCTGTAGCCGTGCTGTCCCTCGAGTGGGGGCCGCCGTTCGTGGAAGCCTCACTGTCTCTTGAGTGGGGGCTGCCGTTGTTCCGCGGCAGCGCGATGGATGATAGTGGGGGCAGCCGCTGGCCGTAGCCATGCTGTCCCTCGAGTGGGGGCCGCCGTTCGTGGAAGCCTCACTGTCTCTTGAGTGGGGGCTGCCGTTGTTCCGCGGCAGCGCGATGGATGATAGTGGGGGCAGCCGCTGGCCGTAGCCATGCTGTCCCTCGAGTGGGGGCCGCCGTTCGTGGAAGCCTCGTTGTGGTGAGTGGGGGCCGCCTTTGTCTCGCGGCAGCGCGACGGATGAAGGTGGGGGCAGCCGCTGGCTGTAGCCGTGCCGTCCCTCGAGTGGGGGCCGCCGTTCGTGGAAGCCTCACTGTCTCTTGAGTGGGGGCTGCCGTTGTTTCGCGGCAGCGCGATGGCTGATAGTGGGGGCAGCCGCTGGCCGTAGCCGTGCTGTCCCTCGAGTGGGGGCCGCCGTTCGTGGAAGCCTCGCTGTGGTGAGTGGGGGCCGCCTTTGTCTCGCGGCAGCGCGACGGATGAAGGTGGGGGCAGCCGCTGGCTGTAGCCGTGCTGTCCCTCGAGTGGGGCCGCCGTTCGTGGAAGCCTTGCTGTCTCTTGAGTGGGGGCTGCCGTTGTCTCGCGGCAGCGCGACGGATGAAGGTGGGGGCAGCCGCTGGCTGTAGCCGTGCCGTCCCTCGAGTGGGGGCCGCCGTTCGTGGAAGCCTCGCTGTCTCTTGAGTGGGGGCCGCCTTTGTCTCGCGGCAGCGCGATGGATGATGGTGAGGGCAGCCGCTGGCTGTAGCCGTGCTGCCCCTCGAGTGGGGGCTGCCGTTCGTGGAAGCCTTGCTGTCTCTTGAGTGGGGGCCGCCTTTGTCTCGCGGCAGCGCGACGGATGATGGTGGGGGCAGCCGCGCTTGGAGCCCTGTGCTGACGCAGCATCCCACGGGTCCGAGTCCCAACGGCAGAAAGCTACTCGGGACTGCCTTATCGCCTGCGATTCCCAGAGCCGTTATCGGATCTGCGTCCGGTCTCATGGTAGCCGTGCCGTTGATGGTGGTACTGCCTTTGTCTCGTGGTAGCCGTGCCAATGCAGTATCCCACGGGCTCGTTTCTTAGAGAGCCCTTATCGGTGCCGATTCTCGGAGTTGTTGTCGCCGTTGCGTCCGGTCACACGGCCGCCGTGCCGTCGCAGCATCTCACGGGCCAGCTTCTTAGAGAGCCCTTATCGATGGCGATTCTTGGAGTTGATGTCGGAGCTGCGTCCGGTCACACGGCCGCTTTGCCATCCGATACATTATTAAATTATGGCTTATTTAACATTGATAGCTATTTGTTACTATGTCGGACTTATTATGTGGCTAGTCCAGTGTAATTGTTTAAAGACAGTATTTACTAGTTAGCAATCTAGTACATTTGTTGTTAACAAAAATATTTAAGACGTTACTCGTCGTTTACATTATTAACCTTATGCCTAAGTCCCTCATACAATATTTGTTCATTATTATAACAATATTCCGCGCCGCTAAACATCGATTCAGTATTCTGGTGTTGCGCGCGTTTTGAATAATTGCGGACAATATATTTTTATGGTTGCCATTTACATGTTTCAAGGTTTGTATTTATTGAAAGATTTTTAGCGCTGCTGAGCATCGTCGCAATAGCGTTGCTCAATGTTGCATGTTTTGTAATTAGTTTTGAATATTAATTATAATAAAGTATTGTTATTTATTTTTATAAAGAAATATATATTTATTATGTGGCGCTATGGAATATCGTGTTTATACCGATATTCCATCGTCGCATGGGTTTAAAATGTGTTAATTGATTTATTAACAATTTTATTTATTGCTAATAATATTTATTTATGAATGGTTTGAGCCGTCGAGTGTCGTTTCTATGACGACACTCGGCGTTGCGCGTTTTTATCATGTTTGAAATGATTTGTTAATAATTTTATTTGTTGTTAATAATGTTTATTTATTATTGTTTTGAGCCGTCGAGTGTCGTTTCTATAACGACACTCGGCGTTGCGCGTATTCAGCATGTTTGGAATTATTTGTTAATAATTTTATTTACTGTTAATAATGTTTATTTATTATTGTTTTGAGCCGTCGAGTGTCGTTTCTATAACGGCACTCGGCGTTGCGCGTATTTATCATGTTTGAAATTATTTGTTAATAATTTTATTTATTGTTAATAATGTTTATTTATTATTGTTTTGAGCCGTCGAGTGTCGTTTCTATAACGACACTCGGCGTTGCGCGTATTCAGCATGTTTGGAATTATTTGTTAATAATTTTATTTACTGTTAATAATGTTTATTTATTATTGTTTTGAGCCGTCGAGTGTCGTTTCTATAACGGCACTCGGCGTTGCGCGTATTTATCATGTTTGAAATTATTTGTTAATAATTTTATTTATTGTTAATAATGTTTATTTATTATTGTTTTGAGCCGTCGAGTGTCGCTTCTATAACGACACTCGGCGTTGCGCGTATTTAAAAGGAAAATGTCTTGGAATTATTTATTAATAATTTTTATTTATTATCAATAATGTTTATTTACTGTAAGCCGATTGGTTGTTGCGTTTTCAGTTTGCTTGCTGATTTTAAACCAATTCGTGCTTCCCGTTTGCTCTAGGGAATGTATTTTCGTGTTTTCCAAGGTCGCGCGCCCTTTTTCATAAAACCGCTAACAGTGGCGAAAATACGCCCCGGAGGGTGTTGAATCGGTTGGCACCTAAAGTGTTCGCGAGGGTTTTCCGCTTCTAATAGCGTGCTCAGAGTTTGTTGAAGTCACGCGGTTTCGTTTTTATTGCAACTTAAAGTTTACTGAATTTCTTCGGATTTTGCCTCGGCAATGTATATAGCCCGCATCAGCGTTTATTACCGTTATGTATTGTTTTTATGACTTACTTGATTTATACTTTATTATTATTTGCTTAAGGCGATTGTTGTTGATTATTATTAACAATAATATGGTAACGTCGAGTATGGATACTATATTGTTTTCGGTGTTATGCGTAACAACTAATTGTCCCCAAAAAAAAAATTTGTGTGAGTGTCGGTTACTCTTTCTGTCCCAAATTCGACCCAGGACGTAACACATTCTATGCAAATACGCAAGATTCATGCGTTTGGGGCAGCCAAACAAGCCCCAAACGAATGCAAAGTCGCTTTATAACGAAAAAGACCGATTCAGTTTTGCGCTCGCTGCAGGCGTTCCAGCTCGAGTTATTAGATCAAACACTCTTTATTCTATGCGAATACGCAAGATTCATGCGTTTAGAGCAGCCAAACAAGCCCCAAACGAATGCACAGACGCTTTTAAACGAAATTGAACGATTGAGTTTTGCGCTCGCTGCAGGCGTTCCAGCTCGAGTTATTAGATCAAAAACTCTTCATTCTATGCAAATACGCAAGATTCATGCGTTTGGAGCAGCCAAACAAGCCCCAAACGAATGCAAAGTCGCTTTATAACGAAATCGGCCGATTCAGTTTTGCGCTCGCTGCAGGCGTTCCAGCTCGAGTTATTAGATCAAAAACTCTTCATTCTATGCAAATACGCAAGATTCATGCGTTTCGAGCAGCCAAACAAGCCCCAAACGAATGCAAAGTCACTTTATAACGAAATCGACCGATTCTGTTTTGCGCTCGCTGCAGGCGTTCCAGCTCGTATTAATAGATCAAAAACTCTTCATTCTATGCAAATACGCAAGATTCGAGCGTTTGGAGCAGCCAAACAAGCCCCAAACGAATGCAAAGTCGCTTTATAACGAAATCGACCGATTCAGTTTTGCGCTCGCTGCAGGCTTTCCAGCTCGTATTAATAGATCTAAGACTCTTCATTCTGTGCAAATATGCAAGATTCATGCGTTTGGAGCAGCCAAACAAGCCCCAAACGAATGCAAAGTCGCTTTATAACGAAAAAGACCGATTGAGTTTTGCGCTTGCTGCAGGCATTCCAGCTCGTGTTATTAGATCAAAAACTCGTCATTCTATGCAAATACGCAAGATTCATGCGTTTGGAGCAGCCGAACAAGCCCCAAACGAATGCAAAGTCGCTTTATAACGAAATCGACCGATTTAGTTTTGCGCTCGCTGCAGGCGTTCCAGCTCGAGTTATCAGATCAAAAACTCTTCATTCTATGCAAATACGCAAGATTCATGCGTTTAGAGCAGCCAAACAAGCCCCAAACGAATGCACAGACGCTTTTAAACGAAATTGAACGATTGAGTTTTGCGCTCGCTGTACGCGTTCCAGCTCGTGTTATTAGATCAAAAACGCTTCATTCTATGCAAATACGCAAGATTCATGCGTTTGGAGCAGCCAAACAAGCCCTAAACGAATGCAAAGTCGCTTTATAACGAAATCGACCGATTCAGTTTTGCGCTCGCTGCAGGCGTTCCAGCTCGAGTTATTAGATCAAAAACTCTTCATTCTATGCAAATACGCAAGATTCATGCGTTTCGAGCAGCCAAACAAGCCCCAAACGAATGCAAAGTCGCTTTATAACGAAATCGGCCGATTCAGTTTTGCGCTCGCTGCAGGTGTTCCAGCTCGTGTTATTAGATCAAAAACTCTTCATTCTATGCAAATACGCAAGATTCATGCGTTTCGAGCAGCCAAACAAGCCCCAAACGAATGCAAAGTCACTTTCTAACGAAATTGAACGATTGAGTTTTGCGCTCGCTGTACGCGTTCCAGCTCGTGTTATTAGATCAAAAATTCTTCATTCTATGCAAATACGCAAGATTCATGCGTTTCGAGCAGCCAAACAAGCCCCAAACGAATGCAAAGTCGCTTTATAACGAAATCGGCCGATTCAGTTTTGCGCTCGCTGCAGGCGTTCCAGCTCGTGTTATTAGATCAAAAACTCTTCATTCTATGCAAATACGCAAGATTCATGTGTTTCGAGCAGCCAAACAAGCCCCAAACGAATGCAAAGTCACTTTCTAACGAAATTGAACGATTGAGTTTTGCGCTCGCTGTACGCGTTCCAGCTCGTGTTATTAGATCAAAAACTCTTCATTCTATGCAAATACGCAAGATTCATGCGTTTGGAGCAGCCGAACAAGCCCCAAACGAATGCAAAGTCGCTTTATAACGAAATCGACCGACTCAGTTTTGCGCTCGCTGCCGGCGTTCCAGCTCATATTAATAGATCAAAAACTCTTCATTCTATGCAAATACGCAAGATTCATGCGTTTCAAGCAGCTAAACAAGCCCCAAACGAATGCAAAGTCGCTTTACAACGAAATTGAACGATTGAGTTTTGCGCTCGCTGTACGCGTTCCAGCTCGTGTTATTAGATCAAAAACTCTTCATTCTATGCAAATACGCAGGATTCATGCGTTTCGAGCAGTCAAACAAGCCCCAAACGAATGCAAAGTCGCTTTATAACGAAAAAGACCGATTTAGTTTTGCGCTCGCTGCAGGCGTTCCAGCTCGAGTTATTACACCAAAAACTCTTCATTCTATGCAAATACGCAAGATTCATGCGTTTCGAGCAGCCAAACAAGCCCTAAACGAATGCAAAGTCGCTTTATAACGAAATCGACCGATTCAGTTTTGCGCTCGCTGCAAGCGTTCCAGCTCGAGTTATTAGATCAAACACTGTTTATTCTATGCGAATACGCAAGATTCATGCGTTTAGAGCAGCCAAACAAGCCCCAAACGAATGCACAGACGCTTTTAAACGAAATTGAACGATTGAGTTTTGCGCTCGCCGTACGCGTTCCAGCTCGAGTTATTAGATCAAACACTCTTTATTCTATGCGAATACGCAAGATTCATGCGTTTAGAGCAGCCAAACAAGCCCCAAACGAATGCACAGACGCTTTTAAACGAAATTGAACGATTGAGTTTTGCGCTCGCTGTACGCGTTCCAGCTCGTGTTATTAGATCAAAAACTCTTCATTCTATGCAAATACGCAAGATTCATGCGTTAGGAGCAGCCAAACAAGCCCTAAACGAATGCAAAGTCGCTTTATAACGAAATCGACCGATTCAGTTTTGCGCTCGCTGCAGGCGTTCCAGCTCGAGTTATTAGATCAAACACTCTTTATTCTATGCGAATACGCAAGATTCATGCGTTTAGAGCAGCCAAACAAGCCCCAAACGAATGCACAGACGCTTTTAAACGAAATTGAACGATTGAGTTTTGCGCTCGCTGCAGGCGTTCCAGCTCGAGTTATTAGATCAAAAACTCTTCATTCTATGCAAATACGCAAGATTCATGCGTTTGGAGCAGCCAAACAAGCCCCAAACGAATGCAAAGTCGCTTTATAACGAAATCGGCCGATTCAGTTTTGCGCTCGCTGCAGGCGTTCCAGCTCGAGTTATTAGATCAAAAACTCTTCATTCTATGCAAATACGCAAGATTCATGCGTTTCGAGCAGCCAAACAAGCCCCAAACGAATGCAAAGTCACTTTATAACGAAATCGACCGATTCTGTTTTGCGCTCGCTGCAGGCGTTCCAGCTCGTATTAATAGATCAAAAACTCTTCATTCTATGCAAATACGCAAGATTCGAGCGTTTGGAGCAGCCAAACAAGCCCCAAACGAATGCAAAGTCGCTTTATAACGAAATCGACCGATTCAGTTTTGCGCTCGCTGCAGGCTTTCCAGCTCGTATTAATAGATCTAAGACTCTTCATTCTGTGCAAATATGCAAGATTCATGCGTTTGGAGCAGCCAAACAAGCCCCAAACGAATGCAAAGTCGCTTTATAACGAAAAAGACCGATTGAGTTTTGCGCTTGCTGCAGGCATTCCAGCTCGTGTTATTAGATCAAAAACTCGTCATTCTATGCAAATACGCAAGATTCATGCGTTTGGAGCAGCCAAACAAGCCCCAAACGAATGCAAAGTCGCTTTATAACGAAATCGACCGATTTAGTTTTGCGCTCGCTGCAGGCGTTCCAGCTCGAGTTATCAGATCAAAAACTCTTCATTCTATGCAAATACGCAAGATTCATGCGTTTAGAGCAGCCAAACAAGCCCCAAACGAGTGCACAGACGCTTTTAAACGAAATTGAACGATTGAGTTTTGCGCTCGCTGTACGCGTTCCAGCTCGTGTTATTAGATCAAAAACTCTTCATTCTATGCAAATACGCAAGATTCATGCGTTTCGAGCAGCCAAACAAGCCCCAAACGAATGCAAAGTCGCTTTATAACGAAATCGGCCGATTCAGTTTTGCGCTCGCTGCAGGTGTTCCAGCTCGTGTTATTAGATCAAAAACTCTTCATTCTATGCAAATACGCAAGACTCATGCGTTTCGAGCAGCCAAACAAGCCCCAAACGAATGCAAAGTCACTTTCTAACGAAATTGAACGATTGAGTTTTGCGCTCGCTGTACGCGTTCCAGCTCGTGTTATTAGATCAAAAACTCTTCATTCTATGCAAATACGCAAGATTCATGCGTTTCGAGCAGCCAAACAAGCCCCAAACGAATGCAAAGTCGCTTTATAACGAAATCGGCCGATTCAGTTTTGCGCTCGCTGCAGGCGTTCCAGCTCGAGTTATTAGATCAAAAACTCTTCATTCTATGCAAATACGCAAGATTCATGCGTTTCGAGCAGCCAAACAAGCCCCAAACGAATGCAAAGTCGCTTTATAACGAAATCGGCCGATTCAGTTTTGCGCTCGCTGCAGACGTTCCAGCTCGTGTTATTAGATCAAAAACTCTTCATTCTATGCAAATACGCAAGATTCATGCGTTTCGAGCAGTCAAACAAGCCCCAAACGAATGCAAAGTCGCTTTATAACGAAAAAGACCGATTTAGTTTTGCGCTCGCTGCAGGCGTTCCAGCTCGAGTTATTAGATCAAAAACTCTTCATTCTATGCAAATACGCAAGATTCATGCGTTTCGAGCAGCCAAACAAGCCCTAAACGAATGCAAAGTCGCTTTATAACGAAATCGACCGATTCAGTTTTGCGCTCGCTGCAAGCGTTCCATCTCGAGTTATTAGATCAAACACTGTTTATTCTATGCGAATACGCAAGATTCATGCGTTTAGAGCAGCCAAACAAGCCCCAAACGAATGCACAGACGCTTTTGAACGAAATTGAACGATTGAGTTTTGCGCTCGCCGTACGCGTTCCAGCTCGTGTCATTAGATCAAAAACTCTTCATTCTATGCAAATACGCAAGATTCATGCGTTTGGAGCAGCCAAACAAGCCCCAAACGAATGCAAAGTCGCTTTACAACGAAATTGAACGATTGAGTTTTGCGCTCGCTGCAGGCGTTCCAGCTCGAGTTATTAGATTAAAAACTCTTCATTCTATGCAAATACGCAAGATTCATGCGTTTCGAGCAGCCAAACAAGCCCTAAACGAATGCAAAGTCGCTTTATAACGAAATCGACCGATTCAGTTTTGCGCTCGCTGCAAGCGTTCCAGCTCGAGTTATTAGATCAAACACTGTTTATTCTATGCGAATACGCAAGATTCATGCGTTTAGAGCAGCCAAACAAGCCCCAAACGAATGCACAGACGCTTTTGAACGAAATTAAACGATTGAGTTTTGCGCTCGCCGTACGCGTTCCAGCTCGTGTCATTAGATCAAAAACTCTTCATTCTATGCAAATACGCAAGATTCATGCGTTTGGAGCAGCCAAACAAGCCCCAAACGAATGCAAAGTCGCTTTATAACGAAATCGGCCGATTCAGTTTTGCGCTCGCTGCAGGCGTTCCAGCTCGAGTTATTAGATCAAAAACTCTTCATTCTATGCAAATACGCAAGATTCATGCGTTTCGAGCAGCCAAACAAGCCCCAAACGAATGCAAAGTCACTTTATAATGAAATCGGCCGATTCAGTTTTGCGCTCGCTGCAGACGTTCCAGCTCGTGTTATTAGATCAAAAACTCTTCATTCTATGCAAATACGCAAGATTCATGCGTTTCGAGCAGTCAAACAAGCCCCAAACGAATGCAAAGTCGCTTTATAACGAAAAAGACCGATTTAGTTTTGCGCTCGCTGCAGGCGTTCCAGCTCGAGTTATTAGACCAAAAACTCTTCATTCTATGCAAATACGCAAGATTCATGCGTTTCGAGCAGCCAAACAAGCCCTAAACGAATGCAAAGTCGCTTTATAACGAAATCGACCGATTCAGTTTTGCGCTCGCTGCAAGCGTTCCAGCTCAAGTTATTAGATCAAACACTGTTTATTCTATGCGAATACGCAAGATTCATGCGTTTAGAGCAGCCAAACAAGCCCCAAACGAATGCACAGACGCTTTTGAACGAAATTGAACGATTGAGTTTTGCGCTCGCCGTACGCGTTCCAGCTCGTGTCATTAGATC
The DNA here is from genome assembly GCA_933228735.2 of Amblyteles armatorius. Classification (NCBI taxonomy): domain Eukaryota; kingdom Metazoa; phylum Arthropoda; class Insecta; order Hymenoptera; family Ichneumonidae; genus Amblyteles; species Amblyteles armatorius. The sequence goes on along the minus strand of OW121691.1, from coordinate 282,794 downwards.
AAAAACTCTTCATTCTATGCAAATACGCAAGATTCATGCGTTTGGAGCAGCCAAACAAGCCCCAAACGAATGCAAAGTCGCTTTACAACGAAATTGAACGATTGAGTTTTGCGCTCGCTGCAGGCGTTCCAGCTCGAGTTATTAGATCAAAAACTCTTCATTCTATGCAAATACGCAAGATTCAAGCGTTTCGAGCAGCCAAACAAGCCCTAAACGAATGCAAAGTCGCTTTATAACGAAATCGACCGATTCAGTTTTGCGCTCGCTGCAAGCGTTCCAGCTCGAGTTATTAGATCAAACACTATTTATTCTATGCGAATACGCAAGATTCATGCGTTTCGAGCAGCCAAACAAGCCCCAAACGAATGCAAAGTCGCTTTATAACGAAATCGGCCGATTCAGTTTTGCGCTCGCTGCAGACGTTCCAGCTCGTGTTATTAGATCAAAAACTCTTCATTCTATGCAAATACGCAAGATTCATGCGTTTCGAGCAGCCAAACAAGCCCCAAACGAATGCAAAGTCGCTTTATAACGAAATCGGCCGATTCAGTTTTGCGCTCGCTGCAGACGTTCCAGCTCGTGTTATTAGATCAAAAACTCTTCATTCTATGCAAATACGCAAGATTCATGCGTTTCGAGCAGTCAAACAAGCCCCAAACGAATGCACAGACGCTTTTAAACGAAATTGAACGATTGAGTTTTGCGCTCGCTGTACGCGTTCCAGCTCGTGTTATTAGATCAAAAACTCTTCATTCTATGCAAATACGCAAGATTCATGCGTTTCGAGCAGCCAAACAAGCCCCAAACGAATGCAAAGTCGCATTATAACGAAATCGGCCGATTCAGTTTTGCGCTCGCTGCAGGCGTTCCAGCTCGAGTTATTAGATCAAAAACTCGTCATTCTATGCAAATACGCAAGATTCATGCGTTTGGGGCAGCCAAACAAGCCCCAAACGAATGCAAAGTCGCTTTATAACGAAAAAGACCGATTCAGTTTTGCGCTCGCTGCAGGCGTTCCAGCTCGAGTTATTAGATCAAACACTCTTTATTCTATGCGAATACGCAAGATTCATGCGTTTAGAGCAGCCAAACAAGCCCCAAACGAATGCACAGACGCTTTTAAACGAAATTGAACGATTGAGTTTTGCGCTCGCTGCAGGCGTTCCAGCTCGAGTTATTAGATCAAAAACTCTTCATTCTATGCAAATACGCAAGATTCATGCGTTTAGAGCAGCCAAACAAGCCCCAAACGAATGCACAGACGCTTTTAAACGAAATTGAACGATTGAGTTTTGCGCTCGCCGTACGCGTTCCAGCTCGAGTTATTATATCAAACACTCTTTATTCTATGCGAATACGCAAGATTCATGCGTTTAGAGCAGCCAAACAAGCCCCAAACGAATGCACAGACGCTTTTAAACGAAATTGAACGATTGAGTTTTGCGCTCGCTGTACGCGTTCCAGTTCGTGTCATTAGATCAAAAACTCTTCATTCTATGCAAATACGCAAGATTCATGCGTTTGGAGCAGCCAAACAAGCCCTAAACGAATGCAAAGTCGCTTTATAACGAAATCGACCGATTCAGTTTTGCGCTCGCTGCAGGCGTTCCAGCTCGAGTTATTAGATCAAAAACTCTTCATTCTATGCAAATACGCAAGATTCATGCGTTTCGAGCAGCCAAACAAGCCCCAAACGAATGCAAAGTCGCTTTATAACAAAATCGGCCGATTCAGTTTTGCGCTCGCTGCAGGCGTTCCAGCTCGTGTTATTAGATCAAAAACTCTTCATTCTATGCAAATACGCAAGATTCATGCGTTTCGAGCAGCCAAACAAGCCCCAAACGAATGCAAAGTCACTTTCTAACGAAATTGAACGATTGAGTTTTGCGCTCGCTGTACGCGTTCCAGCTCGTGTTATTAGATCAAAAACTCTTCATTCTATGCAAATACGCAAGATTCATGCGTTTCGAGCAGCCAAACAAGCCCCAAACGAATGCAAAGTCGCTTTATAACGAAATCGGCCGATTCAGTTTTGCGCTCGCTGCAGACGTTCCAGCTCGTGTTATTAGATCAAAAACTCTTCATTCTATGCAAATACGCAAGATTCATGCGTTTCGAGCAGTCAAACAAGCCCCAAACGAATGCAAAGTCGCTTTATAACGAAAAAGACCGATTTAGTTTTGCGCTCGCTGCAGGCGTTCCAGCTCGAGTTATTAGATCAAAAACTCTTCATTCTATGCAAATACGCAAGATTCATGCGTTTCGAGCAGCCAAACAAGCCCTAAACGAATGCAAAGTCGCTTTATAACGAAATCGACCGATTCAGTTTTGCGCTCGCTGCAAGCGTTCCATCTCGAGTTATTAGATCAAACACTGTTTATTCTATGCGAATACGCAAGATTCATGCGTTTAGAGCAGCCAAACAAGCCCCAAACGAATGCACAGACGCTTTTGAACGAAATTGAACGATTGAGTTTTGCGCTCGCCGTACGCGTTCCAGCTCGTGTCATTAGATCAAAAACTCTTCATTCTATGCAAATACGCAAGATTCATGCGTTTGGAGCAGCCAAACAAGCCCCAAACGAATGCAAAGTCGCTTTACAACGAAATTGAACGATTGAGTTTTGCGCTCGCTGCAGGCGTTCCAGCTCGAGTTATTAGATCAAAAACTCTTCATTCTATGCAAATACGCAAGATTCATGCGTTTCGAGCAGCCAAACAAGCCCCAAACGAATGCAAAGTCACTTTATAATGAAATCGGCCGATTCAGTTTTGCGCTCGCTGCAGACGTTCCAGCTCGTGTTATTAGATCAAAAACTCTTCATTCTATGCAAATACGCAAGATTCATGCGTTTCGAGCAGTCAAACAAGCCCCAAACGAATGCAAAGTCGCTTTATAACGAAAAAGACCGATTTAGTTTTGCGCTCGCTGCAGGCGTTCCAGCTCGAGTTATTAGACCAAAAACTCTTCATTCTATGCAAATACGCAAGATTCATGCGTTTCGAGCAGCCAAACAAGCCCCAAACGAATGCAAAGTCACTTTCTAACGAAATTGAACGATTGAGTTTTGCGCTCGCTGTACGCGTTCCAGCTCGTGTTATTAGATCAAAAACTCTTCATTCTATGCAAATACGCAAGATTCATGCGTTTCGAGCAGCCAAACAAGCCCCAAACGAATGCAAAGTCGCTTTATAACGAAATCGGCCGATTCAGTTTTGCGCTCGCTGCAGACGTTCCAGCTCGTGTTATTAGATCAAAAACTCTTCATTCTATGCAAATACGCAAGATTCATGCGTTTCGAGCAGTCAAACAAGCCCCAAACGAATGCAAAGTCGCTTTATAACGAAAAAGACCGATTTAGTTTTGCGCTCGCTGCAGGCGTTCCAGCTCGAGTTATTAGATCAAAAACTCTTCATTCTATGCAAATACGCAAGATTCATGCGTTTCGAGCAGCCAAACAAGCCCTAAACGAATGCAAAGTCGCTTTATAACGAAATCGACCGATTCAGTTTTGCGCTCGCTGCAAGCGTTCCATCTCGAGTTATTAGATCAAACACTGTTTATTCTATGCGAATACGCAAGATTCATGCGTTTAGAGCAGCCAAACAAGCCCCAAACGAATGCACAGACGCTTTTGAACGAAATTGAACGATTGAGTTTTGCGCTCGCCGTACGCGTTCCAGCTCGTGTCATTAGATCAAAAACTCTTCATTCTATGCAAATACGCAAGATTCATGCGTTTGGAGCAGCCAAACAAGCCCCAAACGAATGCAAAGTCGCTTTACAACGAAATTGAACGATTGAGTTTTGCGCTCGCTGCAGGCGTTCCAGCTCGAGTTATTAGATTAAAAACTCTTCATTCTATGCAAATACGCAAGATTCATGCGTTTCGAGCAGCCAAACAAGCCCTAAACGAATGCAAAGTCGCTTTATAACGAAATCGACCGATTCAGTTTTGCGCTCGCTGCAAGCGTTCCAGCTCGAGTTATTAGATCAAACACTGTTTATTCTATGCGAATACGCAAGATTCATGCGTTTAGAGCAGCCAAACAAGCCCCAAACGAATGCACAGACGCTTTTGAACGAAATTAAACGATTGAGTTTTGCGCTCGCCGTACGCGTTCCAGCTCGTGTCATTAGATCAAAAACTCTTCATTCTATGCAAATACGCAAGATTCATGCGTTTCGAGCAGCCAAACAAGCCCTAAACGAATGCAAAGTCGCTTTATAACGAAATCGACCGATTCAGTTTTGCGCTCGCTGCAAGCGTTCCAGCTCAAGTTATTAGATCAAACACTGTTTATTCTATGCGAATACGCAAGATTCATGCGTTTAGAGCAGCCAAACAAGCCCCAAACGAATGCACAGACGCTTTTGAACGAAATTGAACGATTGAGTTTTGCGCTCGCCGTACGCGTTCCAGCTCGTGTCATTAGATCAAAAACTCTTCATTCTATGCAAATACGCAAGATTCATGCGTTTGGAGCAGCCAAACAAGCCCCAAACGAATGCAAAGTCGCTTTACAACGAAATTGAACGATTGAGTTTTGCGCTCGCTGCAGGCGTTCCAGCTCGAGTTATTAGATCAAAAACTCTTCATTCTATGCAAATACGCAAGATTCAAGCGTTTCGAGCAGCCAAACAAGCCCTAAACGAATGCAAAGTCGCTTTATAACGAAATCGACCGATTCAGTTTTGCGCTCGCTGCAAGCGTTCCAGCTCGAGTTATTAGATCAAACACTATTTATTCTATGCGAATACGCAAGATTCATGCGTTTCGAGCAGCCAAACAAGCCCCAAACGAATGCAAAGTCGCTTTATAACGAAATCGGCCGATTCAGTTTTGCGCTCGCTGCAGACGTTCCAGCTCGTGTTATTAGATCAAAAACTCTTCATTCTATGCAAATACGCAAGATTCATGCGTTTCGAGCAGCCAAACAAGCCCCAAACGAATGCAAAGTCGCTTTATAACGAAATCGGCCGATTCAGTTTTGCGCTCGCTGCAGACGTTCCAGCTCGTGTTATTAGATCAAAAACTCTTCATTCTATGCAAATACGCAAGATTCATGCGTTTCGAGCAGTCAAACAAGCCCCAAACGAATGCAAAGTCGCTTTATAACGAAAAAGACCGATTTAGTTTTGCGCTCGCTGCAGGCGTTCCAGCTCGAGTTATTAGATCAAAAACTCTTCATTCTATGCAAATACGCAAGATTCATGCGTTTCGAGCAGCCAAACAAGCCCTAAACGAATGCAAAGTCGCTTTATAACGAAATCGACCGATTCAGTTTTGCGCTCGCTGCAAGCGTTCCATCTCGAGTTATTAGATCAAACACTGTTTATTCTATGCGAATACGCAAGATTCATGCGTTTAGAGCAGCCAAACAAGCCCCAAACGAATGCACAGACGCTTTTGAACGAAATTGAACGATTGAGTTTTGCGCTCGCCGTACGCGTTCCAGCTCGTGTCATTAGATCAAAAACTCTTCATTCTATGCAAATACGCAAGATTCATGCGTTTGGAGCAGCCAAACAAGCCCCAAACGAATGCAAAGTCGCTTTACAACGAAATTGAACGATTGAGTTTTGCGCTCGCTGCAGGCGTTCCAGCTCGAGTTATTAGATTAAAAACTCTTCATTCTATGCAAATACGCAAGATTCATGCGTTTCGAGCAGCCAAACAAGCCCTAAACGAATGCAAAGTCGCTTTATAACGAAATCGACCGATTCAGTTTTGCGCTCGCTGCAAGCGTTCCAGCTCGAGTTATTAGATCAAACACTGTTTATTCTATGCGAATACGCAAGATTCATGCGTTTAGAGCAGCCAAACAAGCCCCAAACGAATGCACAGACGCTTTTGAACGAAATTAAACGATTGAGTTTTGCGCTCGCCGTACGCGTTCCAGCTCGTGTCATTAGATCAAAAACTCTTCATTCTATGCAAATACGCAAGATTCATGCGTTTGGAGCAGCCAAACAAGCCCCAAACGAATGCAAAGTCGCTTTATAACGAAATCGGCCGATTCAGTTTTGCGCTCGCTGCAGGCGTTCCAGCTCGAGTTATTAGATCAAAAACTCTTCATTCTATGCAAATACGCAAGATTCATGCGTTTCGAGCAGCCAAACAAGCCCCAAACGAATGCAAAGTCACTTTATAATGAAATCGGCCGATTCAGTTTTGCGCTCGCTGCAGACGTTCCAGCTCGTGTTATTAGATCAAAAACTCTTCATTCTATGCAAATACGCAAGATTCATGCGTTTCGAGCAGTCAAACAAGCCCCAAACGAATGCAAAGTCGCTTTATAACGAAAAAGACCGATTTAGTTTTGCGCTCGCTGCAGGCGTTCCAGCTCGAGTTATTAGACCAAAAACTCTTCATTCTATGCAAATACGCAAGATTCATGCGTTTCGAGCAGCCAAACAAGCCCTAAACGAATGCAAAGTCGCTTTATAACGAAATCGACCGATTCAGTTTTGCGCTCGCTGCAAGCGTTCCAGCTCAAGTTATTAGATCAAACACTGTTTATTCTATGCGAATACGCAAGATTCATGCGTTTAGAGCAGCCAAACAAGCCCCAAACGAATGCACAGACGCTTTTGAACGAAATTGAACGATTGAGTTTTGCGCTCGCCGTACGCGTTCCAGCTCGTGTCATTAGATCAAAAACTCTTCATTCTATGCAAATACGCAAGATTCATGCGTTTGGAGCAGCCAAACAAGCCCCAAACGAATGCAAAGTCGCTTTACAACGAAATTGAACGATTGAGTTTTGCGCTCGCTGCAGGCGTTCCAGCTCGAGTTATTAGATCAAAAACTCTTCATTCTATGCAAATACGCAAGATTCAAGCGTTTCGAGCAGCCAAACAAGCCCTAAACGAATGCAAAGTCGCTTTATAACGAAATCGACCGATTCAGTTTTGCGCTCGCTGCAAGCGTTCCAGCTCGAGTTATTAGATCAAACACTATTTATTCTATGCGAATACGCAAGATTCATGCGTTTCGAGCAGCCAAACAAGCCCCAAACGAATGCACAGACGCTTTTGAACGAAATTGAACGATTGAGTTTTGCGCTCGCCGTACGCGTTCCAGCTCGTGTCATTAGATCAAAAACTCTTCATTCTATGCAAATACGCAAGATTCATGCGTTTGGAGCAGCCAAACAAGCCCCAAACGAATGCAAAGTCGCTTTACAACGAAATTGAACGATTGAGTTTTGCGCTCGCTGCAGGCGTTCCAGCTCGAGTTATTAGATCAAAAACTCTTCATTCTATGCAAATACGCAAGATTCATGCGTTTCGAGCAGCCAAACAAGCCCCAAACGAATGCAAAGTCACTTTATAATGAAATCGGCCGATTCAGTTTTGCGCTCGCTGCAGACGTTCCAGCTCGTGTTATTAGATCAAAAACTCTTCATTCTATGCAAATACGCAAGATTCATGCGTTTCGAGCAGTCAAACAAGCCCCAAACGAATGCAAAGTCGCTTTATAACGAAAAAGACCGATTTAGTTTTGCGCTCGCTGCAGGCGTTCCAGCTCGAGTTATTAGACCAAAAACTCTTCATTCTATGCAAATACGCAAGATTCATGCGTTTCGAGCAGCCAAACAAGCCCTAAACGAATGCAAAGTCGCTTTATAACGAAATCGACCGATTCAGTTTTGCGCTCGCTGCAAGCGTTCCAGCTCAAGTTATTAGATCAAACACTGTTTATTCTATGCGAATACGCAAGATTCATGCGTTTAGAGCAGCCAAACAAGCCCCAAACGAATGCACAGACGCTTTTGAACGAAATTGAACGATTGAGTTTTGCGCTCGCCGTACGCGTTCCAGCTCGTGTCATTAGATCAAAAACTCTTCATTCTATGCAAATACGCAAGATTCATGCGTTTCGAGCAGCCAAACAAGCCCCAAACGAATGCAAAGTCACTTTCTAACGAAATTGAACGATTGAGTTTTGCGCTCGCTGTACGCGTTCCAGCTCGTGTTATTAGATCAAAAACTCTTCATTCTATGCAAATACGCAAGATTCATGCGTTTCGAGCAGCCAAACAAGCCCCAAACGAATGCAAAGTCGCTTTATAACGAAATCGGCCGATTCAGTTTTGCGCTCGCTGCAGACGTTCCAGCTCGTGTTATTAGATCAAAAACTCTTCATTCTATGCAAATACGCAAGATTCATGCGTTTCGAGCAGTCAAACAAGCCCCAAACGAATGCAAAGTCGCTTTATAACGAAAAAGACCGATTTAGTTTTGCGCTCGCTGCAGGCGTTCCAGCTCGAGTTATTAGATCAAAAACTCTTCATTCTATGCAAATACGCAAGATTCATGCGTTTCGAGCAGCCAAACAAGCCCTAAACGAATGCAAAGTCGCTTTATAACGAAATCGACCGATTCAGTTTTGCGCTCGCTGCAAGCGTTCCATCTCGAGTTATTAGATCAAACACTGTTTATTCTATGCGAATACGCAAGATTCATGCGTTTAGAGCAGCCAAACAAGCCCCAAACGAATGCACAGACGCTTTTGAACGAAATTGAACGATTGAGTTTTGCGCTCGCCGTACGCGTTCCAGCTCGTGTCATTAGATCAAAAACTCTTCATTCTATGCAAATACGCAAGATTCATGCGTTTGGAGCAGCCAAACAAGCCCCAAACGAATGCAAAGTCGCTTTATAACGAAAAAGACCGATTTAGTTTTGCGCTCGCTGCAGGCGTTCCAGCTCGAGTTATTAGACCAAAAACTCTTCATTCTATGCAAATACGCAAGATTCATGCGTTTCGAGCAGCCAAACAAGCCCTAAACGAATGCAAAGTCGCTTTATAACGAAATCGACCGATTCAGTTTTGCGCTCGCTGCAAGCGTTCCAGCTCAAGTTATTAGATCAAACACTGTTTATTCTATGCGAATACGCAAGATTCATGCGTTTAGAGCAGCCAAACAAGCCCCAAACGAATGCACAGACGCTTTTGAACGAAATTGAACGATTGAGTTTTGCGCTCGCCGTACGCGTTCCAGCTCGTGTCATTAGATCAAAAACTCTTCATTCTATGCAAATACGCAAGATTCATGCGTTTCGAGCAGCCAAACAAGCCCCAAACGAATGCAAAGTCACTTTCTAACGAAATTGAACGATTGAGTTTTGCGCTCGCTGTACGCGTTCCAGCTCGTGTTATTAGATCAAAAACTCTTCATTCTATGCAAATACGCAAGATTCATGCGTTTCGAGCAGCCAAACAAGCCCCAAACGAATGCAAAGTCGCTTTATAACGAAATCGGCCGATTCAGTTTTGCGCTCGCTGCAGACGTTCCAGCTCGTGTTATTAGATCAAAAACTCTTCATTCTATGCAAATACGCAAGATTCATGCGTTTCGAGCAGTCAAACAAGCCCCAAACGAATGCAAAGTCGCTTTATAACGAAAAAGACCGATTTAGTTTTGCGCTCGCTGCAGGCGTTCCAGCTCGAGTTATTAGATCAAAAACTCTTCATTCTATGCAAATACGCAAGATTCATGCGTTTCGAGCAGCCAAACAAGCCCTAAACGAATGCAAAGTCGCTTTATAACGAAATCGACCGATTCAGTTTTGCGCTCGCTGCAAGCGTTCCATCTCGAGTTATTAGATCAAACACTGTTTATTCTATGCGAATACGCAAGATTCATGCGTTTAGAGCAGCCAAACAAGCCCCAAACGAATGCACAGACGCTTTTGAACGAAATTGAACGATTGAGTTTTGCGCTCGCCGTACGCGTTCCAGCTCGTGTCATTAGATCAAAAACTCTTCATTCTATGCAAATACGCAAGATTCATGCGTTTGGAGCAGCCAAACAAGCCCCAAACGAATGCAAAGTCGCTTTACAACGAAATTGAACGATTGAGTTTTGCGCTCGCTGCAGGCGTTCCAGCTCGAGTTATTAGATTAAAAACTCTTCATTCTATGCAAATACGCAAGATTCATGCGTTTCGAGCAGCCAAACAAGCCCTAAACGAATGCAAAGTCGCTTTATAACGAAATCGACCGATTCAGTTTTGCGCTCGCTGCAAGCGTTCCAGCTCGAGTTATTAGATCAAACACTGTTTATTCTATGCGAATACGCAAGATTCATGCGTTTAGAGCAGCCAAACAAGCCCCAAACGAATGCACAGACGCTTTTGAACGAAATTAAACGATTGAGTTTTGCGCTCGCCGTACGCGTTCCAGCTCGTGTCATTAGATCAAAAACTCTTCATTCTATGCAAATACGCAAGATTCATGCGTTTGGAGCAGCCAAACAAGCCCCAAACGAATGCAAAGTCGCTTTATAACGAAATCGGCCGATTCAGTTTTGCGCTCGCTGCAGGCGTTCCAGCTCGAGTTATTAGATCAAAAACTCTTCATTCTATGCAAATACGCAAGATTCATGCGTTTCGAGCAGCCAAACAAGCCCCAAACGAATGCAAAGTCACTTTATAATGAAATCGGCCGATTCAGTTTTGCGCTCGCTGCAGACGTTCCAGCTCGTGTTATTAGATCAAAAACTCTTCATTCTATGCAAATACGCAAGATTCATGCGATTCGAGCAGTCAAACAAGCCCCAAACGAATGCAAAGTCGCTTTATAACGAAAAAGACCGATTTAGTTTTGCGCTCGCTGCAGGCGTTCCAGCTCGAGTTATTAGACCAAAAACTCTTCATTCTATGCAAATACGCAAGATTCATGCGTTTCGAGCAGCCAAACAAGCCCTAAACGAATGCAAAGTCGCTTTATAACGAAATCGACCGATTCAGTTTTGCGCTCGCTGCAAGCGTTCCAGCTCAAGTTATTAGATCAAACACTGTTTATTCTATGCGAATACGCAAGATTCATGCGTTTAGAGCAGCCAAACAAGCCCCAAACGAATGCACAGACGCTTTTGAACGAAATTGAACGATTGAGTTTTGCGCTCGCCGTACGCGTTCCAGCTCGTGTCATTAGATCAAAAACTCTTCATTCTATGCAAATACGCAAGATTCATGCGTTTGGAGCAGCCAAACAAGCCCCAAACGAATGCAAAGTCGCTTTACAACGAAATTGAACGATTGAGTTTTGCGCTCGCTGCAGGCGTTCCAGCTCGAGTTATTAGATCAAAAACTCTTCATTCTATGCAAATACGCAAGATTCAAGCGTTTCGAGCAGCCAAACAAGCCCTAAACGAATGCAAAGTCGCTTTATAACGAAATCGACCGATTCAGTTTTGCGCTCGCTGCAAGCGTTCCAGCTCGAGTTATTAGATCAAACACTATTTATTCTATGCGAATACGCAAGATTCATGCGTTTCGAGCAGCCAAACAAGCCCCAAACGAATGCAAAGTCGCTTTATAACGAAATCGGCCGATTCAGTTTTGCGCTCGCTGCAGACGTTCCAGCTCGTGTTATTAGATCAAAAACTCGTCATTCTATGCAAATACGCAAGATTCATGCGTTTGGGGCAGCCAAACAAGCCCCAAACGAATGCAAAGTCGCTTTATAACGAAAAAGACCGATTCAGTTTTGCGCTCGCTGCAGGCGTTCCAGCTCGAGTTATTAGATCAAACACTCTTTATTCTATGCGAATACGCAAGATTCATGCGTTTAGAGCAGCCAAACAAGCCCCAAACGAATGCACAGACGCTTTTAAACGAAATTGAACGATTGAGTTTTGCGCTCGCTGCAGGCGTTCCAGCTCGAGTTATTAGATCAAAAACTCTTCATTCTATGCAAATACGCAAGATTCATGCGTTTGGAGCAGCCAAACAAGCCCCAAACGAATGCAAAGTCGCTTTATAACGAAATCGGCCGATTCAGTTTTGCGCTCGCTGCAGGCGTTCCAGCTCGAGTTATTAGATCAAAAACTCTTCATTCTATGCAAATACGCAAGATTCATGCGTTTCGAGCAGCCAAACAAGCCCCAAACGAATGCAAAGTCACTTTATAACGAAATCGACCGATTCTGTTTTGCGCTCGCTGCAGGCGTTCCAGCTCGTATTAATAGATCAAAAACTCTTCATTCTATGCAAATACGCAAGATTCGAGCGTTTGGAGCAGCCAAACAAGCCCCAAACGAATGCAAAGTCGCTTTATAACGAAATCGACCGATTCAGTTTTGCGCTCGCTGCAGGCTTTCCAGCTCGTATTAATAGATCTAAGACTCTTCATTCTGTGCAAATATGCAAGATTCATGCGTTTGGAGCAGCCAAACAAGCCCCAAACGAATGCAAAGTCGCTTTATAACGAAAAAGACCGATTGAGTTTTGCGCTTGCTGCAGGCATTCCAGCTCGTGTTATTAGATCAAAAACTCGTCATTCTATGCAAATACGCAAGATTCATGCGTTTGGAGCAGCCGAACAAGCCCCAAACGAATGCAAAGTCGCTTTATAACGAAATCGACCGATTTAGTTTTGCGCTCGCTGCAGGCGTTCCAGCTCGAGTTATCAGATCAAAAACTCTTCATTCTATGCAAATACGCAAGATTCATGCGTTTAGAGCAGCCAAACAAGCCCCAAACGAATGCACAGACGCTTTTAAACGAAATTGAACGATTGAGTTTTGCGCTCGCTGTACGCGTTCCAGCTCGTGTTATTAGATCAAAAACGCTTCATTCTATGCAAATACGCAAGATTCATGCGTTTGGAGCAGCCAAACAAGCCCCAAACGAATGCAAAGTCGCTTTATAACGAAATCGACCGATTCAGTTTTGCGCTCGCTGCAGGCTTTCCAGCTCGTATTAATAGATCTAAGACTCTTCATTCTGTGCAAATATGCAAGATTCATGCGTTTGGAGCAGCCAAACAAGCCCCAAACGAATGCAAAGTCGCTTTATAACGAAAAAGACCGATTGAGTTTTGCGCTTGCTGCAGGCATTCCAGCTCGTGTTATTAGATCAAAAACTCGTCATTCTATGCAAATACGCAAGATTCATGCGTTTGGAGCAGCCAAACAAGCCCCAAACGAATGCAAAGTCGCTTTATAACGAAATCGACCGATTTAGTTTTGCGCTCGCTGCAGGCGTTCCAGCTCGAGTTATCAGATCAAAAACTCTTCATTCTATGCAAATACGCAAGATTCATGCGTTTAGAGCAGCCAAACAAGCCCCAAACGAGTGCACAGACGCTTTTAAACGAAATTGAACGATTGAGTTTTGCGCTCGCTGTACGCGTTCCAGCTCGTGTTATTAGATCAAAAACTCTTCATTCTATGCAAATACGCAAGATTCATGCGTTTCGAGCAGCCAAACAAGCCCCAAACGAATGCAAAGTCGCTTTATAACGAAATCGGCCGATTCAGTTTTGCGCTCGCTGCAGGTGTTCCAGCTCGTGTTATTAGATCAAAAACTCTTCATTCTATGCAAATACGCAAGATTCATGCGTTTCGAGCAGCCAAACAAGCCCCAAACGAATGCAAAGTCACTTTCTAACGAAATTGAACGATTGAGTTTTGCGCTCGCTGTACGCGTTCCAGCTCGTGTTATTAGATCAAAAACTCTTCATTCTATGCAAATACGCAAGATTCATGCGTTTCGAGCAGCCAAACAAGCCCCAAACGAATGCAAAGTCGCTTTATAACGAAATCGGCCGATTCAGTTTTGCGCTCGCTGCAGGCGTTCCAGCTCGAGTTATTAGATCAAAAACTCTTCATTCTATGCAAATACGCAAGATTCATGCGTTTCGAGCAGCCAAACAAGCCCCAAACGAATGCAAAGTCGCTTTATAACGAAATCGGCCGATTCAGTTTTGCGCTCGCTGCAGGCGTTCCAGCTCGAGTTATTAGATCAAAAACTCGTCATTCTATGCAAATACGCAAGATTCATGCGTTTGGGGCAGCCAAACAAGCCCCAAACGAATGCAAAGTCGCTTTATAACGAAAAAGACTGATTCAGTTTTGCGCTCGCTGCAGGCGTTCCAGCTCGAGTTATTAGATCAAACACTCTTTATTCTATGCGAATACGCAAGATTCATGCGTTTAGAGCAGCCAAACAAGCCCCAAACGAATGCACAGACGCTTTTAAACGAAATTGAACGATTGAGTTTTGCGCTCGCTGTACGCGTTCCAGTTCGTGTCATTAGATCAAAAACTCTTCATTCTATGCAAATACGCAAGATTCATGCGTTTGGAGCAGCCAAACAAGCCCTAAACGAATGCAAAGTCGCTTTATAACGAAATCGACCGATTCAGTTTTGCGCTCGCTGCAGGCGTTCCAGCTCGAGTTATTAGATCAAAAACTCTTCATTCTATGCAAATACGCAAGATTCATGCGTTTCGAGCAGCCAAACAAGCCCCAAACGAATGCAAAGTCGCTTTATAACAAAATCGGCCGATTCAGTTTTGCGCTCGCTGCAGGCGTTCCAGCTCGTGTTATTAGATCAAAAACTCTTCATTCTATGCAAATACGCAAGATTCATGCGTTTCGAGCAGCCAAACAAGCCCCAAACGAATGCAAAGTCACTTTCTAACGAAATTGAACGATTGAGTTTTGCGCTCGCTGTACGCGTTCCAGCTCGTGTTATTAGATCAAAAACTCTTCATTCTATGCAAATACGCAAGATTCATGCGTTTCGAGCAGCCAAACAAGCCCCAAACGAATGCAAAGTCGCTTTATAACGAAATCGGCCGATTCAGTTTTGCGCTCGCTGCAGACGTTCCAGCTCGTGTTATTAGATCAAAAACTCTTCATTCTATGCAAATACGCAAGATTCATGCGTTTCGAGCAGTCAAACAAGCCCCAAACGAATGCAAAGTCGCTTTATAACGAAAAAGACCGATTTAGTTTTGCGCTCGCTGCAGGCGTTCCAGCTCGAGTTATTAGATCAAAAACTCTTCATTCTATGCGAATACGCAAGATTCATGCGTTTAGAGCAGCCAAACAAGCCCCAAACGAATGCACAGACGCTTTTGAACGAAATTGAACGATTGAGTTTTGCGCTCGCCGTACGCGTTCCAGCTCGTGTCATTAGATCAAAAACTCTTCATTCTATGCAAATACGCAAGATTCATGCGTTTGGAGCAGCCAAACAAGCCCCAAACGAATGCAAAGTCGCTTTACAACGAAATTGAACGATTGAGTTTTGCGCTCGCTGCAGGCGTTCCAGCTCGAGTTATTAGATCAAAAACTCTTCATTCTATGCAAATACGCAAGATTCATGCGTTTCGAGCAGCCAAACAAGCCCCAAACGAATGCAAAGTCACTTTATAATGAAATCGGCCGATTCAGTTTTGCGCTCGCTGCAGACGTTCCAGCTCGTGTTATTAGATCAAAAACTCTTCATTCTATGCAAATACGCAAGATTCATGCGTTTCGAGCAGTCAAACAAGCCCCAAACGAATGCAAAGTCGCTTTATAACGAAAAAGACCGATTTAGTTTTGCGCTCGCTGCAGGCGTTCCAGCTCGAGTTATTAGACCAAAAACTCTTCATTCTATGCAAATACGCAAGATTCATGCGTTTCGAGCAGCCAAACAAGCCCCAAACGAATGCAAAGTCACTTTCTAACGAAATTGAACGATTGAGTTTTGCGCTCGCTGTACGCGTTCCAGCTCGTGTTATTAGATCAAAAACTCTTCATTCTATGCAAATACGCAAGATTCATGCGTTTCGAGCAGCCAAACAAGCCCCAAACGAATGCAAAGTCGCTTTATAACGAAATCGGCCGATTCAGTTTTGCGCTCGCTGCAGACGTTCCAGCTCGTGTTATTAGATCAAAAACTCTTCATTCTATGCAAATACGCAAGATTCATGCGTTTCGAGCAGTCAAACAAGCCCCAAACGAATGCAAAGTCGCTTTATAACGAAAAAGACCGATTTAGTTTTGCGCTCGCTGCAGGCGTTCCAGCTCGAGTTATTAGATCAAAAACTCTTCATTCTATGCAAATACGCAAGATTCATGCGTTTCGAGCAGCCAAACAAGCCCTAAACGAATGCAAAGTCGCTTTATAACGAAATCGACCGATTCAGTTTTGCGCTCGCTGCAAGCGTTCCATCTCGAGTTATTAGATCAAACACTGTTTATTCTATGCGAATACGCAAGATTCATGCGTTTAGAGCAGCCAAACAAGCCCCAAACGAATGCACAGACGCTTTTGAACGAAATTGAACGATTGAGTTTTGCGCTCGCCGTACGCGTTCCAGCTCGTGTCATTAGATCAAAAACTCTTCATTCTATGCAAATACGCAAGATTCATGCGTTTGGAGCAGCCAAACAAGCCCCAAACGAATGCAAAGTCGCTTTACAACGAAATTGAACGATTGAGTTTTGCGCTCGCTGCAGGCGTTCCAGCTCGAGTTATTAGATTAAAAACTCTTCATTCTATGCAAATACGCAAGATTCATGCGTTTCGAGCAGCCAAACAAGCCCTAAACGAATTCAAAGTCGCTTTATAACGAAATCGACCGATTCAGTTTTGCGCTCGCTGCAAGCGTTCCAGCTCGAGTTATTAGATCAAACACTGTTTATTCTATGCGAATACGCAAGATTCATGCGTTTAGAGCAGCCAAACAAGCCCCAAACGAATGCACAGACGCTTTTGAACGAAATTAAACGATTGAGTTTTGCGCTCGCCGTACGCGTTCCAGCTCGTGTCATTAGATCAAAAACTCTTCATTCTATGCAAATACGCAAGATTCATGCGTTTGGAGCAGCCAAACAAGCCCCAAACGAATGCAAAGTCGCTTTATAACGAAATCGGCCGATTCAGTTTTGCGCTCGCTGCAGGCGTTCCAGCTCGAGTTATTAGATCAAAAACTCTTCATTCTATGCAAATACGCAAGATTCATGCGTTTCGAGCAGCCAAACAAGCCCCAAACGAATGCAAAGTCACTTTATAATGAAATCGGCCGATTCAGTTTTGCGCTCGCTGCAGACGTTCCAGCTCGTGTTATTAGATCAAAAACTCTTCATTCTATGCAAATACGCAAGATTCATGCGTTTCGAGCAGTCAAACAAGCCCCAAACGAATGCAAAGTCGCTTTATAACGAAAAAGACCGATTTAGTTTTGCGCTCGCTGCAGGCGTTCCAGCTCGAGTTATTAGACCAAAAACTCTTCATTCTATGCAAATACGCAAGATTCATGCGTTTCGAGCAGCCAAACAAGCCCTAAACGAATGCAAAGTCGCTTTATAACGAAATCGACCGATTCAGTTTTGCGCTCGCTGCAAGCGTTCCAGCTCAAGTTATTAGATCAAACACTGTTTATTCTATGCGAATACGCAAGATTCATGCGTTTAGAGCAGCCAAACAAGCCCCAAACGAATGCACAGACGCTTTTGAACGAAATTGAACGATTGAGTTTTGCGCTCGCCGTACGCGTTCCAGCTCGTGTCATTAGATCAAAAACTCTTCATTCTATGCAAATACGCAAGATTCATGCGTTTGGAGCAGCCAAACAAGCCCCAAACGAATGCAAAGTCGCTTTACAACGAAATTGAACGATTGAGTTTTGCGCTCGCTGCAGGCGTTCCAGCTCGAGTTATTAGATCAAAAACTCTTCATTCTATGCAAATACGCAAGATTCAAGCGTTTCGAGCAGCCAAACAAGCCCTAAACGAATGCAAAGTCGCTTTATAACGAAATCGACCGATTCAGTTTTGCGCTCGCTGCAAGCGTTCCAGCTCGAGTTATTAGATCAAACACTATTTATTCTATGCGAATACGCAAGATTCATGCGTTTCGAGCAGCCAAACAAGCCCCAAACGAATGCAAAGTCGCTTTATAACGAAATCGGCCGATTCAGTTTTGCGCTCGCTGCAGACGTTCCAGCTCGTGTTATTAGATCAAAAACTCGTCATTCTATGCAAATACGCAAGATTCATGCGTTTGGGGCAGCCAAACAAGCCCCAAACGAATGCAAAGTCGCTTTATAACGAAAAAGACCGATTCAGTTTTGCGCTCGCTGCAGGCGTTCCAGCTCGAGTTATTAGATCAAACACTCTTTATTCTATGCGAATACGCAAGATTCATGCGTTTAGAGCAGCCAAACAAGCCCCAAACGAATGCACAGACGCTTTTAAACGAAATTGAACGATTGAGTTTTGCGCTCGCTGCAGGCGTTCCAGCTCGAGTTATTAGATCAAAAACTCTTCATTCTATGCAAATACGCAAGATTCATGCGTTTGGAGCAGCCAAACAAGCCCCAAACAAATGCAAAGTCGCTTTATAACGAAAAAGACCGATTGAGTTTTGCGCTTGCTGCAGGCATTCCAGCTCGTGTTATTAGATCAAAAACTCGTCATTCTATGCAAATACGCAAGATTCATGCGTTTGGAGCAGCCGAACAAGCCCCAAACGAATGCAAAGTCGCTTTATAACGAAATCGACCGATTTAGTTTTGCGCTCGCTGCAGGCGTTCCAGCTCGAGTTATCAGATCAAAAACTCTTCATTCTATGCAAATACGCAAGATTCATGCGTTTAGAGCAGCCAAACAAGCCCCAAACGAATGCACAGACGCTTTTAAACGAAATTGAACGATTGAGTTTTGCGCTCGCTGTACGCGTTCCAGCTCGTGTTATTAGATCAAAAACGCTTCATTCTATGCAAATACGCAAGATTCATGCGTTTGGAGCAGCCAAACAAGCCCTAAACGAATGCAAAGTCGCTTTATAACGAAATCGACCGATTCAGTTTTGCGCTCGCTGCAGGCGTTCCAGCTCGAGTTATTAGATCAAAAACTCTTCATTCTATGCAAATACGCAAGATTCATGCGTTTCGAGCAGCCAAACAAGCCCCAAACGAATGCAAAGTCGCTTTATAACGAAATCGGCCGATTCAGTTTTGCGCTCGCTGCAGGTGTTCCAGCTCGTGTTATTAGATCAAAAACTCTTCATTCTATGCAAATACGCAAGATTCATGCGTTTCGAGCAGCCAAACAAGCCCCAAACGAATGCAAAGTCACTTTCTAACGAAATTGAACGATTGAGTTTTGCGCTCGCTGTACGCGTTCCAGCTCGTGTTATTAGATCAAAAATTCTTCATTCTATGCAAATACGCAAGATTCATGCGTTTCGAGCAGCCAAACAAGCTCCAAACGAATGCAAAGTCGCTTTATAACGAAATCGGCCGATTCAGTTTTGCGCTCGCTGCAGGCGTTCCAGCTCGTGTTATTAGATCAAAAACTCTTCATTCTATGCAAATACGCAAGATTCATGTGTTTCGAGCAGCCAAACAAGCCCCAAACGAATGCAAAGTCACTTTCTAACGAAATTGAACGATTGAGTTTTGCGCTCGCTGTACGCGTTCCAGCTCGTGTTATTAGATCAAAAACTCTTCATTCTATGCAAATACGCAAGATTCATGCGTTTGGAGCAGCCGAACAAGCCCCAAACGAATGCAAAGTCGCTTTATAACGAAATCGACCGACTCAGTTTTGCGCTCGCTGCCGGCGTTCCAGCTCATATTAATAGATCAAAAACTCTTCATTCTATGCAAATACGCAAGATTCATGCGTTTCAAGCAGCTAAACAAGCCCCAAACGAATGCAAAGTCGCTTTACAACGAAATTGAACGATTGAGTTTTGCGCTCGCTGTACGCGTTCCAGCTCGTGTTATTAGATCAAAAACTCTTCATTCTATGAAAATACGCAGGATTCATGCGTTTCGAGCAGTCAAACAAGCCCCAAACGAATGCAAAGTCGCTTTATAACGAAAAAGACCGATTTAGTTTTGCGCTCGCTGCAGGCGTTCCAGCTCGAGTTATTAGACCAAAAACTCTTCATTCTATGCAAATACGCAAGATTCATGCGTTTCGAGCAGCCAAACAAGCCCTAAACGAATGCAAAGTCGCTTTATAACGAAATCGACCGATTCAGTTTTGCGCTCGCTGCAAGCGTTCCAGCTCGAGTTATTAGATCAAACACTGTTTATTCTATGCGAATACGCAAGATTCATGCGTTTAGAGCAGCCAAACAAGCCCCAAACGAATGCACAGACGCTTTTAAACGAAATTGAACGATTGAGTTTTGCGCTCGCCGTACGCGTTCCAGCTCGAGTTATTAGATCAAACACTCTTTATTCTATGCGAATACGCAAGATTCATGCGTTTCGAGCAGCCAAACAAGCCCCAAACGAATGCAAAGTCGCTTTACAACGAAATTGAACGATTGAGTTTTGCGCTCGCTGTACGCGTTCCAGCTCGTGTTATTAGATCAAAAACTCTTCATTCTATGCAAATACGCAAGATTCATGCGTTTGGAGCAGCCAAACAAGCCCCAAACGAATGCAAAGTCGCTTTATAACGAAATCGGCCGATTCAGTTTTGCGCTCGCTGCAGGCGTTCCAGCTCGAGTTATTAGATCAAAAACTCTTCATTCTATGCAAATACGCAAGATTCGAGCGTTTGGAGCAGCCAAACAAGCCCCAAACGAATGCAAAGTCACTTTATAACGAAATCGACCGATTCTGTTTTGCGCTCGCTGCAGGCGTTCCAGCTCGTATTAATCGATCAAAAACTCTTCATTCTATGCAAATACGCAAGATTCGAGCGTTTGGAGCAGCCAAACAAGCCCCAAACGAATGCAAAGTCGCTTTATAACGAAATCGACCGATTCAGTTTTGCGCTCGCTGCAGGCTTTCCAGCTCGTATTAATAGATCTAAGACTCTTCATTCTATGCAAATACGCAAGATTCATGCGTTTCGAGCAGCCAAACAAGCCCCAAACGAATGCAAAGTCGCTTTATAACGAAAAAGACCGATTTAGTTTTGCGCTCGCTGCAAGCGTTCTATCTCGAGTTATTAGATCAAACACTGTTTATTCTATGCGAATACGCAAGATTCATGCGTTTAGAGCAGCCAAACAAGCCCCAAACGAATGCACAGACGCTTTTGAACGAAATTGAACGATTGAGTTTTGCGCTCGCCGTACGCGTTCCAGCTTGTGTCATTAGATCAAAAACTCTTCATTCTATGCAAATACGCAAGATTCATGCGTTTGGAGCAGCCAAACAAGCCCCAAACGAATGCAAAGTCGCTTTACAACGAAATTGAACGATTGAGTTTTGCGCTCGCTGCAGGCGTTCCAGCTCGAGTTATTAGATTAAAAACTCTTCATTCTATGCAAATACGCAAGATTCATGCGTTTCGAGCAGCCAAACAAGCCCTAAACGAATGCAAAGTCGCTTTATAACGAAATCGACCGATTCAGTTTTGCGCTCGCTGCAAGCGTTCCAGCTCGAGTTATTAGATCAAACACTGTTTATTCTATGCGAATACGCAAGATTCATGCGTTTAGAGCAGCCAAACAAGCCCCAAACGAATGCACAGACGCTTTTGAACGAAATTAAACGATTGAGTTTTGCGCTCGCCGTACGCGTTCCAGCTCGTGTCATTAGATCAAAAACTCTTCATTCTATGCAAATACGCAAGATTCATGCGTTTGGAGCAGCCAAACAAGCCCCAAACGAATGCAAAGTCGCTTTATAACGAAATCGGCCGATTCAGTTTTGCGCTCGCTGCAGGCGTTCCAGCTCGAGTTATTAGATCAAAAACTCTTCATTCTATGCAAATACGCAAGATTCATGCGTTTCGAGCAGCCAAACAAGCCCTAAACGAATGCAAAGTCGCTTTATAACGAAATCGACCGATTCAGTTTTGCGCTCGCTGCAAGCGTTCCAGCTCAAGTTATTAGATCAAACACTGTTTATTCTATGCGAATACGCAAGATTCATGCGTTTAGAGCAGCCAAACAAGCCCCAAACGAATGCACAGACGCTTTTGAACGAAATTGAACGATTGAGTTTTGCGCTCGCCGTACGCGTTCCAGCTCGTGTCATTAGATCAAAAACTCTTCATTCTATGCAAATACGCAAGATTCATGCGTTTGGAGCAGCCAAACAAGCCCCAAACGAATGCAAAGTCGCTTTACAACGAAATTGAACGATTGAGTTTTGCGCTCGCTGCAGGCGTTCCAGCTCGAGTTATTAGATCAAAAACTCTTCATTCTATGCAAATACGCAAGATTCATGCGTTTGGAGCAGCCAAACAAGCCCCAAACGAATGCAAAGTCGCTTTATAACGAAATCGGCCGATTCAGTTTTGCGCTCGCTGCAGGCGTTCCAGCTCGAGTTATTAGATCAAAAACTCTTCATTCTATGCAAATACGCAAGATTCATGCGTTTCGAGCAGCCAAACAAGCCCCAAACGAATGCAAAGTCACTTTATAACGAAATCGACCGATTCTGTTTTGCGCTCGCTGCAGGCGTTCCAGCTCGTATTAATAGATCAAAAACTCTTCATTCTATGCAAATACGCAAGATTCGAGCGTTTGGAGCAGCCAAACAAGCCCCAATCGAATGCAAAGTCGCTTTATAACGAAATCGACCGATTCAGTTTTGCGCTCGCTGCAGGCTTTCCAGCTCGTATTAATAGATCTAAGACTCTTCATTCTGTGCAAATATGCAAGATTCATGCGTTTGGAGCAGCCAAACAAGCCCCAAACGAATGCAAAGTCGCTTTATAACGAAAAAGACCGATTGAGTTTTGCGCTTGCTGCAGGCATTCCAGCTCGTGTTATTAGATCAAAAACTCGTCATTCTATGCAAATACGCAAGATTCATGCGTTTGGAGCAGCCGAACAAGCCCCAAACGAATGCAAAGTCGCTTTATAACGAAATCGACCGATTTAGTTTTGCGCTCGCTGCAGGCGTTCCAGCTCGAGTTATCAGATCAAAAACTCTTCATTCTATGCAAATACGCAAGATTCATGCGTTTAGAGCAGCCAAACAAGCCCCAAACGAATGCACAGACGCTTTTAAACGAAATTGAACGATTGAGTTTTGCGCTCGCTGTACGCGTTCCAGCTCGTGTTATTAGATCAAAAACGCTTCATTCTATGCAAATACGCAAGATTCATGCGTTTGGAGCAGCCAAACAAGCCCTAAACGAATGCAAAGTCGCTTTATAACGAAATCGACCGATTCAGTTTTGCGCTCGCTGCAGGCGTTCCAGCTCGAGTTATTAGATCAAAAACTCTTCATTCTATGCAAATACGCAAGATTCATGCGTTTCGAGCAGCCAAACAAGCCCCAAACGAATGCAAAGTCGCTTTATAACGAAATCGGCCGATTCAGTTTTGCGCTCGCTGCAGACGTTCCAGCTCGTGTTATTAGATCAAAAACTCTTCATTCTATGCAAATACGCAAGATTCATGCGTTTCGAGCAGTCAAACAAGCCCCAAACGAATGCAAAGTCGCTTTATAACGAAAAAGACCGATTTAGTTTTGCGCTCGCTGCAGGCGTTCCAGCTCGAGTTATTAGATCAAAAACTCTTCATTCTATGCGAATACGCAAGATTCATGCGTTTAGAGCAGCCAAACAAGCCCCAAACGAATGCACAGACGCTTTTGAACGAAATTGAACGATTGAGTTTTGCGCTCGCCGTACGCGTTCCAGCTCGTGTCATTAGATCAAAAACTCTTCATTCTATGCAAATACGCAAGATTCATGCGTTTGGAGCAGCCAAACAAGCCCCAAACGAATGCAAAGTCGCTTTACAACGAAATTGAACGATTGAGTTTTGCGCTCGCTGCAGGCGTTCCAGCTCGAGTTATTAGATCAAAAACTCTTCATTCTATGCAAATACGCAAGATTCATGCGTTTCGAGCAGCCAAACAAGCCCCAAACGAATGCAAAGTCACTTTATAATGAAATCGGCCGATTCAGTTTTGCGCTCGCTGCAGACGTTCCAGCTCGTGTTATTAGATCAAAAACTCTTCATTCTATGCAAATACGCAAGATTCATGCGTTTCGAGCAGTCAAACAAGCCCCAAACGAATGCAAAGTCGCTTTATAACGAAAAAGACCGATTTAGTTTTGCGCTCGCTGCAGGCGTTCCAGCTCGAGTTATTAGACCAAAAACTCTTCATTCTATGCAAATACGCAAGATTCATGCGTTTCGAGCAGCCAAACAAGCCCCAAACGAATGCAAAGTCACTTTCTAACGAAATTGAACGATTGAGTTTTGCGCTCGCTGTACGCGTTCCAGCTCGTGTTATTAGATCAAAAACTCTTCATTCTATGCAAATACGCAAGATTCATGCGTTTCGAGCAGCCAAACAAGCCCCAAACGAATGCAAAGTCGCTTTATAACGAAATCGGCCGATTCAGTTTTGCGCTCGCTGCAGACGTTCCAGCTCGTGTTATTAGATCAAAAACTCTTCATTCTATGCAAATACGCAAGATTCATGCGTTTCGAGCAGTCAAACAAGCCCCAAACGAATGCAAAGTCGCTTTATAACGAAAAAGACCGATTTAGTTTTGCGCTCGCTGCAGGCGTTCCAGCTCGAGTTATTAGATCAAAAACTCTTCATTCTATGCAAATACGCAAGATTCATGCGTTTCGAGCAGCCAAACAAGCCCTAAACGAATGCAAAGTCGCTTTATAACGAAATCGACCGATTCAGTTTTGCGCTCGCTGCAAGCGTTCCATCTCGAGTTATTAGATCAAACACTGTTTATTCTATGCGAATACGCAAGATTCATGCGTTTAGAGCAGCCAAACAAGCCCCAAACGAATGCACAGACGCTTTTGAACGAAATTGAACGATTGAGTTTTGCGCTCGCCGTACGCGTTCCAGCTCGTGTCATTAGATCAAAAACTCTTCATTCTATGCAAATACGCAAGATTCATGCGTTTGGAGCAGCCAAACAAGCCCCAAACGAATGCAAAGTCGCTTTACAACGAAATTGAACGATTGAGTTTTGCGCTCGCTGCAGGCGTTCCAGCTCGAGTTATTAGATTAAAAACTCTTCATTCTATGCAAATACGCAAGATTCATGCGTTTCGAGCAGCCAAACAAGCCCTAAACGAATTCAAAGTCGCTTTATAACGAAATCGACCGATTCAGTTTTGCGCTCGCTGCAAGCGTTCCAGCTCGAGTTATTAGATCAAACACTGTTTATTCTATGCGAATACGCAAGATTCATGCGTTTAGAGCAGCCAAACAAGCCCCAAACGAATGCACAGACGCTTTTGAACGAAATTAAACGATTGAGTTTTGCGCTCGCCGTACGCGTTCCAGCTCGTGTCATTAGATCAAAAACTCTTCATTCTATGCAAATACGCAAGATTCATGCGTTTGGAGCAGCCAAACAAGCCCCAAACGAATGCAAAGTCGCTTTATAACGAAATCGGCCGATTCAGTTTTGCGCTCGCTGCAGGCGTTCCAGCTCGAGTTATTAGATCAAAAACTCTTCATTCTATGCAAATACGCAAGATTCATGCGTTTCGAGCAGCCAAACAAGCCCCAAACGAATGCAAAGTCACTTTATAATGAAATCGGCCGATTCAGTTTTGCGCTCGCTGCAGACGTTCCAGCTCGTGTTATTAGATCAAAAACTCTTCATTCTATGCAAATACGCAAGATTCATGCGTTTCGAGCAGTCAAACAAGCCCCAAACGAATGCAAAGTCGCTTTATAACGAAAAAGACCGATTTAGTTTTGCGCTCGCTGCAGGCGTTCCAGCTCGAGTTATTAGACCAAAAACTCTTCATTCTATGCAAATACGCAAGATTCATGCGTTTCGAGCAGCCAAACAAGCCCTAAACGAATGCAAAGTCGCTTTATAACGAAATCGACCGATTCAGTTTTGCGCTCGCTGCAAGCGTTCCAGCTCAAGTTATTAGATCAAACACTGTTTATTCTATGCGAATACGCAAGATTCATGCGTTTAGAGCAGCCAAACAAGCCCCAAACGAATGCACAGACGCTTTTGAACGAAATTGAACGATTGAGTTTTGCGCTCGCCGTACGCGTTCCAGCTCGTGTCATTAGATCAAAAACTCTTCATTCTATGCAAATACGCAAGATTCATGCGTTTGGAGCAGCCAAACAAGCCCCAAACGAATGCAAAGTCGCTTTACAACGAAATTGAACGATTGAGTTTTGCGCTCGCTGCAGGCGTTCCAGCTCGAGTTATTAGATCAAAAACTCTTCATTCTATGCAAATACGCAAGATTCAAGCGTTTCGAGCAGCCAAACAAGCCCTAAACGAATGCAAAGTCGCTTTATAACGAAATCGACCGATTCAGTTTTGCGCTCGCTGCAAGCGTTCCAGCTCGAGTTATTAGATCAAACACTATTTATTCTATGCGAATACGCAAGATTCATGCGTTTCGAGCAGCCAAACAAGCCCCAAACGAATGCAAAGTCGCTTTATAACGAAATCGGCCGATTCAGTTTTGCGCTCGCTGCAGACGTTCCAGCTCGTGTTATTAGATCAAAAACTCGTCATTCTATGCAAATACGCAAGATTCATGCGTTTGGGGCAGCCAAACAAGCCCCAAACGAATGCAAAGTCGCTTTATAACGAAAAAGACCGATTCAGTTTTGCGCTCGCTGCAGGCGTTCCAGCTCGAGTTATTAGATCAAACACTCTTTATTCTATGCGAATACGCAAGATTCATGCGTTTAGAGCAGCCAAACAAGCCCCAAACGAATGCACAGACGCTTTTAAACGAAATTGAACGATTGAGTTTTGCGCTCGCTGCAGGCGTTCCAGCTCGAGTTATTAGATCAAAAACTCTTCATTCTATGCAAATACGCAAGATTCATGCGTTTGGAGCAGCCAAACAAGCCCCAAACAAATGCAAAGTCGCTTTATAACGAAAAAGACCGATTGAGTTTTGCGCTTGCTGCAGGCATTCCAGCTCGTGTTATTAGATCAAAAACTCGTCATTCTATGCAAATACGCAAGATTCATGCGTTTGGAGCAGCCGAACAAGCCCCAAACGAATGCAAAGTCGCTTTATAACGAAATCGACCGATTTAGTTTTGCGCTCGCTGCAGGCGTTCCAGCTCGAGTTATCAGATCAAAAACTCTTCATTCTATGCAAATACGCAAGATTCATGCGTTTAGAGCAGCCAAACAAGCCCCAAACGAATGCACAGACGCTTTTAAACGAAATTGAACGATTGAGTTTTGCGCTCGCTGTACGCGTTCCAGCTCGTGTTATTAGATCAAAAACGCTTCATTCTATGCAAATACGCAAGATTCATGCGTTTGGAGCAGCCAAACAAGCCCTAAACGAATGCAAAGTCGCTTTATAACGAAATCGACCGATTCAGTTTTGCGCTCGCTGCAGGCGTTCCAGCTCGAGTTATTAGATCAAAAACTCTTCATTCTATGCAAATACGCAAGATTCATGCGTTTCGAGCAGCCAAACAAGCCCCAAACGAATGCAAAGTCGCTTTATAACGAAATCGGCCGATTCAGTTTTGCGCTCGCTGCAGGTGTTCCAGCTCGTGTTATTAGATCAAAAACTCTTCATTCTATGCAAATACGCAAGATTCATGCGTTTCGAGCAGCCAAACAAGCCCCAAACGAATGCAAAGTCACTTTCTAACGAAATTGAACGATTGAGTTTTGCGCTCGCTGTACGCGTTCCAGCTCGTGTTATTAGATCAAAAATTCTTCATTCTATGCAAATACGCAAGATTCATGCGTTTCGAGCAGCCAAACAAGCTCCAAACGAATGCAAAGTCGCTTTATAACGAAATCGGCCGATTCAGTTTTGCGCTCGCTGCAGGCGTTCCAGCTCGTGTTATTAGATCAAAAACTCTTCATTCTATGCAAATACGCAAGATTCATGTGTTTCGAGCAGCCAAACAAGCCCCAAACGAATGCAAAGTCACTTTCTAACGAAATTGAACGATTGAGTTTTGCGCTCGCTGTACGCGTTCCAGCTCGTGTTATTAGATCAAAAACTCTTCATTCTATGCAAATACGCAAGATTCATGCGTTTGGAGCAGCCGAACAAGCCCCAAACGAATGCAAAGTCGCTTTATAACGAAATCGACCGACTCAGTTTTGCGCTCGCTGCCGGCGTTCCAGCTCATATTAATAGATCAAAAACTCTTCATTCTATGCAAATACGCAAGATTCATGCGTTTCAAGCAGCTAAACAAGCCCCAAACGAATGCAAAGTCGCTTTACAACGAAATTGAACGATTGAGTTTTGCGCTCGCTGTACGCGTTCCAGCTCGTGTTATTAGATCAAAAACTCTTCATTCTATGAAAATACGCAGGATTCATGCGTTTCGAGCAGTCAAACAAGCCCCAAACGAATGCAAAGTCGCTTTATAACGAAAAAGACCGATTTAGTTTTGCGCTCGCTGCAGGCGTTCCAGCTCGAGTTATTAGACCAAAAACTCTTCATTCTATGCAAATACGCAAGATTCATGCGTTTCGAGCAGCCAAACAAGCCCTAAACGAATGCAAAGTCGCTTTATAACGAAATCGACCGATTCAGTTTTGCGCTCGCTGCAAGCGTTCCAGCTCGAGTTATTAGATCAAACACTGTTTATTCTATGCGAATACGCAAGATTCATGCGTTTAGAGCAGCCAAACAAGCCCCAAACGAATGCACAGACGCTTTTAAACGAAATTGAACGATTGAGTTTTGCGCTCGCCGTACGCGTTCCAGCTCGAGTTATTAGATCAAACACTCTTTATTCTATGCGAATACGCAAGATTCATGCGTTTCGAGCAGCCAAACAAGCCCCAAACGAATGCAAAGTCGCTTTACAACGAAATTGAACGATTGAGTTTTGCGCTCGCTGTACGCGTTCCAGCTCGTGTTATTAGATCAAAAACTCTTCATTCTATGCAAATACGCAAGATTCATGCGTTTGGAGCAGCCAAACAAGCCCCAAACGAATGCAAAGTCGCTTTATAACGAAATCGGCCGATTCAGTTTTGCGCTCGCTGCAGGCGTTCCAGCTCGAGTTATTAGATCAAAAACTCTTCATTCTATGCAAATACGCAAGATTCGAGCGTTTGGAGCAGCCAAACAAGCCCCAAACGAATGCAAAGTCACTTTATAACGAAATCGACCGATTCTGTTTTGCGCTCGCTGCAGGCGTTCCAGCTCGTATTAATCGATCAAAAACTCTTCATTCTATGCAAATACGCAAGATTCGAGCGTTTGGAGCAGCCAAACAAGCCCCAAACGAATGCAAAGTCGCTTTATAACGAAATCGACCGATTCAGTTTTGCGCTCGCTGCAGGCTTTCCAGCTCGTATTAATAGATCTAAGACTCTTCATTCTATGCAAATACGCAAGATTCATGCGTTTCGAGCAGCCAAACAAGCCCCAAACGAATGCAAAGTCGCTTTATAACGAAAAAGACCGATTTAGTTTTGCGCTCGCTGCAAGCGTTCTATCTCGAGTTATTAGATCAAACACTGTTTATTCTATGCGAATACGCAAGATTCATGCGTTTAGAGCAGCCAAACAAGCCCCAAACGAATGCACAGACGCTTTTGAACGAAATTGAACGATTGAGTTTTGCGCTCGCCGTACGCGTTCCAGCTCGTGTCATTAGATCAAAAACTCTTCATTCTATGCAAATACGCAAGATTCATGCGTTTGGAGCAGCCAAACAAGCCCCAAACGAATGCAAAGTCGCTTTACAACGAAATTGAACGATTGAGTTTTGCGCTCGCTGCAGGCGTTCCAGCTCGAGTTATTAGATTAAAAACTCTTCATTCTATGCAAATACGCAAGATTCATGCGTTTCGAGCAGCCAAACAAGCCCTAAACGAATGCAAAGTCGCTTTATAACGAAATCGACCGATTCAGTTTTGCGCTCGCTGCAAGCGTTCCAGCTCGAGTTATTAGATCAAACACTGTTTATTCTATGCGAATACGCAAGATTCATGCGTTTAGAGCAGCCAAACAAGCCCCAAACGAATGCACAGACGCTTTTGAACGAAATTAAACGATTGAGTTTTGCGCTCGCCGTACGCGTTCCAGCTCGTGTCATTAGATCAAAAACTCTTCATTCTATGCAAATACGCAAGATTCATGCGTTTGGAGCAGCCAAACAAGCCCCAAACGAATGCAAAGTCGCTTTATAACGAAATCGGCCGATTCAGTTTTGCGCTCGCTGCAGGCGTTCCAGCTCGAGTTATTAGATCAAAAACTCTTCATTCTATGCAAATACGCAAGATTCATGCGTTTCGAGCAGCCAAACAAGCCCTAAACGAATGCAAAGTCGCTTTATAACGAAATCGACCGATTCAGTTTTGCGCTCGCTGCAAGCGTTCCAGCTCAAGTTATTAGATCAAACACTGTTTATTCTATGCGAATACGCAAGATTCATGCGTTTAGAGCAGCCAAACAAGCCCCAAACGAATGCACAGACGCTTTTGAACGAAATTGAACGATTGAGTTTTGCGCTCGCCGTACGCGTTCCAGCTCGTGTCATTAGATCAAAAACTCTTCATTCTATGCAAATACGCAAGATTCATGCGTTTGGAGCAGCCAAACAAGCCCCAAACGAATGCAAAGTCGCTTTACAACGAAATTGAACGATTGAGTTTTGCGCTCGCTGCAGGCGTTCCAGCTCGAGTTATTAGATCAAAAACTCTTCATTCTATGCAAATACGCAAGATTCATGCGTTTGGAGCAGCCAAACAAGCCCCAAACGAATGCAAAGTCGCTTTATAACGAAATCGGCCGATTCAGTTTTGCGCTCGCTGCAGGCGTTCCAGCTCGAGTTATTAGATCAAAAACTCTTCATTCTATGCAAATACGCAAGATTCATGCGTTTCGAGCAGCCAAACAAGCCCCAAACGAATGCAAAGTCACTTTATAACGAAATCGACCGATTCTGTTTTGCGCTCGCTGCAGGCGTTCCAGCTCGTATTAATAGATCAAAAACTCTTCATTCTATGCAAATACGCAAGATTCGAGCGTTTGGAGCAGCCAAACAAGCCCCAAACGAATGCAAAGTCGCTTTATAACGAAATCGACCGATTCAGTTTTGCGCTCGCTGCAGGCTTTCCAGCTCGTATTAATAGATCTAAGACTCTTCATTCTGTGCAAATATGCAAGATTCATGCGTTTGGAGCAGCCAAACAAGCCCCAAACGAATGCAAAGTCGCTTTATAACGAAAAAGACCGATTGAGTTTTGCGCTTGCTGCAGGCATTCCAGCTCGTGTTATTAGATCAAAAACTCGTCATTCTATGCAAATACGCAAGATTCATGCGTTTGGAGCAGCCGAACAAGCCCCAAACGAATGCAAAGTCGCTTTATAACGAAATCGACCGATTTAGTTTTGCGCTCGCTGCAGGCGTTCCAGCTCGAGTTATCAGATCAAAAACTCTTCATTCTATGCAAATACGCAAGATTCATGCGTTTAGAGCAGCCAAACAAGCCCCAAACGAATGCACAGACGCTTTTAAACGAAATTGAACGATTGAGTTTTGCGCTCGCTGTACGCGTTCCAGCTCGTGTTATTAGATCAAAAACGCTTCATTCTATGCAAATACGCAAGATTCATGCGTTTGGAGCAGCCAAACAAGCCCTAAACGAATGCAAAGTCGCTTTATAACGAAATCGACCGATTCAGTTTTGCGCTCGCTGCAGGCGTTCCAGCTCGAGTTATTAGATCAAAAACTCTTCATTCTATGCAAATACGCAAGATTCATGCGTTTCGAGCAGCCAAACAAGCCCCAAACGAATGCAAAGTCGCTTTATAACGAAATCGGCCGATTCAGTTTTGCGCTCGCTGCAGGTGTTCCAGCTCGTGTTATTATATCAAAAACTCTTCATTCTATGCAAATACGCAAGATTCATGCGTTTCGAGCAGCCAAACAAGCCCCAAACGAATGCAAAGTCACTTTCTAACGAAATTGAACGATTGAGTTTTGCGCTCGCTGTACGCGTTCCAGCTCGTGTTATTAGATCAAAAACTCTTCATTCTATGCAAATACGCAAGATTCATGCGTTTCGAGCAGCCAAACAAGCCCCAAACGAATGCAAAGTCGCTTTATAACGAAATCGGCCGATTCAGTTTTGCGCTCGCTGCAGGCGTTCCAGCTCGTGTTATTAGATCAAAAACTCTTCATTCTATGCAAATACGCAAGATTCATGTGTTTCGAGCAGCCAAACAAGCCCCAAACGAATGCAAAGTCACTTTCTAACGAAATTGAACGATTGAGTTTTGCGCTCGCTGTACGCGTTCCAGCTCGTGTTATTAGATCAAAAACTCTTCATTCTATGCAAATACGCAAGATTCATGCGTTTGGAGCAGCCGAACAAGCCCCAAACGAATGCAAAGTCGCTTTATAACGAAATCGACCGACTCAGTTTTGCGCTCGCTGCCGGCGTTCCAGCTCATATTAATAAATCAAAAACTCTTCATTCTATGCAAATACGCAAGATTCATGCGTTTCAAGCAGCTAAACAAGCCCCAAACGAATGCAAAGTCGCTTTACAACGAAATTGAACGATTGAGTTTTGCGCTCGCTGTACGCGTTCCAGCTCGTGTTATTAGATCAAAAACACTTCATTCTATGCAAATACGCAGGATTCATGCGTTTCGAGCAGTCAAACAAGCCCCAAACGAATGCAAAGTCGCTTTATAACGAAAAAGACCGATTTAGTTTTGCGCTCGCTGCAGGCGTTCCAGCTCGAGTTATTAGACCAAAAACTCTTCATTCTATGCAAATACGCAAGATTCATGCGTTTCGAGCAGCCAAACAAGCCCTAAACGAATGCAAAGTCGCTTTATAACGAAATCGACCGATTCAGTTTTGCGCTCGCTGCAAGCGTTCCAGCTCGAGTTATTAGATCAAACACTGTTTATTCTATGCGAATACGCAAGATTCATGCGTTTAGAGCAGCCAAACAAGCCCCAAACGAATGCACAGACGCTTTTAAACGAAATTGAACGATTGAGTTTTGCGCTCGCCGTACGCGTTCCAGCTCGAGTTATTAGATCAAACACTCTTTATTCTATGCGAATACGCAAGATTCATGCGTTTAGAGCAGCCAAACAAGCCCCAAACGAATGCACAGACGCTTTTAAACGAAATTGAACGATTGAGTTTTGCGCTCGCTGTACGCGTTCCAGCTCGTGTTATTAGATCAAAAACTCTTCATTCTATGCAAATACGCAAGATTCATGCGTTAGGAGCAGCCAAACAAGCCCTAAACGAATGCAAAGTCGCTTTATAACGAAATCGACCGATTCAGTTTTGCGCTCGCTGCAGGCGTTCCAGCTCGAGTTATTAGATCAAAAACTCTTCATTCTATGCAAATACGCAAGATTCATGCGTTTCGAGCAGCCAAACAAGCCCCAAACGAATGCAAAGTCGCTTTATAACGAAATCGACCGATTCAGTTTTGCGCTCGCTGCAGGCGTTCCAGCTCGTGTTATTAGATCAAAAACTCTTCATTCTATGCAAATACGCAAGATTCATGCGTTTCGAGCAGCCAAACAAGCCCCAAACGAATGCAAAGTCGCTTTACAACGAAATTGAACGATTGAGTTTTGCGCTCGCTGTACGCGTTCCAGCTCGTGTTATTAGATCAAAAACTCTTCATTCTATGCAAATACGCAAGATTCATGCGTTTGGAGCAGCCAAACAAGCCCCAAACGAATGCAAAGTCGCTCTATAACGAAATCGGCCGATTCAGTTTTGCGCTCGCTGCAGGCGTTCCAGCTCGAGTTATTAGATCAAAAACTCTTCATTCTATGCAAATACGCAAGATTCGAGCGTTTGGAGCAGCCAAACAAGCCCCAAACGAATGCAAAGTCACTTTATAACGAAATCGACCGATTCTGTTTTGCGCTCGCTGCAGGCGTTCCAGCTCGTATTAATCGATCAAAAACTCTTCATTCTATGCAAATACGCAAGATTCGAGCGTTTAGAGCAGCCAAACAAGCCCCAAACGAATGCAAAGTCGCTTTATAACGAAATCGACCGATTCAGTTTTGCGCTCGCTGCAGGCTTTCCAGCTCGTATTAATAGATCTAAGACTCTTCATTCTATGCAAATACGCAAGATTCATGCGTTTCGAGCAGCCAAACAAGCCCCAAACGAATGCAAAGTCGCTTTATAACGAAAAAGACCGATTTAGTTTTGCGCTCGCTGCAGGCGTTCCAGCTCGAGTTATTAGATCAAAAACTCTTCATTCTATGCAAATACGCAAGATTCATGCGTTTCGAGCAGCCAAACAAGCCCTAAACGAATGCAAAGTCGCTTTATAACGAAATCGACCGATTCAGTTTTGCCCTCGCTGCAAGCGTTCCAGCTCGAGTTATTAGATCGAACACTGTTTATTCTATGCGAATACGCAAGATTCATGCGTTTAGAGCAGCCAAACAAGCCCCAAACGAATGCACAGACGCTTTTGAACGAAATTGAACGATTGAGTTTTGCGCTCGCCGTACGCGTTCCAGCTCGTGTCATTAGATCAAAAACTCTTCATTCTATGCAAATACGCAAGATTCATGCGTTTGGAGCAGCCAAACAAGCCCCAAACGAATGCAAAGTCGCTTTACAACGAAATTGAACGATTGAGTTTTGCGCTCGCTGTACGCGTTCCAGCTCGTGTTATTAGATCAAAAACTCTTCATTCTATGCAAATACGCAAGATTCATGCGTTTGGAGCAGCCAAACAAGCCCCAAACGAATGCAAAGTCGCTTTATAACGAAATCGGCCGATTCAGTTTTGCGCTCGCTGCAGGCGTTCCAGCTCGAGTTATTAGATCAAAAACTCTTCATTCTATGCAAATACGCAAGATTCATGCGTTTCGAGCAGCCAAACAAGCCCCAAACGAATGCAAAGTCACTTTATAACGAAATCGGCCGATTCAGTTTTGCGCTCGCTGCAGACGTTCCAGCTCGTGTTATTAGATCAAAAACTCTTCATTCTATGCAAATACGCAAGATTCATGCGTTTGGAGCAGCCAAACAAGCCCCAAACGAATGCAAAGTCGCTTTACAACGAAATTGAACGATTGAGTTTTGCGCTCGCTGTACGCGTTCCAGCTCGTGTTATTAGATCAAAAACTCTTCATTCTATGCAAATACGCAAGATTCATGCGTTTGGAGCAGCCAAACAAGCCCCAAACGAATGCAAAGTCGCTTTATAACGAAATCGGCCGATTCAGTTTTGCGCTCGCTGCAGGCGTTCCAGCTCGAGTTATTAGATCAAAAACTCTTCATTCTATGCAAATACGCAAGATTCATGTGTTTCGAGCAGCCAAACAAGCCCCAAACGAATGCAAAGTCACTTTCTAACGAAATTGAACGATTGAGTTTTGCGCTCGCTGTACGCGTTCCAGCTCGTGTTATTAGATCAAAAACTCTTCATTCTATGCAAATACGCAAGATTCATGCGTTTGGAGCAGCCGAACAAGCCCCAAACGAATGCAAAGTCGCTTTATAACGAAATCGACCGACTCAGTTTTGCGCTCGCTGCCGGCGTTCCAGCTCATATTAATAGATCAAAAACTCTTCATTCTATGCAAATACGCAAGATTCATGCGTTTCAAGCAGCTAAACAAGCCCCAAACGAATGCAAAGTCGCTTTACAACGAAATTGAACGATTGAGTTTTGCGCTCGCTGTACGCGTTCCAGCTCGTGTTATTAGATCAAAAACTCTTCATTCTATGCAAATACGCAGGATTCATGCGTTTCGAGCAGTCAAACAAGCCCCAAACGAATGCAAAGTCGCTTTATAACGAAAAAGACCGATTTAGTTTTGCGCTCGCTGCAGGCGTTCCAGCTCGAGTTATTAGACCAAAAACTCTTCATTCTATGCAAATACGCAAGATTCATGCGTTTCGAGCAGCCAAACAAGCCCTAAACGAATGCAAAGTCGCTTTATAACGAAATCGACCGATTCAGTTTTGCGCTCGCTGCAAGCGTTCCAGCTCGAGTTATTAGATCAAACACTGTTTATTCTATGCGAATACGCAAGATTCATGCGTTTAGAGCAGCCAAACAAGCCCCAAACGAATGCACAGACGCTTTTAAACGAAATTGAACGATTGAGTTTTGCGCTCGCCGTACGCGTTCCAGCTCGAGTTATTAGATCAAACACTCTTTATTCTATGCGAATACGCAAGATTCATGCGTTTAGAGCAGCCAAACAAGCCCCAAACGAATGCACAGACGCTTTTAAACGAAATTGAACGATTGAGTTTTGCGCTCGCTGTACGCGTTCCAGCTCGTGTTATTAGATCAAAAACTCTTCATTCTATGCAAATACGCAAGATTCATGCGTTAGGAGCAGCCAAACAAGCCCTAAACGAATGCAAAGTCGCTTTATAACGAAATCGACCGATTCAGTTTTGCGCTCGCTGCAGGCGTTCCAGCTCGAGTTATTAGATCAAAAACTCTTCATTCTATGCAAATACGCAAGATTCATGCGTTTCGAGCAGCCAAACAAGCCCCAAACGAATGCAAAGTCGCTTTATAACGAAATCGACCGATTCAGTTTTGCGCTCGCTGCAGGCGTTCCAGCTCGTGTTATTAGATCAAAAACTCTTCATTCTATGCAAATACGCAAGATTCATGCGTTTCGAGCAGCCAAACAAGCCCCAAACGAATGCAAAGTCGCTTTACAACGAAATTGAACGATTGAGTTTTGCGCTCGCTGTACGCGTTCCAGCTCGTGTTATTAGATCAAAAACTCTTCATTCTATGCAAATACGCAAGATTCATGCGTTTGGAGCAGCCAAACAAGCCCCAAACGAATGCAAAGTCGCTTTATAACGAAATCGGCCGATTCAGTTTTGCGCTCGCTGCAGGCGTTCCAGCTCGAGTTATTAGATCAAAAACTCTTCATTCTATGCAAATACGCAAGATTCGAGCGTTTGGAGCAGCCAAACAAGCCCCAAACGAATGCAAAGTCACTTTATAACGAAATCGACCGATTCTGTTTTGCGCTCGCTGCAGGCGTTCCAGCTCGTATTAATCGATCAAAAACTCTTCATTCTATGCAAATACGCAAGATTCGAGCGTTTGGAGCAGCCAAACAAGCCCCAAACGAATGCAAAGTCGCTTTATAACGAAATCGACCGATTCAGTTTTGCGCTCGCTGCAGGCTTTCCAGCTCGTATTAATAGATCTAAGACTCTTCATTCTATGCAAATACGCAAGATTCATGCGTTTCGAGCAGCCAAACAAGCCCCAAACGAATGCAAAGTCGCTTTATAACGAAAAAGACCGATTTAGTTTTGCGCTCGCTGCAAGCGTTCTATCTCGAGTTATTAGATCAAACACTGTTTATTCTATGCGAATACGCAAGATTCATGCGTTTAGAGCAGCCAAACAAGCCCCAAACGAATGCACAGACGCTTTTGAACGAAATTGAACGATTGAGTTTTGCGCTCGCCGTACGCGTTCCAGCTCGTGTCATTAGATCAAAAACTCTTCATTCTATGCAAATACGCAAGATTCATGCGTTTGGAGCAGCCAAACAAGCCCCAAACGAATGCAAAGTCGCTTTACAACGAAATTGAACGATTGAGTTTTGCGCTCGCTGCAGGCGTTCCAGCTCGAGTTATTAGATTAAAAACTCTTCATTCTATGCAAATACGCAAGATTCATGCGTTTCGAGCAGCCAAACAAGCCCTAAACGAATGCAAAGTCGCTTTATAACGAAATCGACCGATTCAGTTTTGCGCTCGCTGCAAGCGTTCCAGCTCGAGTTATTAGATCAAACACTGTTTATTCTATGCGAATACGCAAGATTCATGCGTTTAGAGCAGCCAAACAAGCCCCAAACGAATGCACAGACGCTTTTGAACGAAATTAAACGATTGAGTTTTGCGCTCGCCGTACGCGTTCCAGCTCGTGTCATTAGATCAAAAACTCTTCATTCTATGCAAATACGCAAGATTCATGCGTTTGGAGCAGCCAAACAAGCCCCAAACGAATGCAAAGTCGCTTTATAACGAAATCGGCCGATTCAGTTTTGCGCTCGCTGCAGGCGTTCCAGCTCGAGTTATTAGATCAAAAACTCTTCATTCTATGCAAATACGCAAGATTCATGCGTTTCGAGCAGCCAAACAAGCCCTAAACGAATGCAAAGTCGCTTTATAACGAAATCGACCGATTCAGTTTTGCGCTCGCTGCAAGCGTTCCAGCTCAAGTTATTAGATCAAACACTGTTTATTCTATGCGAATACGCAAGATTCATGCGTTTAGAGCAGCCAAACAAGCCCCAAACGAATGCACAGACGCTTTTGAACGAAATTGAACGATTGAGTTTTGCGCTCGCCGTACGCGTTCCAGCTCGTGTCATTAGATCAAAAACTCTTCATTCTATGCAAATACGCAAGATTCATGCGTTTGGAGCAGCCAAACAAGCCCCAAACGAATGCAAAGTCGCTTTACAACGAAATTGAACGATTGAGTTTTGCGCTCGCTGCAGGCGTTCCAGCTCGAGTTATTAGATCAAAAACTCTTCATTCTATGCAAATACGCAAGATTCATGCGTTTGGAGCAGCCAAACAAGCCCCAAACGAATGCAAAGTCGCTTTATAACGAAATCGGCCGATTCAGTTTTGCGCTCGCTGCAGGCGTTCCAGCTCGAGTTATTAGATCAAAAACTCTTCATTCTATGCAAATACGCAAGATTCATGCGTTTCGAGCAGCCAAACAAGCCCCAAACGAATGCAAAGTCACTTTATAACGAAATCGACCGATTCTGTTTTGCGCTCGCTGCAGGCGTTCCAGCTCGTATTAATAGATCAAAAACTCTTCATTCTATGCAAATACGCAAGATTCGAGCGTTTGGAGCAGCCAAACAAGCCCCAAACGAATGCAAAGTCGCTTTATAACGAAATCGACCGATTCAGTTTTGCGCTCGCTGCAGGCTTTCCAGCTCGTATTAATAGATCTAAGACTCTTCATTCTGTGCAAATATGCAAGATTCATGCGTTTGGAGCAGCCAAACAAGCCCCAAACGAATGCAAAGTCGCTTTATAACGAAAAAGACCGATTGAGTTTTGCGCTTGCTGCAGGCATTCCAGCTCGTGTTATTAGATCAAAAACTCGTCATTCTATGCAAATACGCAAGATTCATGCGTTTGGAGCAGCCGAACAAGCCCCAAACGAATGCAAAGTCGCTTTATAACGAAATCGACCGATTTAGTTTTGCGCTCGCTGCAGGCGTTCCAGCTCGAGTTATCAGATCAAAAACTCTTCATTCTATGCAAATACGCAAGATTCATGCGTTTAGAGCAGCCAAACAAGCCCCAAACGAATGCACAGACGCTTTTAAACGAAATTGAACGATTGAGTTTTGCGCTCGCTGTACGCGTTCCAGCTCGTGTTATTAGATCAAAAACGCTTCATTCTATGCAAATACGCAAGATTCATGCGTTTGGAGCAGCCAAACAAGCCCTAAACGAATGCAAAGTCGCTTTATAACGAAATCGACCGATTCAGTTTTGCGCTCGCTGCAGGCGTTCCAGCTCGAGTTATTAGATCAAAAACTCTTCATTCTATGCAAATACGCAAGATTCATGCGTTTCGAGCAGCCAAACAAGCCCCAAACGAATGCAAAGTCGCTTTATAACGAAATCGGCCGATTCAGTTTTGCGCTCGCTGCAGGTGTTCCAGCTCGTGTTATTAGATCAAAAACTCTTCATTCTATGCAAATACGCAAGATTCATGCGTTTCGAGCAGCCAAACAAGCCCCAAACGAATGCAAAGTCACTTTCTAACGAAATTGAACGATTGAGTTTTGCGCTCGCTGTACGCGTTCCAGCTCGTGTTATTAGATCAAAAACTCTTCATTCTATGCAAATACGCAAGATTCATGCGTTTCGAGCAGCCAAACAAGCCCCAAACGAATGCAAAGTCGCTTTATAACGAAATCGGCCGATTCAGTTTTGCGCTCGCTGCAGGCGTTCCAGCTCGTGTTATTAGATCAAAAACTCTTCATTCTATGCAAATACGCAAGATTCATGTGTTTCGAGCAGCCAAACAAGCCCCAAACGAATGCAAAGTCACTTTCTAACGAAATTGAACGATTGAGTTTTGCGCTCGCTGTACGCGTTCCAGCTCGTGTTATTAGATCAAAAACTCTTCATTCTATGCAAATACGCAAGATTCATGCGTTTGGAGCAGCCGAACAAGCCCCAAACGAATGCAAAGTCGCTTTATAACGAAATCGACCGACTCAGTTTTGCGCTCGCTGCCGGCGTTCCAGCTCATATTAATAGATCAAAAACTCTTCATTCTATGCAAATACGCAAGATTCATGCGTTTCAAGCAGCTAAACAAGCCCCAAACGAATGCAAAGTCGCTTTACAACGAAATTGAACGATTGAGTTTTGCGCTCGCTGTACGCGTTCCAGCTCGTGTTATTAGATCAAAAACTCTTCATTCTATGCAAATACGCAGGATTCATGCGTTTCGAGCAGTCAAACAAGCCCCAAACGAATGCAAAGTCGCTTTATAACGAAAAAGACCGATTTAGTTTTGCGCTCGCTGCAGGCGTTCCAGCTCGAGTTATTAGACCAAAAACTCTTCATTCTATGCAAATACGCAAGATTCATGCGTTTCGAGCAGCCAAACAAGCCCTAAACGAATGCAAAGTCGCTTTATAACGAAATCGACCGATTCAGTTTTGCGCTCGCTGCAAGCGTTCCAGCTCGAGTTATTAGATCAAACACTGTTTATTCTATGCGAATACGCAAGATTCATGCGTTTAGAGCAGCCAAACAAGCCCCAAACGAATGCACAGACGCTTTTAAACGAAATTGAACGATTGAGTTTTGCGCTCGCCGTACGCGTTCCAGCTCGAGTTATTAGATCAAACACTCTTTATTCTATGCGAATACGCA
Organism: Amblyteles armatorius; assembly: GCA_933228735.2. Classification (NCBI taxonomy): domain Eukaryota; kingdom Metazoa; phylum Arthropoda; class Insecta; order Hymenoptera; family Ichneumonidae; genus Amblyteles; species Amblyteles armatorius. The sequence continues at coordinate 242,213 of OW121691.1, read as the reverse complement.
AGATTCATGCGTTTAGAGCAGCCAAACAAGCCCCAAACGAATGCACAGACGCTTTTAAACGAAATTGAACGATTGAGTTTTGCGCTCGCTGTACGCGTTCCAGCTCGTGTTATTAGATCAAAAACTCTTCATTCTATGCAAATACGCAAGATTCATGCGTTAGGAGCAGCCAAACAAGCCCTAAACGAATGCAAAGTCGCTTTATAACGAAATCGACCGATTCAGTTTTGCGCTCGCTGCAGGCGTTCCAGCTCGAGTTATTAGATCAAAAACTCTTCATTCTATGCAAATACGCAAGATTCATGCGTTTCGAGCAGCCAAACAAGCCCCAAACGAATGCAAAGTCGCTTTATAACGAAATCGACCGATTCAGTTTTGCGCTCGCTGCAGGCGTTCCAGCTCGTGTTATTAGATCAAAAACTCTTCATTCTATGCAAATACGCAAGATTCATGCGTTTCGAGCAGCCAAACAAGCCCCAAACGAATGCAAAGTCGCTTTACAACGAAATTGAACGATTGAGTTTTGCGCTCGCTGTACGCGTTCCAGCTCGTGTTATTAGATCAAAAACTCTTCATTCTATGCAAATACGCAAGATTCATGCGTTTGGAGCAGCCAAACAAGCCCCAAACGAATGCAAAGTCGCTCTATAACGAAATCGGCCGATTCAGTTTTGCGCTCGCTGCAGGCGTTCCAGCTCGAGTTATTAGATCAAAAACTCTTCATTCTATGCAAATACGCAAGATTCATGCGTTTGGAGCAGCCAAACAAGCCCCAAACGAATGCAAAGTCGCTTTATAACGAAATCGGCCGATTCAGTTTTGCGCTCGCTGCAGGCGTTCCAGCTCGAGTTATTAGATCAAAAACTCTTCATTCTATGCAAATACGCAAGATTCGAGCGTTTGGAGCAGCCAAACAAGCCCCAAACGAATGCAAAGTCACTTTATAACGAAATCGACCGATTCTGTTTTGCGCTCGCTGCAGGCGTTCCAGCTCGTATTAATCGATCAAAAACTCTTCATTCTATGCAAATACGCAAGATTCGAGCGTTTGGAGCAGCCAAACAAGCCCCAAACGAATGCAAAGTCGCTTTATAACGAAATCGACCGATTCAGTTTTGCGCTCGCTGCAGGCTTTCCAGCTCGTATTAATAGATCTAAGACTCTTCATTCTATGCAAATACGCAAGATTCATGCGTTTCGAGCAGCCAAACAAGCCCCAAACGAATGCAAAGTCGCTTTATAACGAAAAAGACCGATTTAGTTTTGCGCTCGCTGCAAGCGTTCTATCTCGAGTTATTAGATCAAACACTGTTTATTCTATGCGAATACGCAAGATTCATGCGTTTAGAGCAGCCAAACAAGCCCCAAACGAATGCACAGACGCTTTTGAACGAAATTGAACGATTGAGTTTTGCGCTCGCCGTACGCGTTCCAGCTCGTGTCATTAGATCAAAAACTCTTCATTCTATGCAAATACGCAAGATTCATGCGTTTGGAGCAGCCAAACAAGCCCCAAACGAATGCAAAGTCGCTTTACAACGAAATTGAACGATTGAGTTTTGCGCTCGCTGCAGGCGTTCCAGCTCGAGTTATTAGATTAAAAACTCTTCATTCTATGCAAATACGCAAGATTCATGCGTTTCGAGCAGCCAAACAAGCCCTAAACGAATGCAAAGTCGCTTTATAACGAAATCGACCGATTCAGTTTTGCGCTCGCTGCAAGCGTTCCAGCTCGAGTTATTAGATCAAACACTGTTTATTCTATGCGAATACGCAAGATTCATGCGTTTAGAGCAGCCAAACAAGCCCCAAACGAATGCACAGACGCTTTTGAACGAAATTAAACGATTGAGTTTTGCGCTCGCCGTACGCGTTCCAGCTCGTGTCATTAGATCAAAAACTCTTCATTCTATGCAAATACGCAAGATTCATGCGTTTGGAGCAGCCAAACAAGCCCCAAACGAATGCAAAGTCGCTTTATAACGAAATCGGCCGATTCAGTTTTGCGCTCGCTGCAGGCGTTCCAGCTCGAGTTATTAGATCAAAAACTCTTCATTCTATGCAAATACGCAAGATTCATGCGTTTCGAGCAGCCAAACAAGCCCTAAACGAATGCAAAGTCGCTTTATAACGAAATCGACCGATTCAGTTTTGCGCTCGCTGCAAGCGTTCCAGCTCAAGTTATTAGATCAAACACTGTTTATTCTATGCGAATACGCAAGATTCATGCGTTTAGAGCAGCCAAACAAGCCCCAAACGAATGCACAGACGCTTTTGAACGAAATTGAACGATTGAGTTTTGCGCTCGCCGTACGCGTTCCAGCTCGTGTCATTAGATCAAAAACTCTTCATTCTATGCAAATACGCAAGATTCATGCGTTTGGAGCAGCCAAACAAGCCCCAAACGAATGCAAAGTCGCTTTACAACGAAATTGAACGATTGAGTTTTGCGCTCGCTGCAGGCGTTCCAGCTCGAGTTATTAGATCAAAAACTCTTCATTCTATGCAAATACGCAAGATTCATGCGTTTGGAGCAGCCAAACAAGCCCCAAACGAATGCAAAGTCGCTTTATAACGAAATCGGCCGATTCAGTTTTGCGCTCGCTGCAGGCGTTCCAGCTCGAGTTATTAGATCAAAAACTCTTCATTCTATGCAAATACGCAAGATTCATGCGTTTCGAGCAGCCAAACAAGCCCCAAACGAATGCAAAGTCACTTTATAACGAAATCGACCGATTCTGTTTTGCGCTCGCTGCAGGCGTTCCAGCTCGTATTAATAGATCAAAAACTCTTCATTCTATGCAAATACGCAAGATTCGAGCGTTTGGAGCAGCCAAACAAGCCCCAAACGAATGCAAAGTCGCTTTATAACGAAATCGACCGATTCAGTTTTGCGCTCGCTGCAGGCTTTCCAGCTCGTATTAATAGATCTAAGACTCTTCATTCTGTGCAAATATGCAAGATTCATGCGTTTGGAGCAGCCAAACAAGCCCCAAACGAATGCAAAGTCGCTTTATAACGAAAAAGACCGATTGAGTTTTGCGCTTGCTGCAGGCATTCCAGCTCGTGTTATTAGATCAAAAACTCGTCATTCTATGCAAATACGCAAGATTCATGCGTTTGGAGCAGCCGAACAAGCCCCAAACGAATGCAAAGTCGCTTTATAACGAAATCGACCGATTTAGTTTTGCGCTCGCTGCAGGCGTTCCAGCTCGAGTTATCAGATCAAAAACTCTTCATTCTATGCAAATACGCAAGATTCATGCGTTTAGAGCAGCCAAACAAGCCCCAAACGAATGCACAGACGCTTTTAAACGAAATTGAACGATTGAGTTTTGCGCTCGCTGTACGCGTTCCAGCTCGTGTTATTAGATCAAAAACGCTTCATTCTATGCAAATACGCAAGATTCATGCGTTTGGAGCAGCCAAACAAGCCCTAAACGAATGCAAAGTCGCTTTATAACGAAATCGACCGATTCAGTTTTGCGCTCGCTGCAGGCGTTCCAGCTCGAGTTATTAGATCAAAAACTCTTCATTCTATGCAAATACGCAAGATTCATGCGTTTCGAGCAGCCAAACAAGCCCCAAACGAATGCAAAGTCGCTTTATAACGAAATCGGCCGATTCAGTTTTGCGCTCGCTGCAGGTGTTCCAGCTCGTGTTATTAGATCAAAAACTCTTCATTCTATGCAAATACGCAAGATTCATGCGTTTCGAGCAGCCAAACAAGCCCCAAACGAATGCAAAGTCACTTTCTAACGAAATTGAACGATTGAGTTTTGCGCTCGCTGTACGCGTTCCAGCTCGTGTTATTAGATCAAAAACTCTTCATTCTATGCAAATACGCAAGATTCATGCGTTTCGAGCAGCCAAACAAGCCCCAAACGAATGCAAAGTCGCTTTATAACGAAATCGGCCGATTCAGTTTTGCGCTCGCTGCAGGCGTTCCAGCTCGTGTTATTAGATCAAAAACTCTTCATTCTATGCAAATACGCAAGATTCATGTGTTTCGAGCAGCCAAACAAGCCCCAAACGAATGCAAAGTCACTTTCTAACGAAATTGAACGATTGAGTTTTGCGCTCGCTGTACGCGTTCCAGCTCGTGTTATTAGATCAAAAACTCTTCATTCTATGCAAATACGCAAGATTCATGCGTTTGGAGCAGCCGAACAAGCCCCAAACGAATGCAAAGTCGCTTTATAACGAAATCGACCGACTCAGTTTTGCGCTCGCTGCCGGCGTTCCAGCTCATATTAATAGATCAAAAACTCTTCATTCTATGCAAATACGCAAGATTCATGCGTTTCAAGCAGCTAAACAAGCCCCAAACGAATGCAAAGTCGCTTTACAACGAAATTGAACGATTGAGTTTTGCGCTCGCTGTACGCGTTCCAGCTCGTGTTATTAGATCAAAAACACTTCATTCTATGCAAATACGCAGGATTCATGCGTTTCGAGCAGTCAAACAAGCCCCAAACGAATGCAAAGTCGCTTTATAACGAAAAAGACCGATTTAGTTTTGCGCTCGCTGCAGGCGTTCCAGCTCGAGTTATTAGACCAAAAACTCTTCATTCTATGCAAATACGCAAGATTCATGCGTTTCGAGCAGCCAAACAAGCCCTAAACGAATGCAAAGTCGCTTTATAACGAAATCGACCGATTCAGTTTTGCGCTCGCTGCAAGCGTTCCAGCTCGAGTTATTAGATCAAACACTGTTTATTCTATGCGAATACGCAAGATTCATGCGTTTAGAGCAGCCAAACAAGCCCCAAACGAATGCACAGACGCTTTTAAACGAAATTGAACGATTGAGTTTTGCGCTCGCCGTACGCGTTCCAGCTCGAGTTATTAGATCAAACACTCTTTATTCTATGCGAATACGCAAGATTCATGCGTTTAGAGCAGCCAAACAAGCCCCAAACGAATGCACAGACGCTTTTAAACGAAATTGAACGATTTAGTTTTGCGCTCGCTGCAGGCGTTCCAGCTCGAGTTATTAGACCAAAAACTCTTCATTCTATGCAAATACGCAAGATTCATGCGTTTCGAGCAGCCAAACAAGCCCTAAACGAATGCAAAGTCGCTTTATAACGAAATCGACCGATTCAGTTTTGCGCTCGCTGCAAGCGTTCCAGCTCGTGTTATTAGATCAAAAACTCTTCATTCTATGCAAATACGCAAGATTCATGCGTTAGGAGCAGCCAAACAAGCCCTAAACGAATGCAAAGTCGCTTTATAACGAAATCGACCGATTCAGTTTTGCGCTCGCTGCAGGCGTTCCAGCTCGAGTTATTAGATCAAAAACTCTTCATTCTATGCAAATACGCAAGATTCATGCGTTTCGAGCAGCCAAACAAGCCCCAAACGAATGCAAAGTCGCTTTATAACGAAATCGACCGATTCAGTTTTGCGCTCGCTGCAGGCGTTCCAGCTCGTGTTATTAGATCAAAAACTCTTCATTCTATGCAAATACGCAAGATTCATGCGTTTCGAGCAGCCAAACAAGCCCCAAACGAATGCAAAGTCGCTTTACAACGAAATTGAACGATTGAGTTTTGCGCTCGCTGTACGCGTTCCAGCTCGTGTTATTAGATCAAAAACTCTTCATTCTATGCAAATACGCAAGATTCATGCGTTTGGAGCAGCCAAACAAGCCCCAAACGAATGCAAAGTCGCTTTATAACGAAATCGGCCGATTCAGTTTTGCGCTCGCTGCAGGCGTTCCAGCTCGAGTTATTAGATCAAAAACTCTTCATTCTATGCAAATACGCAAGATTCGAGCGTTTGGAGCAGCCAAACAAGCCCCAAACGAATGCAAAGTCACTTTATAACGAAATCGACCGATTCTGTTTTGCGCTCGCTGCAGGCGTTCCAGCTCGTATTAATCGATCAAAAACTCTTCATTCTATGCAAATACGCAAGATTCGAGCGTTTGGAGCAGCCAAACAAGCCCCAAACGAATGCAAAGTCGCTTTATAACGAAATCGACCGATTCAGTTTTGCGCTCGCTGCAGGCTTTCCAGCTCGTATTAATAGATCTAAGACTCTTCATTCTATGCAAATACGCAAGATTCATGCGTTTCGAGCAGCCAAACAAGCCCCAAACGAATGCAAAGTCGCTTTATAACGAAAAAGACCGATTTAGTTTTGCGCTCGCTGCAAGCGTTCTATCTCGAGTTATTAGATCAAACACTGTTTATTCTATGCGAATACGCAAGATTCATGCGTTTAGAGCAGCCAAACAAGCCCCAAACGAATGCACAGACGCTTTTGAACGAAATTGAACGATTGAGTTTTGCGCTCGCCGTACGCGTTCCAGCTCGTGTCATTAGATCAAAAACTCTTCATTCTATGCAAATACGCAAGATTCATGCGTTTGGAGCAGCCAAACAAGCCCCAAACGAATGCAAAGTCGCTTTACAACGAAATTGAACGATTGAGTTTTGCGCTCGCTGCAGGCGTTCCAGCTCGAGTTATTAGATTAAAAACTCTTCATTCTATGCAAATACGCAAGATTCATGCGTTTCGAGCAGCCAAACAAGCCCTAAACGAATGCAAAGTCGCTTTATAACGAAATCGACCGATTCAGTTTTGCGCTCGCTGCAAGCGTTCCAGCTCGAGTTATTAGATCAAACACTGTTTATTCTATGCGAATACGCAAGATTCATGCGTTTAGAGCAGCCAAACAAGCCCCAAACGAATGCACAGACGCTTTTGAACGAAATTAAACGATTGAGTTTTGCGCTCGCCGTACGCGTTCCAGCTCGTGTCATTAGATCAAAAACTCTTCATTCTATGCAAATACGCAAGATTCGAGCGTTTAGAGCAGCCAAACAAGCCCCAAACGAATGCAAAGTCGCTTTATAACGAAATCGACCGATTCAGTTTTGCGCTCGCTGCAGGCTTTCCAGCTCGTATTAATAGATCTAAGACTCTTCATTCTATGCAAATACGCAAGATTCATGCGTTTCGAGCAGCCAAACAAGCCCCAAACGAATGCAAAGTCGCTTTATAACGAAAAAGACCGATTTAGTTTTGCGCTCGCTGCAGGCGTTCCAGCTCGAGTTATTAGATCAAAAACTCTTCATTCTATGCAAATACGCAAGATTCATGCGTTTCGAGCAGCCAAACAAGCCCTAAACGAATGCAAAGTCGCTTTATAACGAAATCGACCGATTCAGTTTTGCCCTCGCTGCAAGCGTTCCAGCTCGAGTTATTAGATCAAACACTGTTTATTCTATGCGAATACGCAAGATTCATGCGTTTAGAGCAGCCAAACAAGCCCCAAACGAATGCACAGACGCTTTTGAACGAAATTGAACGATTGAGTTTTGCGCTCGCCGTACGCGTTCCAGCTCGTGTCATTAGATCAAAAACTCTTCATTCTATGCAAATACGCAAGATTCATGCGTTTGGAGCAGCCAAACAAGCCCCAAACGAATGCAAAGTCGCTTTACAACGAAATTGAACGATTGAGTTTTGCGCTCGCTGTACGCGTTCCAGCTCGTGTTATTAGATCAAAAACTCTTCATTCTATGCAAATACGCAAGATTCATGCGTTTGGAGCAGCCAAACAAGCCCCAAACGAATGCAAAGTCGCTTTATAACGAAATCGGCCGATTCAGTTTTGCGCTCGCTGCAGGCGTTCCAGCTCGAGTTATTAGATCAAAAACTCTTCATTCTATGCAAATACGCAAGATTCATGCGTTTCGAGCAGCCAAACAAGCCCCAAACGAATGCAAAGTCACTTTATAACGAAATCGGCCGATTCAGTTTTGCGCTCGCTGCAGACGTTCCAGCTCGTGTTATTAGATCAAAAACTCTTCATTCTATGCAAATACGCAAGATTCATGCGTTTGGAGCAGCCAAACAAGCCCCAAACGAATGCAAAGTCGCTTTACAACGAAATTGAACGATTGAGTTTTGCGCTCGCTGTACGCGTTCCAGCTCGTGTTATTAGATCAAAAACTCTTCATTCTATGCAAATACGCAAGATTCATGCGTTTGGAGCAGCCAAACAAGCCCCAAACGAATGCAAAGTCGCTTTATAACGAAATCGGCCGATTCAGTTTTGCGCTCGCTGCAGGCGTTCCAGCTCGAGTTATTAGATCAAAAACTCTTCATTCTATGCAAATACGCAAGATTCATGTGTTTCGAGCAGCCAAACAAGCCCCAAACGAATGCAAAGTCACTTTCTAACGAAATTGAACGATTGAGTTTTGCGCTCGCTGTACGCGTTCCAGCTCGTGTTATTAGATCAAAAACTCTTCATTCTATGCAAATACGCAAGATTCATGCGTTTGGAGCAGCCGAACAAGCCCCAAACGAATGCAAAGTCGCTTTATAACGAAATCGACCGACTCAGTTTTGCGCTCGCTGCCGGCGTTCCAGCTCATATTAATAGATCAAAAACTCTTCATTCTATGCAAATACGCAAGATTCATGCGTTTCAAGCAGCTAAACAAGCCCCAAACGAATGCAAAGTCGCTTTACAACGAAATTGAACGATTGAGTTTTGCGCTCGCTGTACGCGTTCCAGCTCGTGTTATTAGATCAAAAACTCTTCATTCTATGCAAATACGCAGGATTCATGCGTTTCGAGCAGTCAAACAAGCCCCAAACGAATGCAAAGTCGCTTTATAACGAAAAAGACCGATTTAGTTTTGCGCTCGCTGCAGGCGTTCCAGCTCGAGTTATTAGACCAAAAACTCTTCATTCTATGCAAATACGCAAGATTCATGCGTTTCGAGCAGCCAAACAAGCCCTAAACGAATGCAAAGTCGCTTTATAACGAAATCGACCGATTCAGTTTTGCGCTCGCTGCAAGCGTTCCAGCTCGAGTTATTAGATCAAACACTGTTTATTCTATGCGAATACGCAAGATTCATGCGTTTAGAGCAGCCAAACAAGCCCCAAACGAATGCACAGACGCTTTTAAACGAAATTGAACGATTGAGTTTTGCGCTCGCCGTACGCGTTCCAGCTCGAGTTATTAGATCAAACACTCTTTATTCTATGCGAATACGCAAGATTCATGCGTTTAGAGCAGCCAAACAAGCCCCAAACGAATGCACAGACGCTTTTAAACGAAATTGAACGATTGAGTTTTGCGCTCGCTGTACGCGTTCCAGCTCGTGTTATTAGATCAAAAACTCTTCATTCTATGCAAATACGCAAGATTCATGCGTTAGGAGCAGCCAAACAAGCCCTAAACGAATGCAAAGTCGCTTTATAACGAAATCGACCGATTCAGTTTTGCGCTCGCTGCAGGCGTTCCAGCTCGAGTTATTAGATCAAAAACTCTTCATTCTATGCAAATACGCAAGATTCATGCGTTTCGAGCAGCCAAACAAGCCCCAAACGAATGCAAAGTCGCTTTATAACGAAATCGACCGATTCAGTTTTGCGCTCGCTGCAGGCGTTCCAGCTCGTGTTATTAGATCAAAAACTCTTCATTCTATGCAAATACGCAAGATTCATGCGTTTCGAGCAGCCAAACAAGCCCCAAACGAATGCAAAGTCGCTTTACAACGAAATTGAACGATTGAGTTTTGCGCTCGCTGTACGCGTTCCAGCTCGTGTTATTAGATCAAAAACTCTTCATTCTATGCAAATACGCAAGATTCATGCGTTTGGAGCAGCCAAACAAGCCCCAAACGAATGCAAAGTCGCTTTATAACGAAATCGGCCGATTCAGTTTTGCGCTCGCTGCAGGCGTTCCAGCTCGAGTTATTAGATCAAAAACTCTTCATTCTATGCAAATACGCAAGATTCGAGCGTTTGGAGCAGCCAAACAAGCCCCAAACGAATGCAAAGTCACTTTATAACGAAATCGACCGATTCTGTTTTGCGCTCGCTGCAGGCGTTCCAGCTCGTATTAATCGATCAAAAACTCTTCATTCTATGCAAATACGCAAGATTCGAGCGTTTGGAGCAGCCAAACAAGCCCCAAACGAATGCAAAGTCGCTTTATAACGAAATCGACCGATTCAGTTTTGCGCTCGCTGCAGGCTTTCCAGCTCGTATTAATAGATCTAAGACTCTTCATTCTATGCAAATACGCAAGATTCATGCGTTTCGAGCAGCCAAACAAGCCCCAAACGAATGCAAAGTCGCTTTATAACGAAAAAGACCGATTTAGTTTTGCGCTCGCTGCAAGCGTTCTATCTCGAGTTATTAGATCAAACACTGTTTATTCTATGCGAATACGCAAGATTCATGCGTTTAGAGCAGCCAAACAAGCCCCAAACGAATGCACAGACGCTTTTGAACGAAATTGAACGATTGAGTTTTGCGCTCGCCGTACGCGTTCCAGCTCGTGTCATTAGATCAAAAACTCTTCATTCTATGCAAATACGCAAGATTCATGCGTTTGGAGCAGCCAAACAAGCCCCAAACGAATGCAAAGTCGCTTTACAACGAAATTGAACGATTGAGTTTTGCGCTCGCTGCAGGCGTTCCAGCTCGAGTTATTAGATTAAAAACTCTTCATTCTATGCAAATACGCAAGATTCATGCGTTTCGAGCAGCCAAACAAGCCCTAAACGAATGCAAAGTCGCTTTATAACGAAATCGACCGATTCAGTTTTGCGCTCGCTGCAAGCGTTCCAGCTCGAGTTATTAGATCAAACACTGTTTATTCTATGCGAATACGCAAGATTCATGCGTTTAGAGCAGCCAAACAAGCCCCAAACGAATGCACAGACGCTTTTGAACGAAATTAAACGATTGAGTTTTGCGCTCGCCGTACGCGTTCCAGCTCGTGTCATTAGATCAAAAACTCTTCATTCTATGCAAATACGCAAGATTCATGCGTTTGGAGCAGCCAAACAAGCCCCAAACGAATGCAAAGTCGCTTTATAACGAAATCGGCCGATTCAGTTTTGCGCTCGCTGCAGGCGTTCCAGCTCGAGTTATTAGATCAAAAACTCTTCATTCTATGCAAATACGCAAGATTCAAGCGTTTCGAGCAGCCAAACAAGCCCTAAACGAATGCAAAGTCGCTTTATAACGAAATCGACCGATTCAGTTTTGCGCTCGCTGCAAGCGTTCCAGCTCGAGTTATTAGATCAAACACTATTTATTCTATGCGAATACGCAAGATTCATGCGTTTCGAGCAGCCAAACAAGCCCCAAACGAATGCAAAGTCGCTTTATAACGAAATCGGCCGATTCAGTTTTGCGCTCGCTGCAGGCGTTCCAGCTCGTGTTATTAGATCAAAAACTCGTCATTCTATGCAAATACGCAAGATTCATGCGTTTGGGGCAGCCAAACAAGCCCCAAACGAATGCAAAGTCGCTTTATAACGAAAAAGACCGATTCAGTTTTGCGCTCGCTGCAGGCGTTCCAGCTCGAGTTATTAGATCAAACACTCTTTATTCTATGCGAATACGCAAGATTCATGCGTTTAGAGCAGCCAAACAAGCCCCAAACGAATGCACAGACGCTTTTAAACGAAATTGAACGATTGAGTTTTGCGCTCGCTGCAGGCGTTCCAGCTCGAGTTATTAGATCAAAAACTCTTCATTCTATGCAAATACGCAAGATTCATGCGTTTGGAGCAGCCAAACAAGCCCCAAACGAATGCAAAGTCGCTTTATAACGAAATCGGCCGATTCAGTTTTGCGCTCGCTGCAGGCGTTCCAGCTCGAGTTATTAGATCAAAAACTCTTCATTCTATGCAAATACGCAAGATTCATGCGTTTCGAGCAGCCAAACAAGCCCCAAACGAATGCAAAGTCACTTTATAACGAAATCGACCGATTCTGTTTTGCGCTCGCTGCAGGCGTTCCAGCTCGTATTAATAGATCAAAAACTCTTCATTCTATGCAAATACGCAAGATTCGAGCGTTTGGAGCAGCCAAACAAGCCCCAAACGAATGCAAAGTCGCTTTATAACGAAATCGACCGATTCAGTTTTGCGCTCGCTGCAGGCTTTCCAGCTCGTATTAATAGTGTTACGTCGCGGTTTTGAATTTAAGCGATTTTTCCTTTTCCCCTTGGTTTTTGCAGAGATCTGGATTTAACGTTCGAGCGACTGGTAGCTGGTTATATGAGGATGCTCCGTGGTTTAAACCGGAATGCGCCGGTTAGGGATCGGAGCAATACTGGATGAGTATTAGATATATATATGTGTATTGTCGATACGTACCTTGTTTCTTGATGTGGCAGGTGATGAGCAGATGAGCGTAGCGGGTTGAAGGCGCTAATGCCCAAGGATCAGCTCTGGAGAAGACACAGGCGGTGGCCTGTCCTCGTTAATAACCGTGGAGGCGTCTGAGATGTCGCCGTCCTCGGTAGCTGGCACAGGATGCGACGGAGAATGCCGAATTCTGGTTTCCACAAAGTGATCGCCGAGAGGATCGTCGCGAACTATGAGAATTCGGTGATTGATCAAAATGACGTCGGATATGACAGTAGGCGGATTTTTCGATTCGGTCCTGTTCTTGACAGGAATGGAATTTTCACCAGCGACGTCCACTATATTGTTACGATTTTCCGCGGTCAATGTAGGTGCGGCGGAAATTCTAGAAACCTCGGCGGTTATGGGACGAACTCCTCCACGTGATTTCACGTTTGCTACGACAATAGTTCGGCCTCCACGCAATTGGACTTTATTTTTCATTGGCTTATGATCCATTAGATTTTATGAAATGATTCGACCAGTTCACATTTGTTGCATTTCGTTTTGGAGGAAGGAAATCAGGGAAGGATTTAACCTTAACGTGCTTATGCTATGGACCTTACCTAAAAGCTGGTAATCTCATTTATATCAGATCGATCTATGTCGAGACTGATTTTATAAGATTCCATGGTTTTAAGCGTAAATAATTGTCTATGGATTTATCTAAAAGCTGGTAATCTCATTTATATCAGATCGATCTATGTCGAGACTGATTTTATAAGATTCCATGGTTTTAAGCGTAAATAATTGTCTATGGATTTATCTAAAAGCTGGTAATCTCATTTATATCAGATCGATCTATGTCGAGACTGATTTTATAAGATTCCATGGTTTTAAGCGTAAATAATTGTCTATGGATTTATCTAAAAGCTGGTAATCTCATTTATATCAGATCGATCTGTGTCGAGACTGATTTTATAAGATTCCATGGATTTAAGCGTAAATAATTATCTATGGATTTATCTAAAAGCTGGTAATCTCATTTATATCAGATCGATCTGTGTCGACACTGATTTTATAAGATTCCATGGTTTTAAGCGTAATTATTATCTATGGATTTATCTAATTGGTATTACAATGGTATGGGGACAAGGAATGAATTTCTTGCGTCAACAAATGTGAAATACTCGTATTTTGCGTTGAAATGTCCAATGCTGTGGTTAGCCTTACCTTTCTTACGTTGCTTTCGCTGGTTGAGTAGCGGCACGGTGCCTCTGACGTGTCGCCGGTTGTCGTTTATTGCCGAGGGGACGGATTTTACGGTTTATTGGTTGAAACGTTTTATTTATTCGGATCGAAAGGATTCGAAAAGGTATATTCTAATATTTATTGTAATAGTACGAACGGTTCGCTAGAGATATCTTATATCGGCTAAATACCGCCTGGTCGCAGCCAGGTATCAATCGCGATTTTAATATTTATTGTAGAATACAACTGATGATTGTTATTTATAACAAAGGGAATACCGGGGTTCGCGAGAGTCTCTTCGAGAGTACCCTTTCAGTCGACCGCCGGTGTCGAGAGTCGTAGAAGAACTGAAGATCCCATTGTCCAGCTTCCGCTCCGCGAGTCTCCTGAGTCCGTTGCCGATGGAGGGGGAGGCCCTCGCGGATTTGCTCTGCTGCTCTAGCCAATGGTGCGCTGTCCCTCGAGTGGGGGCAGCCGCTTGCAGCATCCGTGCTGTTCCTCGAGTGGGGGCAGCCGCTAGTGGAAGCCTCACTGTCTCTTGAGTGGGGGCTGCCGTTGTTTCGCGGCAGCGCGATGGATGATAGTGGGGGCAGCCGCTGGCCGTAGCCATGCTGTCCCTCGAGTGGGGGCCGCCGTTCGTGGAAGCCTCGCTGTCTCTTGAGTGGGGGCCGCCTTTGTCTCGCGGCAGCGCGACGGATGAAGGTGGGGGCAGCCGCTGGCTGTAGCCGTGCTGTCCCTCGAGTGGGGGCCGCCGTTCGTGGAAGCCTCACTGTCTCTTGAGTGGGGGCTGCCGTTGTTCCGCGGCAGCGCGATGGATGATAGTGGGGGCAGCCGCTGGCCGTAGCCATGCTGTCCCTCGAGTGGGGGCCGCCGTTCGTGGAAGCCTCACTGTCTCTTGAGTGGGGGCTGCCGTTGTTCCGCGGCAGCGCGATGGATGATAGTGGGGGCAGCCGCTGGCCGTAGCCATGCTGTCCCTCGAGTGGGGGCCGCCGTTCGTGGAAGCCTCGTTGTGGTGAGTGGGGGCCGCCTTTGTCTCGCGGCAGCGCGACGGATGAAGGTGGGGGCAGCCGCTGGCTGTAGCCGTGCCGTCCCTCGAGTGGGGGCCGCCGTTCGTGGAAGCCTCACTGTCTCTTGAGTGGGGGCTGCCGTTGTTTCGCGGCAGCGCGATGGCTGATAGTGGGGGCAGCCGCTGGCCGTAGCCGTGCTGTCCCTCGAGTGGGGGCCGCCGTTCGTGGAAGCCTCGCTGTGGTGAGTGGGGGCCGCCTTTGTCTCGCGGCAGCGCGACGGATGAAGGTGGGGGCAGCCGCTGGCTGTAGCCGTGCTGTCCCTCGAGTGGGGCCGCCGTTCGTGGAAGCCTTGCTGTCTCTTGAGTGGGGGCTGCCGTTGTCTCGCGGCAGCGCGACGGATGAAGGTGGGGGCAGCCGCTGGCTGTAGCCGTGCCGTCCCTCGAGTGGGGGCCGCCGTTCGTGGAAGCCTCGCTGTCTCTTGAGTGGGGGCCGCCTTTGTCTCGCGGCAGCGCGATGGATGATGGTGAGGGCAGCCGCTGGCTGTAGCCGTGCTGCCCCTCGAGTGGGGGCTGCCGTTCGTGGAAGCCTTGCTGTCTCTTGAGTGGGGGCCGCCTTTGTCTCGCGGCAGCGCGACGGATGATGGTGGGGGCAGCCGCGCTTGGAGCCCTGTGCTGACGCAGCATCCCACGGGTCCGAGTCCCAACGGCAGAAAGCTACTCGGGACTGCCTTATCGCCTGCGATTCCCAGAGCCGTTATCGGATCTGCGTCCGGTCTCATGGTAGCCGTGCCGTTGATGGTGGTACTGCCTTTGTCTCGTGGTAGCCGTGCCAATGCAGTATCCCACGGGCTCGTTTCTTAGAGAGCCCTTATCGGTGCCGATTCTCGGAGTTGTTGTCGCCGTTGCGTCCGGTCACACGGCCGCCGTGCCGTCGCAGCATCTCACGGGCCAGCTTCTTAGAGAGCCCTTATCGATGGCGATTCTTGGAGTTGATGTCGGAGCTGCGTCCGGTCACACGGCCGCTTTGCCATCCGATACATTATTAAATTATGGCTTATTTAACATTGATAGCTATTTGTTACTATGTCGGACTTATTATGTGGCTAGTCCAGTGTAATTGTTTAAAGACAGTATTTACTAGTTAGCAATCTAGTACATTTGTTGTTAACAAAAATATTTAAGACGTTACTCGTCGTTTACATTATTAACCTTATGCCTAAGTCCCTCATACAATATTTGTTCATTATTATAACAATATTCCGCGCCGCTAAACATCGATTCAGTATTCTGGTGTTGCGCGCGTTTTGAATAATTGCGGACAATATATTTTTATGGTTGCCATTTACATGTTTCAAGGTTTGTATTTATTGAAAGATTTTTAGCGCTGCTGAGCATCGTCGCAATAGCGTTGCTCAATGTTGCATGTTTTGTAATTAGTTTTGAATATTAATTATAATAAAGTATTGTTATTTATTTTTATAAAGAAATATATATTTATTATGTGGCGCTATGGAATATCGTGTTTATACCGATATTCCATCGTCGCATGGGTTTAAAATGTGTTAATTGATTTATTAACAATTTTATTTATTGCTAATAATATTTATTTATGAATGGTTTGAGCCGTCGAGTGTCGTTTCTATGACGACACTCGGCGTTGCGCGTTTTTATCATGTTTGAAATGATTTGTTAATAATTTTATTTGTTGTTAATAATGTTTATTTATTATTGTTTTGAGCCGTCGAGTGTCGTTTCTATAACGACACTCGGCGTTGCGCGTATTCAGCATGTTTGGAATTATTTGTTAATAATTTTATTTACTGTTAATAATGTTTATTTATTATTGTTTTGAGCCGTCGAGTGTCGTTTCTATAACGGCACTCGGCGTTGCGCGTATTTATCATGTTTGAAATTATTTGTTAATAATTTTATTTATTGTTAATAATGTTTATTTATTATTGTTTTGAGCCGTCGAGTGTCGTTTCTATAACGACACTCGGCGTTGCGCGTATTCAGCATGTTTGGAATTATTTGTTAATAATTTTATTTACTGTTAATAATGTTTATTTATTATTGTTTTGAGCCGTCGAGTGTCGTTTCTATAACGGCACTCGGCGTTGCGCGTATTTATCATGTTTGAAATTATTTGTTAATAATTTTATTTATTGTTAATAATGTTTATTTATTATTGTTTTGAGCCGTCGAGTGTCGCTTCTATAACGACACTCGGCGTTGCGCGTATTTAAAAGGAAAATGTCTTGGAATTATTTATTAATAATTTTTATTTATTATCAATAATGTTTATTTACTGTAAGCCGATTGGTTGTTGCGTTTTCAGTTTGCTTGCTGATTTTAAACCAATTCGTGCTTCCCGTTTGCTCTAGGGAATGTATTTTCGTGTTTTCCAAGGTCGCGCGCCCTTTTTCATAAAACCGCTAACAGTGGCGAAAATACGCCCCGGAGGGTGTTGAATCGGTTGGCACCTAAAGTGTTCGCGAGGGTTTTCCGCTTCTAATAGCGTGCTCAGAGTTTGTTGAAGTCACGCGGTTTCGTTTTTATTGCAACTTAAAGTTTACTGAATTTCTTCGGATTTTGCCTCGGCAATGTATATAGCCCGCATCAGCGTTTATTACCGTTATGTATTGTTTTTATGACTTACTTGATTTATACTTTATTATTATTTGCTTAAGGCGATTGTTGTTGATTATTATTAACAATAATATGGTAACGTCGAGTATGGATACTATATTGTTTTCGGTGTTATGCGTAACAACTAATTGTCCCCAAAAAAAAAATTTGTGTGAGTGTCGGTTACTCTTTCTGTCCCAAATTCGACCCAGGACGTAACACTTCCCCCCTTAAGTCCGAAGCAGTGCCGAGGCTCTGCGTAGGACCAGCGTTAAGGCGTCGGAGGAGTGCTGGGTCGATTCTTGGTACCGGTGTTGGAAATCTTCCGGCCTCCCTCGCCGTCAAGTTGGGGTAGCCAAATAGATCTACCCGTTCGTCCGATGTCGAATATCTTACGCTATCCCTCGCCGTCAAGTTGGGGCGACCGGACGTATTTGCCCTTTCCTCCGTGGTCGAACATCTTGCGTTGTCCCTCGCCGTCAAGTTGGGGTAGATGGACTTGTCGTTTTGCAAGTCCACCCTTTCCCTTGTGCTCGGGTCGCCTTCGATGTCGGCGGGCGGTTGGGTGCGCTTGTGACCCAATGTGAGTATTAATCCGGTTACAGAGCTCCATATGGCTCCTAGCAAGTGAATGCTCCAACCGTACAGCGAGTGAATTGCATATCCGTGGATGCATGTATCGATTATCGATTTTATGATTTTTATGATTACGTATATTGCGAAGACTCCGGCGCTGGCTGTGCCGAATTTTTCGAATCCATGCCAGAATCTCTTTGCAGCACTCTCGGCCAAGTGTTCGAGAGTGCTTTCGTCTAGGAATCCTCGGATGGAGACACTTCCCTCAGGTATGCTGTATCCGACTGATCCTCTTGCCAGGTTGTTCAGGAGAGCAGGCTTTTCTGCGGGAAACATTATTCTGTCTCGCAGCTTCTTGATATCCGCCTCTGAGTAAATTCCGCTGTTGGCGAGATTTCCGACAGATGCGTAATGCCATGTCGGGTTTGATGACGGTTTCAGCGATTGTGGCGATGGTACCACGATCGGATGTGGTGAGAATCTATACCACACGTTGTCGATTTGATATAATGCCGGCAACGTGGGGTCGCACTCGATTTGCGTTGCTGATTTCAGCAACATCCTGGAAGTTGTTGATAGGAAGAATGACTCGTTTCGATACGTGACGGGCAGCTCGTGGTAGCACTCGTCCGTGCGGCGCAGGCCACATTCTACAGGGATGCACTTAACTATATGCGCGACTTCCCCTGCGATCACCGCCATATATCCGGGTCCCTTCATGATGGCGAACGCGAATTTCTCCGGCAAAATTCCAGAGGTTGATAATGCGTTCTGGAGTACTTGTCTTTCCAGGTTACATCGTTGTGTGAGAACGTCCTTATACAAATTTTTCATTTGCAGCTTCACGTGTTTCTCCACGTAGACAAATTTCGAGTTGATGTACGAAAATATGTCTAGGTTCGATACTGATATTGGTTTGCGTGCCGCGAATGAATCCCCTTTTCGCGTTTCCAGGATGAACAGTTTCGGATGCTCGGTTCGAATTAACAGGTATCCGCACAGTTGGAGTTCCGAACGTTTAGCTAGAGCAAACGTGGTTTCCTGGGTCGTCAGCGTGTACACGTCAGGTGAGTTCGCGCGGTCCGCGATAGAAACCAATTTTATAGCCTTTCCTTCATAAAGGACATCGTAACGATTGAAGTTGCACGAGTCCGTGGGCTCCGTTTTCCAGTATGCGCTATTCCCGTTGACGTCGATGCAGTGCCCGTCTGCCAACGTACAGCGTGTCCCAGTTTGCAACACGATTTCGTCTGTCGCTAGATTGACCGTTGCCTCGTAACTAATTAAAGTGATACTGACCGAGGCTTGAACGACGACGTTGTCCCACGTGCCGAACGGGTCGCTGTACTGGGTCCCAACGCACTTGCCATCGACCGAGACGGATCCAGCCATCGTGATGCTCCTAGTTGTCGTGCTGTTCCGACGCAACCCAATGAGCTGCCCTGCGCTGCTGACCGACAAAATCCCCGTCTCGTGAACTCTTTGACAGGATCTCTCGTCCAGCTCGTGGAGATAGACCTGTCTTCCGTTGTGAACGATTGAGTTGTGGGAGTGCATCCCACAGTGGTAGATGGTTCTGTCGATCTCTATTCTACACTGTGTCACTTCGGCCCTGTTAAAATCCGTGAGTTGAAGCAGTTGGATATAGGCAGTTGCCGTCGTTGGTTCCAGAAGAGGTATGTCGCACTCCGCGACACTATTGAGAGAGATCGTTGTGATGTTGAGCGAGGAACCTCCGCAATCGTAGCCGATCAGGCCCAGGACTTCAGTCGCCCATATGAGGAGGAGGCATATTTCTATCCTCATCCTGGAACAGAACATGCGTCCCTCATTAGCGCTTTCAGGCTACCAGCTCGGTTTCCTTCCACCTTCCTCTGCACTTCCTTCGATGCCCCCGCGCGATCCTATCTCTAGGCTGGTCCGTTTGTCTTTTCATCCGAACCAGTTGTAACCCGCACCTGGTGCACCGCCAAACACATCGGAGGTGGGCAATATGGTCCAAGCCTCCGTGGTCGAGAACGGTGATGTTGAGGCCGCTGTTCGCGTTTATTTCAACCATCTTCTTCACGAATAACTCGTCATGGTTCAGGCCTTCGTTGTACGTGTTGACGAAGATGTACGCGTGGATCATCTCATGAACGAGGGTTTCCACCATGTGTTTGATTTCCCGTCCCATCAACAATTTTTTAGAGAGAAAAATCTGTGGGAACGGGCGGGTTTCGGTCTTTCCTACGCTAAGGCACAGCTGAGAGGACCACCTCATGGTGAATCCTCGGATCTTGTCGTCGAAATACTCCTTGTTGTAGGCCTTGAAGACCTCCCGGAGGTTGGGGAGTGGTTCTGTCAGGAGTTCCGCCAATTCCTCGGGGCTGTAGATGGACATCGGCGGTTTCTCCTCGACGGTCGTGTTGCCTCTTGTTCGTCTGGAGTTCGTCGGAAGCTGCATGTACGGGCATGCGCTAGGCCGAACAAAGTCACGAGAGATGATCCGCATGGCTATTGCGCACTGGGAAAGCTCGCTCGAGTCTTTTAACACTAAACTAAAGCTTGTTAATGCTCACTGTATTCGAGTCTATTAACACTATACTAAAGTTTGTTAACGCTCACTGCACTTGAGTCTCTTAACATTATACTAAAATTTGTTAAAGCTCGCCGCACTTGAGTCTATTAACACTATACTAAAGGTTGTTAAAGCTCGCCGCACTTGAGTCTATTAACACTATACTAAAGTTTGTTAATGCTCACTGCACTTGAGTCTATTAACACTATACTAAAGGTTGTTAAAGCTCGCCGCACTTGAGTCTATTAACACTATACTAAAGTTTGTTAATGCTCACTGCACTAGAGTCTATTAACACCGGAAACACACCAAAAAGTCTACTGATCACTCGTTGCGTTGCACTTGTACGGTGTTCGGTTTGAACGTCGTGGTGCTGGTCGCGGGCGAGTAGCGTCTGACGTTGCTCCGTGCGTGCTCCGTTGACGGTGCCGCGGTCGACGAGTGGACCGGTGGAGGGGGAACCGCGTGGTTCCGCCCCGGCCCATTGTCGCACCGTGGCACGGGTAATTCCTTTTTATTGGTGCAATATCTTTCTACATAGATCTGCACCAAACGTTTTATGACTGTAGAGTTCCTATCGCCAGGTTCACGGCATAATCGTGGTACGATTTTCCCCATGATGATTTTATATTTTTCTTTTGTTATGATTCCTCCCGTGTAGTGAGGCATCAGTAGTGTCTCGACTTCCTTCTCGATCTCCTTTTGGCGTTGAAGTTTTTCCCAGTACCTGGCTTCTATCTGTTTTTTAATTGTCGGGTCTGGCAACCTGTCCATGATTTGCAACCGGTTGTTGATGACGCGCACCCCGATTTTCTTCTTCGTAGCCCAGTCGGTTTCCTTCGGTTTGGAGACTTCAATTGCAGGTTTTTTAGTTGTATTTTCCATCGTTGGTGAGGAACCGAACAGTGCCTCGAGGGTGGCTTCTCTCTTGGCTGCTTTCGCCATGGCCTTGCTGTGCTTTGCCGAACTCTGGCGTTCGCTCATGATGATCGGATGAATCCTCTCAGAGAGTACCTCCTGCTGCGTTCGTTCGCTGCCAACTGTTGCTCCTTGTCGTTGCGGCACAGATTTTGTTCAGCTGGCGAGGAGGAAGGGGTATTCTCCTGCTCTCCCTTCACTGTTCATCTTCTTTCGGGTTGCCTCTTCTCCTTAGCCAACGACGATCCATCTGCCGTGGCATTTCTCCCTATGGCGTCTCGCGGTTATGTCGCGCGGTTGGCCAGTCTTTTGTTTGAATCGCACTATTTCGATTTTGCAGTTGGTACACTGCCAAATCACTTGTAAGTGTGCGATGTGGTTTAGTCCTCCTTCGTCGAGGATGCTCACGTTGAGGTTGGTCACCTCGTTTATTCCCGTCATTAATTTAATGAAGTCCTCTCCGTGGTGTAGAGAGTTGACGCGCACAGTACAGTGGATAAATGCATGTATCATTTCGTATACGAGCGTCTCGACCATTACCTTAATTTTTCGGCCCAGGAGGAGCGGTTTGGAGAGCGTGATTCTGGGAAATGGCTGAAGCTCCGTTTTTCCCACTACTGATTTTAGTCGAGAGGACCAACGTACGTTGAATCCCTTGATTTCATTGCTGAATAGTTCATTATTGTAGCTCCCGAATACCTCCCAGAGGTCGGGAAGCGGTTCTGCTAGTATCGCTCCCAACTCCTCACTGCTGTAGATTGGTCGGGGTTCGTTCGTTTGGTTAACGCCGCTCGTACTCGGCCGCGGTTCCGTTGACTGATCGTACCGCAACTCCCTGTATTGGCAGGGTCCCGGTAGTTCAAAGTCGCGTGTTAGTATCCTCATGATTATTTTGACGAGAGCACTGAGTAAGTTATTTCGCGGCACTGAGTTTATTGTCCCGTTGCACCGAGTTTTATTGTCTCGTCGCACTGAGTTTATTGTCTCGTCGCACTGAGTTTATTGTCTCGTCGCACTGGCGCGCTTGATGCCGTCTGACGCTGCTCCGCTCCGTGGTGCGCCTGTTTTATTACTGTCGATCGTTTTATGGCGCGCTCCCTTTGTTACCGCAGAGCGTCGACGGGTACGCCCTGCTGGTGGAACGTTGAGCGCTTGGAGTAATTTTTTGAATTATCGTAGCTGCGTCTTGATTGCCCTAAAACATAGACGTGCTTGGGTCGTATGTCGAAATGCAGCCAATAACTCCTGCGTACAAAGGATAATCCTCCACAAGGTGAAAAAGATACGGATTGTATTCCTCGCTAGGGCTGTGAATTAATATTCGTGCTACCGAAATTATAGGTCCCTCGTCGGTCAGGAGAGATATGTTCCCGAGTGAATGAAATACGACCGCCGGACTTAGCGCGCTTATTTTTACGAGGTTTATTCCGTAGTTCAAGTTAACCACGAAAGTGCCTACGCCGTTGGCCAATTGCGGAGAGTTTATGACCTCTTCGATTTCCGGATATGGCTCGTTTGGCGCTGGGAGACCCATCTCGAACTCTCGGCGAACCATTGTTCCCGTCTCCTCCGCGATTCCAGAGGTTTGTTGTCGGATTCCTCTGGAACAAGGGATTTCCCGTCTATAGTCTCGTGAGACGCAACTTGTTGGTGTGAACGATTCTGGGTCTCTGGTTGTGGTTTATTTTAACGTTTCCGCCGGATAATACCTCGATTACTTCGTAAGGCCCTGTATATTGGTCGCAAAATTTGCCCGCACTCGGTTCTTTTAACATAAGCACTTTGCTACCTATACCGAACTTTTGCGGGTTTGCCCGTCTATCGTAATATCGTTTCGATCGTTCTTTAGCCGCTTTCAGGTTTTCCGCTGCGAGTTCCTGTAGTCCGTGCACTTTTTCGAAGAGGTTCTCGAGGTACCCTCCGTACGTTTCGTCCTGGTGTTCCTCGACGTGAGTGTATGTCGATGGTTGTCTCGCCGTCCTGCCGAAGACCAGTTCGAATGGTGTAAAGCCCGTTCCCTCGTGTTTACTGGTGTTGTATGAGAACATGGCTAACTCGATGAATTCGTCCCAATCGTGGTGGCCGTCTACGTATTGTTTCAGGTATTCAGCTAGCACGTGGTGTGATCTCTCGATTGATCCGTTCGTTTGGGGATGATATGCCGTCGTGAGATATTGCTTGATTCGGAATTTTCTAGCTAAGGCTTTCATAAGACTGCTCGTGAAGTTGCTGCCCTGATCGGTGAGAAGTCCTCTGGGCGCACCGAATCGGGTGATGAATTGTTTGGCGAAGGCGTCGGCGATGTCCAGTGACGAAGTTTTTGCCAAAGGTATTGCCAAGGAATATTTCGAGAGAAGATCTTGTATCGTCAGAATGTATGTGTTGCCTCTCCTGGTGGTTGGTAATGGCCCGATAATGTCCATTGAGATTTTATCGAAGGCACACCCTGGAGTATCCGTTATTACCATGGGCTGTTTGGTTTTGACTCGTACGAGTTTTTTGAGCTGGCATCCGCGGCATTGTTGTATATATTCATTCACCTGGGTCTTCATGTTCTCCCAGTAGAATCTTTCCCGGATACGCTTGTACGTCTTATTTACGCCCTTGTGACCACCGACTAAAGAGTCGTGGTTTTCCTGGATTATGTTTTTTCTTTCAGGTTCGGGAGGAATTCTGACGAGCTGATTGCAGATTGTTAACGTGAGTGGTAAATCTCTCAGGGTGTCTATCAGGCGGGCCTGTAGTTCCACCCACGTCAGATTATCTATCCTATTAGTTTTTGCGATACTCGCTGATTCTAGGCCTAACTCTAAAATAACGTCTCGCAGAGATTGAAATGATTCGGTCAGGTCGTCCAGTGCTACATTTGCTCGCAAATCAGCTTTTACTGGGAGCGCGAGCAGATACTTTGATTTTTCTATTTTAACGCTTGCCCTAGTCAAGTTTAAATTCTTTAAGACCGGGAAACGATCCTCGGCGACCAGATCTTCGGCTCCGCTATCTACGGGTTGTCCCTTAGTGGTAACTAAGAATATTATATTGTCCTTTTGCATAATTAATCGATCCTTTGTTTCCTTTACCTCGAAAGCTTCCGCCGCCGGTCCTACCGCGTTACGTTCGTACGGTAGATTAACTTGGTCGAAAATTTCGCTATCAGAATCACTATCGGAATTTGGCTCGTTTGACGTTTCGGACCTATTGTCTCTGATTTCGGTTTCCAACGAAGAATTTTCGGAACTATTTTTTAGTTGCTCGCTAATTCTGGAAGGTCCTTGATCATTCGGCTGTTCGACTCTATTTTCCTCGATTGACGAACTATGTGTTGCTGCTGGACTTGCGATATTGTCCTCCAAATTTTGATTTTCGGTTGTTTGAGATGGATCGGATGGATCTCTGTTATTATCGAATATTTCTGAACTGTCTGAATGTGCGGGACGACCCGGAGAGTCGCTCGGCGGGTCCCTAATTGTCCGATTTTCGCAATTAATTTCAGACTGATTTTCCTGACTGTTTTCGGAATTATTTTCCTGATTATTTTCGGAGTGATTTCCCTGACTGTTTTCGGAATTCTGGATATCGGAAATATCTGATATGTCCGACGTGTCGGGACTTTCTATAGTCGTTTTTGTCTCGGGAGTCGTTATTGTAGGAATATTTTTACTGGTTTTTGGTTCAATTTTATCGGGTGCCTTTGGCTTCTTTTTCGGCCTGAACTCGAATATCACGTCCGAGTCGGAATCAGATGTCTGTCCCTTTGCTCGTTTCTCGGGTGTGACTTTTCTCTCTGTAGACTTACTCGCATGACCGACATTCGGTTTTGGCGGACCTCCTTTTTCCCTTTTTGCTGGAATTTCATCGGAGTCTGTATCGATTACTACTAGTTTTTTAGGACGTTTCCTATGCGTAATTTTAATTTCGTTGTCGGTGTCCGAACTCGGCGGATTCTTCTTATGCTTTTTCGCGGGGATCTCGTCGGAGTCGGTTTCGGACGAATCCTCTTTTGTACGGAACCGTATAGGCATAACTAACAGTACCGATTTTTCGTTTACTGGTAACTCTATTTCGGGCGGATTTCTCGACAGAGCGTCGGCGTTGGCGTTTACTCTACCTGGTTTGTAAATGATTTTGTATTCGTAATTCGCGAGTTTTAGACGCCAGTGGACTAACCTATTCGCCGGGTCCTTTACCGAATCGAGCCATACCAACGGTTTATGGTCTGTTACGAGGGTGAACTCTCGGCCATAAACGTACGGCCTGAAGTGCCCCACGCAATAAACGATGGCTAATAGTTCTTTTTCTATAGTGGAGTAATTCAATTCTGCGTTTGACAATGTTCGAGATGCGTATGATATCGGCTTGTCGGAACCGATTTTACCCTGGCTAAGGATACCACCTATCGCGATATTCGAAGCGTCGGTTGTTATGATAAAAGGACGGGTAAAATCCGGGTATTGCAATACCGGTTCTTTGCACAAGGCATCTCTGAGTTTAATGAATGCGTCCTCCTGTTTTTGAGTCCACTTGAAGAGTGCCTCCTTTTTGAGCAACTGCGTTAAAGGCCTAGCGATCGCGGAAAAGTTTTCCACGAACCGGCGGTAATAACCCGCCAACCCGAGGAATTGTTTGATTTTTTTCGGACTGGTTAAGCGCGGATAATTTTTTATTGCTGCGATCTTTTTGGGGTCTGGTTTTACGCCGTTTTCGCTTATGACGTGACCCAGATATGCTACCTCTTTGCGCAAGAACTCGCATTTATCCGGCTGTAATTTCAGGTTCGCTTTTCGCAAACGCTCGGCCAATTTGTCGAACTTGATTTCGTGCTCCCTAAGTGAGCTGGCGTATATCACTATATCGTCGAGGTAAACGAAGAGCTCGTTACCCTGCAGACCGCATAATACACGGTCCATCAGTCGTTGGAAAGTTGCCGGAGCATTTTTGAGCCCAAACGGCATACGATTAAACTGATAGTGCCCAAATGGCGTTGAAAATGCGGTTTTATGCGCATCGGAAGGATGCATACGGATTTGATGAAAACCGCTAGCTAAATCGAATACAGAAAAATATTTCGCACTACCCAACTGGTCGAGAATTTCTGTTATGTTGGGAAGCGGGTAGGCGTCTCCGATTGTTTTCTCGTTCAAGTTTCTATAGTCGATTACCATCCTCCACCTCGGTCTCCCCTGTGAATCGGCCTTCTTTGGCACGATCCAAAGCGGAGAGCTGTATGGGGATTCGGATGGTTCAATAATTTTCCCGTTTATGAGGTCGCCAATTTGTTCCGCAATCTCATCCTTGTGAGCTGGAGGGAATCGGTACTGGCGAGTGAACACAGGTTGATCGTCTGTTGTCGAAATTTTATGCTCGACCGCATTCGTGTGATCTAAAAAGTGTCCCGGGATATGAAATAGATCGGAATTTTTCTCGATCAATTTTTCGACGCTTACTCGCTCTTCGGTATTGAGATCCTCGAGTCGTAGTAAGTCTTTTACCTGTTTTACGCGTTCGCCCTCGACTCGCAAAACCGGCTGAGTGCATGTGCTCTGAATGATACTGCGGCATACCGGGTCCTTTACGCTAAGTATTTCGCCGGATTTGCGGCAGTTTTGCGGACAATATCCCGAACTGGGATCGTAGAGCTCGAATGCCTCTAAGGTCACTGCCGGAACAGTGAGCTCCACGTCCTCCTCGTTGGTATTGACCGCCATCAGGCACGCTACACCCTTTTTATTAGATGCGAGAGAATTACCTAAGTAAATTCCGGTTCCGGCATCTAGACGGGGAATATATCCCTCTTTTACTTCGGGATTCTTTACCCTGACATAATAGACTACCCGAGATCTCGCGGGTATTATTACTGTTTCGCGATTTTTAAACGGGAGTGATTGGTTTTTCCACCGAACCACTTCCTCGTCCCAATCGATTGTCGCGCGATTTTTCGCGTGAAATTCCGAACCGAGGATGGCGTCCTGCCTGATTGGAAATTCTTCCCCGACCACGTGGAATTCTGATTCCGTCCCCTTAATATTAATCGATGTTGAGCCCAAGGTAAATACAGGTACGTTTGAGATGCCTCTGAGCTTCAATATATCGTTCTGATCTATTATGACATCCGGATTTAATGCTCTTATTTTAACGAGGTTTGGATCGGACCCGGAGTCGACGAGAAAATCAGTTAAATGTTTTAGTTGTGGAGACTCGATTTCTACCGTGGGGGTGAATGATTGTTTCCCTAAGCGGATGTTGACGGTTCGGACGTTTCGGACGCGATATTTACTGCGCGCACCGGGCGTTCTGACGTTATTTTCTCCGCTCGGTACGCGCCGGGTTTTTCCGAGCGGGGATTCGCGTTTCCCGCGTTACGCTTTTCGTCGTTCTGTTTTTTAAAACACTGGGTAATTACGTGGCCCAGCTTCGCGCAATATTCGCAGGAGGGGCGTGGTTTCGCGTCGCTGTTTTTGTTCCAATTTTGCGTACTGATCGGATTCTTATCGTTTTGTTGGCGATTATCGTTGGCTCTCGGTCGTTGTGGCCGTTTTTCAGGGTATTTGGCCCAACAATCCTCGGATTTATGGCCCTTTTTATTACAATTACTGCAAATTAGGGGATCGCGAGCCACGATTGATTTAACGTTGGTCTGCGAAGTGTTTTTATTTTCCGAGCGCGTTTCTTTGAAATTTACGCGGTCGTTTTCGATTTCCTTTTCGATTTTTACCGCGTTCGAATATGCTGCGGCTAGAGTCCCGCAGCCCTCCAATTTAAGTCGGAGTCGAAAGTCTGGTGGTAAACCGGCTATAAAACATTCTAGTGTCTCTTTTTCAAGCACGATTCGTTGGCTGCGTGATGTTGCGCCGGTGTCGGGTATCTCCTCCTCCGTTATTGCGGTGTGGAGATCCTTTACCCGACTTATATAGTCGATAACGTGCTCGTTTTTGTTTTTCATTATATTACCTAGTTCTCCTCGGTATTGATTAGGCGATTTTGATACACCGAAGACCTCTTTTAGGCGATCTGTGAAAGCTTTTATGTCCGTGAACGAATCGTCCTCCATCGCGGTGTATGCACGGCCCTTCAGTTTGTTACGGAGAAGCCGTGTCAAAGTTATTTCGAGTTCCTCGGGGAACATATCTCTGGCCCGTTTGCACGCCCGAACGAATTTTAATACCGATATATTCTCTCCGGAGAACATAGGGATTCCTTCGAGAATATCTTTGAAGGAAAGACGCGGGTGACTCGGGTCGTGGTAAGTCGCGTTGGCCAAATTATTTGGCGGGGCCCGGGTCGTTGACGGTTGTTGAGATGATGCAAATCGATTGCTGAGACGCATCATGTCGCTTTTAATTGTATCGAGCTCCAATACTACTTTCATTAATACGTCCTTCATTCCGGACGATTGCGAAGAATCTCCCGCGAGGGTTTCGTTGGGCAAAGGATTATTATTTATGATTGCCTGACTTTGAATTTCAAGCTCGCGTGCGGCCAGTTCCGCTTCCATATCGAGCAGTCTACGTTTTTCCGCGGTTAATTGTTCGTGCAAATTCCGTAATTCCTCTTCGCTGAGTTCCGGCATTTTGATATTTAATTATTTGTAAACGGTTCCTCCCGATATGAATAATTTAGCAACACTCGCGAGGAATACTAATTTGATGTTTTACACGGAGTGTCGCGTTTGATTTTAATTCGAATAAATATTTCAAAATGTTACATATATATCGATAATTAATGGGATTAATCGACCGATTTCCGCAATTTGTATACCGATCTTACATATAATTTTACAACGGTTTTGAAATGACTTTACAATGATTTTATACTAATTTTACACTGATTTTACTGTGATTTTACGAGATTTTACAATGATTTTATTCTGATTTTACGAGATTTTAAAATGATTTTATTCTGATTTTACGAGATTTTAAAACACTCCATCCAGCAGGATCCCACCGCTGTCACCAGAAAATATAACCTGTTACGTCGCGGTTTTGAATTTAAGCGATTTTTCCTTTTCCCCTTGGTTTTTGCAGAGATCTGGATTTAACGTTCGAGCGACTGGTAGCTGGTTATATGAGGATGCTCCGTGGTTTAAACCGGAATGCGCCGGTTAGGGATCGGAGCAATACTGGATGAGTATTAGATATATATATGTGTATTGTCGATACGTACCTTGTTTCTTGATGTGGCAGGTGATGAGCAGATGAGCGTAGCGGGTTGAAGGCGCTAATGCCCAAGGATCAGCTCTGGAGAAGACACAGGCGGTGGCCTGTCCTCGTTAATAACCGTGGAGGCGTCTGAGATGTCGCCGTCCTCGGTAGCTGGCACAGGATGCGACGGAGAATGCCGAATTCTGGTTTCCACAAAGTGATCGCCGAGAGGATCGTCGCGAACTATGAGAATTCGGTGATTGATCAAAATGACGTCGGATATGACAGTAGGCGGATTTTTCGATTCGGTCCTGTTCTTGACAGGAATGGAATTTTCACCAGCGACGTCCACTATATTGTTACGATTTTCCGCGGTCAATGTAGGTGCGGCGGAAATTCTAGAAACCTCGGCGGTTATGGGACGAACTCCTCCACGTGATTTCACGTTTGCTACGACAATAGTTCGGCCTCCACGCAATTGGACTTTATTTTTCATTGGCTTATGATCCATTAGATTTTATGAAATGATTCGACCAGTTCACATTTGTTGCATTTCGTTTTGGAGGAAGGAAATCAGGGAAGGATTTAACCTTAACGTGCTTATGCTATGGACCTTACCTAAAAGCTGGTAATCTCATTTATATCAGATCGATCTATGTCGAGACTGATTTTATAAGATTCCATGGTTTTAAGCGTAAATAATTGTCTATGGATTTATCTAAAAGCTGGTAATCTCATTTATATCAGATCGATCTATGTCGAGACTGATTTTATAAGATTCCATGGTTTTAAGCGTAAATAATTGTCTATGGATTTATCTAAAAGCTGGTAATCTCATTTATATCAGATCGATCTATGTCGAGACTGATTTTATAAGATTCCATGGTTTTAAGCGTAAATAATTGTCTATGGATTTATCTAAAAGCTGGTAATCTCATTTATATCAGATCGATCTGTGTCGAGACTGATTTTATAAGATTCCATGGATTTAAGCGTAAATAATTATCTATGGATTTATCTAAAAGCTGGTAATCTCATTTATATCAGATCGATCTGTGTCGACACTGATTTTATAAGATTCCATGGTTTTAAGCGTAATTATTATCTATGGATTTATCTAATTGGTATTACAATGGTATGGGGACAAGGAATGAATTTCTTGCGTCAACAAATGTGAAATACTCGTATTTTGCGTTGAAATGTCCAATGCTGTGGTTAGCCTTACCTTTCTTACGTTGCTTTCGCTGGTTGAGTAGCGGCACGGTGCCTCTGACGTGTCGCCGGTTGTCGTTTATTGCCGAGGGGACGGATTTTACGGTTTATTGGTTGAAACGTTTTATTTATTCGGATCGAAAGGATTCGAAAAGGTATATTCTAATATTTATTGTAATAGTACGAACGGTTCGCTAGAGATATCTTATATCGGCTAAATACCGCCTGGTCGCAGCCAGGTATCAATCGCGATTTTAATATTTATTGTAGAATACAACTGATGATTGTTATTTATAACAAAGGGAATACCGGGGTTCGCGAGAGTCTCTTCGAGAGTACCCTTTCAGTCGACCGCCGGTGTCGAGAGTCGTAGAAGAACTGAAGATCCCATTGTCCAGCTTCCGCTCCGCGAGTCTCCTGAGTCCGTTGCCGATGGAGGGGGAGGCCCTCGCGGATTTGCTCTGCTGCTCTAGCCAATGGTGCGCTGTCCCTCGAGTGGGGGCAGCCGCTTGCAGCATCCGTGCTGTTCCTCGAGTGGGGGCAGCCGCTAGTGGAAGCCTCACTGTCTCTTGAGTGGGGGCTGCCGTTGTTTCGCGGCAGCGCGATGGATGATAGTGGGGGCAGCCGCTGGCCGTAGCCATGCTGTCCCTCGAGTGGGGGCCGCCGTTCGTGGAAGCCTCGCTGTCTCTTGAGTGGGGGCCGCCTTTGTCTCGCGGCAGCGCGACGGATGAAGGTGGGGGCAGCCGCTGGCTGTAGCCGTGCTGTCCCTCGAGTGGGGGCCGCCGTTCGTGGAAGCCTCACTGTCTCTTGAGTGGGGGCTGCCGTTGTTCCGCGGCAGCGCGATGGATGATAGTGGGGGCAGCCGCTGGCCGTAGCCATGCTGTCCCTCGAGTGGGGGCCGCCGTTCGTGGAAGCCTCACTGTCTCTTGAGTGGGGGCTGCCGTTGTTCCGCGGCAGCGCGATGGATGATAGTGGGGGCAGCCGCTGGCCGTAGCCATGCTGTCCCTCGAGTGGGGGCCGCCGTTCGTGGAAGCCTCGTTGTGGTGAGTGGGGGCCGCCTTTGTCTCGCGGCAGCGCGACGGATGAAGGTGGGGGCAGCCGCTGGCTGTAGCCGTGCCGTCCCTCGAGTGGGGGCCGCCGTTCGTGGAAGCCTCACTGTCTCTTGAGTGGGGGCTGCCGTTGTTTCGCGGCAGCGCGATGGCTGATAGTGGGGGCAGCCGCTGGCCGTAGCCGTGCTGTCCCTCGAGTGGGGGCCGCCGTTCGTGGAAGCCTCGCTGTGGTGAGTGGGGGCCGCCTTTGTCTCGCGGCAGCGCGACGGATGAAGGTGGGGGCAGCCGCTGGCTGTAGCCGTGCTGTCCCTCGAGTGGGGCCGCCGTTCGTGGAAGCCTTGCTGTCTCTTGAGTGGGGGCTGCCGTTGTCTCGCGGCAGCGCGACGGATGAAGGTGGGGGCAGCCGCTGGCTGTAGCCGTGCCGTCCCTCGAGTGGGGGCCGCCGTTCGTGGAAGCCTCGCTGTCTCTTGAGTGGGGGCCGCCTTTGTCTCGCGGCAGCGCGATGGATGATGGTGAGGGCAGCCGCTGGCTGTAGCCGTGCTGCCCCTCGAGTGGGGGCTGCCGTTCGTGGAAGCCTTGCTGTCTCTTGAGTGGGGGCCGCCTTTGTCTCGCGGCAGCGCGACGGATGATGGTGGGGGCAGCCGCGCTTGGAGCCCTGTGCTGACGCAGCATCCCACGGGTCCGAGTCCCAACGGCAGAAAGCTACTCGGGACTGCCTTATCGCCTGCGATTCCCAGAGCCGTTATCGGATCTGCGTCCGGTCTCATGGTAGCCGTGCCGTTGATGGTGGTACTGCCTTTGTCTCGTGGTAGCCGTGCCAATGCAGTATCCCACGGGCTCGTTTCTTAGAGAGCCCTTATCGGTGCCGATTCTCGGAGTTGTTGTCGCCGTTGCGTCCGGTCACACGGCCGCCGTGCCGTCGCAGCATCTCACGGGCCAGCTTCTTAGAGAGCCCTTATCGATGGCGATTCTTGGAGTTGATGTCGGAGCTGCGTCCGGTCACACGGCCGCTTTGCCATCCGATACATTATTAAATTATGGCTTATTTAACATTGATAGCTATTTGTTACTATGTCGGACTTATTATGTGGCTAGTCCAGTGTAATTGTTTAAAGACAGTATTTACTAGTTAGCAATCTAGTACATTTGTTGTTAACAAAAATATTTAAGACGTTACTCGTCGTTTACATTATTAACCTTATGCCTAAGTCCCTCATACAATATTTGTTCATTATTATAACAATATTCCGCGCCGCTAAACATCGATTCAGTATTCTGGTGTTGCGCGCGTTTTGAATAATTGCGGACAATATATTTTTATGGTTGCCATTTACATGTTTCAAGGTTTGTATTTATTGAAAGATTTTTAGCGCTGCTGAGCATCGTCGCAATAGCGTTGCTCAATGTTGCATGTTTTGTAATTAGTTTTGAATATTAATTATAATAAAGTATTGTTATTTATTTTTATAAAGAAATATATATTTATTATGTGGCGCTATGGAATATCGTGTTTATACCGATATTCCATCGTCGCATGGGTTTAAAATGTGTTAATTGATTTATTAACAATTTTATTTATTGCTAATAATATTTATTTATGAATGGTTTGAGCCGTCGAGTGTCGTTTCTATGACGACACTCGGCGTTGCGCGTTTTTATCATGTTTGAAATGATTTGTTAATAATTTTATTTGTTGTTAATAATGTTTATTTATTATTGTTTTGAGCCGTCGAGTGTCGTTTCTATAACGACACTCGGCGTTGCGCGTATTCAGCATGTTTGGAATTATTTGTTAATAATTTTATTTACTGTTAATAATGTTTATTTATTATTGTTTTGAGCCGTCGAGTGTCGTTTCTATAACGGCACTCGGCGTTGCGCGTATTTATCATGTTTGAAATTATTTGTTAATAATTTTATTTATTGTTAATAATGTTTATTTATTATTGTTTTGAGCCGTCGAGTGTCGTTTCTATAACGACACTCGGCGTTGCGCGTATTCAGCATGTTTGGAATTATTTGTTAATAATTTTATTTACTGTTAATAATGTTTATTTATTATTGTTTTGAGCCGTCGAGTGTCGTTTCTATAACGGCACTCGGCGTTGCGCGTATTTATCATGTTTGAAATTATTTGTTAATAATTTTATTTATTGTTAATAATGTTTATTTATTATTGTTTTGAGCCGTCGAGTGTCGCTTCTATAACGACACTCGGCGTTGCGCGTATTTAAAAGGAAAATGTCTTGGAATTATTTATTAATAATTTTTATTTATTATCAATAATGTTTATTTACTGTAAGCCGATTGGTTGTTGCGTTTTCAGTTTGCTTGCTGATTTTAAACCAATTCGTGCTTCCCGTTTGCTCTAGGGAATGTATTTTCGTGTTTTCCAAGGTCGCGCGCCCTTTTTCATAAAACCGCTAACAGTGGCGAAAATACGCCCCGGAGGGTGTTGAATCGGTTGGCACCTAAAGTGTTCGCGAGGGTTTTCCGCTTCTAATAGCGTGCTCAGAGTTTGTTGAAGTCACGCGGTTTCGTTTTTATTGCAACTTAAAGTTTACTGAATTTCTTCGGATTTTGCCTCGGCAATGTATATAGCCCGCATCAGCGTTTATTACCGTTATGTATTGTTTTTATGACTTACTTGATTTATACTTTATTATTATTTGCTTAAGGCGATTGTTGTTGATTATTATTAACAATAATATGGTAACGTCGAGTATGGATACTATATTGTTTTCGGTGTTATGCGTAACAACTAATTGTCCCCAAAAAAAAAATTTGTGTGAGTGTCGGTTACTCTTTCTGTCCCAAATTCGACCCAGGACGTAACAATAGATCTAAGACTCTTCATTCTGTGCAAATATGCAAGATTCATGCGTTTGGAGCAGCCAAACAAGCCCCAAACGAATGCAAAGTCGCTTTATAACGAAAAAGACCGATTGAGTTTTGCGCTTGCTGCAGGCATTCCAGCTCGTGTTATTAGATCAAAAACTCGTCATTCTATGCAAATACGCAAGATTCATGCGTTTGGAGCAGCCGAACAAGCCCCAAACGAATGCAAAGTCGCTTTATAACGAAATCGACCGATTTAGTTTTGCGCTCGCTGCAGGCGTTCCAGCTCGAGTTATCAGATCAAAAACTCTTCATTCTATGCAAATACGCAAGATTCATGCGTTTAGAGCAGCCAAACAAGCCCCAAACGAATGCACAGACGCTTTTAAACGAAATTGAACGATTGAGTTTTGCGCTCGCTGTACGCGTTCCAGCTCGTGTTATTAGATCAAAAACGCTTCATTCTATGCAAATACGCAAGATTCATGCGTTTGGAGCAGCCAAACAAGCCCTAAACGAATGCAAAGTCGCTTTATAACGAAATCGACCGATTCAGTTTTGCGCTCGCTGCAGGCGTTCCAGCTCGAGTTATTAGATCAAAAACTCTTCATTCTATGCAAATACGCAAGATTCATGCGTTTCGAGCAGCCAAACAAGCCCCAAACGAATGCAAAGTCGCTTTATAACGAAATCGGCCGATTCAGTTTTGCGCTCGCTGCAGGTGTTCCAGCTCGTGTTATTAGATCAAAAACTCTTCATTCTATGCAAATACGCAAGATTCATGCGTTTCGAGCAGCCAAACAAGCCCCAAACGAATGCAAAGTCACTTTCTAACGAAATTGAACGATTGAGTTTTGCGCTCGCTGTACGCGTTCCAGCTCGTGTTATTAGATCAAAAACTCTTCATTCTATGCAAATACGCAAGATTCATGCGTTTCGAGCAGCCAAACAAGCCCCAAACGAATGCAAAGTCGCTTTATAACGAAATCGGCCGATTCAGTTTTGCGCTCGCTGCAGGCGTTCCAGCTCGTGTTATTAGATCAAAAACTCTTCATTCTATGCAAATACGCAAGATTCATGTGTTTCGAGCAGCCAAACAAGCCCCAAACGAATGCAAAGTCACTTTCTAACGAAATTGAACGATTGAGTTTTGCGCTCGCCGTACGCGTTCCAGCTCGTGTTATTAGATCAAAAACTCTTCATTCTATGCAAATACGCAAGATTCATGCGTTTGGAGCAGCCGAACAAGCCCCAAACGAATGCAAAGTCGCTTTATAACGAAATCGACCGACTCAGTTTTGCGCTCGCTGCCGGCGTTCCAGCTCATATTAATAGATCAAAAACTCTTCATTCTATGCAAATACGCAAGATTCATGCGTTTCAAGCAGCTAAACAAGCCCCAAACGAATGCAAAGTCGCTTTACAACGAAATTGAACGATTGAGTTTTGCGCTCGCTGTACGCGTTCCAGCTCGTGTTATTAGATCAAAAACTCTTCATTCTATGCAAATACGCAGGATTCATGCGTTTCGAGCAGTCAAACAAGCCCCAAACGAACGCAAAGTCGCTTTATAACGAAAAAGACCGATTTAGTTTTGCGCTCGCTGCAGGCGTTCCAGCTCGAGTTATTAGACCAAAAACTCTTCATTCTATGCAAATACGCAAGATTCATGCGTTTCGAGCAGCCAAACAAGCCCTAAACGAATGCAAAGTCGCTTTATAACGAAATCGACCGATTCAGTTTTGCGCTCGCTGCAAGCGTTCCAGCTCGAGTTATTAGATCAAACACTGTTTATTCTATGCGAATACGCAAGATTCATGCGTTTAGAGCAGCCAAACAAGCCCCAAACGAATGCACAGACGCTTTTAAACGAAATTGAACGATTGAGTTTTGCGCTCGCCGTACGCGTTCCAGCTCGAGTTATTAGATCAAACACTCTTTATTCTATGCGAATACGCAAGATTCATGCGTTTAGAGCAGCCAAACAAGCCCCAAACGAATGCACAGACGCTTTTAAACGAAATTGAACGATTGAGTTTTGCGCTCGCTGTACGCGTTCCAGCTCGTGTTATTAGATCAAAAACTCTTCATTCTATGCAAATACGCAAGATTCATGCGTTAGGAGCAGCCAAACAAGCCCTAAACGAATGCAAAGTCGCTTTATAACGAAATCGACCGATTCAGTTTTGCGCTCGCTGCAGGCGTTCCAGCTCGAGTTATTAGATCAAAAACTCTTCATTCTATGCAAATACGCAAGATTCATGCGTTTCGAGCAGCCAAACAAGCCCCAAACGAATGCAAAGTCGCTTTATAACGAAATCGACCGATTCAGTTTTGCGCTCGCTGCAGGCGTTCCAGCTCGTGTTATTAGATCAAAAACTCTTCATTCTATGCAAATACGCAAGATTCATGCGTTTCGAGCAGCCAAACAAGCCCCAAACGAATGCAAAGTCGCTTTACAACGAAATTGAACGATTGAGTTTTGCGCTCGCTGTACGCGTTCCAGCTCGTGTTATTAGATCAAAAACTCTTCATTCTATGCAAATACGCAAGATTCATGCGTTTGGAGCAGCCAAACAAGCCCCAAACGAATGCAAAGTCGCTTTATAACGAAATCGGCCGATTCAGTTTTGCGCTCGCTGCAGGCGTTCCAGCTCGAGTTATTAGATCAAAAACTCTTCATTCTATGCAAATACGCAAGATTCGAGCGTTTGGAGCAGCCAAACAAGCCCCAAACGAATGCAAAGTCACTTTATAACGAAATCGACCGATTCTGTTTTGCGCTCGCTGCAGGCGTTCCAGCTCGTATTAATCGATCAAAAACTCTTCATTCTATGCAAATACGCAAGATTCGAGCGTTTAGAGCAGCCAAACAAGCCCCAAACGAATGCAAAGTCGCTTTATAACGAAAAAGACCGATTT
Organism: Amblyteles armatorius; assembly: GCA_933228735.2. NCBI lineage: Eukaryota > Metazoa > Arthropoda > Insecta > Hymenoptera > Ichneumonidae > Amblyteles > Amblyteles armatorius. Next base: position 204,993 of record OW121691.1, on the reverse strand, counting down.
AGTTTTGCGCTCGCTGCAGGCGTTCCAGCTCGAGTTATTAGATCAAAAACTCTTCATTCTATGCAAATACGCAAGATTCATGCGTTTCGAGCAGCCAAACAAGCCCTAAACGAATGCAAAGTCGCTTTATAACGAAATCGACCGATTCAGTTTTGCGCTCGCTGCAAGCGTTCCAGCTCGAGTTATTAGATCAAACACTGTTTATTCTATGCGAATACGCAAGATTCATGCGTTTAGAGCAGCCAAACAAGCCCCAAACGAATGCACAGACGCTTTTGAACGAAATTGAACGATTGAGTTTTGCGCTCGCCGTACGCGTTCCAGCTCGTGTCATTAGATCAAAAACTCTTCATTCTATGCAAATACGCAAGATTCATGCGTTTGGAGCAGCCAAACAAGCCCCAAACGAATGCAAAGTCGCTTTACAACGAAATTGAACGATTGAGTTTTGCGCTCGCTGTACGCGTTCCAGCTCGTGTTATTAGATCAAAAACTCTTCATTCTATGCAAATACGCAAGATTCATGCGTTTGGAGCAGCCAAACAAGCCCCAAACGAATGCAAAGTCGCTTTATAACGAAATCGGCCGATTCAGTTTTGCGCTCGCTGCAGGCGTTCCAGCTCGAGTTATTAGATCAAAAACTCTTCATTCTATGCAAATACGCAAGATTCATGCGTTTCGAGCAGCCAAACAAGCCCCAAACGAATGCAAAGTCACTTTATAACGAAATCGGCCGATTCAGTTTTGCGCTCGCTGCAGACGTTCCAGCTCGTGTTATTAGATCAAAAACTCTTCATTCTATGCAAATACGCAAGATTCATGCGTTTGGAGCAGCCAAACAAGCCCCAAACGAATGCAAAGTCGCTTTACAACGAAATTGAACGATTGAGTTTTGCGCTCGCTGTACGCGTTCCAGCTCGTGTTATTAGATCAAAAACTCTTCATTCTATGCAAATACGCAAGATTCATGCGTTTGGAGCAGCCAAACAAGCCCCAAACGAATGCAAAGTCGCTTTATAACGAAATCGGCCGATTCAGTTTTGCGCTCGCTGCAGGCGTTCCAGCTCGAGTTATTAGATCAAAAACTCTTCATTCTATGCAAATACGCAAGATTCATGCGTTTCGAGCAGCCAAACAAGCCCCAAACGAATGCAAAGTCACTTTATAATGAAATCGGCCGATTCAGTTTTGCGCTCGCTGCAGACGTTCCAGCTCGTGTTATTAGATCAAAAACTCTTCATTCTATGCAAATACGCAAGATTCATGCGTTTCGAGCAGTCAAACAAGCCCCAAACGAATGCAAAGTCGCTTTATAACGAAAAAGACCGATTTAGTTTTGCGCTCGCTGCAGGCGTTCCAGCTCGAGTTATTAGATCAAAAACTCTTCATTCTATGCAAATACGCAAGATTCATGCGTTTCGAGCAGCCAAACAAGCCCCAAACGAATGCAAAGTCACTTTATAACGAAATCGACCGACTCAGTTTTGCGCTCGCTGCCGGCGTTCCAGCTCGAGTTATTAGATCAAAAACTCTTCATTCTATGCAAATACGCAAGATTCATGCGTTTCGAGCAGCCAAACAAGCCCCAAACGAATGCAAAGTCGCTTTATAACGAAATCGGCCGATTCAGTTTTGCGCTCGCTGCAGACGTTCCAGCTCGTGTTATTAGATCAAAAACTCGTCATTCTATGCAAATACGCAAGATTCATGCGTTTGGGGCAGCCAAACAAGCCCCAAACGAATGCAAAGTCGCTTTATAACGAAAAAGACCGTTTCAGTTTTGCGCTCGCTGCAGGCGTTCCAGCTCGAGTTATTAGATCAAAAACTCTTCATTCTATGCAAATACGCAAGATTCAAGCGTTTCGAGCAGCCAAACAAGCCCTAAACGAATGCAAAGTCGCTTTATAACGAAATCGACCGATTCAGTTTTGCGCTCGCTGCAAGCGTTCCAGCTCGAGTTATTAGATCAAACACTATTTATTCTATGCGAATACGCAAGATTCATGCGTTTCGAGCAGCCAAACAAGCCCCAAACGAATGCAAAGTCGCTTTATAACGAAATCGGCCGATTCAGTTTTGCGCTCGCTGCAGACGTTCCAGCTCGTGTTATTAGATCAAAAACTCGTCATTCTATGCAAATACGCAAGATTCATGCGTTTGGGGCAGCCAAACAAGCCCCAAACGAATGCAAAGTCGCTTTATAACGAAAAAGACCGATTCAGTTTTGCGCTCGCTGCAGGCGTTCCAGCTCGAGTTATTAGATCAAACACTCTTTATTCTATGCGAATACGCAAGATTCATGCGTTTAGAGCAGCCAAACAAGCCCCAAACGAATGCACAGACGCTTTTAAACGAAATTGAACGATTGAGTTTTGCGCTCGCTGCAGGCGTTCCAGCTCGAGTTATTAGATCAAAAACTCTTCATTCTATGCAAATACGCAAGATTCATGCGTTTGGAGCAGCCAAACAAGCCCCAAACGAATGCAAAGTCGCTTTATAACGAAATCGGCCGATTCAGTTTTGCGCTCGCTGCAGGCGTTCCAGCTCGAGTTATTAGATCAAAAACTCTTCATTCTATGCAAATACGCAAGATTCATGCGTTTCGAGCAGCCAAACAAGCCCCAAACGAATGCAAAGACACTTTATAACGAAATCGACCGATTCTGTTTTGCGCTCGCTGCAGGCGTTCCAGCTCGAGTTATTAGATCAAAAACTCTTCATTCTATGCAAATACGCAAGATTCATGCGTTTGGAGCAGCCAAACAAGCCCCAAACGAATGCAAAGTCGCTTTATAACGAAATCGGCCGATTCAGTTTTGCGCTCGCTGCAGGCGTTCCAGCTCGAGTTATTAGATCAAAAACTCTTCATTCTATGCAAATACGCAAGATTCATGCGTTTCGAGCAGCCAAACAAGCCCCAAACGAATGCAAAGACACTTTATAACGAAATCGACCGATTCTGTTTTGCGCTCGCTGCAGGCGTTCCAGCTCGTATTAATAGATCAAAAACTCTTCATTCTATGCAAATACGCAAGATTCGAGCGTTTGGAGCAGCCAAACAAGCCCCAAACGAATGCAAAGTCGCTTTATAACGAAATCGACCGATTCAGTTTTGCGCTCGCTGCAGGCTTTCCAGCTCGTATTAATAGATCTAAGACTCTTCATTCTGTGCAAATATGCAAGATTCATGCGTTTGGAGCAGCCAAACAAGCCCCAAACGAATGCAAAGTCGCTTTATAACGAAAAAGACCGATTGAGTTTTGCGCTTGCTGCAGGCATTCCAGCTCGTGTTATTAGATCAAAAACTCGTCATTCTATGCAAATACGCAAGATTCATGCGTTTGGAGCAGCCGAACAAGCCCCAAACGAATGCAAAGTCGCTTTATAACGAAATCGACCGATTTAGTTTTGCGCTCGCTGCAGGCGTTCCAGCTCGAGTTATCAGATCAAAAACTCTTCATTCTATGCAAATACGCAAGATTCATGCGTTTAGAGCAGCCAAACAATCCCCAAACGAATGCACAGACGCTTTTAAACGAAATTGAACGATTGAGTTTTGCGCTCGCTGTACGCGTTCCAGCTCGTGTTATTAGATCAAAAACTCTTCATTCTATGCAAATACGCAAGATTCATGCGTTTCGAGCAGCCAAACAAGCCCCAAACGAATGCAAAGTCGCTTTATAACGAAATCGGCCGATTCAGTTTTGCGCTCGCTGCAGGTGTTCCAGCTCGTGTTATTAGATCAAAAACTCTTCATTCTATGCAAATACGCAAGATTCATGCGTTTCGAGCAGCCAAACAAGCCCCAAACGAATGCAAAGTCGCTTTATAACGAAATCGGCCGATTCAGTTTTGCGCTCGCTGCAGGCGTTCCAGCTCGAGTTATTAGATCAAAAACTCTTCATTCTATGCAAATACGCAAGATTCGAGCGTTTGGAGCAGCCAAACAAGCCCCAAACGAATGCAAAGTCACTTTATAACGAAATCGACCGATTCTGTTTTGCGCTCGCTGCAGGCGTTCCAGCTCGTATTAATCGATCAAAAACTCTTCATTCTATGCAAATACGCAAGATTCGAGCGTTTGGAGCAGCCAAACAAGCCCCAAACGAATGCAAAGTCGCTTTACAACGAAATTGAACGATTGAGTTTTGCGCTCGCTGCAGGCGTTCCAGCTCGAGTTATTAGATTAAAAACTCTTCATTCTATGCAAATACGCAAGCTTCATGCGTTTCGAGCAGCCAAACAAGCCCTAAACGAATGCAAAGTCGCTTTATAACGAAATCGACCGATTCAGTTTTGCGCTCGCTGCAAGCGTTCCAGCTCGAGTTATTAGATCAAACACTGTTTATTCTATGCGAATACGCAAGATTCATGCGTTTAGAGCAGCCAAACAAGCCCCAAACGAATGCACAGACGCTTTTGAACGAAATTAAACGATTGAGTTTTGCGCTCGCCGTACGCGTTCCAGCTCGTGTCATTAGATCAAAAACTCTTCATTCTATGCAAATACGCAAGATTCATGCGTTTGGAGCAGCCAAACAAGCCCCAAACGAATGCAAAGTCGCTTTATAACGAAATCGGCCGATTCAGTTTTGCGCTCGCTGCAGGCGTTCCAGCTCGAGTTATTAGATCAAAAACTCTTCATTCTATGCAAATACGCAAGATTCATGCGTTTCGAGCAGCCAAACAAGCCCCAAACGAATGCAAAGTCACTTTATAATGAAATCGGCCGATTCAGTTTTGCGCTCGCTGCAGACGTTCCAGCTCGTGTTATTAGATCAAAAACTCTTCATTCTATGCAAATACGCAAGATTCATGCGTTTCGAGCAGTCAAACAAGCCCCAAACGAATGCAAAGTCGCTTTATAACGAAAAAGACCGATTTAGTTTTGCGCTCGCTGCAGGCGTTCCAGCTCGAGTTATTAGACCAAAAACTCTTCATTCTATGCAAATACGCAAGATTCATGCGTTTCGAGCAGCCAAACAAGCCCTAAACGAATGCAAAGTCGCTTTATAACGAAATCGACCGATTCAGTTTTGCGCTCGCTGCAAGCGTTCCAGCTCAAGTTATTAGATCAAACACTGTTTATTCTATGCGAATACGCAAGATTCATGCGTTTAGAGCAGCCAAACAAGCCCCAAACGAATGCAAAGTCGCTTTACAACGAAATTGAACGATTGAGTTTTGCGCTCGCTGCAGGCGTTCCAGCTCGAGTTATTAGATCAAAAACTCTTCATTCTATGCAAATACGCAAGATTCAAGCGTTTCGAGCAGCCAAACAAGCCCTAAACGAATGCAAAGTCGCTTTATAACGAAATCGACCGATTCAGTTTTGCGCTCGCTGCAAGCGTTCCAGCTCGAGTTATTAGATCAAACACTATTTATTCTATGCGAATACGCAAGATTCATGCGTTTCGAGCAGCCAAACAAGCCCCAAACGAATGCAAAGTCGCTTTATAACGAAATCGGCCGATTCAGTTTTGCGCTCGCTGCAGGCGTTCCAGCTCGAGTTATTAGATCAAAAACTCTTCATTCTATGCAAATACGCAAGATTCATGCGTTTGGAGCAGCCAAACAAGCCCCAAACGAATGCAAAGTCGCTTTATAACGAAATCGGCCGATTCAGTTTTGCGCTCGCTGCAGGCGTTCCAGCTCGAGTTATTAGATCAAAAACTCTTCATTCTATGCAAATACGCAAGATTCATGCGTTTCGAGCAGCCAAACAAGCCCCAAACGAATGCAAAGTCACTTTATAACGAAATCGACCGATTCTGTTTTGCGCTCGCTGCAGGCGTTCCAGCTCGTATTAATAGATCAAAAACTCTTCATTCTATGCAAATACGCAAGATTCGAGCGTTTGGAGCAGCCAAACAAGCCCCAAACGAATGCAAAGTCGCTTTATAACGAAATCGACCGATTCAGTTTTGCGCTCGCTGCAGGCTTTCCAGCTCGTATTAATAGATCTAAGACTCTTCATTCTGTGCAAATATGCAAGATTCATGCGTTTGGAGCAGCCAAACAAGCCCCAAACGAATGCAAAGTCGCTTTATAACGAAAAAGACCGATTGAGTTTTGCGCTTGCTGCAGGCATTCCAGCTCGTGTTATTAGATCAAAAACTCGTCATTCTATGCAAATACGCAAGATTCATGCGTTTGGAGCAGCCGAACAAGCCCCAAACGAATGCAAAGTCGCTTTATAACGAAATCGACCGATTTAGTTTTGCGCTCGCTGCAGGCGTTCCAGATCGAGTTATCAGATCAAAAACTCTTCATTCTATGCAAATACGCAAGATTCATGCGTTTAGAGCAGCCAAACAAGCCCCAAACGAATGCACAGACGCTTTTAAACGAAATTGAACGATTGAGTTTTGCGCTCGCTGTACGCGTTCCAGCTCGTGTTATTAGATCAAAAACGCTTCATTCTATGCAAATACGCAAGATTCATGCGTTTGGAGCAGCCAAACAAGCCCTAAACGAATGCAAAGTCGCTTTATAACGAAATCGACCGATTCAGTTTTGCGCTCGCTGCAGGCGTTCCAGCTCGAGTTATTAGATCAAAAACTCTTCATTCTATGCAAATACGCAAGATTCATGCGTTTCGAGCAGCCAAACAAGCCCCAAACGAATGCAAAGTCGCTTTATAACGAAATCGGCCGATTCAGTTTTGCGCTCGCTGCAGGTGTTCCAGCTCGTGTTATTAGATCAAAAACTCTTCATTCTATGCAAATACGCAAGATTCATGCGTTTCGAGCAGCCAAACAAGCCCCAAACGAATGCAAAGTCACTTTCTAACGAAATTGAACGATTGAGTTTTGCGCTCGCTGTACGCGTTCCAGCTCGTGTTATTAGATCAAAAACTCTTCATTCTATGCAAATACGCAAGATTCATGCGTTTCGAGCAGCCAAACAAGCCCCAAACGAATGCAAAGTCGCTTTATAACGAAATCGGCCGATTCAGTTTTGCGCTCGCTGCAGGCGTTCCAGCTCGTGTTATTAGATCAAAAACTCTTCATTCTATGCAAATACGCAAGATTCATGTGTTTCGAGCAGCCAAACAAGCCCCAAACGAATGCAAAGTCACTTTCTAACGAAATTGAACGATTGAGTTTTGCGCTCGCTGTACGCGTTCCAGCTCGTGTTATTAGATCAAAAACTCTTCATTCTATGCAAATACGCAAGATTCATGCGTTTGGAGCAGCCGAACAAGCCCCAAACGAATGCAAAGTCGCTTTATAACGAAATCGACCGACTCAGTTTTGCGCTCGCTGCCGGCGTTCCAGCTCATATTAATAGATCAAAAACTCTTCATGCTATGCAAATACGCAAGATTCATGCGTTTCAAGCAGCTAAACAAGCCCCAAACGAATGCAAAGTCGCTTTACAACGAAATTGAACGATTGAGTTTTACGCTCGCTGTACGCGTTCCAGCTCGTGTTATTAGATCAAAAACTCTTCATTCTATGCAAATACGCAGGATTCATGCGTTTCGAGCAGTCAAACAAGCCCCAAACGAATGCAAAGTCGCTTTATAACGAAAAAGACCGATTTAGTTTTGCGCTCGCTGCAGGCGTTCCAGCTCGAGTTATTAGACCAAAAACTCTTCATTCTATGCAAATACGCAAGATTCATGCGTTTCGAGCAGCCAAACAAGCCCTAAACGAATGCAAAGTCGCTTTATAACGAAATCGACCGATTCAGTTTTGCGCTCGCTGCAAGCGTTCCAGCTCGAGTTATTAGATCAAACACTGTTTATTCTATGCGAATACGCAAGATTCATGCGTTTAGAGCAGCCAAACAAGCCCCAAACGAATGCACAGACGCTTTTAAACGAAATTGAACGATTGAGTTTTGCGCTCGCCGTACGCGTTCCAGCTCGAGTTATTAGATCAAACACTCTTTATTCTATGCGAATACGCAAGATTCATGCGTTTGGAGCAGCCAAACAAGCCCCAAACGAATGCAAAGTCGCTTTATAACGAAATCGGCCGATTCAGTTTTGCGCTCGCTGCAGGCGTTCCAGCTCGAGTTATTAGATCAAAAACTCTTCATTCTATGCAAATACGCAAGATTCGAGCGTTTGGAGCAGCCAAACAAGCCCCAAACGAATGCAAAGTCACTTTATAACGAAATCGACCGATTCTGTTTTGCGCTCGCTGCAGGCGTTCCAGCTCGTATTAATCGATCAAAAACTCTTCATTCTATGCAAATACGCAAGATTCGAGCGTTTGGAGCAGCCAAACAAGCCCCAAACGAATGCAAAGTCGCTTTATAACGAAATCGACCGATTCAGTTTTGCGCTCGCTGCAGGCTTTCCAGCTCGTATTAATAGATCTAAGACTCTTCATTCTATGCAAATACGCAAGATTCATGCGTTTCGAGCAGCCAAACAAGCCCCAAACGAATGCAAAGTCGCTTTATAACGAAAAAGACCGATTTAGTTTTGCGCTCGCTGCAGGCGTTCCAGCTCGAGTTATTAGATCAAAAACTCTTCATTCTATGCAAATACGCAAGATTCATGCGTTTCGAGCAGCCAAACAAGCCCTAAACGAATGCAAAGTCGCTTTATAACGAAATCGACCGATTCAGTTTTGCGCTCGCTGCAAGCGTTCCAGCTCGAGTTATTAGATCAAACACTGTTTATTCTATGCGAATACGCAAGATTCATGCGTTTAGAGCAGCCAAACAAGCCCCAAACGAATGCACAGACGCTTTTGAACGAAATTGAACGATTGAGTTTTGCGCTCGCCGTACGCGTTCCAGCTCGTGTCATTAGATCAAAAACTCTTCATTCTATGCAAATACGCAAGATTCATGCGTTTGGAGCAGCCAAACAAGCCCCAAACGAATGCAAAGTCGCTTTACAACGAAATTGAACGATTGAGTTTTGCGCTCGCTGCAGGCGTTCCAGCTCGAGTTATTAGATCAAAAACTCTTCATTCTATGCAAATACGCAAGATTCATGCGTTTCGAGCAGCCAAACAAGCCCCAAACGAATGCAAAGTCACTTTATAACGAAATCGGCCGATTCAGTTTTGCGCTCGCTGCAGACGTTCCAGCTCGTGTTATTAGATCAAAAACTCTTCATTCTATGCAAATACGCAAGATTCATGCGTTTGGAGCAGCCAAACAAGCCCCAAACGAATGCAAAGTCGCTTTACAACGAAATTGAACGATTGAGTTTTGCGCTCGCTGTACGCGTTCCAGCTCGTGTTATTAGATCAAAAACTCTTCATTCTATGCAAATACGCAAGATTCATGCGTTTGGAGCAGCCAAACAAGCCCCAAACGAATGCAAAGTCGCTTTATAACGAAATCGGCCGATTCAGTTTTGCGCTCGCTGCAGGCGTTCCAGCTCGAGTTATTAGATCAAAAACTCTTCATTCTATGCAAATACGCAAGATTCATGCGTTTCGAGCAGCCAAACAAGCCCCAAACGAATGCAAAGTCACTTTATAATGAAATCGGCCGATTCAGTTTTGCGCTCGCTGCAGACGTTCCAGCTCGTGTTATTAGATCAAAAACTCTTCATTCTATGCAAATACGCAAGATTCATGCGTTTCGAGCAGTCAAACAAGCCCCAAACGAATGCAAAGTCGCTTTATAACGAAAAAGACCGATTTAGTTTTGCGCTCGCTGCAGGCGTTCCAGCTCGAGTTATTAGATCAAAAACTCTTCATTCTATGCAAATACGCAAGATTCATGCGTTTCGAGAAGCCAAACAAGCCCCAAACGAATGCAAAGTCACTTTATAACGAAATCGACCGACTCAGTTTTGCGCTCGCTGCCGGCGTTCCAGCTCGAGTTATTAGATCAAAAACTCTTCATTCTATGCAAATACGCAAGATTCATGCGTTTCGAGCAGCCAAACAAGCCCCAAACGAATGCAAAGTCGCTTTATAACGAAATCGGCCGATTCAGTTTTGCGCTCGCTGCAGACGTTCCAGCTCGTGTTATTAGATCAAAAACTCGTCATTCTATGCAAATACGCAAGATTCATGCGTTTGGGGCAGCCAAACAAGCCCCAAACGAATGCAAAGTCGCTTTATAACGAAAAAGACCGATTCAGTTTTGCGCTCGCTGCAGGCGTTCCAGCTCGAGTTATTAGATCAAAAACTCTTCATTCTATGCAAATACGCAAGATTCAAGCGTTTCGAGCAGCCAAACAAGCCCTAAACGAATGCAAAGTCGCTTTATAACGAAATCGACCGATTCAGTTTTGCGCTCGCTGCAAGCGTTCCAGCTCGAGTTATTAGATCAAACACTATTTATTCTATGCGAATACGCAAGATTCATGCGTTTCGAGCAGCCAAACAAGCCCCAAACGAATGCAAAGTCGCTTTATAACGAAATCGGCCGATTCAGTTTTGCGCTCGCTGCAGACGTTCCAGCTCGTGTTATTAGATCAAAAACTCGTCATTCTATGCAAATACGCAAGATTCATGCGTTTGGGGCAGCCAAACAAGCCCCAAACGAATGCAAAGTCGCTTTATAACGAAAAAGACCGATTCAGTTTTGCGCTCGCTGCAGGCGTTCCAGCTCGAGTTATTAGATCAAACACTCTTTATTCTATGCGAATACGCAAGATTCATGCGTTTAGAGCAGCCAAACAAGCCCCAAACGAATGCACAGACGCTTTTAAACGAAATTGAACGATTGAGTTTTGCGCTCGCTGCAGGCGTTCCAGCTCGAGTTATTAGATCAAAAACTCTTCATTCTATGCAAATACGCAAGATTCATGCGTTTGGAGCAGCCAAACAAGCCCCAAACGAATGCAAAGTCGCTTTATAACGAAATCAGCCGATTCAGTTTTGCGCTCGCTGCAGGCGTTCCAGCTCGAGTTATTAGATCAAAAACTCTTCATTCTATGCAAATACGCAAGATTCGAGCGTTTGGAGCAGCCAAACAAGCCCCAAACGAATGCAAAGTCGCTTTATAACGAAATCGACCGATTCAGTTTTGCGCTCGCTGCAGGCTTTCCAGCTCGTATTAATAGATCTAAGACTCTTCATTCTGTGCAAATATGCAAGATTCATGCGTTTGGAGCAGCCAAACAAGCCCCAAACGAATGCAAAGTCGCTTTATAACGAAAAAGACCGATTGAGTTTTGCGCTTGCTGCAGGCATTCCAGCTCGTGTTATTAGATCAAAAACTCGTCATTCTATGCAAATACGCAAGATTCATGCGTTTGGAGCAGCCGAACAAGCCCCAAACGAATGCAAAGTCGCTTTATAACGAAATCGACCGATTTAGTTTTGCGCTCGCTGCAGGCGTTCCAGCTCGAGTTATCAGATCAAAAACTCTTCATTCTATGCAAATACGCAAGATTCATGCGTTTAGAGCAGCCAAACAAGCCCCAAACGAATGCACAGACGCTTTTAAACGAAATTGAACGATTGAGTTTTGCGCTCGCTGTACGCGTTCCAGCTCGTGTTATTAGATCAAAAACTCTTCATTCTATGCAAATACGCAAGATTCATGCGTTTCGAGCAGCCAAACAAGCCCCAAACGAATGCAAAGTCGCTTTATAACGAAATCGGCCGATTCAGTTTTGCGCTCGCTGCAGGTGTTCCAGCTCGTGTTATTAGATCAAAAACTCTTCATTCTATGCAAATACGCAAGATTCATGCGTTTCGAGCAGCCAAACAAGCCCCAAACGAATGCAAAGTCACTTTCTAACGAAATTGAACGATTGAGTTTTGCGCTCGCTGTACGCGTTCCAGCTCGTGTTATTAGATCAAAAACTCTTCATTCTATGCAAATACGCAAGATTCATGCGTTTCGAGCAGCCAAACAAGCCCCAAACGAATGCAAAGTCGCTTTATAACGAAATCGGCCGATTCAGTTTTGCGCTCGCTGCAGGCGTTCCAGCTCGTGTTATTAGATCAAAAACTCTTCATTCTATGCAAATACGCAAGATTCATGTGTTTCGAGCAGCCAAACAAGCCCCAAACGAATGCAAAGTCACTTTCTAACGAAATTGAACGATTGAGTTTTGCGCTCGCTGTACGCGTTCCAGCTCGTGTTATTAGATCAAAAACTCTTCATTCTATGCAAATACGCAAGATTCATGCGTTTGGAGCAGCCGAACAAGCCCCAAACGAATGCAAAGTCGCTTTATAACGAAATCGACCGACTCAGTTTTGCGCTCGCTGCCGGCGTTCCAGCTCATATTAATAGATCAAAAACTCTTCATTCTATACAAATACGCAAGATTCATGCGTTTCAAGCAGCTAAACAAGCCCCAAACGAATGCAAAGTCGCTTTATAACGAAATCGGCCGATTCAGTTTTGCGCTCGCTGCAGGCGTTCCAGCTCGAGTTATTAGATCAAAAACTCGTCATTCTATGCAAATACGCAAGATTCATGAGTTTGGGGCAGCCAAACAAGCCCCAAACGAATGCAAAGTCGCTTTATAACGAAAAAGACCGATTCAGTTTTGCGCTCGCTGCAGGCGTTCCAGCTCGAGTTATTAGATCAAAAACTCTTTATTCTATGCGAATACGCAAGATTTATGCGTTTAGAGCAGCCAAACAAGCCCCAAACGAATGCACAGACGCTTTTAAACGAAATTGAACGATTGAGTTTTGCGCTAGCTGTACGCGTTCCAGCTCGTGTTATTAGATCAAAAACTCTTCATTCTATGCAAATACGCAGGATTCATGCGTTTCGAGCAGTCAAACAAGCCCCAAACGAATGCAAAGTCGCTTTATAACGAAAAAGACCGATTTAGTTTTGCGCTCGCTGCAGGCGTTCCAGCTCGAGTTATTAGACCAAAAACTCTTCATTCTATGCAAATACGCAAGATTCATGCGTTTCGAGCAGCCAAACAAGCCCTAAACGAATGCAAAGTCGCTTTATAACGAAATCGACCGATTCAGTTTTGCGCTCGCTGCAAGCGTTCCAGCTCGAGTTATTAGATCAAACACTGTTTATTCTATGCGAATACGCAAGATTCATGCGTTTAGAGCAGCCAAACAAGCCCCAAACGAATGCACAGACGCTTTTAAACGAAATTGAACGATTGAGTTTTGCGCTCGCTGTACGCGTTCCAGCTCGTGTTATTAGATCAAAAACTCTTCATTCTATGCAAATACGCAAGATTCATGCGTTAGGAGCAGCCAAACAAGCCCTAAACGAATGCAAAGTCGCTTTATAACGAAATCGACCGATTCAGTTTTGCGCTCGCTGCAGGCGTTCCAGCTCGAGTTATTAGATCAAAAACTCTTCATTCTATGCAAATACGCAAGATTCATGCGTTTCGAGCAGCCAAACAAGCCCCAAACGAATGCAAAGTCGCTTTATAACGAAATCGACCGATTCAGTTTTGCGCTCGCTGCAGGCGTTCCAGCTCGTGTTATTAGATCAAAAACTCTTCATTCTATGCAAATACGCAAGATTCGTGCGTTTCGAGCAGCCAAACAAGCCCCAAACGAATGCAAAGTCGCTTTACAACGAAATTGAACGATTGAGTTTTGCGCTCGCTGTACGCGTTCCAGCTCGTGTTATTAGATCAAAAACTCTTCATTCTATGCAAATACGCAAGATTCATGCGTTTGGAGCAGCCAAACAAGCCCCAAACGAATGCAAAGTCGCTTTATAACGAAATCGGCCGATTCAGTTTTGCGCTCGCTGCAGGCGTTCCAGCTCGAGTTATTAGATCAAAAACTCTTCATTCTATGCAAATACGCAAGATTCATGCGTTTCGAGCAGCCAAACAAGCCCCAAACGAATGCAAAGTCACTTTATAACGAAATCGACCGATTCTGTTTTGCGCTCGCTGCAGGCGTTCCAGCTCGTATTAATCGATCAAAAACTCTTCATTCTATGCAAATACGCAAGATTCGAGCGTTTGGAGCAGCCAAACAAGCCCCAAACGAATGCAAAGTCGCTTTATAACGAAATCGACCGATTCAGTTTTGCGCTCGCTGCAGGCTTTCCAGCTCGTATTAATAGATCTAAGACTCTTCATTCTATAAATACGCAAGATTCATGCGTTTCGAGCAGCCAAACAAGCCCCAAACGAATGCAAAGTCGCTTTATAACGAAAAAGACCGATTTAGTTTTGCGCTCGCTGCAGGCGTTCCAGCTCGAGTTATTAGATCAAAAACTCTTCATTCTATGCAAATACGCAAGATTCATGCGTTTCGAGCAGCCAAACAAGCCCTAAACGAATGCAAAGTCGCTTTATAACGAAATCGACCGATTCAGTTTTGCGCTCGCTGCAAGCGTTCCAGCTCGAGTTATTAGATCAAACACTGTTTATTCTATGCGAATACGCAAGATTCATGCGTTTAGAGCAGCCAAACAAGCCCCAAACGAATGCACAGACGCTTTTGAACGAAATTGAACGATTGAGTTTTGCGCTCACCGTACGCGTTCCAGCTCGTGTCATTAGATCAAAAACTCTTCATTCTATGCAAATACGCAAGATTCATGCGTTTGGAGCAGCCAAACAAGCCCCAAACGAATGCAAAGTCGCTTTACAACGAAATTGAACGATTGAGTTTTGCGCTCGCTGTACGCGTTCCAGCTCGTGTTATTAGATCAAAAACTCTTCATTCTATGCAAATACGCAAGATTCATGCGTTTGGAGCAGCCAAACAAGCCCCAAACGAATGCAAAGTCGCTTTATAACGAAATCGGCCGATTCAGTTTTGCGCTCGCTGCAGGCGTTCCAGCTCGAGTTATTAGATCAAAAACTCTTCATTCTATGCAAATACGCAAGATTCATGCGTTTCGAGCAGCCAAACAAGCCCCAAACGAATGCAAAGTCACTTTATAACGAAATCGGCCGATTCAGTTTTGCGCTCGCTGCAGACGTTCCAGCTCGTGTTATTAGATCAAAAACTCTTCATTCTATGCAAATACGCAAGATTCATGCGTTTGGAGCAGCCAAACAAGCCCCAAACGAATGCAAAGTCGCTTTACAACGAAATTGAACGATTGAGTTTTGCGCTCGCTGTACGCGTTCCAGCTCGTGTTATTAGATCAAAAACTCTTCATTCTATGCAAATACGCAAGATTCATGCGTTTGGAGCAGCCAAACAAGCCCCAAACGAATGCAAAGTCGCTTTATGACGAAATCGGCCGATTCAGTTTTGCGCTCGCTGCAGGCGTTCCAGCTCGAGTTATTAGATCAAAAACTCTTCATTCTATGCAAATACGCAAGATTCATGCGTTTCGAGCAGCCAAACAAGCCCCAAACGAATGCAAAGTCACTTTATAATGAAATCGGCCGATTCAGTTTTGCGCTCGCTGCAGACGTTCCAGCTCGTGTTATTAGATCAAAAACTCTTCATTCTATGCAAATACGCAAGATTCATGCGTTTCGAGCAGTCAAACAAGCCCCAAACGAATGCAAAGTCGCTTTATAACGAAAAAGACCGATTTAGTTTTGCGCTCGCTGCAGGCGTTCCAGCTCGAGTTATTAGATCAAAAACTCTTCATTCTATGCAAATACGCAAGATTCATGCGTTTCGAGCAGCCAAACAAGCCCCAAACGAATGCAAAGTCACTTTATAACGAAATCGACCGACTCAGTTTTGCGCTCGCTGCCGGCGTTCCAGCTCGAGTTATTAGATCAAAAACTCTTCATTCTATGCAAATACGCAAGATTCATGCGTTTCGAGCAGCCAAACAAGCCCCAAACGAATGCAAAGTCGCTTTATAACGAAATCGGCCGATTCAGTTTTGCGCTCGCTGCAGACGTTCCAGCTCGTGTTATTAGATCAAAAACTCGTCATTCTATGCAAATACGCAAGATTCATGCGTTTGGGGCAGCCAAACAAGCCCCAAACGAATGCAAAGTCGCTTTATAACGAAAAAGACCGATTCAGTTTTGCGCTCGCTGCAGGCGTTCCAGCTCGAGTTATTAGATCAAAAACTCTTTATTCTATGTGAATACGCAAGATTCATGCGTTTAGAGCAGCCAAACAAGCCCCAAACGAATGCACAGACGCTTTTAAACGAAATTGAACGATTGAGTTTTGCGCTCGCCGTACGCGTTCCAGCTCGAGTTATTAGATCAAACACTCTTTATTCTATGCGAATACGCAAGATTCATGCGTTTAGAGCAGCCAAACAAGCCCCAAACGAATGCACAGACGCTTTTAAACGAAATTGAACGATTGAGTTTTGCGCTCGCTGTACGCGTTCCAGCTCGTGTCATTAGATCAAAAACTCTTCATTCTATGCAAATACGCAAGATTCATGCGTTTGGAGCAGCCAAACAAGCCCTAAACGAATGCAAAGACGCTTTATAACGAAATCGACCGATTCAGTTTTGCGCTCGCTGCAGGCGTTGCAGCTCGAGTTATTAGATCAAAAACTCTTCATTCTATGCAAATACGCAAGATTCATGCGTTTCGAGCAGCCAAACAAGCCCCAAACGAATGCAAAGTCGCTTTATAACGAAATCGGCCGATTCAGTTTTGCGCTCGCTGCAGGCGTTCCAGCTCGTGTTATTAGATAAAAAACTCTTCATTCTATGCAAATGTGCAAGATTCATGCGTTTCGAGCAGCCAAACAAGCCCCAAACGAATGCAAAGTCACTTTATAACGAAATCGACCGATTGAGTTTTGCGCTCGCTGTACGCGTTCCAGCTCGTGTTATTAGATCAAAAACTCGTCATTCTATGCAAATACGCAAGATTCATGCGTTTGGAGCAGCCAAACAAGCCCCAAACGAATGCAAAGTCGCTTTACAACGAAATCGACCGATTCAGTTTTGCGCTCGCTGCAGGCGTTCCAGCTCGTATTAATAGATCAAAAACTCTTCATTCTATGCAAATACGCAAGATTCATGGGTTTGGAGCAGCCAAACAAGCCCCAAACGAATGCAAAGTCGCTTTACAACGAAATTGAACGATTGAGTTTTGCGCTCGCTGTACGCGTTCCAGCTCGTGTTATTAGATTAAAAACTCTTCATTCTATGCAAATACGCAAGATTCATGCGTTTCGAGCAGCCAAACAAGCCCCAAACGAATGCAAAGTCACTTTATAACGAAATCGACCGATTCTGTTTTGCGCTCGCTGCAGGCGTTCCAGCTCGTATTAATAGATCAAAAACTCTTCATTCTATGCAAATACGCAAGATTCGAGCGTTTGGAGCAGCCAAACAAGCCCCAAACGAATGCAAAGTCGCTTTATAACGAAATCGACCGATTCAGTTTTGCGCTCGCTGCAGGCTTTCCAGCTCGTATTAATAGATCTAAGACTCTTCATTCTGTGCAAATATGCAAGATTCATGCGTTTGGAGCAGCCAAACAAGCCCCAAACGAATGCAAAGTCGCTTTATAACGAAAAAGACCGATTGAGTTTTGCGCTCGCTGCAGGCATTCCAGCTCGTGTTATTAGATCAAAAACTCGTCATTCTATGCAAATACGCAAGATTCATGCGCTTGGAGCAGCCAAACAAGCCCCAAACGAATGCAAAGTCGCTTTATAACGAAATCGACCGATTTAGTTTTGCGCTCGCTGCAGGCGTTCCAGCTCGAGTTATTAGATCAAAAACTCTTCATTCTATGCAAATACGCAAGATTCATGCGTTTCGAGCAGCCAAACAAGCCCCAAACGAATGCAAAGTCGCTTTATAACGAAATCGGCCGATTCAGTTTTGCGCTCGCTGCAGACGTTCCAGCTCGTGTTATTAGATCAAAAACTCGTCATTCTATGCAAATACGCAAGATTCATGCGTTTGGGGCAGCCAAACAAGCCCCAAACGAATGCAAAGTCGCTTTATAACGAAAAAGACCGATTCAGTTTTGCGCTCGCTGCAGGCGTTCCAGCTCGAGTTATTAGATCAAACACTCTTTATTCTATGCGAATACGCAAGGTTCATGCGTTTAGAGCAGCCAAACAAGCCCCAAACGAATGCACAGACGCTTTTAAACGAAATTGAACGATTGAGTTTTGCGCTCGCTGCAGGCGTTCCAGCTCGAGTTATTAGATCAAAAACTCTTCATTCTATGCAAATACGCAAGATTCATGCGTTTCGAGCAGCCAAACAAGCCCCAAACGAATGCAAAGTCACTTTATAACGAAATCGACCGATTCTGTTTTGCGCTCGCTGCAGGCGTTCCAGCTCGTATTAATAGATCAAAAACTCTTCATTCTATGCAAATACGCAAGATTCGAGCGTTTGGAGCAGCCAAACAAGCCCCAAACGAATGCAAAGTCGCTTTATAACGAAATCGACCGATTCAGTTTTGCGCTCGCTGCAGGCTTTCCAGCTCGTATTAATAGATCTAAGACTCTTCATTCTGTGCAAATATGCAAGATTCATGCGTTTGGAGCAGCCAAACAAGCCCCAAACGAATGCAAAGTCGCTTTATAACGAAAAAGACCGATTGAGTTTTGCGCTCGCTGCAGGCATTCCAGCTCGTGTTATTAGATCAAAAACTCGTCATTCTATGCAAATACGCAAGATTCATGCGCTTGGAGCAGCCAAACAAGCCCCAAACGAATGCAAAGTCGCTTTATAACGAAATCGACCGATTTAGTTTTGCGCTCGCTGCAGGCGTTCCAGCTCGAGTTATTAGATCAAAAACTCTTCATTCTATGCAAATACGCAAGATTCATGCGTTTCGAGCAGCCAAACAAGCCCCAAACGAATGCAAAGTCGCTTTATAACGAAATCGGCCGATTCAGTTTTGCGCTCGCTGCAGACGTTCCAGCTCGTGTTATTAGATCAAAAACTCGTCATTCTATGCAAATACGCAAGATTCATGCGTTTGGGGCAGCCAAACAAGCCCCAAACGAATGCAAAGTCGCTTTATAACGAAAAAGACCGATTCAGTTTTGCGCTCGCTGCAGGCGTTCCAGCTCGAGTTATTAGATCAAACACTCTTTATTCTATGCGAATACGCAAGGTTCATGCGTTTAGAGCAGCCAAACAAGCCCCAAACGAATGCACAGACGCTTTTAAACGAAATTGAACGATTGAGTTTTGCGCTCGCTGCAGGCGTTCCAGCTCGAGTTATTAGATCAAAAACTCTTCATTCTATGCAAATACGCAAGATTCATGCGTTTAGAGCAGCCAAACAAGCCCCAAACGAATGCAAAGTCGCTTTACAACGAAATTGAACGATTGAGTTTTGCGCTCGCTGCAAGCGTTCCAGCTCGAGTTATTAGATCAAACACTATTTATTCTATGCGAATACGCAAGATTCATGCGTTTCGAGCAGCCAAACAAGCCCCAAACGAATGCAAAGTCGCTTTATAACGAAATCGGCCGATTCAGTTTTGCGCTCGCTGCCGGCGTTCCAGCTCATATTAATAGATCAAAAACTCTTCATTCTATACAAATACGCAAGATTCATGCGTTTCAAGCAGCTAAACAAGCCCCAAACGAATGCAAAGTCGCTTTATAACGAAATCGGCCGATTCAGTTTTGCGCTCGCTGCAGGCGTTCCAGCTCGAGTTATTAGATCAAAAACTCGTCATTCTATGCAAATACGCAAGATTCATGAGTTTGGGGCAGCCAAACAAGCCCCAAACGAATGCAAAGTCGCTTTATAACGAAAAAGACCGATTCAGTTTTGCGCTCGCTGCAGGCGTTCCAGCTCGAGTTATTAGATCAAAAACTCTTTATTCTATGCGAATACGCAAGATTTATGCGTTTAGAGCAGCCAAACAAGCCCCAAACGAATGCACAGACGCTTTTAAACGAAATTGAACGATTGAGTTTTGCGCTAGCTGTACGCGTTCCAGCTCGTGTTATTAGATCAAAAACTCTTCATTCTATGCAAATACGCAGGATTCATGCGTTTCGAGCAGTCAAACAAGCCCCAAACGAATGCAAAGTCGCTTTATAACGAAAAAGACCGATTTAGTTTTGCGCTCGCTGCAGGCGTTCCAGCTCGAGTTATTAGACCAAAAACTCTTCATTCTATGCAAATACGCAAGATTCATGCGTTTCGAGCAGCCAAACAAGCCCTAAACGAATGCAAAGTCGCTTTATAACGAAATCGACCGATTCAGTTTTGCGCTC
This sequence comes from Amblyteles armatorius, assembly GCA_933228735.2. Lineage (NCBI taxonomy): Eukaryota > Metazoa > Arthropoda > Insecta > Hymenoptera > Ichneumonidae > Amblyteles > Amblyteles armatorius. The sequence goes on along the minus strand of OW121691.1, from coordinate 185,003 downwards.
GCTGCAAGCGTTCCAGCTCGAGTTATTAGATCAAACACTGTTTATTCTATGCGAATACGCAAGATTCATGCGTTTAGAGCAGCCAAACAAGCCCCAAACGAATGCACAGACGCTTTTAAACGAAATTGAACGATTGAGTTTTGCGCTCGCTGTACGCGTTCCAGCTCGTGTTATTAGATCAAAAACTCTTCATTCTATGCAAATACGCAAGATTCATGCGTTAGGAGCAGCCAAACAAGCCCTAAACGAATGCAAAGTCGCTTTATAACGAAATCGACCGATTCAGTTTTGCGCTCGCTGCAGGCGTTCCAGCTCGAGTTATTAGATCAAAAACTCTTCATTCTATGCAAATACGCAAGATTCATGCGTTTCGAGCAGCCAAACAAGCCCCAAACGAATGCAAAGTCGCTTTATAACGAAATCGACCGATTCAGTTTTGCGCTCGCTGCAGGCGTTCCAGCTCGTGTTATTAGATCAAAAACTCTTCATTCTATGCAAATACGCAAGATTCGTGCGTTTCGAGCAGCCAAACAAGCCCCAAACGAATGCAAAGTCGCTTTACAACGAAATTGAACGATTGAGTTTTGCGCTCGCTGTACGCGTTCCAGCTCGTGTTATTAGATCAAAAACTCTTCATTCTATGCAAATACGCAAGATTCATGCGTTTGGAGCAGCCAAACAAGCCCCAAACGAATGCAAAGTCGCTTTATAACGAAATCGGCCGATTCAGTTTTGCGCTCGCTGCAGGCGTTCCAGCTCGAGTTATTAGATCAAAAACTCTTCATTCTATGCAAATACGCAAGATTCATGCGTTTCGAGCAGCCAAACAAGCCCCAAACGAATGCAAAGTCACTTTATAACGAAATCGACCGATTCTGTTTTGCGCTCGCTGCAGGCGTTCCAGCTCGTATTAATCGATCAAAAACTCTTCATTCTATGCAAATACGCAAGATTCGAGCGTTTGGAGCAGCCAAACAAGCCCCAAACGAATGCAAAGTCGCTTTATAACGAAATCGACCGATTCAGTTTTGCGCTCGCTGCAGGCTTTCCAGCTCGTATTAATAGATCTAAGACTCTTCATTCTATAAATACGCAAGATTCATGCGTTTCGAGCAGCCAAACAAGCCCCAAACGAATGCAAAGTCGCTTTATAACGAAAAAGACCGATTTAGTTTTGCGCTCGCTGCAGGCGTTCCAGCTCGAGTTATTAGATCAAAAACTCTTCATTCTATGCAAATACGCAAGATTCATGCGTTTCGAGCAGCCAAACAAGCCCTAAACGAATGCAAAGTCGCTTTATAACGAAATCGACCGATTCAGTTTTGCGCTCGCTGCAAGCGTTCCAGCTCGAGTTATTAGATCAAACACTGTTTATTCTATGCGAATACGCAAGATTCATGCGTTTAGAGCAGCCAAACAAGCCCCAAACGAATGCACAGACGCTTTTGAACGAAATTGAACGATTGAGTTTTGCGCTCACCGTACGCGTTCCAGCTCGTGTCATTAGATCAAAAACTCTTCATTCTATGCAAATACGCAAGATTCATGCGTTTGGAGCAGCCAAACAAGCCCCAAACGAATGCAAAGTCGCTTTACAACGAAATTGAACGATTGAGTTTTGCGCTCGCTGTACGCGTTCCAGCTCGTGTTATTAGATCAAAAACTCTTCATTCTATGCAAATACGCAAGATTCATGCGTTTGGAGCAGCCAAACAAGCCCCAAACGAATGCAAAGTCGCTTTATAACGAAATCGGCCGATTCAGTTTTGCGCTCGCTGCAGGCGTTCCAGCTCGAGTTATTAGATCAAAAACTCTTCATTCTATGCAAATACGCAAGATTCATGCGTTTCGAGCAGCCAAACAAGCCCCAAACGAATGCAAAGTCACTTTATAACGAAATCGGCCGATTCAGTTTTGCGCTCGCTGCAGACGTTCCAGCTCGTGTTATTAGATCAAAAACTCTTCATTCTATGCAAATACGCAAGATTCATGCGTTTGGAGCAGCCAAACAAGCCCCAAACGAATGCAAAGTCGCTTTACAACGAAATTGAACGATTGAGTTTTGCGCTCGCTGTACGCGTTCCAGCTCGTGTTATTAGATCAAAAACTCTTCATTCTATGCAAATACGCAAGATTCATGCGTTTGGAGCAGCCAAACAAGCCCCAAACGAATGCAAAGTCGCTTTATGACGAAATCGGCCGATTCAGTTTTGCGCTCGCTGCAGGCGTTCCAGCTCGAGTTATTAGATCAAAAACTCTTCATTCTATGCAAATACGCAAGATTCATGCGTTTCGAGCAGCCAAACAAGCCCCAAACGAATGCAAAGTCACTTTATAATGAAATCGGCCGATTCAGTTTTGCGCTCGCTGCAGACGTTCCAGCTCGTGTTATTAGATCAAAAACTCTTCATTCTATGCAAATACGCAAGATTCATGCGTTTCGAGCAGTCAAACAAGCCCCAAACGAATGCAAAGTCGCTTTATAACGAAAAAGACCGATTTAGTTTTGCGCTCGCTGCAGGCGTTCCAGCTCGAGTTATTAGATCAAAAACTCTTCATTCTATGCAAATACGCAAGATTCATGCGTTTCGAGCAGCCAAACAAGCCCCAAACGAATGCAAAGTCACTTTATAACGAAATCGACCGACTCAGTTTTGCGCTCGCTGCCGGCGTTCCAGCTCGAGTTATTAGATCAAAAACTCTTCATTCTATGCAAATACGCAAGATTCATGCGTTTCGAGCAGCCAAACAAGCCCCAAACGAATGCAAAGTCGCTTTATAACGAAATCGGCCGATTCAGTTTTGCGCTCGCTGCAGACGTTCCAGCTCGTGTTATTAGATCAAAAACTCGTCATTCTATGCAAATACGCAAGATTCATGCGTTTGGGGCAGCCAAACAAGCCCCAAACGAATGCAAAGTCGCTTTATAACGAAAAAGACCGATTCAGTTTTGCGCTCGCTGCAGGCGTTCCAGCTCGAGTTATTAGATCAAAAACTCTTTATTCTATGTGAATACGCAAGATTCATGCGTTTAGAGCAGCCAAACAAGCCCCAAACGAATGCACAGACGCTTTTAAACGAAATTGAACGATTGAGTTTTGCGCTCGCCGTACGCGTTCCAGCTCGAGTTATTAGATCAAACACTCTTTATTCTATGCGAATACGCAAGATTCATGCGTTTAGAGCAGCCAAACAAGCCCCAAACGAATGCACAGACGCTTTTAAACGAAATTGAACGATTGAGTTTTGCGCTCGCTGTACGCGTTCCAGCTCGTGTCATTAGATCAAAAACTCTTCATTCTATGCAAATACGCAAGATTCATGCGTTTGGAGCAGCCAAACAAGCCCTAAACGAATGCAAAGACGCTTTATAACGAAATCGACCGATTCAGTTTTGCGCTCGCTGCAGGCGTTGCAGCTCGAGTTATTAGATCAAAAACTCTTCATTCTATGCAAATACGCAAGATTCATGCGTTTCGAGCAGCCAAACAAGCCCCAAACGAATGCAAAGTCGCTTTATAACGAAATCGGCCGATTCAGTTTTGCGCTCGCTGCAGGCGTTCCAGCTCGTGTTATTAGATAAAAAACTCTTCATTCTATGCAAATGTGCAAGATTCATGCGTTTCGAGCAGCCAAACAAGCCCCAAACGAATGCAAAGTCACTTTATAACGAAATCGACCGATTGAGTTTTGCGCTCGCTGTACGCGTTCCAGCTCGTGTTATTAGATCAAAAACTCGTCATTCTATGCAAATACGCAAGATTCATGCGTTTGGAGCAGCCAAACAAGCCCCAAACGAATGCAAAGTCGCTTTACAACGAAATCGACCGATTCAGTTTTGCGCTCGCTGCAGGCGTTCCAGCTCGTATTAATAGATCAAAAACTCTTCATTCTATGCAAATACGCAAGATTCATGGGTTTGGAGCAGCCAAACAAGCCCCAAACGAATGCAAAGTCGCTTTACAACGAAATTGAACGATTGAGTTTTGCGCTCGCTGTACGCGTTCCAGCTCGTGTTATTAGATTAAAAACTCTTCATTCTATGCAAATACGCAAGATTCATGCGTTTCGAGCAGCCAAACAAGCCCCAAACGAATGCAAAGTCACTTTATAACGAAATCGACCGATTCTGTTTTGCGCTCGCTGCAGGCGTTCCAGCTCGTATTAATAGATCAAAAACTCTTCATTCTATGCAAATACGCAAGATTCGAGCGTTTGGAGCAGCCAAACAAGCCCCAAACGAATGCAAAGTCGCTTTATAACGAAATCGACCGATTCAGTTTTGCGCTCGCTGCAGGCTTTCCAGCTCGTATTAATAGATCTAAGACTCTTCATTCTGTGCAAATATGCAAGATTCATGCGTTTGGAGCAGCCAAACAAGCCCCAAACGAATGCAAAGTCGCTTTATAACGAAAAAGACCGATTGAGTTTTGCGCTCGCTGCAGGCATTCCAGCTCGTGTTATTAGATCAAAAACTCGTCATTCTATGCAAATACGCAAGATTCATGCGCTTGGAGCAGCCAAACAAGCCCCAAACGAATGCAAAGTCGCTTTATAACGAAATCGACCGATTTAGTTTTGCGCTCGCTGCAGGCGTTCCAGCTCGAGTTATTAGATCAAAAACTCTTCATTCTATGCAAATACGCAAGATTCATGCGTTTCGAGCAGCCAAACAAGCCCCAAACGAATGCAAAGTCGCTTTATAACGAAATCGGCCGATTCAGTTTTGCGCTCGCTGCAGACGTTCCAGCTCGTGTTATTAGATCAAAAACTCGTCATTCTATGCAAATACGCAAGATTCATGCGTTTGGGGCAGCCAAACAAGCCCCAAACGAATGCAAAGTCGCTTTATAACGAAAAAGACCGATTCAGTTTTGCGCTCGCTGCAGGCGTTCCAGCTCGAGTTATTAGATCAAACACTCTTTATTCTATGCGAATACGCAAGGTTCATGCGTTTAGAGCAGCCAAACAAGCCCCAAACGAATGCACAGACGCTTTTAAACGAAATTGAACGATTGAGTTTTGCGCTCGCTGCAGGCGTTCCAGCTCGAGTTATTAGATCAAAAACTCTTCATTCTATGCAAATACGCAAGATTCATGCGTTTCGAGCAGCCAAACAAGCCCCAAACGAATGCAAAGTCACTTTATAACGAAATCGACCGATTCTGTTTTGCGCTCGCTGCAGGCGTTCCAGCTCGTATTAATAGATCAAAAACTCTTCATTCTATGCAAATACGCAAGATTCGAGCGTTTGGAGCAGCCAAACAAGCCCCAAACGAATGCAAAGTCGCTTTATAACGAAATCGACCGATTCAGTTTTGCGCTCGCTGCAGGCTTTCCAGCTCGTATTAATAGATCTAAGACTCTTCATTCTGTGCAAATATGCAAGATTCATGCGTTTGGAGCAGCCAAACAAGCCCCAAACGAATGCAAAGTCGCTTTATAACGAAAAAGACCGATTGAGTTTTGCGCTCGCTGCAGGCATTCCAGCTCGTGTTATTAGATCAAAAACTCGTCATTCTATGCAAATACGCAAGATTCATGCGCTTGGAGCAGCCAAACAAGCCCCAAACGAATGCAAAGTCGCTTTATAACGAAATCGACCGATTTAGTTTTGCGCTCGCTGCAGGCGTTCCAGCTCGAGTTATTAGATCAAAAACTCTTCATTCTATGCAAATACGCAAGATTCATGCGTTTCGAGCAGCCAAACAAGCCCCAAACGAATGCAAAGTCGCTTTATAACGAAATCGGCCGATTCAGTTTTGCGCTCGCTGCAGACGTTCCAGCTCGTGTTATTAGATCAAAAACTCGTCATTCTATGCAAATACGCAAGATTCATGCGTTTGGGGCAGCCAAACAAGCCCCAAACGAATGCAAAGTCGCTTTATAACGAAAAAGACCGATTCAGTTTTGCGCTCGCTGCAGGCGTTCCAGCTCGAGTTATTAGATCAAACACTCTTTATTCTATGCGAATACGCAAGGTTCATGCGTTTAGAGCAGCCAAACAAGCCCCAAACGAATGCACAGACGCTTTTAAACGAAATTGAACGATTGAGTTTTGCGCTCGCTGCAGGCGTTCCAGCTCGAGTTATTAGATCAAAAACTCTTCATTCTATGCAAATACGCAAGATTCATGCGTTTAGAGCAGCCAAACAAGCCCCAAACGAATGCAAAGTCGCTTTACAACGAAATTGAACGATTGAGTTTTGCGCTCGCTGCAAGCGTTCCAGCTCGAGTTATTAGATCAAACACTATTTATTCTATGCGAATACGCAAGATTCATGCGTTTCGAGCAGCCAAACAAGCCCCAAACGAATGCAAAGTCGCTTTATAACGAAATCGGCCGATTCAGTTTTGCGCTCGCTGCAGACGTTCCAGCTCGTGTTATTAGATCAAAAACTCGTCATTCTATGCAAATACGCAAGATTCATGCGTTTGGGGCAGCCAAACAAGCCCCAAACGAATGCAAAGTCACTTTATAACGAAAAAGACCGATTCAGTTTTGCGCTCGCTGCAGGCGTTCCAGCTCGAGTTATTAGATCAAACACTCTTTATTCTATGCGAATACGCAAGATTCATGCGTTTAGAGCAGCCAAACAAGCCCCAAACGAATGCACAGACGCTTTTAAACGAAATTGAACGATTGAGTTTTGCGCTCGCTGCAGGCGTTCCAGCTCGAGTTATTAGATCAAAAACTCTTCATTCTATGCAAATACGCAAGATTCATGCGTTTCGAGCAGCCAAACAAGCCTTAAACGAATGCAAAGTCGCTTTATAACGAAATCGACCGATTCAGTTTTGCGCTCGCTGCAAGCGTTCCAGCTCGAGTTATTAGATCAAACACTCTTTATTCTATGCGAATACGCAAGATTCATGCGTTTAGAGCAGCCAAACAAGCCCCAAACGAATGCACAGACGCTTTTAAACGAAATTGAACGATTGAGTTTTGCGCTCGCTGCAGGCGTTCCAGCTCGAGTTATTAGATCAAAAACTCTTCATTCTATGCAAATACGCAAGATTCATGCGTTTCGAGCAGCCAAACAAGCCTTAAACGAATGCAAAGTCGCTTTATAACGAAATCGACCGATTCAGTTTTGCGCTCGCTGCAAGCGTTCCAGCTCGAGTTATTAGATCAAACACTGTTTATTCTATGCGAATACGCAAGATTCATGCGTTTAGAGCAGCCAAACAAGCCCCAAACGAATGCAAAGTCGCTTTACAACGAAATTGAACGATTGAGTTTTGCGCTCGCTGTACGCGTTCCAGCTCGTGTTATTAGATCAAAAACTCTTCATTCTATGCAAATACGCAAGATTCATGCGTTTGGAGCAGCCAAACAAGCCCCAAACGAATGCAAAGTCGCTTTATAACGAAATCGGCCGATTCAGTTTTGCGCTCGCTGCAGGCGTTCCAGCTCGAGTTATTAGATCAAAAACTCTTCATTCTATGCAAATACGCAAGATTCATGCGTTTCGAGCAGCCAAACAAGCCCCAAACGAATGCAAAGTCGCTTTATAACGAAATCGGCCGATTCAGTTTTGCGCTCGCTGCAGGCGTTCCAGCTCGTGTTATTAGGTCAAAAACTCGTCATTCTATGCAAATACGCAAGATTCATGCGTTTGGAGCAGCCAAACAAGCCCCAAACGAATGCACAGACGCTTTTAAACGAAATTGAACGATTGAGTTTTGCGCTCGCCGTACGCGTTCCAGCTCGAGTTATTAGATCAAACACTCTTTATTCTATGCGAATACGCAAGATTCGAGCGTTTGGAGCAGCCAAACAAGCCCCAAACGAATGCAAAGTCACTTTATAACGAAATCGACCGATTCAGTTTTGCGCTCGCTGCAGGCTTTCCAGCTCGTATTAATAGATCTAAGACTCTTCATTCTGTGCAAATATGCAAGATTCATGCGTTTGGAGCAGCCAAACAAGCCCCAAACGAATGCAAAGTCGCTTTATAACGAAAAAGACCGATTTAGTTTTGCGCTCGCTGCAGGCGTTCCAGCTCGAGTTATTAGATCAAAAACTCTTCATTCTATGCAAATACGCAAGATTCATGCGTTTCGAGCAGCCAAACAAGCCCTAAACGAATGCAAAGTCGCTTTATAACGAAATCGACCGATTCAGTTTTGCGCTCGCTGCAAGCGTTCCAGCTCGAGTTATTAGATCAAACACTGTTTATTCTATGCGAATACGCAAGATTCATGCATTTAGAGCAGCCAAACAAGCCCCAAACGAATGCACAGACGCTTTTGAACGAAATTGAACGATTGAGTTTTGCGCTCGCCGTACGCGTTCCAGCTCGTGTCATTAGATCAAAAACTCTTCATTCTATGCAAATACGCAAGATTCATGCGTTTGGAGCAGCCAAACAAGCCCCAAACGAATGCAAAGTCGCTTTACAACGAAATTGAACGATTGAGTTTTGCGCTCGCTGTACGCGTTCCAGCTCGTGTTATTAGATCAAAAACTCTTCATTCTATGCAAATACGCAAGATTCATGCGTTTGGAGCAGCCAAACAAGCCCCAAACGAATGCAAAGTCGCTTTATAACGAAATCGGCCGATTCAGTTTTGCGCTCGCTGCAGGCGTTCCAGCTCGAGTTATTAGATCAAAAACTCTTCATTCTATGCAAATACGCAAGATTCATGCGTTTCGAGCAGCCAAACAAGCCCCAAACGAATGCAAAGTCACTTTATAATGAAATCGGCCGATTCAGTTTTGCGCTCGCTGCAGACGTTCCAGCTCGTGTTATTAGATCAAAAACTCTTCATTCTATGCAAATACGCAAGATTCATGGGTTTCGAGCAGTCAAACAAGCCCCAAACGAATGCAAAGTCGCTTTATAACGAAAAAGACCGATTTAGTTTTGCGCTCGCTGCAGGCGTTCCAGCTCGAGTTATTAGACCAAAAACTCTTCATTCTATGCAAATACGCAAGATTCATGCGTTTCGAGCAGCCAAACAAGCCCTAAACGAATGCAAAGTCGCTTTATAACGAAATCGACCGATTCAGTTTTGCGCTCGCTGCAAGCGTTCCAGCTCGAGTTATTAGATCAAACACTGTTTATTCTATGCGAATACGCAAGATTCATGCGTTTAGAGCAGCCAAACAAGCCCCAAACGAATGCACAGACGCTTTTGAACGAAATTGAACGATTGAGTTTTGCGCTCGCCGTACGCGTTCCAGCTCGTGTCATTAGATCAAAAACTCTTCATTCTATGCAAATACGCAAGATTCATGCGTTTGGAGCAGCCAAACAAGCCCCAAACGAATGCAAAGTCGCTTTACAACGAAATTGAACGATTGAGTTTTGCGCTCGCTGCAGGCGTTCCAGCTCGAGTTATTAGATCAAAAACTCTTCATTCTATGCAAATACGCAAGATTCATGCGTTTCGAGCAGCCAAACAAGCCCCAAACGAATGCAAAGTCGCTTTATAACGAAATCGGCCGATTCAGTTTTGCGCTCGCTGCAGACGTTCCAGCTCGTGTTATTAGATCAAAAACTCTTCATTCTATGCAAATACGCAAGATTCATGCGTTTCGAGCAGTCAAACAAGCCCCAAACGAATGCAAAGTCGCTTTATAACGAAAAAGACCGATTTAGTTTTGCGCTCGCTGCAGGCGTTCCAGCTCGAGTTATTAGATCAAAAACTCTTCATTCTATGCAAATACGCAAGATTCATGCGTTTCGAGCAGCCAAACAAGCCCTAAACGAATGCAAAGTCGCTTTATAACGAAATCGACCGATTCAGTTTTGCGCTCGCTGCAAGCGTTCCAGCTCGAGTTATTAGATCAAACACTGTTTATTCTATGCGAATACGCAAGATTCATGCGTTTAGAGCAGCCAAACAAGCCCCAAACGAATGCACAGACGCTTTTAAACGAAATTGAACGATTGAGTTTTGCGCTCGCCGTACGCGTTCCAGCTCGAGTTATTAGATCAAAAACTCTTCATTCTATGCAAATACGCAAGATTCATGCGTTTGGAGCAGCCAAACAAGCCCTAAACGAATGCAAAGTCGCTTTATAACGAAATCGACCGATTCAGTTTTGCGCTCGCTGCAGGCGTTCCAGCTCGAGTTATTAGATCAAAAACTCTTCATTCTATGCAAATACGCAAGATTCATGCGTTTCGAGCAGCCAAACAAGCCCCAAACGAATGCAAAGTCGCTTTATAACGAAATCGGCCGATTCAGTTTTGCGCTCGCTGCAGGCGTTCCAGCTCGAGTTATTAGATCAAAAACTCTTCATTCTATGCAAATACGCAAGATTCATGCGTTTCGAGCAGCCAAACAAGCCCTAAACGAATGCAAAGTCGCTTTATAACGAAATCGACCGATTCAGTTTTGCGCTCGCTGCAAGCGTTCCAGCTCAAGTTATTAGATCAAACACTGTTTATTCTATGCGAATACGCAAGATTCATGCGTTTAGAGCAGCCAAACAAGCCCCAAACGAATGCACAGACGCTTTTGAACGAAATTGAACGATTGAGTTTTGCGCTCGCCGTACGCGTTCCAGCTCGTGTCATTAGATCAAAAACTCTTCATTCTATGCAAATACGCAAGATTCATGCGTTTGGAGCAGCGAAACAAGCCCCAAACGAATGCAAAGTCGCTTTACAACGAAATTGAACGATTGAGTTTTGCGCTCGCTGCAGGCGTTCCAGCTCGAGTTATTAGATCAAAAACTCTTCATTCTATGCAAATACGCAAGATTCATGCGTTTGGAGCAGCCAAACAAGCCCCAAACGAATGCAAAGTCGCTTTATAACGAAATCGGCCGATTCAGTTTTGCGCTCGCTGCAGGCGTTCCAGCTCGAGTTATTAGATCAAAAACTCTTCATTCTATGCAAATACGCAAGATTCATGCGTTTCGAGCAGCCAAACAAGCCCCAAACGAATGCAAAGTCACTTTATAACGAAATCGACCGATTCTGTTTTGCGCTCGCTGCAGGCGTTCCAGCTCGTATTAATAGATCAAAAACTCTTCATTCTATGCAAATACGCAAGATTCGAGCGTTTGGAGCAGCCAAACAAGCCCCAAACGAATGCAAAGTCGCTTTATAACGAAATCGACCGATTCAGTTTTGCGCTCGCTGCAGGCTTTCCAGCTCGTATTAATAGATCTAAGACTCTTCATTCTGTGCAAATATGCAAGATTCATGCGTTTGGAGCAGCCAAACAAGCCCCAAACGAATGCAAAGTCGCTTTATAACGAAAAAGACCGATTGAGTTTTGCGCTTGCTGCAGGCATTCCAGCTCGTGTTATTAGATCAAAAACTCGTCATTCTATGCAAATACGCAAGATTCATGCGTTTGGAGCAGCCGAACAAGCCCCAAACGAATGCAAAGTCGCTTTATAACGAAATCGACCGATTTAGTTTTGCGCTCGCTGCAGGCGTTCCAGCTCGAGTTATCAGATCAAAAACTCTTCATTCTATGCAAATACGCAAGATTCATGCGTTTAGAGCAGCCAAACAAGCCCCAAACGAATGCACAGACGCTTTTAAACGAAATTGAACGATTGAGTTTTGCGCTCGCTGTACGCGTTCCAGCTCGTGTTATTAGATCAAAAACGCTTCATTCTATGCAAATACGCAAGATTCATGCGTTTGGAGCAGCCAAACAAGCCCTAAACGAATGCAAAGTCGCTTTATAACGAAATCGACCGATTCAGTTTTGCGCTCGCTGCAGGCGTTCCAGCTCGAGTTATTAGATCAAAAACTCTTCATTCTATGCAAATACGCAAGATTCATGCGTTTCGAGCAGCCAAACAAGCCCCAAACGAATGCAAAGTCGCTTTATAACGAAATCGGCCGATTCAGTTTTGCGCTCGCTGCAGGTGTTCCAGCTCGTGTTATTAGATCAAAAACTCTTCATTCTATGCAAATACGCAAGATTCATGCGTTTCGAGCAGCCAAACAAGCCCCAAACGAATGCAAAGTCACTTTCTAACGAAATTGAACGATTGAGTTTTGCGCTCGCTGTACGCGTTCCAGCTCGTGTTATTAGATCAAAAACTCTTCATTCTATGCAAATACGCAAGATTCATGCGTTTCGAGCAGCCAAACAAGCCCCAAACGAATGCAAAGTCGCTTTATAACGAAATCGGCCGATTCAGTTTTGCGCTCGCTGCAGGCGTTCCAGCTCGTGTTATTAGATCAAAAACTCTTCATTCTATGCAAATACGCAAGATTCATGTGTTTCGAGCAGCCAAACAAGCCCCAAACGAATGCAAAGTCACTTTCTAACGAAATTGAACGATTGAGTTTTGCGCTCGCTGTACGCGTTCCAGCTCGTGTTATTAGATCAAAAACTCTTCATTCTATGCAAATACGCAAGATTCATGCGTTTGGAGCAGCCGAACAAGCCCCAAACGAATGCAAAGTCGCTTTATAACGAAATCGACCGACTCAGTTTTGCGCTCGCTGCCGGCGTTCCAGCTCATATTAATAGATCAAAAACTCTTCATTCTATGCAAATACGCAAGATTCATGCGTTTCAAGCAGCTAAACAAGCCCCAAACGAATGCAAAGTCGCTTTACAACGAAATTGAACGATTGAGTTTTGCGCTCGCTGTACGCGTTCCAGCTCGTGTTATTAGATCAAAAACTCTTCATTCTATGCAAATACGCAGGATTCATGCGTTTCGAGCAGTCAAACAAGCCCCAAACGAATGCAAAGTCGCTTTATAACGAAAAAGACCGATTTAGTTTTGCGCTCGCTGCAGGCGTTCCAGCTCGAGTTATTAGACCAAAAACTCTTCATTCTATGCAAATACGCAAGATTCATGCGTTTCGAGCAGCCAAACAAGCCCTAAACGAATGCAAAGTCGCTTTATAACGAAATCGACCGATTCAGTTTTGCGCTCGCTGCAAGCGTTCCAGCTCGAGTTATTAGATCAAACACTGTTTATTCTATGCGAATACGCAAGATTCATGCGTTTAGAGCAGCCAAACAAGCCCCAAACGAATGCACAGACGCTTTTAAACGAAATTGAACGATTGAGTTTTGCGCTCGCCGTACGCGTTCCAGCTCGAGTTATTAGATCAAACACTCTTTATTCTATGCGAATACGCAAGATTCATGCGTTTAGAGCAGCCAAACAAGCCCCAAACGAATGCACAGACGCTTTTAAACGAAATTGAACGATTGAGTTTTGCGCTCGCTGTACGCGTTCCAGCTCGTGTTATTAGATCAAAAACTCTTCATTCTATGCAAATACGCAAGATTCATGCGTTAGGAGCAGCCAAACAAGCCCTAAACGAATGCAAAGTCGCTTTATAACGAAATCGACCGATTCAGTTTTGCGCTCGCTGCAGGCGTTCCAGCTCGAGTTATTAGATCAAAAACTCTTCATTCTATGCAAATACGCAAGATTCATGCGTTTCGAGCAGCCAAACAAGCCCCAAACGAATGCAAAGTCGCTTTATAACGAAATCGACCGATTCAGTTTTGCGCTCGCTGCAGGCGTTCCAGCTCGTGTTATTAGATCAAAAACTCTTCATTCTATGCAAATACGCAAGATTCATGCGTTTCGAGCAGCCAAACAAGCCCCAAACGAATGCAAAGTCGCTTTACAACGAAATTGAACGATTGAGTTTTGCGCTCGCTGTACGCGTTCCAGCTCGTGTTATTAGATCAAAAACTCTTCATTCTATGCAAATACGCAAGATTCATGCGTTTGGAGCAGCCAAACAAGCCCCAAACGAATGCAAAGTCGCTCTATAACGAAATCGGCCGATTCAGTTTTGCGCTCGCTGCAGGCGTTCCAGCTCGAGTTATTAGATCAAAAACTCTTCATTCTATGCAAATACGCAAGATTCGAGCGTTTGGAGCAGCCAAACAAGCCCCAAACGAATGCAAAGTCACTTTATAACGAAATCGACCGATTCTGTTTTGCGCTCGCTGCAGGCGTTCCAGCTCGTATTAATCGATCAAAAACTCTTCATTCTATGCAAATACGCAAGATTCGAGCGTTTAGAGCAGCCAAACAAGCCCCAAACGAATGCAAAGTCGCTTTATAACGAAATCGACCGATTCAGTTTTGCGCTCGCTGCAGGCTTTCCAGCTCGTATTAATAGATCTAAGACTCTTCATTCTATGCAAATACGCAAGATTCATGCGTTTCGAGCAGCCAAACAAGCCCCAAACGAATGCAAAGTCGCTTTATAACGAAAAAGACCGATTTAGTTTTGCGCTCGCTGCAGGCGTTCCAGCTCGAGTTATTAGATCAAAAACTCTTCATTCTATGCAAATACGCAAGATTCATGCGTTTCGAGCAGCCAAACAAGCCCTAAACGAATGCAAAGTCGCTTTATAACGAAATCGACCGATTCAGTTTTGCCCTCGCTGCAAGCGTTCCAGCTCGAGTTATTAGATCAAACACTGTTTATTCTATGCGAATACGCAAGATTCATGCGTTTAGAGCAGCCAAACAAGCCCCAAACGAATGCACAGACGCTTTTGAACGAAATTGAACGATTGAGTTTTGCGCTCGCCGTACGCGTTCCAGCTCGTGTCATTAGATCAAAAACTCTTCATTCTATGCAAATACGCAAGATTCATGCGTTTGGAGCAGCCAAACAAGCCCCAAACGAATGCAAAGTCGCTTTACAACGAAATTGAACGATTGAGTTTTGCGCTCGCTGTACGCGTTCCAGCTCGTGTTATTAGATCAAAAACTCTTCATTCTATGCAAATACGCAAGATTCATGCGTTTGGAGCAGCCAAACAAGCCCCAAACGAATGCAAAGTCGCTTTATAACGAAATCGGCCGATTCAGTTTTGCGCTCGCTGCAGGCGTTCCAGCTCGAGTTATTAGATCAAAAACTCTTCATTCTATGCAAATACGCAAGATTCATGCGTTTCGAGCAGCCAAACAAGCCCCAAACGAATGCAAAGTCACTTTATAACGAAATCGGCCGATTCAGTTTTGCGCTCGCTGCAGACGTTCCAGCTCGTGTTATTAGATCAAAAACTCTTCATTCTATGCAAATACGCAAGATTCATGCGTTTGGAGCAGCCAAACAAGCCCCAAACGAATGCAAAGTCGCTTTACAACGAAATTGAACGATTGAGTTTTGCGCTCGCTGTACGCGTTCCAGCTCGTGTTATTAGATCAAAAACTCTTCATTCTATGCAAATACGCAAGATTCATGCGTTTGGAGCAGCCAAACAAGCCCCAAACGAATGCAAAGTCGCTTTATAACGAAATCGGCCGATTCAGTTTTGCGCTCGCTGCAGGCGTTCCAGCTCGAGTTATTAGATCAAAAACTCTTCATTCTATGCAAATACGCAAGATTCATGTGTTTCGAGCAGCCAAACAAGCCCCAAACGAATGCAAAGTCACTTTCTAACGAAATTGAACGATTGAGTTTTGCGCTCGCTGTACGCGTTCCAGCTCGTGTTATTAGATCAAAAACTCTTCATTCTATGCAAATACGCAAGATTCATGCGTTTGGAGCAGCCGAACAAGCCCCAAACGAATGCAAAGTCGCTTTATAACGAAATCGACCGACTCAGTTTTGCGCTCGCTGCCGGCGTTCCAGCTCATATTAATAGATCAAAAACTCTTCATTCTATGCGAATACGCAAGATTCATGCGTTTCAAGCAGCTAAACAAGCCCCAAACGAATGCAAAGTCGCTTTACAACGAAATTGAACGATTGAGTTTTGCGCTCGCTGTACGCGTTCCAGCTCGTGTTATTAGATCAAAAACTCTTCATTCTATGCAAATACGCAGGATTCATGCGTTTCGAGCAGTCAAACAAGCCCCAAACGAATGCAAAGTCGCTTTATAACGAAAAAGACCGATTTAGTTTTGCGCTCGCTGCAGGCGTTCCAGCTCGAGTTATTAGACCAAAAACTCTTCATTCTATGCAAATACGCAAGATTCATGCGTTTCGAGCAGCCAAACAAGCCCTAAACGAATGCAAAGTCGCTTTATAACGAAATCGACCGATTCAGTTTTGCGCTCGCTGCAAGCGTTCCAGCTCGAGTTATTAGATCAAACACTGTTTATTCTATGCGAATACGCAAGATTCATGCGTTTAGAGCAGCCAAACAAGCCCCAAACGAATGCACAGACGCTTTTAAACGAAATTGAACGATTGAGTTTTGCGCTCGCCGTACGCGTTCCAGCTCGAGTTATTAGATCAAACACTCTTTATTCTATGCGAATACGCAAGATTCATGCGTTTAGAGCAGCCAAACAAGCCCCAAACGAATGCACAGACGCTTTTAAACGAAATTGAACGATTGAGTTTTGCGCTCGCTGTACGCGTTCCAGCTCGTGTTATTAGATCAAAAACTCTTCATTCTATGCAAATACGCAAGATTCATGCGTTAGGAGCAGCCAAACAAGCCCTAAACGAATGCAAAGTCGCTTTATAACGAAATCGACCGATTCAGTTTTGCGCTCGCTGCAGGCGTTCCAGCTCGAGTTATTAGATCAAAAACTCTTCATTCTATGCAAATACGCAAGATTCATGCGTTTCGAGCAGCCAAACAAGCCCCAAACGAATGCAAAGTCGCTTTATAACGAAATCGACCGATTCAGTTTTGCGCTCGCTGCAGGCGTTCCAGCTCGTGTTATTAGATCAAAAACTCTTCATTCTATGCAAATACGCAAGATTCATGCGTTTCGAGCAGCCAAACAAGCCCCAAACGAATGCAAAGTCGCTTTACAACGAAATTGAACGATTGAGTTTTGCGCTCGCTGTACGCGTTCCAGCTCGTGTTATTAGATCAAAAACTCTTCATTCTATGCAAATACGCAAGATTCATGCGTTTGGAGCAGCCAAACAAGCCCCAAACGAATGCAAAGTCGCTTTATAACGAAATCGGCCGATTCAGTTTTGCGCTCGCTGCAGGCGTTCCAGCTCGAGTTATTAGATCAAAAACTCTTCATTCTATGCAAATACGCAAGATTCGAGCGTTTGGAGCAGCCAAACAAGCCCCAAACGAATGCAAAGTCACTTTATAACGAAATCGACCGATTCTGTTTTGCGCTCGCTGCAGGCGTTCCAGCTCGTATTAATCGATCAAAAACTCTTCATTCTATGCAAATACGCAAGATTCGAGCGTTTGGAGCAGCCAAACAAGCCCCAAACGAATGCAAAGTCGCTTTATAACGAAATCGACCGATTCAGTTTTGCGCTCGCTGCAGGCTTTCCAGCTCGTATTAATAGATCTAAGACTCTTCATTCTATGCAAATACGCAAGATTCATGCGTTTCGAGCAGCCAAACAAGCCCCAAACGAATGCAAAGTCGCTTTATAACGAAAAAGACCGATTTAGTTTTGCGCTCGCTGCAAGCGTTCTATCTCGAGTTATTAGATCAAACACTGTTTATTCTATGCGAATACGCAAGATTCATGCGTTTAGAGCAGCCAAACAAGCCCCAAACGAATGCACAGACGCTTTTGAACGAAATTGAACGATTGAGTTTTGCGCTCGCCGTACGCGTTCCAGCTCGTGTCATTAGATCAAAAACTCTTCATTCTATGCAAATACGCAAGATTCATGCGTTTGGAGCAGCCAAACAAGCCCCAAACGAATGCAAAGTCGCTTTACAACGAAATTGAACGATTGAGTTTTGCGCTCGCTGCAGGCGTTCCAGCTCGAGTTATTAGATTAAAAACTCTTCATTCTATGCAAATACGCAAGATTCATGCGTTTCGAGCAGCCAAACAAGCCCTAAACGAATGCAAAGTCGCTTTATAACGAAATCGACCGATTCAGTTTTGCGCTCGCTGCAAGCGTTCCAGCTCGAGTTATTAGATCAAACACTGTTTATTCTATGCGAATACGCAAGATTCATGCGTTTAGAGCAGCCAAACAAGCCCCAAACGAATGCACAGACGCTTTTGAACGAAATTAAACGATTGAGTTTTGCGCTCGCCGTACGCGTTCCAGCTCGTGTCATTAGATCAAAAACTCTTCATTCTATGCAAATACGCAAGATTCATGCGTTTGGAGCAGCCAAACAAGCCCCAAACGAATGCAAAGTCGCTTTATAACGAAATCGGCCGATTCAGTTTTGCGCTCGCTGCAGGCGTTCCAGCTCGAGTTATTAGATCAAAAACTCTTCATTCTATGCAAATACGCAAGATTCATGCGTTTCGAGCAGCCAAACAAGCCCTAAACGAATGCAAAGTCGCTTTATAACGAAATCGACCGATTCAGTTTTGCGCTCGCTGCAAGCGTTCCAGCTCAAGTTATTAGATCAAACACTGTTTATTCTATGCGAATACGCAAGATTCATGCGTTTAGAGCAGCCAAACAAGCCCCAAACGAATGCACAGACGCTTTTGAACGAAATTGAACGATTGAGTTTTGCGCTCGCCGTACGCGTTCCAGCTCGTGTCATTAGATCAAAAACTCTTCATTCTATGCAAATACGCAAGATTCATGCGTTTGGAGCAGCCAAACAAGCCCCAAACGAATGCAAAGTCGCTTTACAACGAAATTGAACGATTGAGTTTTGCGCTCGCTGCAGGCGTTCCAGCTCGAGTTATTAGATCAAAAACTCTTCATTCTATGCAAATACGCAAGATTCAAGCGTTTCGAGCAGCCAAACAAGCCCTAAACGAATGCAAAGTCGCTTTATAACGAAATCGACCGATTCAGTTTTGCGCTCGCTGCAAGCGTTCCAGCTCGAGTTATTAGATCAAACACTATTTATTCTATGCGAATACGCAAGATTCATGCGTTTCGAGCAGCCAAACAAGCCCCAAACGAATGCAAAGTCGCTTTATAACGAAATCGGCCGATTCAGTTTTGCGCTCGCTGCAGACGTTCCAGCTCGTGTTATTAGATCAAAAACTCGTCATTCTATGCAAATACGCAAGATTCATGCGTTTGGGGCAGCCAAACAAGCCCCAAACGAATGCAAAGTCGCTTTATAACGAAAAAGACCGATTCAGTTTTGCGCTCGCTGCAGGCGTTCCAGCTCGAGTTATTAGATCAAACACTCTTTATTCTATGCGAATACGCAAGATTCATGCGTTTAGAGCAGCCAAACAAGCCCCAAACGAATGCACAGACGCTTTTAAACGAAATTGAACGATTGAGTTTTGCGCTCGCTGCAGGCGTTCCAGCTCGAGTTATTAGATCAAAAACTCTTCATTCTATGCAAATACGCAAGATTCATGCGTTTGGAGCAGCCAACAAGCCCCAAACGAATGCAAAGTCGCTTTATAACGAAATCGGCCGATTCAGTTTTGCGCTCGCTGCAGGCGTTCCAGCTCGAGTTATTAGATCAAAAACTCTTCATTCTATGCAAATACGCAAGATTCATGCGTTTCGAGCAGCCAAACAAGCCCCAAACGAATGCAAAGTCACTTTATAACGAAATCGACCGATTCTGTTTTGCGCTCGCTGCAGGCGTTCCAGCTCGTATTAATAGATCAAAAACTCTTCATTCTATGCAAATACGCAAGATTCGAGCGTTTGGAGCAGCCAAACAAGCCCCAAACGAATGCAAAGTCGCTTTATAACGAAATCGACCGATTCAGTTTTGCGCTCGCTGCAGGCTTTCCAGCTCGTATTAATAGATCTAAGACTCTTCATTCTGTGCAAATATGCAAGATTCATGCGTTTGGAGCAGCCAAACAAGCCCCAAACGAATGCAAAGTCGCTTTATAACGAAAAAGACCGATTGAGTTTTGCGCTTGCTGCAGGCATTCCAGCTCGTGTTATTAGATCAAAAACTCGTCATTCTATGCAAATACGCAAGATTCATGCGTTTGGAGCAGCCGAACAAGCCCCAAACGAATGCAAAGTCGCTTTATAACGAAATCGACCGATTTAGTTTTGCGCTCGCTGCAGGCGTTCCAGCTCGAGTTATCAGATCAAAAACTCTTCATTCTATGCAAATACGCAAGATTCATGCGTTTAGAGCAGCCAAACAAGCCCCAAACGAATGCACAGACGCTTTTAAACGAAATTGAACGATTGAGTTTTGCGCTCGCTGTACGCGTTCCAGCTCGTGTTATTAGATCAAAAACGCTTCATTCTATGCAAATACGCAAGATTCATGCGTTTGGAGCAGCCAAACAAGCCCTAAACGAATGCAAAGTCGCTTTATAACGAAATCGACCGATTCAGTTTTGCGCTCGCTGCAGGCGTTCCAGCTCGAGTTATTAGATCAAAAACTCTTCATTCTATGCAAATACGCAAGATTCATGCGTTTCGAGCAGCCAAACAAGCCCCAAACGAATGCAAAGTCGCTTTATAACGAAATCGGCCGATTCAGTTTTGCGCTCGCTGCAGGTGTTCCAGCTCGTGTTATTAGATCAAAAACTCTTCATTCTATGCAAATACGCAAGATTCATGCGTTTCGAGCAGCCAAACAAGCCCCAAACGAATGCAAAGTCACTTTCTAACGAAATTGAACGATTGAGTTTTGCGCTCGCTGTACGCGTTCCAGCTCGTGTTATTAGATCAAAAACTCTTCATTCTATGCAAATACGCAAGATTCATGCGTTTCGAGCAGCCAAACAAGCCCCAAACGAATGCAAAGTCGCTTTATAACGAAATCGGCCGATTCAGTTTTGCGCTCGCTGCAGGCGTTCCAGCTCGTGTTATTAGATCAAAAACTCTTCATTCTATGCAAATACGCAAGATTCATGTGTTTCGAGCAGCCAAACAAGCCCCAAACGAATGCAAAGTCACTTTCTAACGAAATTGAACGATTGAGTTTTGCGCTCGCTGTACGCGTTCCAGCTCGTGTTATTAGATCAAAAACTCTTCATTCTATGCAAATACGCAAGATTCATGCGTTTGGAGCAGCCGAACAAGCCCCAAACGAATGCAAAGTCGCTTTATAACGAAATCGACCGACTCAGTTTTGCGCTCGCTGCCGGCGTTCCAGCTCATATTAATAGATCAAAAACTCTTCATTCTATGCAAATACGCAAGATTCATGCGTTTCAAGCAGCTAAACAAGCCCCAAACGAATGCAAAGTCGCTTTACAACGAAATTGAACGATTGAGTTTTGCGCTCGCTGTACGCGTTCCAGCTCGTGTTATTAGATCAAAAACTCTTCATTCTATGCAAATACGCAGGATTCATGCGTTTCGAGCAGTCAAACAAGCCCCAAACGAATGCAAAGTCGCTTTATAACGAAAAAGACCGATTTAGTTTTGCGCTCGCTGCAGGCGTTCCAGCTCGAGTTATTAGACCAAAAACTCTTCATTCTATGCAAATACGCAAGATTCATGCGTTTCGAGCAGCCAAACAAGCCCTAAACGAATGCAAAGTCGCTTTATAACGAAATCGACCGATTCAGTTTTGCGCTCGCTGCAAGCGTTCCAGCTCGAGTTATTAGATCAAACACTGTTTATTCTATGCGAATACGCAAGATTCATGCGTTTAGAGCAGCCAAACAAGCCCCAAACGAATGCACAGACGCTTTTAAACGAAATTGAACGATTGAGTTTTGCGCTCGCCGTACGCGTTCCAGCTCGAGTTATTAGATCAAACACTCTTTATTCTATGCGAATACGCAAGATTCATGCGTTTAGAGCAGCCAAACAAGCCCCAAACGAATGCACAGACGCTTTTAAACGAAATTGAACGATTGAGTTTTGCGCTCGCTGTACGCGTTCCAGCTCGTGTTATTAGATCAAAAACTCTTCATTCTATGCAAATACGCAAGATTCATGCGTTAGGAGCAGCCAAACAAGCCCTAAACGAATGCAAAGTCGCTTTATAACGAAATCGACCGATTCAGTTTTGCGCTCGCTGCAGGCGTTCCAGCTCGAGTTATTAGATCAAAAACTCTTCATTCTATGCAAATACGCAAGATTCATGCGTTTCGAGCAGCCAAACAAGCCCCAAACGAATGCAAAGTCGCTTTATAACGAAATCGACCGATTCAGTTTTGCGCTCGCTGCAGGCGTTCCAGCTCGTGTTATTAGATCAAAAACTCTTCATTCTATGCAAATACGCAAGATTCATGCGTTTCGAGCAGCCAAACAAGCCCCAAACGAATGCAAAGTCGCTTTACAACGAAATTGAACGATTGAGTTTTGCGCTCGCTGTACGCGTTCCAGCTCGTGTTATTAGATCAAAAACGCTTCATTCTATGCAAATACGCAAGATTCATGCGTTAGGAGCAGCCAAACAAGCCCTAAACGAATGCAAAGTCGCTTTATAACGAAATCGACCGATTCAGTTTTGCGCTCGCTGTACGCGTTCCAGCTCGTGTTATTAGATCAAAAACTCTTCATTCTATGCAAATACGCAAGATTCATGCGTTTGGAGCAGCCAAACAAGCCCCAAACGAATGCAAAGTCGCTTTATAACGAAATCGGCCGATTCAGTTTTGCGCTCGCTGCAGGCGTTCCAGCTCGAGTTATTAGATCAAAAACTCTTCATTCTATGCAAATACGCAAGATTCGAGCGTTTGGAGCAGCCAAACAAGCCCCAAACGAATGCAAAGTCACTTTATAACGAAATCGACCGATTCTGTTTTGCGCTCGCTGCAGGCGTTCCAGCTCGTATTAATCGATCAAAAACTCTTCATTCTATGCAAATACGCAAGATTCGAGCGTTTAGAGCAGCCAAACAAGCCCCAAACGAATGCAAAGTCGCTTTATAACGAAAAAGACCGATTTAGTTTTGCGCTCGCTGCAGGCGTTCCAGCTCGAGTTATTAGATCAAAAACTCTTCATTCTATGCAAATACGCAAGATTCATGCGTTTCGAGCAGCCAAACAAGCCCTAAACGAATGCAAAGTCGCTTTATAACGAAATCGACCGATTCAGTTTTGCGCTCGCTGCAAGCGTTCCAGCTCGAGTTATTAGATCAAACACTGTTTATTCTATGCGAATACGCAAGATTCATGCGTTTAGAGCAGCCAAACAAGCCCCAAACGAATGCACAGACGCTTTTGAACGAAATTGAACGATTGAGTTTTGCGCTCGCCGTACGCGTTCCAGCTCGTGTCATTAGATCAAAAACTCTTCATTCTATGCAAATACGCAAGATTCATGCGTTTGGAGCAGCCAAACAAGCCCCAAACGAATGCAAAGTCGCTTTACAACGAAATTGAACGATTGAGTTTTGCGCTCGCTGTACGCGTTCCAGCTCGTGTTATTAGATCAAAAACTCTTCATTCTATGCAAATACGCAAGATTCATGCGTTTGGAGCAGCCAAACAAGCCCCAAACGAATGCAAAGTCGCTTTATAACGAAATCGGCCGATTCAGTTTTGCGCTCGCTGCAGGCGTTCCAGCTCGAGTTATTAGATCAAAAACTCTTCATTCTATGCAAATACGCAAGATTCATGCGTTTCGAGCAGCCAAACAAGCCCCAAACGAATGCAAAGTCACTTTATAACGAAATCGGCCGATTCAGTTTTGCGCTCGCTGCAGACGTTCCAGCTCGTGTTATTAGATCAAAAACTCTTCATTCTATGCAAATACGCAAGATTCATGCGTTTGGAGCAGCCAAACAAGCCCCAAACGAATGCAAAGTCGCTTTACAACGAAATTGAACGATTGAGTTTTGCGCTCGCTGTACGCGTTCCAGCTCGTGTTATTAGATCAAAAACTCTTCATTCTATGCAAATACGCAAGATTCATGCGTTTGGAGCAGCCAAACAAGCCCCAAACGAATGCAAAGTCGCTTTATAACGAAATCGGCCGATTCAGTTTTGCGCTCGCTGCAGGCGTTCCAGCTCGAGTTATTAGATCAAAAACTCTTCATTCTATGCAAATACGCAAGATTCATGCGTTTCGAGCAGCCAAACAAGCCCCAAACGAATGCAAAGTCACTTTATAATGAAATCGGCCGATTCAGTTTTGCGCTCGCTGCAGACGTTCCAGCTCGTGTTATTAGATCAAAAACTCTTCATTCTATGCAAATACGCAAGATTCATGCGTTTCGAGCAGTCAAACAAGCCCCAAACGAATGCAAAGTCGCTTTATAACGAAAAAGACCGATTTAGTTTTGCGCTCGCTGCAGGCGTTCCAGCTCGAGTTATTAGATCAAAAACTCTTCATTCTATGCAAATACGCAAGATTCATGCGTTTCGAGCAGCCAAACAAGCCCCAAACGAATGCAAAGTCACTTTATAACGAAATCGACCGACTCAGTTTTGCGCTCGCTGCCGGCGTTCCAGCTCGAGTTATTAGATCAAAAACTCTTCATTCTATGCAAATACGCAAGATTCATGCGTTTCGAGCAGCCAAACAAGCCCCAAACGAATGCAAAGTCGCTTTATAACGAAATCGGCCGATTCAGTTTTGCGCTCGCTGCAGACGTTCCAGCTCGTGTTATTAGATCAAAAACTCGTCATTCTATGCAAATACGCAAGATTCATGCGTTTGGGGCAGCCAAACAAGCCCCAAACGAATGCAAAGTCGCTTTATAACGAAAAAGACCGTTTCAGTTTTGCGCTCGCTGCAGGCGTTCCAGCTCGAGTTATTAGATCAAAAACTCTTCATTCTATGCAAATACGCAAGATTCAAGCGTTTCGAGCAGCCAAACAAGCCCTAAACGAATGCAAAGTCGCTTTATAACGAAATCGACCGATTCAGTTTTGCGCTCGCTGCAAGCGTTCCAGCTCGAGTTATTAGATCAAACACTATTTATTCTATGCGAATACGCAAGATTCATGCGTTTCGAGCAGCCAAACAAGCCCCAAACGAATGCAAAGTCGCTTTATAACGAAATCGGCCGATTCAGTTTTGCGCTCGCTGCAGACGTTCCAGCTCGTGTTATTAGATCAAAAACTCGTCATTCTATGCAAATACGCAAGATTCATGCGTTTGGGGCAGCCAAACAAGCCCCAAACGAATGCAAAGTCGCTTTATAACGAAAAAGACCGATTCAGTTTTGCGCTCGCTGCAGGCGTTCCAGCTCGAGTTATTAGATCAAACACTCTTTATTCTATGCGAATACGCAAGATTCATGCGTTTAGAGCAGCCAAACAAGCCCCAAACGAATGCACAGACGCTTTTAAACGAAATTGAACGATTGAGTTTTGCGCTCGCTGCAGGCGTTCCAGCTCGAGTTATTAGATCAAAAACTCTTCATTCTATGCAAATACGCAAGATTCATGCGTTTGGAGCAGCCAAACAAGCCCCAAACGAATGCAAAGTCGCTTTATAACGAAATCGGCCGATTCAGTTTTGCGCTCGCTGCAGGCGTTCCAGCTCGAGTTATTAGATCAAAAACTCTTCATTCTATGCAAATACGCAAGATTCATGCGTTTCGAGCAGCCGAACAAGCCCCAAACGAATGCAAAGTCGCTTTATAACGAAATCGACCGATTTAGTTTTGCGCTCGCTGCAGGCGTTCCAGTTCGAGTTATCAGATCAAAAACTCTTCATTCTATGCAAATACGCAAGATTCATGCGTTTAGAGCAGCCAAACAAGCCCCAAACGAATGCACAGACGCTTTTAAACGAAATTGAACGATTGAGTTTTGCGCTCGCTGTACGCGTTCCAGCTCGTGTTATTAGATCAAAAACGCTTCATTCTATGCAAATACGCAAGATTCATGCGTTTGGAGCAGCCAAACAAGCCCTAAACGAATGCAAAGTCGCTTTATAACGAAATCGACCGATTCAGTTTTGCGCTCGCTGCAGGCGTTCCAGCTCGAGTTATTAGATCAAAAACTCTTCATTCTATGCAAATACGCAAGATTCATGCGTTTCGAGCAGCCAAACAAGCCCCAAACGAATGCAAAGTCGCTTTATAACGAAATCGGCCGATTCAGTTTTGCGCTCGCTGCAGGTGTTCCAGCTCGTGTTATTAGATCAAAAACTCTTCATTCTATGCAAATACGCAAGATTCATGCGTTTCGAGCAGCCAAACAAGCCCCAAACGAATGCAAAGTCACTTTCTAACGAAATTGAACGATTGAGTTTTGCGCTCGCTGTACGCGTTCCAGCTCGTGTTATTAGATCAAAAACTCTTCATTCTATGCAAATACGCAAGATTCATGCGTTTCGAGCAGCCAAACAAGCCCCAAACGAATGCAAAGTCGCTTTATAACGAAATCGGCCGATTCAGTTTTGCGCTCGCTGCAGGCGTTCCAGCTCGTGTTATTAGATCAAAAACTCTTCATTCTATGCAAATACGCAAGATTCATGTGTTTCGAGCAGCCAAACAAGCCCCAAACGAATGCAAAGTCACTTTCTAACGAAATTGAACGATTGAGTTTTGCG
Organism: Amblyteles armatorius; assembly: GCA_933228735.2. NCBI lineage: Eukaryota > Metazoa > Arthropoda > Insecta > Hymenoptera > Ichneumonidae > Amblyteles > Amblyteles armatorius. Next base: position 158,813 of record OW121691.1, on the reverse strand, counting down.
CTCGCTGTACGCGTTCCAGCTCGTGTTATTAGATCAAAAACTCTTCATTCTATGCAAATACGCAAGATTCATGCGTTTGGAGCAGCCGAACAAGCCCCAAACGAATGCAAAGTCGCTTTATAACGAAATCGACCGACTCAGTTTTGCGCTCGCTGCCGGCGTTCCAGCTCATATTAATAGATCAAAAACTCTTCATTCTATGCAAATACGCAAGATTCATGCGTTTCAAGCAGCTAAACAAGCCCCAAACGAATGCAAAGTCGCTTTACAACGAAATTGAACGATTGAGTTTTGCGCTCGCTGTACGCGTTCCAGCTCGTGTTATTAGATCAAAAACTCTTCATTCTATGCAAATACGCAGGATTCATGCGTTTCGAGCAGTCAAACAAGCCCCAAACGAATGCAAAGTCGCTTTATAACGAAAAAGACCGATTTAGTTTTGCGCTCGCTGCAGGCGTTCCAGCTCGAGTTATTAGACCAAAAACTCTTCATTCTATGCAAATACGCAAGATTCATGCGTTTCGAGCAGCCAAACAAGCCCTAAACGAATGCAAAGTCGCTTTATAACGAAATCGACCGATTCAGTTTTGCGCTCGCTGCAAGCGTTCCAGCTCGAGTTATTAGATCAAACACTGTTTATTCTATGCGAATACGCAAGATTCATGCGTTTAGAGCAGCCAAACAAGCCCCAAACGAATGCACAGACGCTTTTAAACGAAATTGAACGATTGAGTTTTGCGCTCGCCGTACGCGTTCCAGCTCGAGTTATTAGATCAAACACTCTTTATTCTATGCGAATACGCAAGATTCATGCGTTTAGAGCAGCCAAACAAGCCCCAAACGAATGCACAGACGCTTTTAAACGAAATTGAACGATTGAGTTTTGCGCTCGCTGTACGCGTTCCAGCTCGTGTTATTAGATCAAAAACTCTTCATTCTATGCAAATACGCAAGATTCATGCGTTAGGAGCAGCCAAACAAGCCCTAAACGAATGCAAAGTCGCTTTATAACGAAATCGACCGATTCAGTTTTGCGCTCGCTGCAGGCGTTCCAGCTCGAGTTATTAGATCAAAAACTCTTCATTCTATGCAAATACGCAAGATTCATGCGTTTCGAGCAGCCAAACAAGCCCCAAACGAATGCAAAGTCGCTTTATAACGAAATCGACCGATTCAGTTTTGCGCTCGCTGCAGGCGTTCCAGCTCGTGTTATTAGATCAAAAACTCTTCATTCTATGCAAATACGCAAGATTCATGCGTTTCGAGCAGCCAAACAAGCCCCAAACGAATGCAAAGTCGCTTTACAACGAAATTGAACGATTGAGTTTTGCGCTCGCTGTACGCGTTCCAGCTCGTGTTATTAGATCAAAAACGCTTCATTCTATGCAAATACGCAAGATTCATGCGTTAGGAGCAGCCAAACAAGCCCTAAACGAATGCAAAGTCGCTTTATAACGAAATCGACCGATTCAGTTTTGCGCTCGCTGTACGCGTTCCAGCTCGTGTTATTAGATCAAAAACTCTTCATTCTATGCAAATACGCAAGATTCATGCGTTTGGAGCAGCCAAACAAGCCCCAAACGAATGCAAAGTCGCTTTATAACGAAATCGGCCGATTCAGTTTTGCGCTCGCTGCAGGCGTTCCAGCTCGAGTTATTAGATCAAAAACTCTTCATTCTATGCAAATACGCAAGATTCGAGCGTTTGGAGCAGCCAAACAAGCCCCAAACGAATGCAAAGTCACTTTATAACGAAATCGACCGATTCTGTTTTGCGCTCGCTGCAGGCGTTCCAGCTCGTATTAATCGATCAAAAACTCTTCATTCTATGCAAATACGCAAGATTCGAGCGTTTAGAGCAGCCAAACAAGCCCCAAACGAATGCAAAGTCGCTTTATAACGAAAAAGACCGATTTAGTTTTGCGCTCGCTGCAGGCGTTCCAGCTCGAGTTATTAGATCAAAAACTCTTCATTCTATGCAAATACGCAAGATTCATGCGTTTCGAGCAGCCAAACAAGCCCTAAACGAATGCAAAGTCGCTTTATAACGAAATCGACCGATTCAGTTTTGCGCTCGCTGCAAGCGTTCCAGCTCGAGTTATTAGATCAAACACTGTTTATTCTATGCGAATACGCAAGATTCATGCGTTTAGAGCAGCCAAACAAGCCCCAAACGAATGCACAGACGCTTTTGAACGAAATTGAACGATTGAGTTTTGCGCTCGCCGTACGCGTTCCAGCTCGTGTCATTAGATCAAAAACTCTTCATTCTATGCAAATACGCAAGATTCATGCGTTTGGAGCAGCCAAACAAGCCCCAAACGAATGCAAAGTCGCTTTACAACGAAATTGAACGATTGAGTTTTGCGCTCGCTGTACGCGTTCCAGCTCGTGTTATTAGATCAAAAACTCTTCATTCTATGCAAATACGCAAGATTCATGCGTTTGGAGCAGCCAAACAAGCCCCAAACGAATGCAAAGTCGCTTTATAACGAAATCGGCCGATTCAGTTTTGCGCTCGCTGCAGGCGTTCCAGCTCGAGTTATTAGATCAAAAACTCTTCATTCTATGCAAATACGCAAGATTCATGCGTTTCGAGCAGCCAAACAAGCCCCAAACGAATGCAAAGTCACTTTATAACGAAATCGGCCGATTCAGTTTTGCGCTCGCTGCAGACGTTCCAGCTCGTGTTATTAGATCAAAAACTCTTCATTCTATGCAAATACGCAAGATTCATGCGTTTGGAGCAGCCAAACAAGCCCCAAACGAATGCAAAGTCGCTTTACAACGAAATTGAACGATTGAGTTTTGCGCTCGCTGTACGCGTTCCAGCTCGTGTTATTAGATCAAAAACTCTTCATTCTATGCAAATACGCAAGATTCATGCGTTTGGAGCAGCCAAACAAGCCCCAAACGAATGCAAAGTCGCTTTATAACGAAATCGGCCGATTCAGTTTTGCGCTCGCTGCAGGCGTTCCAGCTCGAGTTATTAGATCAAAAACTCTTCATTCTATGCAAATACGCAAGATTCATGCGTTTCGAGCAGCCAAACAAGCCCCAAACGAATGCAAAGTCACTTTATAATGAAATCGGCCGATTCAGTTTTGCGCTCGCTGCAGACGTTCCAGCTCGTGTTATTAGATCAAAAACTCTTCATTCTATGCAAATACGCAAGATTCATGCGTTTCGAGCAGTCAAACAAGCCCCAAACGAATGCAAAGTCGCTTTATAACGAAAAAGACCGATTTAGTTTTGCGCTCGCTGCAGGCGTTCCAGCTCGAGTTATTAGATCAAAAACTCTTCATTCTATGCAAATACGCAAGATTCATGCGTTTCGAGCAGCCAAACAAGCCCCAAACGAATGCAAAGTCACTTTATAACGAAATCGACCGACTCAGTTTTGCGCTCGCTGCCGGCGTTCCAGCTCGAGTTATTAGATCAAAAACTCTTCATTCTATGCAAATACGCAAGATTCATGCGTTTCGAGCAGCCAAACAAGCCCCAAACGAATGCAAAGTCGCTTTATAACGAAATCGGCCGATTCAGTTTTGCGCTCGCTGCAGACGTTCCAGCTCGTGTTATTAGATCAAAAACTCGTCATTCTATGCAAATACGCAAGATTCATGCGTTTGGGGCAGCCAAACAAGCCCCAAACGAATGCAAAGTCGCTTTATAACGAAAAAGACCGTTTCAGTTTTGCGCTCGCTGCAGGCGTTCCAGCTCGAGTTATTAGATCAAAAACTCTTCATTCTATGCAAATACGCAAGATTCAAGCGTTTCGAGCAGCCAAACAAGCCCTAAACGAATGCAAAGTCGCTTTATAACGAAATCGACCGATTCAGTTTTGCGCTCGCTGCAAGCGTTCCAGCTCGAGTTATTAGATCAAACACTATTTATTCTATGCGAATACGCAAGATTCATGCGTTTCGAGCAGCCAAACAAGCCCCAAACGAATGCAAAGTCGCTTTATAACGAAATCGGCCGATTCAGTTTTGCGCTCGCTGCAGACGTTCCAGCTCGTGTTATTAGATCAAAAACTCGTCATTCTATGCAAATACGCAAGATTCATGCGTTTGGGGCAGCCAAACAAGCCCCAAACGAATGCAAAGTCGCTTTATAACGAAAAAGACCGATTCAGTTTTGCGCTCGCTGCAGGCGTTCCAGCTCGAGTTATTAGATCAAACACTCTTTATTCTATGCGAATACGCAAGATTCATGCGTTTAGAGCAGCCAAACAAGCCCCAAACGAATGCACAGACGCTTTTAAACGAAATTGAACGATTGAGTTTTGCGCTCGATGCAGGCGTTCCAGCTCGAGTTATTAGATCAAAAACTCTTCATTCTATGCAAATACGCAAGATTCATGCGTTTGGAGCAGCCAAACAAGCCCCAAACGAATGCAAAGTCGCTTTATAACGAAATCGGCCGATTCAGTTTTGCGCTCGCTGCAGGCGTTCCAGCTCGAGTTATTAGATCAAAAACTCTTCATTCTATGCAAATACGCAAGATTCATGCGTTTCGAGCAGCCAAACAAGCCCCAAACGAATGCAAAGACACTTTATAACGAAATCGACCGATTCTGTTTTGCGCTCGCTGCAGGCGTTCCAGCTCGAGTTATTAGATCAAAAACTCTTCATTCTATGCAAATACGCAAGATTCATGCGTTTGGAGCAGCCAAACAAGCCCCAAACGAATGCAAAGTCGCTTTATAACGAAATCGGCCGATTCAGTTTTGCGCTCGCTGCAGGCGTTCCAGCTCGAGTTATTAGATCAAAAACTCTTCATTCTATGCAAATACGCAAGATTCATGCGTTTCGAGCAGCCAAACAAGCCCCAAACGAATGCAAAGACACTTTATAACGAAATCGACCGATTCTGTTTTGCGCTCGCTGCAGGCGTTCCAGCTCGTATTAATAGATCAAAAACTCTTCATTCTATGCAAATACGCAAGATTCGAGCGTTTGGAGCAGCCAAACAAGCCCCAAACGAATGCAAAGTCGCTTTATAACGAAATCGACCGATTCAGTTTTGCGCTCGCTGCAGGCTTTCCAGCTCGTATTAATAGATCTAAGACTCTTCATTCTGTGCAAATATGCAAGATTCATGCGTTTGGAGCAGCCAAACAAGCCCCAAACGAATGCAAAGTCGCTTTATAACGAAAAAGACCGATTGAGTTTTGCGCTTGCTGCAGGCATTCCAGCTCGTGTTATTAGATCAAAAACTCGTCATTCTATGCAAATCCGCAAGATTCATGCGTTTGGAGCAGCCGAACAAGCCCCAAACGAATGCAAAGTCGCTTTATAACGAAATCGACCGATTTAGTTTTGCGCTCGCTGCAGGCGTTCCAGCTCGAGTTATCAGATCAAAAACTCTTCATTCTATGCAAATACGCAAGATTCATGCGTTTAGAGCAGCCAAACAATCCCCAAACGAATGCACAGACGCTTTTAAACGAAATTGAACGATTGAGTTTTGCGCTCGCTGTACGCGTTCCAGCTCGTGTTATTAGATCAAAAACTCTTCATTCTATGCAAATACGCAAGATTCATGCGTTTCGAGCAGCCAAACAAGCCCCAAACGAATGCAAAGTCGCTTTATAACGAAATCGGCCGATTCAGTTTTGCGCTCGCTGCAGGTGTTCCAGCTCGTGTTATTAGATCAAAAACTCTTCATTCTATGCAAATACGCAAGATTCATGCGTTTCGAGCAGCCAAACAAGCCCCAAACGAATGCAAAGTCGCTTTATAACGAAATCGGCCGATTCAGTTTTGCGCTCGCTGCAGGCGTTCCAGCTCGAGTTATTAGATCAAAAACTCTTCATTCTATGCAAATACGCAAGATTCGAGCGTTTGGAGCAGCCAAACAAGCCCCAAACGAATGCAAAGTCACTTTATAACGAAATCGACCGATTCTGTTTTGCGCTCGCTGCAGGCGTTCCAGCTCGTATTAATCGATCAAAAACTCTTCATTCTATGCAAATACGCAAGATTCGAGCGTTTGGAGCAGCCAAACAAGCCCCAAACGAATGCAAAGTCGCTTTACAACGAAATTGAACGATTGAGTTTTGCGCTCGCTGCAGGCGTTCCAGCTCGAGTTATTAGATTAAAAACTCTTCATTCTATGCAAATACGCAAGCTTCATGCGTTTCGAGCAGCCAAACAAGCCCTAAACGAATGCAAAGTCGCTTTATAACGAAATCGACCGATTCAGTTTTGCGCTCGCTGCAAGCGTTCCAGCTCGAGTTATTAGATCAAACACTGTTTATTCTATGCGAATACGCAAGATTCATGCGTTTAGAGCAGCCAAACAAGCCCCAAACGAATGCACAGACGCTTTTGAACGAAATTAAACGATTGAGTTTTGCGCTCGCCGTACGCGTTCCAGCTCGTGTCATTAGATCAAAAACTCTTCATTCTATGCAAATACGCAAGATTCATGCGTTTGGAGCAGCCAAACAAGCCCCAAACGAATGCAAAGTCGCTTTATAACGAAATCGGCCGATTCAGTTTTGCGCTCGCTGCAGGCGTTCCAGCTCGAGTTATTAGATCAAAAACTCTTCATTCTATGCAAATACGCAAGATTCATGCGTTTCGAGCAGCCAAACAAGCCCCAAACGAATGCAAAGTCACTTTATAATGAAATCGGCCGATTCAGTTTTGCGCTCGCTGCAGACGTTCCAGCTCGTGTTATTAGATCAAAAACTCTTCATTCTATGCAAATACGCAAGATTCATGCGTTTCGAGCAGTCAAACAAGCCCCAAACGAATGCAAAGTCGCTTTATAACGAAAAAGACCGATTTAGTTTTGCGCTCGCTGCAGGCGTTCCAGCTCGAGTTATTAGACCAAAAACTCTTCATTCTATGCAAATACGCAAGATTCATGCGTTTCGAGCAGCCAAACAAGCCCTAAACGAATGCAAAGTCGCTTTATAACGAAATCGACCGATTCAGTTTTGCGCTCGCTGCAAGCGTTCCAGCTCAAGTTATTAGATCAAACACTGTTTATTCTATGCGAATACGCAAGATTCATGCGTTTAGAGCAGCCAAACAAGCCCCAAACGAATGCAAAGTCGCTTTACAACGAAATTGAACGATTGAGTTTTGCGCTCGCTGCAGGCGTTCCAGCTCGAGTTATTAGATCAAAAACTCTTCATTCTATGCAAATACGCAAGATTCAAGCGTTTCGAGCAGCCAAACAAGCCCTAAACGAATGCAAAGTCGCTTTATAACGAAATCGACCGATTCAGTTTTGCGCTCGCTGCAAGCGTTCCAGCTCGAGTTATTAGATCAAACACTATTTATTCTATGTGAATACGCAAGATTCATGCGTTTCGAGCAGCCAAACAAGCCCCAAACGAATGCAAAGTCGCTTTATAACGAAATCGGCCGATTCAGTTTTGCGCTCGCTGCAGGCGTTCCAGCTCGAGTTATTAGATCAAAAACTCTTCATTCTATGCAAATACGCAAGATTCATGCGTTTGGAGCAGCCAAACAAGCCCCAAACGAATGCAAAGTCGCTTTATAACGAAATCGGCCGATTCAGTTTTGCGCTCGCTGCAGGCGTTCCAGCTCGAGTTATTAGATCAAAAACTCTTCATTCTATGCAAATACGCAAGATTCATGCGTTTCGAGCAGCCAAACAAGCCCCAAACGAATGCAAAGTCACTTTATAACGAAATCGACCGATTCTGTTTTGCGCTCGCTGCAGGCGTTCCAGCTCGTATTAATAGATCAAAAACTCTTCATTCTATGCAAATACGCAAGATTCGAGCGTTTGGAGCAGCCAAACAAGCCCCAAACGAATGCAAAGTCGCTTTATAACGAAATCGACCGATTCAGTTTTGCGCTCGCTGCAGGCTTTCCAGCTCGTATTAATAGATCTAAGACTCTTCATTCTGTGCAAATATGCAAGATTCATGCGTTTGGAGCAGCCAAACAAGCCCCAAACGAATGCAAAGTCGCTTTATAACGAAAAAGACCGATTGAGTTTTGCGCTTGCTGCAGGCATTCCAGCTCGTGTTATTAGATCAAAAACTCGTCATTCTATGCAAATACGCAAGATTCATGCGTTTGGAGCAGCCGAACAAGCCCCAAACGAATGCAAAGTCGCTTTATAACGAAATCGACCGATTTAGTTTTGCGCTCGCTGCAGGCGTTCCAGATCGAGTTATCAGATCAAAAACTCTTCATTCTATGCAAATACGCAAGATTCATGCGTTTAGAGCAGCCAAACAAGCCCCAAACGAATGCACAGACGCTTTTAAACGAAATTGAACGATTGAGTTTTGCGCTCGCTGTACGCGTTCCAGCTCGTGTTATTAGATCAAAAACGCTTCATTCTATGCAAATACGCAAGATTCATGCGTTTGGAGCAGCCAAACAAGCCCTAAACGAATGCAAAGTCGCTTTATAACGAAATCGACCGATTCAGTTTTGCGCTCGCTGCAGGCGTTCCAGCTCGAGTTATTAGATCAAAAACTCTTCATTCTATGCAAATACGCAAGATTCATGCGTTTCGAGCAGCCAAACAAGCCCCAAACGAATGCAAAGTCGCTTTATAACGAAATCGGCCGATTCAGTTTTGCGCTCGCTGCAGGTGTTCCAGCTCGTGTTATTAGATCAAAAACTCTTCATTCTATGCAAATACGCAAGATTCATGCGTTTCGAGCAGCCAAACAAGCCCCAAACGAATGCAAAGTCACTTTCTAACGAAATTGAACGATTGAGTTTTGCGCTCGCTGTACGCGTTCCAGCTCGTGTTATTAGATCAAAAACTCTTCATTCTATGCAAATACGCAAGATTCATGCGTTTCGAGCAGCCAAACAAGCCCCAAACGAATGCAAAGTCGCTTTATAACGAAATCGGCCGATTCAGTTTTGCGCTCGCTGCAGGCGTTCCAGCTCGTGTTATTAGATCAAAAACTCTTCATTCTATGCAAATACGCAAGATTCATGTGTTTCGAGCAGCCAAACAAGCCCCAAACGAATGCAAAGTCACTTTCTAACGAAATTGAACGATTGAGTTTTGCGCTCGCTGTACGCGTTCCAGCTCGTGTTATTAGATCAAAAACTCTTCATTCTATGCAAATACGCAAGATTCATGCGTTTGGAGCAGCCGAACAAGCCCCAAACGAATGCAAAGTCGCTTTATAACGAAATCGACCGACTCAGTTTTGCGCTCGCTGCCGGCGTTCCAGCTCATATTAATAGATCAAAAACTCTTCATGCTATGCAAATACGCAAGATTCATGCGTTTCAAGCAGCTAAACAAGCCCCAAACGAATGCAAAGTCGCTTTACAACGAAATTGAACGATTGAGTTTTACGCTCGCTGTACGCGTTCCAGCTCGTGTTATTAGATCAAAAACTCTTCATTCTATGCAAATACGCAGGATTCATGCGTTTCGAGCAGTCAAACAAGCCCCAAACGAATGCAAAGTCGCTTTATAACGAAAAAGACCGATTTAGTTTTGCGCTCGCTGCAGGCGTTCCAGCTCGAGTTATTAGACCAAAAACTCTTCATTCTATGCAAATACGCAAGATTCATGCGTTTCGAGCAGCCAAACAAGCCCTAAACGAATGCAAAGTCGCTTTATAACGAAATCGACCGATTCAGTTTTGCGCTCGCTGCAAGCGTTCCAGCTCGAGTTATTAGATCAAACACTGTTTATTCTATGCGAATACGCAAGATTCATGCGTTTAGAGCAGCCAAACAAGCCCCAAACGAATGCACAGACGCTTTTAAACGAAATTGAACGATTGAGTTTTGCGCTCGCCGTACGCGTTCCAGCTCGAGTTATTAGATCAAACACTCTTTATTCTATGCGAATACGCAAGATTCATGCGTTTGGAGCAGCCAAACAAGCCCCAAACGAATGCAAAGTCGCTTTATAACGAAATCGGCCGATTCAGTTTTGCGCTCGCTGCAGGCGTTCCAGCTCGAGTTATTAGATCAAAAACTCTTCATTCTATGCAAATACGCAAGATTCGAGCGTTTGGAGCAGCCAAACAAGCCCCAAACGAATGCAAAGTCACTTTATAACGAAATCGACCGATTCTGTTTTGCGCTCGCTGCAGGCGTTCCAGCTCGTATTAATCGATCAAAAACTCTTCATTCTATGCAAATACGCAAGATTCGAGCGTTTGGAGCAGCCAAACAAGCCCCAAACGAATGCAAAGTCGCTTTATAACGAAATCGACCGATTCAGTTTTGCGCTCGCTGCAGGCTTTCCAGCTCGTATTAATAGATCTAAGACTCTTCATTCTATGCAAATACGCAAGATTCATGCGTTTCGAGCAGCCAAACAAGCCCCAAACGAATGCAAAGTCGCTTTATAACGAAAAAGACCGATTTAGTTTTGCGCTCGCTGCAGGCGTTCCAGCTCGAGTTATTAGATCAAAAACTCTTCATTCTATGCAAATACGCAAGATTCATGCGTTTCGAGCAGCCAAACAAGCCCTAAACGAATGCAAAGTCGCTTTATAACGAAATCGACCGATTCAGTTTTGCGCTCGCTGCAAGCGTTCCAGCTCGAGTTATTAGATCAAACACTGTTTATTCTATGCGAATACGCAAGATTCATGCGTTTAGAGCAGCCAAACAAGCCCCAAACGAATGCACAGACGCTTTTGAACGAAATTGAACGATTGAGTTTTGCGCTCGCCGTACGCGTTCCAGCTCGTGTCATTAGATCAAAAACTCTTCATTCTATGCAAATACGCAAGATTCATGCGTTTGGAGCAGCCAAACAAGCCCCAAACGAATGCAAAGTCGCTTTACAACGAAATTGAACGATTGAGTTTTGCGCTCGCTGCAGGCGTTCCAGCTCGAGTTATTAGATCAAAAACTCTTCATTCTATGCAAATACGCAAGATTCATGCGTTTCGAGCAGCCAAACAAGCCCCAAACGAATGCAAAGTCACTTTATAACGAAATCGGCCGATTCAGTTTTGCGCTCGCTGCAGACGTTCCAGCTCGTGTTATTAGATCAAAAACTCTTCATTCTATGCAAATACGCAAGATTCATGCGTTTGGAGCAGCCAAACAAGCCCCAAACGAATGCAAAGTCGCTTTACAACGAAATTGAACGATTGAGTTTTGCGCTCGCTGTACGCGTTCCAGCTCGTGTTATTAGATCAAAAACTCTTCATTCTATGCAAATACGCAAGATTCATGCGTTTGGAGCAGCCAAACAAGCCCCAAACGAATGCAAAGTCGCTTTATAACGAAATCGGCCGATTCAGTTTTGCGCTCGCTGCAGGCGTTCCAGCTCGAGTTATTAGATCAAAAACTCTTCATTCTATGCAAATACGCAAGATTCATGCGTTTCGAGCAGCCAAACAAGCCCCAAACGAATGCAAAGTCACTTTATAATGAAATCGGCCGATTCAGTTTTGCGCTCGCTGCAGACGTTCCAGCTCGTGTTATTAGATCAAAAACTCTTCATTCTATGCAAATACGCAAGATTCATGCGTTTCGAGCAGTCAAACAAGCCCCAAACGAATGCAAAGTCGCTTTATAACGAAAAAGACCGATTTAGTTTTGCGCTCGCTGCAGGCGTTCCAGCTCGAGTTATTAGATCAAAAACTCTTCATTCTATGCAAATACGCAAGATTCATGCGTTTCGAGAAGCCAAACAAGCCCCAAACGAATGCAAAGTCACTTTATAACGAAATCGACCGACTCAGTTTTGCGCTCGCTGCCGGCGTTCCAGCTCGAGTTATTAGATCAAAAACTCTTCATTCTATGCAAATACGCAAGATTCATGCGTTTCGAGCAGCCAAACAAGCCCCAAACGAATGCAAAGTCGCTTTATAACGAAATCGGCCGATTCAGTTTTGCGCTCGCTGCAGACGTTCCAGCTCGTGTTATTAGATCAAAAACTCGTCATTCTATGCAAATACGCAAGATTCATGCGTTTGGGGCAGCCAAACAAGCCCCAAACGAATGCAAAGTCGCTTTATAACGAAAAAGACCGATTCAGTTTTGCGCTCGCTGCAGGCGTTCCAGCTCGAGTTATTAGATCAAAAACTCTTCATTCTATGCAAATACGCAAGATTCAAGCGTTTCGAGCAGCCAAACAAGCCCTAAACGAATGCAAAGTCGCTTTATAACGAAATCGACCGATTCAGTTTTGCGCTCGCTGCAAGCGTTCCAGCTCGAGTTATTAGATCAAACACTATTTATTCTATGCGAATACGCAAGATTCATGCGTTTCGAGCAGCCAAACAAGCCCCAAACGAATGCAAAGTCGCTTTATAACGAAATCGGCCGATTCAGTTTTGCGCTCGCTGCAGACGTTCCAGCTCGTGTTATTAGATCAAAAACTCGTCATTCTATGCAAATACGCAAGATTCATGCGTTTGGGGCAGCCAAACAAGCCCCAAACGAATGCAAAGTCGCTTTATAACGAAAAAGACCGATTCAGTTTTGCGCTCGCTGCAGGCGTTCCAGCTCGAGTTATTAGATCAAACACTCTTTATTCTATGCGAATACGCAAGATTCATGCGTTTAGAGCAGCCAAACAAGCCCCAAACGAATGCACAGACGCTTTTAAACGAAATTGAACGATTGAGTTTTGCGCTCGCTGCAGGCGTTCCAGCTCGAGTTATTAGATCAAAAACTCTTCATTCTATGCAAATACGCAAGATTCATGCGTTTGGAGCAGCCAAACAAGCCCCAAACGAATGCAAAGTCGCTTTATAACGAAATCGGCCGATTCAGTTTTGCGCTCGCTGCAGGCGTTCCAGCTCGAGTTATTAGATCAAAAACTCTTCATTCTATGCAAATACGCAAGATTCGAGCGTTTGGAGCAGCCAAACAAGCCCCAAACGAATGCAAAGTCGCTTTATAACGAAATCGACCGATTCAGTTTTGCGCTCGCTGCAGGCTTTCCAGCTCGTATTAATAGATCTAAGACTCTTCATTCTGTGCAAATATGCAAGATTCATGCGTTTGGAGCAGCCAAACAAGCCCCAAACGAATGCAAAGTCGCTTTATAACGAAAAAGACCGATTGAGTTTTGCGCTTGCTGCAGGCATTCCAGCTCGTGTTATTAGATCAAAAACTCGTCATTCTATGCAAATACGCAAGATTCATGCGTTTGGAGCAGCCGAACAAGCCCCAAACGAATGCAAAGTCGCTTTATAACGAAATCGACCGATTTAGTTTTGCGCTCGCTGCAGGCGTTCCAGCTCGAGTTATCAGATCAAAAACTCTTCATTCTATGCAAATACGCAAGATTCATGCGTTTAGAGCAGCCAAACAAGCCCCAAACGAATGCACAGACGCTTTTAAACGAAATTGAACGATTGAGTTTTGCGCTCGCTGTACGCGTTCCAGCTCGTGTTATTAGATCAAAAACTCTTCATTCTATGCAAATACGCAAGATTCATGCGTTTCGAGCAGCCAAACAAGCCCCAAACGAATGCAAAGTCGCTTTATAACGAAATCGGCCGATTCAGTTTTGCGCTCGCTGCAGGTGTTCCAGCTCGTGTTATTAGATCAAAAACTCTTCATTCTATGCAAATACGCAAGATTCATGCGTTTCGAGCAGCCAAACAAGCCCCAAACGAATGCAAAGTCACTTTCTAACGAAATTGAACGATTGAGTTTTGCGCTCGCTGTACGCGTTCCAGCTCGTGTTATTAGATCAAAAACTCTTCATTCTATGCAAATACGCAAGATTCATGCGTTTCGAGCAGCCAAACAAGCCCCAAACGAATGCAAAGTCGCTTTATAACGAAATCGGCCGATTCAGTTTTGCGCTCGCTGCAGGCGTTCCAGCTCGTGTTATTAGATCAAAAACTCTTCATTCTATGCAAATACGCAAGATTCATGTGTTTCGAGCAGCCAAACAAGCCCCAAACGAATGCAAAGTCACTTTCTAACGAAATTGAACGATTGAGTTTTGCGCTCGCTGTACGCGTTCCAGCTCGTGTTATTAGATCAAAAACTCTTCATTCTATGCAAATACGCAAGATTCATGCGTTTGGAGCAGCCGAACAAGCCCCAAACGAATGCAAAGTCGCTTTATAACGAAATCGACCGACTCAGTTTTGCGCTCGCTGCCGGCGTTCCAGCTCATATTAATAGATCAAAAACTCTTCATTCTATACAAATACGCAAGATTCATGCGTTTCAAGCAGCTAAACAAGCCCCAAACGAATGCAAAGTCGCTTTACAACGAAATTGAACGATTGAGTTTTGCGCTCGCTGTACGCGTTCCAGCTCGTGTTATTAGATCAAAAACTCTTCATTCTATGCAAATACGCAAGATTCATGCGTTTGGAGCAGCCAAACAAGCCCCAAACGAATGCAAAGTCGCTTTATAACGAAATCGGCCGATTCAGTTTTGCGCTCGCTGCAGGCGTTCCAGCTCGAGTTATTAGATCAAAAACTCGTCATTCTATGCAAATACGCAAGATTCATGAGTTTGGGGCAGCCAAACAAGCCCCAAACGAATGCAAAGTCGCTTTATAACGAAAAAGACCGATTCAGTTTTGCGCTCGCTGCAGGCGTTCCAGCTCGAGTTATTAGATCAAAAACTCTTTATTCTATGCGAATACGCAAGATTCATGCGTTTAGAGCAGCCAAACAAGCCCCAAACGAATGCACAGACGCTTTTAAACGAAATTGAACGATTGAGTTTTGCGCTCGCTGTACGCGTTCCAGCTCGTGTTATTAGATCAAAAACTCTTCATTCTATGCAAATACGCAGGATTCATGCGTTTCGAGCAGTCAAACAAGCCCCAAACGAATGCAAAGTCGCTTTATAACGAAAAAGACCGATTTAGTTTTGCGCTCGCTGCAGGCGTTCCAGCTCGAGTTATTAGACCAAAAACTCTTCATTCTATGCAAATACGCAAGATTCATGCGTTTCGAGCAGCCAAACAAGCCCTAAACGAATGCAAAGTCGCTTTATAACGAAATCGACCGATTCAGTTTTGCGCTCGCTGCAAGCGTTCCAGCTCGAGTTATTAGATCAAACACTGTTTATTCTATGCGAATACGCAAGATTCATGCGTTTAGAGCAGCCAAACAAGCCCCAAACGAATGCACAGACGCTTTTAAACGAAATTGAACGATTGAGTTTTGCGCTCGCTGTACGCGTTCCAGCTCGTGTTATTAGATCAAAAACTCTTCATTCTATGCAAATACGCAAGATTCATGCGTTAGGAGCAGCCAAACAAGCCCTAAACGAATGCAAAGTCGCTTTATAACGAAATCGACCGATTCAGTTTTGCGCTCGCTGCAGGCGTTCCAGCTCGAGTTATTAGATCAAAAACTCTTCATTCTATGCAAATACGCAAGATTCATGCGTTTCGAGCAGCCAAACAAGCCCCAAACGAATGCAAAGTCGCTTTATAACGAAATCGACCGATTCAGTTTTCCGCTCGCTGCAGGCGTTCCAGCTCGTGTTATTAGATCAAAAACTCTTCATTCTATGCAAATACGCAAGATTCGTGCGTTTCGAGCAGCCAAACAAGCCCCAAACGAATGCAAAGTCGCTTTACAACGAAATTGAACGATTGAGTTTTGCGCTCGCTGTACGCGTTCCAGCTCGTGTTATTAGATCAAAAACTCTTCATTCTATGCAAATACGCAAGATTCATGCGTTTGGAGCAGCCAAACAAGCCCCAAACGAATGCAAAGTCGCTTTATAACGAAATCGGCCGATTCAGTTTTGCGCTCGCTGCAGGCGTTCCAGCTCGAGTTATTAGATCAAAAACTCTTCATTCTATGCAAATACGCAAGATTCATGCGTTTCGAGCAGCCAAACAAGCCCCAAACGAATGCAAAGTCACTTTATAACGAAATCGACCGATTCTGTTTTGCGCTCGCTGCAGGCGTTCCAGCTCGTATTAATCGATCAAAAACTCTTCATTCTATGCAAATACGCAAGATTCGAGCGTTTGGAGCAGCCAAACAAGCCCCAAACGAATGCAAAGTCGCTTTATAACGAAATCGACCGATTCAGTTTTGCGCTCGCTGCAGGCTTTCCAGCTCGTATTAATAGATCTAAGACTCTTCATTCTATAAATACGCAAGATTCATGCGTTTCGAGCAGCCAAACAAGCCCCAAACGAATGCAAAGTCGCTTTATAACGAAAAAGACCGATTTAGTTTTGCGCTCGCTGCAGGCGTTCCAGCTCGAGTTATTAGATCAAAAACTCTTCATTCTATGCAAATACGCGAGATTCATGCGTTTCGAGCAGCCAAACAAGCCCTAAACGAATGCAAAGTCGCTTTATAACGAAATCGACCGATTCAGTTTTGCGCTCGCTGCAAGCGTTCCAGCTCGAGTTATTAGATCAAACACTGTTTATTCTATGCGAATACGCAAGATTCATGCGTTTAGAGCAGCCAAACAAGCCCCAAACGAATGCACAGACGCTTTTGAACGAAATTGAACGATTGAGTTTTGCGCTCACCGTACGCGTTCCAGCTCGTGTCATTAGATCAAAAACTCTTCATTCTATGCAAATACGCAAGATTCATGCGTTTGGAGCAGCCAAACAAGCCCCAAACGAATGCAAAGTCGCTTTACAACGAAATTGAACGATTGAGTTTTGCGCTCGCTGTACGCGTTCCAGCTCGTGTTATTAGATCAAAAACTCTTCATTCTATGCAAATACGCAAGATTCATGCGTTTGGAGCAGCCAAACAAGCCCCAAACGAATGCAAAGTCGCTTTACAACGAAATTGAACGATTGAGTTTTGCGCTCGCTGTACGCGTTCCAGCTCGTGTTATTAGATCAAAAACTCTTCATTCTATGCAAATACGCAAGATTCATGCGTTTGGAGCAGCCAAACAAGCCCCAAACGAATGCAAAGTCGCTTTACAACGAAATTGAACGATTGAGTTTTGCGCTCGCTGTACGCGTTCCAGCTCGTGTTATTAGATCAAAAACTCTTCATTCTATGCAAATACGCAAGATTCATGCGTTTGGAGCAGCCAAACAAGCCCCAAACGAATGCAAAGTCGCTTTATGACGAAATCGGCCGATTCAGTTTTGCGCTCGCTGCAGGCGTTCCAGCTCGAGTTATTAGATCAAAAACTCTTCATTCTATGCAAATACGCAAGATTCATGCGTTTCGAGCAGCCAAACAAGCCCCAAACGAATGCAAAGTCACTTTATAATGAAATCGGCCGATTCAGTTTTGCGCTCGCTGCAGACGTTCCAGCTCGTGTTATTAGATCAAAAACTCTTCATTCTATGCAAATACGCAAGATTCATGCGTTTCGAGCAGTCAAACAAGCCCCAAACGAATGCAAAGTCGCTTTATAACGAAAAAGACCGATTTAGTTTTGCGCTCGCTGCAGGCGTTCCAGCTCGAGTTATTAGATCAAAAACTCTTCATTCTATGCAAATACGCAAGATTCATGCGTTTCGAGCAGCCAAACAAGCCCCAAACGAATGCAAAGTCACTTTATAACGAAATCGACCGACTCAGTTTTGCGCTCGCTGCCGGCGTTCCAGCTCGAGTTATTAGATCAAAAACTCTTCATTCTATGCAAATACGCAAGATTCATGCGTTTCGAGCAGCCAAACAAGCCCCAAACGAATGCAAAGTCGCTTTATAACGAAATCGGCCGATTCAGTTTTGCGCTCGCTGCAGACGTTCCAGCTCGTGTTATTAGATCAAAAACTCGTCATTCTATGCAAATACGCAAGATTCATGCGTTTGGGGCAGCCAAACAAGCCCCAAACGAATGCAAAGTCGCTTTATAACGAAAAAGACCGATTCAGTTTTGCGCTCGCTGCAGGCGTTCCAGCTCGAGTTATTAGATCAAAAACTCTTTATTCTATGTGAATACGCAAGATTCATGCGTTTAGAGCAGCCAAACAAGCCCCAAACGAATGCACAGACGCTTTTAAACGAAATTGAACGATTGAGTTTTGCGCTCGCCGTACGCGTTCCAGCTCGAGTTATTAGATCAAACACTCTTTATTCTATGCGAATACGCAAGATTCATGCGTTTAGAGCAGCCAAACAAGCCCCAAACGAATGCACAGACGCTTTTAAACGAAATTGAACGATTGAGTTTTGCGCTCGCTGTACGCGTTCCAGCTCGTGTCATTAGATCAAAAACTCTTCATTCTATGCAAATACGCAAGATTCATGCGTTTGGAGCAGCCAAACAAGCCCTAAACGAATGCAAAGACGCTTTATAACGAAATCGACCGATTCAGTTTTGCGCTCGCTGCAGGCGTTGCAGCTCGAGTTATTAGATCAAAAACTCTTCATTCTATGCAAATACGCAAGATTCATGCGTTTCGAGCAGCCAAACAAGCCCCAAACGAATGCAAAGTCGCTTTATAACGAAATCGGCCGATTCAGTTTTGCGCTCGCTGCAGGCGTTCCAGCTCGTGTTATTAGATAAAAAACTCTTCATTCTATGCAAATGTGCAAGATTCATGCGTTTCGAGCAGCCAAACAAGCCCCAAACGAATGCAAAGTCACTTTATAACGAAATCGACCGATTGAGTTTTGCGCTCGCTGTACGCGTTCCAGCTCGTGTTATTAGATCAAAAACTCGTCATTCTATGCAAATACGCAAGATTCATGCGTTTGGAGCAGCCAAACAAGCCCCAAACGAATGCAAAGTCGCTTTACAACGAAATCGACCGATTCAGTTTTGCGCTCGCTGCAGGCGTTCCAGCTCGTATTAATAGATCAAAAACTCTTCATTCTATGCAAATACGCAAGATTCATGGGTTTGGAGCAGCCAAACAAGCCCCAAACGAATGCAAAGTCGCTTTACAACGAAATTGAACGATTGAGTTTTGCGCTCGCTGTACGCGTTCCAGCTCGTGTTATTAGATTAAAAACTCTTCATTCTATGCAAATACGCAAGATTCATGCGTTTCGAGCAGCCAAACAAGCCCCAAACGAATGCAAAGTCACTTTATAACGAAATCGACCGATTCTGTTTTGCGCTCGCTGCAGGCGTTCCAGCTCGTATTAATAGATCAAAAACTCTTCATTCTATGCAAATACGCAAGATTCGAGCGTTTGGAGCAGCCAAACAAGCCCCAAACGAATGCAAAGTCGCTTTATAACGAAATCGACCGATTCAGTTTTGCGCTCGCTGCAGGCTTTCCAGCTCGTATTAATAGATCTAAGACTCTTCATTCTGTGCAAATATGCAAGATTCATGCGTTTGGAGCAGCCAAACAAGCCCCAAACGAATGCAAAGTCGCTTTATAACGAAAAAGACCGATTGAGTTTTGCGCTCGCTGCAGGCATTCCAGCTCGTGTTATTAGATCAAAAACTCGTCATTCTATTCAAATACGCAAGATTCATGCGCTTGGAGCAGCCAAACAAGCCCCAAACGAATGCAAAGTCGCTTTATAACGAAATCGACCGATTTAGTTTTGCGCTCGCTGCAGGCGTTCCAGCTCGAGTTATTAGATCAAAAACTCTTCATTCTATGCAAATACGCAAGATTCATGCGTTTCGAGCAGCCAAACAAGCCCCAAACGAATGCAAAGTCGCTTTATAACGAAATCGGCCGATTCAGTTTTGCGCTCGCTGCAGACGTTCCAGCTCGTGTTATTAGATCAAAAACTCGTCATTCTATGCAAATACGCAAGATTCATGCGTTTGGGGCAGCCAAACAAGCCCCAAACGAATGCAAAGTCGCTTTATAACGAAAAAGACCGATTCAGTTTTGCGCTCGCTGCAGGCGTTCCAGCTCGAGTTATTAGATCAAACACTCTTTATTCTATGCGAATACGCAAGGTTCATGCGTTTAGAGCAGCCAAACAAGCCCCAAACGAATGCACAGACGCTTTTAAACGAAATTGAACGATTGAGTTTTGCGCTCGCTGCAGGCGTTCCAGCTCGAGTTATTAGATCAAAAACTCTTCATTCTATGCAAATACGCAAGATTCATGCGTTTAGAGCAGCCAAACAAGCCCCAAACGAATGCAAAGTCGCTTTACAACGAAATTGAACGATTGAGTTTTGCGCTCGCTGCAAGCGTTCCAGCTCGAGTTATTAGATCAAACACTATTTATTCTATGCGAATACGCAAGATTCATGCGTTTCGAGCAGCCAAACAAGCCCCAAACGAATGCAAAGTCGCTTTATAACGAAATCGGCCGATTCAGTTTTGCGCTCGCTGCAGACGTTCCAGCTCGTGTTATTAGATCAAAAACTCGTCATTCTATGCAAATACGCAAGATTCATGCGTTTGGGGCAGCCAAACAAGCCCCAAACGAATGCAAAGTCACTTTATAACGAAAAAGACCGATTCAGTTTTGCGCTCGCTGCAGGCGTTCCAGCTCGAGTTATTAGATCAAACACTCTTTATTCTATGCGAATACGCAAGATTCATGCGTTTAGAGCAGCCAAACAAGCCCCAAACGAATGCACAGACGCTTTTAAACGAAATTGAACGATTGAGTTTTGCGCTCGCTGCAGGCGTTCCAGCTCGAGTTATTAGATCAAAAACTCTTCATTCTATGCAAATACGCAAGATTCATGCGTTTCGAGCAGCCAAACAAGCCTTAAACGAATGCAAAGTCGCTTTATAACGAAATCGACCGATTCAGTTTTGCGCTCGCTGCAAGCGTTCCAGCTCGAGTTATTAGATCAAACACTCTTTATTCTATGCGAATACGCAAGATTCATGCGTTTAGAGCAGCCAAACAAGCCCCAAACGAATGCACAGACGCTTTTAAACGAAATTGAACGATTGAGTTTTGCGCTCGCTGCAGGCGTTCCAGCTCGAGTTATTAGATCA
Organism: Amblyteles armatorius; assembly: GCA_933228735.2. NCBI lineage: Eukaryota > Metazoa > Arthropoda > Insecta > Hymenoptera > Ichneumonidae > Amblyteles > Amblyteles armatorius. The sequence continues at coordinate 138,059 of OW121691.1, read as the reverse complement.
AAAACTCTTCATTCTATGCAAATACGCAAGATTCATGCGTTTCGAGCAGCCAAACAAGCCTTAAACGAATGCAAAGTCGCTTTATAACGAAATCGACCGATTCAGTTTTGCGCTCGCTGCAAGCGTTCCAGCTCGAGTTATTAGATCAAACACTGTTTATTCTATGCGAATACGCAAGATTCATGCGTTTAGAGCAGCCAAACAAGCCCCAAACGAATGCAAAGTCGCTTTACAACGAAATTGAACGATTGAGTTTTGCGCTCGCTGTACGCGTTCCAGCTCGTGTTATTAGATCAAAAACTCTTCATTCTATGCAAATACGCAAGATTCATGCGTTTGGAGCAGCCAAACAAGCCCCAAACGAATGCAAAGTCGCTTTATAACGAAATCGGCCGATTCAGTTTTGCGCTCGCTGCAGGCGTTCCAGCTCGAGTTATTAGATCAAAAACTCTTCATTCTATGCAAATACGCAAGATTCATGCGTTTCGAGCAGCCAAACAAGCCCCAAACGAATGCAAAGTCGCTTTATAACGAAATCGGCCGATTCAGTTTTGCGCTCGCTGCAGGCGTTCCAGCTCGTGTTATTAGGTCAAAAACTCGTCATTCTATGCAAATACGCAAGATTCATGCGTTTGGAGCAGCCAAACAAGCCCCAAACGAATGCACAGACGCTTTTAAACGAAATTGAACGATTGAGTTTTGCGCTCGCCGTACGCGTTCCAGCTCGAGTTATTAGATCAAACACTCTTTATTCTATGCGAATACGCAAGATTCGAGCGTTTGGAGCAGCCAAACAAGCCCCAAACGAATGCAAAGTCACTTTATAACGAAATCGACCGATTCAGTTTTGCGCTCGCTGCAGGCTTTCCAGCTCGTATTAATAGATCTAAGACTCTTCATTCTGTGCAAATATGCAAGATTCATGCGTTTGGAGCAGCCAAACAAGCCCCAAACGAATGCAAAGTCGCTTTATAACGAAAAAGACCGATTTAGTTTTGCGCTCGCTGCAGGCGTTCCAGCTCGAGTTATTAGATCAAAAACTCTTCATTCTATGCAAATACGCAAGATTCATGCGTTTCGAGCAGCCAAACAAGCCCTAAACGAATGCAAAGTCGCTTTATAACGAAATCGACCGATTCAGTTTTGCGCTCGCTGCAAGCGTTCCAGCTCGAGTTATTAGATCAAACACTGTTTATTCTATGCGAATACGCAAGATTCATGCATTTAGAGCAGCCAAACAAGCCCCAAACGAATGCACAGACGCTTTTGAACGAAATTGAACGATTGAGTTTTGCGCTCGCCGTACGCGTTCCAGCTCGTGTCATTAGATCAAAAACTCTTCATTCTATGCAAATACGCAAGATTCATGCGTTTGGAGCAGCCAAACAAGCCCCAAACGAATGCAAAGTCGCTTTACAACGAAATTGAACGATTGAGTTTTGCGCTCGCTGTACGCGTTCCAGCTCGTGTTATTAGATCAAAAACTCTTCATTCTATGCAAATACGCAAGATTCATGCGTTTGGAGCAGCCAAACAAGCCCCAAACGAATGCAAAGTCGCTTTATAACGAAATCGGCCGATTCAGTTTTGCGCTCGCTGCAGGCGTTCCAGCTCGAGTTATTAGATCAAAAACTCTTCATTCTATGCAAATACGCAAGATTCATGCGTTTCGAGCAGCCAAACAAGCCCCAAACGAATGCAAAGTCACTTTATAATGAAATCGGCCGATTCAGTTTTGCGCTCGCTGCAGACGTTCCAGCTCGTGTTATTAGATCAAAAACTCTTCATTCTATGCAAATACGCAAGATTCATGGGTTTCGAGCAGTCAAACAAGCCCCAAACGAATGCAAAGTCGCTTTATAACGAAAAAGACCGATTTAGTTTTGCGCTCGCTGCAGGCGTTCCAGCTCGAGTTATTAGACCAAAAACTCTTCATTCTATGCAAATACGCAAGATTCATGCGTTTCGAGCAGCCAAACAAGCCCTAAACGAATGCAAAGTCGCTTTATAACGAAATCGACCGATTCAGTTTTGCGCTCGCTGCAAGCGTTCCAGCTCGAGTTATTAGATCAAACACTGTTTATTCTATGCGAATACGCAAGATTCATGCGTTTAGAGCAGCCAAACAAGCCCCAAACGAATGCACAGACGCTTTTGAACGAAATTGAACGATTGAGTTTTGCGCTCGCCGTACGCGTTCCAGCTCGTGTCATTAGATCAAAAACTCTTCATTCTATGCAAATACGCAAGATTCATGCGTTTGGAGCAGCCAAACAAGCCCCAAACGAATGCAAAGTCGCTTTACAACGAAATTGAACGATTGAGTTTTGCGCTCGCTGCAGGCGTTCCAGCTCGAGTTATTAGATCAAAAACTCTTCATTCTATGCAAATACGCAAGATTCATGCGTTTCGAGCAGCCAAACAAGCCCCAAACGAATGCAAAGTCGCTTTATAACGAAATCGGCCGATTCAGTTTTGCGCTCGCTGCAGACGTTCCAGCTCGTGTTATTAGATCAAAAACTCTTCATTCTATGCAAATACGCAAGATTCATGCGTTTCGAGCAGTCAAACAAGCCCCAAACGAATGCAAAGTCGCTTTATAACGAAAAAGACCGATTTAGTTTTGCGCTCGCTGCAGGCGTTCCAGCTCGAGTTATTAGATCAAAAACTCTTCATTCTATGCAAATACGCAAGATTCATGCGTTTCGAGCAGCCAAACAAGCCCTAAACGAATGCAAAGTCGCTTTATAACGAAATCGACCGATTCAGTTTTGCGCTCGCTGCAAGCGTTCCAGCTCGAGTTATTAGATCAAACACTGTTTATTCTATGCGAATACGCAAGATTCATGCGTTTAGAGCAGCCAAACAAGCCCCAAACGAATGCACAGACGCTTTTAAACGAAATTGAACGATTGAGTTTTGCGCTCGCCGTACGCGTTCCAGCTCGAGTTATTAGATCAAAAACTCTTCATTCTATGCAAATACGCAAGATTCATGCGTTTGGAGCAGCCAAACAAGCCCTAAACGAATGCAAAGTCGCTTTATAACGAAATCGACCGATTCAGTTTTGCGCTCGCTGCAGGCGTTCCAGCTCGAGTTATTAGATCAAAAACTCTTCATTCTATGCAAATACGCAAGATTCATGCGTTTCGAGCAGCCAAACAAGCCCCAAACGAATGCAAAGTCGCTTTATAACGAAATCGACCGATTCAGTTTTGCGCTCGCTGCAGGCGTTCCAGCTCGTGTTATTAGATCAAAAACTCTTCATTCTATGCAAATACGCAAGATTCATGCGTTTCGAGCAGCCAAACAAGCCCCAAACGAATGCAAAGTCACTTTATAACGAAATCGACCGATTCTGTTTTGCGCTCGCTGCAGGCGTTCCAGCTCGTATTAATAGATCAAAAACTCTTCATTCTATGCAAATACGCAAGATTCATGCGTTTAGAGCAGCCAAACAAGCCCCAAACGAATGCACAGACGCTTTTAAACGAAATTGAACGATTGAGTTTTGCGCTCGCCGTACGCGTTCCAGCTCGAGTTATTAGATCAAACACTCTTTATTCTATGCGAATACGCAAGATTCATGCGTTTAGAGCAGCCAAACAAGCCCCAAACGAATGCACAGACGCTTTTAAACGAAATTGAACGATTGAGTTTTGCGCTCGCTGTACGCGTTCCAGCTCGTGTTATTAGATCAAAAACTCTTCATTCTATGCAAATACGCAAGATTCATGCGTTTGGAGCAGCCAAACAAGCCCTAAACGAATGCAAAGTCGCTTTATAACGAAATCGACCGATTCAGTTTTGCGCTCGCTGCAGGCGTTCCAGCTCGAGTTATTAGATCAAAAACTCTTCATTCTATGCAAATACGCTAGATTCATGCGTTTCGAGCAGCCAAACAAGCCCTAAACGAATGCAAAGTCGCTTTATAACGAAATCGACCGATTCAGTTTTGCGCTCGCTGCAAGCGTTCCAGCTCGAGTTATTAGATCAAACACTGTTTATTCTATGCGAATACGCAAGATTCTAGCGTTTAGAGCAGCCAAACAAGCCCCAAACGAATGCAAAGTCACTTTATAACGAAATCGGCCGATTCAGTTTTGCGCTCGCTGCAGGCGTTCCAGCTCGTGTTATTAGATCAAAAACTCTTCATTCTATGCAAATACGCAAGATTCATGTGTTTCGAGCAGCCAAACAAGCCCCAAACGAATGCAAAGTCACTTTCTAACGAAATTGAACGATTGAGTTTTGCGCTCGCTGTACGCGTTCCAGCTCGTGTTATTAGATCAAAAACTCTTCATTCTATGCAAATACGCAAGATTCATGCGTTTGGAGCAGCCGAACAAGCCCCAAACGAATGCAAAGTCGCTTTATAACGAAATCGACCGACTCAGTTTTGCGCTCGCTGCCGGCGTTCCAGCTCGTATTAATAGATCAAAAACTCTTCATTCTATGCAAATACGCAAGATTCATGCGTTTCAAGCAGCTAAACAAGCCCCAAACGAATGGAAAGTCGCTTTATAATGAAATCGGCCGATTCAGTTTTGCGCCCGCTGCAGGCGTTCCAGCTCGTGTTATTAGATCAAAAACTCTTCATTCTATGCAAATACGCAAGATTCATGCGTTTCGAGCAGCCAAACAAGCCCCAAACGAATGCAAAGTCGCTTTATAATGAAATCGGCCGATTCAGTTTTGCGCCCGCTGCAGGCGTTCCAGCTCGTGTTATTAGATCAAAAACTCTTCATTCTATGCAAATACGCAAGATTCATGCGTTTCGAGCAGCCAAACAAGCCCCAAACGAATGCAAAGTCGCTTTACAACGAAATCGACCGATTCAGTTTTGCGCTCGCTGCAGGCGTTCCAGCTCGTATTAATAGATCAAAAACTCTTCATTCTATGCAAATACGCAAGATTCATGCGTTTGGAGCAGCCAAACAAGCCCCAAACGAATGCAAAGTCGCTTTACAACGAAATTGAACGATTGAGTTTTGCGCTCGCTGTACGCGTTCCAGCTCGTGTTATTAGATCAAAAACTCTTCATTCTATGCAAATACGCAAGATTCATGCGTTTGGAGCAGCCAAACAAGCCCCAAACGAATGCAAAGTCGCTTTATAACGAAATCGGCCGATTCAGTTTTGCGCTCGCTGCAGGCGTTCCAGCTCGAGTTATTAGATCAAAAACTCTTTATTCTATGCAAATACGCAAGATTCATGCGTTTCGAGCAGCCAAACAAGCCCTAAACGAATGCAAAGTCGCTTTATAACGAAATCGACCGATTCAGTTTTGCGCTCGCTGCAAGCGTTCCAGCTCGAGTTATTAGATCAAACACTGTTTATTCTATGCGAATACGCAAGATTCATGCGTTTAGAGCAGCCAAACAAGCCCCAAACGAATGCACAGACGCTTTTGAACGAAATTGAACGATTGAGTTTTGCGCTCGCCGTACGCGTTCCAGCTCGTGTCATTAGATCAAAAACTCTTCATTCTATGCAAATACGCAAGATTCATGCGTTTGGAGCAGCCAAACAAGCCCCAAACGAATGCAAAGTCGCTTTATAACGAAATCGGCCGATTCAGTTTTGCGCTCGCTGCAGGCGTTCCAGCTCGAGTTATTAGATCAAAAACTCTTCATTCTATGCAAATACGCAAGATTCATGCGTTTCGAGCAGCCAAACAAGCCCCAAACGAATGCAAAGTCGCTTTATAACGAAATCGGCCGATTCAGTTTTGCGCTCGCTGCAGGCGTTCCAGCTCGACTTATTAGATCAAAAACTCTTCATTCTATGCAAATACGCAAGATTCATGCGTTTCGAGCAGCCAAACAAGCCCCAAACGAATGCAAAGTCACTTTATAACGAAATCGACCGATTCTGTTTTGCGCTCGCTGCAGGCGTTCCAGCTCGTATTAATAGATCAAAAACTCTTCATTCTATGCAAATACGCAAGATTCGAGCGTTTGGAGCAGCCAAACAAGCCCCAAACGAATGCAAAATCGCTTTATAACGAAATCGACCGATTCAGTTTTGCGCTCGCTGCAGGCTTTCCAGCTCGTATTAATAGATCTAAGACTCTTCATTCTGTGCAAATATGCAAGATTCATGCGTTTGGAGCAGCCAAACAAGCCCCAAACGAATGCAAAGTCGCTTTATAACGAAAAAGACCGATTGAGTTTTGCGCTCGCTGCGGGCATTCCAGCTCGTGTTATTAGATCAAAAACTCGTCATTCTATGCAAATACGCAAGATTCATGCGTTTGGAGCAGCCAAACAAGCCCCAAACGAATGCAAAGTCGCTTTATAACGAAATCGACCGATTTAGTTTTGCGCTCGCTGCAGGCGTTCCAGCTCGAGTTATTAGATCAAAAACTCTTCATTCTATGCAAATACGCAAGATTCATGCGTTTCGAGCAGCCAAACAAGCCCCAAACGAATGCAAAGTCACTTTATAACGAAATCGGCCGATTCAGTTTTGCGCTCGCTGCAGGCGTTCCAGCTCGTGTTATTAGATCAAAAACTCTTCATTCTATGCAAATACGCAAGATTCATGTGTTTCGAGCAGCCAAACAAGCCCCAAACGAATGCAAAGTCACTTTCTAACGAAATTGAACGATTGAGTTTTGCGCTCGCTGTACGCGTTCCAGCTCGTGTTATTAGATCAAAAACTCTTCATTCTATGCAAATACGCAAGATTCATGCGTTTGGAGCAGCCGAACAAGCCCCAAACGAATGCAAAGTCGCTTTATAACGAAATCGACCGACTCAGTTTTGCGCTCGCTGCCGGCGTTCCAGCTCGTATTAATAGATCAAAAACTCTTCATTCTATGCAAATACGCAAGATTCATGCGTTTCAAGCAGCTAAACAAGCCCCAAACGAATGGAAAGTCGCTTTATAATGAAATCGGCCGATTCAGTTTTGCGCCCGCTGCAGGCGTTCCAGCTCGTGTTATTAGATCAAAAACTCTTCATTCTATGCAAATACGCAAGATTCATGCGTTTCGAGCAGCCAAACAAGCCCCAAACGAATGCAAAGTCGCTTTATAATGAAATCGGCCGATTCAGTTTTGCGCCCGCTGCAGGCGTTCCAGCTCGTGTTATTAGATCAAAAACTCTTCATTCTATGCAAATACGCAAGATTCATGCGTTTCGAGCAGCCAAACAAGCCCCAAACGAATGCAAAGTCGCTTTACAACGAAATCGACCGATTCAGTTTTGCGCTCGCTGCAAGCGTTCCAGCTCGTATTAATAGATCAAAAACTCTTCATTCTATGCAAATACGCAAGATTCATGCGTTTGGAGCAGCCAAACAAGCCCCAAACGAATGCAAAGTCGCTTTACAACGAAATTGAACGATTGAGTTTTGCGCTCGCTGTACGCGTTCCAGCTCGTGTTATTAGATCAAAAACTCTTCATTCTATGCAAATACGCAAGATTCATGCGTTTGGAGCAGCCAAACAAGCCCCAAACGAATGCAAAGTCGCTTTATAACGAAATCGGCCGATTCAGTTTTGCGCTCGCTGCAGGCGTTCCAGCTCGACTTATTAGATCAAAAACTCTTCATTCTATGCAAATACGCAAGATTCATGCGTTTCGAGCAGCCAAACAAGCCCCAAACGAATGCAAAGTCACTTTATAACGAAATCGACCGATTCTGTTTTGCGCTCGCTGCAGGCGTTCCAGCTCGTATTAATAGATCAAAAACTCTTCATTCTATGCAAATACGCAAGATTCGAGCGTTTGGAGCAGCCAAACAAGCCCCAAACGAATGCAAAATCGCTTTATAACGAAATCGACCGATTCAGTTTTGCGCTCGCTGCAGGCTTTCCAGCTCGTATTAATAGATCTAAGACTCTTCATTCTGTGCAAATATGCAAGATTCATGCGTTTGGAGCAGCCAAACAAGCCCCAAACGAATGCAAAGTCGCTTTATAACGAAAAAGACCGATTGAGTTTTGCGCTCGCTGCAGGCATTCCAGCTCGTGTTATTAGATCAAAAACTCGTCATTCTATGCAAATACGCAAGATTCATGCGTTTGGAGCAGCCAAACAAGCCCCAAACGAATGCAAAGTCGCTTTATAACGAAATCGACCGATTTAGTTTTGCGCTCGCTGCAGGCGTTCCAGCTCGTGTTATTAGATCAAAAACTCTTCATTCTATGCAAATACGCAAGATTCATGCGTTTCGAGCAGCCAAACAAGCCCCAAACGAATGCAAAGTCGCTTTATAATGAAATCGGCCGATTCAGTTTTGCGCCCGCTGCAGGCGTTCCAGCTCGTGTTATTAGATCAAAAACTCTTCATTCTATGCAAATACGCAAGATTCATGCGTTTCGAGCAGCCAAACAAGCCCCAAACGAATGCAAAGTCGCTTTACAACGAAATCGACCGATTCAGTTTTGCGCTCGCTGCAGGCGTTCCAGCTCGTATTAATAGATCAAAAACTCTTCATTCTATGCAAATACGCAAGATTCATGCGTTTGGAGCAGCCAAACAAGCCCCAAACGAATGCAAAGTCGCTTTACAACGAAATTGAACGATTGAGTTTTGCGCTCGCTGTACGCGTTCCAGCTCGTGTTATTAGATCAAAAACTCTTCATTCTATGCAAATACGCAAGATTCATGCGTTTGGAGCAGCCAAACAAGCCCCAAACGAATGCAAAGTCGCTTTATAACGAAATCGGCCGATTCAGTTTTGCGCTCGCTGCAGGCGTTCCAGGTTGAGTTATTAGATCAAAAACTCTTCATTCTATGCAAATACGCAAGATTCATGCGTTTCGAGCAGCCAAACAAGCCCTAAACGAATGCAAAGTCGCTTTATAACGAAATCAACCGATTCAGTTTTGCGCTCGCTGCAAGCGTTCCAGCTCGAGTTATTAGATCAAACACTGTTTATTCTATGCGAAACGCAAGATTCATGCGTTTAGAGCAGCCAAACAAGCCCCAAACGAATGCACAGACGCTTTTGAACGAAATTGAACGATTGAGTTTTGCGCTCGCCGTACGCGTTCCAGCTCGTGTCATTAGATCAAAAACTCTTCATTCTATGCAAATACGCAAGATTCATGCGTTTGGAGCAGCCAAACAAGCCCCAAACGAATGCAAAGTCGCTTTATAACGAAATCGGCCGATTCAGTTTTGCGCTCGCTGCAGGCGTTCCAGCTCGAGTTATTAGATCAAAAACTCTTCATTCTATGCAAATACGCAAGATTCATGCGTTTGGAGCAGCCAAACAAGCCCCAAACGAATGCAAAGTCGCTTTATAACGAAATCGGCCGATTCAGTTTTGCGCTCGCTGCAGGCGTTCCAGCTCGAGTTATTAGATCAAAAACTCTTCATTCTATGCAAATACGCAAGATTCATGCGTTTCGAGCAGCCAAACAAGCCCCAAACGAATGCAAAGTCGCTTTATAACGAAATCGGCCGATTCAGTTTTGCGCTCGCTGCAGGCGTTCCAGCTCGAGTTATTAGATCAAAAACTCTTCATTCTATGCAAATACGCAAGATTCATGCGTTTCGAGCAGCCAAACAAGCCCCAAACGAATGCAAAGTCACTTTATAACGAAATCGACCGATTCTGTTTTGCGCTCGCTGCAGGCGTTCCAGCTCGTATTAATAGATCAAAAACTCTTCATTCTATGCAAATACGCAAGATTCGAGCGTTTGGAGCAGCCAAACAAGCCCCAAACGAATGCAAAATCGCTTTATAACGAAATCGACCGATTCAGTTTTGCGCTCGCTGCAGGCTTTCCAGCTCGTATTAATAGATCTAAGACTCTTCATTCTGTGCAAATATGCAAGATTCATGCGTTTGGAGCAGCCAAACAAGCCCCAAACGAATGCAAAGTCGCTTTATAACGAAAAAGACCGATTGAGTTTTGCGCTCGCTGCAGGCATTCCAGCTCGTGTTATTAGATCAAAAACTCGTCATTCTATGCAAATACGCAAGATTCATGCGTTTGGAGCAGCCAAACAAGCCCCAAACGAATGCAAAGTCGCTTTATAACGAAATCGACCGATTTAGTTTTGCGCTCGCTGCAGGCGTTCCAGCTCGAGTTATTAGATCAAAAACTCTTCATTCTATGCAAATACGCAAGATTCATGCGTTTCGAGCAGCCAAACAAGCCCCAAACGAATGCAAAGTCGCTTTATAACGAAATCGGCCGATTCAGTTTTGCGCTCGCTGCAGACGTTCCAGCTCGTGTTATTAGATAAAAAACTCGTCATTCTATGCAAATACGCAAGATTCATGCGTTTGGGGCAGCCAAACAAGCCCCAAACGAATGCAAAGTCGCTTTATAACGAAAAAGACCGATTCAGTTTTGCGCTCGCTGCAGGCGTTCCAGCTCGAGTTATTAGATCAAAAACTCTTTATTCTATGCGAATACGCAAGATTCATGCGTTTAGAGCAGCCAAACAAGCCCCAAACGAATGCAGAGACGCTTTTAAACGAAATTGAACGATTGAGTTTTGCGCTCGCCGTACGCGTTCCAGCTCGAGTTATTAGATCAAACACTCTTTATTCTATGCGAATACGCAAGATTCATGCGTTTAGAGCAGCCAAACAAGCCCTAAACGAATGCAAAGTCGCTTTATAACGAAATCGACCGATTCAGTTTTGCGCTCGCTGCAGGCGTTCCAGCTCGAGTTATTAGATCAAAAACTCTTCATTCTATGCAAATACGCAAGATTCATGCGTTTCGAGCATCCAAACAAGCCCCAAACGAATGCAAAGTCGCTTTATAACAAAATCGGCCGATTCAGTTTTGCGCTCGCTGCAGGCGTTCCAGCTCGTGTTATTAGATCAAAAACTCTTCATTCTATGCAAATACGCAAGATTCATGCGTTTCGAGCAGCCAAACAAGCCCCAAACGAATGCAAAGTCACTTTCTAACGAAATTGAACGATTGAGTTTTGCGCTCGCTGTACGCGTTCCAGCTCGTGTTATTAGATCAAAAACTCTTCATTCTATGCAAATACGCAAGATTCATGCGTTTCGAGCAGCCAAACAAGCCCCAAACGAATGCAAAGTCGCTTTATAACGAAATCGGCCGATTCAGTTTTGCGCTCGCTGCAGACGTTCCAGCTCGTGTTATTAGATCAAAAACTCTTCATTCTATGCAAATACGCAAGATTCATGCGTTTCGAGCAGTCAAACAAGCCCCAAACGAATGCAAAGTCGCTTTATAACGAAAAAGACCGATTTAGTTTTGCGCTCGCTGCAGGCGTTCCAGCTCGAGTTATTAGATCAAAAACTCTTCATTCTATGCAAATACGCAAGATTCATGCGTTTCGAGCAGCCAAACAAGCCCTAAACGAATGCAAAGTCGCTTTATAACGAAAAAGACCGATTGAGTTTTGCGCTCGCTGCAGGCATTCCAGCTCGTGTTATTAGATCAAAAACTCGTCATTCTATGCAAATACGCAAGATTCATGCGTTTGGAGCAGCCAAACAAGCCCCAAACGAATGCAAAGTCGCTTTATAACGAAATCGACCGATTTAGTTTTGCGCTCGCTGCAGGCGTTCCAGCTCGAGTTATTAGATCAAAAACTCTTCATTCTATGCAAATACGCAAGATTCATGCGTTTCGAGCAGCCAAACAAGCCCCAAACGAATGCAAAGTCGCTTTATAACGAAATCGGCCGATTCAGTTTTGCGCTCGCTGCAGACGTTCCAGCTCGTGTTATTAGATAAAAAACTCGTCATTCTATGCAAATACGCAAGATTCATGCGTTTGGGGCAGCCAAACAAGCCCCAAACGAATGCAAAGTCGCTTTATAACGAAAAAGACCGATTCAGTTTTGCGCTCGCTGCAGGCGTTCCAGCTCGAGTTATTAGATCAAAAACTCTTTATTCTATGCGAATACGCAAGATTCATGCGTTTAGAGCAGCCAAACAAGCCCCAAACGAATGCACAGACGCTTTTAAACGAAATTGAACGATTGAGTTTTGCGCTCGCCGTACGCGTTCCAGCTCGAGTTATTAGATCAAACACTCTTTATTCTATGCGAATACGCAAGATTCATGCGTTTAGAGCAGCCAAACAAGCCCTAAACGAATGCAAAGTCGCTTTATAACGAAATCGACCGATTCAGTTTTGCGCTCGCTGCAGGCGTTCCAGCTCGAGTTATTAGATCAAAAACTCTTCATTCTATGCAAATACGCAAGATTCATGCGTTTCGAGCATCCAAACAAGCCCCAAACGAATGCAAAGTCGCTTTATAACAAAATCGGCCGATTCAGTTTTGCGCTCGCTGCAGGCGTTCCAGCTCGTGTTATTAGATCAAAAACTCTTCATTCTATGCAAATACGCAAGATTCATGCGTTTCGAGCAGCCAAACAAGCCCCAAACGAATGCAAAGTCACTTTCTAACGAAATTGAACGATTGAGTTTTGCGCTCGCTGTACGCGTTCCAGCTCGTGTTATTAGATCAAAAACTCTTCATTCTATGCAAATACGCAAGATTCATGCGTTTCGAGCAGCCAAACAAGCCCCAAACGAATGCAAAGTCGCTTTATAACGAAATCGGCCGATTCAGTTTTGCGCTCGCTGCAGACGTTCCAGCTCGTGTTATTAGATCAAAAACTCTTCATTCTATGCAAATACGCAAGATTCATGCGTTTCGAGCAGTCAAACAAGCCCCAAACGAATGCAAAGTCGCTTTATAACGAAAAAGACCGATTTAGTTTTGCGCTCGCTGCAGGCGTTCCAGCTCGAGTTATTAGATCAAAAACTCTTCATTCTATGCAAATACGCAAGATTCATGCGTTTCGAGCAGCCAAACAAGCCCTAAACGAATGCAAAGTCGCTTTATAACGAAATCGACCGATTCAGTTTTGCGCTCGCTGCAAGCGTTCCAGCTCGAGTTATTAGATCAAACACTGTTTATTCTATGCGAATACGCAAGATTCATGCGTTTAGAGCAGCCAAACAAGCCCCAAACGAATGCACAGACGCTTTTGAACGAAATTGAACGATTGAGTTTTGCGCTCGCCGTACGCGTTCCAGCTCGTGTCATTAGATCAAAAACTCTTCATTCTATGCAAATACGCAAGATTCATGCGTTTGGAGCAGCCAAACAAGCCCCAAACGAATGCAAAGTCGCTTTACAACGAAATTGAACGATTGAGTTTTGCGCTCGCTGTACGCGTTCCAGCTCGTGTTATTAGATCAAAAACTCTTCATTCTATGCAAATACGCAAGATTCATGCGTTTGGAGCAGCCAAACAAGCCCCAAACGAATGCAAAGTCGCTTTATAACGAAATCGGCCGATTCAGTTTTGCGCTCGCTGCAGGCGTTCCAGCTCGAGTTATTAGATCAAAAACTCTTCATTCTATGCAAATACGCAAGATTCATGCGTTTCGAGCAGCCAAACAAGCCCCAAACGAATGCAAAGTCACTTTATAATGAAATCGGCCGATTCAGTTTTGCGCTCGCTGCAGACGTTCCAGCTCGTGTTATTAGATCAAAAACTCTTCATTCTATGCAAATACGCAAGATTCATGCGTTTCGAGCAGTCAAACAAGCCCCAAACGAATGCAAAGTCGCTTTATAACGAAAAAGACCGATTTAGTTTTGCGCTCGCTGCAGGCGTTCCAGCTCGAGTTATTAGACCAAAAACTCTTCATTCTATGCAAATACGCAAGATTCATGCGTTTCGAGCAGCCAAACAAGCCCTAAACGAATGCAAAGTCGCTTTATAACGAAATCGACCGATTCAGTTTTGCGCTCGCTGCAAGCGTTCCAGCTCGAGTTATTAGATCAAACACTGTTTATTCTATGCGAATACGCAAGATTCATGCGTTTAGAGCAGCCAAACAAGCCCCAAACGAATGCACAGACGCTTTTGAACGAAATTGAACGATTGAGTTTTGCGCTCGCCGTACGCGTTCCAGCTCGTGTCATTAGATCAAAAACTCTTCATTCTATGCAAATACGCAAGATTCATGCGTTTGGAGCAGCCAAACAAGCCCCAAACGAATGCAAAGTCGCTTTACAACGAAATTGAACGATTGAGTTTTGCGCTCGCTGCAGGCGTTCCAGCTCGAGTTATTAGATCAAAAACTCTTCATTCTATGCAAATACGCAAGATTCATGCGTTTCGAGCAGCCAAACAAGCCCTAAACGAATGCAAAGTCGCTTTATAACGAAATCGACCGATTCAGTTTTACGCTCGCTGCAAGCGTTCCAGCTCGAGTTATTAGATCAAACACTATTTATTCTATGCGAATACGCAAGATTCATGCGTTTAGAGCAGCCAAACAAGCCCCAAACGAATGCACAGACGCTTTTGAACGAAATTGAACGATTGAGTTTTGCGCTCGCCGTACGCGTTCCAGCTCGTGTCATTAGATCAAAAACTCTTCATTCTATGCAAATACGCAAGATTCATGCGTTTGGAGCAGCCAAACAAGCCCCAAACGAATGCAAAGTCGCTTTACAACGAAATTGAACGATTGAGTTTTGCGCTCGCTGTACGCGTTCCAGCTCGTGTTATTAGATTCAAAACTCTTCATTCTATGCAAATACGCAAGATTCATGCGTTTGGAGCAGCCAAACAAGCCCCAAACGAATGCAAAGTCGCTTTATAACGAAATCGGCCGATTCAGTTTTGCGCTCGCTGCAGGCGTTCCAGCTCGAGTTATTAGATCAAAAACTCTTCATTCTATGCAAATACGCAAGATTCATGCGTTTCGAGCAGCCAAACAAGCCCCAAACGAATGCAAAGTCGCTTTATAACGAAATCGGCCGATTCAGTTTTGCGCTCGCTGCAGACGTTCCAGCTCGTGTTATTAGATCAAAAACTCGTCATTCTATGCAAATACGCAAGATTCATGCGTTTGGGGCAGCCAAACAAGCCCCAAACGAATGCAAAGTCGCTTTATAACGAAAAAGACCGATTCAGTTTTGCGCTCGCTGCAGGCGTTCCAGCTCGAGTTATTAGATCAAACACTCTTTATTCTATGCGAATACGCAAGATTCATGCGTTTAGAGCAGCCAAACAAGCCCCAAACGAATGCACAGACGGTTTTAAACGAAATTGAACGATTGAGTTTGGCGCTCGCTGCAGGCGTTCCAGCTCGAGTTATTAGATCAAAAACTCTTCATTCTATGCAAATACGCAAGATTCATGCGTTTCGAGCAGCCAAACAAGCCCCAAACGAATGCAAAGTCACTTTCTAACGAAATTGAACGATTGAGTTTTGCGCTCGCTGTACGCGTTCCAGCTCGTGTTATTAGATCAAAAACTCTTCATTCTATGCAAATACGCAAGATTCATGCGTTTCGAGCAGCCAAACAAGCCCCAAACGAATGCAAAGTCGCTTTATAACGAAATCGGCCGATTCAGTTTTGCGCTCGCTGCAGACGTTCCAGCTCGTGTTATTAGATCAAAAACTCTTCATTCTATGCAAATACGCAAGATTCATGCGTTTCGAGCAGTCAAACAAGCCCCAAACGAATGCAAAGTCGCTTTATAACGAAAAAGACCGATTTAGTTTTGCGCTCGCTGCAGGCGTTCCAGCTCGAGTTATTAGATCAAAAACTCTTCATTCTATGCAAATACGCAAGATTCATGCGTTTCGAGCAGCCAAACAAGCCCTAAACGAATGCAAAGTCGCTTTATAACGAAATCGACCGATTCAGTTTTGCGCTCGCTGCAAGCGTTCCAGCTCGAGTTATTAGATCAAACACTGTTTATTCTATGCGAATACGCAAGATTCATGCGTTTAGAGCAGCCAAACAAGCCCCAAACGAATGCACAGACGCTTTTGAACGAAATTGAACGATTGAGTTTTGCGCTCGCCGTACGCGTTCCAGCTCGTGTCATTAGATCAAAAACTCTTCATTCTATGCAAATACGCAAGATTCATGCGTTTGGAGCAGCCAAACAAGCCCCAAACGAATGCAAAGTCGCTTTACAACGAAATTGAACGATTGAGTTTTGCGCTCGCTGTACGCGTTCCAGCTCGTGTTATTAGATCAAAAACTCTTCATTCTATGCAAATACGCAAGATTCATGCGTTTGGAGCAGCCAAACAAGCCCCAAACGAATGCAAAGTCGCTTTACAACGACATCGACCGATTCAGTTTTGCGCTCGCTGCAGGCGTTCCAGCTCGAGTTATTAGATCAAAAACTCTTCATTCTATGCAAATACGCAAGATTCATGCGTTTCGAGCAGCCAAACAAGCCCCAAACGAATGCAAAGTCGCTTTATAACGAAATCGGCCGATTCAGTTTTGCGCTCGCTGCAGACGTTCCAGCTCGTGTTATTAGATCAAAAACTCGTCATTCTATAGAAATACGCAAGATTCATGCGTTTGGGGCAGCCAAACAAGCCCCAAACGAATGCAAAGTCGCTTTATAACGAAAAAGACCGATTCAGTTTTGCGCTCGCTGCAGGCGTTCCAGCTCGAGTTATTAGATCAAACACTCTTTATTCTATGCGAATACGCAAGATTCATGCGTTTAGAGCAGCCAAACAAGCCCCAAACGAATGCACAGACGCTTTTAAACGAAATTGAACGATTGAGTTTTGCGCTCGCTGCAGGCGTTCCAGCTCGAGTTATTAGATCAAAAACTCTTCATTCTATGCAAATACGCAAGATTCATGCGTTTCGAGCAGCCAAACAAGCCCTAAACGAATGCAAAGTCGCTTTATAACGAAATCGACCGATTCAGTTTTGCGCTCGCCGTACGCGTTCCAGCTCGAGTTATTAGATCAAACACTCTTTATTCTATGCGAATACGCAAGATTCATGCGTTTAGAGCAGCCAAACAAGCCCCAAACGAATGCACAGACGCTTTTAAACGAAATTGAACGATTGAGTTTTGCGCTCGCTGTACGCGTTCCAGTTCGTGTCATTATATCAAAAACTCTTCATTCTATGCAAATACGCAAGATTCATGCGTTTGGAGCAGCCAAACAAGCCCTAAACGAATGCAAAGTCGCTTTATAACGAAATCGACCGATTCAGTTTTGCGCTCGCTGCAGGCGTTCCAGCTCGAGTTATTAGATCAAAAACTCTTCATTCTATGCAAATACGCAAGATTCATGCGTTTCGAGCAGCCAAACAAGCCCCAAACGAATGCAAAGTCACTTTATAACAAAATCGGCCGATTCAGTTTTGCGCTCGCTGCAGGCGTTCCAGCTCGTGTTATTAGATCAAAAACTCTTCATTCTATGCAAATACGCAAGATTCATGCGTTTCGAGCAGCCAAACAAGCCCCAAACGAATGCAAAGTCGCTTTATAACGAAAAAGACCGATTTAGTTTTGCGCTCGCTGCAGGCGTTCCAGCTCGAGTTATTAGATCAAAAACTCTTCATTCTATGCAAATACGCAAGATTCATGCGTTTCGAGCAGCCAAACAAGCCCTAAACGAATGCAAAGTCGCTTTATAACGAAATCGACCGATTCAGTTTTGCGCTCGCTGCAAGCGTTCCAGCTCGAGTTATTAGATCAAACACTGTTTATTCTATGCGAATACGCAAGAT
The DNA here is from genome assembly GCA_933228735.2 of Amblyteles armatorius. Lineage (NCBI taxonomy): Eukaryota > Metazoa > Arthropoda > Insecta > Hymenoptera > Ichneumonidae > Amblyteles > Amblyteles armatorius. The sequence continues at coordinate 120,564 of OW121691.1, read as the reverse complement.
TCATGCGTTTAGAGCAGCCAAACAAGCCCCAAACGAATGCACAGACGCTTTTGAACGAAATTGAACGATTGAGTTTTGCGCTCGCCGTACGCGTTCCAGCTCGTGTCATTAGATCAAAAACTCTTCATTCTATGCAAATACGCAAGATTCATGCGTTTGGAGCAGCCAAACAAGCCCCAAACGAATGCAAAGTCGCTTTACAACGAAATTGAACGATTGAGTTTTGCGCTCGCTGTACGCGTTCCAGCTCGTGTTATTAGATCAAAAACTCTTCATTCTATGCAAATACGCAAGATTCATGCGTTTGGAGCAGCCAAACAAGCCCCAAACGAATGCAAAGTCGCTTTATAACGAAATCGGCCGATTCAGTTTTGCGCTCGCTGCAGGCGTTCCAGCTCGAGTTATTAGATCAAAAACTCTTCATTCTATGCAAATACGCAAGATTCATGCGTTTCGAGCAGCCAAACAAGCCCCAAACGAATGCAAAGTCACTTTATAATGAAATCGGCCGATTCAGTTTTGCGCTCGCTGCAGACGTTCCAGCTCGTGTTATTAGATCAAAAACTCTTCATTCTATGCAAATACGCAAGATTCATGGGTTTCGAGCAGTCAAACAAGCCCCAAACGAATGCAAAGTCGCTTTATAACGAAAAAGACCGATTTAGTTTTGCGCTCGCTGCAGGCGTTCCAGCTCGAGTTATTAGACCAAAAACTCTTCATTCTATGCAAATACGCAAGATTCATGCGTTTCGAGCAGCCAAACAAGCCCTAAACGAATGCAAAGTCGCTTTATAACGAAATCGACCGATTCAGTTTTGCGCTCGCTGCAAGCGTTCCAGCTCGAGTTATTAGATCAAACACTGTTTATTCTATGCGAATACGCAAGATTCATGCGTTTAGAGCAGCCAAACAAGCCCCAAACGAATGCACAGACGCTTTTGAACGAAATTGAACGATTGAGTTTTGCGCTCGCCGTACGCGTTCCAGCTCGTGTCATTAGATCAAAAACTCTTCATTCTATGCAAATACGCAAGATTCATGCGTTTGGAGCAGCCAAACAAGCCCCAAACGAATGCAAAGTCGCTTTACAACGAAATTGAACGATTGAGTTTTGCGCTCGCTGCAGGCGTTCCAGCTCGAGTTATTAGATCAAAAACTCTTCATTCTATGCAAATACGCAAGATTCATGCGTTTCGAGCAGCCAAACAAGCCCCAAACGAATGCAAAGTCGCTTTATAACGAAATCGGCCGATTCAGTTTTGCGCTCGCTGCAGACGTTCCAGCTCGTGTTATTAGATCAAAAACTCTTCATTCTATGCAAATACGCAAGATTCATGCGTTTCGAGCAGTCAAACAAGCCCCAAACGAATGCAAAGTCGCTTTATAACGAAAAAGACCGATTTAGTTTTGCGCTCGCTGCAGGCGTTCCAGCTCGAGTTATTAGATCAAAAACTCTTCATTCTATGCAAATACGCAAGATTCATGCGTTTCGAGCAGCCAAACAAGCCCTAAACGAATGCAAAGTCGCTTTATAACGAAATCGACCGATTCAGTTTTGCGCTCGCTGCAAGCGTTCCAGCTCGAGTTATTAGATCAAACACTGTTTATTCTATGCGAATACGCAAGATTCATGCGTTTAGAGCAGCCAAACAAGCCCCAAACGAATGCACAGACGCTTTTGAACGAAATTGAACGATTGAGTTTTGCGCTCGCCGTACGCGTTCCAGCTCGTGTCATTAGATCAAAAACTCTTCATTCTATGCAAATACGCAAGATTCATGCGTTTGGAGCAGCCAAACAAGCCCCAAACGAATGCAAAGTCGCTTTACAACGAAATTGAACGATTGAGTTTTGCGCTCGCTGTACGCGTTCCAGCTCGTGTTATTAGATCAAAAACTCTTCATTCTATGCAAATACGCAAGATTCATGCGTTTGGAGCAGCCAAACAAGCCCCAAACGAATGCAAAGTCGCTTTATAACGAAATCGGCCGATTCAGTTTTGCGCTCGCTGCAGGCGTTCCAGCTCGAGTTATTAGATCAAAAACTCTTCATTCTATGCAAATACGCAAGATTCATGCGTTTCGAGCAGCCAAACAAGCCCCAAACGAATGCAAAGTCACTTTATAATGAAATCGGCCGATTCAGTTTTGCGCTCGCTGCAGACGTTCCAGCTCGTGTTATTAGATCAAACACTGTTTATTCTATGCGAATACGCAAGATTCATGCGTTTAGAGCAGCCAAACAAGCCCCAAACGAATGCACAGACGCTTTTGAACGAAATTGAACGATTGAGTTTTGCGCTCGCCGTACGCGTTCCAGCTCGTGTCATTAGATCAAAAACTCTTCATTCTATGCAAATACGCAAGATTCATGCGATTGGAGCAGCCAAACAAGCCCCAAACGAATGCAAAGTCGCTTTACAACGAAATTGAACGATTGAGTTTTGCGCTCGCTGCAGGCGTTCCAGCTCGAGTTATTAGATCAAAAACTCTTCATTCTATGCAAATACGCAAGATTCATGCGTTTCGAGCAGCCAAACAAGCCCTAAACGAATGCAAAGTCGCTTTATAACGAAATCGACCGATTCAGTTTTACGCTCGCTGCAAGCGTTCCAGCTCGAGTTATTAGATCAAACCCTATTTATTCTATGCGAATACGCAAGATTCATGCGTTTAGAGCAGCCAAACAAGCCCCAAACGAATGCACAGACGCTTTTGAACGAAATTGAACGATTGAGTTTTGCGCTCGCCGTACGCGTTCCAGCTCGTGTCATTAGATCAAAAACTCTTCATTCTATGCAAATACGCAAGATTCATGCGTTTGGAGCAGCCAAACAAGCCCCAAACGAATGCAAAGTCGCTTTACAACGAAATTGAACGATTGCGTTTTGCGCTCGCTGTACGCGTTCCAGCTCGTGTTATTAGATCAAAAACTCTTCATTCTATGCAAATACGCAAGATTCATGCGTTTGGAGCAGCCAAACAAGCCCCAAACGAATGCAAAGTCGCTTTATAACGAAATCGGCCGATTCAGTTTTGCGCTCGCTGCAGGCGTTCCAGCTCGAGTTATTAGATCAAAAACTCTTCATTCTATGCAAATACGCAAGATTCATGCGTTTCGAGCAGCCAAACAAGCCCCAAACGAATGCAAAGTCACTTTATAACGAAATCGACCGATTGAGTTTTGCGCTCGCTGTACGCGTTCCAGCTCGTGTTATTAGATCAAAAACTCTTCATTCTATGCAAATACGCAAGATTCATGCGTTTGGAGCAGCCGAACAAGCCCCAAACGAATGCAAAGTCGCTTTATAATGAAATCGGCCGATTCAGTTTTGCGCCCGCTGCAGGCGTTCCAGCTCGTGTTATTAGATCAAAAACTCTTCATTCTATGCAAATACGCAAGATTCATGCGTTTGGAGCAGCCAAACAAGCCCCAAACGAATGCAAAGTCGCTTTATAACGAAATCGGCCGATTCAGTTTTGCGCTCGCTGCAGGCGTTCCAGCTCGAGTAATTAGATCAAAAACTCTTCATTCTATGCAAATACGCAAGATTCATGCGTTTGGAGCAGCCAAACAAGCCCCAAACGAATGCAAAGTCGCTTTACAACGAAATTGAACGATTGAGTTTTGCGCTCGCTGTACGCGTTCCAGCTCGTGTTATTAGATCAAAAACTCTTCATTCTATGCAAATACGCAAGATTCATGCGTTTGGAGCAGCCAAACAAGCCCCAAACGAATGCAAAGTCGCTTTATAACGAAATCGGCCGATTCAGTTTTGCGCTCGCTGCAGGCGTTCCAGCTCGAGTTATTAGATCAAAAACTCTTCATTCTATGCAAATACGCAAGATTCATGCGTTTCGAGCAGCCAAACAAGCCCCAAACGAATGCAAAGTCACTTTATAATGAAATCGGCCGATTCAGTTTTGCGCTCGCTGCAGACGTTCCAGCTCGTGTTATTAGATCAAAAACTCTTCATTCTATGCAAATACGCAAGATTCATGCGTTTCGAGCAGTCAAACAAGCCCCAAACGAATGCAAAGTCGCTTTATAACGAAAAAGACCGATTTAGTTTTGCGCTCGCTGCAGGCGTTCCAGCTCGAGTTATTAGACCAAAAACTCTTCATTCTATGCAAATACGCAAGATTCATGCGTTTCGAGCAGCCAAACAAGCCCTAAACGAATGCAAAGTCGCTTTATAACGAAATCGACCGATTCAGTTTTGCGCTCGCTGCAAGCGTTCCAGCTCGAGTTATTAGATCAAACACTGTTTATTCTATGCGAATACGCAAGATTCATGCGTTTAGAGCAGCCAAACAAGCCCCAAACGAATGCACAGACGCTTTTGAACGAAATTGAACGATTGAGTTTTGCGCTCGCCGTACGCGTTCCAGCTCGTGTCATTAGATCAAAAACTCTTCATTCTATGCAAATACGCAAGATTCATGCGTTTGGAGCAGCCAAACAAGCCCCAAACGAATGCAAAGTCGCTTTACAACGAAATTGAACGATTGAGTTTTGCGCTCGCTGCAGGCGTTCCAGCTCGAGTTATTAGATCAAAAACTCTTCATTCTATGCAAATACGCAAGATTCATGCGTTTCGAGCAGCCAAACAAGCCCTAAACGAATGCAAAGTCGCTTTATAACGAAATCGACCGATTCAGTTTTACGCTCGCTGCAAGCGTTCCAGCTCGAGTTATTAGATCAAACCCTATTTATTCTATGCGAATACGCAAGATTCATGCGTTTAGAGCAGCCAAACAAGCCCCAAACGAATGCACAGACGCTTTTGAACGAAATTGAACGATTGAGTTTTGCGCTCGCCGTACGCGTTCCAGCTCGTGTCATTAGATCAAAAACTCTTCATTCTATGCAAATACGCAAGATTCATGCGTTTGGAGCAGCCAAACAAGCCCCAAACGAATGCAAAGTCGCTTTACAACGAAATTGAACGATTGAGTTTTGCGCTCGCTGTACGCGTTCCAGCTCGTGTTATTAGATCAAAAACTCTTCATTCTATGCAAATACGCAAGATTCATGCGTTTGGAGCAGCCAAACAAGCCCCAAACGAATGCAAAGTCGCTTTATAACGAAATCGGCCGATTCAGTTTTGCGCTCGCTGCAGGCGTTCCAGCTCGAGTTATTAGATCAAAAACTCTTCATTCTATGCAAATACGCAAGATTCATGCGTTTCGAGCAGCCAAACAAGCCCCAAACGAATGCAAAGTCGCTTTATAACGAAATCGGCCGATTCAGTTTTGCGCTCGCTGCAGGCGTTCCAGCTCGAGTTATTAGATCAAAAACTCTTCATTCTATGCAAATACGCAAGATTCATGCGTTTCGAGCAGCCAAACAAGCCCCAAACGAATGCACAGACGCTTTTGAACGAAATTGAACGATTGAGTTTTGCGCTCGCCGTACGCGTTCCAGCTCGTGTCATTAGATCAAAAACTCTTCATTCTATGCAAATACGCAAGATTCATGCGTTTGGAGCAGCCAAACAAGCCCCAAACGAATGCAAAGTCGCTTTACAACGAAATTGAACGATTGAGTTTTGCGCTCGCTGCAGGCGTTCCAGCTCGAGTTATTAGATCAAAAACTCTTCATTCTATGCAAATACGCAAGATTCATGCGTTTCGAGCAGCCAAACAAGCCCTAAACGAATGCAAAGTCGCTTTATAACGAAATCGACCGATTCAGTTTTACGCTCGCTGCAAGCGTTCCAGCTCGAGTTATTAGATCAAACCCTATTTATTCTATGCGAATACGCAAGATTCATGCGTTTAGAGCAGCCAAACAAGCCCCAAACGAATGCACAGACGCTTTTGAACGAAATTGAACGATTGAGTTTTGCGCTCGCCGTACGCGTTCCAGCTCGTGTCATTAGATCAAAAACTCTTCATTCTATGCAAATACGCAAGATTCATGCGTTTGGAGCAGCCAAACAAGCCCCAAACGAATGCAAAGTCGCTTTACAACGAAATTGAACGATTGAGTTTTGCGCTCGCTGTACGCGTTCCAGCTCGTGTTATTAGATCAAAAACTCTTCATTCTATGCAAATACGCAAGATTCATGCGTTTGGAGCAGCCAAACAAGCCCCAAACGAATGCAAAGTCGCTTTATAACGAAATCGGCCGATTCAGTTTTGCGCTCGCTGCAGGCGTTCCAGCTCGAGTTATTAGATCAAAAACTCTTCATTCTATGCAAATACGCAAGATTCATGCGTTTCGAGCAGCCAAACAAGCCCCAAACGAATGCAAAGTCGCTTTATAACGAAATCGGCCGATTCAGTTTTGCGCTCGCTGCAGGCGTTCCAGCTCGAGTTATTAGATCAAAAACTCTTCATTCTATGCAAATACGCAAGATTCATGCGTTTCGAGCAGCCAAACAAGCCCCAAACGAATGCAAAGTCGCTTTATAACGAAATCGGCCGATTCAGTTTTGCGCTCGCTGCAGGCGTTCCAGCTCGTATTAATAGATCAAAAACTCTTCATTCTATGCAAATACGCAAGATTCCAGCGTTTGGAGCAGCCAAACAAGCCCCAAACGAATGCAAAGTCGCTTTATAACGAAATCGACCGATTCAGTTTTGCGCTCGCTGCAGGCTTTCCAGCTCGTATTAATAGATCTAAGACTCTTCATTCTGTGCAAATATGCAAGATTCATGCGTTTGGAGCAGCCAAACAAGCCCCAAACGAATGCAAAGTCGCTTTATAACGAAAAAGACCGATTGAGTTTTGCGCTCGCTGCAGGCATTCCAGCTCGTGTTATTAGATCAAAAACTCGTCATTCTATGCAAATACGCAAGATTCATGCGTTTGGAGCAGCCAAACAAGCCCCAAACGAATGCAAAGTCGCTTTATAACGAAATCGACCGATTTAGTTTTGCGCCCGCTGCAGGCGTTCCAGCTCGTGTTATTAGATCAAAAACTCTTCATTCTATGCAAATACGCAAGATTCATGCGTTTCGAGCAGCCAAACAAGCCCCAAACGAATGCAAAGTCGCTTTATAATGAAATCGGCCGATTCAGTTTTGCGCCCGCTGCAGGCGTTCCAGCCCGTGTTATTAGATCAAAAACTCTTCATTCTATGCAAATACGCAAGATTCATGCGTTTCGAGCAGCCAAACAAGCCCCAAACGAATGCAAAGTCGCTTTATAACAAAATCGACCGATTCAGTTTTGCGCTCGCTGCAGGCATTCCAGCTCGTGTTATTAGATCAAAAACTCGTCATTCTATGCAAATACGCAAGATTCATGCGTTTGGAGCAGCCAAACAAGCCCCAAACGAATGCAAAGTCGCTTTACAACGAAATCGACCGATTCAGTTTTGCGCTCGCTGCAGGCGTTCCAGCTCGTATTAATAGATCAAAAACTCTTCATTCTATGCAAATACGCAAGATTCATGCGTTTGGAGCAGCCAAACAAGCCCCAAACGAATGCAAAGTCGCTTTACAACGAAATTGGACGAGTGAGTTTTGCGCTCGCTGTACGCGTTCCAGCTCGAGTTATTAGATCAAACCCTATTTATTCTATGCGAATACGCAAGATTCATGCGTTTAGAGCAGCCAAACAAGCCCCAAACGAATGCACAGACGCTTTTGAACGAAATTGAACGATTGAGTTTTGCGCTCGCCGTACGCGTTCCAGCTCGTGTCATTAGATCAAAAACTCTTCATTCTATGCAAATACGCAAGATTCATGCGTTTGGAGCAGCCAAACAAGCCCCAAACGAATGCAAAGTCGCTTTACAACGAAATTGAACGATTGAGTTTTGCGCTCGCTGTACGCGTTCCAGCTCGTGTTATTAGATCAAAAACTCTTCATTCTATGCAAATACGCAAGATTCATGCGTTTGGAGCAGCCAAACAAGCCCCAAACGAATGCAAAGTCGCTTTATAACGAAATCGGCCGATTCAGTTTTGCGCTCGCTGCAGGCGTTCCAGCTCGAGTTATTAGATCAAAAACTCTTCATTCTATGCAAATACGCAAGATTCATGCGTTTCGAGCAGCCAAACAAGCCCCAAACGAATGCAAAGTCGCTTTATAACGAAATCGGCCGATTCAGTTTTGCGCTCGCTGCAGGCGTTCCAGCTCGAGTTATTAGATCAAAAACTCTTCATTCTATGCAAATACGCAAGATTCATGCGTTTCGAGCAGCCAAACAAGCCCCAAACGAATGCAAAGTCGCTTTATAACGAAATCGGCCGATTCAGTTTTGCGCTCGCTGCAGGCGTTCCAGCTCGTATTAATAGATCAAAAACTCTTCATTCTATGCAAATACGCAAGATTCCAGCGTTTGGAGCAGCCAAACAAGCCCCAAACGAATGCAAAGTCGCTTTATAACGAAATCGACCGATTCAGTTTTGCGCTCGCTGCAGGCTTTCCAGCTCGTATTAATAGATCTAAGACTCTTCATTCTGTGCAAATATGCAAGATTCATGCGTTTGGAGCAGCCAAACAAGCCCCAAACGAATGCAAAGTCGCTTTATAACGAAAAAGACCGATTGAGTTTTGCGCTCGCTGCAGGCATTCCAGCTCGTGTTATTAGATCAAAAACTCGTCATTCTATGCAAATACGCAAGATTCATGCGTTTGGAGCAGCCGAACAAGCCCCAAACGAATGCAAAGTCGCTTTATAATGAAATCGGCCTATTCAGTTTTGCGCCCGCTGCAGGCGTTCCAGCTCGAGTTATTAGATCAAAAACTCTTCATTCTATGCAAATACGCAAGATTCATGCGTTTCGAGCAGCCAAACAAGCCCCAAACGAATGCAAAGTCGCTTTATAACGAAATCGGCCGATTCAGTTTTGCGCTCGCTGCAGGCGTTCCAGCTCGAGTTATTAGATCAAAAACTCTTCATTCTATGCAAATACGCAAGATTCATGCGTTTCGAGCAGCCAAACAAGCCCCAAACGAATGCAAAGTCGCTTTATAACGAAATCGGCCGATTCAGTTTTGCGCTCGCTGCAGACGTTCCAGCTCGTGTTATTAGATCAAAAACTCGTCATTCTATGCAAATACGCAAGATTCATGCGTTTGGGGCAGTCAAACAAGCCCCAAACGAATGCAAAGTCGCTTTATAACGAAAAAGACCGATTCAGTTTTGCGCTCGCTGCAGGCGTTCCAGCTCGAGTTATTAGATCAAACACTCTTTATTCTATGCGAATACGCAAGATTCATGCGTTTAGAGCAGCCAAACAAGCCCCAAACGAATGCACAGACGCTTTACAACGAAATTGAACGATTGAGTTTTGCGCTCGCTGTACGCGTTCCAGCTCGTGTTATTAGATCAAAAACTCTTCATTCTATGCAAATACGCAAGATTCATGCGTTTGGAGCAGCCAAACAAGCCCCAAACGAATGCAAAGTCGCTTTATAACGAAATCGGCCGATTCAGTTTTGCGCTCGCTGCAGGCGTTCCAGCTCGAGTTATTAGATCAAAAACTCTTCATTCTATGCAAATACGCAAGATTCATGCGTTTCGAGCAGCCAAACAAGCCCCAAACGAATGCAAAGTCGCTTTATAACGAAATCGGCCGATTCAGTTTTGCGCTCGCTGCAGGCGTTCCAGCTCGAGTTATTAGATCAAAAACTCTTCATTCTATGCAAATACGCAAGATTCATGCGTTTCGAGCAGCCAAACAAGCCCCAAACGAATGCAAAGTCGCTTTATAACGAAATCGGCCGATTCAGTTTTGCGCTCGCTGCAGGCGTTCCAGCTCGTATTAATAGATCAAAAACTCTTCATTCTATGCAAATACGCAAGATTCCAGCGTTTGGAGCAGCCAAACAAGCCCCAAACGAATGCAAAGTCGCTTTATAACGAAATCGACCGATTCAGTTTTGCGCTCGCTGCAGGCTTTCCAGCTCGTATTAATAGATCTAAGACTCTTCATTCTGTGCAAATATGCAAGATTCATGCGTTTGGAGCAGCCAAACAAGCCCCAAACGAATGCAAAGTCGCTTTATAACGAAAAAGACCGATTGAGTTTTGCGCTCGCTGCAGGCATTCCAGCTCGTGTTATTAGATCAAAAACTCGTCATTCTATGCAAATACGCAAGATTCATGCGTTTGGAGCAGCCAAACAAGCCCCAAACGAATGCAAAGTCGCTTTATAACGAAATCGACCGATTTAGTTTTGCGCCCGCTGCAGGCGTTCCAGCTCGTGTTATTAGATCAAAAACTCTTCATTCTATGCAAATACGCAAGATTCATGCGTTTCGAGCAGCCAAACAAGCCCCAAACGAATGCAAAGTCGCTTTATAATGAAATCGGCCGATTCAGTTTTGCGCCCGCTGCAGGCGTTCCAGCCCGTGTTATTAGATCAAAAACTCTTCATTCTATGCAAATACGCAAGATTCATGCGTTTCGAGCAGCCAAACAAGCCCCAAACGAATGCAAAGTCGCTTTATAACAAAATCGACCGATTCAGTTTTGCGCTCGCTGCAGGCATTCCAGCTCGTGTTATTAGATCAAAAACTCGTCATTCTATGCAAATACGCAAGATTCATGCGTTTGGAGCAGCCAAACAAGCCCCAAACGAATGCAAAGTCGCTTTACAACGAAATCGACCGATTCAGTTTTGCGCTCGCTGCAGGCGTTCCAGCTCGTATTAATAGATCAAAAACTCTTCATTCTATGCAAATACGCAAGATTCATGCGTTTGGAGCAGCCAAACAAGCCCCAAACGAATGCAAAGTCGCTTTACAACGAAATTGGACGAGTGAGTTTTGCGCTCGCTGTACGCGTTCCAGCTCGAGTTATTAGATCAAACCCTATTTATTCTATGCGAATACGCAAGATTCATGCGTTTAGAGCAGCCAAACAAGCCCCAAACGAATGCACAGACGCTTTTGAACGAAATTGAACGATTGAGTTTTGCGCTCGCCGTACGCGTTCCAGCTCGTGTCATTAGATCAAAAACTCTTCATTCTATGCAAATACGCAAGATTCATGCGTTTGGAGCAGCCAAACAAGCCCCAAACGAATGCAAAGTCGCTTTACAACGAAATTGAACGATTGAGTTTTGCGCTCGCTGTACGCGTTCCAGCTCGTGTTATTAGATCAAAAACTCTTCATTCTATGCAAATACGCAAGATTCATGCGTTTGGAGCAGCCAAACAAGCCCCAAACGAATGCAAAGTCGCTTTATAACGAAATCGGCCGATTCAGTTTTGCGCTCGCTGCAGGCGTTCCAGCTCGAGTTATTAGATCAAAAACTCTTCATTCTATGCAAATACGCAAGATTCATGCGTTTCGAGCAGCCAAACAAGCCCCAAACGAATGCAAAGTCGCTTTATAACGAAATCGGCCGATTCAGTTTTGCGCTCGCTGCAGGCGTTCCAGCTCGAGTTATTAGATCAAAAACTCTTCATTCTATGCAAATACGCAAGATTCATGCGTTTCGAGCAGCCAAACAAGCCCCAAACGAATGCAAAGTCGCTTTATAACGAAATCGGCCGATTCAGTTTTGCGCTCGCTGCAGGCGTTCCAGCTCGTATTAATAGATCAAAAACTCTTCATTCTATGCAAATACGCAAGATTCCAGCGTTTGGAGCAGCCAAACAAGCCCCAAACGAATGCAAAGTCGCTTTATAACGAAATCGACCGATTCAGTTTTGCGCTCGCTGCAGGCTTTCCAGCTCGTATTAATAGATCTAAGACTCTTCATTCTGTGCAAATATGCAAGATTCATGCGTTTGGAGCAGCCAAACAAGCCCCAAACGAATGCAAAGTCGCTTTATAACGAAAAAGACCGATTGAGTTTTGCGCTCGCTGCAGGCATTCCAGCTCGTGTTATTAGATCAAAAACTCGTCATTCTATGCAAATACGCAAGATTCATGCGTTTGGAGCAGCCGAACAAGCCCCAAACGAATGCAAAGTCGCTTTATAATGAAATCGGCCTATTCAGTTTTGCGCCCGCTGCAGGCGTTCCAGCTCGAGTTATTAGATCAAAAACTCTTCATTCTATGCAAATACGCAAGATTCATGCGTTTCGAGCAGCCAAACAAGCCCCAAACGAATGCAAAGTCGCTTTATAACGAAATCGGCCGATTCAGTTTTGCGCTCGCTGCAGACGTTCCAGCTCGTGTTATTAGATCAAAAACTCGTCATTCTATGCAAATACGCAAGATTCATGCGTTTGGGGCAGTCAAACAAGCCCCAAACGAATGCAAAGTCGCTTTATAACGAAAAAGACCGATTCAGTTTTGCGCTCGCTGCAGGCGTTCCAGCTCGAGTTATTAGATCAAACACTCTTTATTCTATGCGAATACGCAAGATTCATGCGTTTAGAGCAGCCAAACAAGCCCCAAACGAATGCACAGACGCTTTTAAACGAAATTGAACGATTGAGTTTTGCGCTCGCTGCAGGCGTTCCAGCTCGAGTTATTAGATCAAAAACTCGACATTCTATGGAAATACGCAAGATTCATGCGTTTCGAGCAGCCAAACAAGCCCTAAACGAATGCAAAGTCGCTTTATAACGAAATCGACCGATTCAGTTTTGCGCTCGCTGCAAGGGTTCCAGCTCGAGTTATTGGATCAAACACTGTTTATTCTATGCGAATACGCAAGATTCATGCGTTTGGAGCAGCCGAACAAGCCCCAAACGAATGCAAAGTCGCTTTATAATGAAATCGGCCTATTCAGTTTTGCGCCCGCTGCAGGCGTTCCAGCTCGTGTTATTAGATCAAAAACTCTTCATTCTATGCAAATACGAAAGATTCATGCGTTTGGGGCAGCCAAACAAGCCCCAAACGAATGCAAAGTCGCTTTATAACGAAAAAGACCGATTCAGTTTTGCGCTCGCTGCAGGCGTTCCAGCTCGAGTTATTAGATCAAAAACTCTTCATTCTATGCAAATACGCAAGATTCATGCGTTTCGAGCAGCCAAACAAGCCCCAAACGAATGCAAAGTCGCTTTATAACAAAATCGGCCGATTCAGTTTTGCGCTCGCTGCAGGCGTTCCAGCTCGTGTTATTAGATCAAAAACTCTTCATTCTATGCAAATACGCAAGATTCATGCGTTTCGAGCAGCCAAACAAGCCCCAAACGAATGCAAAGTCACTTTCTAACGAAATTGAACGATTGAGTTTTGCGCTCGCTGTACGCGTTCCAGCTCGTGTTATTAGATCAAAAACTCTTCATTCTATGCAAATACGCAAGATTCATGCGTTTCGAGCAGCCAAACAAGCCCCAAACGAATGCAAAGTCGCTTTATAACGAAATCGGCCGATTCAGTTTTGCGCTCGCTGCAGACGTTCCAGCTCGTGTTATTAGATCAAAAACTCTTCATTCTATGCAAATACGCAAGATTCATGCGTTTCGAGCAGTCAAACAAGCCCCAAACGAATGCAAAGTCGCTTTATAACGAAAAAGACCGATTTAGTTTTGCGCTCGCTGCAGGCGTTCCAGCTCGAGTTATTAGATCAAAAACTCTTCATTCTATGCAAATACGCAAGATTCATGCGTTTCGAGCAGCCAAACAAGCCCTAAACGAATGCAAAGTCGCTTTATAACGAAATCGACCGATTCAGTTTTGCGCTCGCTGCAAGCGTTCCAGCTCGAGTTATTAGATCAAACACTGTTTATTCTATGCGAATACGCAAGATTCATGCGTTTAGAGCAGCCAAACAAGCCCCAAACGAATGCACAGACGCTTTTGAACGAAATTGAACGATTGAGTTTTGCGCTCGCCGTACGCGTTCCAGCTCGTGTCATTAGATCAAAAACTCTTCATTCTATGCAAATACGCAAGATTCATGCGTTTGGAGCAGCCAAACAAGCCCCAAACGAATGCAAAGTCGCTTTACAACGAAATTGAACGATTGAGTTTTGCGCTCGCTGTACGCGTTCCAGCTCGTATTAATAGATCTAAGACTCTTCATTCTGTGCAAATATGCAAGATTCATGCGTTTGGAGCAGCCAAACAAGCCCCAAACGAATGCAAAGTCGCTTTATAACGAAAAAGACCGATTGAGTTTTGCGCTCGCTGCAGGCATTCCAGCTCGTGTTATTAGATCAAAAACTCGTCATTCTATGCAAATACGCAAGATTCATGCGTTTGGAGCAGCCGAACAAGCCCCAAACGAATGCAAAGTCGCTTTATAATGAAATCGGCCTATTCAGTTTTGCGCCCGCTGCAGGCGTTCCAGCTCGTGTTATTAGATCAAAAACTCTTCATTCTATGCAAATACGCAAGATTCATGCGTTTGGAGCAGCCGAACAAGCCCCAAACGAATGCAAAGTCGCTTTATAATGAAATCGGCCTATTCAGTTTTGCGCCCGCTGCAGGCGTTCCAGCTCGAGTTATTAGATCAAAAACTCTTCATTCTATGCAAATACGCAAGATTCATGCGTTTCGAGCAGCCAAACAAGCCCCAAACGAATGCAAAGTCGCTTTATAACGAAATCGGCCGATTCAGTTTTGCGCTCGCTGCAGGCGTTCCAGCTCGAGTTATTAGATCAAAAACTCTTCATTCTATGCAAATACGCAAGATTCATGCGTTTCGAGCAGCCAAACAAGCCCCAAACGAATGCAAAGTCGCTTTATAACGAAATCGGCCGATTCAGTTTTGCGCTCGCTGCAGACGTTCCAGCTCGTGTTATTAGATCAAAAACTCGTCATTCTATGCAAATACGCAAGATTCATGCGTTTGGGGCAGCCAAACAAGCCCCAAACGAATGCAAAGTCGCTTTATAACGAAAAAGACCGATTCAGTTTTGCGCTCGCTGCAGGCGTTCCAGCTCGAGTTATTAGATCAAACACTCTTTATTCTATGCGAATACGCAAGATTCATGCGTTTAGAGCAGCCAAACAAGCCCCAAACGAATGCACAGACGCTTTTAAACGAAATTGAACGATTGAGTTTTGCGCTCGCTGCAGGCGTTCCAGCTCGAGTTATTAGATCAAAAACTCGACATTCTATGGAAATACGCAAGATTCATGCGTTTCGAGCAGCCAAACAAGCCCTAAACGAATGCAAAGTCGCTTTATAACGAAATCGACCGATTCAGTTTTGCGCTCGCTGCAAGCGTTCCAGCTCGAGTTATTGGATCAAACACTGTTTATTCTATGCGAATACGCAAGATTCATGCGTTTGGAGCAGCCGAACAAGCCCCAAACGAATGCAAAGTCGCTTTATAATGAAATCGGCCTATTCAGTTTTGCGCCCGCTGCAGGCGTTCCAGCTCGTGTTATTAGATCAAAAACTCTTCATTCTATGCAAATACGCAAGATTCATGCGTTTGGAGCAGCCAAACAAGCCCCAAACGAATGCAAAGTCGCTTTATAACGAAATCGGCCGATTGAGTTTTGCGCTCGCTGTACGCGTTCCAGCTCGTGTTATTAGATCAAAAACTCTTCATTCTATGCAAATACGCAAGATTCATGCGTTTGGAGCAGCCGAACAAGCCCCAAACGAATGCAAAGTCGCTTTATAATGAAATCGGCCGATTCAGTTTTGAGCCCGCTGCAGGCGTTCCAGCTCGTGTTATTAGATCAAAAACTCTTCATTCTATGCAAATACGCAAGATTCATGCGTTTGGAGCAGCCAAACAAGCCCCAAACGAATGCAAAGTCGCTTTATAACGAAATCGGCCGATTCAGTTTTGCGCTCGCTGCAGGCGTTCCAGCTCGAG
Source organism: Amblyteles armatorius (assembly GCA_933228735.2). NCBI lineage: Eukaryota > Metazoa > Arthropoda > Insecta > Hymenoptera > Ichneumonidae > Amblyteles > Amblyteles armatorius. The sequence continues at coordinate 104,919 of OW121691.1, read as the reverse complement.
TAATTAGATCAAAAACTCTTCATTCTATGCAAATACGCAAGATTCATGCGTTTGGAGCAGCCAAACAAGCCCCAAACGAATGCAAAGTCGCTTTACAACGAAATTGAACGATTGAGTTTTGCGCTCGCTGTACGCGTTCCAGCTCGTGTTATTAGATCAAAAACTCTTCATTCTATGCAAATACGCAAGATTCATGCGTTTGGAGCAGCCAAACAAGCCCCAAACGAATGCAAAGTCGCTTTATAACGAAATCGGCCGATTCAGTTTTGCGCTCGCTGCAGGCGTTCCAGCTCGAGTTATTAGATCAAAAACTCTTCATTCTATGCAAATACGCAAGATTCATGCGTTTCGAGCAGCCAAACAAGCCCCAAACGAATGCAAAGTCACTTTATAATGAAATCGGCCGATTCAGTTTTGCGCTCGCTGCAGACGTTCCAGCTCGTGTTATTAGATCAAAAACTCTTCATTCTATGCAAATACGCAAGATTCATGCGTTTCGAGCAGTCAAACAAGCCACAAACGAATGCTAAGTCGCTTTATAACGAAAAAGACCGATTTAGTTTTGCGCTCGCTGCAGGCGTTCCAGCTCGAGTTATTAGACCAAAAACTCTTCATTCTATGCAAATACGCAAGATTCATGCGTTTCGAGCAGCCAAACAAGCCCTAAACGAATGCAAAGTCGCTTTATAACGAAATCGACCGATTCAGTTTTGCGCTCGCTGCAAGCGTTCCAGCTCGAGTTATTAGATCAAACACTGTTTATTCTATGCGAATACGCAAGATTCATGCGTTTAGAGCAGCCAAACAAGCCCCAAACGAATGCACAGACGCTTTTGAACGAAATTGAACGATTGAGTTTTGCGCTCGCCGTACGCGTTCCAGCTCGTGTCATTAGATCAAAAACTCTTCATTCTATGCAAATACGCAAGATTCATGCGTTTGGAGCAGCCAAACAAGCCCCAAACGAATGCAAAGTCGCTTTACAACGAAATTGAACGATTGAGTTTTGCGCTCGCTGCAGGCGTTCCAGCTCGAGTTATTAGATCAAAAACTCTTCATTCTATGCAAATACGCAAGATTCATGCGTTTCGAGCAGCCAAACAAGCCCTAAACGAATGCAAAGTCGCTTTATAACGAAATCGACCGATTCAGTTTTACGCTCGCTGCAAGCGTTCCAGCTCGAGTTATTAGATCAAACCCTATTTATTCTATGCGAATACGCAAGATTCATGCGTTTAGAGCAGCCAAACAAGCCCCAAACGAATGCACAGACGCTTTTGAACGAAATTGAACGATTGAGTTTTGCGCTCGCCGTACGCGTTCCAGCTCGTGTCATTAGATCAAAAACTCTTCATTCTATGCAAATACGCAAGATTCATGCGTTTGGAGCAGCCAAACAAGCCCCAAACGAATGCAAAGTCGCTTTACAACGAAATTGAACGATTGAGTTTTGCGCTCGCTGTACGCGTTCCAGCTCGTGTTATTAGATCAAAAACTCTTCATTCTATGCAAATACGCAAGATTCATGCGTTTGGAGCAGCCAAACAAGCCCCAAACGAATGCAAAGTCGCTTTATAACGAAATCGGCCGATTCAGTTTTGCGCTCGCTGCAGGCGTTCCAGCTCGAGTTATTAGATCAAAAACTCTTCATTCTATGCAAATACGCAAGATTCATGCGTTTCGAGCAGCCAAACAAGCCCCAAACGAATGCAAAGTCGCTTTATAACGAAATCGGCCGATTCAGTTTTGCGCTCGCTGCAGGCGTTCCAGCTCGAGTTATTAGATAAAAAACTCTTCATTCTATGCAAATACGCAAGATTCATGCGTTTCGAGCAGCCAAACAAGCCCCAAACGAATGCAAAGTCGCTTTATAACGAAATCGGCCGATTCAGTTTTGCGCTCGCTGCAGGCGTTCCAGCTCGTATTAATAGATCAAAAACTCTTCATTCTATGCAAATACGCAAGATTCCAGCGTTTGGAGCAGCCAAACAAGCCCCAAACGAATGCAAAGTCGCTTTATAACGAAATCGACCGATTCAGTTTTGCGCTCGCTGCAGGCTTTCCAGCTCGTATTAATAGATCTAAGACTCTTCATTCTGTGCAAATATGCAAGATTCATGCGTTTGGAGCAGCCAAACAAGCCCCAAACGAATGCAAAGTCGCTTTATAACGAAAAAGACCGATTGAGTTTTGCGCTCGCTGCAGGCATTCCAGCTCGTGTTATTAGATCAAAAACTCGTCATTCTATGCAAATACGCAAGATTCATGCGTTTGGAGCAGCCAAACAAGCCCCAAACGAATGCAAAGTCGCTTTATAACGAAATCGACCGATTTAGTTTTGCGCCCGCTGCAGGCGTTCCAGCTCGTGTTATTAGATCAAAAACTCTTCATTCTATGCAAATACGCAAGATTCATGCGTTTCGAGCAGCCAAACAAGCCCCAAACGAATGCAAAGTCGCTTTATAATGAAATCGGCCGATTCAGTTTTGCGCCCGCTGCAGGCGTTCCAGCCCGTGTTATTAGATCAAAAACTCTTCATTCTATGCAAATACGCAAGATTCATGCGTTTCGAGCAGCCAAACAAGCCCCAAACGAATGCAAAGTCGCTTTATAACAAAATCGACCGATTCAGTTTTGCGCTCGCTGCAGGCATTCCAGCTCGTGTTATTAGATCAAAAACTCGTCATTCTATGCAAATACGCAAGATTCATGCGTTTGGAGCAGCCAAACAAGCCCCAAACGAATGCAAAGTCGCTTTACAACGAAATCGACCGATTCAGTTTTGCGCTCGCTGCAGGCGTTCCAGCTCGTATTAATAGATCAAAAACTCTTCATTCTATGCAAATACGCAAGATTCATGCGTTTGGAGCAGCCAAACAAGCCCCAAACGAATGCAAAGTCGCTTTACAACGAAATTGAACGATTGAGTTTTGCGCTCGCTGTACGCGTTCCAGCTCGTGTTATTAGATCAAAAACTCTTCATTCTATGCAAATACGCAAGATTCATGCGTTTGGAGCAGCCAAACAAGCCCCAAACGAATGCAAAGTCGCTTTATAACGAAATCGGCCGATACAGTTTTGCGCTCGCTGCAGGCGTTCCAGCTCGAGTTATTAGATCAAAAACTCTTCATTCTATGCAAATACGCAAGATTCATGCGTTTCGAGCAGCCAAACAAGCCCCAAACGAATGCAAAGTCGCTTTATAACGAAATCGGCCGATTCAGTTTTGCGCTCGCTGCAGGCGTTCCAGCTCGAGTTATTAGATCAAAAACTCTTCATTCTATGCAAATACGCAAGATTCATGCGTTTCGAGCAGCCAAACAAGCCCCAAACGAATGCAAAGTCGCTTTATAACGAAATCGGCCGATTCAGTTTTGCGCTCGCTGCAGACGTTCCAGCTCGTGTTATTAGATCAAAAACTCGTCATTCTATGCAAATACGCAAGATTCATGCGTTTGGGGCAGCCAAACAAGCCCCAAACGAATGCAAAGTCGCTTTATAACGAAAAAGACCGATTTAGTTTTGCGCTCGCTGCAGGCGTTCCAGCTCGAGTTATTAGATCAAAAACTCTTCATTCTATGCAAATACGCAAGATTCATGCGTTTCGAGCAGCCAAACAAGCCCTAAACGAATGCAAAGTCGCTTTATAACGAAATCGACCGATTCAGTTTTGCGCTCGCTGCAAGCGTTCCAGCTCGAGTTATTAGATCAAACACTGTTTATTCTATGCGAATACGCAAGATTCATGCGTTTAGAGCAGCCAAACAAGCCCCAAACGAATGCACAGACGCTTTTGAACGAAATTGAACGATTGAGTTTTGCGCTCGCCGTACGCGTTCCAGCTCGTGTCATTAGATCAAAAACTCTTCATTCTATGCAAATACGCAAGATTCATGCGTTTGGAGCAGCCAAACAAGCCCCAAACGAATGCAAAGTCGCTTTACAACGAAATTGAACGATTGAGTTTTGCGCTCGCTGTACGCGTTCCAGCTCGTGTTATTAGATCAAAAACTCTTCATTCTATGCAAATACGCAAGATTCATGCGTTTGGAGCAGCCAAACAAGCCCCAAACGAATGCAAAGTCGCTTTATAACGAAATCGGCCGATTCAGTTTTGCGCTCGCTGCAGGCGTTCCAGCTCGAGTTATTAGATCAAAAACTCTTCATTCTATGCAAATACGCAAGATTCATGCGTTTCGAGCAGCCAAACAAGCCCCAAACGAATGCAAAGTCACTTTATAATGAAATCGGCCGATTCAGTTTTGCGCTCGCTGCAGACGTTCCAGCTCGTGTTATTAGATCAAACACTGTTTATTCTATGCGAATACGCAAGATTCATGCGTTTAGAGCAGCCAAACAAGCCCCAAACGAATGCACAGACGCTTTTGAACGAAATTGAACGATTGAGTTTTGCGCTCGCCGTACGCGTTCCAGCTCGTGTCATTAGATCAAAAACTCTTCATTCTATGCAAATACGCAAGATTCATGCGATTGGAGCAGCCAAACAAGCCCCAAACGAATGCAAAGTCGCTTTACAACGAAATTGAACGATTGAGTTTTGCGCTCGCTGCAGGCGTTCCAGCTCGAGTTATTAGATCAAAAACTCTTCATTCTATGCAAATACGCAAGATTCATGCGTTTCGAGCAGCCAAACAAGCCCTAAACGAATGCAAAGTCGCTTTATAACGAAATCGACCGATTCAGTTTTACGCTCGCTGCAAGCGTTCCAGCTCGAGTTATTAGATCAAACCCTATTTATTCTATGCGAATACGCAAGATTCATGCGTTTAGAGCAGCCAAACAAGCCCCAAACGAATGCACAGACGCTTTTGAACAAAATTGAACGATTGAGTTTTGCGCTCGCCGTACGCGTTCCAGCTCGTGTCATTAGATCAAAAACTCTTCATTCTATGCAAATACGCAAGATTCATGCGTTTGGAGCAGCCAAACAAGCCCCAAACGAATGCAAAGTCGCTTTACAACGAAATTGAACGATTGCGTTTTGCGCTCGCTGTACGCGTTCCAGCTCGTGTTATTAGATCAAAAACTCTTCATTCTATGCAAATACGCAAGATTCATGCGTTTGGAGCAGCCAAACAAGCCCCAAACGAATGCAAAGTCGCTTTATAACGAAATCGGCCGATTCAGTTTTGCGCTCGCTGCAGGCGTTCCAGCTCGAGTTATTAGATCAAAAACTCTTCATTCTATGCAAATACGCAAGATTCATGCGTTTCGAGCAGCCAAACAAGCCCCAAACGAATGCAAAGTCACTTTATAACGAAATCGACCGATTGAGTTTTGCGCTCGCTGTACGCGTTCCAGCTCGTGTTATTAGATCAAAAACTCTTCATTCTATGCAAATACGCAAGATTCATGCGTTTGGAGCAGCCGAACAAGCCCCAAACGAATGCAAAGTCGCTTTATAATGAAATCGGCCGATTCAGTTTTGCGCCCGCTGCAGGCGTTCCAGCTCGTGTTATTAGATCAAAAACTCTTCATTCTATGCAAATACGCAAGATTCATGCGTTTGGAGCAGCCAAACAAGCCCCAAACGAATGCAAAGTCGCTTTATAACGAAATCGGCCGATTCAGTTTTGCGCTCGCTGCAGGCGTTCCAGCTCGAGTAATTAGATCAAAAACTCTTCATTCTATGCAAATACGCAAGATTCATGCGTTTGGAGCAGCCAAACAAGCCCCAAACGAATGCAAAGTCGCTTTACAACGAAATTGAACGATTGAGTTTTGCGCTCGCTGTACGCGTTCCAGCTCGTGTTATTAGATCAAAAACTCTTCATTCTATGCAAATACGCAAGATTCATGCGTTTGGAGCAGCCAAACAAGCCCCAAACGAATGCAAAGTCGCTTTATAACGAAATCGGCCGATTCAGTTTTGCGCTCGCTGCAGGCGTTCCAGCTCGAGTTATTAGATCAAAAACTCTTCATTCTATGCAAATACGCAAGATTCATGCGTTTCGAGCAGCCAAACAAGCCCCAAACGAATGCAAAGTCACTTTATAATGAAATCGGCCGATTCAGTTTTGCGCTCGCTGCAGACGTTCCAGCTCGTGTTATTAGATCAAAAACTCTTCATTCTATGCAAATACGCAAGATTCATGCGTTTCGAGCAGTCAAACAAGCCCCAAACGAATGCAAAGTCGCTTTATAACGAAAAAGACCGATTTAGTTTTGCGCTCGCTGCAGGCGTTCCAGCTCGAGTTATTAGACCAAAAACTCTTCATTCTATGCAAATACGCAAGATTCATGCGTTTCGAGCAGCCAAACAAGCCCTAAACGAATGCAAAGTCGCTTTATAACGAAATCGACCGATTCAGTTTTGCGCTCGCTGCAAGCGTTCCAGCTCGAGTTATTAGATCAAACACTGTTTATTCTATGCGAATACGCAAGATTCATGCGTTTAGAGCAGCCAAACAAGCCCCAAACGAATGCACAGACGCTTTTGAACGAAATTGAACGATTGAGTTTTGCGCTCGCCGTACGCGTTCCAGCTCGTGTCATTAGATCAAAAACTCTTCATTCTATGCAAATACGCAAGATTCATGCGTTTGGAGCAGCCAAACAAGCCCCAAACGAATGCAAAGTCGCTTTACAACGAAATTGAACGATTGAGTTTTGCGCTCGCTGCAGGCGTTCCAGCTCGAGTTATTAGATCAAAAACTCTTCATTCTATGCAAATACGCAAGATTCATGCGTTTCGAGCAGCCAAACAAGCCCTAAACGAATGCAAAGTCGCTTTATAACGAAATCGACCGATTCAGTTTTACGCTCGCTGCAAGCGTTCCAGCTCGAGTTATTAGATCAAACCCTATTTATTCTATGCGAATACGCAAGATTCATGCGTTTAGAGCAGCCAAACAAGCCCCAAACGAATGCACAGACGCTTTTGAACGAAATTGAACGATTGAGTTTTGCGCTCGCCGTACGCGTTCCAGCTCGTGTCATTAGATCAAAAACTCTTCATTCTATGCAAATACGCAAGATTCATGCGTTTGGAGCAGCCAAACAAGCCCCAAACGAATGCAAAGTCGCTTTACAACGAAATTGAACGATTGAGTTTTGCGCTCGCTGTACGCGTTCCAGCTCGTGTTATTAGATCAAAAACTCTTCATTCTATGCAAATACGCAAGATTCATGCGTTTGGAGCAGCCAAACAAGCCCCAAACGAATGCAAAGTCGCTTTATAACGAAATCGGCCGATTCAGTTTTGCGCTCGCTGCAGGCGTTCCAGCTCGAGTTATTAGATCAAAAACTCTTCATTCTATGCAAATACGCAAGATTCATGCGTTTCGAGCAGCCAAACAAGCCCCAAACGAATGCAAAGTCGCTTTATAACGAAATCGGCCGATTCAGTTTTGCGCTCGCTGCAGGCGTTCCAGCTCGAGTTATTAGATCAAAAACTCTTCATTCTATGCAAATACGCAAGATTCATGCGTTTCGAGCAGCCAAACAAGCCCCAAACGAATGCAAAGTCGCTTTATAACGAAATCGGCCGATTCAGTTTTGCGCTCGCTGCAGGCGTTCCAGCTCGTATTAATAGATCAAAAACTCTTCATTCTATGCAAATACGCAAGATTCCAGCGTTTGGAGCAGCCAAACAAGCCCCAAACGAATGCAAAGTCGCTTTATAACGAAATCGACCGATTCAGTTTTGCGCTCGCTGCAGGCTTTCCAGCTCGTATTAATAGATCTAAGACTCTTCATTCTGTGCAAATATGCAAGATTCATGCGTTTGGAGCAGCCAAACAAGCCCCAAACGAATGCAAAGTCGCTTTATAACGAAAAAGACCGATTGAGTTTTGCGCTCGCTGCAGGCATTCCAGCTCGTGTTATTAGATCAAAAACTCGTCATTCTATGCAAATACGCAAGATTCATGCGTTTGGAGCAGCCAAACAAGCCCCAAACGAATGCAAAGTCGCTTTATAACGAAATCGACCGATTTAGTTTTGCGCCCGCTGCAGGCGTTCCAGCTCGTGTTATTAGATCAAAAACTCTTCATTCTATGCAAATACGCAAGATTCATGCGTTTCGAGCAGCCAAACAAGCCCCAAACGAATGCAAAGTCGCTTTATAATGAAATCGGCCGATTCAGTTTTGCGCCCGCTGCAGGCGTTCCAGCCCGTGTTATTAGATCAAAAACTCTTCATTCTATGCAAATACGCAAGATTCATGCGTTTCGAGCAGCCAAACAAGCCCCAAACGAATGCAAAGTCGCTTTATAACAAAATCGACCGATTCAGTTTTGCGCTCGCTGCAGGCATTCCAGCTCGTGTTATTAGATCAAAAACTCGTCATTCTATGCAAATACGCAAGATTCATGCGTTTGGAGCAGCCAAACAAGCCCCAAACGAATGCAAAGTCGCTTTACAACGAAATCGACCGATTCAGTTTTGCGCTCGCTGCAGGCGTTCCAGCTCGTATTAATAGATCAAAAACTCTTCATTCTATGCAAATACGCAAGATTCATGCGTTTGGAGCAGCCAAACAAGCCCCAAACGAATGCAAAGTCGCTTTACAACGAAATTGGACGAGTGAGTTTTGCGCTCGCTGTACGCGTTCCAGCTCGAGTTATTAGATCAAACCCTATTTATTCTATGCGAATACGCAAGATTCATGCGTTTAGAGCAGCCAAACAAGCCCCAAACGAATGCACAGACGCTTTTGAACGAAATTGAACGATTGAGTTTTGCGCTCGCCGTACGCGTTCCAGCTCGTGTCATTAGATCAAAAACTCTTCATTCTATGCAAATACGCAAGATTCATGCGTTTGGAGCAGCCAAACAAGCCCCAAACGAATGCAAAGTCGCTTTACAACGAAATTGAACGATTGAGTTTTGCGCTCGCTGTACGCGTTCCAGCTCGTGTTATTAGATCAAAAACTCTTCATTCTATGCAAATACGCAAGATTCATGCGTTTGGAGCAGCCAAACAAGCCCCAAACGAATGCAAAGTCGCTTTATAACGAAATCGGCCGATTCAGTTTTGCGCTCGCTGCAGGCGTTCCAGCTCGAGTTATTAGATCAAAAACTCTTCATTCTATGCAAATACGCAAGATTCATGCGTTTCGAGCAGCCAAACAAGCCCCAAACGAATGCAAAGTCGCTTTATAACGAAATCGGCCGATTCAGTTTTGCGCTCGCTGCAGGCGTTCCAGCTCGAGTTATTAGATCAAAAACTCTTCATTCTATGCAAATACGCAAGATTCATGCGTTTCGAGCAGCCAAACAAGCCCCAAACGAATGCAAAGTCGCTTTATAACGAAATCGGCCGATTCAGTTTTGCGCTCGCTGCAGGCGTTCCAGCTCGTATTAATAGATCAAAAACTCTTCATTCTATGCAAATACGCAAGATTCCAGCGTTTGGAGCAGCCAAACAAGCCCCAAACGAATGCAAAGTCGCTTTATAACGAAATCGACCGATTCAGTTTTGCGCTCGCTGCAGGCTTTCCAGCTCGTATTAATAGATCTAAGACTCTTCATTCTGTGCAAATATGCAAGATTCATGCGTTTGGAGCAGCCAAACAAGCCCCAAACGAATGCAAAGTCGCTTTATAACGAAAAAGACCGATTGAGTTTTGCGCTCGCTGCAGGCATTCCAGCTCGTGTTATTAGATCAAAAACTCGTCATTCTATGCAAATACGCAAGATTCATGCGTTTGGAGCAGCCGAACAAGCCCCAAACGAATGCAAAGTCGCTTTATAATGAAATCGGCCTATTCAGTTTTGCGCCCGCTGCAGGCGTTCCAGCTCGAGTTATTAGATCAAAAACTCTTCATTCTATGCAAATACGCAAGATTCATGCGTTTCGAGCAGCCAAACAAGCCCCAAACGAATGCAAAGTCGCTTTATAACGAAATCGGCCGATTCAGTTTTGCGCTCGCTGCAGGCGTTCCAGCTCGAGTTATTAGATCAAAAACTCTTCATTCTATGCAAATACGCAAGATTCATGCGTTTCGAGCAGCCAAACAAGCCCCAAACGAATGCAAAGTCGCTTTATAACGAAATCGGCCGATTCAGTTTTGCGCTCGCTGCAGACGTTCCAGCTCGTGTTATTAGATCAAAAACTCGTCATTCTATGCAAATACGCAAGATTCATGCGTTTGGGGCAGTCAAACAAGCCCCAAACGAATGCAAAGTCGCTTTATAACGAAAAAGACCGATTCAGTTTTGCGCTCGCTGCAGGCGTTCCAGCTCGAGTTATTAGATCAAACACTCTTTATTCTATGCGAATACGCAAGATTCATGCGTTTAGAGCAGCCAAACAAGCCCCAAACGAATGCACAGACGCTTTACAACGAAATTGAACGATTGAGTTTTGCGCTCGCTGTACGCGTTCCAGCTCGTGTTATTAGATCAAAAACTCTTCATTCTATGCAAATACGCAAGATTCATGCGTTTGGAGCAGCCAAACAAGCCCCAAACGAATGCAAAGTCGCTTTATAACGAAATCGGCCGATTCAGTTTTGCGCTCGCTGCAGGCGTTCCAGCTCGAGTTATTAGATCAAAAACTCTTCATTCTATGCAAATACGCAAGATTCATGCGTTTCGAGCAGCCAAACAAGCCCCAAACGAATGCAAAGTCGCTTTATAACGAAATCGGCCGATTCAGTTTTGCGCTCGCTGCAGGCGTTCCAGCTCGAGTTATTAGATCAAAAACTCTTCATTCTATGCAAATACGCAAGATTCATGCGTTTCGAGCAGCCAAACAAGCCCCAAACGAATGCAAAGTCGCTTTATAACGAAATCGGCCGATTCAGTTTTGCGCTCGCTGCAGGCGTTCCAGCTCGTATTAATAGATCAAAAACTCTTCATTCTATGCAAATACGCAAGATTCCAGCGTTTGGAGCAGCCAAACAAGCCCCAAACGAATGCAAAGTCGCTTTATAACGAAATCGACCGATTCAGTTTTGCGCTCGCTGCAGGCTTTCCAGCTCGTATTAATAGATCTAAGACTCTTCATTCTGTGCAAATATGCAAGATTCATGCGTTTGGAGCAGCCAAACAAGCCCCAAACGAATGCAAAGTCGCTTTATAACGAAAAAGACCGATTGAGTTTTGCGCTCGCTGCAGGCATTCCAGCTCGTGTTATTAGATCAAAAACTCGTCATTCTATGCAAATACGCAAGATTCATGCGTTTGGAGCAGCCAAACAAGCCCCAAACGAATGCAAAGTCGCTTTATAACGAAATCGACCGATTTAGTTTTGCGCCCGCTGCAGGCGTTCCAGCTCGTGTTATTAGATCAAAAACTCTTCATTCTATGCAAATACGCAAGATTCATGCGTTTCGAGCAGCCAAACAAGCCCCAAACGAATGCAAAGTCGCTTTATAATGAAATCGGCCGATTCAGTTTTGCGCCCGCTGCAGGCGTTCCAGCCCGTGTTATTAGATCAAAAACTCTTCATTCTATGCAAATACGCAAGATTCATGCGTTTCGAGCAGCCAAACAAGCCCCAAACGAATGCAAAGTCGCTTTATAACAAAATCGACCGATTCAGTTTTGCGCTCGCTGCAGGCATTCCAGCTCGTGTTATTAGATCAAAAACTCGTCATTCTATGCAAATACGCAAGATTCATGCGTTTGGAGCAGCCAAACAAGCCCCAAACGAATGCAAAGTCGCTTTACAACGAAATCGACCGATTCAGTTTTGCGCTCGCTGCAGGCGTTCCAGCTCGTATTAATAGATCAAAAACTCTTCATTCTATGCAAATACGCAAGATTCATGCGTTTGGAGCAGCCAAACAAGCCCCAAACGAATGCAAAGTCGCTTTACAACGAAATTGGACGAGTGAGTTTTGCGCTCGCTGTACGCGTTCCAGCTCGAGTTATTAGATCAAACCCTATTTATTCTATGCGAATACGCAAGATTCATGCGTTTAGAGCAGCCAAACAAGCCCCAAACGAATGCACAGACGCTTTTGAACGAAATTGAACGATTGAGTTTTGCGCTCGCCGTACGCGTTCCAGCTCGTGTCATTAGATCAAAAACTCTTCATTCTATGCAAATACGCAAGATTCATGCGTTTGGAGCAGCCAAACAAGCCCCAAACGAATGCAAAGTCGCTTTACAACGAAATTGAACGATTGAGTTTTGCGCTCGCTGTACGCGTTCCAGCTCGTGTTATTAGATCAAAAACTCTTCATTCTATGCAAATACGCAAGATTCATGCGTTTGGAGCAGCCAAACAAGCCCCAAACGAATGCAAAGTCGCTTTATAACGAAATCGGCCGATTCAGTTTTGCGCTCGCTGCAGGCGTTCCAGCTCGAGTTATTAGATCAAAAACTCTTCATTCTATGCAAATACGCAAGATTCATGCGTTTCGAGCAGCCAAACAAGCCCCAAACGAATGCAAAGTCGCTTTATAACGAAATCGGCCGATTCAGTTTTGCGCTCGCTGCAGGCGTTCCAGCTCGAGTTATTAGATCAAAAACTCTTCATTCTATGCAAATACGCAAGATTCATGCGTTTCGAGCAGCCAAACAAGCCCCAAACGAATGCAAAGTCGCTTTATAACGAAATCGGCCGATTCAGTTTTGCGCTCGCTGCAGGCGTTCCAGCTCGTATTAATAGATCAAAAACTCTTCATTCTATGCAAATACGCAAGATTCCAGCGTTTGGAGCAGCCAAACAAGCCCCAAACGAATGCAAAGTCGCTTTATAACGAAATCGACCGATTCAGTTTTGCGCTCGCTGCAGGCTTTCCAGCTCGTATTAATAGATCTAAGACTCTTCATTCTGTGCAAATATGCAAGATTCATGCGTTTGGAGCAGCCAAACAAGCCCCAAACGAATGCAAAGTCGCTTTATAACGAAAAAGACCGATTGAGTTTTGCGCTCGCTGCAGGCATTCCAGCTCGTGTTATTAGATCAAAAACTCGTCATTCTATGCAAATACGCAAGATTCATGCGTTTGGAGCAGCCGAACAAGCCCCAAACGAATGCAAAGTCGCTTTATAATGAAATCGGCCTATTCAGTTTTGCGCCCGCTGCAGGCGTTCCAGCTCGAGTTATTAGATCAAAAACTCTTCATTCTATGCAAATACGCAAGATTCATGCGTTTCGAGCAGCCAAACAAGCCCCAAACGAATGCAAAGTCGCTTTATAACGAAATCGGCCGATTCAGTTTTGCGCTCGCTGCAGACGTTCCAGCTCGTGTTATTAGATCAAAAACTCGTCATTCTATGCAAATACGCAAGATTCATGCGTTTGGGGCAGTCAAACAAGCCCCAAACGAATGCAAAGTCGCTTTATAACGAAAAAGACCGATTCAGTTTTGCGCTCGCTGCAGGCGTTCCAGCTCGAGTTATTAGATCAAACACTCTTTATTCTATGCGAATACGCAAGATTCATGCGTTTAGAGCAGCCAAACAAGCCCCAAACGAATGCACAGACGCTTTTAAACGAAATTGAACGATTGAGTTTTGCGCTCGCTGCAGGCGTTCCAGCTCGAGTTATTAGATCAAAAACTCGACATTCTATGGAAATACGCAAGATTCATGCGTTTCGAGCAGCCAAACAAGCCCTAAACGAATGCAAAGTCGCTTTATAACGAAATCGACCGATTCAGTTTTGCGCTCGCTGCAAGGGTTCCAGCTCGAGTTATTGGATCAAACACTGTTTATTCTATGCGAATACGCAAGATTCATGCGTTTGGAGCAGCCGAACAAGCCCCAAACGAATGCAAAGTCGCTTTATAATGAAATCGGCCTATTCAGTTTTGCGCCCGCTGCAGGCGTTCCAGCTCGTGTTATTAGATCAAAAACTCTTCATTCTATGCAAATACGAAAGATTCATGCGTTTGGGGCAGCCAAACAAGCCCCAAACGAATGCAAAGTCGCTTTATAACGAAAAAGACCGATTCAGTTTTGCGCTCGCTGCAGGCGTTCCAGCTCGAGTTATTAGATCAAAAACTCTTCATTCTATGCAAATACGCAAGATTCATGCGTTTCGAGCAGCCAAACAAGCCCCAAACGAATGCAAAGTCGCTTTATAACAAAATCGGCCGATTCAGTTTTCCGCTCGCTGCAGGCGTTCCAGCTCGTGTTATTAGATCAAAAACTCTTCATTCTATGCAAATACGCAAGATTCATGCGTTTCGAGCAGCCAAACAAGCCCCAAACGAATGCAAAGTCACTTTCTAACGAAATTGAACGATTGAGTTTTGCGCTCGCTGTACGCGTTCCAGCTCGTGTTATTAGATCAAAAACTCTTCATTCTATGCAAATACGCAAGATTCATGCGTTTCGAGCAGCCAAACAAGCCCCAAACGAATGCAAAGTCGCTTTATAACGAAATCGGCCGATTCAGTTTTGCGCTCGCTGCAGACGTTCCAGCTCGTGTTATTAGATCAAAAACTCTTCATTCTATGCAAATACGCAAGATTCATGCGTTTCGAGCAGTCAAACAAGCCCCAAACGAATGCAAAGTCGCTTTATAACGAAAAAGACCGATTTAGTTTTGCGCTCGCTGCAGGCGTTCCAGCTCGAGTTATTAGATCAAAAACTCTTCATTCTATGCAAATACGCAAGATTCATGCGTTTCGAGCAGCCAAACAAGCCCTAAACGAATGCAAAGTCGCTTTATAACGAAATCGACCGATTCAGTTTTGCGCTCGCTGCAAGCGTTCCAGCTCGAGTTATTAGATCAAACACTGTTTATTCTATGCGAATACGCAAGATTCATGCGTTTAGAGCAGCCAAACAAGCCCCAAACGAATGCACAGACGCTTTTGAACGAAATTGAACGATTGAGTTTTGCGCTCGCCGTACGCGTTCCAGCTCGTGTCATTAGATCAAAAACTCTTCATTCTATGCAAATACGCAAGATTCATGCGTTTGGAGCAGCCAAACAAGCCCCAAACGAATGCAAAGTCGCTTTACAACGAAATTGAACGATTGAGTTTTGCGCTCGCTGTACGCGTTCCAGCTCGTATTAATAGATCTAAGACTCTTCATTCTGTGCAAATATGCAAGATTCATGCGTTTGGAGCAGCCAAACAAGCCCCAAACGAATGCAAAGTCGCTTTATAACGAAAAAGACCGATTGAGTTTTGCGCTCGCTGCAGGCATTCCAGCTCGTGTTATTAGATCAAAAACTCGTCATTCTATGCAAATACGCAAGATTCATGCGTTTGGAGCAGCCGAACAAGCCCCAAACGAATGCAAAGTCGCTTTATAATGAAATCGGCCTATTCAGTTTTGCGCCCGCTGCAGGCGTTCCAGCTCGTGTTATTAGATCAAAAACTCTTCATTCTATGCAAATACGCAAGATTCATGCGTTTGGAGCAGCCGAACAAGCCCCAAACGAATGCAAAGTCGCTTTATAATGAAATCGGCCTATTCAGTTTTGCGCCCGCTGCAGGCGTTCCAGCTCGAGTTATTAGATCAAAAACTCTTCATTCTATGCAAATACGCAAGATTCATGCGTTTCGAGCAGCCAAACAAGCCCCAAACGAATGCAAAGTCGCTTTATAACGAAATCGGCCGATTCAGTTTTGCGCTCGCTGCAGGCGTTCCAGCTCGAGTTATTAGATCAAAAACTCTTCATTCTATGCAAATACGCAAGATTCATGCGTTTCGAGCAGCCAAACAAGCCCCAAACGAATGCAAAGTCGCTTTATAACGAAATCGGCCGATTCAGTTTTGCGCTCGCTGCAGACGTTCCAGCTCGTGTTATTAGATCAAAAACTCGTCATTCTATGCAAATACGCAAGATTCATGCGTTTGGGGCAGCCAAACAAGCCCCAAACGAATGCAAAGTCGCTTTATAACGAAAAAGACCGATTCAGTTTTGCGCTCGCTGCAGGCGTTCCAGCTCGAGTTATTAGATCAAACACTCTTTATTCTATGCGAATACGCAAGATTCATGCGTTTAGAGCAGCCAAACAAGCCCCAAACGAATGCACAGACGCTTTTAAACGAAATTGAACGATTGAGTTTTGCGCTCGCTGCAGGCGTTCCAGCTCGAGTTATTAGATCAAAAACTCGACATTCTATGGAAATACGCAAGATTCATGCGTTTCGAGCAGCCAAACAAGCCCTAAACGAATGCAAAGTCGCTTTATAACGAAATCGACCGATTCAGTTTTGCGCTCGCTGCAAGCGTTCCAGCTCGAGTTATTGGATCAAACACTGTTTATTCTATGCGAATACGCAAGATTCATGCGTTTGGAGCAGCCGAACAAGCCCCAAACGAATGCAAAGTCGCTTTATAATGAAATCGGCCTATTCAGTTTTGCGCCCGCTGCAGGCGTTCCAGCTCGTGTTATTAGATCAAAAACTCTTCATTCTATGCAAATACGCAAGATTCATGCGTTTGGAGCAGCCAAACAAGCCCCAAACGAATGCAAAGTCGCTTTATAACGAAATCGGCCGATTGAGTTTTGCGCTCGCTGTACGCGTTCCAGCTCGTGTTATTAGATCAAAAACTCTTCATTCTATGCAAATACGCAAGATTCATGCGTTTGGAGCAGCCGAACAAGCCCCAAACGAATGCAAAGTCGCTTTATAATGAAATCGGCCGATTCAGTTTTGAGCCCGCTGCAGGCGTTCCAGCTCGTGTTATTAGATCAAAAACTCTTCATTCTATGCAAATACGCAAGATTCATGCGTTTGGAGCAGCCAAACAAGCCCCAAACGAATGCAAAGTCGCTTTATAACGAAATCGGCCGATTCAGTTTTGCGCTCGCTGCAGGCGTTCCAGCTCGAGTAATTAGATCAAAAACTCTTCATTCTATGCAAATACGCAAGATTCATGCGTTTGGAGCAGCCAAACAAGCCCCAAACGAATGCAAAGTCGCTTTACAACGAAATTGAACGATTGAGTTTTGCGCTCGCTGTACGCGTTCCAGCTCGTGTTATTAGATCAAAAACTCTTCATTCTATGCAAATACGCAAGATTCATGCGTTTGGAGCAGCCAAACAAGCCCCAAACGAATGCAAAGTCGCTTTATAACGAAATCGGCCGATTCAGTTTTGCGCTCGCTGCAGGCGTTCCAGCTCGAGTTATTAGATCAAAAACTCTTCATTCTATGCAAATACGCAAGATTCATGCGTTTCGAGCAGCCAAACAAGCCCCAAACGAATGCAAAGTCACTTTATAATGAAATCGGCCGATTCAGTTTTGCGCTCGCTGCAGACGTTCCAGCTCGTGTTATTAGATCAAAAACTCTTCATTCTATGCAAATACGCAAGATTCATGCGTTTCGAGCAGTCAAACAAGCCACAAACGAATGCTAAGTCGCTTTATAACGAAAAAGACCGATTTAGTTTTGCGCTCGCTGCAGGCGTTCCAGCTCGAGTTATTAGACCAAAAACTCTTCATTCTATGCAAATACGCAAGATTCATGCGTTTCGAGCAGCCAAACAAGCCCTAAACGAATGCAAAGTCGCTTTATAACGAAATCGACCGATTCAGTTTTGCGCTCGCTGCAAGCGTTCCAGCTCGAGTTATTAGATCAAACACTGTTTATTCTATGCGAATACGCAAGATTCATGCGTTTAGAGCAGCCAAACAAGCCCCAAACGAATGCACAGACGCTTTTGAACGAAATTGAACGATTGAGTTTTGCGCTCGCCGTACGCGTTCCAGCTCGTGTCATTAGATCAAAAACTCTTCATTCTATGCAAATACGCAAGATTCATGCGTTTGGAGCAGCCAAACAAGCCCCAAACGAATGCAAAGTCGCTTTACAACGAAATTGAACGATTGAGTTTTGCGCTCGCTGCAGGCGTTCCAGCTCGAGTTATTAGATCAAAAACTCTTCATTCTATGCAAATACGCAAGATTCATGCGTTTCGAGCAGCCAAACAAGCCCTAAACGAATGCAAAGTCGCTTTATAACGAAATCGACCGATTCAGTTTTACGCTCGCTGCAAGCGTTCCAGCTCGAGTTATTAGATCAAACCCTATTTATTCTATGCGAATACGCAAGATTCATGCGTTTAGAGCAGCCAAACAAGCCCCAAACGAATGCACAGACGCTTTTGAACGAAATTGAACGATTGAGTTTTGCGCTCGCCGTACGCGTTCCAGCTCGTGTCATTAGATCAAAAACTCTTCATTCTATGCAAATACGCAAGATTCATGCGTTTGGAGCAGCCAAACAAGCCCCAAACGAATGCAAAGTCGCTTTACAACGAAATTGAACGATTGAGTTTTGCGCTCGCTGTACGCGTTCCAGCTCGTGTTATTAGATCAAAAACTCTTCATTCTATGCAAATACGCAAGATTCATGCGTTTGGAGCAGCCAAACAAGCCCCAAACGAATGCAAAGTCGCTTTATAACGAAATCGGCCGATTCAGTTTTGCGCTCGCTGCAGGCGTTCCAGCTCGAGTTATTAGATCAAAAACTCTTCATTCTATGCAAATACGCAAGATTCATGCGTTTCGAGCAGCCAAACAAGCCCCAAACGAATGCAAAGTCGCTTTATAACGAAATCGGCCGATTCAGTTTTGCGCTCGCTGCAGGCGTTCCAGCTCGAGTTATTAGATAAAAAACTCTTCATTCTATGCAAATACGCAAGATTCATGCGTTTCGAGCAGCCAAACAAGCCCCAAACGAATGCAAAGTCGCTTTATAACGAAATCGGCCGATTCAGTTTTGCGCTCGCTGCAGGCGTTCCAGCTCGTATTAATAGATCAAAAACTCTTCATTCTATGCAAATACGCAAGATTCCAGCGTTTGGAGCAGCCAAACAAGCCCCAAACGAATGCAAAGTCGCTTTATAACGAAATCGACCGATTCAGTTTTGCGCTCGCTGCAGGCTTTCCAGCTCGTATTAATAGATCTAAGACTCTTCATTCTGTGCAAATATGCAAGATTCATGCGTTTGGAGCAGCCAAACAAGCCCCAAACGAATGCAAAGTCGCTTTATAACGAAAAAGACCGATTGAGTTTTGCGCTCGCTGCAGGCATTCCAGCTCGTGTTATTAGATCAAAAACTCGTCATTCTATGCAAATACGCAAGATTCATGCGTTTGGAGCAGCCAAACAAGCCCCAAACGAATGCAAAGTCGCTTTATAACGAAATCGACCGATTTAGTTTTGCGCCCGCTGCAGGCGTTCCAGCTCGTGTTATTAGATCAAAAACTCTTCATTCTATGCAAATACGCAAGATTCATGCGTTTCGAGCAGCCAAACAAGCCCCAAACGAATGCAAAGTCGCTTTATAATGAAATCGGCCGATTCAGTTTTGCGCCCGCTGCAGGCGTTCCAGCCCGTGTTATTAGATCAAAAACTCTTCATTCTATGCAAATACGCAAGATTCATGCGTTTCGAGCAGCCAAACAAGCCCCAAACGAATGCAAAGTCGCTTTATAACAAAATCGACCGATTCAGTTTTGCGCTCGCTGCAGGCATTCCAGCTCGTGTTATTAGATCAAAAACTCGTCATTCTATGCAAATACGCAAGATTCATGCGTTTGGAGCAGCCAAACAAGCCCCAAACGAATGCAAAGTCGCTTTACAACGAAATCGACCGATTCAGTTTTGCGCTCGCTGCAGGCGTTCCAGCTCGTATTAATAGATCAAAAACTCTTCATTCTATGCAAATACGCAAGATTCATGCGTTTGGAGCAGCCAAACAAGCCCCAAACGAATGCAAAGTCGCTTTACAACGAAATTGAACGATTGAGTTTTGCGCTCGCTGTACGCGTTCCAGCTCGTGTTATTAGATCAAAAACTCTTCATTCTATGCAAATACGCAAGATTCATGCGTTTGGAGCAGCCAAACAAGCCCCAAACGAATGCAAAGTCGCTTTATAACGAAATCGGCCGATACAGTTTTGCGCTCGCTGCAGGCGTTCCAGCTCGAGTTATTAGATCAAAAACTCTTCATTCTATGCAAATACGCAAGATTCATGCGTTTCGAGCAGCCAAACAAGCCCCAAACGAATGCAAAGTCGCTTTATAACGAAATCGGCCGATTCAGTTTTGCGCTCGCTGCAGGCGTTCCAGCTCGAGTTATTAGATCAAAAACTCTTCATTCTATGCAAATACGCAAGATTCATGCGTTTCGAGCAGCCAAACAAGCCCCAAACGAATGCAAAGTCGCTTTATAACGAAATCGGCCGATTCAGTTTTGCGCTCGCTGCAGACGTTCCAGCTCGTGTTATTAGATCAAAAACTCGTCATTCTATGCAAATACGCAAGATTCATGCGTTTGGGGCAGCCAAACAAGCCCCAAACGAATGCAAAGTCGCTTTATAACGAAAAAGACCGATTCAGTTTTGCGCTCGCTGCAGGCGTTCCAGCTCGAGTTATTAGATCAAAAACTCTTCATTCTATGCAAATACGCAAGATTCATGCGTTTCGAGCAGCCAAACAAGCCCCAAACGAATGCAAAGTCGCTTTATAACAAAATCGGCCGATTCAGTTTTGCGCTCGCTGCAGGCGTTCCAGCTCGTGTTATTAGATCAAAAACTCTTCATTCTATGCAAATACGCAAGATTCATGCGTTTCGAGCAGCCAAACAAGCCCCAAACGAATGCAAAGTCACTTTCTAACGAAATTGAACGATTGAGTTTTGCGCTCGCTGTACGCGTTCCAGCTCGTGTTATTAGATCAAAAACTCTTCATTCTATGCAAATACGCAAGATTCATGCGTTTCGAGCAGCCAAACAAGCCCCAAACGAATGCAAAGTCGCTTTATAACGAAATCGGCCGATTCAGTTTTGCGCTCGCTGCAGACGTTCCAGCTCGTGTTATTAGATCAAAAACTCTTCATTCTATGCAAATACGCAAGATTCATGCGTTTCGAGCAGTCAAACAAGCCCCAAACGAATGCAAAGTCGCTTTATAACGAAAAAGACCGATTTAGTTTTGCGCTCGCTGCAGGCGTTCCAGCTCGAGTTATTAGATCAAAAACTCTTCATTCTATGCAAATACGCAAGATTCATGCGTTTCGAGCAGCCAAACAAGCCCTAAACGAATGCAAAGTCGCTTTATAACGAAATCGACCGATTCAGTTTTGCGCTCGCTGCAAGCGTTCCAGCTCGAGTTATTAGATCAAACACTGTTTATTCTATGCGAATACGCAAGATTCATGCGTTTAGAGCAGCCAAACAAGCCCCAAACGAATGCACAGACGCTTTTGAACGAAATTGAACGATTGAGTTTTGCGCTCGCCGTACGCGTTCCAGCTCGTGTCATTAGATCAAAAACTCTTCATTCTATGCAAATACGCAAGATTCATGCGTTTGGAGCAGCCAAACAAGCCCCAAACGAATGCAAAGTCGCTTTACAACGAAATTGAACGATTGAGTTTTGCGCTCGCTGTACGCGTTCCAGCTCGTATTAATAGATCTAAGACTCTTCATTCTGTGCAAATATGCAAGATTCATGCGTTTGGAGCAGCCAAACAAGCCCCAAACGAATGCAAAGTCGCTTTATAACGAAAAAGACCGATTGAGTTTTGCGCTCGCTGCAGGCATTCCAGCTCGTGTTATTAGATCAAAAACTCGTCATTCTATGCAAATACGCAAGATTCATGCGTTTGGAGCAGCCGAACAAGCCCCAAACGAATGCAAAGTCGCTTTATAATGAAATCGGCCTATTCAGTTTTGCGCCCGCTGCAGGCGTTCCAGCTCGTGTTATTAGATCAAAAACTCTTCATTCTATGCAAATACGCAAGATTCATGCGTTTGGAGCAGCCGAACAAGCCCCAAACGAATGCAAAGTCGCTTTATAATGAAATCGGCCTATTCAGTTTTGCGCCCGCTGCAGGCGTTCCAGCTCGAGTTATTAGATCAAAAACTCTTCATTCTATGCAAATACGCAAGATTCATGCGTTTCGAGCAGCCAAACAAGCCCCAAACGAATGCAAAGTCGCTTTATAACGAAATCGGCCGATTCAGTTTTGCGCTCGCTGCAGGCGTTCCAGCTCGAGTTATTAGATCAAAAACTCTTCATTCTATGCAAATACGCAAGATTCATGCGTTTCGAGCAGCCAAACAAGCCCCAAACGAATGCAAAGTCGCTTTATAACGAAATCGGCCGATTCAGTTTTGCGCTCGCTGCAGACGTTCCAGCTCGTGTTATTAGATCAAAAACTCGTCATTCTATGCAAATACGCAAGATTCATGCGTTTGGGGCAGCCAAACAAGCCCCAAACGAATGCAAAGTCGCTTTATAACGAAAAAGACCGATTCAGTTTTGCGCTCGCTGCAGGCGTTCCAGCTCGAGTTATTAGATCAAACACTCTTTATTCTATGCGAATACGCAAGATTCATGCGTTTAGAGCAGCCAAACAAGCCCCAAACGAATGCACAGACGCTTTTAAACGAAATTGAACGATTGAGTTTTGCGCTCGCTGCAGGCGTTCCAGCTCGAGTTATTAGATCAAAAACTCGACATTCTATGGAAATACGCAAGATTCATGCGTTTCGAGCAGCCAAACAAGCCCTAAACGAATGCAAAGTCGCTTTATAACGAAATCGACCGATTCAGTTTTGCGCTCGCTGCAAGCGTTCCAGCTCGAGTTATTGGATCAAACACTGTTTATTCTATGCGAATACGCAAGATTCATGCGTTTGGAGCAGCCGAACAAGCCCCAAACGAATGCAAAGTCGCTTTATAATGAAATCGGCCTATTCAGTTTTGCGCCCGCTGCAGGCGTTCCAGCTCGTGTTATTAGATCAAAAACTCTTCATTCTATGCAAATACGCAAGATTCATGCGTTTGGAGCAGCCAAACAAGCCCCAAACGAATGCAAAGTCGCTTTATAACGAAATCGGCCGATTCAGTTTTGCGCTCGCTGCAGGCGTTCCAGCTCGAGTTATTAGATCAAAAACTCTTCATTCTATGCAAATACGCAAGATTCATGCGTTTCGAGCAGCCAAACAAGCCCCAAACGAATGCAAAGTCACTTTATAACGAAATCGACCGATTCTGTTTTGCGCTCGCTGCAGGCGTTCCAGCTCGTATTAATAGATCAAAAACTCTTCATTCTATGCAAATACGCAAGATTCGAGCGTTTGGAGCAGCCAAACAAGCCCCAAACGAATGCAAAGTCGCTTTATAACGAAATCGACCGATTCAGTTTTGCGCTCGCTGCAGGCTTTCCAGCTCGTATTAATAGATCTAAGACTCTTCATTCTGTGCAAATATGCAAGATTCATGCGTTTGGAGCAGCCAAACAAGCCCCAAACGAATGCAAAGTCGCTTTATAACGAAAAAGACCGATTGAGTTTTGCGCTCGCTGCAGGCATTCCAGCTCGTGTTATTAGATCAAAAACTCGTCATTCTATGCAAATACGCAAGATTCATGCGTTTGGAGCAGCCAAACAAGCCCCAAACGAATGCAAAGTCGCTTTATAACGAAATCGACCGATTTAGTTTTGCGCTCGCTGCAGGCGTTCCAGCTCGAGTTATTAGATCAAAAACTCTTCATTCTATGCAAATACGCAAGTTTCATGCGTTTCGAGCAGCCAAACAAGCCCCAAACGAATGCACAGACGCTTTTAAACGAAATTGAACGATTGAGTTTTGCGCTCGCCGTACGCGTTCCAGCTCGAGTTATTAGATCAAACACTCTTTATTCTATGCGAATACGCAAGATTCATGCGTTTAGAGCAGCCAAACAAGCCCCAAACGAATGCACAGACGCTTTTAAACGAAATTGAACGATTGAGTTTTGCGCTCGCTGTACGCGTTCCAGCTCGTGTCATTAGATCAAAAACTCTTCATTCTATGCAAATACGCAAGATTCATGCGTTTGGAGCAGCCAAACAAGCCCTAAACGAATGCAAAGTCGCTTTATAACGAAATCGACCGATTCAGTTTCGCGCTCGCTGCAGGCGTTCCAGCTCGAGTTATTAGATCAAAAACTCTTCATTCTATGCAAATACGCAAGATTCATGCGTTTCGAGCAGCCAAACAAGCCCCAAACGAATGCAAAGTCGCTTTATAACGAAATCGGCCGATTCAGTTTTGCGCTCGCTGCAGGCGTTCCAGCTCGTGTTATTAGATAAAAAACTCTTCATTCTATGCAAATACGCAAGATTCATGCGTTTCGAGCAGCCAAACAAGCCCCAAACGAATGCAAAGTCACTTTATAACGAAATCGACCGATTCAGTTTTGCGCTCGCTGCAGGCGTTCCAGCTCGAGTTATTAGATCAAACACTCTTTATTCTATGCGAATACGCAAGATTCATGCGTTTAGAGCAGCCAAACAAGCCCCAAACGAATGCACAGACGCTTTTAAACGAAATTGAACGATTGAGTTTCGCGCTCGCTGCAGGCGTTCCAGCTCGAGTTATTAGATCAAAAACTCTTCATTCTATGCAAATACGCAAGATTCATGCGTTTCGAGCAGCCAAACAAGCCCCAAACGAATGCAAAGTCGCTTTACAACGAAATTGAACGATTGAGTTTTGCGCTCGCTGTACGCGTTCCAGCTCGTGTTATTAGATCAAAAACTCTTCATTCTATGCAAATACGCAAGATTCATGCGTTTCGAGCAGCCAAACAAGCCCCAAACGAATGCAAAGTCGCTTTATAACGAAATCGGCCGATTCAGTTTTGCGCTCGCTGCAGACGTTCCAGCTCGTGTTATTAGATCAAAAACTCTTCATTCTATGCAAATACGCAAGATTCATGCGTTTCGAGCAGTCAAACAAGCCCCAAACGAATGCAAAGTCGCTTTATAACGAAAAAGACCGATTTAGTTTTGCGCTCGCTGCAGGCGTTCCAGCTCGAGTTATTAGATCAAAAACTCTTCATTCTATGCAAATACGCAAGATTCATGCGTTTCGAGCAGCCAAACAAGCCCTAAACGAATGCAAAGTCGCTTTATAACGAAATCGACCGATTCAGTTTTGCGCTCGCTGCAAGCGTTCCAGCTCGAGTTATTAGATCAAACACTGTTTATTCTATGCGAATACGCAAGATTCATGCGTTTAGAGCAGCCAAACAAGCCCCAAACGAATGCACAGACGCTTTTGAACGAAATTGAACGATTGAGTTTTGCGCTCGCCGTACGCGTTCCAGCTCGTGTCATTAGATCAAAAACTCTTCATTCTATGCAAATACGCAAGATTCATGCGTTTGGAGCAGCCAAACAAGCCCCAAACGAATGCAAAGTCGCTTTACAACGAAATTGAACGATTGAGTTTTGCGCTCGCTGCAGGCGTTCCAGCTCGAGTTATTAGATCAAAAACTCTTCATTCTATGCAAATACGCAAGATTCATGCGTTTCGAGCAGCCAAACAAGCCCTAAACGAATGCAAAGTCGCTTTATAACGAAATCGACCGATTCAGTTTTGCGCTCGCTGCAAGCGTTCCAGCTCGAGTTATTAGATCAAACACTATTTATTCTATGCGAATACGCAAGATTCATGCGTTTAGAGCAGCCAAACAAGCCCCAAACGAATGCACAGACGCTTTTGAACGAAATTGAACGATTGAGTTTTGCGCTCGCCGTACGCGTTCCAGCTCGTGTCATTAGATCAAAAACTCTTCATTCTATGCAAATACGCAAGATTCATGCGTTTGGAGCAGCCAAACAAGCCCCAAACGAATGCAAAGTCGCTTTACAACGAAATTGAACGATTGAGTTTTGCGCTCGCTGTACGCGTTCCAGCTCGTGTTATTAGATCAAAAACTCTTCATTCTATGCAAATACGCAAGATTCATGCGTTTGGAGCAGCCAAACAAGCCCCAAACGAATGCAAAGTCGCTTTATAACGAAATCGGCCGATTCAGTTTTGCGCTCGCTGCAGGCGTTCCAGCTCGAGTTATTAGATCAAAAACTCTTCATTCTATGCAAATACGCAAGATTCATGCGTTTCGAGCAGCCAAACAAGCCCCAAACGAATGCAAAGTCACTTTATAACGAAATCGACCGATTCTGTTTTGCGCTCGCTGCAGGCGTTCCAGCTCGTATTAATAGATCAAAAACTCTTCATTCTATGCAAATACGCAAGATTCGAGCGTTTGGAGCAGCCAAACAAGCCCCAAACGAATGCAAAGTCGCTTTATAACGAAATCGACCGATTCAGTTTTGCGCTCGCTGCAGGCTTTCCAGCTCGTATTAATAGCTCTAAGACTCTTCATTCTGTGCAAATGAGCAAGATTCATGCGTTTGGAGCAGCCAAACAAGCCCCAAACGAATGCAAAGTCGCTTTATAACGAAAAAGACCGATTGAGTTTTGCGCTCGCTGCAGGCATTCCAGCTCGTGTTATTAGATCAAAAACTCGTCATTCTATGCAAATACGCAAGATTCATGCGTTTGGAGCAGCCAAACAAGCCCCAAACGAATGCAAAGTCGCTTTATAACGAAATCGACCGATTTAGTTTTGCGCTCGCTGTACGCGTTCCAGCTCGTGTTATTAGATCAAAAACTCTTCATTCTATGCAAATACGCAAGATTCATGCGTTTGGAGCAGCCAAACAAGCCCCAAACGAATGCAAAGTCACTTTATAACGAAATCGACCGATTGAGTTTTGCGCTCGCTGTACGCGTTCCAGCTCGTGTTATTAGATCAAAAACTCTTCATTCTATGCAAATACGCAAGATTCATGCGTTTGGAGCAGCCGAACAAGCCCCAAACGAATGCAAAGTCGCTTTATAATGAAATCGGCCGATTCAGTTTTGCGCCCGCTGCAGGCGTTCCAGCTCGTGTTATTAGATCAAAAACTCTTCATTCTATGCAAATACGCAAGATTCATGCGTTTGGAGCAGCCAAACAAGCCCCAAACGAATGCAAAGTCGCTTTATAACGAAATCGGCCGATTCAGTTTTGCGCTCGCTGCAGGCGTTCCAGCTCGAGTAATTAGATCAAAAACTCTTCATTCTATGCAAATACGCAAGATTCATGCGTTTGGAGCAGCCAAACAAGCCCCAAACGAATGCAAAGTCGCTTTACAACGAAATTGAACGATTGAGTTTTGCGCTCGCTGTACGCGTTCCAGCTCGTGTTATTAGATCAAAAACTCTTCATTCTATGCAAATACGCAAGATTCATGCGTTTGGAGCAGCCAAACAAGCCCCAAACGAATGCAAAGTCGCTTTATAACGAAATCGGCCGATTCAGTTTTGCGCTCGCTGCAGGCGTTCCAGCTCGAGTTATTAGATCAAAAACTCTTCATTCTATGCAAATACGCAAGATTCATGCGTTTCGAGCAGCCAAACAAGCCCCAAACGAATGCAAAGTCACTTTATAATGAAATCGGCCGATTCAGTTTTGCGCTCGCTGCAGACGTTCCAGCTCGTGTTATTAGATCAAAAACTCTTCATTCTATGCAAATACGCAAGATTCATGCGTTTCGAGCAGTCAAACAAGCCCCAAACGAATGCAAAGTCGCTTTATAACGAAAAAGACCGATTTAGTTTTGCGCTCGCTGCAGGCGTTCCAGCTCGAGTTATTAGACCAAAAACTCTTCATTCTATGCAAATACGCAAGATTCATGCGTTTCGAGCAGCCAAACAAGCCCTAAACGAATGCAAAGTCGCTTTATAACGAAATCGACCGATTCAGTTTTGCGCTCGCTGCAAGCGTTCCAGCTCGAGTTATTAGATCAAACACTGTTTATTCTATGCGAATACGCAAGATTCATGCGTTTAGAGCAGCCAAACAAGCCCCAAACGAATGCACAGACGCTTTTGAACGAAATTGAACGATTGAGTTTTGCGCTCGCCGTACGCGTTCCAGCTCGTGTCATTAGATCAAAAACTCTTCATTCTATGCAAATACGCAAGATTCATGCGTTTGGAGCAGCCAAACAAGCCCCAAACGAATGCAAAGTCGCTTTACAACGAAATTGAACGATTGAGTTTTGCGCTCGCTGCAGGCGTTCCAGCTCGAGTTATTAGATCAAAAACTCTTCATTCTATGCAAATACGCAAGATTCATGCGTTTCGAGCAGCCAAACAAGCCCTAAACGAATGCAAAGTCGCTTTATAACGAAATCGACCGATTCAGTTTTACGCTCGCTGCAAGCGTTCCAGCTCGAGTTATTAGATCAAACCCTATTTATTCTATGCGAATACGCAAGATTCATGCGTTTAGAGCAGCCAAACAAGCCCCAAACGAATGCACAGACGCTTTTGAACGAAATTGAACGATTGAGTTTTGCGCTCGCCGTACGCGTTCCAGCTCGTGTCATTAGATCAAAAACTCTTCATTCTATGCAAATACGCAAGATTCATGCGTTTGGAGCAGCCAAACAAGCCCCAAACGAATGCAAAGTCGCTTTACAACGAAATTGAACGATTGAGTTTTGCGCTCGCTGTACGCGTTCCAGCTCGTGTTATTAGATCAAAAACTCTTCATTCTATGCAAATACGCAAGATTCATGCGTTTGGAGCAGCCAAACAAGCCCCAAACGAATGCAAAGTCGCTTTATAACGAAATCGGCCGATTCAGTTTTGCGCTCGCTGCAGGCGTTCCAGCTCGAGTTATTAGATCAAAAACTCTTCATTCTATGCAAATACGCAAGATTCATGCGTTTCGAGCAGCCAAACAAGCCCCAAACGAATGCAAAGTCGCTTTATAACGAAATCGGCCGATTCAGTTTTGCGCTCGCTGCAAGCGTTCCAGCTCGAGTTATTAGATCAAACACTGTTTATTCTATGCGAATACGCAAGATTCATGCGTTTAGAGCAGCCAAACAAGCCCCAAACGAATGCACAGACGCTTTTGAACGAAATTGAACGATTGAGTTTTGCGCTCGCCGTACGCGTTCCAGCTCGTGTCATTAGATCAAAAACTCTTCATTCTATGCAAATACGCAAGATTCATGCGTTTGGAGCAGCCAAACAAGCCCCAAACGAATGCAAAGTCGCTTTACAACGAAATTGAACGATTGAGTTTTGCGCTCGCTGTACGCGTTCCAGCTCGTATTAATAGATCTAAGACTCTTCATTCTGTGCAAATATGCAAGATTCATGCGTTTGGAGCAGCCAAACAAGCCCCAAACGAATGCAAAGTCGCTTTATAACGAAAAAGACCGATTGAGTTTTGCGCTCGCTGCAGGCATTCCAGCTCGTGTTATTAGATCAAAAACTCGTCATTCTATGCAAATACGCAAGATTCATGCGTTTGGAGCAGCCGAACAAGCCCCAAACGAATGCAAAGTCGCTTTATAATGAAATCGGCCTATTCAGTTTTGCGCCCGCTGCAGGCGTTCCAGCTCGTGTTATTAGATCAAAAACTCTTCATTCTATGCAAATACGCAAGATTCATGCGTTTGGAGCAGCCGAACAAGCCCCAAACGAATGCAAAGTCGCTTTATAATGAAATCGGCCTATTCAGTTTTGCGCCCGCTGCAGGCGTTCCAGCTCGAGTTATTAGATCAAAAACTCTTCATTCTATGCAAATACGCAAGATTCATGCGTTTCGAGCAGCCAAACAAGCCCCAAACGAATGCAAAGTCGCTTTATAACGAAATCGGCCGATTCAGTTTTGCGCTCGCTGCAGGCGTTCCAGCTCGAGTTATTAGATCAAAAACTCTTCATTCTATGCAAATACGCAAGATTCATGCGTTTCGAGCAGCCAAACAAGCCCCAAACGAATGCAAAGTCGCTTTATAACGAAATCGGCCGATTCAGTTTTGCGCTCGCTGCAGACGTTCCAGCTCGTGTTATTAGATCAAAAACTCGTCATTCTATGCAAATACGCAAGATTCATGCGTTTGGGGCAGCCAAACAAGCCCCAAACGAATGCAAAGTCGCTTTATAACGAAAAAGACCGATTCAGTTTTGCGCTCGCTGCAGGCGTTCCAGCTCGAGTTATTAGATCAAACACTCTTTATTCTATGCGAATACGCAAGATTCATGCGTTTAGAGCAGCCAAACAAGCCCCAAACGAATGCACAGACGCTTTTAAACGAAATTGAACGATTGAGTTTTGCGCTCGCTGCAGGCGTTCCAGCTCGAGTTATTAGATCAAAAACTCGACATTCTATGGAAATACGCAAGATTCATGCGTTTCGAGCAGCCAAACAAGCCCTAAACGAATGCAAAGTCGCTTTATAACGAAATCGACCGATTCAGTTTTGCGCTCGCTGCAAGCGTTCCAGCTCGAGTTATTGGATCAAACACTGTTTATTCTATGCGAATACGCAAGATTCATGCGTTTGGAGCAGCCGAACAAGCCCCAAACGAATGCAAAGTCGCTTTATAATGAAATCGGCCTATTCAGTTTTGCGCCCGCTGCAGGCGTTCCAGCTCGTGTTATTAGATCAAAAACTCTTCATTCTATGCAAATACGCAAGATTCATGCGTTTGGAGCAGCCAAACAAGCCCCAAACGAATGCAAAGTCGCTTTATAACGAAATCGGCCGATTCAGTTTTGCGCTCGCTGCAGGCGTTCCAGCTCGAGTTATTAGATCAAAAACTCTTCATTCCATGCAAATACGCAAGATTCATGCGTTTCGAGCAGCCAAACAAGCCCCAAACGAATGCAAAGTCACTTTATAACGAAATCGACCGATTCTGTTTTGCGCTCGCTGCAGGCGTTCCAGCTCGTATTAATAGATCAAAAACTCTTCATTCTATGCAAATACGCAAGATTCGAGCGTTTGGAGCAGCCAAACAAGCCCCAAACGAATGCAAAGTCGCTTTATAACGAAATCGACCGATTCAGTTTTGCGCTCGCTGCAGGCTTTCCAGCTCGTATTAATAGATCTAAGACTCTTCATTCTGTGCAAATATGCAAGATTCATGCGTTTGGAGCAGCCAAACAAGCCCCAAACGAATGCAAAGTCGCTTTATAACGAAAAAGACCGATTGAGTTTTGCGCTCGCTGCAGGCATTCCAGCTCGTGTTATTAGATCAAAAACTCGTCATTCTATGCAAATACGCAAGATTCATGCGTTTGGAGCAGCCAAACAAGCCCCAAACGAATGCAAAGTCGCTTTATAACGAAATCGACCGATTTAGTTTTGCGCTCGCTGCAGGCGTTCCAGCTCGAGTTATTAGATCAAAAACTCTTCATTCTATGCAAATACGCAAGTTTCATGCGTTTCGAGCAGCCAAACAAGCCCCAAACGAATGCACAGACGCTTTTAAACGAAATTGAACGATTGAGTTTTGCGCTCGCCGTACGCGTTCCAGCTCGAGTTATTAGATCAAACACTCTTTATTCTATGCGAATACGCAAGATTCATGCGTTTAGAGCAGCCAAACAAGCCCCAAACGAATGCACAGACGCTTTTAAACGAAATTGAACGATTGAGTTTTGCGCTCGCTGTACGCGTTCCAGCTCGTGTCATTAGATCAAAAACTCTTCATTCTATGCAAATACGCAAGATTCATGCGTTTGGAGCAGCCAAACAAGCCCTAAACGAATGCAAAGTCGCTTTATAACGAAATCGACCGATTCAGTTTCGCGCTCGCTGCAGGCGTTCCAGCTCGAGTTATTAGATCAAAAACTCTTCATTCTATGCAAATACGCAAGATTCATGCGTTTCGAGCAGCCAAACAAGCCCCAAACGAATGCAAAGTCGCTTTATAACGAAATCGGCCGATTCAGTTTTGCGCTCGCTGCAGGCGTTCCAGCTCGTGTTATTAGATAAAAAACTCTTCATTCTATGCAAATACGCAAGATTCATGCGTTTCGAGCAGCCAAACAAGCCCCAAACGAATGCAAAGTCACTTTATAACGAAATCGACCGATTCAGTTTTGCGCTCGCTGCAGGCGTTCCAGCTCGAGTTATTAGATCAAACACTCTTTATTCTATGCGAATACGCAAGATTCATGCGTTTAGAGCAGCCAAACAAGCCCCAAACGAATGCACAGACGCTTTTAAACGAAATTGAACGATTGAGTTTTGCGCTCGCTGCAGGCGTTCCAGCTCGAGTTATTAGATCAAAAACTCGACATTCTATGGAAATACGCAAGATTCATGCGTTTCGAGCAGCCAAACAAGCCCTAAACGAATGCAAAGTCGCTTTATAACGAAATCGACCGATTCAGTTTTGCGCTCGCTGCAAGCGTTCCAGCTCGAGTTATTGGATCAAACACTGTTTATTCTATGCGAATACGCAAGATTCATGCGTTTGGAGCAGCCGAACAAGCCCCAAACGAATGCAAAGTCGCTTTATAATGAAATCGGCCTATTCAGTTTTGCGCCCGCTGCAGGCGTTCCAGCTCGTGTTATTAGATCAAAAACTCTTCATTCTATGCAAATACGCAAGATTCATGCGTTTGGAGCAGCCAAACAAGCCCCAAACGAATGCAAAGTCGCTTTATAACGAAATCGGCCGATTGAGTTTTGCGCTCGCTGTACGCGTTCCAGCTCGTGTTATTAGATCAAAAACTCTTCATTCTATGCAAATACGCAAGATTCATGCGTTTGGAGCAGCCGAACAAGCCCCAAACGAATGCAAAGTCGCTTTATAATGAAATCGGCCGATTCAGTTTTGAGCCCGCTGCAGGCGTTCCAGCTCGTGTTATTAGATCAAAAACTCTTCATTCTATGCAAATACGCAAGATTCATGCGTTTGGAGCAGCCAAACAAGCCCCAAACGAATGCAAAGTCGCTTTATAACGAAATCGGCCGATTCAGTTTTGCGCTCGCTGCAGGCGTTCCAGCTCGAGTAATTAGATCAAAAACTCTTCATTCTATGCAAATACGCAAGATTCATGCGTTTGGAGCAGCCAAACAAGCCCCAAACGAATGCAAAGTCGCTTTACAACGAAATTGAACGATTGAGTTTTGCGCTCGCTGTACGCGTTCCAGCTCGTGTTATTAGATCAAAAACTCTTCATTCTATGCAAATACGCAAGATTCATGCGTTTGGAGCAGCCAAACAAGCCCCAAACGAATGCAAAGTCGCTTTATAACGAAATCGGCCGATTCAGTTTTGCGCTCGCTGCAGGCGTTCCAGCTCGAGTTATTAGATCAAAAACTCTTCATTCTATGCAAATACGCAAGATTCATGCGTTTCGAGCAGCCAAACAAGCCCCAAACGAATGCAAAGTCACTTTATAATGAAATCGGCCGATTCAGTTTTGCGCTCGCTGCAGACGTTCCAGCTCGTGTTATTAGATCAAAAACTCTTCATTCTATGCAAATACGCAAGATTCATGCGTTTCGAGCAGTCAAACAAGCCACAAACGAATGCTAAGTCGCTTTATAACGAAAAAGACCGATTTAGTTTTGCGCTCGCTGCAGGCGTTCCAGCTCGAGTTATTAGACCAAAAACTCTTCATTCTATGCAAATACGCAAGATTCATGCGTTTCGAGCAGCCAAACAAGCCCTAAACGAATGCA
Source organism: Amblyteles armatorius (assembly GCA_933228735.2). NCBI lineage: Eukaryota > Metazoa > Arthropoda > Insecta > Hymenoptera > Ichneumonidae > Amblyteles > Amblyteles armatorius. Next base: position 71,683 of record OW121691.1, on the reverse strand, counting down.
AAGTCGCTTTATAACGAAATCGACCGATTCAGTTTTGCGCTCGCTGCAAGCGTTCCAGCTCGAGTTATTAGATCAAACACTGTTTATTCTATGCGAATACGCAAGATTCATGCGTTTAGAGCAGCCAAACAAGCCCCAAACGAATGCACAGACGCTTTTGAACGAAATTGAACGATTGAGTTTTGCGCTCGCCGTACGCGTTCCAGCTCGTGTCATTAGATCAAAAACTCTTCATTCTATGCAAATACGCAAGATTCATGCGTTTGGAGCAGCCAAACAAGCCCCAAACGAATGCAAAGTCGCTTTACAACGAAATTGAACGATTGAGTTTTGCGCTCGCTGCAGGCGTTCCAGCTCGAGTTATTAGATCAAAAACTCTTCATTCTATGCAAATACGCAAGATTCATGCGTTTCGAGCAGCCAAACAAGCCCTAAACGAATGCAAAGTCGCTTTATAACGAAATCGACCGATTCAGTTTTACGCTTGCTGCAAGCGTTCCAGCTCGAGTTATTAGATCAAACCCTATTTATTCTATGCGAATACGCAAGATTCATGCGTTTAGAGCAGCCAAACAAGCCCCAAACGAATGCACAGACGCTTTTGAACGAAATTGAACGATTGAGTTTTGCGCTCGCCGTACGCGTTCCAGCTCGTGTCATTAGATCAAAAACTCTTCATTCTATGCAAATACGCAAGATTCATGCGTTTGGAGCAGCCAAACAAGCCCCAAACGAATGCAAAGTCGCTTTACAACGAAATTGAACGATTGAGTTTTGCGCTCGCTGTACGCGTTCCAGCTCGTGTTATTAGATCAAAAACTCTTCATTCTATGCAAATACGCAAGATTCATGCGTTTGGAGCAGCCAAACAAGCCCCAAACGAATGCAAAGTCGCTTTATAACGAAATCGGCCGATTCAGTTTTGCGCTCGCTGCAGGCGTTCCAGCTCGAGTTATTAGATCAAAAACTCTTCATTCTATGCAAATACGCAAGATTCATGCGTTTCGAGCAGCCAAACAAGCCCCAAACGAATGCAAAGTCGCTTTATAACGAAATCGGCCGATTCAGTTTTGCGCTCGCTGCAGGCGTTCCAGCTCGAGTTATTAGATCAAAAACTCTTCATTCTATGCAAATACGCAAGATTCATGCGTTTCGAGCAGCCAAACAAGCCCCAAACGAATGCAAAGTCGCTTTATAACGAAATCGGCCGATTCAGTTTTGCGCTCGCTGCAGGCGTTCCAGCTCGTATTAATAGATCAAAAACTCTTCATTCTATGCAAATACGCAAGATTCCAGCGTTTGGAGCAGCCAAACAAGCCCCAAACGAATGCAAAGTCGCTTTATAACGAAATCGACCGATTCAGTTTTGCGCTCGCTGCAGGCTTTCCAGCTCGTATTAATAGATCTAAGACTCTTCATTCTGTGCAATCATGCAAGATTCATGCGTTTGGAGCAGCCAAACAAGCCCCAAACGAATGCAAAGTCGCTTTATAACGAAAAAGACCGATTGAGTTTTGCGCTCGCTGCAGGCATTCCAGCTCGTGTTATTAGATCAAAAACTCGTCATTCTATGCAAATACGCAAGATTCATGCGTTTGGAGCAGCCAAACAAGCCCCAAACGAATGCAAAGTCGCTTTATAACGAAATCGACCGATTTAGTTTTGCGCCCGCTGCAGGCGTTCCAGCTCGTGTTATTAGATCAAAAACTCTTCATTCTATGCAAATACGCAAGATTCATGCGTTTCGAGCAGCCAAACAAGCCCCAAACGAATGCAAAGTCGCTTTATAATGAAATCGGCCGATTCAGTTTTGCGCCCGCTGCAGGCGTTCCAGCCCGTGTTATTAGATCAAAAACTCTTCATTCTATGCAAATACGCAAGATTCATGCGTTTCGAGCAGCCAAACAAGCCCCAAACGAATGCAAAGTCGCTTTATAACAAAATCGACCGATTCAGTTTTGCGCTCGCTGCAGGCATTCCAGCTCGTGTTATTAGATCAAAAACTCGTCATTCTATGCAAATACGCAAGATTCATGCGTTTGGAGCAGCCAAACAAGCCCCAAACGAATGCAAAGTCGCTTTACAACGAAATCGACCGATTCAGTTTTGCGCTCGCTGCAGGCGTTCCAGCTCGTATTAATAGATCAAAAACTCTTCATTCTATGCAAATACGCAAGATTCATGCGTTTGGAGCAGCCAAACAAGCCCCAAACGAATGCAAAGTCGCTTTACAACGAAATTGAACGATTGAGTTTTGCGCTCGCTGTACGCGTTCCAGCTCGTGTTATTAGATCAAAAACTCTTCATTCTATGCAAATACGCAAGATTCATGCGTTTGGAGCAGCCAAACAAGCCCCAAACGAATGCAAAGTCGCTTTATAACGAAATCGGCCGATACAGTTTTGCGCTCGCTGCAGGCGTTCCAGCTCGAGTTATTAGATCAAAAACTCTTCATTCTATGCAAATACGCAAGATTCATGCGTTTCGAGCAGCCAAACAAGCCCCAAACGAATGCAAAGTCGCTTTATAACGAAATCGGCCGATTCAGTTTTGCGCTCGCTGCAGGCGTTCCAGCTCGAGTTATTAGATCAAAAACTCTTCATTCTATGCAAATACGCAAGATTCATGCGTTTCGAGCAGCCAAACAAGCCCCAAACGAATGCAAAGTCGCTTTATAACGAAATCGGCCGATTCAGTTTTGCGCTCGCTGCAGACGTTCCAGCTCGTGTTATTAGATCAAAAACTCGTCATTCTATGCAAATACGCAAGATTCATGCGTTTGGGGCAGCCAAACAAGCCCCAAACGAATGCAAAGTCGCTTTATAACGAAAAAGACCGATTCAGTTTTGCGCTCGCTGCAGGCGTTCCAGCTCGAGTTATTAGATCAAAAACTCTTCATTCTATGCAAATACGCAAGATTCATGCGTTTCGAGCAGCCAAACAAGCCCCAAACGAATGCAAAGTCGCTTTATAACAAAATCGGCCGATTCAGTTTTGCGCTCGCTGCAGGCGTTCCAGCTCGTGTTATTAGATCAAAAACTCTTCATTCTATGCAAATACGCAAGATTCATGCGTTTCGAGCAGCCAAACAAGCCCCAAACGAATGCAAAGTCACTTTCTAACGAAATTGAACGATTGAGTTTTGCGCTCGCTGTACGCGTTCCAGCTCGTGTTATTAGATCAAAAACTCTTCATTCTATGCAAATACGCAAGATTCATGCGTTTCGAGCAGCCAAACAAGCCCCAAACGAATGCAAAGTCGCTTTATAACGAAATCGGCCGATTCAGTTTTGCGCTCGCTGCAGACGTTCCAGCTCGTGTTATTAGATCAAAAACTCTTCATTCTATGCAAATACGCAAGATTCATGCGTTTCGAGCAGTCAAACAAGCCCCAAACGAATGCAAAGTCGCTTTATAACGAAAAAGACCGATTTAGTTTTGCGCTCGCTGCAGGCGTTCCAGCTCGAGTTATTAGATCAAAAACTCTTCATTCTATGCAAATACGCAAGATTCATGCGTTTCGAGCAGCCAAACAAGCCCTAAACGAATGCAAAGTCGCTTTATAACGAAATCGACCGATTCAGTTTTGCGCTCGCTGCAAGCGTTCCAGCTCGAGTTATTAGATCAAACACTGTTTATTCTATGCGAATACGCAAGATTCATGCGTTTAGAGCAGCCAAACAAGCCCCAAACGAATGCACAGACGCTTTTGAACGAAATTGAACGATTGAGTTTTGCGCTCGCCGTACGCGTTCCAGCTCGTGTCATTAGATCAAAAACTCTTCATTCTATGCAAATACGCAAGATTCATGCGTTTGGAGCAGCCAAACAAGCCCCAAACGAATGCAAAGTCGCTTTACAACGAAATTGAACGATTGAGTTTTGCGCTCGCTGTACGCGTTCCAGCTCGTATTAATAGATCTAAGACTCTTCATTCTGTGCAAATATGCAAGATTCATGCGTTTGGAGCAGCCAAACAAGCCCCAAACGAATGCAAAGTCGCTTTATAACGAAAAAGACCGATTGAGTTTTGCGCTCGCTGCAGGCATTCCAGCTCGTGTTATTAGATCAAAAACTCGTCATTCTATGCAAATACGCAAGATTCATGCGTTTGGAGCAGCCGAACAAGCCCCAAACGAATGCAAAGTCGCTTTATAATGAAATCGGCCTATTCAGTTTTGCGCCCGCTGCAGGCGTTCCAGCTCGTGTTATTAGATCAAAAACTCTTCATTCTATGCAAATACGCAAGATTCATGCGTTTGGAGCAGCCGAACAAGCCCCAAACGAATGCAAAGTCGCTTTATAATGAAATCGGCCTATTCAGTTTTGCGCCCGCTGCAGGCGTTCCAGCTCGAGTTATTAGATCAAAAACTCTTCATTCTATGCAAATACGCAAGATTCATGCGTTTCGAGCAGCCAAACAAGCCCCAAACGAATGCAAAGTCGCTTTATAACGAAATCGGCCGATTCAGTTTTGCGCTCGCTGCAGGCGTTCCAGCTCGAGTTATTAGATCAAAAACTCTTCATTCTATGCAAATACGCAAGATTCATGCGTTTCGAGCAGCCAAACAAGCCCCAAACGAATGCAAAGTCGCTTTATAACGAAATCGGCCGATTCAGTTTTGCGCTCGCTGCAGACGTTCCAGCTCGTGTTATTAGATCAAAAACTCGTCATTCTATGCAAATACGCAAGATTCATGCGTTTGGGGCAGCCAAACAAGCCCCAAACGAATGCAAAGTCGCTTTATAACGAAAAAGACCGATTCAGTTTTGCGCTCGCTGCAGGCGTTCCAGCTCGAGTTATTAGATCAAACACTCTTTATTCTATGCGAATACGCAAGATTCATGCGTTTAGAGCAGCCAAACAAGCCCCAAACGAATGCACAGACGCTTTTAAACGAAATTGAACGATTGAGTTTTGCGCTCGCTGCAGGCGTTCCAGCTCGAGTTATTAGATCAAAAACTCGACATTCTATGGAAATACGCAAGATTCATGCGTTTCGAGCAGCCAAACAAGCCCTAAACGAATGCAAAGTCGCTTTATAACGAAATCGACCGATTCAGTTTTGCGCTCGCTGCAAGCGTTCCAGCTCGAGTTATTGGATCAAACACTGTTTATTCTATGCGAATACGCAAGATTCATGCGTTTGGAGCAGCCGAACAAGCCCCAAACGAATGCAAAGTCGCTTTATAATGAAATCGGCCTATTCAGTTTTGCGCCCGCTGCAGGCGTTCCAGCTCGTGTTATTAGATCAAAAACTCTTCATTCTATGCAAATACGCAAGATTCATGCGTTTGGAGCAGCCAAACAAGCCCCAAACGAATGCAAAGTCGCTTTATAACGAAATCGGCCGATTCAGTTTTGCGCTCGCTGCAGGCGTTCCAGCTCGAGTTATTAGATCAAAAACTCTTCATTCTATGCAAATACGCAAGATTCATGCGTTTCGAGCAGCCAAACAAGCCCCAAACGAATGCAAAGTCACTTTATAACGAAATCGACCGATTCTGTTTTGCGCTCGCTGCAGGCGTTCCAGCTCGTATTAATAGATCAAAAACTCTTCATTCTATGCAAATACGCAAGATTCGAGCGTTTGGAGCAGCCAAACAAGCCCCAAACGAATGCAAAGTCGCTTTATAACGAAATCGACCGATTCAGTTTTGCGCTCGCTGCAGGCTTTCCAGCTCGTATTAATAGATCTAAGACTCTTCATTCTGTGCAAATATGCAAGATTCATGCGTTTGGAGCAGCCAAACAAGCCCCAAACGAATGCAAAGTCGCTTTATAACGAAAAAGACCGATTGAGTTTTGCGCTCGCTGCAGGCATTCCAGCTCGTGTTATTAGATCAAAAACTCGTCATTCTATGCAAATACGCAAGATTCATGCGTTTGGAGCAGCCAAACAAGCCCCAAACGAATGCAAAGTCGCTTTATAACGAAATCGACCGATTTAGTTTTGCGCTCGCTGCAGGCGTTCCAGCTCGAGTTATTAGATCAAAAACTCTTCATTCTATGCGAATACGCAAGATTCATGCGTTTAGAGCAGCCAAACAAGCCCCAAACGAATGCACAGACGCTTTTAAACGAAATTGAACGATTGAGTTTTGCGCTCGCTGTACGCGTTCCAGCTCGTGTCATTAGATCAAAAACTCTTCATTCTATGCAAATACGCAAGATTCATGCGTTTGGAGCAGCCAAACAAGCCCTAAACGAATGCAAAGTCGCTTTATAACGAAATCGACCGATTCAGTTTCGCGCTCGCTGCAGGCGTTCCAGCTCGAGTTATTAGATCAAAAACTCTTCATTCTATGCAAATACGCAAGATTCATGCGTTTCGAGCAGCCAAACAAGCCCCAAACGAATGCAAAGTCGCTTTATAACGAAATCGGCCGATTCAGTTTTGCGCTCGCTGCAGGCGTTCCAGCTCGTGTTATTAGATAAAAAACTCTTCATTCTATGCAAATACGCAAGATTCATGCGTTTCGAGCAGCCAAACAAGCCCCAAACGAATGCAAAGTCACTTTATAACGAAATCGACCGATTCAGTTTTGCGCTCGCTGCAGGCGTTCCAGCTCGAGTTATTAGATCAAACACTCTTTATTCTATGCGAATACGCAAGATTCATGCGTTTAGAGCAGCCAAACAAGCCCCAAACGAATGCACAGACGCTTTTAAACGAAATTGAACGATTGAGTTTCGCGCTCGCTGCAGGCGTTCCAGCTCGAGTTATTAGATCAAAAACTCTTCATTCTATGCAAATACGCAAGATTCATGCGTTTCGAGCAGCCAAACAAGCCCCAAACGAATGCAAAGTCGCTTTACAACGAAATTGAACGATTGAGTTTTGCGCTCGCTGTACGCGTTCCAGCTCGTGTTATTAGATCAAAAACTCTTCATTCTATGCAAATACGCAAGATTCATGCGTTTCGAGCAGCCAAACAAGCCCCAAACGAATGCAAAGTCGCTTTATAACGAAATCGGCCGATTCAGTTTTGCGCTCGCTGCAGACGTTCCAGCTCGTGTTATTAGATCAAAAACTCTTCATTCTATGCAAATACGCAAGATTCATGCGTTTCGAGCAGTCAAACAAGCCCCAAACGAATGCAAAGTCGCTTTATAACGAAAAAGACCGATTTAGTTTTGCGCTCGCTGCAGGCGTTCCAGCTCGAGTTATTAGATCAAAAACTCTTCATTCTATGCAAATACGCAAGATTCATGCGTTTCGAGCAGCCAAACAAGCCCTAAACGAATGCAAAGTCGCTTTATAACGAAATCGACCGATTCAGTTTTGCGCTCGCTGCAAGCGTTCCAGCTCGAGTTATTAGATCAAACACTGTTTATTCTATGCGAATACGCAAGATTCATGCGTTTAGAGCAGCCAAACAAGCCCCAAACGAATGCACAGACGCTTTTGAACGAAATTGAACGATTGAGTTTTGCGCTCGCCGTACGCGTTCCAGCTCGTGTCATTAGATCAAAAACTCTTCATTCTATGCAAATACGCAAGATTCATGCGTTTGGAGCAGCCAAACAAGCCCCAAACGAATGCAAAGTCGCTTTACAACGAAATTGAACGATTGAGTTTTGCGCTCGCTGCAGGCGTTCCAGCTCGAGTTATTAGATCAAAAACTCTTCATTCTATGCAAATACGCAAGATTCATGCGTTTCGAGCAGCCAAACAAGCCCTAAACGAATGCAAAGTCGCTTTATAACGAAATCGACCGATTCAGTTTTGCGCTCGCTGCAAGCGTTCCAGCTCGAGTTATTAGATCAAACACTATTTATTCTATGCGAATACGCAAGATTCATGCGTTTAGAGCAGCCAAACAAGCCCCAAACGAATGCACAGACGCTTTTGAACGAAATTGAACGATTGAGTTTTGCGCTCGCCGTACGCGTTCCAGCTCGTGTCATTAGATCAAAAACTCTTCATTCTATGCAAATACGCAAGATTCATGCGTTTGGAGCAGCCAAACAAGCCCCAAACGAATGCAAAGTCGCTTTACAACGAAATTGAACGATTGAGTTTTGCGCTCGCTGTACGCGTTCCAGCTCGTGTTATTAGATCAAAAACTCTTCATTCTATGCAAATACGCAAGATTCATGCGTTTGGAGCAGCCAAACAAGCCCCAAACGAATGCAAAGTCGCTTTATAACGAAATCGGCCGATTCAGTTTTGCGCTCGCTGCAGGCGTTCCAGCTCGAGTTATTAGATCAAAAACTCTTCATTCTATGCAAATACGCAAGATTCATGCGTTTCGAGCAGCCAAACAAGCCCCAAACGAATGCAAAGTCACTTTATAACGAAATCGACCGATTCTGTTTTGCGCTCGCTGCAGGCGTTCCAGCTCGTATTAATAGATCAAAAACTCTTCATTCTATGCAAATACGCAAGATTCGAGCGTTTGGAGCAGCCAAACAAGCCCCAAACGAATGCAAAGTCGCTTTATAACGAAATCGACCGATTCAGTTTTGCGCTCGCTGCAGGCTTTCCAGCTCGTATTAATAGCTCTAAGACTCTTCATTCTGTGCAAATGAGCAAGATTCATGCGTTTGGAGCAGCCAAACAAGCCCCAAACGAATGCAAAGTCGCTTTATAACGAAAAAGACCGATTGAGTTTTGCGCTCGCTGCAGGCATTCCAGCTCGTGTTATTAGATCAAAAACTCGTCATTCTATGCAAATACGCAAGATTCATGCGTTTGGAGCAGCCAAACAAGCCCCAAACGAATGCAAAGTCGCTTTATAACGAAATCGACCGATTTAGTTTTGCGCTCGCTGTACGCGTTCCAGCTCGTGTTATTAGATCAAAAACTCTTCATTCTATGCAAATACGCAAGATTCATGCGTTTGGAGCAGCCAAACAAGCCCCAAACGAATGCAAAGTCACTTTATAACGAAATCGACCGATTGAGTTTTGCGCTCGCTGTACGCGTTCCAGCTCGTGTTATTAGATCAAAAACTCTTCATTCTATGCAAATACGCAAGATTCATGCGTTTGGAGCAGCCGAACAAGCCCCAAACGAATGCAAAGTCGCTTTATAATGAAATCGGCCGATTCAGTTTTGCGCCCGCTGCAGGCGTTCCAGCTCGTGTTATTAGATCAAAAACTCTTCATTCTATGCAAATACGCAAGATTCATGCGTTTGGAGCAGCCAAACAAGCCCCAAACGAATGCAAAGTCGCTTTATAACGAAATCGGCCGATTCAGTTTTGCGCTCGCTGCAGGCGTTCCAGCTCGAGTAATTAGATCAAAAACTCTTCATTCTATGCAAATACGCAAGATTCATGCGTTTGGAGCAGCCAAACAAGCCCCAAACGAATGCAAAGTCGCTTTACAACGAAATTGAACGATTGAGTTTTGCGCTCGCTGTACGCGTTCCAGCTCGTGTTATTAGATCAAAAACTCTTCATTCTATGCAAATACGCAAGATTCATGCGTTTGGAGCAGCCAAACAAGCCCCAAACGAATGCAAAGTCGCTTTATAACGAAATCGGCCGATTCAGTTTTGCGCTCGCTGCAGGCGTTCCAGCTCGAGTTATTAGATCAAAAACTCTTCATTCTATGCAAATACGCAAGATTCATGCGTTTCGAGCAGCCAAACAAGCCCCAAACGAATGCAAAGTCACTTTATAATGAAATCGGCCGATTCAGTTTTGCGCTCGCTGCAGACGTTCCAGCTCGTGTTATTAGATCAAAAACTCTTCATTCTATGCAAATACGCAAGATTCATGCGTTTCGAGCAGTCAAACAAGCCCCAAACGAATGCAAAGTCGCTTTATAACGAAAAAGACCGATTTAGTTTTGCGCTCGCTGCAGGCGTTCCAGCTCGAGTTATTAGACCAAAAACTCTTCATTCTATGCAAATACGCAAGATTCATGCGTTTCGAGCAGCCAAACAAGCCCTAAACGAATGCAAAGTCGCTTTATAACGAAATCGACCGATTCAGTTTTGCGCTCGCTGCAAGCGTTCCAGCTCGAGTTATTAGATCAAACACTGTTTATTCTATGCGAATACGCAAGATTCATGCGTTTAGAGCAGCCAAACAAGCCCCAAACGAATGCACAGACGCTTTTGAACGAAATTGAACGATTGAGTTTTGCGCTCGCCGTACGCGTTCCAGCTCGTGTCATTAGATCAAAAACTCTTCATTCTATGCAAATACGCAAGATTCATGCGTTTGGAGCAGCCAAACAAGCCCCAAACGAATGCAAAGTCGCTTTACAACGAAATTGAACGATTGAGTTTTGCGCTCGCTGCAGGCGTTCCAGCTCGAGTTATTAGATCAAAAACTCTTCATTCTATGCAAATACGCAAGATTCATGCGTTTCGAGCAGCCAAACAAGCCCTAAACGAATGCAAAGTCGCTTTATAACGAAATCGACCGATTCAGTTTTACGCTCGCTGCAAGCGTTCCAGCTCGAGTTATTAGATCAAACCCTATTTATTCTATGCGAATACGCAAGATTCATGCGTTTAGAGCAGCCAAACAAGCCCCAAACGAATGCACAGACGCTTTTGAACGAAATTGAACGATTGAGTTTTGCGCTCGCCGTACGCGTTCCAGCTCGTGTCATTAGATCAAAAACTCTTCATTCTATGCAAATACGCAAGATTCATGCGTTTGGAGCAGCCAAACAAGCCCCAAACGAATGCAAAGTCGCTTTACAACGAAATTGAACGATTGAGTTTTGCGCTCGCTGTACGCGTTCCAGCTCGTGTTATTAGATCAAAAACTCTTCATTCTATGCAAATACGCAAGATTCATGCGTTTGGAGCAGCCAAACAAGCCCCAAACGAATGCAAAGTCGCTTTATAACGAAATCGGCCGATTCAGTTTTGCGCTCGCTGCAGGCGTTCCAGCTCGAGTTATTAGATCAAAAACTCTTCATTCTATGCAAATACGCAAGATTCATGCGTTTCGAGCAGCCAAACAAGCCCCAAACGAATGCAAAGTCGCTTTATAACGAAATCGGCCGATTCAGTTTTGCGCTCGCTGCAAGCGTTCCAGCTCGAGTTATTAGATCAAACACTGTTTATTCTATGCGAATACGCAAGATTCATGCGTTTAGAGCAGCCAAACAAGCCCCAAACGAATGCACAGACGCTTTTGAACGAAATTGAACGATTGAGTTTTGCGCTCGCCGTACGCGTTCCAGCTCGTGTCATTAGATCAAAAACTCTTCATTCTATGCAAATACGCAAGATTCATGCGTTTGGAGCAGCCAAACAAGCCCCAAACGAATGCAAAGTCGCTTTACAACGAAATTGAACGATTGAGTTTTGCGCTCGCTGTACGCGTTCCAGCTCGTATTAATAGATCTAAGACTCTTCATTCTGTGCAAATATGCAAGATTCATGCGTTTGGAGCAGCCAAACAAGCCCCAAACGAATGCAAAGTCGCTTTATAACGAAAAAGACCGATTGAGTTTTGCGCTCGCTGCAGGCATTCCAGCTCGTGTTATTAGATCAAAAACTCGTCATTCTATGCAAATACGCAAGATTCATGCGTTTGGAGCAGCCGAACAAGCCCCAAACGAATGCAAAGTCGCTTTATAATGAAATCGGCCTATTCAGTTTTGCGCCCGCTGCAGGCGTTCCAGCTCGTGTTATTAGATCAAAAACTCTTCATTCTATGCAAATACGCAAGATTCATGCGTTTGGAGCAGCCAAACAAGCCCCAAACGAATGCAAAGTCGCTTTATAACGAAATCGGCCGATTCAGTTTTGCGCTCGCTGCAGGCGTTCCAGCTCGAGTTATTAGATCAAAAACTCTTCATTCCATGCAAATACGCAAGATTCATGCGTTTCGAGCAGCCAAACAAGCCCCAAACGAATGCAAAGTCACTTTATAACGAAATCGACCGATTCTGTTTTGCGCTCGCTGCAGGCGTTCCAGCTCGTATTAATAGATCAAAAACTCTTCATTCTATGCAAATACGCAAGATTCGAGCGTTTGGAGCAGCCAAACAAGCCCCAAACGAATGCAAAGTCGCTTTATAACGAAATCGACCGATTCAGTTTTGCGCTCGCTGCAGGCTTTCCAGCTCGTATTAATAGATCTAAGACTCTTCATTCTGTGCAAATATGCAAGATTCATGCGTTTGGAGCAGCCAAACAAGCCCCAAACGAATGCAAAGTCGCTTTATAACGAAAAAGACCGATTGAGTTTTGCGCTCGCTGCAGGCATTCCAGCTCGTGTTATTAGATCAAAAACTCGTCATTCTATGCAAATACGCAAGATTCATGCGTTTGGAGCAGCCAAACAAGCCCCAAACGAATGCAAAGTCGCTTTATAACGAAATCGACCGATTTAGTTTTGCGCTCGCTGCAGGCGTTCCAGCTCGAGTTATTAGATCAAAAACTCTTCATTCTATGCAAATACGCAAGTTTCATGCGTTTCGAGCAGCCAAACAAGCCCCAAACGAATGCACAGACGCTTTTAAACGAAATTGAACGATTGAGTTTTGCGCTCGCCGTACGCGTTCCAGCTCGAGTTATTAGATCAAACACTCTTTATTCTATGCGAATACGCAAGATTCATGCGTTTAGAGCAGCCAAACAAGCCCCAAACGAATGCACAGACGCTTTTAAACGAAATTGAACGATTGAGTTTTGCGCTCGCTGTACGCGTTCCAGCTCGTGTCATTAGATCAAAAACTCTTCATTCTATGCAAATACGCAAGATTCATGCGTTTGGAGCAGCCAAACAAGCCCTAAACGAATGCAAAGTCGCTTTATAACGAAATCGACCGATTCAGTTTCGCGCTCGCTGCAGGCGTTCCAGCTCGAGTTATTAGATCAAAAACTCTTCATTCTATGCAAATACGCAAGATTCATGCGTTTCGAGCAGCCAAACAAGCCCCAAACGAATGCAAAGTCGCTTTATAACGAAATCGGCCGATTCAGTTTTGCGCTCGCTGCAGGCGTTCCAGCTCGTGTTATTAGATAAAAAACTCTTCATTCTATGCAAATACGCAAGATTCATGCGTTTCGAGCAGCCAAACAAGCCCCAAACGAATGCAAAGTCACTTTATAACGAAATCGACCGATTCAGTTTTGCGCTCGCTGCAGGCGTTCCAGCTCGAGTTATTAGATCAAACACTCTTTATTCTATGCGAATACGCAAGATTCATGCGTTTAGAGCAGCCAAACAAGCCCCAAACGAATGCACAGACGCTTTTAAACGAAATTGAACGATTGAGTTTCGCGCTCGCTGCAGGCGTTCCAGCTCGAGTTATTAGATCAAAAACTCTTCATTCTATGCAAATACGCAAGATTCATGCGTTTCGAGCAGCCAAACAAGCCCCAAACGAATGCAAAGTCGCTTTACAACGAAATTGAACGATTGAGTTTTGCGCTCGCTGTACGCGTTCCAGCTCGTGTTATTAGATCAAAAACTCTTCATTCTATGCAAATACGCAAGATTCATGCGTTTCGAGCAGCCAAACAAGCCCCAAACGAATGCAAAGTCGCTTTATAACGAAATCGGCCGATTCAGTTTTGCGCTCGCTGCAGACGTTCCAGCTCGTGTTATTAGATCAAAAACTCTTCATTCTATGCAAATACGCAAGATTCATGCGTTTCGAGCAGTCAAACAAGCCCCAAACGAATGCAAAGTCGCTTTATAACGAAAAAGACCGATTTAGTTTTGCGCTCGCTGCAGGCGTTCCAGCTCGAGTTATTAGATCAAAAACTCTTCATTCTATGCAAATACGCAAGATTCATGCGTTTCGAGCAGCCAAACAAGCCCTAAACGAATGCAAAGTCGCTTTATAACGAAATCGACCGATTCAGTTTTGCGCTCGCTGCAAGCGTTCCAGCTCGAGTTATTAGATCAAACACTGTTTATTCTATGCGAATACGCAAGATTCATGCGTTTAGAGCAGCCAAACAAGCCCCAAACGAATGCACAGACGCTTTTGAACGAAATTGAACGATTGAGTTTTGCGCTCGCCGTACGCGTTCCAGCTCGTGTCATTAGATCAAAAACTCTTCATTCTATGCAAATACGCAAGATTCATGCGTTTGGAGCAGCCAAACAAGCCCCAAACGAATGCAAAGTCGCTTTACAACGAAATTGAACGATTGAGTTTTGCGCTCGCTGCAGGCGTTCCAGCTCGAGTTATTAGATCAAAAACTCTTCATTCTATGCAAATACGCAAGATTCATGCGTTTCGAGCAGCCAAACAAGCCCTAAACGAATGCAAAGTCGCTTTATAACGAAATCGACCGATTCAGTTTTGCGCTCGCTGCAAGCGTTCCAGCTCGAGTTATTAGATCAAACACTATTTATTCTATGCGAATACGCAAGATTCATGCGTTTAGAGCAGCCAAACAAGCCCCAAACGAATGCACAGACGCTTTTGAACGAAATTGAACGATTGAGTTTTGCGCTCGCCGTACGCGTTCCAGCTCGTGTCATTAGATCAAAAACTCTTCATTCTATGCAAATACGCAAGATTCATGCGTTTGGAGCAGCCAAACAAGCCCCAAACGAATGCAAAGTCGCTTTACAACGAAATTGAACGATTGAGTTTTGCGCTCGCTGTACGCGTTCCAGCTCGTGTTATTAGATCAAAAACTCTTCATTCTATGCAAATACGCAAGATTCATGCGTTTGGAGCAGCCAAACAAGCCCCAAACGAATGCAAAGTCGCTTTATAACGAAATCGGCCGATTCAGTTTTGCGCTCGCTGCAGGCGTTCCAGCTCGAGTTATTAGATCAAAAACTCTTCATTCTATGCAAATACGCAAGATTCATGCGTTTCGAGCAGCCAAACAAGCCCCAAACGAATGCAAAGTCACTTTATAACGAAATCGACCGATTCTGTTTTGCGCTCGCTGCAGGCGTTCCAGCTCGTATTAATAGATCAAAAACTCTTCATTCTATGCAAATACGCAAGATTCGAGCGTTTGGAGCAGCCAAACAAGCCCCAAACGAATGCAAAGTCGCTTTATAACGAAATCGACCGATTCAGTTTTGCGCTCGCTGCAGGCTTTCCAGCTCGTATTAATAGCTCTAAGACTCTTCATTCTGTGCAAATGAGCAAGATTCATGCGTTTGGAGCAGCCAAACAAGCCCCAAACGAATGCAAAGTCGCTTTATAACGAAAAAGACCGATTGAGTTTTGCGCTCGCTGCAGGCATTCCAGCTCGTGTTATTAGATCAAAAACTCGTCATTCTATGCAAATACGCAAGATTCATGCGTTTGGAGCAGCCAAACAAGCCCCAAACGAATGCAAAGTCGCTTTATAACGAAATCGACCGATTTAGTTTTGCGCTCGCTGTACGCGTTCCAGCTCGTGTTATTAGATCAAAAACTCTTCATTCTATGCAAATACGCAAGATTCATGCGTTTGGAGCAGCCAAACAAGCCCCAAACGAATGCAAAGTCACTTTATAACGAAATCGACCGATTGAGTTTTGCGCTCGCTGTACGCGTTCCAGCTCGTGTTATTAGATCAAAAACTCTTCATTCTATGCAAATACGCAAGATTCATGCGTTTGGAGCAGCCGAACAAGCCCCAAACGAATGCAAAGTCGCTTTATAATGAAATCGGCCGATTCAGTTTTGCGCCCGCTGCAGGCGTTCCAGCTCGTGTTATTAGATCAAAAACTCTTCATTCTATGCAAATACGCAAGATTCATGCGTTTGGAGCAGCCAAACAAGCCCCAAACGAATGCAAAGTCGCTTTATAACGAAATCGGCCGATTCAGTTTTGCGCTCGCTGCAGGCGTTCCAGCTCGAGTAATTAGATCAAAAACTCTTCATTCTATGCAAATACGCAAGATTCATGCGTTTGGAGCAGCCAAACAAGCCCCAAACGAATGCAAAGTCGCTTTACAACGAAATTGAACGATTGAGTTTTGCGCTCGCTGTACGCGTTCCAGCTCGTGTTATTAGATCAAAAACTCTTCATTCTATACAAATACGCAAGATTCATGCGTTTGGAGCAGCCAAACAAGCCCCAAACGAATGCAAAGTCGCTTTATAACGAAATCGGCCGATTCAGTTTTGCGCTCGCTGCAGGCGTTCCAGCTCGAGTTATTAGATCAAAAACTCTTCATTCTATGCAAATACGCAAGATTCATGCGTTTCGAGCAGCCAAACAAGCCCCAAACGAATGCAAAGTCACTTTATAATGAAATCGGCCGATTCAGTTTTGCGCTCGCTGCAGACGTTCCAGCTCGTGTTATTAGATCAAAAACTCTTCATTCTATGCAAATACGCAAGATTCATGCGTTTCGAGCAGTCAAACAAGCCCCAAACGAATGCAAAGTCGCTTTATAACGAAAAAGACCGATTTAGTTTTGCGCTCGCTGCAGGCGTTCCAGCTCGAGTTATTAGACCAAAAACTCTTCATTCTATGCAAATACGCAAGATTCATGCGTTTCGAGCAGCCAAACAAGCCCTAAACGAATGCAAAGTCGCTTTATAACGAAATCGACCGATTCAGTTTTGCGCTCGCTGCAAGCGTTCCAGCTCGAGTTATTAGATCAAACACTGTTTATTCTATGCGAATACGCAAGATTCATGCGTTTAGAGCAGCCAAACAAGCCCCAAACGAATGCACAGACGCTTTTGAACGAAATTGAACGATTGAGTTTTGCGCTCGCCGTACGCGTTCCAGCTCGTGTCATTAGATCAAAAACTCTTCATTCTATGCAAATACGCAAGATTCATGCGTTTGGAGCAGCCAAACAAGCCCCAAACGAATGCAAAGTCGCTTTACAACGAAATTGAACGATTGAGTTTTGCGCTCGCTGCAGGCGTTCCAGCTCGAGTTATTAGATCAAAAACTCTTCATTCTATGCAAATACGCAAGATTCATGCGTTTCGAGCAGCCAAACAAGCCCTAAACGAATGCAAAGTCGCTTTATAACGAAATCGACCGATTCAGTTTTACGCTCGCTGCAAGCGTTCCAGCTCGAGTTATTAGATCAAACCCTATTTATTCTATGCGAATACGCAAGATTCATGCGTTTAGAGCAGCCAAACAAGCCCCAAACGAATGCACAGACGCTTTTGAACGAAATTGAACGATTGAGTTTTGCGCTCGCCGTACGCGTTCCAGCTCGTGTCATTAGATCAAAAACTCTTCATTCTATGCAAATACGCAAGATTCATGCGTTTGGAGCAGCCAAACAAGCCCCAAACGAATGCAAAGTCACTTTATAACGAAATCGACCGATTGAGTTTTGCGCTCGCTGTACGCGTTCCAGCTCGTGTTATTAGATCAAAAACTCTTCATTCTATGCAAATACGCAAGATTCATGCGTTTGGAGCAGCCGAACAAGCCCCAAACGAATGCAAAGTCGCTTTATAATGAAATCGGCCGATTCAGTTTTGCGCCCGCTGCAGGCGTTCCAGCTCGTGTTATTAGATCAAAAACTCTTCATTCTATGCAAATACGCAAGATTCATGCGTTTGGAGCAGCCAAACAAGCCCCAAACGAATGCAAAGTCGCTTTATAACGAAATCGGCCGATTCAGTTTTGCGCTCGCTGCAGGCGTTCCAGCTCGAGTAATTAGATCAAAAACTCTTCATTCTATGCAAATACGCAAGATTCATGCGTTTGGAGCAGCCAAACAAGCCCCAAACGAATGCAAAGTCGCTTTACAACGAAATTGAACGATTGAGTTTTGCGCTCGCTGTACGCGTTCCAGCTCGTGTTATTAGATCAAAAACTCTTCATTCTATGCAAATACGCAAGATTCATGCGTTTGGAGCAGCCAAACAAGCCCCAAACGAATGCAAAGTCGCTTTATAACGAAATCGGCCGATTCAGTTTTGCGCTCGCTGCAGGCGTTCCAGCTCGAGTTATTAGATCAAAAACTCTTCATTCTATGCAAATACGCAAGATTCATGCGTTTCGAGCAGCCAAACAAGCCCCAAACGAATGCAAAGTCACTTTATAATGAAATCGGCCGATTCAGTTTTGCGCTCGCTGCAGACGTTCCAGCTCGTGTTATTAGATCAAAAACTCTTCATTCTATGCAAATACGCAAGATTCATGCGTTTCGAGCAGTCAAACAAGCCCCAAACGAATGCAAAGTCGCTTTATAACGAAAAAGACCGATTTAGTTTTGCGCTCGCTGCAGGCGTTCCAGCTCGAGTTATTAGACCAAAAACTCTTCATTCTATGCAAATACGCAAGATTCATGCGTTTCGAGCAGCCAAACAAGCCCTAAACGAATGCAAAGTCGCTTTATAACGAAATCGACCGATTCAGTTTTGCGCTCGCTGCAAGCGTTCCAGCTCGAGTTATTAGATCAAACACTGTTTATTCTATGCGAATACGCAAGATTCATGCGTTTAGAGCAGCCAAACAAGCCCCAAACGAATGCACAGACGCTTTTGAACGAAATTGAACGATTGAGTTTTGCGCTCGCCGTACGCGTTCCAGCTCGTGTCATTAGATCAAAAACTCTTCATTCTATGCAAATACGCAAGATTCATGCGTTTGGAGCAGCCAAACAAGCCCCAAACGAATGCAAAGTCGCTTTACAACGAAATTGAACGATTGAGTTTTGCGCTCGCTGCAGGCGTTCCAGCTCGAGTTATTAGATCAAAAACTCTTCATTCTATGCAAATACGCAAGATTCATGCGTTTCGAGCAGCCAAACAAGCCCTAAACGAATGCAAAGTCGCTTTATAACGAAATCGACCGATTCAGTTTTACGCTCGCTGCAAGCGTTCCAGCTCGAGTTATTAGATCAAACCCTATTTATTCTATGCGAATACGCAAGATTCATGCGTTTAGAGCAGCCAAACAAGCCCCAAACGAATGCACAGACGCTTTTGAACGAAATTGAACGATTGAGTTTTGCGCTCGCCGTACGCGTTCCAGCTCGTGTCATTAGATCAAAAACTCTTCATTCTATGCAAATACGCAAGATTCATGCGTTTGGAGCAGCCAAACAAGCCCCAAACGAATGCAAAGTCGCTTTACAACGAAATTGAACGATTGAGTTTTGCGCTCGCTGTACGCGTTCCAGCTCGTGTTATTAGATCAAAAACTCTTCATTCTATGCAAATACGCAAGATTCATGCGTTTGGAGCAGCCAAACAAGCCCCAAACGAATGCAAAGTCGCTTTATAACGAAATCGGCCGATTCAGTTTTGCGCTCGCTGCAGGCGTTCCAGCTCGAGTTATTAGATCAAAAACTCTTCATTCTATGCAAATACGCAAGATTCATGCGTTTCGAGCAGCCAAACAAGCCCCAAACGAATGCAAAGTCGCTTTATAACGAAATCGGCCGATTCAGTTTTGCGCTCGCTGCAAGCGTTCCAGCTCGAGTTATTAGATCAAACACTGTTTATTCTATGCGAATACGCAAGATTCATGCGTTTAGAGCAGCCAAACAAGCCCCAAACGAATGCACAGACGCTTTTGAACGAAATTGAACGATTGAGTTTTGCGCTCGCCGTACGCGTTCCAGCTCGTGTCATTAGATCAAAAACTCTTCATTCTATGCAAATACGCAAGATTCATGCGTTTGGAGCAGCCAAACAAGCCCCAAACGAATGCAAAGTCGCTTTACAACGAAATTGAACGATTGAGTTTTGCGCTCGCTGTACGCGTTCCAGCTCGTATTAATAGATCTAAGACTCTTCATTCTGTGCAAATATGCAAGATTCATGCGTTTGGAGCAGCCAAACAAGCCCCAAACGAATGCAAAGTCGCTTTATAACGAAAAAGACCGATTGAGTTTTGCGCTCGCTGCAGGCATTCCAGCTCGTGTTATTAGATCAAAAACTCGTCATTCTATGCAAATACGCAAGATTCATGCGTTTGGAGCAGCCGAACAAGCCCCAAACGAATGCAAAGTCGCTTTATAATGAAATCGGCCTATTCAGTTTTGCGCCCGCTGCAGGCGTTCCAGCTCGTGTTATTAGATCAAAAACTCTTCATTCTATGCAAATACGCAAGATTCATGCGTTTGGAGCAGCCGAACAAGCCCCAAACGAATGCAAAGTCGCTTTATAATGAAATCGGCCTATTCAGTTTTGCGCCCGCTGCAGGCGTTCCAGCTCGAGTTATTAGATCAAAAACTCTTCATTCTATGCAAATACGCAAGATTCATGCGTTTCGAGCAGCCAAACAAGCCCCAAACGAATGCAAAGTCGCTTTATAACGAAATCGGCCGATTCAGTTTTGCGCTCGCTGCAGGCGTTCCAGCTCGAGTTATTAGATCAAAAACTCTTCATTCTATGCAAATACGCAAGATTCATGCGTTTCGAGCAGCCAAACAAGCCCCAAACGAATGCAAAGTCGCTTTATAACGAAATCGGCCGATTCAGTTTTGCGCTCGCTGCAGACGTTCCAGCTCGTGTTATTAGATCAAAAACTCGTCATTCTATGCAAATACGCAAGATTCATGCGTTTGGGGCAGCCAAACAAGCCCCAAACGAATGCAAAGTCGCTTTATAACGAAAAAGACCGATTCAGTTTTGCGCTCGCTGCAGGCGTTCCAGCTCGAGTTATTAGATCAAACACTCTTTATTCTATGCGAATACGCAAGATTCATGCGTTTAGAGCAGCCAAACAAGCCCCAAACGAATGCACAGACGCTTTTAAACGAAATTGAACGATTGAGTTTTGCGCTCGCTGCAGGCGTTCCAGCTCGAGTTATTAGATCAAAAACTCGACATTCTATGGAAATACGCAAGATTCATGCGTTTCGAGCAGCCAAACAAGCCCTAAACGAATGCAAAGTCGCTTTATAACGAAATCGACCGATTCAGTTTTGCGCTCGCTGCAAGCGTTCCAGCTCGAGTTATTGGATCAAACACTGTTTATTCTATGCGAATACGCAAGATTCATGCGTTTGGAGCAGCCGAACAAGCCCCAAACGAATGCAAAGTCGCTTTATAATGAAATCGGCCTATTCAGTTTTGCGCCCGCTGCAGGCGTTCCAGCTCGTGTTATTAGATCAAAAACTCTTCATTCTATGCAAATACGCAAGATTCATGCGTTTGGAGCAGCCAAACAAGCCCCAAACGAATGCAAAGTCGCTTTATAACGAAATCGGCCGATTCAGTTTTGCGCTCGCTGCAGGCGTTCCAGCTCGAGTTATTAGATCAAAAACTCTTCATTCCATGCAAATACGCAAGATTCATGCGTTTCGAGCAGCCAAACAAGCCCCAAACGAATGCAAAGTCACTTTATAACGAAATCGACCGATTCTGTTTTGCGCTCGCTGCAGGCGTTCCAGCTCGTATTAATAGATCAAAAACTCTTCATTCTATGCAAATACGCAAGATTCGAGCGTTTGGAGCAGCCAAACAAGCCCCAAACGAATGCAAAGTCGCTTTATAACGAAATCGACCGATTCAGTTTTGCGCTCGCTGCAGGCTTTCCAGCTCGTATTAATAGATCTAAGACTCTTCATTCTGTGCAAATATGCAAGATTCATGCGTTTGGAGCAGCCAAACAAGCCCCAAACGAATGCAAAGTCGCTTTATAACGAAAAAGACCGATTGAGTTTTGCGCTCGCTGCAGGCATTCCAGCTCGTGTTATTAGATCAAAAACTCGTCATTCTATGCAAATACGCAAGATTCATGCGTTTGGAGCAGCCAAACAAGCCCCAAACGAATGCAAAGTCGCTTTATAACGAAATCGACCGATTTAGTTTTGCGCTCGCTGCAGGCGTTCCAGCTCGAGTTATTAGATCAAAAACTCTTCATTCTATGCAAATACGCAAGTTTCATGCGTTTCGAGCAGCCAAACAAGCCCCAAACGAATGCACAGACGCTTTTAAACGAAATTGAACGATTGAGTTTTGCGCTCGCCGTACGCGTTCCAGCTCGAGTTATTAGATCAAACACTCTTTATTCTATGCGAATACGCAAGATTCATGCGTTTAGAGCAGCCAAACAAGCCCCAAACGAATGCACAGACGCTTTTAAACGAAATTGAACGATTGAGTTTTGCGCTCGCTGTACGCGTTCCAGCTCGTGTCATTAGATCAAAAACTCTTCATTCTATGCAAATACGCAAGATTCATGCGTTTGGAGCAGCCAAACAAGCCCTAAACGAATGCAAAGTCGCTTTATAACGAAATCGACCGATTCAGTTTCGCGCTCGCTGCAGGCGTTCCAGCTCGAGTTATTAGATCAAAAACTCTTCATTCTATGCAAATACGCAAGATTCATGCGTTTCGAGCAGCCAAACAAGCCCCAAACGAATGCAAAGTCGCTTTATAACGAAATCGGCCGATTCAGTTTTGCGCTCGCTGCAGGCGTTCCAGCTCGTGTTATTAGATAAAAAACTCTTCATTCTATGCAAATACGCAAGATTCATGCGTTTCGAGCAGCCAAACAAGCCCCAAACGAATGCAAAGTCACTTTATAACGAAATCGACCGATTCAGTTTTGCGCTCGCTGCAGGCGTTCCAGCTCGAGTTATTAGATCAAACACTCTTTATTCTATGCGAATACGCAAGATTCATGCGTTTAGAGCAGCCAAACAAGCCCCAAACGAATGCACAGACGCTTTTAAACGAAATTGAACGATTGAGTTTCGCGCTCGCTGCAGGCGTTCCAGCTCGAGTTATTAGATCAAAAACTCTTCATTCTATGCAAATACGCAAGATTCATGCGTTTCGAGCAGCCAAACAAGCCCCAAACGAATGCAAAGTCGCTTTACAACGAAATTGAACGATTGAGTTTTGCGCTCGCTGTACGCGTTCCAGCTCGTGTTATTAGATCAAAAACTCTTCATTCTATGCAAATACGCAAGATTCATGCGTTTCAAGCAGCCAAACAAGCCCCAAACGAATGCAAAGTCGCTTTATAACGAAATCGGCCGATTCAGTTTTGCGCTCGCTGCAGACGTTCCAGCTCGTGTTATTAGATCAAAAACTCTTCATTCTATGCAAATACGCAAGATTCATGCGTTTCGAGCAGTCAAACAAGCCCCAAACGAATGCAAAGTCGCTTTATAACGAAAAAGACCGATTTAGTTTTGCGCTCGCTGCAGGCGTTCCAGCTCGAGTTATTAGATCAAAAACTCTTCATTCTATGCAAATACGCAAGATTCATGCGTTTCGAGCAGCCAAACAAGCCCTAAACGAATGCAAAGTCGCTTTATAACGAAATCGACCGATTCAGTTTTGCGCTCGCTGCAAGCGTTCCAGCTCGAGTTATTAGATCAAACACTGTTTATTCTATGCGAATACGCAAGATTCATGCGTTTAGAGCAGCCAAACAAGCCCCAAACGAATGCACAGACGCTTTTGAACGAAATTGAACGATTGAGTTTTGCGCTCGCCGTACGCGTTCCAGCTCGTGTCATTAGATCAAAAACTCTTCATTCTATGCAAATACGCAAGATTCATGCGTTTGGAGCAGCCAAACAAGCCCCAAACGAATGCAAAGTCGCTTTACAACGAAATTGAACGATTGAGTTTTGCGCTCGCTGCAGGCGTTCCAGCTCGAGTTATTAGATCAAAAACTCTTCATTCTATGCAAATACGCAAGATTCATGCGTTTCGAGCAGCCAAACAAGCCCTAAACGAATGCAAAGTCGCTTTATAACGAAATCGACCGATTCAGTTTTGCGCTCGCTGCAAGCGTTCCAGCTCGAGTTATTAGATCAAACACTATTTATTCTATGCGAATACGCAAGATTCATGCGTTTAGAGCAGCCAAACAAGCCCCAAACGAATGCACAGACGCTTTTGAACGAAATTGAACGATTGAGTTTTGCGCTCGCCGTACGCGTTCCAGCTCGTGTCATTAGATCAAAAACTCTTCATTCTATGCAAATACGCAAGATTCATGCGTTTGGAGCAGCCAAACAAGCCCCAAACGAATGCAAAGTCGCTTTACAACGAAATTGAACGATTGAGTTTTGCGCTCGCTGTACGCGTTCCAGCTCGTGTTATTAGATCAAAAACTCTTCATTCTATGCAAATACGCAAGATTCATGCGTTTGGAGCAGCCAAACAAGCCCCAAACGAATGCAAAGTCGCTTTATAACGAAATCGGCCGATTCAGTTTTGCGCTCGCTGCAGGCGTTCCAGCTCGAGTTATTAGATCAAAAACTCTTCATTCTATGCAAATACGCAAGATTCATGCGTTTCGAGCAGCCAAACAAGCCCCAAACGAATGCAAAGTCACTTTATAACGAAATCGACCGATTCTGTTTTGCGCTCGCTGCAGGCGTTCCAGCTCGTATTAATAGATCAAAAACTCTTCATTCTATGCAAATACGCAAGATTCGAGCGTTTGGAGCAGCCAAACAAGCCCCAAACGAATGCAAAGTCGCTTTATAACGAAATCGACCGATTCAGTTTTGCGCTCGCTGCAGGCTTTCCAGCTCGTATTAATAGCTCTAAGACTCTTCATTCTGTGCAAATGAGCAAGATTCATGCGTTTGGAGCAGCCAAACAAGCCCCAAACGAATGCAAAGTCGCTTTATAACGAAAAAGACCGATTGAGTTTTGCGCTCGCTGCAGGCATTCCAGCTCGTGTTATTAGATCAAAAACTCGTCATTCTATGCAAATACGCAAGATTCATGCGTTTGGAGCAGCCAAACAAGCCCCAAACGAATGCAAAGTCGCTTTATAACGAAATCGACCGATTTAGTTTTGCGCTCGCTGTACGCGTTCCAGCTCGTGTTATTAGATCAAAAACTCTTCATTCTATGCAAATACGCAAGATTCATGCGTTTGGAGCAGCCAAACAAGCCCCAAACGAATGCAAAGTCACTTTATAACGAAATCGACCGATTGAGTTTTGCGCTCGCTGTACGCGTTCCAGCTCGTGTTATTAGATCAAAAACTCTTCATTCTATGCAAATACGCAAGATTCATGCGTTTGGAGCAGCCGAACAAGCCCCAAACGAATGCAAAGTCGCTTTATAATGAAATCGGCCGATTCAGTTTTGCGCCCGCTGCAGGCGTTCCAGCTCGTGTTATTAGATCAAAAACTCTTCATTCTATGCAAATACGCAAGATTCATGCGTTTGGAGCAGCCAAACAAGCCCCAAACGAATGCAAAGTCGCTTTATAACGAAATCGGCCGATTCAGTTTTGCGCTCGCTGCAGGCGTTCCAGCTCGAGTAATTAGATCAAAAACTCTTCATTCTATGCAAATACGCAAGATTCATGCGTTTGGAGCAGCCAAACAAGCCCCAAACGAATGCAAAGTCGCTTTACAACGAAATTGAACGATTGAGTTTTGCGCTCGCTGTACGCGTTCCAGCTCGTGTTATTAGATCAAAAACTCTTCATTCTATGCAAATACGCAAGATTCATGCGTTTGGAGCAGCCAAACAAGCCCCAAACGAATGCAAAGTCGCTTTATAACGAAATCGGCCGATTCAGTTTTGCGCTCGCTGCAGGCGTTCCAGCTCGAGTTATTAGATCAAAAACTCTTCATTCTATGCAAATACGCAAGATTCATGCGTTTCGAGCAGCCAAACAAGCCCCAAACGAATGCAAAGTCACTTTATAATGAAATCGGCCGATTCAGTTTTGCGCTCGCTGCAGACGTTCCAGCTCGTGTTATTAGATCAAAAACTCTTCATTCTATGCAAATACGCAAGATTCATGCGTTTCGAGCAGTCAAACAAGCCCCAAACGAATGCAAAGTCGCTTTATAACGAAAAAGACCGATTTAGTTTTGCGCTCGCTGCAGGCGTTCCAGCTCGAGTTATTAGACCAAAAACTCTTCATTCTATGCAAATACGCAAGATTCATGCGTTTCGAGCAGCCAAACAAGCCCTAAACGAATGCAAAGTCGCTTTATAACGAAATCGACCGATTCAGTTTTGCGCTCGCTGCAAGCGTTCCAGCTCGAGTTATTAGATCAAACACTGTTTATTCTATGCGAATACGCAAGATTCATGCGTTTAGAGCAGCCAAACAAGCCCCAAACGAATGCACAGACGCTTTTGAACGAAATTGAACGATTGAGTTTTGCGCTCGCCGTACGCGTTCCAGCTCGTGTCATTAGATCAAAAACTCTTCATTCTATGCAAATACGCAAGATTCATGCGTTTGGAGCAGCCAAACAAGCCCCAAACGAATGCAAAGTCGCTTTACAACGAAATTGAACGATTGAGTTTTGCGCTCGCTGCAGGCGTTCCAGCTCGAGTTATTAGATCAAAAACTCTTCATTCTATGCAAATACGCAAGATTCATGCGTTTCGAGCAGCCAAACAAGCCCTAAACGAATGCAAAGTCGCTTTATAACGAAATCGACCGATTCAGTTTTACGCTCGCTGCAAGCGTTCCAGCTCGAGTTATTAGATCAAACCCTATTTATTCTATGCGAATACGCAAGATTCATGCGTTTAGAGCAGCCAAACAAGCCCCAAACGAATGCACAGACGCTTTTGAACGAAATTGAACGATTGAGTTTTGCGCTCGCCGTACGCGTTCCAGCTCGTGTCATTAGATCAAAAACTCTTCATTCTATGCAAATACGCAAGATTCATGCGTTTGGAGCAGCCAAACAAGCCCCAAACGAATGCAAAGTCGCTTTACAACGAAATTGAACGATTGAGTTTTGCGCTCGCTGTACGCGTTCCAGCTCGTGTTATTAGATCAAAAACTCTTCATTCTATGCAAATACGCAAGATTCATGCGTTTGGAGCAGCCAAACAAGCCCCAAACGAATGCAAAGTCGCTTTATAACGAAATCGGCCGATTCAGTTTTGCGCTCGCTGCAGGCGTTCCAGCTCGAGTTATTAGATCAAAAACTCTTCATTCTATGCAAATACGCAAGATTCATGCGTTTCGAGCAGCCAAACAAGCCCCAAACGAATGCAAAGTCGCTTTATAACGAAATCGGCCGATTCAGTTTTGCGCTCGCTGCAGGCGTTCCAGCTCGAGTTATTAGATCAAAAACTCTTCATTCTATGCAAATACGCAAGATTCATGCGTTTCGAGCAGCCAAACAAGCCCCAAACGAATGCAAAGTCGCTTTATAACGAAATCGGCCGATTCAGTTTTGCGCTCGCTGCAGGCGTTCCAGCTCGTATTAATAGATCAAAAACTCTTCATTCTATGCAAATACGCAAGATTCCAGCGTTTGGAGCAGCCAAACAAGCCCCAAACGAATGCAAAGTCGCTTTATAACGAAATCGACCGATTCAGTTTTGCGCTCGCTGCAGGCTTTCCAGCTCGTATTAATAGATCTAAGACTCTTCATTCTGTGCAAATATGCAAGATTCATGCGTTTGGAGCAGCCAAACAAGCCCCAAACGAATGCAAAGTCGCTTTATAACGAAAAAGACCGATTGAGTTTTGCGCTCGCTGCAGGCATTCCAGCTCGTGTTATTAGATCAAAAACTCGTCATTCTATGCAAATACGCAAGATTCATGCGTTTGGAGCAGCCAAACAAGCCCCAAACGAATGCAAAGTCGCTTTATAACGAAATCGACCGATTTAGTTTTGCGCCCGCTGCAGGCGTTCCAGCTCGTGTTATTAGATCAAAAACTCTTCATTCTATGCAAATACGCAAGATTCATGCGTTTCGAGCAGCCAAACAAGCCCCAAACGAATGCAAAGTCGCTTTATAATGAAATCGGCCGATTCAGTTTTGCGCCCGCTGCAGGCGTTCCAGCCCGTGTTATTAGATCAAAAACTCTTCATTCTATGCAAATACGCAAGATTCATGCGTTTCGAGCAGCCAAACAAGCCCCAAACGAATGCAAAGTCGCTTTATAACAAAATCGACCGATTCAGTTTTGCGCTCGCTGCAGGCATTCCAGCTCGTGTTATTAGATCAAAAACTCGTCATTCTATGCAAATACGCAAGATTCATGCGTTTGGAGCAGCCAAACAAGCCCCAAACGAATGCAAAGTCGCTTTACAACGAAATCGACCGATTCAGTTTTGCGCTCGCTGCAGGCGTTCCAGCTCGTATTAATAGATCAAAAACTCTTCATTCTATGCAAATACGCAAGATTCATGCGTTTGGAGCAGCCAAACAAGCCCCAAACGAATGCAAAGTCGCTTTACAACGAAATTGAACGATTGAGTTTTGCGCTCGCTGTCCGCGTTCCAGCTCGTGTTATTAGATCAAAAACTCTTCATTCTATGCAAATACGCAAGATTCATGCGTTTGGAGCAGCCAAACAAGCCCCAAACGAATGCAAAGTCGCTTTATAACGAAATCGGCCGATACAGTTTTGCGCTCGCTGCAGGCGTTCCAGCTCGAGTTATTAGATCAAAAACTCTTCATTCTATGCAAATACGCAAGATTCATGCGTTTCGAGCAGCCAAACAAGCCCCAAACGAATGCAAAGTCGCTTTATAACGAAATCGGCCGATTCAGTTTTGCGCTCGCTGCAGGCGTTCCAGCTCGAGTTATTAGATCAAAAACTCTTCATTCTATGCAAATACGCAAGATTCATGCGTTTCGAGCAGCCAAACAAGCCCCAAACGAATGCAAAGTCGCTTTATAACGAAATCGGCCGATTCAGTTTTGCGCTCGCTGCAGACGTTCCAGCTCGTGTTATTAGATCAAAAACTCGTCATTCTATGCAAATACGCAAGATTCATGCGTTTGGGGCAGCCAAACAAGCCCCAAACGAATGCAAAGTCGCTTTATAACGAAAAAGACCGATTCAGTTTTGCGCTCGCTGCAGGCGTTCCAGCTCGAGTTATTAGATCAAAAACTCTTCATTCTATGCAAATACGCAAGATTCATGCGTTTCGAGCAGCCAAACAAGCCCCAAACGAATGCAAAGTCACTTTCTAACGAAATTGAACGATTGAGTTTTGCGCTCGCTGTACGCGTTCCAGCTCGTGTTATTAGATCAAAAACTCTTCATTCTATGCAAATACGCAAGATTCATGCGTTTCGAGCAGCCAAACAAGCCCCAAACGAATGCAAAGTCGCTTTATAACGAAATCGGCCGATTCAGTTTTGCGCTCGCTGCAGACGTTCCAGCTCGTGTTATTAGATCAAAAACTCTTCATTCTATGCAAATACGCAAGATTCATGCGTTTCGAGCAGTCAAACAAGCCCCAAACGAATGCAAAGTCGCTTTATAACGAAAAAGACCGATTTAGTTTTGCGCTCGCTGCAGGCGTTCCAGCTCGAGTTATTAGATCAAAAACTCTTCATTCTATGCAAATACGCAAGATTCATGCGTTTCGAGCAGCCAAACAAGCCCTAAACGAATGCAAAGTCGCTTTATAACGAAATCGACCGATTCAGTTTTGCGCTCGCTGCAAGCGTTCCAGCTCGAGTTATTAGATCAAACACTGTTTATTCTATGCGAATACGCAAGATTCATGCGTTTAGAGCAGCCAAACAAGCCCCAAACGAATGCACAGACGCTTTTGAACGAAATTGAACGATTGAGTTTTGCGCTCGCCGTACGCGTTCCAGCTCGTGTCATTAGATCAAAAACTCTTCATTCTATGCAAATACGCAAGATTCATGCGTTTGGAGCAGCCAAACAAGCCCCAAACGAATGCAAAGTCGCTTTATAACGAAAAAGACCGATTGAGTTTTGCGCTCGCTGCAGGCATTCCAGCTCGTGTTATTAGATCAAAAACTCGTCATTCTATGCAAATACGCAAGATTCATGCGTTTGGAGCAGCCGAACAAGCCCCAAACGAATGCAAAGTCGCTTTATAATGAAATCGGCCTATTCAGTTTTGCGCCCGCTGCAGGCGTTCCAGCTCGTGTTATTAGATCAAAAACTCTTCATTCTATGCAAATACGCAAGATTCATGCGTTTGGAGCAGCCGAACAAGCCCCAAACGAATGCAAAGTCGCTTTATAATGAAATCGGCCTATTCAGTTTTGCGCCCGCTGCAGGCGTTCCAGCTCGAGTTATTAGATCAAAAACTCTTCATTCTATGCAAATACGCAAGATTCATGCGTTTCGAGCAGCCAAACAAGCCCCAAACGAATGCAAAGTCGCTTTATAACGAAATCGGCCGATTCAGTTTTGCGCTCGCTGCAGGCGTTCCAGCTCGAGTTATTAGATCAAAAACTCTTCATTCTATGCAAATACGCAAGATTCATGCGTTTCGAGCAGCCAAACAAGCCCCAAACGAATGCAAAGTCGCTTTATAACGAAATCGGCCGATTCAGTTTTGCGCTCGCTGCAGACGTTCCAGCTCGTGTTATTAGATCAAAAACTCGTCATTCTATGCAAATACGCAAGATTCATGCGTTTGGAGCAGCCAAACAAGCCCCAAACGAATGCAAAGTCGCTTTATAACGAAAAAGACCGATTGAGTTTTGCGCTCGCTGCAGGCATTCCAGCTCGTGTTATTAGATCAAAAACTCGTCATTCTATGCAAATACGCAAGATTCATGCGTTTGGAGCAGCCAAACAAGCCCCAAACGAATGCAAAGTCGCTTTATAACGAAATCGACCGATTTAGTTTTGCGCTCGCTGTACGCGTTCCAGCTCGTGTTATTAGATCAAAAACTCTTCATTCTATGCAAATACGCAAGATTCATGCGTTTGGAGCAGCCAAACAAGCCCCAAACGAATGCAAAGTCACTTTATAACGAAATCGACCGATTGAGTTTTGCGCTCGCTGTACGCGTTCCAGCTCGTGTTATTAGATCAAAAACTCTTCATTCTATGCAAATACGCAAGATTCATGCGTTTGGAGCAGCCGAACAAGCCCCAAACGAATGCAAAGTCGCTTTATAATGAAATCGGCCGATTCAGTTTTGCGCCCGCTGCAGGCGTTCCAGCTCGTGTTATTAGATCAAAAACTCTTCATTCTATGCAAATACGCAAGATTCATGCGTTTGGAGCAGCCAAACAAGCCCCAAACGAATGCAAAGTCGCTTTATAACGAAATCGGCCGATTCAGTTTTGCGCTCGCTGCAGGCGTTCCAGCTCGAGTAATTAGATCAAAAACTCTTCATTCTATGCAAATACGCAAGATTCATGCGTTTGGAGCAGCCAAACAAGCCCCAAACGAATGCAAAGTCGCTTTACAACGAAATTGAACGATTGAGTTTTGCGCTCGCTGTACGCGTTCCAGCTCGTGTTATTAGATCAAAAACTCTTCATTCTATGCAAATACGCAAGATTCATGCGTTTGGAGCAGCCAAACAAGCCCCAAACGAATGCAAAGTCGCTTTATAACGAAATCGGCCGATTCAGTTTTGCGCTCGCTGCAGGCGTTCCAGCTCGAGTTATTAGATCAAAAACTCTTCATTCTATGCAAATACGCAAGATTCATGCGTTTCGAGCAGCCAAACAAGCCCCAAACGAATGCAAAGTCACTTTATAATGAAATCGGCCGATTCAGTTTTGCGCTCGCTGCAGACGTTCCAGCTCGTGTTATTAGATCAAAAACTCTTCATTCTATGCAAATACGCAAGATTCATGCGTTTCGAGCAGTCAAACAAGCCCCAAACGAATGCAAAGTCGCTTTATAACGAAAAAGACCGATTTAGTTTTGCGCTCGCTGCAGGCGTTCCAGCTCGAGTTATTAGACCAAAAACTCTTCATTCTATGCAAATACGCAAGATTCATGCGTTTCGAGCAGCCAAACAAGCCCTAAACGAATGCAAAGTCGCTTTATAACGAAATCGACCGATTCAGTTTTGCGCTCGCTGCAAGCGTTCCAGCTCGAGTTATTAGATCAAACACTGTTTATTCTATGCGAATACGCAAGATTCATGCGTTTAGAGCAGCCAAACAAGCCCCAAACGAATGCACAGACGCTTTTGAACGAAATTGAACGATTGAGTTTTGCGCTCGCCGTACGCGTTCCAGCTCGTGTCATTAGATCAAAAACTCTTCATTCTATGCAAATACGCAAGATTCATGCGTTTGGAGCAGCCAAACAAGCCCCAAACGAATGCAAAGTCGCTTTACAACGAAATTGAACGATTGAGTTTTGCGCTCGCTGCAGGCGTTCCAGCTCGAGTTATTAGATCAAAAACTCTTCATTCTATGCAAATACGCAAGATTCATGCGTTTCGAGCAGCCAAACAAGCCCTAAACGAATGCAAAGTCGCTTTATAACGAAATCGACCGATTCAGTTTTACGCTCGCTGCAAGCGTTCCAGCTCGAGTTATTAGATCAAACCCTATTTATTCTATGCGAATACGCAAGATTCATGCGTTTAGAGCAGCCAAACAAGCCCCAAACGAATGCACAGACGCTTTTGAACGAAATTGAACGATTGAGTTTTGCGCTCGCCGTACGCGTTCCAGCTCGTGTCATTAGATCAAAAACTCTTCATTCTATGCAAATACGCAAGATTCATGCGTTTGGAGCAGCCAAACAAGCCCCAAACGAATGCAAAGTCGCTTTACAACGAAATTGAACGATTGAGTTTTGCGCTCGCTGTACGCGTTCCAGCTCGTGTTATTAGATCAAAAACTCTTCATTCTATGCAAATACGCAAGATTCATGCGTTTGGAGCAGCCAAACAAGCCCCAAACGAATGCAAAGTCGCTTTATAACGAAATCGGCCGATTCAGTTTTGCGCTCGCTGCAGGCGTTCCAGCTCGAGTTATTAGATCAAAAACTCTTCATTCTATGCAAATACGCAAGATTCATGCGTTTCGAGCAGCCAAACAAGCCCCAAACGAATGCAAAGTCGCTTTATAACGAAATCGGCCGATTCAGTTTTGCGCTCGCTGCAGGCGTTCCAGCTCGAGTTATTAGATCAAAAACTCTTCATTCTATGCAAATACGCAAGATTCATGCGTTTCGAGCAGCCAAACAAGCCCCAAACGAATGCAAAGTCGCTTTATAACGAAATCGGCCGATTCAGTTTTGCGCTCGCTGCAGGCGTTCCAGCTCGTATTAATAGATCAAAAACTCTTCATTCTATGCAAATACGCAAGATTCCAGCGTTTGGAGCAGCCAAACAAGCCCCAAACGAATGCAAAGTCGCTTTATAACGAAATCGACCGATTCAGTTTTGCGCTCGCTGCAGGCTTTCCAGCTCGTATTAATAGATCTAAGACTCTTCATTCTGTGCAAATATGCAAGATTCATGCGTTTGGAGCAGCCAAACAAGCCCCAAACGAATGCAAAGTCGCTTTATAACGAAAAAGACCGATTGAGTTTTGCGCTCGCTGCAGGCATTCCAGCTCGTGTTATTAGATCAAAAACTCGTCATTCTATGCAAATACGCAAGATTCATGCGTTTGGAGCAGCCAAACAAGCCCCAAACGAATGCAAAGTCGCTTTATA
Organism: Amblyteles armatorius; assembly: GCA_933228735.2. NCBI lineage: Eukaryota > Metazoa > Arthropoda > Insecta > Hymenoptera > Ichneumonidae > Amblyteles > Amblyteles armatorius. Next base: position 38,518 of record OW121691.1, on the reverse strand, counting down.
ACGAAATCGACCGATTTAGTTTTGCGCCCGCTGCAGGCGTTCCAGCTCGTGTTATTAGATCAAAAACTCTTCATTCTATGCAAATACGCAAGATTCATGCGTTTCGAGCAGCCAAACAAGCCCCAAACGAATGCAAAGTCGCTTTATAATGAAATCGGCCGATTCAGTTTTGCGCCCGCTGCAGGCGTTCCAGCCCGTGTTATTAGATCAAAAACTCTTCATTCTATGCAAATACGCAAGATTCATGCGTTTCGAGCAGCCAAACAAGCCCCAAACGAATGCAAAGTCGCTTTATAACAAAATCGACCGATTCAGTTTTGCGCTCGCTGCAGGCATTCCAGCTCGTGTTATTAGATCAAAAACTCGTCATTCTATGCAAATACGCAAGATTCATGCGTTTGGAGCAGCCAAACAAGCCCCAAACGAATGCAAAGTCGCTTTACAACGAAATCGACCGATTCAGTTTTGCGCTCGCTGCAGGCGTTCCAGCTCGTATTAATAGATCAAAAACTCTTCATTCTATGCAAATACGCAAGATTCATGCGTTTGGAGCAGCCAAACAAGCCCCAAACGAATGCAAAGTCGCTTTACAACGAAATTGAACGATTGAGTTTTGCGCTCGCTGTACGCGTTCCAGCTCGTGTTATTAGATCAAAAACTCTTCATTCTATGCAAATACGCAAGATTCATGCGTTTGGAGCAGCCAAACAAGCCCCAAACGAATGCAAAGTCGCTTTATAACGAAATCGGCCGATACAGTTTTGCGCTCGCTGCAGGCGTTCCAGCTCGAGTTATTAGATCAAAAACTCTTCATTCTATGCAAATACGCAAGATTCATGCGTTTCGAGCAGCCAAACAAGCCCCAAACGAATGCAAAGTCGCTTTATAACGAAATCGGCCGATTCAGTTTTGCGCTCGCTGCAGGCGTTCCAGCTCGAGTTATTAGATCAAAAACTCTTCATTCTATGCAAATACGCAAGATTCATGCGTTTCGAGCAGCCAAACAAGCCCCAAACGAATGCAAAGTCGCTTTATAACGAAATCGGCCGATTCAGTTTTGCGCTCGCTGCAGACGTTCCAGCTCGTGTTATTAGATCAAAAACTCGTCATTCTATGCAAATACGCAAGATTCATGCGTTTGGGGCAGCCAAACAAGCCCCAAACGAATGCAAAGTCGCTTTATAACGAAAAAGACCGATTCAGTTTTGCGCTCGCTGCAGGCGTTCCAGCTCGAGTTATTAGATCAAAAACTCTTCATTCTATGCAAATACGCAAGATTCATGCGTTTCGAGCAGCCAAACAAGCCCCAAACGAATGCAAAGTCGCTTTATAACAAAATCGGCCGATTCAGTTTTGCGCTCGCTGCAGGCGTTCCAGCTCGTGTTATTAGATCAAAAACTCTTCATTCTATGCAAATACGCAAGATTCATGCGTTTCGAGCAGCCAAACAAGCCCCAAACGAATGCAAAGTCACTTTCTAACGAAATTGAACGATTGAGTTTTGCGCTCGCTGTACGCGTTCCAGCTCGTGTTATTAGATCAAAAACTCTTCATTCTATGCAAATACGCAAGATTCATGCGTTTCGAGCAGCCAAACAAGCCCCAAACGAATGCAAAGTCGCTTTATAACGAAATCGGCCGATTCAGTTTTGCGCTCGCTGCAGACGTTCCAGCTCGTGTTATTAGATCAAAAACTCTTCATTCTATGCAAATACGCAAGATTCATGCGTTTCGAGCAGTCAAACAAGCCCCAAACGAATGCAAAGTCGCTTTATAACGAAAAAGACCGATTTAGTTTTGCGCTCGCTGCAGGCGTTCCAGCTCGAGTTATTAGATCAAAAACTCTTCATTCTATGCAAATACGCAAGATTCATGCGTTTCGAGCAGCCAAACAAGCCCTAAACGAATGCAAAGTCGCTTTATAACGAAATCGACCGATTCAGTTTTGCGCTCGCTGCAAGCGTTCCAGCTCGAGTTATTAGATCAAACACTGTTTATTCTATGCGAATACGCAAGATTCATGCGTTTAGAGCAGCCAAACAAGCCCCAAACGAATGCACAGACGCTTTTGAACGAAATTGAACGATTGAGTTTTGCGCTCGCCGTACGCGTTCCAGCTCGTGTCATTAGATCAAAAACTCTTCATTCTATGCAAATACGCAAGATTCATGCGTTTGGAGCAGCCAAACAAGCCCCAAACGAATGCAAAGTCGCTTTATAACGAAAAAGACCGATTGAGTTTTGCGCTCGCTGCAGGCATTCCAGCTCGTGTTATTAGATCAAAAACTCGTCATTCTATGCAAATACGCAAGATTCATGCGTTTGGAGCAGCCGAACAAGCCCCAAACGAATGCAAAGTCGCTTTATAATGAAATCGGCCTATTCAGTTTTGCGCCCGCTGCAGGCGTTCCAGCTCGTGTTATTAGATCAAAAACTCTTCATTCTATGCAAATACGCAAGATTCATGCGTTTGGAGCAGCCGAACAAGCCCCAAACGAATGCAAAGTCGCTTTATAATGAAATCGGCCTATTCAGTTTTGCGCCCGCTGCAGGCGTTCCAGCTCGAGTTATTAGATCAAAAACTCTTCATTCTATGCAAATACGCAAGATTCATGCGTTTCGAGCAGCCAAACAAGCCCCAAACGAATGCAAAGTCGCTTTATAACGAAATCGGCCGATTCAGTTTTGCGCTCGCTGCAGGCGTTCCAGCTCGAGTTATTAGATCAAAAACTCTTCATTCTATGCAAATACGCAAGATTCATGCGTTTCGAGCAGCCAAACAAGCCCCAAACGAATGCAAAGTCGCTTTATAACGAAATCGGCCGATTCAGTTTTGCGCTCGCTGCAGACGTTCCAGCTCGTGTTATTAGATCAAAAACTCGTCATTCTATGCAAATACGCAAGATTCATGCGTTTGGGGCAGCCAAACAAGCCCCAAACGAATGCAAAGTCGCTTTATAACGAAAAAGACCGATTCAGTTTTGCGCTCGCTGCAGGCGTTCCAGCTCGAGTTATTAGATCAAACACTCTTTATTCTATGCGAATACGCAAGATTCATGCGTTTAGAGCAGCCAAACAAGCCCCAAACGAATGCACAGACGCTTTTAAACGAAATTGAACGATTGAGTTTTGCGCTCGCTGCAGGCGTTCCAGCTCGAGTTATTAGATCAAAAACTCGACATTCTATGGAAATACGCAAGATTCATGCGTTTCGAGCAGCCAAACAAGCCCTAAACGAATGCAAAGTCGCTTTATAACGAAATCGACCGATTCAGTTTTGCGCTCGCTGCAAGCGTTCCAGCTCGAGTTATTGGATCAAACACTGTTTATTCTATGCGAATACGCAAGATTCATGCGTTTGGAGCAGCCGAACAAGCCCCAAACGAATGCAAAGTCGCTTTATAATGAAATCGGCCTATTCAGTTTTGCGCCCGCTGCAGGCGTTCCAGCTCGTGTTATTAGATCAAAAACTCTTCATTCTATGCAAATACGCAAGATTCATGCGTTTGGAGCAGCCAAACAAGCCCCAAACGAATGCAAAGTCGCTTTATAACGAAATCGGCCGATTCAGTTTTGCGCTCGCTGCAGGCGTTCCAGCTCGAGTTATTAGATCAAAAACTCTTCATTCTATGCAAATACGCAAGATTCATGCGTTTCGAGCAGCCAAACAAGCCCCAAACGAATGCAAAGTCACTTTATAACGAAATCGACCGATTCTGTTTTGCGCTCGCTGCAGGCGTTCCAGCTCGTATTAATAGATCAAAAACTCTTCATTCTATGCAAATACGCAAGATTCGAGCGTTTGGAGCAGCCAAACAAGCCCCAAACGAATGCAAAGTCGCTTTATAACGAAATCGACCGATTCAGTTTTGCGCTCGCTGCAGGCTTTCCAGCTCGTATTAATAGATCTAAGACTCTTCATTCTGTGCAAATATGCAAGATTCATGCGTTTGGAGCAGCCAAACAAGCCCCAAACGAATGCAAAGTCGCTTTATAACGAAAAAGACCGATTGAGTTTTGCGCTCGCTGCAGGCATTCCAGCTCGTGTTATTAGATCAAAAACTCGTCATTCTATGCAAATACGCAAGATTCATGCGTTTGGAGCAGCCAAACAAGCCCCAAACGAATGCAAAGTCGCTTTATAACGAAATCGACCGATTTAGTTTTGCGCTCGCTGCAGGCGTTCCAGCTCGAGTTATTAGATCAAAAACTCTTCATTCTATGCAAATACGCAAGTTTCATGCGTTTCGAGCAGCCAAACAAGCCCCAAACGAATGCACAGACGCTTTTAAACGAAATTGAACGATTGAGTTTTGCGCTCGCCGTACGCGTTCCAGCTCGAGTTATTAGATCAAACACTCTTTATTCTATGCGAATACGCAAGATTCATGCGTTTAGAGCAGCCAAACAAGCCCCAAACGAATGCACAGACGCTTTTAAACGAAATTGAACGATTGAGTTTTGCGCTCGCTGTACGCGTTCCAGCTCGTGTCATTAGATCAAAAACTCTTCATTCTATGCAAATACGCAAGATTCATGCGTTTGGAGCAGCCAAACAAGCCCTAAACGAATGCAAAGTCGCTTTATAACGAAATCGACCGATTCAGTTTTGCGCTCGCTGCAAGCGTTCCAGCTCGAGTTATTAGATCAAACACTGTTTATTCTATGCGAATACGCAAGATTCATGCGTTTAGAGCAGCCAAACAAGCCCCAAACGAATGCACAGACGCTTTTGAACGAAATTGAACGATTGAGTTTTGCGCTCGCCGTACGCGTTCCAGCTCGTGTCATTAGATCAAAAACTCTTCATTCTATGCAAATACGCAAGATTCATGCGTTTGGAGCAGCCAAACAAGCCCCAAACGAATGCAAAGTCGCTTTACAACGAAATTGAACGATTGAGTTTTGCGCTCGCTGCAGGCGTTCCAGCTCGAGTTATTAGATCAAACACTCTTTATTCTATGCGAATACGCAAGATTCATGCGTTTAGAGCAGCCAAACAAGCCCCAAACGAATGCACAGACGCTTTTAAACGAAATTGAACGATTGAGTTTCGCGCTCGCTGCAGGCGTTCCAGCTCGAGTTATTAGATCAAAAACTCTTCATTCTATGCAAATACGCAAGATTCATGCGTTTCGAGCAGCCAAACAAGCCCCAAACGAATGCAAAGTCGCTTTACAACGAAATTGAACGATTGAGTTTTGCGCTCGCTGTACGCGTTCCAGCTCGTGTTATTAGATCAAAAACTCTTCATTCTATGCAAATACGCAAGATTCATGCGTTTCGAGCAGCCAAACAAGCCCCAAACGAATGCAAAGTCGCTTTATAACGAAATCGGCCGATTCAGTTTTGCGCTCGCTGCAGACGTTCCAGCTCGTGTTATTAGATCAAAAACTCTTCATTCTATGCAAATACGCAAGATTCATGCGTTTCGAGCAGTCAAACAAGCCCCAAACGAATGCAAAGTCGCTTTATAACGAAAAAGACCGATTTAGTTTTGCGCTCGCTGCAGGCGTTCCAGCTCGAGTTATTAGATCAAAAACTCTTCATTCTATGCAAATACGCAAGATTCATGCGTTTCGAGCAGCCAAACAAGCCCTAAACGAATGCAAAGTCGCTTTATAACGAAATCGACCGATTCAGTTTTGCGCTCGCTGCAAGCGTTCCAGCTCGAGTTATTAGATCAAACACTGTTTATTCTATGCGAATACGCAAGATTCATGCGTTTAGAGCAGCCAAACAAGCCCCAAACGAATGCACAGACGCTTTTGAACGAAATTGAACGATTGAGTTTTGCGCTCGCCGTACGCGTTCCAGCTCGTGTCATTAGATCAAAAACTCTTCATTCTATGCAAATACGCAAGATTCATGCGTTTGGAGCAGCCAAACAAGCCCCAAACGAATGCAAAGTCGCTTTACAACGAAATTGAACGATTGAGTTTTGCGCTCGCTGCAGGCGTTCCAGCTCGAGTTATTAGATCAAACACTCTTTATTCTATGCGAATACGCAAGATTCATGCGTTTAGAGCAGCCAAACAAGCCCCAAACGAATGCACAGACGCTTTTAAACGAAATTGAACGATTGAGTTTCGCGCTCGCTGCAGGCGTTCCAGCTCGAGTTATTAGATCAAAAACTCTTCATTCTATGCAAATACGCAAGATTCATGCGTTTCGAGCAGCCAAACAAGCCCCAAACGAATGCAAAGTCGCTTTACAACGAAATTGAACGATTGAGTTTTGCGCTCGCTGTACGCGTTCCAGCTCGTGTTATTAGATCAAAAACTCTTCATTCTATGCAAATACGCAAGATTCATGCGTTTCGAGCAGCCAAACAAGCCCCAAACGAATGCAAAGTCGCTTTATAACGAAATCGGCCGATTCAGTTTTGCGCTCGCTGCAGACGTTCCAGCTCGTGTTATTAGATCAAAAACTCTTCATTCTATGCAAATACGCAAGATTCATGCGTTTCGAGCAGTCAAACAAGCCCCAAACGAATGCAAAGTAGCTTTATAACGAAAAAGACCGATTTAGTTTTGCGCTCGCTGCAGGCGTTCCAGCTCGAGTTATTAGATCAAAAACTCTTCATTCTATGCAAATACGCAAGATTCATGCGTTTCGAGCAGCCAAACAAGCCCTAAACGAATGCAAAGTCGCTTTATAACGAAATCGACCGATTCAGTTTTGCGCTCGCTGCAAGCGTTCCAGCTCGAGTTATTAGATCAAACACTGTTTATTCTATGCGAATACGCAAGATTCATGCGTTTAGAGCAGCCAAACAAGCCCCAAACGAATGCACAGACGCTTTTGAACGAAATTGAACGATTGAGTTTTGCGCTCGCCGTACGCGTTCCAGCTCGTGTCATTAGATCAAAAACTCTTCATTCTATGCAAATACGCAAGATTCATGCGTTTGGAGCAGCCAAACAAGCCCCAAACGAATGCAAAGTCGCTTTACAACGAAATTGAACGATTGAGTTTTGCGCTCGCTGCAGGCGTTCCAGCTCGAGTTATTAGATCAAAAACTCTTCATTCTATGCAAATACGCAAGATTCATGCGTTTCGAGCAGCCAAACAAGCCCTAAACGAATGCAAAGTCGCTTTATAACGAAATCGACCGATTCAGTTTTGCGCTCGCTGCAAGCGTTCCAGCTCGAGTTATTAGATCAAACACTATTTATTCTATGCGAATACGCAAGATTCATGCGTTTAGAGCAGCCAAACAAGCCCCAAACGAATGCACAGACGCTTTTGAACGAAATTGAACGATTGAGTTTTGCGCTCGCCGTACGCGTTCCAGCTCGTGTCATTAGATCAAAAACTCTTCATTCTATGCAAATACGCAAGATTCATGCGTTTGGAGCAGCCAAACAAGCCCCAAACGAATGCAAAGTCGCTTTACAACGAAATTGAACGATTGAGTTTTGCGCTCGCTGTACGCGTTCCAGCTCGTGTTATTAGATCAAAAACTCTTCATTCTATGCAAATACGCAAGATTCATGCGTTTGGAGCAGCCAAACAAGCCCCAAACGAATGCAAAGTCGCTTTATAACGAAATCGGCCGATTCAGTTTTGCGCTCGCTGCAGGCGTTCCAGCTCGAGTTATTAGATCAAAAACTCTTCATTCTATGCAAATACGCAAGATTCATGCGTTTCGAGCAGCCAAACAAGCCCCAAACGAATGCAAAGTCACTTTATAACGAAATCGACCGATTCTGTTTTGCGCTCGCTGCAGGCGTTCCAGCTCGTATTAATAGATCAAAAACTCTTCATTCTATGCAAATACGCAAGATTCGAGCGTTTGGAGCAGCCAAACAAGCCCCAAACGAATGCAAAGTCGCTTTATAACGAAATCGACCGATTCAGTTTTGCGCTCGCTGCAGGCTTTCCAGCTCGTATTAATAGCTCTAAGACTCTTCATTCTGTGCAAATGAGCAAGATTCATGCGTTTGGAGCAGCCAAACAAGCCCCAAACGAATGCAAAGTCGCTTTATAACGAAAAAGACCGATTGAGTTTTGCGCTCGCTGCAGGCATTCCAGCTCGTGTTATTAGATCAAAAACTCGTCATTCTATGCAAATACGCAAGATTCATGCGTTTGGAGCAGCCAAACAAGCCCCAAACGAATGCAAAGTCGCTTTATAACGAAATCGACCGATTTAGTTTTGCGCTCGCTGTACGCGTTCCAGCTCGTGTTATTAGATCAAAAACTCTTCATTCTATGCAAATACGCAAGATTCATGCGTTTGGAGCAGCCAAACAAGCCCCAAACGAATGCAAAGTCACTTTATAACGAAATCGACCGATTGAGTTTTGCGCTCGCTGTACGCGTTCCAGCTCGTGTTATTAGATCAAAAACTCTTCATTCTATGCAAATACGCAAGATTCATGCGTTTGGAGCAGCCGAACAAGCCCCAAACGAATGCAAAGTCGCTTTATAATGAAATCGGCCGATTCAGTTTTGCGCCCGCTGCAGGCGTTCCAGCTCGTGTTATTAGATCAAAAACTCTTCATTCTATGCAAATACGCAAGATTCATGCGTTTGGAGCAGCCAAACAAGCCCCAAACGAATGCAAAGTCGCTTTATAACGAAATCGGCCGATTCAGTTTTGCGCTCGCTGCAGGCGTTCCAGCTCGAGTAATTAGATCAAAAACTCTTCATTCTATGCAAATACGCAAGATTCATGCGTTTGGAGCAGCCAAACAAGCCCCAAACGAATGCAAAGTCGCTTTACAACGAAATTGAACGATTGAGTTTTGCGCTCGCTGTACGCGTTCCAGCTCGTGTTATTAGATCAAAAACTCTTCATTCTATGCAAATACGCAAGATTCATGCGTTTGGAGCAGCCAAACAAGCCCCAAACGAATGCAAAGTCGCTTTATAACGAAATCGGCCGATTCAGTTTTGCGCTCGCTGCAGGCGTTCCAGCTCGAGTTATTAGATCAAAAACTCTTCATTCTATGCAAATACGCAAGATTCATGCGTTTCGAGCAGCCAAACAAGCCCCAAACGAATGCAAAGTCACTTTATAATGAAATCGGCCGATTCAGTTTTGCGCTCGCTGCAGACGTTCCAGCTCGTGTTATTAGATCAAAAACTCTTCATTCTATGCAAATACGCAAGATTCATGCGTTTCGAGCAGTCAAACAAGCCCCAAACGAATGCAAAGTCGCTTTATAACGAAAAAGACCGATTTAGTTTTGCGCTCGCTGCAGGCGTTCCAGCTCGAGTTATTAGACCAAAAACTCTTCATTCTATGCAAATACGCAAGATTCATGCGTTTCGAGCAGCCAAACAAGCCCTAAACGAATGCAAAGTCGCTTTATAACGAAATCGACCGATTCAGTTTTGCGCTCGCTGCAAGCGTTCCAGCTCGAGTTATTAGATCAAACACTGTTTATTCTATGCGAATACGCAAGATTCATGCGTTTAGAGCAGCCAAACAAGCCCCAAACGAATGCACAGACGCTTTTGAACGAAATTGAACGATTGAGTTTTGCGCTCGCCGTACGCGTTCCAGCTCGTGTCATTAGATCAAAAACTCTTCATTCTATGCAAATACGCAAGATTCATGCGTTTGGAGCAGCCAAACAAGCCCCAAACGAATGCAAAGTCGCTTTACAACGAAATTGAACGATTGAGTTTTGCGCTCGCTGCAGGCGTTCCAGCTCGAGTTATTAGATCAAAAACTCTTCATTCTATGCAAATACGCAAGATTCATGCGTTTCGAGCAGCCAAACAAGCCCTAAACGAATGCAAAGTCGCTTTATAACGAAATCGACCGATTCAGTTTTACGCTCGCTGCAAGCGTTCTAGCTCGAGTTATTAGATCAAACCCTATTTATTCTATGCGAATACGCAAGATTCATGCGTTTAGAGCAGCCAAACAAGCCCCAAACGAATGCACAGACGCTTTTGAACGAAATTGAACGATTGAGTTTTGCGCTCGCCGTACGCGTTCCAGCTCGTGTCATTAGATCAAAAACTCTTCATTCTATGCAAATACGCAAGATTCATGCGTTTGGAGCAGCCAAACAAGCCCCAAACGAATGCAAAGTCGCTTTACAACGAAATTGAACGATTGAGTTTTGCGCTCGCTGTACGCGTTCCAGCTCGTGTTATTAGATCAAAAACTCTTCATTCTATGCAAATACGCAAGATTCATGCGTTTGGAGCAGCCAAACAAGCCCCAAACGAATGCAAAGTCGCTTTATAACGAAATCGGCCGATTCAGTTTTGCGCTCGCTGCAGGCGTTCCAGCTCGAGTTATTAGATCAAAAACTCTTCATTCTATGCAAATACGCAAGATTCATGCGTTTCGAGCAGCCAAACAAGCCCCAAACGAATGCAAAGTCGCTTTATAACGAAATCGGCCGATTCAGTTTTGCGCTCGCTGCAGGCGTTCCAGCTCGAGTTATTAGATCAAAAACTCTTCATTCTATGCAAATACGCAAGATTCATGCGTTTCGAGCAGCCAAACAAGCCCCAAACGAATGCAAAGTCGCTTTATAACGAAATCGGCCGATTCAGTTTTGCGCTCGCTGCAGGCGTTCCAGCTCGTATTAATAGATCAAAAACTCTTCATTCTATGCAAATACGCAAGATTCCAGCGTTTGGAGCAGCCAAACAAGCCCCAAACGAATGCAAAGTCGCTTTATAACGAAATCGACCGATTCAGTTTTGCGCTCGCTGCAGGCTTTCCAGCTCGTATTAATAGATCTAAGACTCTTCATTCTGTGCAAATATGCAAGATTCATGCGTTTGGAGCAGCCAAACAAGCCCCAAACGAATGCAAAGTCGCTTTATAACGAAAAAGACCGATTGAGTTTTGCGCTCGCTGCAGGCATTCCAGCTCGTGTTATTAGATCAAAAACTCGTCATTCTATGCAAATACGCAAGATTCATGCGTTTGGAGCAGCCAAACAAGCCCCAAACGAATGCAAAGTCGCTTTATAACGAAATCGACCGATTTAGTTTTGCGCCCGCTGCAGGCGTTCCAGCTCGTGTTATTAGATCAAAAACTCTTCATTCTATGCAAATACGCAAGATTCATGCGTTTCGAGCAGCCAAACAAGCCCCAAACGAATGCAAAGTCGCTTTATAATGAAATCGGCCGATTCAGTTTTGCGCCCGCTGCAGGCGTTCCAGCTCGTGTTATTAGATCAAAAACTCTTCATTCTATGCAAATACGCAAGATTCATGCGTTTCGAGCAGCCAAACAAGCCCCAAACGAATGCAAAGTCGCTTTATAACAAAATCGACCGATTCAGTTTTGCGCTCGCTGCAGGCATTCCAGCTCGTGTTATTAGATCAAAAACTCGTCATTCTATGCAAATACGCAAGATTCATGCGTTTGGAGCAGCCAAACAAGCCCCAAACGAATGCAAAGTCGCTTTACAACGAAATCGACCGATTCAGTTTTGCGCTCGCTGCAGGCGTTCCAGCTCGTATTAATAGATCAAAAACTCTTCATTCTATGCAAATACGCAAGATTCATGCGTTTGGAGCAGCCAAACAAGCCCCAAACGAATGCAAAGTCGCTTTACAACGAAATTGAACGATTGAGTTTTGCGCTCGCTGTACGCGTTCCAGCTCGTGTTATTAGATCAAAAACTCTTCATTCTATGCAAATACGCAAGATTCATGCGTTTGGAGCAGCCAAACAAGCCCCAAACGAATGCAAAGTCGCTTTATAACGAAATCGGCCGATACAGTTTTGCGCTCGCTGCAGGCGTTCCAGCTCGAGTTATTAGATCAAAAACTCTTCATTCTATGCAAATACGCAAGATTCATGCGTTTCGAGCAGCCAAACAAGCCCCAAACGAATGCAAAGTCGCTTTATAACGAAATCGGCCGATTCAGTTTTGCGCTCGCTGCAGGCGTTCCAGCTCGAGTTATTAGATCAAAAACTCTTCATTCTATGCAAATACGCAAGATTCATGCGTTTCGAGCAGCCAAACAAGCCCCAAACGAATGCAAAGTCGCTTTATAACGAAATCGGCCGATTCAGTTTTGCGCTCGCTGCAGACGTTCCAGCTCGTGTTATTAGATCAAAAACTCGTCATTCTATGCAAATACGCAAGATTCATGCGTTTGGGGCAGCCAAACAAGCCCCAAACGAATGCAAAGTCGCTTTATAACGAAAAAGACCGATTCAGTTTTGCGCTCGCTGCAGGCGTTCCAGCTCGAGTTATTAGATCAAAAACTCTTCATTCTATGCAAATACGCAAGATTCATGCGTTTCGAGCAGCCAAACAAGCCCCAAACGAATGCAAAGTCGCTTTATAACAAAATCGGCCGATTCAGTTTTGCGCTCGCTGCAGGCGTTCCAGCTCGTGTTATTAGATCAAAAACTCTTCATTCTATGCAAATACGCAAGATTCATGCGTTTCGAGCAGCCAAACAAGCCCCAAACGAATGCAAAGTCACTTTCTAACGAAATTGAACGATTGAGTTTTGCGCTCGCTGTACGCGTTCCAGCTCGTGTTATTAGATCAAAAACTCTTCATTCTATGCAAATACGCAAGATTCATGCGTTTCGAGCAGCCAAACAAGCCCCAAACGAATGCAAAGTCGCTTTATAACGAAATCGGCCGATTCAGTTTTGCGCTCGCTGCAGACGTTCCAGCTCGTGTTATTAGATCAAAAACTCTTCATTCTATGCAAATACGCAAGATTCATGCGTTTCGAGCAGTCAAACAAGCCCCAAACGAATGCAAAGTCGCTTTATAACGAAAAAGACCGATTTAGTTTTGCGCTCGCTGCAGGCGTTCCAGCTCGAGTTATTAGATCAAAAACTCTTCATTCTATGCAAATACGCAAGATTCATGCGTTTCGAGCAGTCAAACAAGCCCCAAACGAATGCAAAGTCGCTTTATAACGAAAAAGACCGATTTAGTTTTGCGCTCGCTGCAGGCGTTCCAGCTCGAGTTATTAGATCAAAAACTCTTCATTCTATGCAAATACGCAAGATTCATGCGTTTCGAGCAGCCAAACAAGCCCTAAACGAATGCAAAGTCGCTTTATAACGAAATCGACCGATTCAGTTTTGCGCTCGCTGCAAGCGTTCCAGCTCGAGTTATTAGATCAAACACTGTTTATTCTATGCGAATACGCAAGATTCATGCGTTTAGAGCAGCCAAACAAGCCCCAAACGAATGCACAGACGCTTTTGAACGAAATTGAACGATTGAGTTTTGCGCTCGCCGTACGCGTTCCAGCTCGTGTCATTAGATCAAAAACTCTTCATTCTATGCAAATACGCAAGATTCATGCGTTTGGAGCAGCCAAACAAGCCCCAAACGAATGCAAAGTCGCTTTACAACGAAATTGAACGATTGAGTTTTGCGCTCGCTGTACGCGTTCCAGCTCGTGTTATTAGATCAAAAACTCTTCATTCTATGCAAATACGCAAGATTCATGCGTTTGGAGCAGCCAAACAAGCCCCAAACGAATGCAAAGTCGCTTTATAACGAAATCGGCCGATTCAGTTTTGCGCTCGCTGCAGGCGTTCCAGCTCGAGTTATTAGATCAAAAACTCTTCATTCTATGCAAATACGCAAGATTCATGCGTTTCGAGCAGCCAAACAAGCCCCAAACGAATGCAAAGTCACTTTATAATGAAATCGGCCGATTCAGTTTTGCGCTCGCTGCAGACGTTCCAGCTCGTGTTATTAGATCAAAAACTCTTCATTCTATGCAAATACGCAAGATTCATGCGTTTCGAGCAGTCAAACAAGCCCCAAACGAATGCAAAGTCGCTTTATAACGAAAAAGACCGATTTAGTTTTGCGCTCGCTGCAGGCGTTCCAGCTCGAGTTATTAGACCAAAAACTCTTCATTCTATGCAAATACGCAAGATTCATGCGTTTCGAGCAGCCAAACAAGCCCTAAACGAATGCAAAGTCGCTTTATAACGAAATCGACCGATTCAGTTTTGCGCTCGCTGCAAGCGTTCCAGCTCGAGTTATTAGATCAAACACTGTTTATTCTATGCGAATACGCAAGATTCATGCGTTTAGAGCAGCCAAACAAGCCCCAAACGAATGCACAGACGCTTTTGAACGAAATTGAACGATTGAGTTTTGCGCTCGCCGTACGCGTTCCAGCTCGTGTCATTAGATCAAAAACTCTTCATTCTATGCAAATACGCAAGATTCATGCGTTTGGAGCAGCCAAACAAGCCCCAAACGAATGCAAAGTCGCTTTACAACGAAATTGAACGATTGAGTTTTGCGCTCGCTGTACGCGTTCCAGCTCGTGTTATTAGATCAAAAACTCTTCATTCTATGCAAATACGCAAGATTCATGCGTTTGGAGCAGCCAAACAAGCCCCAAACGAATGCAAAGTCGCTTTATAACGAAATCGGCCGATTCAGTTTTGCGCTCGCTGCAGGCGTTCCAGCTCGAGTTATTAGATCAAAAACTCTTCATTCTATGCAAATACGCAAGATTCATGCGTTTCGAGCAGCCAAACAAGCCCCAAACGAATGCAAAGTCACTTTATAATGAAATCGGCCGATTCAGTTTTGCGCTCGCTGCAGACGTTCCAGCTCGTGTTATTAGATCAAAAACTCTTCATTCTATGCAAATACGCAAGATTCATGCGTTTCGAGCAGTCAAACAAGCCCCAAACGAATGCAAAGTCGCTTTATAACGAAAAAGACCGATTTAGTTTTGCGCTCGCTGCAGGCGTTCCAGCTCGAGTTATTAGACCAAAAACTCTTCATTCTATGCAAATACGCAAGATTCATGCGTTTCGAGCAGCCAAACAAGCCCTAAACGAATGCAAAGTCGCTTTATAACGAAATCGACCGATTCAGTTTTGCGCTCGCTGCAAGCGTTCCAGCTCGAGTTATTAGATCAAACACTGTTTATTCTATGCGAATACGCAAGATTCATGCGTTTAGAGCAGCCAAACAAGCCCCAAACGAATGCACAGACGCTTTTGAACGAAATTGAACGATTGAGTTTTGCGCTCGCCGTACGCGTTCCAGCTCGTGTCATTAGATCAAAAACTCTTCATTCTATGCAAATACGCAAGATTCATGCGTTTGGAGCAGCCAAACAAGCCCCAAACGAATGCAAAGTCGCTTTACAACGAAATTGAACGATTGAGTTTTGCGCTCGCTGCAGGCGTTCCAGCTCGAGTTATTAGATCAAAAACTCTTCATTCTATGCAAATACGCAAGATTCATGCGTTTCGAGCAGCCAAACAAGCCCCAAACGAATGCAAAGTCGCTTTATAACGAAATCGGCCGATTCAGTTTTGCGCAAGCTGCAGACGTTCCAGCTCGTGTTATTAGATCAAAAACTCTTCATTCTATGCAAATACGCAAGATTCATGCGTTTCGAGCAGTCAAACAAGCCCCAAACGAATGCAAAGTCGCTTTATAACGAAAAAGACCGATTTAGTTTTGCGCTCGCTGCAGGCGTTCCAGCTCGAGTTATTAGATCAAAAACTCTTCATTCTATGCAAATACGCAAGATTCATGCGTTTCGAGCAGCCAAACAAGCCCCAAACGAATGCAAAGTCGCTTTATAACGAAATCGGCCGATTCAGTTTTGCGCTCGCTGCAGGCGTTCCAGCTCGTATTAATAGATCAAAAACTCTTCATTCTATGCAAATACGCAAGATTCCAGCGTTTGGAGCAGCCAAACAAGCCCCAAACGAATGCAAAGTCGCTTTATAACGAAATCGACCGATTCAGTTTTGCGCTCGCTGCAGGCTTTCCAGCTCGTATTAATAGATCTAAGACTCTTCATTCTGTGCAAATATGCAAGATTCATGCGTTTGGAGCAGCCAAACAAGCCCCAAACGAATGCAAAGTCGCTTTATAACGAAAAAGACCGATTGAGTTTTGCGCTCGCTGCAGGCATTCCAGCTCGTGTTATTAGATCAAAAACTCGTCATTCTATGCAAATACGCAAGATTCATGCGTTTGGAGCAGCCAAACAAGCCCCAAACGAATGCAAAGTCGCTTTATAACGAAATCGACCGATTTAGTTTTGCGCCCGCTGCAGGCATTCCAGCTCGTGTTATTAGATCAAAAACTCTTCATTCTATGCAAATACGCAAGATTCATGCGTTTCGAGCAGCCAAACAAGCCCCAAACGAATGCAAAGTCGCTTTATAATGAAATCGGCCGATTCAGTTTTGCGCCCGCTGCAGGCGTTCCAGCTCGTGTTATTAGATCAAAAACTCTTCATTCTATGCAAATACGCAAGATTCATGCGTTTCGAGCAGCCAAACAAGCCCCAAACGAATGCAAAGTCGCTTTATAACAAAATCGACCGATCCAGTTTTGCGCTAGCTGCAGGCATTCCAGCTCGTGTTATTAGATCAAAAACTCGTCATTCTATGCAAATACGCAAGATTCATGCGTTTGGAGCAGCCAAACAAGCCCCAAACGAATGCAAAGTCGCTTTACAACGAAATCGACCGATTCAGTTTTGCGCTCGCTGCAGGCGTTCCAGCTCGTATTAATAGATCAAAAACTCTTCATTCTATGCAAATACGCAAGATTCATGCGTTTGGAGCAGCCAAACAAGCCCCAAACGAATGCAAAGTCGCTTTACAACGAAATTGAACGATTGAGTTTTGCGCTCGCTGTACGCGTTCCAGCTCGTGTTATTAGATCAAAAACTCTTCATTCTATGCAAATACGCAAGATTCATGCGTTTGGAGCAGCCAAACAAGCCCCAAACGAATGCAAAGTCGCTTTATAACGAAATCGGCCGATACAGTTTTGCGCTCGCTGCAGGCGTTCCAGCTCGAGTTATTAGATCAAAAACTCTTCATTCTATGCAAATACGCAAGATTCATGCGTTTCGAGCAGCCAAACAAGCCCCAAACGAATGCAAAGTCACTTTATAACGAAATCGACCGATTGAGTTTTGCGCTCGCTGCAGGCACTCCAGCTCGTGTTATTAGATCAAAAACTCGTCATTCTATGCAAATACGCAAGATTCATGCGTTTGGAGCAGCCAAACAAGCCCCAAACGAATGCAAAGTCGCTTTATAACGAAATCGACCGATTTAGTTTTGCGCTCGCTGCAGGCGTTCCAGCTCGAGTTATTAGATCAAAAACTCTTCATTCTATGCAAATACGCAAGATTCATGCGTTTCGAGCAGCCAAACAAGCCCCAAACGAATGCAAAGTCGCTTTATAACGAAATCGGCCGATTCAGTTTTGCGCTCGCTGCAGGCGTTCCAGCTCGAGTTATTAGATCAAAAACTCGACATTCTATGGAAATACGCAAGATTCATGCGTTTCGAGCAGCCAAACAAGCCCTAAACGAATGCAAAGTCGCTTTATAACGAAATCGACCGATTCAGTTTTGCGCTCGCTGCAAGCGTTCCAGCTCGAGTTATTGGATCAAACACTGTTTATTCTATGCGAATACGCAAGATTCATGCGTTTGGAGCAGCCGAACAAGCCCCAAACGAATGCAAAGTCGCTTTATAATGAAATCGGCCTATTCAGTTTTGCGCCCGCTGCAGGCGTTCCAGCTCGTGTTATTAGATCAAAAACTCTTCATTCTTGGCAATTACGCAAGATTCATGCGTTTGGAGCAGCCAAACAAGCCCCAAACGAATGCAAAGTCGCTTTATAACGAAATCGACCGATTCAGTTTTGCGCTCGCTGCAAGCGTTCCAGCTCGAGTTATTAGATCAAACACTGTTTATTCTATGCGAATACGCAAGATTCATGCGTTTAGAGCAGCCAAACAAGCCCCAAACGAATGCACAGACGCTTTTGAACGAAATTGAACGATTGAGTTTTGCGCTCGCCGTACGCGTTCCAGCTCGTGTCATTAGATCAAAAACTCTTCATTCTATGCAAATACGCAAGATTCATGCGTTTGGAGCAGCCAAACAAGCCCCAAACGAATGCAAAGTCGCTTTACAACGAAATTGAACGATTGAGTTTTGCGCTCGCTGCAGGCGTTCCAGCTCGAGTTATTAGATCAAAAACTCTTCATTCTATGCAAATACGCAAGATTCATGCGTTTCGAGCAGCCAAACAAGCCCTAAACGAATGCAAAGTCGCTTTATAACGAAATCGACCGATTCAGTTTTACGCTCGCTGCAAGCGTTCCAGCTCGAGTTATTAGATCAAACCCTATTTATTCTATGCGAATACGCAAGATTCATGCGTTTAGAGCAGCCAAACAAGCCCCAAACGAATGCAAAGTCGCTTTATAACGAAATCGACCGATTTAGTTTTGCGCTCGCTGCAGGCGTTCCAGCTCGAGTTATTAGATCAAAAACTCGTCATTCTATGCAAATACGCAAGATTCATGCGTTTGGAGCAGCCAAACAAGCCCCAAACGAATGCAAAGTCGCTTTACAACGAAATCGACCGATTCAGTTTTGCGCTCGCTGCAGGCGTTCCAGCTCGTATTAATAGATCAAAAACTCTTCATTCTATGCAAATACGCAAGATTCATGCGTTTGGAGCAGCCAAACAAGCCCCAAACGAATGCAAAGTCGCTTTACAACGAAATTGAACGATTGAGTTTTGCGCTCGCTGTACGCGTTCCAGCTCGTGTTATTAGATCAAAAACTCTTCATTCTATGCAAATACGCAAGATTCATGCGTTTGGAGCAGCCAAACAAGCCCCAAACGAATGCAAAGTCGCTTTATAACGAAATCGGCCGATGCAGTTTTGCGCTCGCTGCAGGCGTTCCAGCTCGAGTTATTAGATCAAAAACTCTTCATTCTATGCAAATACGCAAGATTCATGCGTTTCGAGCAGCCAAACAAGCCCCAAACGAATGCAAAGTCACTTTATAACGAAATCGACCGATTGAGTTTTGCGCTCGCTGCAGGCACTCCAGCTCGTGTTATTAGATCAAAAACTCGTCATTCTATGCAAATACGCAAGATTCATGCGTTTGGAGCAGCCAAACAAGCCCCAAACGAATGCAAAGTCGCTTTATAACGAAATCGACCGATTTAGTTTTGCGCTCGCTGCAGGCGTTCCAGCTCGAGTTATTAGATCAAAAACTCTTCATTCTATGCAAATACGCAAGATTCATGCGTTTCGAGCAGCCAAACAAGCCCCAAACGAATGCAAAGTCGCTTTATAACGAAATCGGCCGATTCAGTTTTGCGCTCGCTGCAGGCGTTCCAGCTCGAGTTATTAGATCAAAAACTCTTCATTCTATGCAAATACGCAAGATTCATGCGTTTCGAGCAGCCAAACAAGCCCCAAACGAATGCAAAGTCGCTTTATAACGAAATCGGCCGATTCAGTTTTGCGCTCGCTGCAGACGTTCCAGCTCGTGTTATTAGATCAAAAACTCGTCATTCTATGCAAATACGCAAGATTCATGCGTTTGGGGCAGCCAAACAAGCCCCAAACGAATGCAAAGTCGCTTTATAACGAAAAAGACCGATTCAGTTTTGCGCTCGCTGCAGGCGTTCCAGCTCGAGTTATTAGATCAAACACTCTTTATTCTATGCGAATACGCAAGATTCATGCGTTTAGAGCAGCCAAACAAGCCCCAAACGAATGCACAGACGCTTTTAAACGAAATTGAACGATTGAGTTTTGCGCTCGCTGCAGGCGTTCCAGCTCGAGTTATTAGATCAAAAACTCGACATTCTATGGAAATACGCAAGATTCATGCGTTTCGAGCAGCTAAACAAGCCCTAAACGAATGCAAAGTCGCTTTATAACGAAATCGACCGATTCAGTTTTGCGCTCGCTGCAAGCGTTCCAGCTCGAGTTATTGGATCAAACACTGTTTATTCTATGCGAATACGCAAGATTCATGCGTTTGGAGCAGCCGAACAAGCCCCAAACGAATGCAAAGTCGCTTTATAATGAAATCGGCCTATTCAGTTTTGCGCCCGCTGCAGGCGTTCCAGCTCGTGTTATTAGATCAAAAACTCTTCATTCTATGCAAATACGCAAGATTCATGCGTTTGGAGCAGCCAAACAAGCCCCAAACGAATGCAAAGTCGCTTTATAACGAAATCGGCCGATTCAGTTTTGCGCTCGCTGCAGGCGTTCCAGCTCGAGTTATTAGATCAAAAACTCTTCATTCTATGCAAATACGCAAGATTCATGCGTTTCGAGCAGCCAAACAAGCCCCAAACGAATGCAAAGTCACTTTATAACGAAATCGACCGATTCTGTTTTGCGCTCGCTGCAGGCGTTCCAGCTCGTATTAATAGATCAAAAACTCTTCATTCTATGCAAATACGCAAGATTCGAGCGTTTGGAGCAGCCAAACAAGCCCCAAACGAATGCAAAGTCGCTTTATAACGAAATCGACCGATTCAGTTTTGCGTTCGCTGCAGGCTTTCCAGCTCGTATTAATAGATCTAAGACTCTTCATTCTGTGCAAATATGCAAGATTCATGCGTTTGGAGCAGCCAAACAAGCCCCAAACGAATGCAAAGTCGCTTTATAACGAAAAAGACCGATTGAGTTTTGCGCTCGCTGCAGGCATTCCAGCTCGTGTTATTAGATCAAAAACTCGTCATTCTATGCAAATACGCAAGATTCATGCGTTTGGAGCAGCCAAACAAGCCCCAAACGAATGCAAAGTCGCTTTATAACGAAATCGACCGATTTAGTTTTGCGCTCGCTGCAGGCGTTCCAGCTCGAGTTATTAGATCAAAAACTCTTCATTCTATGCAAATACGCAAGATTCATGCGTTTCGAGCAGCCAAACAAGCCCCAAACGAATGCACAGACGCTTTTAAACGAAATTGAACGATTGAGTTTTGCGCTCGCCGTACGCGTTCCAGCTCGAGTTATTAGATCAAACACTCTTTATTCTATGCGAATACGCAAGATTCATGCGTTTAGAGCAGCCAAACAAGCCCCAAACGAATGCACAGACGCTTTTAAACGAAATTGAACGATTGAGTTTTGCGCTCGCTGTACGCGTTCCAGCTCGTGTCATTAGATCAAAAACTCTTCATTCTATGCAAATACGCAAGATTCATGCGTTTGGAGCAGCCAAACAAGCCCTAAACGAATGCAAAGTCGCTTTATAACGAAATCGACCGATTCAGTTTCGCGCTCGCTGCAGGCGTTCCAGCTCGAGTTATTAGATCAAAAACTCTTCATTCTATGCAAATACGCAAGATTCATGCGTTTCGAGCAGCCAAACAAGCCCCAAACGAATGCAAAGTCGCTTTATAACGAAATCGGCCGATTCAGTTTTGCGCTCGCTGCAGGCGTTCCAGCTCGTGTTATTAGATAAAAAACTCTTCATTCTATGCAAATACGCAAGATTCATGCGTTTCGAGCAGCCAAACAAGCCCCAAACGAATGCAAAGTCACTTTATAACGAAATCGACCGATTCAGTTTTGCGCTCGCTGCAGGCGTTCCAGCTCGAGTTATTAGATCAAACACTCTTTATTCTATGCGAATACGCAAGATTCATGCGTTTAGAGCAGCCAAACAAGCCCCAAACGAATGCACAGACGCTTTTAAACGAAATTGAACGATTGAGTTTCGCGCTCGCTGCAGGCGTTCCAGCTCGAGTTATTAGATCAAAAACTCTTCATTCTATGCAAATACGCAAGATTCATGCGTTTCGAGCAGCCAAACAAGCCCCAAACGAATGCAAAGTCGCTTTACAACGAAATTGAACGATTGAGTTTTGCGCTCGCTGTACGCGTTCCAGCTCGTGTTATTAGATCAAAAACTCTTCATTCTATGCAAATACGCAAGATTCATGCGTTTCGAGCAGCCAAACAAGCCCCAAACGAATGCAAAGTCGCTTTATAACGAAATCGGCCGATTCAGTTTTGCGCTCGCTGCAGGCGTTCCAGCTCGTGTTATTAGATAAAAAACTCTTCATTCTATGCAAATACGCAAGATTCATGCGTTTCGAGCAGCCAAACAAGCCCCAAACGAATGCAAAGTCGCTTTATAACGAAATCGGCCGATTCTGTTTTGCGCTCGCTGCAGACGTTCCAGCTCGTGTTATTAGATCAAAAACTCTTCATTCTATGCAAATACGCAAGATTCATGCGTTTCGAGCAGTCAAACAAGCCCCAAACGAATGCAAAGTCGCTTTATAACGAAAAAGACCGATTTAGTTTTGCGCTCGCTGCAGGCGTTCCAGCTCGAGTTATTAGATCAAAAACTCTTCATTCTATGCAAATACGCAAGATTCATGCGTTTCGAGCAGCCAAACAAGCCCTAAACGAATGCAAAGTCGCTTTATAACGAAATCGACCGATTCAGTTTTGCGCTCGCTGCAAGCGTTCCAGCTCGAGTTATTAGATCAAACACTGTTTATTCTATGCGAATACGCAAGATTCATGCGTTTAGAGCAGCCAAACAAGCCCCAAACGAATGCACAGACGCTTTTGAACGAAATTGAACGATTGAGTTTTGCGCTCGCCGTACGCGTTCCAGCTCGTGTCATTAGATCAAAAACTCTTCATTCTATGCAAATACGCAAGATTCATGCGTTTGGAGCAGCCAAACAAGCCCCAAACGAATGCAAAGTCGCTTTACAACGAAATTGAACGATTGAGTTTTGCGCTCGCTGCAGGCGTTCCAGCTCGAGTTATTAGATCAAAAACTCTTCATTCTATGCAAATACGCAAGATTCATGCGTTTCGAGCAGCCAAACAAGCCCTAAACGAATGCAAAGTCGCTTTATAACGAAATCGACCGATTCAGTTTTGCGCTCGCTGCAAGCGTTCCAGCTCGAGTTATTAGATCAAACACTATTTATTCTATGCGAATACGCAAGATTCATGCGTTTAGAGCAGCCAAACAAGCCCCAAACGAATGCACAGACGCTTTTGAACGAAATTGAACGATTGAGTTTTGCGCTCGCCGTACGCGTTCCAGCTCGTGTCATTAGATCAAAAACTCTTCATTCTATGCAAATACGCAAGATTCATGCGTTTGGAGCAGCCAAACAAGCCCCAAACGAATGCAAAGTCGCTTTACAACGAAATTGAACGATTGAGTTTTGCGCTCGCTGTACGCGTTCCAGCTCGTGTTATTAGATCAAAAACTCTTCATTCTATGCAAATACGCAAGATTCATGCGTTTCGAGCAGCCAAACAAGCCCCAAACGAATGCACAGACGCTTTTAAACGAAATTGAACGATTGAGTTTTGCGCTCGCCGTACGCGTTCCAGCTCGAGTTATTAGATCAAACACTCTTTATTCTATGCGAATACGCAAGATTCATGCGTTTAGAGCAGCCAAACAAGCCCCAAACGAATGCACAGACGCTTTTAAACGAAATTGAACGATTGAGTTTTGCGCTCGCTGTACGCGTTCCAGCTCGTGTCATTAGATCAAAAACTCTTCATTCTATGCAAATACGCAAGATTCATGCGTTTGGAGCAGCCAAACAAGCCCTAAACGAATGCAAAGTCGCTTTATAACGAAATCGACCGATTCAGTTTCGCGCTCGCTGCAGGCGTTCCAGCTCGAGTTATTAGATCAAAAACTCTTCATTCTATGCAAATACGCAAGATTCATGCGTTTCGAGCAGCCAAACAAGCCCCAAACGAATGCAAAGTCGCTTTATAACGAAATCGGCCGATTCAGTTTTGCGCTCGCTGCAGGCGTTCCAGCTCGTGTTATTAGATAAAAAACTCTTCATTCTATGCAAATACGCAAGATTCATGCGTTTCGAGCAGCCAAACAAGCCCCAAACGAATGCAAAGTCACTTTATAACGAAATCGACCGATTCAGTTTTGCGCTCGCTGCAGGCGTTCCAGCTCGAGTTATTAGATCAAACACTCTTTATTCTATGCGAATACGCAAGATTCATGCGTTTAGAGCAGCCAAACAAGCCCCAAACGAATGCACAGACGCTTTTAAACGAAATTGAACGATTGAGTTTCGCGCTCGCTGCAGGCGTTCCAGCTCGAGTTATTAGATCAAAAACTCTTCATTCTATGCAAATACGCAAGATTCATGCGTTTCGAGCAGCCAAACAAGCCCCAAACGAATGCAAAGTCGCTTTACAACGAAATTGAACGATTGAGTTTTGCGCTCGCTGTACGCGTTCCAGCTCGTGTTATTAGATCAAAAACTCTTCATTCTATGCAAATACGCAAGATTCATGCGTTTCGAGCAGCCAAACAAGCCCCAAACGAATGCAAAGTCGCTTTATAACGAAATCGGCCGATTCAGTTTTGCGCTCGCTGCAGGCGTTCCAGCTCGTGTTATTAGATAAAAAACTCTTCATTCTATGCAAATACGCAAGATTCATGCGTTTCGAGCAGCCAAACAAGCCCCAAACGAATGCAAAGTCGCTTTATAACGAAATCGGCCGATTCTGTTTTGCGCTCGCTGCAGACGTTCCAGCTCGTGTTATTAGATCAAAAACTCTTCATTCTATGCAAATACGCAAGATTCATGCGTTTCGAGCAGTCAAACAAGCCCCAAACGAATGCAAAGTCGCTTTATAACGAAAAAGACCGATTTAGTTTTGCGCTCGCTGCAGGCGTTCCAGCTCGAGTTATTAGATCAAAAACTCTTCATTCTATGCAAATACGCAAGATTCATGCGTTTCGAGCAGCCAAACAAGCCCTAAACGAATGCAAAGTCGCTTTATAACGAAATCGACCGATTCAGTTTTGCGCTCGCTGCAAGCGTTCCAGCTCGAGTTATTAGATCAAACACTGTTTATTCTATGCGAATACGCAAGATTCATGCGTTTAGAGCAGCCAAACAAGCCCCAAACGAATGCACAGACGCTTTTGAACGAAATTGAACGATTGAGTTTTGCGCTCGCCGTACGCGTTCCAGCTCGTGTCATTAGATCAAAAACTCTTCATTCTATGCAAATACGCAAGATTCATGCGTTTGGAGCAGCCAAACAAGCCCCAAACGAATGCAAAGTCGCTTTACAACGAAATTGAACGATTGAGTTTTGCGCTCGCTGCAGGCGTTCCAGCTCGAGTTATTAGATCAAAAACTCTTCATTCTATGCAAATACGCAAGATTCATGCGTTTCGAGCAGCCAAACAAGCCCTAAACGAATGCAAAGTCGCTTTATAACGAAATCGACCGATTCAGTTTTGCGCTCGCTGCAAGCGTTCCAGCTCGAGTTATTAGATCAAACACTATTTATTCTATGCGAATACGCAAGATTCATGCGTTTAGAGCAGCCAAACAAGCCCCAAACGAATGCACAGACGCTTTTGAACGAAATTGAACGATTGAGTTTTGCGCTCGCCGTACGCGTTCCAGCTCGTGTCATTAGATCAAAAACTCTTCATTCTATGCAAATACGCAAGATTCATGCGTTTGGAGCAGCCAAACAAGCCCCAAACGAATGCAAAGTCGCTTTACAACGAAATTGAACGATTGAGTTTTGCGCTCGCTGTACGCGTTCCAGCTCGTGTTATTAGATCAAAAACTCTTCATTCTATGCAAATACGCAAGATTCATGCGTTTGGAGCAGCCAAACAAGCCCCAAACGAATGCAAAGTCGCTTTATAACGAAATCGGCCGATTCAGTTTTGCGCTCGCTGCAGGCGTTCCAGCTCGAGTTATTAGATCAAAAACTCTTCATTCTATGCAAATACGCAAGATTCATGCGTTTCGAGCAGCCAAACAAGCCCCAAACGAATGCAAAGTCACTTTATAACGAAATCGACCGATTCTGTTTTGCGCTCGCTGCAGGCGTTCCAGCTCGTATTAATAGATCAAAAACTCTTCATTCTATGCAAATACGCAAGATTCGAGCGTTTGGAGCAGCCAAACAAGCCCCAAACGAATGCAAAGTCGCTTTATAACGAAATCGACCGATTCAGTTTTGCGCTCGCTGCAGGCTTTCCAGCTCGTATTAATAGCTCTAAGACTCTTCATTCTGTGCAAATGAGCAAGATTCATGCGTTTGGAGCAGCCAAACAAGCCCCAAACGAATGCAAAGTCGCTTTATAACGAAAAAGACCGATTGAGTTTTGCGCTCGCTGCAGGCATTCCAGCTCGTGTTATTAGATCAAAAACTCGTCATTCTATGCAAATACGCAAGATTCATGCGTTTGGAGCAGCCAAACAAGCCCCAAACGAATGCAAAGTCGCTTTATAACGAAATCGACCGATTTAGTTTTGCGCTCGCTGTACGCGTTCCAGCTCGTGTTATTAGATCAAAAACTCTTCATTCTATGCAAATACGCAAGATTCATGCGTTTGGAGCAGCCAAACAAGCCCCAAACGAATGCAAAGTCACTTTATAACGAAATCGACCGATTGAGTTTTGCGCTCGCTGTACGCGTTCCAGCTCGTGTTATTAGATCAAAAACTCTTCATTCTATGCAAATACGCAAGATTCATGCGTTTGGAGCAGCCGAACAAGCCCCAAACGAATGCAAAGTCGCTTTATAATGAAATCGGCCGATTCAGTTTTGCGCCCGCTGCAGGCGTTCCAGCTCGTGTTATTAGATCAAAAACTCTTCATTCTATGCAAATACGCAAGATTCATGCGTTTGGAGCAGCCAAACAAGCCCCAAACGAATGCAAAGTCGCTTTATAACGAAATCGGCCGATTCAGTTTTGCGCTCGCTGCAGGCGTTCCAGCTCGAGTAATTAGATCAAAAACTCTTCATTCTATGCAAATACGCAAGATTCATGCGTTTGGAGCAGCCAAACAAGCCCCAAACGAATGCAAAGTCGCTTTACAACGAAATTGAACGATTGAGTTTTGCGCTCGCTGTACGCGTTCCAGCTCGTGTTATTAGATCAAAAACTCTTCATTCTATGCAAATACGCAAGATTCATGCGTTTGGAGCAGCCAAACAAGCCCCAAACGAATGCAAAGTCGCTTTATAACGAAATCGGCCGATTCAGTTTTGCGCTCGCTGCAGGCGTTCCAGCTCGAGTTATTAGATCAAAAACTCTTCATTCTATGCAAATACGCAAGATTCATGCGTTTCGAGCAGCCAAACAAGCCCCAAACGAATGCAAAGTCACTTTATAATGAAATCGGCCGATTCAGTTTTGCGCTCGCTGCAGACGTTCCAGCTCGTGTTATTAGATCAAAAACTCTTCATTCTATGCAAATACGCAAGATTCATGCGTTTCGAGCAGTCAAACAAGCCCCAAACGAATGCAAAGTCGCTTTATAACGAAAAAGACCGATTTAGTTTTGCGCTCGCTGCAGGCGTTCCAGCTCGAGTTATTAGACCAAAAACTCTTCATTCTATGCAAATACGCAAGATTCATGCGTTTCGAGCAGCCAAACAAGCCCTAAACGAATGCAAAGTCGCTTTATAACGAAATCGACCGATTCAGTTTTGCGCTCGCTGCAAGCGTTCCAGCTCGAGTTATTAGATCAAACACTGTTTATTCTATGCGAATACGCAAGATTCATGCGTTTAGAGCAGCCAAACAAGCCCCAAACGAATGCACAGACGCTTTTGAACGAAATTGAACGATTGAGTTTTGCGCTCGCCGTACGCGTTCCAGCTCGTGTCATTAGATCAAAAACTCTTCATTCTATGCAAATACGCAAGATTCATGCGTTTGGAGCAGCCAAACAAGCCCCAAACGAATGCAAAGTCGCTTTACAACGAAATTGAACGATTGAGTTTTGCGCTCGCTGCAGGCGTTCCAGCTCGAGTTATTAGATCAAAAACTCTTCATTCTATGCAAATACGCAAGATTCATGCGTTTCGAGCAGCCAAACAAGCCCTAAACGAATGCAAAGTCGCTTTATAACGAAATCGACCGATTCAGTTTTTCGCTCGCTGCAAGCGTTCCAGCTCGAGTTATTAGATCAAACCCTATTTATTCTATGCGAATACGCAAGATTCATGCGTTTAGAGCAGCCAAACAAGCCCCAAACGAATGCACAGACGCTTTTGAACGAAATTGAACGATTGAGTTTTGCGCTCGCCGTACGGGTTCCAGCTCGTGTCATTAGATCAAAAACTCTTCATTCTATGCAAATACGCAAGATTCATGCGTTTGGAGCAGCCAAACAAGCCCCAAACGAATGCAAAGTCGCTTTACAACGAAATTGAACGATTGAGTTTTGCGCTCGCTGTACGCGTTCCAGCTCGTGTTATTAGATCAAAAACTCTTCATTCTATGCAAATACGCAAGATTCATGCGTTTGGAGCAGCCAAACAAGCCCCAAACGAATGCAAAGTCGCTTTATAACGAAATCGGCCGATTCAGTTTTGCGCTCGCTGCAGGCGTTCCAGCTCGAGTTATTAGATCAAAAACTCTTCATTCTATGCAAATACGCAAGATTCATGCGTTTCGAGCAGCCAAACAAGCCCCAAACGAATGCAAAGTCGCTTTATAACGAAATCGGCCGATTCAGTTTTGCGCTCGCTGCAGGCGTTCCAGCTCGAGTTATTAGATCAAAAACTCTTCATTCTATGCAAATACGCAAGATTCATGCGTTTCGAGCAGCCAAACAAGCCCCAAACGAATGCAAAGTCGCTTTATAACGAAATCGGCCGATTCAGTTTTGCGCTCGCTGCAGGCGTTCCAGCTCGTATTAATAGATCAAAAACTCTTCATTCTATGCAAATACGCAAGATTCCAGCGTTTGGAGCAGCCAAACAAGCCCCAAACGAATGCAAAGTCGCTTTATAACGAAATCGACCGATTCAGTTTTGCGCTCGCTGCAGGCTTTCCAGCTCGTATTAATAGATCTAAGACTCTTCATTCTGTGCAAATATGCAAGATTCATGCGTTTGGAGCAGCCAAACAAGCCCCAAACGAATGCAAAGTCGCTTTATAACGAAAAAGACCGATTGAGTTTTGCGCTCGCTGCAGGCATTCCAGCTCGTGTTATTAGATCAAAAACTCGTCATTCTATGCAAATACGCAAGATTCATGCGTTTGGAGCAGCCAAACAAGCCCCAAACGAATGCAAAGTCGCTTTATAACGAAATCGACCGATTTAGTTTTGCGCCCGCTGCAGGCGTTCCAGCTCGTGTTATTAGATCAAAAACTCTTCATTCTATGCAAATACGCAAGATTCATGCGTTTCGAGCAGCCAAACAAGCCCCAAACGAATGCAAAGTCGCTTTATAATGAAATCGGCCGATTCAGTTTTGCGCCCGCTGCAGGCGTTCCAGCTCGTGTTATTAGATCAAAAACTCTTCATTCTATGCAAATACGCAAGATTCATGCGTTTCGAGCAGCCAAACAAGCCCCAAACGAATGCAAAGTCGCTTTATAACAAAATCGACCGATTCAGTTTTGCGCTCGCTGCAGGCATTCCAGCTCGTGTTATTAGATCAAAAACTCGTCATTCTATGCAAATACGCAAGATTCATGCGTTTGGAGCAGCCAAACAAGCCCCAAACGAATGCAAAGTCGCTTTACAACGAAATCGACCGATTCAGTTTTGCGCTCGCTGCAGGCGTTCCAGCTCGTATTAATAGATCAAAAACTCTTCATTCTATGCAAATACGCAAGATTCATGCGTTTGGAGCAGCCAAACAAGCCCCAAACGAATGCAAAGTCGCTTTACAACGAAATTGAACGATTGAGTTTTGCGCTCGCTGTACGCGTTCCAGCTCGTGTTATTAGATCAAAAACTCTTCATTCTATGCAAATACGCAAGATTCATGCGTTTGGAGCAGCCAAACAAGCCCCAAACGAATGCAAAGTCGCTTTATAACGAAATCGGCCGATACAGTTTTGCGCTCGCTGCAGGCGTTCCAGCTCGAGTTATTAGATCAAAAACTCTTCATTCTATGCAAATACGCAAGATTCATGCGTTTCGAGCAGCCAAACAAGCCCCAAACGAATGCAAAGTCGCTTTATAACGAAATCGGCCGATTCAGTTTTGCGCTCGCTGCAGGCGTTCCAGCTCGAGTTTTTAGATCAAAAACTCTTCATTCTATGCAAATACGCAAGATTCATGCGTTTCGAGCAGCCAAACAAGCCCCAAACGAATGCAAAGTCGCTTTATAACGAAATCGGCCGATTCAGTTTTGCGCTCGCTGCAGACGTTCCAGCTCGTGTTATTAGATCAAAAACTCGTCATTCTATGCAAATACGCAAGATTCATGCGTTTGGGGCAGCCAAACAAGCCCCAAACGAATGCAAAGTCGCTTTATAACGAAAAAGACCGATTCAGTTTTGCGCTCGCTGCAGGCGTTCCAGCTCGAGTTATTAGATCAAACACTCTTTATTCTATGCGAATACGCAAGATTCATGCGTTTAGAGCAGCCAAACAAGCCCCAAACGAATGCACAGACGCTTTTAAACGAAATTGAACGATTGAGTTTTGCGCTCGCTGCAGGCGTTCCAGCTCGAGTTATTAGATCAAAAACTCGACATTCTATGGAAATACGCAAGATTCATGCGTTTCGAGCAGCCAAACAAGCCCTAAACGAATGCAAAGTCGCTTTATAACGAAATCGACCGATTCAGTTTTGCGCTCGCTGCAAGCGTTCCAGCTCGAGTTATTAGATCAAACACTGTTTATTCTATGCGAATACGCAAGATTCATGCGTTTGGAGCAGCCGAACAAGCCCCAAACGAATGCAAAGTCGCTTTATAATGAAATCGGCCTATTCAGTTTTGCGCCCGCTGCAGGCGTTCCAGCTCGTGTTATTAGATCAAAAACTCTTCATTCTATGCAAATACGCAAGATTCATGCGTTTGGAGCAGCCGAACAAGCCCCAAACGAATGCAAAGTCGCTTTATAACGAAATCGGCCGATTCAGTTTTGCGCTCGCTGCAGGCGTTCCAGCTCGAGTTATTAGATCAAAAACTCTTCATTCTATGCAAATACGCAAGATTCATGCGTTTCGAGCAGCCAAACAAGCCCCAAACGAATGCAAAGTCACTTTATAACGAAATCGACCGATTCTGTTTTGCGCTCGCTGCAGGCGTTCCAGCTCGTATTAATAGATCAAAAACTCTTCATTCTATGCAAATACGCAAGATTCGAGCGTTTGGAGCAGCCAAACAAGCCCCAAACGAATGCAAAGTCACTTTATAACGAAATCGACCGATTCAGTTTTGCGCTCGCTGCAGGCTTTCCAGCTCGTATTAATAGATCTAAGACTCTTCATTCTGTGCAAATATGCAAGATTCATGCGTTTGGAGCAGCCAAACAAGCCCCAAACGAATGCAAAGTCGCTTTATAACGAAAAAGACCGATTGAGTTTTGCGCTCGCTGCAGGCAT
The DNA here is from genome assembly GCA_933228735.2 of Amblyteles armatorius. Classification (NCBI taxonomy): domain Eukaryota; kingdom Metazoa; phylum Arthropoda; class Insecta; order Hymenoptera; family Ichneumonidae; genus Amblyteles; species Amblyteles armatorius. The sequence goes on along the minus strand of OW121691.1, from coordinate 7,398 downwards.
TCCAGCTCGTGTTATTAGATCAAAAACTCGTCATTCTATGCAAATACGCAAGATTCATGCGTTTGGAGCAGCCAAACAAGCCCCAAACGAATGCAAAGTCGCTTTATAACGAAATCGACCGATTTAGTTTTGCGCTCGCTGCAGGCGTTCCAGCTCGAGTTATTAGATCAAAAACTCTTCATTCTATGCAAATACGCAAGATTCATGCGTTTCGAGCAGCCAAACAAGCCCCAAACGAATGCACAGACGCTTTTAAACGAAATTGAACGATTGAGTTTTGCGCTCGCCGTACGCGTTCCAGCTCGAGTTATTAGATCAAACACTCTTTATTCTATGCGAATACGCAAGATTCATGCGTTTAGAGCAGCCAAACAAGCCCCAAACGAATGCACAGACGCTTTTAAACGAAATTGAACGATTGAGTTTTGCGCTCGCTGTACGCGTTCCAGCTCGTGTCATTAGATCAAAAACTCTTCATTCTATGCAAATACGCAAGATTCATGCGTTTGGAGCAGCCAAACAAGCCCTAAACGAATGCAAAGTCGCTTTATAACGAAATCGACCGATTCAGTTTCGCGCTCGCTGCAGGCGTTCCAGCTCGAGTTATTAGATCAAAAACTCTTCATTCTATGCAAATACGCAAGATTCATGCGTTTCGAGCAGCCAAACAAGCCCCAAACGAATGCAAAGTCGCTTTATAACGAAATCGGCCGATTCAGTTTTGCGCTCGCTGCAGGCGTTCCAGCTCGTGTTATTAGATAAAAAACTCTTCATTCTATGCAAATACGCAAGATTCATGCGTTTCGAGCAGCCAAACAAGCCCCAAACGAATGCAAAGTCACTTTATAACGAAATCGACCGATTCAGTTTTGCGCTCGCTGCAGGCGTTCCAGCTCGAGTTATTAGATCAAACACTCTTTATTCTATGCGAATACGCAAGATTCATGCGTTTAGAGCAGCCAAACAAGCCCCAAACGAATGCACAGACGCTTTTAAACGAAATTGAACGATTGAGTTTCGCGCTCGCTGCAGGCGTTCCAGCTCGAGTTATTAGATCAAAAACTCTTCATTCTATGCAAATACGCAAGATTCATGCGTTTCGAGCAGCCAAACAAGCCCCAAACGAATGCAAAGTCGCTTTACAACGAAATTGAACGATTGAGTTTTGCGCTCGCTGTACGCGTTCCAGCTCGTGTTATTAGATCAAAAACTCTTCATTCTATGCAAATACGCAAGATTCATGCGTTTCGAGCAGCCAAACAAGCCCCAAACGAATGCAAAGTCGCTTTATAACGAAATCGGCCGATTCAGTTTTGCGCTCGCTGCAGACGTTCCAGCTCGTGTTATTAGATCAAAAACTCTTCATTCTATGCAAATACGCAAGATTCATGCGTTTCGAGCAGTCAAACAAGCCCCAAACGAATGCAAAGTCGCTTTATAACGAAAAAGACCGATTTAGTTTTGCGCTCGCTGCAGGCGTTCCAGCTCGAGTTATTAGATCAAAAACTCTTCATTCTATGCAAATACGCAAGATTCATGCGTTTCGAGCAGCCAAACAAGCCCTAAACGAATGCAAAGTCGCTTTATAACGAAATCGACCGATTCAGTTTTGCGCTCGCTGCAAGCGTTCCAGCTCGAGTTATTAGATCAAACACTGTTTATTCTATGCGAATACGCAAGATTCATGCGTTTAGAGCAGCCAAACAAGCCCCAAACGAATGCACAGACGCTTTTGAACGAAATTGAACGATTGAGTTTTGCGCTCGCCGTACGCGTTCCAGCTCGTGTCATTAGATCAAAAACTCTTCATTCTATGCAAATACGCAAGATTCATGCGTTTGGAGCAGCCAAACAAGCCCCAAACGAATGCAAAGTCGCTTTACAACGAAATTGAACGATTGAGTTTTGCGCTCGCTGCAGGCGTTCCAGCTCGAGTTATTAGATCAAAAACTCTTTATTCTATGCAAATACGCAAGATTCATGCGTTTCGAGCAGCCAAACAAGCCCTAAACGAATGCAAAGTCGCTTTATAACGAAATCGACCGATTCAGTTTTGCGCTCGCTGCAAGCGTTCCAGCTCGAGTTATTAGATCAAACACTATTTATTCTATGCGAATACGCAAGATTCATGCGTTTAGAGCAGCCAAACAAGCCCCAAACGAATGCACAGACGCTTTTGAACGAAATTGAACGATTGAGTTTTGCGCTCGCCGTACGCGTTCCAGCTCGTGTCATTAGATCAAAAACTCTTCATTCTATGCAAATACGCAAGATTCATGCGTTTGGAGCAGCCAAACAAGCCCCAAACGAATGCAAAGTCGCTTTACAACGAAATTGAACGATTGAGTTTTGCGCTCGCTGTACGCGTTCCAGCTCGTGTTATTAGATCAAAAACTCTTCATTCTATGCAAATACGCAAGATTCATGCGTTTCGAGCAGCCAAACAAGCCCCAAACGAATGCAAAGTCGCTTTATAACGAAATCGGCCGATTCAGTTTTGCGCTCGCTGCAGACGTTCCAGCTCGTGTTATTAGATCAAAAACTCTTCATTCTATGCAAATACGCAAGATTCATGCGTTTCGAGCAGTCAAACAAGCCCCAAACGAATGCAAAGTCGCTTTATAACGAAAAAGACCGATTTAGTTTTGCGCTCGCTGCAGGCGTTCCAGCTCGAGTTATTAGATCAAAAACTCTTCATTCTATGCAAATACGCAAGATTCATGCGTTTCGAGCAGCCAAACAAGCCCTAAACGAATGCAAAGTCGCTTTATAACGAAATCGACCGATTCAGTTTTGCGCTCGCTGCAAGCGTTCCAGCTCGAGTTATTAGATCAAACACTGTTTATTCTATGCGAATACGCAAGATTCATGCGTTTAGAGCAGCCAAACAAGCCCCAAACGAATGCACAGACGCTTTTGAACGAAATTGAACGATTGAGTTTTGCGCTCGCCGTACGCGTTCCAGCTCGTGTCATTAGATCAAAAACTCTTCATTCTATGCAAATACGCAAGATTCATGCGTTTGGAGCAGCCAAACAAGCCCCAAACGAATGCAAAGTCGCTTTACAACGAAATTGAACGATTGAGTTTTGCGCTCGCTGCAGGCGTTCCAGCTCGAGTTATTAGATCAAAAACTCTTTATTCTATGCAAATACGCAAGATTCATGCGTTTCGAGCAGCCAAACAAGCCCTAAACGAATGCAAAGTCGCTTTATAACGAAATCGACCGATTCAGTTTTGCGCTCGCTGCAAGCGTTCCAGCTCGAGTTATTAGATCAAACACTATTTATTCTATGCGAATACGCAAGATTCATGCGTTTAGAGCAGCCAAACAAGCCCCAAACGAATGCACAGACGCTTTTGAACGAAATTGAACGATTGAGTTTTGCGCTCGCCGTACGCGTTCCAGCTCGTGTCATTAGATCAAAAACTCTTCATTCTATGCAAATACGCAAGATTCATGCGTTTGGAGCAGCCAAACAAGCCCCAAACGAATGCAAAGTCGCTTTACAACGAAATTGAACGATTGAGTTTTGCGCTCGCTGTACGCGTTCCAGCTCGTGTTATTAGATCAAAAACTCTTCATTCTATGCAAATACGCAAGATTCATGCGTTTGGAGCAGCCAAACAAGCCCCAAACGAATGCAAAGTCGCTTTATAACGAAATCGGCCGATTCAGTTTTGCGCTCGCTGCAGGCGTTCCAGCTCGAGTTATTAGATCAAAAACTCTTCGTTCTATGCAAATACGCAAGATTCATGCGTTTCGAGCAGCCAAACAAGCCCCAAACGAATGCAAAGTCACTTTATAACGAAATCGACCGATTCTGTTTTGCGCTCGCTGCAGGCGTTCCAGCTCGTATTAATAGATCAAAAACTCTTCATTCTATGCAAATACGCAAGATTCGAGCGTTTGGAGCAGCCAAACAAGCCCCAAACGAATGCAAAGTCGCTTTATAACGAAATCGACCGATTCAGTTTTGCGCTCGCTGCAGGCTTTCCAGCTCGTATTAATAGATCTAAGACTCTTCATTCTGTGCAAATGAGCAAGATTCATGCGTTTGGAGCAGCCAAACAAGCCCCAAACGAATGCAAAGTCGCTTTATAACGAAAAAGACCGATTGAGTTTTGCGCTCGCTGCAGGCATTCCAGCTCGTGTTATTAGATCAAAAACTCGTCATTCTATGCAAATACGCAAGATTCATGCGTTTGGAGCAGCCAAACAAGCCCCAAACGAATGCAAAGTCGCTTTATAACGAAATCGACCGATTTAGTTTTGCGCTCGCTGTACGCGTTCCAGCTCGTGTTATTAGATCAAAAACTCTTCATTCTATGCAAATACGCAAGATTCATGCGTTTGGAGCAGCCGAACAAGCCCCAAACGAATGCAAAGTCGCTTTATAATGAAATCGGCCGATTCAGTTTTGCGCCCGCTGCAGGCGTTCCAGCTCGTGTTATTAGATCAAAAACTCTTCATTCTATGCAAATACGCAAGATTCATGCGTTTGGAGCAGCCAAACAAGCCCCAAACGAATGCAAAGTCACTTTATAACGAAATCGACCGATTGAGTTTTGCGCTCGCTGTACGCGTTCCAGCTCGTGTTATTAGATCAAAAACTCTTCATTCTATGCAAATACGCAAGATTCATGCGTTTGGAGCAGCCGAACAAGCCCCAAACGAATGCAAAGTCGCTTTATAATGAAATCGGCCGATTCAGTTTTGCGCCCGCTGCAGGCGTTCCAGCTCGTGTTATTAGATCAAAAACTCTTCATTCTATGCAAATACGCAAGATTCATGCGTTTCGAGCAGCCAAACAAGCCCCAAACGAATGCAAAGTCGCTTTATAACAAAATCGACCGATTCAGTTTTGCGCTCGCTGCAGGCATTCCAGCCCGTGTTATTAGATCAAAAACTCGTCATTCTATGCAAATACGCAAGATTCATGCGTTTGGAGCAGCCAAACAAGCCCCAAACGAATGCAAAGTCGCTTTACAACGAAATCGACCGATTCAGTTTTGCGCTCGCTGCAGGCGTTCCAGCTCGTATTAATAGATCAAAAACTCTTCATTCTATGCAAATACGCAAGATTCATGCGTTTGGAGCAGCCAAACAAGCCCCAAACGAATGCAAAGTCGCTTTATAACGAAAAAGACCGATTTAGTTTTGCGCTCGCTGCAGGCGTTCCAGCTCGAGTTATTAGATCAAAAACTCTTCATTCTATGCAAATACGCAAGATTCATGCGTTTCGAGCAGCCAAACAAGCCCTAAACGAATGCAAAGTCGCTTTATAACGAAATCGACCGATTCAGTTTTGCGCTCGCTGCAAGCGTTCCAGCTCGAGTTATTAGATCAAACACTGTTTATTCTATGCGAATACGCAAGATTCATGCGTTTAGAGCAGCCAAACAAGCCCCAAACGAATGCACAGACGCTTTTGAACGAAATTGAACGATTGAGTTTTGCGCTCGCTGCAGGCGTTCCAGCTCGAGTTATTAGATCAAAAACTCTTCATTCTATGCAAATACGCAAGATTCATGCGTTTCGAGCAGCCAAACAAGCCTCAAACGAATGCAAAGTCACTTTATAACGAAATCGGCCGATTCAGTTTTGCGCTCGCTGCAGACGTTCCAGCTCGTGTTATTAGATCAAAAACTCTTCATTCTATGCAAATACGCAAGATTCATGCGTTTCGAGCAGTCAAACAAGCCCCAAACGAATGCAAAGTCGCTTTATAACGAAAAAGACCGATTGAGTTTTGCGCTCGCTGCAGGCGTTCCAGCTCCAGTTATTAGATCAAAAACTCTTCATTCTATGCAAATACGCAAGATTCATGCGTTTCGAGCAGCCAAACAAGCCCTAAACGAATGCAAAGTCGCTTTATAACGAAATCGACCGATTCAGTTTTGCGCTCGCTGCAAGCGTTCCAGCTCGAGTTATTAGATCAAACACTGTTTATTCTATGCGAATACGCAAGATTCATGCGTTAAACGCATGAATCTTAGAGCAGCCAAACAAGCCCCAAACGAATGCACAGACGCTTTTGAACGAAATTGAACGATTGAGTTTTGCGCTCGCCGTACGCGTTCCAGCTCGAGTTATTAGATCAAACACTCTTTATTCTATGCGAATACGCAAGATTCATGCGTTTAGAGCATTCAAACAAGCCCCAAACGAATGCACAGACGCTTTTAAACGAAATTGCACGATTGAGTTCGCTGCAGACGTTCCAGCTCGTGTTATTAGATCAAAAACTCTTCATTCTATGCAAATACGCAAGATTCATGCGTTTCGAGCAGCCAAACAAGCCCCAAACAGAGCAAAGTCGCTTTATAACAAAATCGGCCGATTCAGTTTTGCGCTCGCTGCAGGCGTTCCAGCTCGTGTTATTAGATCAAAAACTCTTCATTCTATGCAAATACGCAAGATTCATGCGTTTCGAGCAGCCAAACAAGCCCCAAACGAATGCAAAGTCACTTTCTAACGAAATTGAACGATTGAGTTTTGCGCTCGCTGTACGCGTTCCAGCTCGTGTTATTAGATCAAAAACTCTTCATTCTATGCAAATACGCAAGATGCATGCGTTTCGAGCAGCCAAACAAGCCCCAAACGAATGCAAAGTCGCTTTATAACGAAATCGGCCGATTCAGTTTTGCGCTCGCTGCAGGCGTTCCAGCTCGTGTTATTAGATCAAAAACTCTTCATTCTATGCAAATACGCAAGAGTCATGCGTTTGGAGCAGCCAAACAAGCCCCAAACGAATGCAAAGTCGCTTTATAACGAAATCGGCCGATTCAGTTTTGCGCTCGCTGCAGGCGTTCCAGCTCGAGTTATTAGATCAAAAACTCTTCATTCTATGCAAATACGCAAGATTCATGCGTTTCGAGCAGCCAAACAAGCCCCAAACGAATGCAAAGTCACTTTATAACGAAATCGACCGATTCTGTTTTGCGCTCGCTGCAGGCGTTCCAGCTCGTATTAATAGATCAAAAACTCTTCATTCTATGCAAATACGCAAGATTCGAGCGTTTGGAGCAGCCAAACAAGCCCCAAACGAATGCAAAGTCGCTTTATAACGAAATCGACCGATTCAGTTTTGCGCTCGCTGCAGGCTTTCCAGCTCGTATTAATAGATCTAAGACTCTTCATTCTGTGCAAATATGCAAGATTCATGCGTTTGGAGCAGCCAAACAAGCCCCAAACGAATGCAAAGTCGCTTTATAACGAAAAAGACCGATTGAGTTTTGCGCTCGCTGCAGGCATTCCAGCTCGTGTTATTAGATCAAAAACTCGTCATTCTATGCAAATACGCAAGATTCATGCGTTTGGAGCAGCCAAACAAGCCCCAAACGAATGCAAAGTCGCTTTATAACGAAATCGACCGATTTAGTTTTGCGCTCGCT